>CM040423.1:86760203-88239126 GCA_022702705.1 Papilionanthe hookeriana x Papilionanthe teres | reverse complement strand
TATATAATTCGAGATAATTTTTCAGCTTAATTCAATAAAGACTTGTTAGCTTTCAAATTTTCTAAAATAATATAAAATTAAACAAGATCGAGTCATAAACTTACATTACAAATGTAAAAACACACAAAACAACAAATAACTATGAGTTGCCTCCCACAAAGCGCTTGGTTTAATGTCGTCAGCTCGACCTAATTAAGTCTTTTAATCAGGTAGACTCAACTCATAAGCCTCTTTATAAATCTTTTTAAAATCTCTAAAATAAGGCTTCAGTCTTAATCCATTAACTTTAAAAAATGTTCCTGTTTTGGGATCTTTAACATCCACAGCTCCATAATGGTATACTTTTTCAATTATATTTGATCCTATCCATTTTGATCATAATTTTTCAGGAAAAAGTCTTAAACGGGTATTAAATAATAATACTTCTTGTCCAGGCTAAAATATTTTTCCTGAAATCTTTTTATCATGTAATATTTTCATTTTCTCTTTATAAATTCTTACATTTTGATATGATTCATTTCTTATTTCATCCATCTCATTCAATTACAATAATCATTTTTCTCCTGCAGTATTCAAATCAAAATTAAACTCCTTTATCGCCCAATAAGCTTTATGTTCAAGTTCAACAGGTAAGTGACAATGTTGACCATAAACTAACCGGTAAGGTAACATTCCAATTGGTGTCTTATAAGCTGTTCTATAAGCTCATAATGCAGAATCAAGTCTATCAACCCAATCAGTTCTTTTAGGATTAACAGTGTTCTCTAAAATTCTTTTAATTTATCTATTTGATACTTCAGTCATTCCACTTGTTTGTGGGTGCTATGCAGTTGCTGTGTTTGATTCCAAACTTTTCCAATAATGATTGAATTCTTATATTTCTAAAATAACTTCCACTATCTGTGATAATTACCTTAAGCATTCCAAATCTTGAAAAAATCATCTTCTTTAAAAATTTTGAAACACTTTTGGAATCACAGCTAGGTAAAGCTACAGCTTCAATCCACTTTGAAACATAATCAACCGCTAATAAAATATAAATCTTTTCAGATGATGGTACAAATGGTCCCATAAAGTCTAACCCCATATATCGAAAATTTCAACTTCCAATATATAGTTTAAAGGCATTTCATCTTTCTTGGATATATTTCCCATCCTTTGACATCGATCACATGTTTTCACATAATGTCTCACATCTTTAAATAAGGTAGGTCAATAAAATACTGAATTTAAAATTTTAAATGCAGTTTTATCTACTCCAAAGTGTCCTCCAAATTCGGAATCATGACATTTTTAAATAATAGCATAAGTTTCTTCATAAGGTACGCATCTACGAATTACAGAATCTCTTCCTAATTTAAGTAAATGAGGATCTTCCCAAATATAAGATTTAGCATCATTTTTAAATTTCTTAATAAATTTGTTATCCAATCCATAAGGTAAAATATTGCTAACTAAATAGTTAACTATATCTGCATACCAAGGTGTTTGGTATTCTTGAATAACATACAAATGTTCATCAGGAAATTTCTCATTTATATTTTCATCAGTAATAACATCATTCTTAATTCTAGATAAATGATCAGCAATTTTGTAGTCCATTCCTTTTCTATCCACTATTTGAAAATCAAATTCTTGTAGAATTAAAACCCATCTTATCAGTCTAGGTTTAGCATCTTTTTTTGTCATTAAATATTTAATAGCGGAATGATCAGTATGAACTATGCATTTGGTACCAAGACGATAAGGTCTAAATTTATTAAAGGCATATACTATAGCTAAAAGCTCTTTCTCAATAGTAGTGTAATTTCTTTGAGTTTCAGTAAAAGTTTTACTAGCATAATATATAACTTTGAAAATTTTCTCATATTCTTGTCCCAATACAGCTCCAATTGCAAAATCACTTACATCGCACATTAATTCAAAAGGTTTATTCCAATTAGGTACAATAATTATAGGTGCAGTTATTAATTTGTCTTTTAAAATATTGAAAGCATTAACACAGTATTCATTAAATTCAAATTTAGCTTCTTTTTCTAGTAAATGCAAAGAGGTTTAGCAATTTTAGAAAAATTCTTTATATATCTTCTATAAAATCCAGCATGACCTAGAAAACTTCTCACATCAGTAACAGTAGTAGGGGGTTGCAGTTCGGCAATAATTTTTACTTTCAGCATCTAACCATTTTAAAATTTCTTTTTTAACAACCTCTTTCATGATAGGATTTAATCTTCTTTGTGGTTCAATAGTAGGTTTAAAATTTTCTTTCATTAAAATTTTATGCATACAAATGGAAGGGCTTATTCCTCTTATATCAGCAATAGTCTAACCAAAAGTTTTTTTATAATTCTTTAACACTCCTATTAATTTTTCTTCTTGATCTAAGATTAGCTCAGAAGAAATAATAACAGGTAAAGTTAATGAATTTCCAAGAAATGCATACTTTAAATGTGAAGGTAACATTTTTAATTCCAGTTCAGGGGCATTTTTAATTGAGGGTCAAAGTATATCATTTTGAGCTATGTCTAAAGTTTCCCGGTTGTCTTTAATATAATGAGTTTCTTTAAGTAATTTATCTTCTTTTAGTTCTTCATTTTCATCAGTTAAAATTTCAATTTCTTCTTCAGGAATGATTTTACATTTTTCTCGATAGTATTTTTCAATTATAAAATCAAAAATATCCATTCGATAACATTTTTCTTTGTCAGGGTACTTCATCGATTTAAGACCATTGAATTTAATCTCTTGATCATTAACTCTCATAGTTAATTCTCTTTTTTGCACATCAATCATAGCTTGTCTGGTAGCTAGAAACGGTCTCCCTAATTGGTATTTCTTTATCTTCTTGCATATCTAGCACAATGAAATCTACAGGGAAGATAAATTTATCTACTTTAACAAGTACATCCTCTATAACTCCTTTAGGGTAAGTGATAGATCTATCGGCTAACTCGAAGGGTTACGATGGTGGGAGTAATCTCTCCTAAATTCAACCTTTGATAAATAGAAAATAACATGAGATTAATACTTGCTCCTAAATCACACAAAGCTTTTCCACAAAATTTTTCTCCAATAGCACAAGGTATAGTAAAACTTCCAGGATCTTTAAGTTTCTGAGGTAATTTCTTTTGAATTATTGCACTAAATTCTTCACTTAGTGCAACAGTTTCAAAAGCTTCAAATTTTCATTTCTTACTTATTACATCCTTCATAAATTTTGCATAAGTTGGCATCTATTCCAAGGCTTCAGCAAAGGGTATATTTATAGTAAGTTTCTTAAAAATTTCAAAGAACTTAGAAAATTGATGATCAAGCTTCTGTTGTTTTAATCTTTGAGGAAAAGGTGGTGGTGGTTTTTCAACTTCCACATTAATAGAAATATTAGTTTGATCTTGATTAGAAGAAGGAGTTTCTTTAGGTTTTTCAATCTCTTCAACCTCAATCTCTTTTTCAGTTTCATTTTGCATTCTTTCTTTTAATTCCTTTCCACTTCTAGGTTGTACAGCTTTAACATATTCATGTTCTTTTCCAGTTTCTTTTGGATTAATTTCAACATTACTAGGAAGTGTTCCTGGAGGTCTGTAATTAATTAAATTAGCGATTTGTCCCATTTGATTCTCAATATTACGAATAGCAGTATTTGTAATTGATTACTCATTTGTAAAATTAATTCTTCTATTGATAAATTTTTCTGTTGATTATTAAATCCAGGTGGTTTATAATTTGAATTTACTTGATTATTCCAATTTCCAATTGGATGGGATTTATTATTACCCCATTGTTGTTGTTGATTATTCCAATTAAAATTAGGGTGATTTTTCCATCCAGGATTATAATAGTTTGAATACGGATTATTTTTACTACCAATAGCTTGTAAACTTTCAATAGTTTTAGAATCTTCAATATTAGATGCGTTGTTATGTGATATGTTGATGGCAAAATTATCTAATTTTTTAGATATTACAGTTACTTGTGAAGCTAAGATAGAAAAGGCTTCGTTATCTTGAATACTTGACATTCTTTTAGGATTAATCCTTTCAGAAGGCCATTGAAAATTATTATTAGCCATTTCTTCAATTAAAGTATAAGCTTCTTCAAATGATTTATACATTAAAGAACCTCCAGCAGCATCAATAATTGATTTTAGTGATCCAATTAAACCATTATAAAATATTTGAATAATTAACCAATCAGGTAAAGCATGATGAGTACAGTTTCTTAATAGTTCTTCAAATCTTTCCCAACTTTCATAAATTGTCTCCCCGTCAAATTGACTAAATGAAGTAATATCATTTCTTAATTTAGCAGTTTTAGAAGGAGAAAAAAATTTAGCAAGGCATTTTTGTGCCATTTCGACCCATGTTTTAATAGAACTCGTTGTTAATGAGTTCAACCACATCTTTCCTTTATCTCTTAAAGAAAAAGGAAAGAGTCTAAGTCTAATAAAGCATCATCGAAACATTGTTATATTTAAAGGTAGCACAAAGTTCTAAAAAACTAGCAAGGTGTAAATTTGGATCCTCATTTGGTGTTCCTCCAAATTGATTATTTTGAACCATCCGAATGATAGATGGTTTAAGCTCAAAAGAATTAGCATCTACGGTAGGTATTTGAATACTACTATGAATTTCATCAACTGTAGGGTTAGCATAATCCCTTAATGGTTTGTAAACATTTTGTTGATTAATTTCAATTAGATTTTGTAAATTGTTATGTAAATTAGCCATCTCTTGAATTTTTTTAGTTTGTTTTCCTTTTTTAATTCTTTTAATAGTTCTTTCTAATTCAGAATCTAAAGGTAATAATCCTTCAGATCCAAGACTACGCATAAAAAGTAAATTTACAAGAAATAAAATCTCTACTTATAAAAAAAATTTTATTTTATTTTATATATATTTATATATTTTTGGTATTTTATATTTTTGACAATAAAAGAAAATGAATAAAATAAAAATATTTAAAATCTAAAAATTTGCCTCCGCTCCTCCCCGTGCAACGGCGCCAAAAACTTGACCCAATGCTATATATATGCATACTAAAAATTCAATCCCCGACAACAACGCCAAAAACTTGACCCGCAATCCGCTGATGACAAATATAATAATTAATGCTTTCAAATATATGTAATAGATAATAATAGTAACTAGTGTATACAAATATAATTTTATTGAAAATATTTTACACACTAGGAGTACTACTCAAGTATTCGTATCGTATCGAGTAATATAGGGCTTTGAAACAAAGACCCCGAGTATCGATCCCACGAGGAGTGAGTTATGGATTTTTAAATATTTTAATTTTATTTTTATGTATTTCTTTTATAGTTTATAAATTTAATATTTTTAATTTACTAGATGCAATAGTAAAGCAGTAATGAAAGATGCAATAGTAAAGCAGTAATGAAATGATTGGTGTAAAAAGCAATAAGAACACAACTTTCTTCCTTTCAATTAATTCAAGCTTTTCTAAGATAATGATAATATTGGTGGAGAATATAAATTTATGGTATTGTGCCAAATAGAAGCATTCATATTTTTTACCCTTTGATCCAGCCAGGTGTAACAAACATTGGCTAGCCTATAGATCAGGTCCGGATGTATTGTTAGTAGAATGAGTTAATCTAGGCTCACACTACTAGATGTCCAAGGTGGGCTATGGTCGGCCCTACTAGTGACCCTTTCCTTCTCTATAAACTAAATCACAAGAATTTAGTCTGTCACTCTAAAAACTTATTAATTCTACGCCCATTATATAATATCTTCCAGATTATTTGCACTTGACCTTAAATAACCTGCACAAGGCCTTCGACTACCCAATGATTCATGTGATATCTACTAGTTAAGAATTCATCTCCTTCTAGATATCAAAACTCTTCAACAAATTTTAACAATACAAGTGATCAATTTGTAAAGTAAATGAAGATTCAGTATTAATATCATCACAATGTTTTAAAATATAAATAGTTTTTAATTCTTCATCGAATTTTATATTATCTTATTTATCTTTTCATAATTGAAAGGAGAAAGTAAACTAACTATTCAAAACATATTAAATTTAAACAACAAAACATGATAATAAAACTTTGAATAAAATTACAAATACTTATTTCAAGTGTTTCTCCTACTGAACCTCTGAATTCTTCTGACTCCAAAGCAAATAAACTTCAAAAGCACCAACTCTTTAAACTCTCAATGCACACTCTAATTAAACTCACTACTTAATAAAAGTGGCCCTAAAGTATTTCTCTAATTCTCCCTCTATATGGGGCTCTAGATAGGGGGATGTATGGGGGCCTTTTTCTCTGAAGGAGTACCCTCCTATTTATAGGCTTCAAAGGTTGCCTTGAGGCACCTCTTCAAAATGTGTCCACATTCAATGAATCTTCTAGAAGGTGTGTCTGGCGCCTAGGCGCCGGAATCTGGTGCTTAGGCGTCGGACTCTGCGTACAGTTCTTCGCACCTCTTAACTTTGGATCGCACCTCTTCGCAATTAAAACCGTTTCCAAGCGTCCAAATACATTGTATCACATGTCCTATAAACTAGGAACAACTGCCAGTATTCTAGAAGGTCCAATAACCGCTAACACCGTCAAAATAACTGTCCAAAAGTCGTCAAAAATCTTGACAAATCCCGTATCGACCTGGCGCTTAGGCGCCGGATTCTGGCGCTTAGGCGCCGGATTCTGGCGCCTAGGCGTCAGACCAATAATTTTTACAATTTTGCATTTTGGCTCCATTTTGCTCCTTTTTTATCCTTTTTACTCCTTTTTCACTTTTTTTTCTTCTTGAACATTTTTCAATCACCTATATCCAAAAATACAAAAATACCTTTCATTAAAGCATAATATCCTTAAAAATTTGATAAACAATAAGGCATAAAAATGGGTAATTTTTTCATGGATCACTTATTCATGACATTAATTTTCTTATTTTTTAAATCAATAATATACATTTGAAGATAATTAGAAAAAGTCCAAGTCTAATATTTTAAGATCTTCACATTTTTATGTTTATTACATAAAAAGAAAATAGGATCACCCTTCACAGGAATAAGCCAAGTCTTACTGATAATATCATAAAACATTGTGCAATAACTCAAAAAAGCTTTTGTGCATAAATCTATAATGAAGTTTATTAAAATTGCTCATACTCGTAATTATAGAATGATGTTCAGAGGAAAGAGAATTCAAAATTTTAAATAAAGAATTAGGAAAAATATTAATCCAAGCACTGTTACATAAAGCTCGATCATGTAAAGATCTAATGGGATTATTAGGTTGATTGTTATACCAAATTAGAAAATAAGCAGTTCTATGAAACTCAATAAGACCAACATTAAGAATACAAACATTAAAATCAGTAGGTCTACTGAGAATAAGAGAGTTTCCCCCAACTTTTTCCTTATTAGTATGAATACAATTAAAATCTACAGATATGAATCAAGGCTCACTAATATCATTACCAATTAGATTTATAAAATCTCATAAACCTTTTAAAACACCAGCATTATTATCAATCATAACAAAAAGTAGCAAAGAAATTAATAGTAGATGAATAAGAAATAATTATATAAAAAAATTGGGAAACAATGTTTAAAATAGAAAAAAATGAAACTTCTTATAATTCCACCTAATCAAAATCTTGTCATTGCTAGCACAATTAAAAATATTTGTGCAACCCTAACAAGGGAACATCTTCAAAGAATTAGAAACAAGTTAATCTAATAAATTATTAGTAAAAAGCTTGGTTTGTAAAAGATAAATAAAATCAACTCTATTCTCCCTGATAGGCTTTCTGCAACCAAATAAATGTGCAACCTTATTTAGCTCTCTCAGATTCCACATAATGAAATTAAGAAAAATAATAACAAAACTCAAGAAAAATGAAAAAAAAATAGAAATGCTCATTATAAAGAATAAAAACTAAGAAATAATACATTTTGGCCTGTCTTTCAAATTTCTAAAAGGTGTAGGATGAAAATAATATTATTTATAATTATAGAATAAGAACCACATTCCACCGTAATATTCTTCTTAACTACATCACCATTATTATAGAGCCAGAAAGATTAATCGTAGAGATCTGCATGTTTAAATTATCAACAACAGAAGCAACTTCACACATATCTTCAACATACACATTATCATTATATAATTCATTATTTGAATAATTATCAACATGGATATTAAGATCCAAAGCCATAGGATCATTACCAACATTAGGTAAGACAACATTTAGAAGTAAAGCATTATTTGAAATATTAACAACAAGCAAAATTGACAAT
The DNA here is from genome assembly GCA_022702705.1 of Papilionanthe hookeriana x Papilionanthe teres. Taxonomy (NCBI): domain Eukaryota; kingdom Viridiplantae; phylum Streptophyta; class Magnoliopsida; order Asparagales; family Orchidaceae; genus Papilionanthe; species Papilionanthe hookeriana x Papilionanthe teres. The sequence continues at coordinate 88,230,843 of CM040423.1, read as the reverse complement.
AGAATATTAGGTAAAACTGATATAACATGTGAAGCACGAGCCACAGAAGAACTAACACTTCTATTAGCGCATAAAATTTCATTATAATTCATATTCCTACTTCTACCTCTAAAGATAAGAACAATAGGTATAGGTTTAGGAGAAGGATTCTTAAGACAATTTAAAGAACAAGTGCAACTGTCAGACAAGACTTACACGGAAAGGGTTTTCATTCGTAAATTACTTACACAATATCTTGACCTTTAACATTTAGAACAATAGAATCTGGGAAAACATAATCAATATTAACTTGTATACTAACCCTTGCAAATGTTAATCTTGATCCTGTAACAATCAGCGGGTCAACAACAAGAGAAACACCTATTTTACTAGAAATTTTGAAAATGTCATTCTCGGACCAATAATGCAACAATAGATTAGGAATTTTAAATCATATTGGAATATCTATAAAATCCTCTTTTATAGGTCTTGTGCACTTAAAAATAAATGGTTTGACGTAAATATGCTAAGCAAAACTTGATAAATTTCAAGATCCTCTAAGCAATTGAACTTGAATTAAAAGAAACGCTATGTAAATAAATTAAATCGACCACATTTCAATTTCAAATTTTTTTTAATAGCTAGTAAGTGATTTGCATTAATGATCATTTACCCAGAGCATATCCGACAAGAGCCAAACTCCACTATTTATAGCCCTCATAAATCTCTTTATCAAGTAAGGATACCTTTTTCCTATAGACTAGACAAATAAGATAGATTAAAAGTTAAGCTGATGAGGTGAGAAGAAAAGGAACATTTCCAAATTAAAACTAATGAAGAACAAAGAAGAGAACCAAAAGAAGACGATGGAAGAGGGAGAAAAGCATCCATGATATGTAAAAAGGGGAACAACCCAAAAAACCATAGCGTAAACTAGAAGAGAAGAGAAGGAAGAGTAACCCTATATTTTCTTGAGAAGAGAAAAAACAACGGAAAGACTTGCCAAATCCTAGAGGAAACTAGAAATCGCCTCCACGGCGTGGCAAAGCCTTAACATTGAGAAGTCGCACAAATGTAACAAAAGTATTGAACTTCCTGGCCGTGGAGGAATAATCAAGTAGATAGGTAGCCCCATGCTACCAGTGGAGCCCTAAACCAAAAAGAAACGAAGGAAGATGAGCACGGCGGAAAGAACTTGTTAAGCCACCGGAGAACCTGCCTTGAAAATATAACTCACATGGCATATATCAAGAGTATTTCACATGAATGGCCCCATACGAGAGCTATCACATGGACGCATGATTTTGGTCGCGAGCACATCAAGCGCAACACGTGCAATCGTCATATTTTTCCTCCACGATAGTGAGGCTAAAATCTACGAAAATTATATTTTTGTGTATATTAAATATCTATTATATTAGTGGAAGGTTTAATTGTTTAACTCGAATGTTTAAGAAATTAATAATAAAATACTTGAACCAATATTTATTATTATGAATAAAATTAAAAGAAATAATATTTTGAAATTATTTTCTTGGATGGGCTTTCCATCAACTCATTTATTTCATAAACAAATTATAACAAATAAGATAAATTGCTACCAACACATTAAGGCAATCATTCAAGTTTATATACAATCAAGTTCAACAAAGAACCCTTCTGGAATAAAATATTTTTAAAATAATGAACACAGTTAAATCCAAATCTGTCCGGGCCACGCTTAAGGAATAGAGTGCTTGAAATCTACGGAGAGCAAGGGAGAGAGCACATTATTGAACAGTAAATTGTGTCCCCTTTATTCATAAGATGGACTCTAGTTTATTGGGGTGGTCATATTACAATAACATATTGTACCCTTATGATACATAGATACGGTTGAGATATTTTTGGTCGTATCTAAATGATGCTTATGGGTCCCATAGAGTGGTTTGTTTGATCATCGAGTCGGACGACATTTAGGCTGGCATGTCTTCTAGCTGGGCGCCATTAGATAGAAAGGCCACCATAACAGCCAGCCATGCAGTTATATGGCTGGGGTATCGTAGGGTCGAATGGTACATCAGCTACCTTGGTAGCAGAGGCCCATTTCTTTTCCTCGATTTGTTCGATCGGAGAACCGTGAATTTATCAAACCGGATCTGACCAGTATAATTCTTCAGGGGAAGGTGAATTGTCTCTCTAACAAGTTTTGTGCCTAACCTGACTACTCTTGGTGAGCCCAGCGATGTCATACCACCTCCTTCTTCCTCCATGGGATGTCTTTGTGATTCACACATATACTTCTTTAGTATACATATTAAAGTTTCCTGATTATCTTTCTCCTTCATTTTGACGGCTGAAATAAAGGCAGTGGAATCTAAATTTTGAATCAAGTTTGTTTATTCATGAATATTCAATGCACAATACCTAATAACTTCTTGATTTTCGTTCAAAGCCATTATATAGATGGGGAGGGATACTTATCTTCAGAGTTTTCTTCCTGATTTGGCTTCCAAATTCTCAGCGACACAGAGTATGGTGGGTGGAAAGCTGCCTGAGCCCATCATCAAGGAGACCCGAACCTCGATATTCCAGACCATGAAGAAGGGAGCGAAACAAAACTCTAAGTACAACCTTCCAAGGAAACATGACATCAATGAAAGGAAAACCCTCGAACTTGTGGTGGAAGTAGGGACTTCTAATTTGAATACTGATCATTCCAGGGGAAGTTCTCCAGTGGCGAGGGGCAGCTTTCCAGTAAAAACGAGTCATCTTTCGAGGAGCGATCTTCTGAATGACGATCAAGCCGGTCAGAGCATTTCCCCTCCCATCCTTCTGATCTTGACGGAAAGCCAGGGCCGAGAGTCGGTGTTGGACCTATTACTTCAAGAGGTTCATGTAGTGGATAATTTGGGGATCACTCCTAATCCTTCTATGGTTGGTGCCCCGCGACTCTCTTCTCAACTTTAGTTGGTGGGAAAGGATGTCGAGGGAGGATCGTTCTCGTTCGCCACTTTGGAAATGCATCGGATAATGGATTCTTCCTTTGGTGAGGGCTCCAAGACCCCTCTCACTGAGATGGAGGTTTCTAGCATTGTGGATGTTATGTACATTGGGGTCGTCGAGGATCCTGCACACTCTGAAGAGCCGCTTAGCGAAGAGCTGGCGAGTTTGGCGAGAACAGTTAGCATTTTAGTGACATATGATTCAACTTTGGTTTTGCCTTCTCAAGAATGATTGTCGTTTTTAAGGGTCGGATTAGATACATTCCGAGAGTTGTCGTTTTTAACGATCAATTTAGTTGTTGTCCGAGAGGAGGATTCAATTTTTTGGTTGTGTTTTGAAACGAATATGGTATATAAGGTTATGATAGGGGAGATCTAACGTTCAAGCATCTATCCTAGCTGGGGTATGTCCTGGCTGAGGCAGCGGCCGACCATTTTTGTAATTTTTTTCTTTCAGGTGAATAATTATAATGAGTGTGCATTGTCTTGTCGATCAACATACACATTTACACCTGATTTTAGCTCATTTATTATTATCATGTACATATAAATATATGTAGATATTTGCATTTTGCTTTATTCAGATTTTTATCTATAAGAACATTTTGATTTAATGCATTTCCCGTGCTTTGATGTGACGAAAAGACTATCCAGTCCTTGTGGTGCTTTGACTTGATTTATACACAAGTTAGCTAATTGGGCCTTTTAAGCCCTTTCACGATCTCGCTGTATCATTCGAAGAAACAAGTTGCGGTCTTGTATGAGTCGTTCGCCTTTGGTGCCAAAGGTGAAAGGTCAGCATGAACGTATGGTGATAGCTTGGTCGTGTACACGGAACAATTTAGGCATTGGCGATAGTTATCATTCTGCGATGAGATAAGGTATATCTCAATAGCTATGGTTCATCCCCGCTCAAGTCAATCTAAACTCCATTGCCATCATAATGACCTTTGTTGTCTACTTGCGGTGAATCGTGATTCCCTGATCGTCTAAGCTATTCTTTTATTATTATTATTATTTTTGCTTCAAGATCGATAGTGCTAGCTATGCAGTATTCTTGTACAGCCCTAGATAGGGGTTGAGAATAAGGTGAAGGATTGGCGGTCTAAATTTGCGATCGCTACATCCCATCGTGGCTGGAGTATTTGTGTTCGGCCCATCGCAAAAGAAGTGGTTGTGGTATTTTTTTCCGAGCACATCCGTGTATATGCTAAAATGATCCGAGGGAGAGAACTCTTCATCTACCAGTTCAATGATTGGGTCGTCATTAACATGGTCTTGTAGCCCGGTACCTTCGGGGATATGACCAAGAGTCTCTTCGAGGAATCCAACGAGAAAGAAAGAAAGTGGATTGAAGCAGTGAAGGCGAGGGAGAAGAAACCCAAAGCAAAGAAGTCTTCGAGGATAGAACCCTTTTCCTGCCCGAGGAAGTCTCCAGGGAGGCTCGACACCATATCTAATAAGGAGTTCTATCTATGTATTATTCTCACTCTTGCCCTTTACCCCCTTCTCCTTTTGAACTTACGGAGGACGATTACAGGGACCTCGGCCGCACCTTACAGGACCATGTATGAAGCTTCAAGATCTCAGGAGACGTCTTCTGCGGAGGAGGTTTCTCCGATCTCATCGGTCAAGCAAGGACTGTGAGCGACGGACGTCACCTATATTGATCAATGGGAGAGGGCTGCTGCTTAGCACATGTTGCATTTGTGGGCCATTCACGCTTCTGGGGGCGAAAGGATTTTTGTGGACAAACTTTTGGAGAGGGTCGACCGAGGTCGACCGAGACTAGAAGGGGAAGAGGCTCGTGGAGAAGGAATTAGCACCACTTACTCCTGCATCCGAGATAGGGAGTTTGCCCCCGACATGAATTCCCTAGTTGGACGGGTCGAGTAACGTTTACAAAAGTTTAAGAGGAAGGTATCTGATGGTGGATACCGAGTGGGATTGGTTTACTGGTGTTTTCACCAAAGAGGCAACCGACCTTCCCAGCTATCTGACAGAAGTAATGTAGTCGGACGGTCTGAACTCCATCCTGTCAGGCATGTCCTACTTGGCTCAGTGCGGAACCTCGGACAGATACAACACTCTGGCTCTCTTAGTGGCTCACTATCATGTGAAAGACTTGATGCATGAGGAAAAGAAAAGAGAGGTCGTCAGTCAGATGGTGTCCGAGATATCAAAGGGTAAAAGGTGGGTCGAGCTGGAGCTCCTGCACCTGCAAAGGAAGTTAAAAAGCTCGACCCAGACATTAGAGGTTAGAGTTAGGGAGCTCAAGCAAAAACATGGTGTTTAGACAGCTTGAAACCAAGAGTTGAAAGCGAAGGCAATGGGAATGGCTTTGAGGAGCGACCTTGTGGTGGCTGTCGCGAATCAAATGCGGGTTGGGCTTGCTCTCGCTGTTAAGCGTTTTGTGAAGACCAGCTTGGTTGATCCAAGGTGGGCTGGCATGGACATCTTGGCTTCGCTCTTCTTGGATTCCGGCTATGTCGAGGCGGACAAGCCTGGTAAAGACAAAGCTAGCGGTTGTTTAGGCCTATCGTATTTTTTTTCCGACGATGTTTTGAGACTGTCTAGCTATGTCGAGGCCAACAGGTATTTATGTAAAAGGTGACTGCCTTTATTTTGGAGGAAATGAACGAGGGCTTTTTAATTTTTTTAGTTGCAACATTCCTCCTTTCTCCAACTGAGATAATTTGTGGGTCATGAGTTTTTTGTTGCGAAATTCCTTACACTATGAACCTAGTTGTGTCATCTTACCTACGGACTGCGGCTTCAGAGGTTAGGCTGAGCCGAGCTACCCTGTTACTGTGATCTTACCCTTTCCTGGGTGGGTTAGGCAATCTTAGCACTACGGTTAGCCAATTTTCCGGCTCTGAGATCTTGGCGTCGCAGCTGCCATTCTATAATTTTTTATAAGTATTTGGGCAATCATTGCGCCCAAGTATGCCAAAGCTTCGCTTTTGCTCAACTAAGCAATCTTAGCAAGGTAGATGACAGTTTTTAATTTTTACATGCAACCGGGCGATCTTAGCGTCATGGTCTGCCATTCTTAAGCTTTTGCTTACACTGGCGATCTTGGCATCGCGACTCGTAGTCTATAATTTTTTACATGCAGCTTGACGAACATGGCGCTACAGTCTGCCAGTCTTCAGCTTTTACTCATGTGGGTGATCTTCGCGCCGCGACTGGCAGTCTTCAAATTTTCACGTGCAGTCAGGCAATCTTAGCTCCATGGTCTGCCGGACTTCAGCTTCTGTTCAATCAGGTGACCTTGGCATCGTGGCTTACAATCTTCAATTTTTCCCCGTACAGTAGGGCGATCTTTGTGGCACGGTCTAACGGTCTTTAAATTATGCTCAATTTGCCGCTCTTGGCGTTGAGGTTGACAGTCCTCAAATTTTTACATGCAACTGTACGGCTTATTTTTGGGTTTTGGTGTTTTATTTTAAAAAGGGAGTCGCCTACAGAAATTGTCGGCGAATTTTTATATTTTAAATTTAATTTAAGTATATATATAGTTTAAAGAATAACATTTGATTTTGAAAGTCATTTTAAGTTTAAAAGTTTTAAGATATGAAATCAAACCGATCTCACATCCCAAATAGTTTATATAAACGAGCGCCGCACTACGAACCGTGTATCTATCCCGAAGAATAGACACCACGCTATGATAATGAGGCTCGATTAAATAAACTAGAGAAGTTTGTGACATCCGTTTGGTGTGCGAACCAATTTTATAAGCCGACAAATTCCACTGTTTAATATGAAAACATTAAACGGGGTTTATATTACATGGGTTCTTAAAATTCCCTATAAGAGCAAGCCCCTATAGTTAATTACATCTTAAGTGACGAGAATCACCTAAGAAAACTCTCGATAATAATCGGTAGTTACGCTCTCGAGAATTTCAAAGTTTAAGTTTTCAATGGATTGAATTTTGGAATTTCAATAGGGAATGGATCAAATTTGGAACATTTTTATTTTGGGAATCCAAGGGAAGAAAGGTAGGAGAAATCACAGATTCAAAGCGAACTTCGGTAATTTCCCGACTATCCTATTGTTTGGTTTGAATTTAGGAAGGTCCTAATGTTTATTTAATATTTTGATCTTGCCAATTTTAATTAGTTAGGACTTATATTTGTATGATAAAATCATACAAATAGACTCGAAGATGTGAGGGTTTATGTCGTATCGGACGACTACCTCGGAAATCCTAAGACCGGTTAGGGCTTAATTTACATGATATGATCATGCAAATGCCTAACGAAGAGTTGAGGATTTATGTTGCACTAGGCAAACTACCTCGAAGTCCTATGGCTTGGTTATTTAATTCTAAGGAAGTTTCTTTGAAGTAGACTCGGGTTTTCTTGATGACGATGGTACTGCTTGCCCACTATGCTCCGAGCTCCTTGTTGTTGCAGAGGTTTAGTTTTAGAAGTCATAAATCGGGAGATGAGAGAAGTGTTTTGGTTTAGAGAAAATCTTAAAATCCGGGTGTTTTTAATATTTTAATTAAACAAATCTTAAAGTTGATTATAACAACACGGTTAAGATCCCACGGTTCCATCCTTCGGCATCGTTATTTTTATCGGATTCACTTAATCCGGATGAATTTGCTAAACTCAATTGAATGAGTTCCACACTTTCATTTAGGCACGTGGGAAATCCAGTTAGCGACACGTAGGTTACATCATCCGAGGTATTCACGATCATCCAACAAGACGTTTTAATTTAGTTGTAGTTGTAGTTTTGTTGTTCGTTTGTGATTAAATTTTGAGTTGTTTTATATTTTGAAATGTTGTGGCGGTGAATTTTATCTTGTAATGACTTTTAATTTAGTTTTGGTTTCGGTTTTAGGGACTATCCTAAAGGTGTAGGTTATCATGCAACGGTTGTTTATCATGCAGAAAAGTAAGTGCAATGAGATTAAATAAATTGCGATAAGGTAAATTGTAATAAAATAAAAGCGTACGCTGGAGGGTCTTCCAGTCATCCCAAGCTGCACTTAAAACACGGTTAGAATATTTAAGCATTTAAAGTAAGTTCTTAGGTAAAGGTTAAGGGAAGGATTATGGTTTTCTACGCAAGTTCCTAATCCTATAGCTAGTCATTTCCTATGACGTTTAGGTTCTTGTATTTTAGTTTGAGGACGATTTTCTTCATCGAAGAACAACTAAGTTCGATTGTTCTTATAAATATCCTATCATATTGAGGAAGTGCTTAAGACGAATCTTAAACATCTTTTCAACATTTCTAGGATTATTCTAAGTCCAAGTGAATTTAATTATACAAATGAATTAATCGTCCGAGAGTTTGAGTTTTGTTATCTTGCTCAGTGAACTAGGACATTTGAATATCCTATAAGTGAAGTAACGTTTCTTTTAACACTCCTTTTTAAGAGTTATGACATCACGAGCTTTCGAGGGCAAATGGATGTTTAAGTGAGTTGTGATTTAATTTTAGTTAACGGATTTAAGTTTGGAATAGTGTTCAAGTTGTTTTAGATTTATTTTTGAATTCTTCATGTCTTAGGTGATGTTATTTTTAATTCAATTTAATTTAATTTAACTTAATTTAATTTAATGTGGTTCAATTTAATTTAATTTAACTTTAAGTTAATTTAATATGATATGGTTCGAGCTTAATTTTATTTAATTTGATTTAATTTAATTTGATTTAGTTTTAATTTAATTTAGTTTAATTTAATTTAATTTTAATTTAATTTAATTTAATTTAATTTAATTTAATTTAATTTGTTTTAATTTAATTTAATTTAATTTAATTTAATATTTTATTTTAAAGGGATTTGCTTTAAATAATTTAACTTTAATTTAATTTAATGATTAAGTCTTTTAGCATTTTAAATCTTAAACTTGGATTATCATTTTAATTAAGAATTAAATATTATTGAGATGATTAATCTAGGGATTCTTAAATTAAAGAGCAAACCTCTTTCTAATAACATCCCTATTTTAATAATTCCAATTTTATTATTCTTCCAAATTTAATTAATTGTTTTATTTAAAGTTCATTTCAATTATTGTTGAATTGTTTAATAGGTTTCTACCCTTTAATTATTTAAATTTCAATCATCCAAATCAGATTAAGATCAAATATTCTACCTTTTCATTTTATTAAGCTCTAAAGTTTTAATTAAGGGTTAAAATTTTAATTTCCATTTCGCTTCTTGAGCTTAATAATTTCATAACTCATTAAATTGAGTTCAAATGAACTTGAAATTTTTATGTGGCTTCACTCATATGTCGATGAAGACATTAGAGGAGAAAATGTGATTTTTCCATATTTAATTTATTTATGTAATTATTTTTGGTGGAAAATAGGAATTTCCAAGGAAAATTTAATAATATGACCGAGGAAAGTTTATGTCCTAAGAAAATTATGGGACATTTCTAATGACCGGAGAATCACTTGGACCGATTTTGGTGATTTTTGAATTATATTATTTTTATTATAATTATTTTGAGTTTTGAAGTATTAATTAATTTAAAAATAAAATAAAATTTGAAAAATGAATTTTATATTTTTTAAAAATCTCTTCGATATCAAGGAAATCGAGAGAATCAATTTTTACAATTTTCCGATTTTTCTTTGATTTATTAGAATTATTTTGGTGAAAATACTAGAAAATACTTTTTTTTTTTTATTTTAAAATTACCTGAGAGCTTTAAAATTTAATAACTCATCATAGAGACATCAGGAAAAATATGAGGTTTGTTCCTAAGTGATTAAAATTCAAAATATGACATTTTGGTGAATTTTATTATTTTTGTGATTTTTATTATTTTTTAATTATTAAAATATTAAAATAATACAAAAAATCAACTTTTTAAAAAATTGAAATTTTAATTTTCTTAAATTCCCCTAATATCGAGAGGCTCCAAAACCGATTTGGTGAATTTTTACAAAGTATTTTGAAAGTTATGAATTTTTAAAGTTTAGATTGGCTAAATGGCTTAATCAGCCGATTTAGTAGAAACTTAACCAAGTCCAATTGAATCAAACTTTTATGATGGGTTCCTCGATCCTAAAGGTCGATGGAGAGCGATTTCAAGTCAATTTGATGTATGATTAGCTCTAATTAATTAAGGACCTATTTAGGGTGTTTAAGCCGATTAGGGTTATTCCAAGTGAATTAATTCAAAACTTATTTTTCCTGAGTGCTCGCAGTCGTATGAAACATCACCAAATTTTCCTGAATTTATTTCACAACATGCTTAATTATTGGATTTAAAATACTCAAAACAAGTAACATGAATTTGAAAAATTAATAACTTCTCATAGGGATGGCCTACGACTTTGGAAAATTCGGGGAATGTTCCCAATTCGGAGGCTTAAAAGCTACTATAGTCTTATGCTACTGGTGAATTTCCCATATGCATGGAGAATTAAAACAATGCGAGAGGGTAAATAAATCATTAAAAATAAAATACTGGATGAAATTAAATGATTTCTTTTCCACATTATTCTCCTCCGTTCAGCTGAGCGAGAGGGTATTTTTATTTTATTTTTAGGATTTTTCTACACAAAGTTATGAATTTTTGAAGTTTAGGGAATTAAATAAATCGAGAAAATCCCTATTTTTCTACTTATCCGAGTCGGCGCCGCGTCGACCTTAGCATCTCCGAAGCGCCGCGTGGCGCTTCACGATTCGACGCCGCCATCCGACTCGGCGCTCCGAGGACCCGCCGTATCGTTCCGTCTCCTCATCCGGCGCGATCCTGGCCGTCCGTCCGCGCGTGTATGGAATGAACGGCATCCGTTCATCGTCCCCAAGCGTCCTCGCCGAGAGCGCGTCCACACTAAAATCCTAAGAACTCACTCATTTCTCAACGGATTTTCGTGTTCTTATGCTCTATGGATTCGTCTTGAAGAGACAAATGCATCTATACGGTGATCATGCATTGAAATTAAGGCATTTGAAATGAAGAATCTCCAGAAGCTCGGGATAAAGAGTTAGCTCATACCTTTGCTCGAGAGAAGTGTGGCTTCGATCCGAGGGTTGTGTCACCTTCGATTGGATCCCGACAAGCTCCGGATGAAGTCTCCGAGTACGGTGAATTGCTAGGTATGATTTCGACCAAGCCCGATCACAAAGCTTGGAGGCTGGAGCAGCCGGGTGGCACCGGAGATGGGGCTTTCGGTGGGAAACTTCTCCTCTTGGTCCAGGTGAAGGTGTCGGACCGATCGATTTGAGGATTGGCTCAACGTGGCAAAGTGTCCCGGTTTTGGGTGAGATTTCGGTTGAGAAATCGGGCTCGTTGGTGGGGATCGGGGCAAATTGCATCGAGGGATCAAGCTCGCTCTAAGTATGGAGAATGATCGAGAGCAATTTTGGCGGAGTTTCGGTAAGGTCCGGTTCATCACCTCTCATGGCCGAGAGGAGGTGGTGTTTAAATAGGAGAGGGTGGAGGGCCTCCTGGGGGGTTTAAGGCTTGGGATCGGTCGCTTAGGTCGAGGGAAGAACGGCCATGGTGGCCATTGGGCATGGGGCGGCTCGAGCGAGGTGGAATTTCAATGTTTGGCTCCTGCCCATGTCTCGGCCATGGTGTTTTCCGGCGGCCTGTGTGGTGGCCGGCGAGCGAGGGTCACCATCTTGACCGGAGAGGTCGGGGCTTGGCAATGGTGAAGTCGATCGGGCTTGGACATGTGTAAAGTGCTTGGATTAAAATGGTATGGGGGAGAGGCCATTTTGGCTTGATTTGGGTCAATCCATCCTTTTGGGCTAGGTGCACCACCCGAGGCCCGGTTTTGGGCGAGAAAAGAGCCATTTGGGTCGGCTAGAAGAAAATGGTGTGGTCTCCATCAAAATAGTTTAAGTTAATTTTGGGTTATGGTGTTGCATTAAAGAGGTTAAAATGGCTTAAGGAAGGCTTAGGAAAGGACTCCCTCCACTTGCCATTAATGGCTTGGTGACAAGTCAAACCCGCATGGCTTCATGTGGCTTGTCTATGGCTTGCATGTGGCTTCATTTGGCTTACCCTTGGCTTAGGAAAAGTGGATCCATTTATATGAAAAAGGAATTTGGGGATTTTGGCAATTTAGTGAAAAATTTAGATGGTGCTTAATTTAGGTTGATTTGATGATTGATTTGGGACTTAGTAATTGATTCCAATTAAAGGATGATGAGAAGGAATTGTCATGTGGGCTTTGGGCTTTTAGATTTCACTTTGGATGGGCTTTCAAGATGGTTTAGAGAGTGGGCTTTTAGATTTCGAAACAAATTTTAGGATGAAAATTTTGCAAAGGATTGGATCCAATAAGTGTTGAATTTAATTTAGGAATGTTTCATGAATGATTTGGAATCAATTTGAAGTAGTTTGGGCTTGAATTGGGTTGGATTTGGACTTCTTTGGTGAATGGGCCAATGTAGGTCAAGTGGGCTAACTTGGGCCGATGTTGGGCTAGGTTTGAAATTGATGTAAAATAAATGTTGGGAAATGTTTATGGGAGTGTTTCAAAGAGGTTTTGGCTTTGGTTGGGTTTTGATTTTGATGTTTGGGCCTATTTGGGTTAGGTTTGGGTTTCGGTCGAAATTGGGCTTTTTGATTTTGGGTTGAATTTGAGTGGGGTGTCTACAATCAAGTTTGTGGAGTTTGCGGGGAGTTAAGAAGTGGTTTGAATTTCTAAGTGGTGGGTCCCAATTCTAATCCTCTAGGATAGTCAAAGGAAAAGCCTAAGGCTAGATCCTAAGTACTAAAGAGAAGAAGAGAAGACCTCATCAAAAATGAGGTCAACAGCAACCAGGCTATATTTGCGCCGCAAATGTCAGCCTTTGATTTTTCACGTGCAATCGAATGATCTTCGTACCATGATTTGCCATTCTTCAGCTTTTGCTCATGCCGCTCGATCTTAGCGTCGCGACTGACAATCTTCAATTTTTACTTGTAGTCGGGCGATATTGGAGTCACGGTCTGCAGGCCTTCTCAGCCCGAAAATCTTAGCGTCATAGCTGGAAGTCTTCAATTTTTTACGTGCAGTCGAGCGATCTTGGCGCCACGACCTGCCAATTTTCAACTTCTGCTCAACCGGGTGATCTTCACGCCACAACTGGCAGTCTTCAATTTTTCATGTGCAACCAGGTGATTTAGGCGCCATGGTCTACCAGTCTTCAGATTCTGCTCTGCGGTTTGATCTTGGCATTGCAGCTAGTTGTCTTCAATTTTTATATGCAACTGGGTGATCTTAGCGCAACGATATGCCATTCTTCAGCTTCCGCTCAACCGGGCAATCTTGGCGCCGCGGCTGACAATCTTCAATTTTTCTCGAGATCTCCAAGTTCATTCTTGTCTTGAAAGTTTTGATTGTTCGGTTAGGATGAGATTAATTAGTTTTGTGTCTACATTTGTGTGTGTGTCCTGGTTGACGGGCCGATACCGTAAACCAAGCTCTTGGGCTCGCAATCCGACTAGAATTATGATTAGACCCCGTGAGTTAACCAATTCGAGTACAACATCCATATAACAGACAACTCGCCTAGAGAAGATTTGAATCCCTAACCTGAAGGGACCTACACTGACGAGCATATGCTCTACCAACAAGCAGAGACTGCGGCTCTCGTGTGTGTGTGTGTGTGTGTGTGTGTGTGTGTGTGTGTGTGTGTGTGTGTGTGTGTTTGTGTGTGTGTGTAAAGAATGGTGGTTGGCGGCTGGGCTTTGCTAGAGTTTCGAGATGGCTGAAGAATGCAAGATTCTTGGTGGGTGCATGGAGAAGAGACTAATTCATTTGTTGGTGTCACTGGACCACTGTTCCATTGGTTTCTCAGCTTGGAAGCTACTGAAGTGGAAGTTTACTCCTTCTCGGTGTCTCTGATTTTGAATTTTTATTGTTCTATCGAGTAAGTGTCACTTGGTGTGGTTTTGGTAGCAGTGAATCCTTTCCCCATTCATGGCTTATCCTATTGATGTGGAGACAAACGTGCAATGGTCCAAAGCTACATATGCAGGAGTGGTGGGAAGAAACAATGACACACTTAAAGACCTTGATTTGTTAATGTTCCCCCAAGTGCACCATGATGCAGCAACTGGAAGAGGTTCTTGTCCTTTCATACATCCTTTAGGTGTTAAGGATGGGGCTCCTGCAATTACTTTTACTAAACAGGAACTGAACACTGTTAATGAAGAAGTAAAATTTACCGTTATTGGGAAGTTCACTCTAGGACATCCTAGAATGGAGCTTGTTAGAAACCACTTTGACTCGTTGCATTTTATTGGAGCATGGAAAGTGGGGCTATTGGATGGCAGCCATCTATCAATCCAGCCTCTTTATTGAAGAAGACTATGCAAGATTGTTTGCTAAACAGTCTATACTTATTGTTGTGACTGATATGAAATTACTGAAGTGGACCCCAGATTTTGATCCATGGAAGGAACCACTGTGGTTCCTATTTGGTTTAAATTGCTTGGACTCATCTTCAGGTATTTTAATCAAAATGCATTATTCAACATTGCCAAAGCTCTTGTGCTCCATTGAAATTGGATGCCCCTACCTACAACAAGGCCAGGCTTGCTGCTGCTAGAAAACTCATAGAGAGGGATATCACCCTTCCTGAAGTGCACAAAATTTGGATTGGTTCAGACATTAAGGGAGCGTGGCAGGAGGTTGTGATGGAGCAAAAGCTTTACTATTGCCACCATTGTAGAATGTTTGGGCATACCAGGGAGAGATGTTATAGACTCCACCCTCCAGCTAAAAGAACCCCACCTAATTCCTCTAAAGGAACTGTTGGGGTATCTGCTGGGGTGCAATATGATCTTCCTTTATGGACCAAGCACCTGATGTTGCTGCCTCCCCTTCAGAGTCCCCTTCACTGGCCACTAAAGACAGGGATGCTTCTGAAGTATTTTGCAGAAAAGTAATTGAGATGGTGACTATGGTCACCCCTTCTCAATCGATTGACTCACCTCTTGGAGTTGGGGGTGAAGAGGCTGATGCTACCTTGGAAGTCTTAGCTCCATTACAAGAAGTCACTAATGATATGCATAATACAATGGAGGAAGATTGGCATATTAAAACATCAAGGAAGAAAAGAAAAAATAAATTTGAACTACAGAAGCTACTAGCAGTTCACTCCACACCGATGGTTTGGGATCCTTTGGTTGGTTCATCCTCTAAGCCTGTTAGAGGAAGGACTAGATCAAGATCCCAGCCATCTCTTCACCCTCCCCACCAGTATGTTTAACTTTCTATGTTGGAATATTAGGGGTATTGCTCACCCCTCTTCCATCAAAAGACTTCTTTCCCTCAATAGAAAGCACAAGTTATGGTGTATTGCCATGTTTACTGGATTCTCTCATTTTGCTAACATTAATAACAAAATTTGGATATTTTGCAGAAAAGAGATCATTTGGTCCATTGTGGTGGATCACAAGCAATTTGTCCATCTCTCTTTCCAGATTTGTGGCCATTCAAGTTTTGCCACATTTGTTTAAGCTGGGTGCAATAAATTTGATAGGGTGGAATTGTGGTCCTGCCTACACAATATCAGTATCAATACAGACTCCCCATGGTTGGTAGAAGTGTTGTGTCATATTTCAGTCACTTTTGACAGAACTCTCATTGACTATTCATACTTTGAGGAGGATTTCCAGTATACTAACAATCTTGCTTTGACTAAGCCACCCACTGAACTGGAAATATGCCAGGCCCTGAATTCTATTGATAGTTCCAAATCAGCTGGGTCTGATGGCTTTACTGTAGATTTTTACAAGAAGGCTTGGACTATTATCAAAGCTGAGGTGGTCCTGGCCATTCAAGGGTTCTTCCAAGGGTCCAACCTCTCCAGTTATTTCAGCAACTCTAACTTTGTGCTTGTGCCCAAGCCTACTGAGCTGAACATCTGGGATCAGTTCATACCAATTTGTCTCACGTCAGTCATCCGCAAAATCATCAGTAAAATCATAGTGAACTGGTTGCGGCCCCATCTTGACAGAATTATCGGCACCAACCAATCTGCATTTGTTCAGAATATATCTATTATTGATAAATTGTTGCTAGCCCAGGAGCTTATTTTGGATTTGGATAAACCATGCAAAGGTGGTAACCTTATCTATAAGCTGGATCTAAGGATGACATATGATTCCATCTGTTGGAATTTTATAATTGAAGTTCTTGCTGCCAGGGGTTTCTCAGTAGCTTTCTACAATCTTATCCAAAGATGGATGTCTACTAATGGTCATTCGATTATTATTAATGGTCACACTTGGGGCTCATTCATTGCCACTAGGGGGTTGAAGCAAGCGGACCCCCTCTCTCCCACAATCTTTATCTTGGCTATGGATTATCTGTCAAGAATGCTTAACTCCTCTCAGAACTACTTCAGGTATCATCACAAATCTAATGTGGCTATCTCCCACTTAATTTATGTTGATGGCATTATGATATTCTCTAATGCTAGTAAGAATGTTGTCAAAAGAATCTATCAGTGCCTTTAGCTCTTCCAGTCTTACTCAGGCATGAGTTTCAACCCTGGGAAGTGTAATATGATCCTTAATAAGACAATTCCCCCCAATAGTAAGCAATGGATTATGGATTACACTGGTTATTCCTGCTCCCAACTTCCCATTAAATATCTTGGGGTGACCCTCCTTGCTGGCAGAACCAAAAAAATACAATTTGATGATGTACTTAATAAAATCACTACCCAACTTTCCAGTTGGACTCATTCTTTCTGTCAAGTGGAGGCAGAATCACATTACTGAAGAGTATTTTGATTACCTTCCCCTCCTACATGCTACAAATGACCACTATGAAGAAAAGCACCCAACTTCAACTGGAAAGGGCCTTCAATATGTTCCTATGGTCAGGTCAAAGGAAGCAACTCCATTGGGCTTCCTGGCATAAGGTGGCCAAGCCCATTTAGGCAGGTGGGTTGGGTTTCAAGGGCTTACAGCAGATACTACAAGTTAATTTATGTAAACTTTGGATCAAGTTTAGATCTCAAAACTCTCTATGAGTCAGATACATGAAGGGGAAATATTGCAGGGAGGTGCACCCCTCTCTATCCACCATAAGACTGGGGGATTTTAAGCTGTGGGTGAGCATGCTTAAAGTCAAACAACAGACAGAAAAGATGTTTCTTTGGGAGTTGAGCAAAGGGGAGGTCCATTTCTGGTTGGATTATTGGTGTCCAGAAGATTGGCTGGACCCTTCTGCTGAAATTACAAACCATAAACTGAAGGTTACAGACTTCTGGTTATGATATAACTGGTTTATTCCCATCCTCAAAACCCTTCTTCAGGAGTCTTCTGCCAAAGCTTATTTCCACTATACCCTTTAACATATAGAGATCTGATAGAATCGTCTGGCAATCCTACCAAAATCAGAGTCTGTCCAAAGCTATCTACTCTAAATTATACCAATGGGAACAAATCCCCTGGGGGGAATTCATATGGAAGAGCCAACTCTCTACCTCTGTCATATTTATGTTGGAAATTATTCCATTGAACTATTCCTACTGATGCCATTCTCAAACTTAAAGGCTTGAGAGGCCCCTCTTGCTACAGGATGTGTTTGGAGCAGGAGGAGTCTATCCCTCATTTGTTCTTTGGTGTAGATTATTTCAATAGGTATAGGCTTCCCTAACTAGGTTGCTTTGTCTGGATCTTCTGCATCTTCATTGGGACAATCTCTTCTGCTGCTGGGTGGCCTGGAAGGATGCAAAGGTGGGTGCAATCCCCATTATTACTGCTTAGTTCATCTGGATAGGAAGAAACCAGGCCACCTTTGAGGGTAAAACCCCTCTTGTGGAACAAGAAACCATAAACTGTATCTCATTCTTGCACTAGCTAATTAAACACAATAAGTTCCCCAATATTTGTGCCCTCCCCTCTTTGGAGAGGCTGGACCACCCTCCTGGTGTTATAAAGGTGGTATGGAAACCCTCTACACCCAATTTCATCAAAGTGAACACAATTGGGAGTTTCTCTGATCAGAGGGCTGGTGTAGGAGGGGTGTTTAGAGATCATAAAGGGAAATGGGTGTTATTCTTTCATGCCCCTGTGTTAGCTTATGATGCTCTAGAAGCTTAACTATTAGCTATTTTTTGGGCCATCAAGCTTGCGATTATAAATAAATGGTATACCCTTTTTGTTGAAGGGGACTCCAAAGGGCTTCTTCAGCTGTTGGACTTTGAGGAACCTTCTCCTTGGCACCCTTATCAATGGATTCGGAAGATTAACTCCCTCATATCTCAGCTCACTTTTCACTTTCACTTTATTTTTAGAGAAGACAACTGACCAGCTAATTGGTTAACTAGGAATGGCATGAACTCCTCATCTATAGTTGTTTCTTCCAATCCCCCCCTCTTTTGTTTTTGCTTTGTGGGGACCTTCTGGATGCCCCCCCCCCACACACACACACGTACATCTTATTAGGTAAGAACCTTGAATTGCTAGCAGGAATTGGAAAAAATTGTCTATGAGGTTACAAGAGTGGGTTTATGGAAGGAATTTTTTGAGGTCGTCCCCGCTCCAGGTTCAGGGGACCGTTTCACACGTGCATGTTTATTTTGTATGCTCTGAGCTCTACCTAGCGGTCGATGATGTAGGTCCATGTTTGATTTAGCATTCCTACCGCCTATCTCCGCGTTGTGGGATATACCTTCTTCAAAACCAAGTTCTCGGGGGAGAAAAGCTTCTCTCGTACTCAATTGTTGTAGTAACGAGCGACCCTCCTCTTGACCACTTCTTGTCACATGGTCATTGCGTTCGGGCCTCCTCCGTGAGGTCAAGCACAAGCATCGTTCCCTCGCCATCCGCCTTTAGCCAGTCTGAGAGATCATCTTCTTAGAATGTTGTAGATGTGATGACTCTTTAATGCTGATGATTATATTCTATTGGCAGCATGCCCTCCATCCCATGCTAGAGCATGAATGTTCTCTGGCCAGTTGCGGTTGATAGAGTTGTGCGGATGGCCCACATAACATATGGGAGGATCTTTGCCTAACTACGCTTCGCTCCTACCTTCTTCCTCAGTAAGATGAGAATAATTTCATTGGATACCTCGGCCTGACCATTGATTCTTAAAAGATCAACTGAGATGATTTTGAGGTTTATTCCTTGGTTGTGGAAAGAACTTCCGACATTTTTATCGGAGAACTGTGTACAGCTATTTGCGGTGATTACTAGAGGCAAGAAGTATCTACAAATCGGGTCAGTCCAAGTGAAGTTTTGGACAACGAACGTCGTGATTTGGGCGAGGATTGGCCTCGGTCCACTTGGAAAAGCAATCCACCACCACCAGGAGGAAGTTTCGTTGTCCACTAGAGGGATGAAAAGATCTCAGAATATCTAGGCCCCAAATAGCGAAGGGCCACAAGCTAGTGATTGGTTGCAATTTGTGAGTCGACTGGTGTTGTAACAGACCATACTACTAGCATTGTTGGCATTGTCTGGAGTATGCTTCCGCGTCCTTTAACAACGTCGACAAGAAATATCCGTCTTTGGATGACGTCGCACCTTAGGTGCATCGATGTTACTGACTTCCGAAAGAGCGTTCTCTCATCAGTAGGTACTGTGCAGCTTTGTACCTAAACCTACTCGAATTCATGATTTCCTCCACGATGTCTCCCATTTTAAGTATTTGATGTATGGGTTTATGCAACCGTTGGTCTACTCGCTCTCAATCATCATAGTCTTAGGCTCTTTTATAATTGGTCAGCTGAGGATCTGTGGTTCTCCGTTCCCCAGGCGAACACACCAGGATAACAAAATGACAACATGGTTTTCTTCTCCACCAATGTGACCGATATAGAACTGCTCGAATATTCATCTTTCTATCTTAGCCTCATTAAGGTATTTGTCATCGTCTCCATTTATTTGGTTTAACACGAGTTGCGAGTATGATTTGATGACAGTGTCCTAGCGCTCATTTCGTAGGCAAGCTACAGACCAATGATCGGGGCTTCGTATTTCGCCTAGTTGTTTGTTACTTCAAATTCTATTGCCATTCAATGGTACATGTGTTCTCCTGCGGGGCTAGTTAGAGCAAGTCCAAGTCCTGCTCTGGTTCTATTTAATGTGTCGTCCACGTGTAGTATCCATTCCTGTGGCACGTCTTGTCTTTCTTTTGTCGTGCTCCCCTGTTCTGAGAAATTCGCTAGGAAATCAACAACCGCCTGTGAATTCACTTAGTTCTACTTCCCACTTAAGTTATCAACTTGAGTGTTCTAGTTGTGTAAGCACATATATCAACAGATGATACGTAATCACTCGAATAGGATGCATCTAGAAGTATGGTCACAACCTGTAAGCCAACATAATTAGAGTAAAAGTTATCTCCACTCTTAGCACACTGTTGGTGTAATAAACCAAGAATTGCTTCCCCACTCCTTCTCAAACCAATATGGAATTGATTGCCTCAGCTCCTACCCCTAGGCATAGAGAGAGATTTTCGCCTTGCTTCAGGCATTGGAGTGGTGGCGAAGCTGAAGAATCCCTCTGAAAGGCTTGTTGACATTCACCCGTCCATTGGAAGCCTTCAGTTCTTCGAAGAGTTTTGAAGAAAGCGACGCACTTGTTGTCGAACTTCGAAATGAACTGAGTTAACCCTACAATCCGTTTGATTTGTTTTTGGACATCTCAGGCGTTTCGTGGGGGTGGCATGTCGATCAGTGAGTGGACATTTTCGAGGTACGCCTTTGTGCCCTCAGGGGTTGAAAGAAAACATAAAAACTTCCTAGTTGATGCCCCAAACGTACATTTAAGGGGTTTAGTCTCATGTTAAAGTTTCTTAGCGTTTGGAAAGTTTATTCTAGGTCCTTTACATGTTGCTCAGTCACCGGCTTTTTACAAGTATATTGTCAATGTATAGCTCAATATTTTTTTTTCCTTTTTGGGTTTTAAAAACTATATCCATCAATCGTTGGTATGTGATCCAAGCATTCTTAAGCCCAAAAGACATTACATTATAGCAAAAAAACTCCCACTTCAGTGTTTGTCGGGTGCATCCTGATTTAATGATACCTAGAAAAAGCGTCTAGGAAACTCATTATGGGGTATCTCACAACTGCTTCCACTAGAGCTTCTATTAATCTTTCGTGCGGGCGGCATTTAAGTTGGAGAAGTTAACGCATATCTATCACACCTCCCGTTAGCCTTCTGGATCAGGACGATGTTTGTAAACCAGTTCGGGTTTTACACCTCTCGGATGTACTCACATCTGCAACACCTCACCCTTGATGGGTTCGATCAGCACTATCACCAAGTTTCTCGCCTTCTGCCTATCGATCGGACTGTTGGGCTCAAATTCAATCTATGGCAGGCGACATCGGTTGGTATTCTGTGTAGCTCTACAGCGGACTATACAAAGACGTCATGGTGATCCCGGAGCGTTTGAATCAATAGCCACCGGTGCCCTGCATCATATTCGTTGTTTATTAGGAAAGATTTATTGGGCTTGTATTCTCCGACCAAAATCTCTCGGCTGGCCTCAGTGGTCTCGAACACCTTTTCGGTTATGCAGATCGAGCAGCTCCTGCTCCACGTTCCCGACATCTCGAAGGTAGCAGACCATCGACTGTTCCAGATCTCCTTTGATTGTGATCACCTCTCCACTCCCTCGGGATTTCACGATAATGTGGTAGTTGGACACTACCACCCTGAAGCAGTTTAGCAACGATCGAGCAAGAATGGCATTGTGCATTCAGGGCGAGTCCGCTATCAAGAGATCTTCTGTTTCTGTAAACTCCTTGTATTCCTCACCCCATGTGACGGAGATCAACATTACGCTTAACATCTCCTTCCTTTCGCCATACAAAAAAGAGCAGGTCAGGCGACGCAGCCAACCAATCGACCTGAATGTTAAGCTTGTCGAACACTAACTTGAACATAATGTTCATAGAGCTGCCAGTGTTGATAAGAATGCTTCCGACTTGGAAGTTATTGATTATCCCTGCGACTACTATGACTTCGGCGTACAGGTTTCACTATTTGGGAAGATCACTGTCTGTGGATGTAATGGGGGGACAACCTTTCCCTTCAGCACAGACGTGAGGTTGCACAACTCACATGTTCTAGACCTTTTCTAGGAACTCTGTTGAGGGACATTTGTTCCTCCGAAGATGATTTGAACTACCCGGTAACACGGACCACATTCGACTGGATGGGTTTGGGTGGGGTTTATACCGCTGGCGTTTTCTCATGCCTTTGACCCAAGTGTCTTAAGATCATATGTTTCTTCGACTTCTCCACCATGACGATCTCCCGATGCCATCTTAATGAGGATCCATCGTTGTTGCTAATCTTTGGGTGATCTCTTCTCTCTCAGATCAATGTGCTCCAATTCTTTATGGTAACTTGATTCCACGCTCACCGCACCTTTTAGGATGTTTAACTCAAATCTATTCATGACACTCCTAAGGAATAAAGAGCTTGAAATCCTGAGTGAGAGGGAGAGGGAGAGAGAGAAAGAGAGAGAGAGCACAATATTGAACAGTAACAATCAAAATGAAGCATAAATACGATTGGGATATTTTTTATTGTATCTAAATTTTGCTTATGGGTATCATAGAGTAGTCTATATGATCATCAAGACGGATGAACTTTAGGCCAAGCTGTCCTCAACTTGGGCGCCATTAGGTAGAAAGGCCACCAGACTGGTCGGCCATCGAACTAGGCAGCTATATAGCTATGGAATCGCAGGTTCGGATGGTGCATCGGCTACCTTGATGACAGAAGGTCTGTTTCTTTTCCTCAATTCATTTTATCGGAGGACAAAAAATTTATCAAACTAGATTAGACCAATATGAATCTTCAATGGGAGGTGAATTATGTCTCTGAGGTATCGTTTCCACAATATGGGAAATTGACCAGTTGCGTGCCTGAACCTGACTGCTCTTGTTGAGCCCAGCACGTCATTCATTCATCTTGCACAGGATGTCTTTGTGATTCATACCAGCACATTTTTGGTTCACTAACACAATTGTTTAAGGTACATTTACAATATGCCTAATTCCTATGTATTTACATGTCTGAGACCTACACTTTGTTTTTTGCATTTTTTTCACCAAAATTTTAATATCACATAGAAAATACCACAATTTCAACTCAAAAAAATAAAATACGATTTTCCTGCATAGATAAAGTATACCGTATTTAAAAATTGAAGTTTAGGTATTAGACAATTCAATACATAAGAATTCAATGGTGCGCAAATCTGCTTAATATAACAGGCCCAACGTGAATCAAGATTGAATAAAGCAAGCCCCAATCTGATAGAAAGTAGAAAATTCACTCGAATCAAAAGTAAGCACCACATGGAGAACAAAATATTTGCAGCACAAAAATTTCCTACAACAGAGGCTGCAGAGTATTGTAACATTTTTTCTGTCCACTAAAAACAATTCAAAAAAATTTTAAAAAGAAAATTCATGGGAAGCATTCTGTGTAACAAAACATCTATACCATGAACAAGCCACTCCACAAACAAATATTTTCGAGGTGAAGCAGCTACAACAATATGATGATCAGAATCTGCAGAAAGAAAAATTGTAAAAGTGATTCAGGTGAGAAATGTGGTTCCTCCATTACTGATGAGAAGACAAAATCATGGAAAGAAATGGTGAAATTATATAAATTTAGGGTGTCAGTTGAAAAAAGTACTCTGCGGATTTAGATATCCAAGTTATATCCCCCTAGGTACCACCTGCTGTCTCAACCTTGTCTGCCTTCAAAATTTGAACAAGACAGAAATATAAACTTGCGAGTAAAGCAACCAAGCTCCTCTTGCATTAACTACAGCATAAGTTGAATGCTGACCTTGCCATTGTTCTGAGATGAAGAATTAGATGTTCCTGAAAACCTGCGCAAGTTTAAGAAAAAAAAATTATGAAACCACGCTATCAGCATTCAAATATGAAGATATAGAAATGCAATGTTTTATTGCACAATCAACCTTGCAGCTCTAGCTTTTCTTTTCTCTTCTTCCAAGGCGTTTGGCTTCTGGGCGAACCGCTCCAAACGAGCCATCTTTTTCGCAGCTTCATCGCCCGAATAATGTTCGAGTCCAAACCTGCAAACCAATATAGTAGTAGTGATATGGTTGATCTGGGAATGGGTAAACTGACTAACGATGGGTCGCCGCAAGGAAAATATTAATTTAGCTTATTAATAGCCTTCACAGGGAAAGGCAGCTGGGTGGGACCTCTTCGCACGATCCCTCCTCTTCTGTTCTTCTGAAACTCCTGCATCTTTTCCAGTAGTGGGAGGATTGGTGCCAAACCTGTCGCAAAAAACAAAATTAAGTAATCTCTAATGGCTGATTTCAATGTTTTCTTAAGGGCACTGCAGGGAGAATCTTAAATTACTTTTCAATATAACCTTTTTTGAGGAAATATTTTCCGCTAATGCAAAGCCAAGAAAGATCTTAACTTCGCCATGAAATCCATGATAAAAATAAGTTCAAGACGTTTAAAACAAACTTTAAGCTTTCAAGATCATATTAACACTCACACAGTATCAGACAGTTAAGCAAAGACTGACATGAAGCAATAAAGGGCCCCTTGCAGAAGCCTACATATAAACATCTCAACCAAATGGTAGCAATAAGACAACAAACTTCTCCCGCATCTTACTGACTTTGGTCAAACCAGCCTCTCGTCTCTCTGCCTTTAAACTGTAAAGGGATAATTACATACACAACACTCCAAACATTGCTATTTACTAAATTAGCAGCCAGGTGATTTTTGTAAGCCACCAAACCGATACACTAGCACGTGCCATGATCAAAACATTGAGAATTTTGACAAAAATGAAAAATATATCTTGGGATTTTATCATGAATTTTGATATTTGAGTGAGAATTCAAACAATGGATAAAAGGGTGCTAGATTTGTAGAAAGCAATGTTCTGAGTGATCTGTTTGCAACTGCCCCAATCATGAAAACAGCTACTAGTGGCCCCACATGGCTACTTGTGCTACCAGATTCTTAACCAAGCGAAATGCAACACAAATTCAGCAACAAAAGACAACTCTTCCTACAGTTCAACTAGTCGCACATCAAAATATGCATGTTTACATAGGTGTTGTGCACATGTTTTCAAGTAGCATTGTGGGACTTTACATTAACCCCAATTGCCTTATCCCCACGAAACTGTCTAGAGTTAAGACGCCACCCATCTAAGCTATCAACAAGTAGATAACTTTACGGATCTTGACTCAAACTTTATTAAGTTAAACATACAATTTAAAATCAGGTTTATGAGTATTTTGAAGATTGTCATTAAGGATAACTAAGTCAAACTTTAAACCTGAATTCAATCTCAGATCATCTCATTCAAATCGCTAGAGACCTTAAATGTGATTGCATGGGTGTTCAGCCATTGGCTTTGGTGTGCGTGAATGGAGTGGATAGCATTGTTCTGGTGGGTAAATTTGTGAAGGGCCGGCAGTCTGAGGTTTTGTTGTGTGGAAATAAGAACAGGGCTGTGCTTTCAGGAATTTGAAATACATGGCCACTGTTAAGATAGAAGAAAGAAGAAGATAACTAATAAGAGAGACCATTGTCAAAAAAAATACAGGAAGGAACAAACTGAATAATTTAAGATTAAGTTATTGTAGATTTGGTAAGTTATAGTTGTGGGAATTATGCTTTCCCTAGAACTTGATATATAATGAGAGGAGTTGAAATTTGAAGATTAAGGAATAAGAGAATTTTCTCACTCATGTTATTCTTTATGCTATCAGAGAAATATATCCACTCGGAAATTAAAAATAAAGAGCCACGTGTGTATACAAGAAGAAATAAATACAAGGAGCATAATAAAGACAAGATGCAACAACAGGATTGTCCACAACTAAAACTGAATTCACCCACCTCTGAGGTTCCAAGTGAAGTGAAATCCAACGAAGAAAACCAGAAGTTCAACACATTATCCTATCCAAGAGCATGTTGCCACAAGGCCTAATTTTGATAGTTTAGAAATACCCTCAATTCATGAATCACTGCAAAGTCCAGAATGAAAAAAAAAAACAATTAAAGAAGTCCAAGCACTTAAGCTAAATGGTAAGTGACCCTTACAAAACTTCTTCCAAATAAGAGACTAGTTGGATACAAATGGGTGTTCACGTCAAGTACAAAACATATTGGAGCATTGATAAGTTCAAGATTGGTGGCCAAATTAAACACTTAAAGAGTACTTTGCTCCTTAGAAGTGAACAAAAGTGGGACATGCATCAACTTATCATATAAAACTTTCTACCCGATTCACCATTTTATCCATTCAACTTTAAAGCTTGAGGTTTTCTTCATTCTTCTATAAAATAGACTCCAGATACATGAATCCATTAAACTTAGGTATCACAATATCTTGTAATATTAATAAATAATAAATATTAATATCATACCAGCCAAAATTATATATCACATACTTAATCTTTGTTATACTAATTCTAAGGCATATATCTTCTAAAAAACTTTTCAACTTTTCTAGTTCCACTTATCTCAATAATTTAAACTATATACTATATGCAAAAAGCATACACCAAAGCACCTCATTCTAAATATCTTATATAAGCATCTCTATAAATGCACAAAAAGGTGGACTCAACACTGATCAGTAAACCTATTGAAGGAGAGGTGGCAATTTAGTAGCTAAGGGATAAATTAATGCCTTCGTGCATCAAATGGTTTGGTTTTGCATGGAATTGGGATTCACATCCATAGTGATGGGATGGGACGATCAAAGGTTTCTGGTGATGAGAAGTGGCTGAGAGTAATTGGTAGAAGGCTTGGGATGCTATTTGTTGGATATTGTGGGGTGAGAAGAGTTGATTGAGATTGGAAGAGAGGACAGCAATGCATGGGAAAAGAGAGGAACTTTAGGGTGATATGATTGATAAGGAGGATATGATGAGTCTTGCAAGACTCAACAAGGATGATTGCAAACCAAGCCTATGTTTCAAGCATGCATATACGAATAGAGAATGATTTCACAAGCAAGAATAAGGTTTTTTTCCATTCCTCATTTCATCAATATTTGTATTACAATAAGATCACGAATTAACAATTCAAAAGAAAAAAAGAATAAAATTACGTTAATCTTCCTTTCATGAATGAACCATATATGATTGCCTTGTTGAGGTTTCATTTGGGGTTGTTTATGCTTTTCAAATTTTGTTGCTAAAACCTTCTTTCCCAACTACAGTTTCAAAACCACTTTCCCAAAAGCTGCATTTAAAAAAAAAATGGGAAAAACTGTGAAAAAACTATCATCCAAATGGACTCTACTATTTATTGGATGTTTTAATACCACAGAAGTTATCTAAAACAAAATGTGAATGCTTATGAAGCAGCCACTTTGATAATACTTGTAATGATCTTGACATATAACTCTTTTTATTTGAATATTGCAACTCCATGAATTTGAATTGTGGAACTCCCAAATCTGAATAAAAAAATCTTGAATAGTTATGAAACTGCACTTTGGTAGTGCGTATAATGATCTTGACATGTAACAGCCTTAATTTGAATTTTGTAACTCCTATTTCAATTCGCATTACACAGTCCTTGCATTGGTGAGGTATCTTCATTGACTTTACCAAATCGTAAAGGACTCATCAATTAAGCTCACTTCCAAGTTCCAAGTACAAAAAACTTTCATCAAACTCAACCAACTTTCAACTAGCTTCATTACAAACAGACCGTTTGGGATCACTTTTACTTTTTCCTCTTTTTGTTTTTATTTTATTTTACTTATGTTTTGATTAGAAACAAAAAATATTTAGTATGTTTGATAATATATGTTTATTTTTTAAAACACTCAAAACAAATACATAGTAATTGGGTGGTATGTAGGCAAATGCCCCAACTTATTTGACGTTTTTTTTATATTTTTTGTAGGGGAGTACAATATCTTTATTTTCAAAGAGCAAACTTTCACAACTCAAATCTGATATAAGATATTCAGAATGAGGTGCTTTGGTGATTTTAATGCAAATGAGCGTATTGTATGTGGAATACAATGGTTTTAGGATTTTGATGTTCAGTTTCATGTAAATGGAATTTAGAGTAAATTTCATAGAATTCTAGATTCACCAGCTAGTTCATTGCTAGAGTATTTTCAACTCGTCAGATTTGAATGAGTTTCAAATATACTACAATTTGTGGTCATTGCCACCACCCATAGTTGTTATATCTTTTAACAATTTGCCGCCCACTATTGCTAACAATCTCCAGCTGCCACCTCCTGGCAAGCTGTTGCTGGGTTTTTCATTAATTTCATTTTACATCAAAACCAATTATAAAATATAATCTCGAGCATTTCTTTTAGATCTAACCAAATAATTCTAAAAGTTTTCAAAACACTAAATTTTAATCATACTACGTTCATTTTCCTCTACATTCCTTTTTTAGCCAAACAAAAAGTCCCTATAAGTGATCACACTACTCACAACATGTAACTCTCAAATAAATAAATTATAGGGCTGTGCTCTAGTAGGTTAGACTAGGCTTTAAGATGGAGATCACAACTTGTATAAGAAAATTGCAACATGAACTTGATAATTAGAATGTTATATCCTTAACTTCTAGTAATGTAACAAAGGTATCAAATTAAATACTTCAAAAGCTAAGATTTGGAAGAGGTTAATACCAAGTGAAAATCAGATTTACCACTCGTTAAAATCAATTATGGAAAATCATGTTTATGTTGACTCTTTCTGTTTCTAATTTTTCAAGGTTTTGTTCTCTGATGTCCAAATGATGGAAAAAAAGAGATATTTATAGCTTAGGTCGTAAATTAATTCCTCACATGCATTGGGTGGTTTGGCTTCGCATGGAAGCAGGTTTCAACTTCAAAATGTTGGGATAGAATGTCTAAAGGTTAGTTTTGATGAGTGGTTGGCTGAGTAAGTAGGAGGAGAAGGCTACTGCTATCATTAGATATCCAATGAGAATAAATAGTCGGGAGGGAAAAAGAATTGCAAGAATCAAGAGAAAAATAAATGGAATTAAAGACAACATAAATGATAGGAATGATATGATGAGCCTCACAAGACTCGAGTAGCATGGTTCGCAAACAAAGACAAAATTCTAAGAACATAGGTAATAATACACAATGATTCAACAAACAAGAAAAAAAATTATTTATGTTCTCAATTCATCATTATATAATACAATGAAATCTTTAAATTCTAGCTTCGAAAGCTAAAATAGTTCATCAATGGAAACTTGTGTAACTCCCAACTTTGAAATTGAAATTTTCATTACGAGTTTATGAAATTGCCAATTTTTAATATGCTGAAATGTAGCTCCCTGATTTGAAGTTTGTAGCAACTTGAATTTGAATTACATAACTACAAAACTTGAAATTAAAACCTCATTGAATTCCTATGAAACTGCCACTTCAATGATTTTCATATTGATAACGAAATGTAAATCCTTTGTTCTTTTATAAATCCATGAATTTGCAATGCATACTCACTACCATATTTGAACTTGATATCCTCCTTAAATGCTTATAAAATTGTCACTTTAATGATGTCTGCAATAACCTTGAAAAGGAAATCCTTAATTTAAATTTTATAACTGCTCGTTAAATTTGAATTATGCAAACTCCTTAATTAATAAAGGATTGACGACATGACGAGTGATCGTGAAAGATTTTACCAAATTATAAAAGACTATTAATTTAATTTCACATTCAACTACAATGAAATTTGAATAACACATTCACATTCAACTACAGATAACTTTTGAATGACAAAAAAAAAACTAACTCAACTAACAATTAACTAGCTTAAACAACTTTTAAAATTCAAAATTACAATGATTATTTGAAAAAAGGTATAGCATTAAGGTGGACATGAAGCTAAAATCCTCTCGATGTGTTGCATCACTTAATAGTAAATGAAAATCTTATGAGGTCAATCAACAAATACTTCCAAAAATAGTTGTGATCCATCAAATATAGCTTTAAGATGTCAACACATCTTTGATTTCCATTTATTCTTTAAAGTACACTAAGTCAGTTTACTATAATGCTTGCGCATACACATTCTCGAGATCAGTAAAAATCATAAGAACATGAATTATTAATTTAATATATTTCTTTAACAATTATCTAACACAAAAATAACTTCCATAATTAAATTTTCTAGCATAAAAAAATTGATTCTTCCAAACATTAGTATTTTTCTAAGCATATTTCCTCTGCTCTCTCTCACAACTTCATTGTATGACATGAGCATACTTTTACAATTAGCACAATTTTAAACCATTGTGTTTGTTCTTACATATTAAATACTGAATATTTACTCCAATTTTTTGACATCCTTTTTGTTTTCTTAATTCTATTAAAAAATTGTTAACTAACTCACTGCAAAACCCCCACAACTCTTCAAATATCAATAGCTACTTCGGGGCCGTTTGGGGCAACTTATAAATGCGGCGGCGTTTTTGAAAACGCCATCACACCGTTTGGATTTCACGTTTAGATAGCTTATCTGAAAACGTGTTTTTTTTTCTATTAGACGCGGACCGTTGATGAAACCTTGCAGGCCGCTTATTTCCTCCGCGTTTCTTCGAATTACCCCTCCTCCCGTGACCCCGTGCCTCCTCCTAAGCGCTCCTCGTTCGGTAAGGGCTCCTCTCGCAAACCCTAAGCGCTACTCGTTCTCCTCCTCCTCTGCGTTCGGTAAGGGCATTTTTGGCTCCTCTCCGTTGCTGGCTCCTCTCCCTGCACGACTCCACAGTAGCCGAAACTGCTGCTCCTCCTTCTCGATACAAACCTCACAACCTAGACCAGCTTCCCTCTTCCTCCTCGTCTTCTCCGGTGAGCCTGCCTCATTCCGGCGAACTTCCTCCGGTGAACTTCATCCGGCAAACACTTCCCCCGGTGACGCTTCGTTCAAATCCCACTAACAATGGCCTCATCCCCAAAACTGGGACGATACAAATCCGCCAGCGCGTCGGCCAACAATTCAGAAGTTGACGATCAATTCAAAGTATGGAGACCGACCCCAACTCAATCAAGCAGAATGGGGGTGCCCAAACTGATGTTGCAGGTTTCAAGAGAACTTGAAGCAAAGGGTTGGTAAACCAAAGGTGGAACAGGATGAGACGAAACAGGTAGACGAGTGTCCTGCAGAATCCTTTGCTGAAGCTCCAGTTGAACTTGATTGTAGTCTCACTGATTCAGAACTTCTGACGAATAATCCTGGTAATGTTCCTATTGAAGCTTGATAAATTTAGAGTCATTTTTCTTAGTACTATTTTGTGCAGATTTGTCAATATATAGGAGCTATTATATTACTTATTAAGAATTGTATCATTGCTTATATAGCCTACTTTGATGATCATTTTGGTATGCCATAAGAGATTTGGATGCTAATAAAATGTAAAGCTTAGGTGCTAGATATGCAGAATATATGAAGAGTTGGATGGTAGGAATGCAAAGACTTGTTAGCAATCTTGGAAGTTTTATCTGTGATACAAATCTGAAATTTATGGGTATTAAGCTCTTTTAGTGGGTTGATTTAGCTATTGTCTTTGTAAGTTCACTGGAGTTAACCTCCGATAAAAAGGATGAAAATGATGAATGAATTAAGATTTTGGAAGTATTTTGATTTCCATATTATTCTTAAAGTATAGTGAGAATGACTTTTGGATACTTGAAACACACGAGTTGGAATCTTTAGGATGACGATCCAAGTCTCACTAAACAATTTTGATTTTCGAAAGAATTTTTAATTTTTAGTAGAGCTGAACTCACATGAACATGTTTCAATGTTAGCCCCACTGGGGTATGTTAATCCGTTGAATGCTTTTATCTTGCAAGTCAATTTTTCTTTAATTTTATTAAGAAAATAACAAATTCTGCTGCACAGATTATTTATTTAATTAAAAAAATTTGCAAATAAGTTCGTTTACAAAGTACTAACGAATAATTAAACGAATTTATTCGAACGAGGCGAGAATAGTCGATTTATCGAATCAATTATTTTTCATAAGCATGAACCAAACAGATCGACAGTTTTTCAGGATCAACGTTATCAAGAATTTATCCGAGATCATTCTTCATCCGGATAAGTTGGATAAGCTGCAGCTGTCCCAAACAGACCCTTCATCTGGACCTAAAGTTTTACCTTTATGTAACCTTTTTAAAGCTATTTCCTCTTCAATTTTTTTGATCAATGTATGATATACTTCACTAGAATAATCATTATACTTTTCCAAAATAATTTTTTCTTAAATCTCTTATTTAGAAATTTCTTATGCATTTCCTTAATGATGACTTTATCTTTAACAATATCCTATTATATTTACTTTTAATATATCTAACTTGATCAAAATCCTTAGATCACTCTTCTGCTACCATTGTTTCTTAATACGCCTCTTTTCAATATTCTTAATACCAAACCTATAATATAAATAATCAAAATTTATAATTTTTTATTTACTCTCTACCATCCTTACAAGAGTCATAATTTTCTCATAATCTCTATAATCCTCAAAAAAACATAAAAGTGCATTTCTTTTAAAAATATTTTCCACATCCTCACTCCAACAAGTCTCATTACATCATATAATCTATTTCTAGACTCCTATGAAATCTCAACAGCAATCCTCTTAATTTATATGGTCATCTTATCTCATATTAGGTTTGGCTCAATTAAAGAATTACAACTTGCCTCTATTAATAATTTCTTTTGATTTTTTTTCATAACTATTACCTATCTTATGAGACCATGCTTTTTTTTACCCTCCTTGTAACCTTCGCAAAAAAAAAAAAAAAATTTTCTTTTTTAAGTATAAAAAATTTAATTTGGTAACACCAATTAGATGAGTAGCCAAGAGTTCTCATTTTTTAAGATGATGGTTACTAACACAGGTCCACAACATAGGCTAATGCGAGTCAAGTAAAACTTTACCTTATGCATTTTTATCTCACAAAAAATAGCCACCGTGAATCATCTCATAACCAATCCTACAGAGCTTATATGCTCATCTAAATCACCACCAATGACTATCATTTCTCCAATAGGTATACATTATGATAGTTCATCCATCAAGTGTCAATTTTAATTTTTTTCAAATAAAATTCTAATACAACTTGAGAAGAATAAACATTGAGAGCACACATAATTTTCTCACCTCTTATTATCCTATAAGAATCATATTTTAAGCCGTAAAATTTTATTTTTCAACTCTTCATCGATAATTAGTCCAATTTCATTCCTATTATTGACGATTCCAAAATAAATCAACCTATGATCTTTCTCAAAATTCTTAAACTTCTTTTTCTTTAATTTAGTTACTTGAAAAATTAACAAATATACGTGCAACGTGCTTATAGCAAATCAATACTCTCACCTCGCTTATGGGTGTGCATATTTTTGTCAACCCACATAAATCTTGTTATCTTCTTATTGTGCTTAGTTTTTTTGATATTGCTTTATGTGCTTATTATTAGCCCATTCGATATCATTCAAGGGCTCCTATAAAGTATATTGGATTTGGATTTAGTTGGGATATGGCTACGGAATGGTAGGGAAAGGTAAAATGCAAGTTTGACGGCGTTTGGACAGGATTGTGAGGATAAATCTGCCGTTGGACAGCAGTTCTGGCGTAGCCAAAGGCTTCCCGACTGAAAAACAAAGAAAACTTTGAGTCGGTGACATATGCGCAACGACAAGGTTTCACCACGTGTTCCTAAGCAAGATACGGGCTCATCACTTGCAAAAGAAAAGGATATAGTACTCTTTAAGGTAGAAATTTGAGATTATAATCTCCATAAACTCATAACAAATCCAAAATCCCCCAAAATAGAAGAAACACACACATATAGTCTCCTAATAGAGATAGCAAAATTAGAAAATAGATAAATAGGAAAATAAATAAAAATAAAGAAGACAAAAATTCCTTTGTCACACGAACGGGAGTCACAGGATCCCCGATCCCGTGATTTTAGCGGGACACCCCCATGTCAGTCTCCTTGAGTAGGAGGAGCTTCGTCTTCTCCTTAGGAAACTTGTCGAATCAATCTACCATCACCATAATAAAGTCATCACCTTGTTGCGTCTGAGACAATCCAACTGCAAAATATATGCTCACATCATTTTCAGAAAGCTCTAAAACACATACATATGTACCTCTAAAGCATGCCCTGATAGGATAAATAACCATACTTTTTTGACACGACCAAAGATGGAATTGCACATATACGGATATTCTTATGAACAAAGTCTCAAGCCATTAAATCGGTAACCTTGCCACTCATCGTACTCAATTGGGCGTATCTAAATAATAAGTCTGGAGGAACTAATTATGGAATGAAATCATTGGCATGTTGAACCATTCTCGATGGCAACCACTCCGAAAGTAAACAATCAATCCAAATATCCGACTACTCATTTAACAGGGGTTGCTCCTTTTCTGGTATTGGCTCTTCAGACTCACTACTTTCAAGGACAACTAATGTTATTCATGTTGGAGGCTCTTCTATGGGCTCAAATGCAGCTACTAGCATCTTTTCCGAGTCGGGTAGAAGTTGTGACTCATACGTGACATCTTCATCGTCTCCTGTCTTTCTCAATTTCTACCACTACTCTCTTAGTGAAAATGATCATATTTTTGTTAGGGCAATCAAATACACTATGCCCAAAACTATGACACTCGACACACTTCCTGGCTATGATGAATTTAGGAGCGGGAGCTTTGGTTGGTTCCACC
Source organism: Papilionanthe hookeriana x Papilionanthe teres (assembly GCA_022702705.1). Taxonomy (NCBI): domain Eukaryota; kingdom Viridiplantae; phylum Streptophyta; class Magnoliopsida; order Asparagales; family Orchidaceae; genus Papilionanthe; species Papilionanthe hookeriana x Papilionanthe teres. Next base: position 88,196,190 of record CM040423.1, on the reverse strand, counting down.
TATTCTCTACGCTGAACTAGTTCCTCCTTAAGTGGGGAAGATTTAGATGTTCCGTTAGGTGTATTGTTCCTAAATCATCCTGAGATTGAACTCTACATGTATGGTGTGTCGGTCACCCGGTGATGTTGCTCTCCACCTAAAGCTGGGGTACGAACATCCTATAATGTCCAATAGGATTGTAACTGTACCACATCGCTAATAAACGGTCTCAATCCTCCCAAATATCAAATTAGGGTGTTCTTCTCAGGCTCCAATAGACTACACTTCAACATAAAGTGCTCAAACTTAGTGATGTACACCTCGACCGAAAGATATTCTATTCAAAACTCCATGATGTGCATTTCATTTAACCTACACCATGTGATAGTTCTTGGGACTTTATTAATTTTAAGCAACTGTTAGTGACGTGGGGCACGGGATTTCCGCAGTTCCATGGTTCAGCGACAACAATGACATGCAGCAGGCAATCATGGGAGTAACGTATCACCCAACAATTTTCTTTAAGTTCAACAAATTTTTTTTGTTTTTCTTTGATCTTTGGTTTTCTCCTATTTCTCTATTTTCTAATTCAACTATTTTCTATTAGGGGACTTCTATATATGTTGTATTCTGGCTGATTTTAGCTTTACTTTGGTTTTATGTATTTTGGAGACTTTTCTCTTTGAAGTGTTGTAGCCACTTATATTTGTGATGGGCGTGTTTGTAGCTTGCCCAAGAACAAGTGGCGGATCCTCCTCGTTGTTTCAGTGTTGACCCATAACTTTTAGCCAGACAGTCGTATTAGCTCGTTGCTACTGTGGTTTTAAAGTAGAAATTTATCGTTTGAAAACAGAAAACTGTTATTTTCCTCTTCTGGTTTGCTATCTCATCGTTGTTCACGTCGAAATTAAGCTCTCATTCCTCCCAGTTTCCTTACCCTCCTACAACTTACCTATCAATTTCTTGTATTACCTCTTAGTAGCCATAGAACAATGTCAGTCAGCCCGGAATAGCTAATTTTGAATGAATCTGGACAAAAACTATGATGTATAAAAAAATAAACTAATGCTTAAAATATAAAAATTGCAAACATCAAATAAAATAATGGCATCCAACATAACCATGTAAAAGAGGAATCACTAGAAAGATATTTGAGTTTATCTAGTATCATTTCCATATCTAAATAAAGTTGAAGATGTGTTACACGCATAAGCATGAAGAAGTAGATCAAGAGGAGCAGAATTGAGGAAGAACATGAAGATGTCAAGCGTAAAGGAGGATTTAGTCAAAAGCTTTTTATTTGTATTAGGCTAATTTCTTTATAATTTCATGGAGAGCATAACATTTAAAAAAAGACACAAGAAAAGGTAGTTTTAAAATTTTTGAGGTTTTATAGAAATAGAAATAAACGCTGGCAAACAAAGATGTGTTGCTTCGATGTAGTTGGGAGAGTGCTTTACTACATGCAATGAAATATTACTTGTGATTTGTTGGTTTTATAGTAGTAGAAAACAAAGAGTATCAATCTACACTGTACCTTTGAAAATCACGAGAGTATATTTTGATCCCAATCCTAAGAGAGAAAAGGTAAGGATTTAATATATACATCGGCAATCGATCATTAAAGTGATGAAACTCAAGTCATAATTATTGAAATGAATTTAATTTTAAATTTTACTTGAGCTATGATGTTTCATTGAAGCACACAATGCATAACATGAATCTAGGGAGTAGTCAAGAATCTGTAAAGTTTAACTCAAGAGACATGCCACACTCAACCCAATTGTAATGAAAATTAAGCAATTGTGAAAAATATGTTACACTTAGAACCTATTTGGTGCGGCTTTCTACAAGTTTTGTGGAAAAAAATCACGGTTTGCCACATTTGTTTATCATGTCAAAGGTGTATTTAATTAAACGCATCATTTTCTTTACGTCACGGTCGAGCACCCGCGGCACACAATTTTGGTGTGTAAAAATGTCGGAGGTATCATTCTGTCCTTTGATATTGAGCGCAGTCGAGCACCCGGACCGACGAGAGAAGGCAGCAAGTATCTCTGTGTCGCTGTTCATCTTCGCCATGGTGGACAGCAAAGTCTTCCGCTCAGGATTCACATACGTGCCCAATTTCAGCTTCCCGCAGCTCTGCAGCGTTCTGTAAGTGATCCTGAGCCATATCTTGGAGATGAGTTGGGAGTTCTTGAGGGTGAATGAAATAAAATTATTCCAGTTTGGGATCAAAGCAGCAAAGTTATTACTCGTTATTTGGGTGAATTGTGAACTTAGGGATAGTTCTCTATGTTGAATCCTTTGTGTACCTTTGATAAGTTAATTGGCATTGTTCAGATATAATTTATAATTGCTTGTATTACGTTCCGAAAAATATTAGCATCTTCTATAAGACGCTTTCTCATTTTGCTTGCAGAGTCGTAGATTAACATACTGAACTAGCCTTTTCACGTGAAGAGTGCATGATGATACTTATATTGCTATTTGTTCTATTATATGGTATTTATTAAGCTAATATAATTTTAAAAGGAATTGTTTGTACTTTTTCGACGGTATCTATTGAATCAAACCTTTCTTTATGATGAAATTGGCTTTACTTTGTAAGGTTGCAGGCTGAAAAACATCATAGCAATACTTTGGACTTTATCACTTATAGAATTGATTAAGAAAGGCAGTATCTAATCATTGTGAATGGCAATTGGATCTCAGATTGTGTTATTTGTTCCGATTTATTATTATTATTATTATCACCATTATCATCAATAGCCTATTGCTTACTATTTAGGTTTGGCTTTATAGTCCTATTTCTCAATTCATTCGTGTAGAGTGCTGCATGAGATGTTTAGGTTAGTTTATGCAAAGCCTTTTTACACAACTTCTTATCATGTTAATTTAGTTCTATATTTTACTTTTTCAGTAGTTTCCATTCAATTCGCTCAGTTACCTTATTAACATATCTTTATCTTCCATTGTATAAGCCCAAACTATGTAATTCTACACTTCAAGTTACCTTTAGTAGATGTTAGATGTTATTATGCCATCACTCTAATAGGTCCCATGGTCCTTTTTAATTTCATCATATATCTATTTTAGCATTCCTATCTATAACACAACCAAAGCGGTTATCAGTTTATATCTACATTTTTTTGAGTCAAAACTACATATTAATTTCATATAGAGCACAGTTATCATATAACCTGCTTTTGTGCTACTTATCCACGGCTTCTTATTCTAAAGTTTTCTCAAATTTATTTAACTTTTCACATACTTTAGAGTAAGCCTAACTTATCTATGTCATGCCACCAACAAATAGCATATATCAAATTGCCTCATCTTGCATACCGTTTATGAGCACGTCCATACTCAAATAAAAAGAATACAAAGTTGAGAATTTTTTTTTTATAATATTTGTAAACTCTTTGATTACTCTACAGCATATTCAAATGTAAGTCATTTTGCCATAGGGTTTGGAGCAGACCTTAACAATGGGCTGAACTTAAAAAGCATCTTTATAGCTAAATAAATGGTTACTTGTATTTCAATCTTCACTTCAATTACATTTAATCAATTCTGTTAATGATTTAGAGATCAACAATCATCTCCATGTGTACTTCCATTCCTGACAGAATAATTTGGCATTTCCCAAATGTTTAGTGTCATGGTTTCCTGAGTCATTCTTTCCCTTTCTTCTCTTTCAAGTGTTGAACATGATGTTTGCTGTTATTCACAAAGAGATTTTCACCAACTGTTAAGGGTTCCTATTATCTTGCCCTTTTTTATTCCAAAATACTCGATTAATTTTATCTCACTTACCTTCTTGTTGCCCTTTTTTACTCGATTAATTTTATCTCACTTACCTTATTGTTGCCCTTTTTTATTCCAAAATACTCAATTAATTTTATCTCACTTACCTTCTTGTTACCCTTTTTCATTCCCAAATACAAGGTATTGTTGTTTTAGTACTTTTATTTCTGATTTTGATTGTTGTTACTCATTGTTAAGTGAGATGTCAATTCTAAATGTAATATTCGAGCTTCCGAGTTTTTGATGACTATGAATGTAATTTCTATTTTCATGTATGAATTATTAAATCTGGCATAATTATCATACAAACAATACAACAATACAGGGGCAGAAAATGTCCTTTCTTTTTTAAACAGTTGCAACACGGCTATTGCACAACTATATAATACAAAAAGACAGCTTCCATGCAGCAGCATCCTCTTACAGCTGCTGCATAGTAGCTTTTTCAAAGAGCTACAACTACCCCAAACAGACCCTTAAGTGACTGTAAAAGCTAGGGTTGACTATGTCTAAAATTAAGATTAATTTTTCTACATGTAATTTGTTGATTATAAATAGAAAGGCAAAAAAAATGGTAGACACAATGATTAAAAAAATGAATAAATACTATTTAATTACAAGAAATTTCATGGAAAGAAAAAAAAAAATCAGAAGCAAGAAATATTAGTAAAATTTATAGGTTATCACATGTTGAAAAGGGGAATAACAGAAATGAGGTCCCGATAATAGTAAATAGAAAATTGAAATATAAAATTCTTGAGCAAAATAAGGCAATGATATTACAATAAATGATGTAAGTTCTTATGATTCGTTAGTTGGAATAAAAGATCGTAAAAACTGCAGTTGAGAAAAATGATAATTTATTTAGGTAATTTAAATGGACACATAGATTTAACGAACGAAGGATTCATAGGTATGAAATGGGAAGGAAAAAAAACAATGAAATTGGCTATATTTGATTTCTCATAGACAATGATCTTTTTATAGCAATCACAAACCTTTAAAAGTAAATAAAACACCTGTTAGAAAAAAAAAAAAAAAAAAAACATAGCCAATAAATTACCAACAACAACAAAGCCTTAATCCCACTAAGTGGGGTCGGCTACATGAATCCTTTTTCTCCATTGCATCCTATTTAGTGTCAAATTTTCATTTAAATCTAATAAATTAAGATCATTTTTTATGCAATAAGCCCAAGTCTTCCTAGGTTTACCTCTGCCTTTCTTAACATAAGTTGAATCTAAAACATCTACTCTCCTAATCGAATCATCAAGTGGTCGAAGTTTAATGTGACCAAACCATCTAAGGCGACTCTCTCTAATTTTGTCAGTCAATGGTGCAACACTAACCCTATTACGGATATATACATTTCGCATTTTGTCTCAAAATGTAAAGCCACTCATCCACCTAATCATTCTCATCTCGACAACGCTTAACTTAGCATTATGCTTCTCTTTTAAAGGCCAACATTCAGCACCATAGAGCATTGCAGGTCTCACCACCATTTTATAAAATTTTCCTTTCAGTCTAAGCGATACTTTTCTATCACACAAAAGGCCGGACGCATTCCTCCACTTTAACCAACCAACCTGAATTCTACTATTAACATCCCCATCTATATCACAATCGCTTTGAACAATAGACCCGAGATATCTAAATCGTTCACACTTTTTAATAACTTGATCACTCAAAGTTACACTTCTGTCACTATAGCTACTATTACTAAAATTACATTCCATGTATTCAGTTTTAGTTCTACTCAAACAAAGACCTTTAGACTCCAATGTAGACCTCCATAATTCAAGTTTTTCCTGGGCTTTTTCTCGTCTTATCCACAAGGAGGATATCATCAGGAAAAAGCATACACCAAGGTAAATTCTCTTGTAAATGTCCAGTAAGACCATCCATAAATAAAGCAAAAGAATATGGGCTTAAAGCCGATACCTAATGTAAACCAACAGATATAGTAAAATATTTGGTCAATCCTCCTTCGGCTCGAACACATGTAACAACTCTAATATACATATCTTTAATGACTTAGATATAAGTCATATCAACACCTTTCTTCTCAAGAACTCTCCAAAGAACATCTCTTGGAACCTTTTCGTAAGCTTTTTCTAAATCAATAAAAATCAAATGTAGATCCTCCTTAATATCTATGCACTTCTCCATCAAACCTCTCAATAAATGTATAGCTTCCATAATAGACCTGCCCTGCATAAATCCAAATTGATTATGGGAAATCTTGGTAATACGTCTTAATCAATGTTCAATTACCCTCTCCCATAATTCTAAAGTATGACACATGAATTTAATTCCTCTATAATTTGCACACTCTTGTGCATCCCCTTTATTCTTAAAAATGGGAACCAAAATACTCTTCCTCCACTCACGCATCTTTTTAGTTTTTAAAACAATATTTAAATTTTTAGTAAGCCAAGAAACTCCCAAATCACCTAAACGTTTCCACACTTCAATTGGGATATCATCAGGTCTTACAGACCTTCCACCCTTACTTTTCTTTAAAGGCCTCTCAACTTCTTTTCTACTAATGCGACGGTAAAAATGAAACGTTTTATTATTATTAACGATATTAAAATCGCTAAGATCGATTGTATTTTCATAATCTTCATTAAAATGTTTATCAAAATAACTAACTCACCTATGTTGAATATTTTTATCTAAGAAAAGCACTTTTTAATTTTCATCTTTAGTACCCTTTACTTGAGTTAAATCTTTACTTTTCTTTTCTCTTTGTTTGGCTATTTTATACATATACCCTCCTTAGTATCTAACATGTTATAAAGATCACTAAATGCAAAATTTTTAGATATCACCGATTATTCTTTTAGATTTCTCTGCAGTACCGTTTTATATTTTTCTCGCTCTCTACGCTTTTACATTTAAACCAATTTTTATAACATAACTTCTTATATTTTATCTTTTTCGCACATTATTATTCCACCACCAACTATTTTTATTTATCGAAGTTTTTCTTTCGATTCTCCAAGTACATATTTTCATCACTTGTTTAATAGTATTTATTACTTTTTCTCACATAGCATTTGCTTCATCATGAACATACCAAATTTTTAAATTTTAAATTTTACTCATAAAAATAATTTTATTTGTGTCTTTTAGGTACCCTCATCTAATTCTACGAAGTTGAATCCTAGTAATCTTTATTTTACAACTCTTCATCTTAAAATCTAGCACTAATAATCGATGTTGGAGACTAGATTCCTCACATGTAATGACCTTACAATCCTTACAATCTCGATGATCTCTTCTCATAAGAAAATAATCAATTTGTGTTTTATTAGATCCATTTTTATAAGTAATATGAAGCTCATCTCTTTCCTTGAATAAAGTATTAATAATAATTAAATCATACGTTAAAGCAAAATCTAATATGACTCTATCTTCTTCATTAATCGATCTATAACCGTAGGCACCATGAATATTTCTGAAATCTTATATCGCTCTACCGACATGTCCATTTAAATCTCCTCCAATAAAAGTTTTTTCTTCAAGGGGTATCAAGTGTATTAAGTTCTAAGTCATTCCAAAATTTATCTTTATAGCCTATATCTGAACCTATAATATTAAAAATCTTAGTGTCAATAATAATCTTAAGTGTTATAATTCTATCTCCAACTATTAATTTTTACAACATTATCTTTCAAACTCTTATCTATAATTACACCTACACCATTTCTAGTGCGACTTTTACCAGAATACAATAGTTTAAAACTAAATTATCAATCTCCTTAGATTTTTCTCCAACCCGTTTAGTTTCTTGAATACATAGGACATTTATCTTTCTATGAATCATAATATCAACTAATTCCATTAATTTACCATTGAGAGTACCTATATTCCAACATCCTATCCTAAAACTAATATCATGGACTAACTGTTTTACCCGCATTCGTCCGTAATGTGGGAGCCCTTGCTTATTTGACACTACACCCGAGCGCCAGTGTAGCGGCTCTTGCACACTTTCCACTATATTCAAGTCATACAGAGCGTCCAGGGGACGCCCTAGCACTTACACAATAATTAAGATTCATGTCATGATTTTTTTTTCGAAAAGTTTTTACGATGTCTGTCAACTACCTAGGCAACCCTCCACTTTTCATATTCGGGCTTGGGACCGGCAATGGCACTGTTATAGCCAATAAATTACCAAAAAAAAACCCCATACTTATACAAAGACAAATTCTTTCAAAGATCGCAAAGTGAATCAAAGAGAGCATTTATCTATACTACATAGAGTAATAAGCATAGATGTATATCTTATGCGGAATATCTTTCTTCATAGCTACCGGAAATCTATATTGTTAACAAAATATTATTAATATGATAATTTTTCCATTTCAATTATTGATATTTGAAACTACACTTATAGTTTAAATATTTGTTCGATATAAATAAGCATTGGATCATGATAAAATCATATTTATATATTACAAGAAAGATAAAAAAAGTTAATTTAACTATAAAAAACAGAGCCAACAAATTACCAAAAAAACTCCATACTTGAAGGAAGAAAATTTCTTTCAAAGAGCAAAGAGATTTCAAGTGAGCATTTAGGAATACTATATAAAGTAAAAAGCATAGATGTCTATCTTACGATTTTGGAGTATCTTAGAGTCTTCATAGCTTCTGGAACAGTATATTGCCAACAAAGTACTCTTAATATGATAATTTTTCTTATTCATTTATTGATATTTGGAACTGTAGTTATATTTTAAATGTTTGTTGAATATAAATAAGCATTGGATCATAATAAAATTATATTTATATATTACAAGAAAAATATAAAAAAATTAATTTAAACACATATATATATGGCAATTTCATTCATTACCATGAAGTTCTTTAAGGTATTTAAATTTATTGACCAACATCTTAATTATTATTAAACAAATCCACTATAAGCTAATCTTAGAAATAAGCCTAAATTACTTTTGATGATAATAAGTCGGCTTAAATCAAGGTTTAGAAAGATAAAATCAAGAACTGAGATGTTTTGCCTAAGAGAGAAGAGACACAAGATTCGAGGCAAAATCCTCAAAATGGAGAAAAAAATCTTAATAACAACAAGGCTTTATCCCACTAAGTGAAGTCAGCTATATGAATCTTTTTATCCATTGTGTCCTCCTGAGGGTCATATTTTCATTTAATTTTAATAAATTAAAATAATTGTTTATACAAGATGCCCAAGTCTTTTTAGGCCTACCTCTACCTTTCATAACATAAGTCGAACCTAAAACATCTACTCTCCAATTCGGACCATCAGATAGTCAACATTTAATGTGATCAAACAATCTAAAGATGATTCTCTCTAATCTTGTCTCCCACTGGAGCTACACCAACCCTTTCACGAATACATTCGTTTCACATTTTGTCTCTAGGTGTCAAGCCACTAATCCACCTAAGCATTCTTATCTCAGCAACACTTAACTTAGGATCTGTTTGGGGCAGTTGCAGCTTATTGAATAATCTGCTCAAAAGCTGATTAAAAATAATCTGCGATAAGCTAGGTGCGGTGGCTATTACGAACTTTTATTTTCTTGGAAAAGTCAGACCACAGCAAAAAGCTGCCACCGCACCTAGAGAGGTGCGGTGTAAAAACACTATTTTCAGCGTTTTGAAAATGCATAAGCTGCCAAAACGCAGTTTACCTGAACAGGCCTCGTGCGTTTTCAAAACGCCGCCGCACCAAATAAACTGCCAATGGGCCCTTAGTTTTATGCTTCTCTTTTGTACGTCAACATTCTACGTCATTAAGCATTGCATGTCTCACCACCATCTTATAAAAATTTTCTTTAAGTCTAAGCGGTAATTTTCTATCATACAATAAGCTCGATGAATTCCTCCACTTTAACCATCCAACTTGAATTCTACTACATCCCCATCCACCAACACTTTAAATAACAGACCCGAGTGTCCAAAACGTTCACTCCTTTTAGTGTTTTGATCACCCATTATTACAACTCTGCCACTACATCTACCACTACTGAAATTAAATTCCATGTATTTAATTTTTTATCTACTAAAATGAAACTCTTTAAACTCTAGTGTGGACCTCAATTCAAAGTTCTTCATGAACTCTTTCTAGTCTCTCACAAAAAGTATAACATTAGCGAAAAATATACACTAAGGTGTCCTCATGTAAATATCCAATAAGAGCATCCATACAACAGCAGCAACAACAAATATTTATCCTACTAAGTGGGGTCGATTACATAATTTTTTGTTCTCCATTGTCCTCTTGAGCGTCATATATTCATTTAATTATAATAGTTTAAGATCATTTTTATACAATATGCCCACGTCATTTTACGTCTACCTCTGTCTTTCCTAATATAAGTTGAATCTAAAACATCTACTATCCTAACCGGATCATCAAATGATCGACATTTAATATGACCAAACCATCTAAAACGACTCTATCTAATCTTATTTGTCACTGGAGCTACACTAACCCATTCACGGATAGATTGGTTTTGCATTTTGTCTCTAATTGTCAAGCCTCCCATCCACCTAAACATTCTCATCTCAGCAACACTTAATATTATTTTATGATTCTCTTTTAAAGGCCAACATTCTACGCCATAAAGCATTGCTGGTCTCGCCACCGTCTTATAAAATTTTCCTTTTAAGTTTAAGCGGTACTTTTCTATCAAAAAATATACCCGATGCACTCCTCCACTCAACCAATCAACTTGAATTCTACTCATAAGATGCCCATTTATATCACCATCACTTTAAACAATATACTTGAAATATCTAAAACGTTCACACCTTTTAATGATTTAATCACCTATAATTACAACTCTGCCACTAGAGCTTCTACTATTAAAATTACATTCCATGTATTCAGTTTTAGATCTATTCAAACGAAGGACTTTAGACTCCATTGTAGACCTCATAATTCAGATTTTTTCTGAACTCTCTCTAGTCTATCCACAAGGACATCATCAGCGAAAAGCATACACCAAGGTATATCATCCTATAAATGTCCAGTTAGAGCATCCATAACTAAAGCAAAAAGATATGGGCTTAAAGTCAATCCCTCATGTAATCCAACTGAAAAAGGAAAATACTTGGTCGATCCTCCTTCCGTTCAAACATGAGTAACAGCTCTAGAATACATATCTTTAATGACTTGAATAAAACTCATATTAACACCTTTTTTTGGTCTAAAACTCTCCAAAGTACTCTTGAAATCTTAATTAAATGCTTTTTCTAAATTAATAAAAATCATATATAAATCCTCCTTACTTCTTTTGTACTTCTCCATTAAACCTATCAATAAATGTATAGTTTTAATAATAGAATAGTTTGGCATAAATCCAAACTCACAATGAGAAATCATTGTATCACGTCTTGACCTACGTTCAATTACCATCTCCCATAATTTTAAAGTATGACACATTAACATAATTCCTTTGTAATTTGCATACTTTTGTGCATCCCCTTTATTCTTGAAAATAGGGACCAAAATACTTTTCTGCCACTACTCGAGGCATTTTTTTTTAGTTTTTAAAACAATATTAAAGAGTTTAGTAAGCCAACTCTCAAATCTCCTAAATATTTTCACACTTCAATTGGGATATCATTGAGACCTACTGATTTTCCACCTTTAGTTTTCTTCAAAGCATTCCCTACTTTCGTTTTAGTAATGCGACGATAATAATAAAAAATATTATTATTATTAACGATAAGTCGATCGTATTTTCAAAAACTTCATAGAAAAGTTTATCAAAATAGCTCACCCGTCTATGTTGAATATCTTCCTCTAAGAAAAAGCAATTTTCAAATTCATCTTTAAAATGCTTTACTTGAATTAAATATTTACATTTCATTTCTCTTCAATTGGCTAGTTTATAAATATATTTTTCATCCTTTTTAGTATATAATTTATTATAAAGATCACTAAAAACTGAATTTTTTGCGTCACAAATTATTCTCTTAGGTTACCTACGGGTTACCTTATACTTCTCCCAATTTTCTGAACATTTTATATTTGAACCAATTTTTTTAATACAATTTCTTATAATTTATCTTTTCTTGCATATTATTATTCCACTATCAACTACTTTTATTATAATAACTTTTTCTTTTGATTCTCCAAATAGATCTTTTGTCACTTATTTAATAGTACTTGTTACTTCATCCCATATAGAATTACCCATTTTATGAACATCCCAAAACTTGAAATTTTAATGTTTACTCATAAAAATAATTTTATTTGTGATTTTATGAGCCCCCATTTAATTTTATGATAATATCATTATATTATTTATCTTACAACTTTTCATCTTAAAAATCAAAACAAATAATCGATCTTGAGTACTTAAATTTTTACATGGAATGACCTTACTATCTTTTCATTATTGATGATATCTTTTTCTCATAAGAAAGAAAACAATTTGTGTTTTATTAGATCCATTTTTATAAACAATAATTTGCTTATAATTTTTTTAAATAAAATATTAGCAATAACAAAATCATCAAAATCTAAAATGGTTCTACCTTCTTCATAAATCACCCTAAAACCAAAGCAACTATGAATATTTCTAAAATCTTCTGCCACTCTACTAACATAACTATTTAAATCTCCTCTAATAAAATTTTTTTCTTCAAGATGTATCATTTGTATTAAATCTTTTAGCTCATCCCAAAATTTTTTTTTGAACGTATATCTAAACCTACTTGATTAGCATAACCATTTATAATATTAAAATTATAGGATTAACAACAATCTTTAAAACTATAATCTTATCTATAATTGTATTATTTTTTAGAATATTGTCTCCCAAACTCTAATCTCTAATTACACATACTTCTTGTGCAACTCCCACCTGAATACCAAAATTTAAAATCTAAGCTATCAATCTCATTAGCATTTTCTCCAACCCATTTAACTTTTTGAATGCATAAGATATTTATCTTCCTAAGAACCATAACATCTACTAATTTCATTAATTTTATCTGTGAGAGTACTTATATTTAAAGATCTTACCCTAATATTAGCTTCATAGACTAACTTTTTGCCTACATCCATCCATAATATGAGACATCTGGGCACCGGTGTAGCGGCCCTTGAACACTATTCATAATATTCAGGTCATACAACGCATCGGTTCCAAGGTACGACCTAGCATTTACACAATGGTTCAAGTGATTCATGTTATGACTTATTAACCAAAAATTTATGCTTGTTGTCGACTACATAATACAACCCTCCACTTTTCGCATTCAAGCTTGGGACTCAGCAATGGTTGTCGACTACCTAACACAAAACGATATGGGCTCAAAACCGATCACTGATGCAAGTCAACTAAAATAGGAAAAATACTAGGTCAGTCCTCCTTCTGTTCAAATACAAGTAACAACTCTAGTATACTTATCTTTAATAACTTGAATATATCATATCAACCCTTTCTTTTTTTGACCTCGCCAAAGAACTTCTCTTGGAATCTTACCATGAGTTTTTTCTAAATCAATCAAATCATATAGAGATCCTCCTTACACTTTCTGTACTTCTCTCTATAGTAGACTTGCACGGCATAAATTCAACCTAATTATAAAAAATCTTTATATCATGACTTAACCTATATTCAATTACTCTCTCACATAATTTTAACGTATGAAATATTAACTTAATTCATCTATAATTTGCACACTTGTGCATCCTCTTTATTCTTAAGAATGGAGACCAAAATACTCTTCCTCTACTCATGAATCTTTTTAGTTTTAAAATAATATTAAAAAGTTTAATAAGTCAAGAAACTCTCAAATCTCATAAATATTTTCCCAGCTCTATTTAGATGTGATCACTTCCTATTGATTTTTCATCCTTACTTTCCTTTAAAACCTCGTCTTTTTTACTAATGCGAAGGTAAAAAATAAAAATTTTATTATTATTAACGATACTAAAATCACTAAGTTTTATAGTATTTGATAAAATTTCACTGAAAATTTTATCAAAATATCTCACCCACTTATGATGAATATATTCCTATAAGAAAATCACTTTTTAATTTTCATCTTTAATATGTTTACTTGAATTAAATCATTATTTTTTTCTCTTTGTTTGACTAGTATATATATGTGTGTGTGTGTGTGTGTGTGTGTGTGTGTGTGTGTGTGTATTTCACCATTTTTAGTATCTAATTTATTAGAATTATTAGCATCACAAATTATTTTCTTAGACTCCACATGATTCACCTTATATTTTCTACCGTTATCTAAAGTTTTACATTTAAAACAATTTTTATAACAAAACTTCTGATATGTTACATTTTCTTGCACATTATTATTTCACCATCAACTAATTTTATTTATAAAAGCTTTCCTTTTGATTCTTAGAGTACATCTTTTGTCAAATGTTAATTTAACCCACATAAAATTAGCTTTTTCATGAACATTCTGAATCTTAAAATCTTGAAATTTACTTAAATAATTTTATTTGTCTTTTAAGTACCCCGTCTAATTTTATGACAATATTTCATTATCTGATTTATCTTAGAAACCCTCATCCTAAAATCCAAAATTAATAACTGATGTTAAGTTCTTAAATTTTCACCAAAAATTGCCTTACAATCTTTATACTCATGACAATCACCTTTTCTCGTAAGAATATAATTAATCTTATTTTATTAGATCAATTTTTATAACTAATAACATGTCCATCTCTTTTCTTAAAGAAAATATTAGCAATAACAAGATCATAATCTAAAACAAAATATACTATGATTCTAGTTTATTCATTAACCACTTCAAAACAATAGTCATCATAAATATTTTTAAAATCTTTTACAACTCTACTATAAGTTCATTTAAATCTCTAATAAAATTTTTTTCTTCAACAGGTATCATTTGTATTAATTTTCTAGGTCATTCCAAAATTTTTCTTTTGAAGTTATATCTAAACTAACTTCAGAAACATAAGAACTTATAACAATAAAAATTTTAGTATTAACAATAATCTCTAGAGCTATAATTTTATTTTCAATTCTATTGGTTTTAACAATATTATCTTTCAAAATCTTATCTATAATGACGCCACCATTTCTAGTGAGACTCCTACTTGAATATCAAATTTTAAAACATAAGCTATCAACATTCTTACTCTTTTCTCCAACTCATTTAGTTTCTTGAATGCATAAAATATTTATCTTCTAATGAAACTTAATATCTACTAATTCCATTGATTTATCTGTGAGAAAACTTCTATTCCAATATCATATCCTATTATTAGTTTCATAGACTAACTTATTTGCCCACATTCGTCCATAATGTGAAAACTATTGCTTATTTAACACTACACTCTTGTACCAGTGTAGCAGCTCTTGCACACTTTTCACTGTATTCAGGTTATACAACATGTTGCTTCCAAGGAACATCCTAAAATTTACACAATGCTTTAAAGGGTTCATGTCAACTTTTTTCACAAATTTTACACTGGTAGTCGATCAACTACCGCAACCCTCCATTTTTTTGCATCTAGGGATTACGACCCGACAATGGCAACGTAGGCGTATAAACAATATATTAATTGAAATTATTATCACAAAAAATATAAATCACAAATATCAATCTTAAATTCTAATACAAAAACTGCTAAAATGTTCCCGTGACTATTTGTTTGGGGTCACTTTGGTCCCATAATTTATAAGCGCCAATTTAGTCCCATACTTATTTAATACGAGCTAAATTAGTATAGTCTGAGGGAAGACTATTTCTACCCCTTTTACGCAAGTTTGGAGATTAATTTGACAGTTCAACACTGTGACTAAAATGCAACATATAAATAGTCGGTGGGGAGTATTTCGGCACTTTATTTATTTTTAAAATAAAATAAAAGTTTTAGATGAGATTTATGATCATATTTTGCTTAAAATTTAGGTACACCATAAAAATTAAGATCTCTAGTGACCTTATGCTCACATTCATCATATTTAAGAATTCATCATATTTAAGAAAATCATTATACATAACAATTTTATCATCAGATTTTGCCTTATTAGCATCTTCCAAATACTCTTTAATCATTGCATTTTTCATTTTATTAAATTTGATATAATTTAAAATAAAATAACAAATTAATAATACGGTCAAGTAATCACACTTAAATTATATTTTAAAATTATTGATACATATGTAAATATAATATAATATAATAAATATTTTTACAAACTTAATTGAGATGCTACCTGAAATGGCTCGAGACAAAAAGAATCAAAAAACATGCTTCACTGTAATGTGGAACGATACTCGAGTCTGACGGATTTTTTACATGAGTTGGTTTGAGGAACGTCTCAAGGTGTCCACTACCTTTTTAAATAAGGGTATACATTTAATAACAAAACATTTGAACTAGCAATTTTCAATTTACAACTAAATACTATGATAAATTTTTTGTTGGTAAAGTATACAATTTGACATCATTGATTATCAAATAATATTGATCATTAAATAAAAAATAAACATTTCATTATTTTGTAATTTTTCTTTGATTGTGTGTAATGTAGAAGTGAAATCAAGTCGAGGTTGGGCGATTCTATCTAAACTTGAAATCAAAGATTCTAATTCTCACTAAACGAAACTTTAAATCAAATCCACAATGATCAATTTCAAGTCAAGCTTTGATCTAATCTAAGAAAATCCTATGAATTTTATCAGAAGAGAAAGTATTAAATGTTTCATGAGCATACAATAAGAGGATATCGCAATGACTTGCAAGTAAATTTTATGAAACTATAATTAGGGCAATTATGTTGTATGGCTGAGCATGATAAGCAACAACAACAACAAAGCCTTAATCCCACTAAGTGGGGTCGGCTACATGAATCTTTTTTCTCCAATGTGTACAATCTAGTGTCATATTTCCATTTAATTCTAATAAGTTAAGATCATTTTTTATACTATAAGCCCAAATCTTCCTAGGTCTACCCCAGCCGTTCTTAACATAAGCCAAATTTAAAACCTCAACTCTCCTAATCAGATCATCAGATGATCGATGTTTAATGTGATCAAACCATCAAAGACGACTCTCTCTAATTTTTTTCCATCACTGGAGCTATACCAACCCTATCACGGATATATTCATTTCGCATTTTATCTCTAAGTGTAAAGCCACTCATCCACCTAATCATTCTCATCTCGGCAACACTTAACTTAGTATTATGCTTATCTTTTAAAGGCTAACATTCAGCACCACAGAGAATTGCAAGTCTCACCACCATCCTATAAAATTTGCCTTTGAGTCTAAGCGGTACTTTTCTATCACATGATAGGCCTGAAGCATTCCTCCACTTCAACCAACCAACTTGAATTCTACTATTAGGATCTTCATCTATATCACCGTGACAAGCAATAATTAGAATTTTATGAAATGAAAAAGTGTTTCATGAGCATACAATAAGAGGATATCACAGTGACTTGCAAGTAAATTTTATGAAACTATAAATAGACAAATCATGTTGTATGGCTTAGCATGCTAACAAATAAAAAGTCACTGATAACTAAATTAAAAATGAAAGAAAAAAGAAAGAATATTAACATGGATGTGTAAAAAACTAAGAAATATAAATTCAAAAATGATTATAATAGAGGAATCATTGAAGAGACATAGATTGAGGAAAAAATTATTGGAAATTAATTTAGATAGTTTGGAAATGCATAACAAATGTTACACCTATAAGACATGTAAAAATTAGCTTCTAAGGAATAATAAGAGCAAAAGGTGATCAAAGTAAATCACAAATTTTGATGACTGAAATGCTGACCCCAAATGATAGAGGATAATGCTAATATCTGTCTAGGCATGTTTAGGGTATTCTAATGATAAAAATAAAATAAAAACAATGCTAGAAGTAGCTAACAAATTAAAAAAAACAAACATGCAACAATAACCAAGTTTCACAATTCCAATGATGGAATTAGTTTAAGAAAAATTCAACATATCTCGGTACAAAATATATTGAACAACTAATAATATTTACTGAAGATTTCCTTGCTTCTTTTGGTTCAAAGAAAAAAAGTAGCATGTTCCAAAAAATTATCTAGAATTACATTATGGCAACTAGTCAAAAAGCCTTAGGATAGTGGTAGGAACTTATTAGACAAATTGAAGTTAAAAGAAATAATATAGTGAGACTAGCTAGTCTTGCAATTCATCATGATAAGTGTGATAGTTGAGGGGTACAAAAGCAAGGCAATTGCAACTGAACATAGAATTTTGCTTGACGTTGAACTGTGAAATAAGATGGATGAGATCCTGGTCAGATTTCATTGCAAGAGCATATATCTAATTACCACAAAAAAAATAATTAAATACTGTCTCAGAGATTAATCAGGCAACTGGATGAAAAATGCGGTCAATTAGCAACACACATCACAGTAATTAAATAGTAAGTATGAATTAGTGTCATTTATAACCTCACAATAACTAAAGTGGCTAAATCAAATTATAAAAATGAATTGCTCACTATCACAATAGAAACAAAAAATGATATAAATAAGTAAAAACTAAAACTTAGTTACTAGCAAATAAATATTAAAAAGATAATGATTACAATTTCTAACAAACAACTAACATACATAAATAATATAAGGAATAGCAAGTAAACTGAGCATAATTTATGCTAAATACTACCAAATGGTAGCAGGTCCATTTTAAATCCTACAAATTTCTAAATCCCATTTTTACTTTGTTTTACCTTAAATACCGAATTAATCAGGGCATTGAGCATATTTGACTTAAATTTGCAAGCCTCACAAACTCTTATATTCCTTCATATGTCGCTATTCCATCGATGCCTTTTCTAGCGAGCTCTTGTTGCAACTTCAACATAACTTTGTCATTGAGGGTATGGAGGAGAAAGACAAGTGTTTTGAATATTAGGTGCGTTGTCGTAAGTTTATAGATGGTAATAAGTAGGAGAGGTAAGGTTAGAATTGAAAATTTTAAAAATAATAAAAATAATTAATTAATTAAAATAATAATATTAAGTTAAACAAATTAATTTTATTTGTGATTTAATTTGATTAAAAAGATCATTCATTTATTTAGTTCTATAAATATTAACTAATGTTCAATTAAAATACTATTATGCTACTTATAATTTAATTAGCAACATAAAAATTAACAAATATTTATCAAGTAAAATTGTCGATATTCAATCAAGCAAATGACATAGATACATCGATTAAAGAAATCAAATTAACTTTAATAATTGATATTATAAATCAAAAACATATTACCTTAAGTCAACAACAACAACAACAACAACAAAGCCTTATCCCACTCAGTGGGATCGGCTACATGAATCTTTTTTCTCCATTGCGTCTAATTTAGTGTCATATTTTCATTTAATTCTAATAAATTAAGATCATTTTTTATACAATAAGCCCAAATCTTCCTAGGTCTACCATTGCCTTTCTTAATATAAGTCGAATCTAAAACATCTACTATCCTAATTGGATTATCAGATGGTCAACGTTTAATGTGACCAAAACATCTAAGACGACTCTCTCTAATTTTGTCCGTCACTGGAGCTACATTAACCCTATCACGGATAAATTCATTTCGCATTTTGTCTCCAAGTGTAAAGCCACTCATCCATCTAATCATTCTCATCTCGACAACACTTAACTTAGTGTTATGCTTCTCTTTTAAAGGACAACATTCAGCACCATAGCAGGTCTCGCCACCATCTTATAAAATTTTCCTTTCAGTCTAAGCGGTACTTTTCTATCACACAATAGGCCCGAAGCATTCCTCCACTTCAACCAACTTGAATTCTACTATTAACTTCCCCATCTATATCACCATCACTTTGAACAATAGACCCAAAATATCTAAATAGATCAATTTTTAATAATTTAATCACCCAAAGTTACACTTCTGTCACAAGAGCTACTATTACTAAAATTACATTCCATGTATTCGGTTTTAGTTCTACTCAAACAAAGGCCTTTAGACTCCAATGTAGAAATCCATAATTCAAGTATTTCCTGAGCTTTTTCTCTTGTTTTATCCACGAGAAGGATATCATCAGCAAAAAGCATACGCCAAGGTACATCCTCTTGTAAATGTCCAGCAAGACTATCCATAACTAAAGCAAAAAAGATATGGGCTTAAAGCCGATCTCTGATGTAAACCAACAGAAATAGGAAAATATTTGGTCAATCCTCCTTCAGTCCGAACATAAGTAACAGCTCTAATATACATATCTTTAATGATGAATAAAAGTCATATCAACACCTTTCTTCTCAAGGACTCTCCAAAGGATATCTCTTGGAATCATGAGCTTTTTCTAAATCAATAAAAATCAAATGTAGATCCTCCTTATTATCTCTGTACTTCTCCATCAAACCTCTCAATAAATGTATCACTTCCATTGTAGAATTGCCCGACAAAAATCCAAATTGATTATGAGAAATCTTGGTAAAACATCTTAACCTATGTTCAATTGCCCTCTCCCATAATTTTAAAGTATGACGAATCAATTTAATTCCACTATAATTTGCACATTCTCGTACATCCCCTTTATTTTTGAAAATGGGGATCAAAATACTCTTCCTCTACTCCTCAGGCATCTTTTTAGTTTTTAAAATAATATTAAAAAGTTTAGTAAGAAAATAAACTTCAAAATCTCCTAAATATTTCCCAACTTAAATTGGGATATCATCATGTCCTACAAACTTTTCACCTTTTGTTTTCTTTAAAGTCTCCTCAATTTCTTTTTTATTAATGCGATGGTAAAAATGAAACATCTTATTATTATTAACGTTATTAAGATCACTAAGGTCGATCGCATTTTAAGAAACTTCATTAAAAAGTTTATCAAAATAACTCACACAACTATGTTGAATATCTTTTTCTAAGAAAAATATTTTTTTATTTTCATATTTAAAACACTTTACTTGAGTTAGATCTTTACTTTTATTTTCTCTTTGTTTGAGTAGTTTATACATATATTTTTCACCCTCTTTAGTATATAATCCGTTATAAAAATCACAAAAAACAGAATTTTTAGCATCACGGATTATTCTTTTAGACTCCCTGTTGGCCATTTTATATTTTTCTCAGATCTCTGAGCTTTTACATTTAAACCAATTTTTATAACATAAATTCTTATATTTTATCTTTTCTTGCACGTTATTATTTCACCACCAACTATTTTTATTTATAGAAACTTTTTCTTCTGATTCTCTAAGTACATTTTTTACCACTTGTTTAATAATGTCTGTTACTTTTTCCTACATAACATTTGCTTCTTCAGGAACATCCCAAATTTTCAAATCTTAAATTTTACTCATAAGAATAAATTTATTTGTATCTTTTAGGTATCTCCAATCTAATTTTACGGTGATGAATTCTAGTATTCTTTATTTTACAACTCTTCATCTTAAAATGTAGAACTAATAATCGATGTTGAGTACATATATCCTCACTTTGAAAGACCTTACAATCCTTACAATCTCGACGATCTCTTCTTCTGATAAGACAATAGTCAATTTGTGTATTATTAGATCCGTTCTTACAAGTAATAAGGTGCTCATCCTTTTTTCTTGAATAAAGTATTAATAATAAAAAATTCATACGCTAAAGCAAAATCTAATATGGTTTTACTTTTTTTATTAATCGCTCTATAACCATAGCTACCATGAATAGTTCTGAAATCTTCTATCACTACCGATATGTCCATTTAAATCTCCTCCAATAAAAATTCTTTTTTCAAGAGGTATCAAGAGAATTAAGTCTTCTGAGTCATTCCAGAAGTTAACTTTAGAGTTTATATCTAAACCTACTTGAAGAGCATAAGCACTAATAATGTACAAAATTTTAGTATCAATAATAATCTTAATTATTATAATTTTATGTCCAACTCTATTAAATTTTACAACATTATTTTTCAATCTCAGGTCTATAATTACACTTACACCATTTCTAGTGCGACTCTTGCCAGAATTCCAAAGTTTAAAACATAAGTTATCAATCTCCTTAGCTTTTTTCTCCAACTCATTTAGTTTCTTGAATACATAAAATATTTATCTTTCTACGAATCATAATATCAACTAATTTCATTAATTTACTATTGAGAGTACATATATTCTAAGATTTTATCCTAATATTAGTATCATGGACTAACTTCTTTACCCGCATCCGTTCGTAATGTGGGAACCCTCACTATTTGACGATACACCGGCCGCCGTGTAGTGGCCTTCGTACACTTTCCACTGTATTCAGGTCATACAGCGCGCCCCTTTCCACTTGACGCCCTCGCACTTACACAATGATCAAAACAATTCATGTCATGATTTTTTTCGAGCAAGGTTCTACGCCTGTTGTCGACTAGGTAACGCAACCCTCCACTTTTCACATCCAGGCTTGGGAGCAGCAATGGCAGTGTTGTAATACTTTAAGTCAATTGGTATTTTTTTATTTAATTTGGCTAAATAAAAGTTATCATTTAATTAGCCTAGTAAATCACTAATCATTGATTAAATGAAATACTATACTGTGCTGATTATGATTTAAATTAATATCTTTATAAGCTAAGTTAATATAATAAGATATCATAATCACATAAATCTTTTAAAATTGAAATTAATAACCAAACAATTTACCAAAATTTAACAAGATTTAAAACCAATTATACAAAACAATGTTCGAGATTGAGCTACATAAGATTTATTAAATCAATGAGTTAAATCCAATTCGCAGCAAACAACCCCTAAATTTTGAATGGACTAAATTCCAAAAGCGATACTTCTTAAGATGTAACCTTAAGCCAAGGAGGAGCTATATTGAAAGAATAACCTCTTCATATAATATTACATATATCACATATATCAAATTATCTAGCCTAAATAATTAACTAGCCTTCTCCTTAGACAGGTCTACCGAACAAAACGTAAAAACTTAGGAAATGAAATAATGGCTAATTATCTTGTCAGAATGCTAGTTTGAAATAAAGGTCCAACGCCCGGTATTAAGAACACAGCAATGTATAGTATATCAATCACGAGTATACCAACCACTTTATGGGTATGAAGTTTACAAGACGACAAATGCTCAAGAAGCAAGCTACATTAGTCTCGCAAAAAATTAAAAAAAGTAAATACTCTACCATATCACTTCTCTATTTTGATCATTGCCCTTTCATCAAGCTCCTGAATTTTCCACAAAACGCAAAGAAAATTTATGCATAAAAATTAAAGAGCCTGATTCCATAAGAAGGAAACAGACCCACAGATAACAGTGACAACTCAATCCATAACCACAGAAGCAAATAAAAGCTTTAATTTCTTGAAGAGTCTCGCATATCTACCGCCGAGCACTTACCGTTCGGCGCGAGATGTGCGCTTCTCCTCTTCAGACAGCTGAACTGGCACTCCAAAGCGCTCGGCGCGGCGAATCTTTTTCTCAATAGTCGAAGCTGGCTGCACTGTAGACGAAGCGGTGCCTTCCGAAGGGGATATATTCGAATCTAAAGGTTTCTCCGCCATGAGCTTCTTTCTTCCACAGAGTCTCCCTTACCGAAAAGGACGCGACTGCCGAAGTAGAAGGGAGGACGAGTTTGCGGCAGCCACCATGCGGATTCTAGGGTTTTATTCGTGGTTTATTTTCCCTGCACCTGCTTTCGCTATTCAACTTGCACTCCCCCAAAAGATAAACAAATGAATTAAGAGGTCCTTTGTAGCATACCTTTTGGAGTGTTTGATAAACCGTGTTCACAATCAAGTCCCCAAGTAAATCTATCATTTTATGGGATTTAAATGAGCTGTAGAAAAAGATAGAATTGGAAAAAATTTGATTTGTGGGAATAAAGTTCACGAGTAATGGAGGCGTAAATCTATTAAATTTATATCTATGTTGGATTTATTAAATTCGAACTTATGCCTCAGGAGACAGAACAACTATAGAAAAAGACAGAACGAGAAGAACTTTGATCTGATGGAGCATTAGATTTGCTTTTTTGTTCAAGGCTAAATCCTGTTAAAAGCATTCTACCAAACAAACTCTTAATAGGATTTACGAGAGTTTAATATAAATCCAGCCAACACTAAAAAAGGAACTTAAATGCATTATCAAACTAAATCCAATTTTGCTATCCATTTTGATGAAAATCAAATCTATAGATGGATTTTAACGGATTTAGCTGAGGAAGAAAAACACAACTGTGCAGTTCTCGTTATCCCTTCCCTGATCGCGTAGTGCTCCGAAAGGAGGATTCAACATGAATGCTTGACTGTCTATCTTCAATTTCAAGCAGATGGCTCTGAATCTTTTGAGGAGAATAAGTCATGGAGAAAGATTTTCGTGGAGATTATGAGAGCGGTATCATCTCATGAAGAAAAGTAGGGAGAGCTACGAAGGAGAAGTTAATGGGATGAAAGCAATCCATACAAGGACTCTGCATGGGGAGTTTCCAATGGTGAAGAAATTCGTTGAAGATGGCGACACGGCAATGAATGGAGTTTCAGGAAGAGTATGATTATACAGTGGGCATAAAGAAAAAGTTCCTCAGTACCAAGTGTTTGATTCAGTGATGCACGCATAACACGGATTCTTATTTTTTTACATATCTAACCTTTAAACTTTTGATTTTACATTTAGACATTTAAATTTTTAAAATCACATAAAGCCAAACATGTTTTTTTATTATTATTATTTTTTTAATGAGTGTTAAATCATGAAATAAAGTCCAAAACACTCCTTGAGAACTGGATTTAATCTTAAGCGTTCCAATTTTTTTTTTGGATTTAAGAGCATCTTGATTTGATAAATTTGGATTTACCATATTTACAAAATCATACTTAACTTAAATCCTTCGTGCAGCCAAACACCCCCTATGTTTAATTTATAGGTAGATTTACGCACTTTCCCCTTAATTATTTACATATATACCACCAAAATTTCAATATATAGACACACACACACACACACACACACACACACACACACACACACACACACACACACACATACACACATATATATATATATATATATATATATATATATATATATATATATATATATAAAGGTCAATGCATTACTTGAAGAGAGTTTACAATTCTGAGATGAGGGACGGATACACCTAAAATATATAGTATTTTTATGTACATTTTAATACATATTTTTAATGATATTGCACTTTAAGGGAAGGTATTTTGTATTTTTCTTGCAGGTATGATGAAAATGGATGGTCATGATGAATGGAGCAAAATTGGATTAAATTTGGAGCAAAAATAATGAAAAATCAAAATTTTGGCACTGGCGGCTAAACGCCGCTAGGCTGGCGCTTAGCCGCCACAGTTAAAAATCGAAATCTTCATGTATTTGGGGCCAATTTCAAAAGGGATGGGATGCAACTCTTGGTGGTAACTACCATAACTTTCATTGGGCGACAAGTTTGAATGAAGGGGTGCATTTTTTGGTAGATACATCAAATCTGGACACATTTTGAAGAGACGCCAAGGCACCTTTTGGTTTACTATTGAAAGATAGTCTTAGGAAAGATTAGGGGAGGCTTTAGGAGGCTCTTCCACTGCGTTTTGAAGGGTTCTTCCACTGCTCTTCCACTTGCATTTTGAAGTGAGTTTTTATAGTATTTTACTTTTATTTTGTGAGAGTTTTTATTAAGAGTAGGAGTAGAGAGTAGAAAGAAGAAAAGGGTCGGAGTAAAGTCATCTTCTTCTCACTTCTTTTCTTTCTTTTAGTTTAGTTTTTATTGAAGTCTGAAGTCTGTATTATGAGTCATCGGAGTTGGGAGACTTGCTCTGAGGAGTACTTTAGCGAAGAGTCAAAGTTTCAGAGGAACTTCCTTAGTCTTGAGGAGAGGATTTTCAGATAAGTGTTCACTTTTAATCTTTTTATTAATATTTGCTTTCGTTTGTTATTTTTCTTATTATTTTAAATTTCAAATCAATGTGTTTTTGTATTTTCCAAATGCATTCTTAGTAGTTTACTTTATCTTTTCCTTTCTTAAATGGAGAAGTAATTAATTTATAAAGAATTGTTGTGGAAAGTATAAGTGTTTAAAAGTTGAAAGTAGTTGTGAAGATTGATTCTGAAAACTTTGTTTACTTCTTAATTTGGCCTGTTAAGTTGTAGAATTTATTGAAATTATGTAAGATCCAATGCGGTGTTGTCTCATAAAAGTTAGTAAGAATCACATGCAATTATATGGGTGAGAATTGTAGTCCATATAATTGGATGAAATATTAGAAGATATTTTTATGAAAGGGAGTAAAATTAGAGGATTTTAGAGTGACAGGCTAAAACCCCCTAATTTGGTTTGAAATTTTGAGTTTTGTTATGAGAAGTTAGCCCCAAGTGGTGGGAATCGAGGGAACTCTAGAGTGAGAGACTGGTATCTTCCCTGCCTAACCATGTTCAAAATAATAAAAAGTTCAAATTAACCTATGTTCTTTATATAACCAAGTAAGGGTAAAGAACACATTTGCTTCTATCTGTCACAACAAATTTAAATACTTCCACAACAATACTTTAAGAATTATTACTACTTCATAAAAGGAAAGAAAAAGATATTCTAGTGAATAGTATTTTACATCCAGTGTTTTTTTAGTTATTATAATTTTAATTTCTTGCTTAACATTTTATTACGGAAATTTCAAAAGACAAATCAACTTTCAAAACCTTTCAAAATCAACACATACTTTCAAAAGCCATAACAAAAAGTAAAAAGATATTTTTTTCTGATTTCCTTAAAGATTTTACATTTTCCCTCTGGGTTCGATATATCGGGACTTAATCAGATAGTCCTATATTACTTGATAAACGATACGTATACTTGCGTAGTATCTCATATTATAAAATCATAATTTTCATATCTAAAATCATCAGCGTATTTATCCAGCGGAGTCAAGTTTTTGGTGTCGTTGCATTTATCGGACGGTACCAAGTTTTTGGCGCCGTTGCATTTATCGAGGATCAAGTTTTCGGCATCCGTTGTCGGGGAAAACAATTAAATTGCATTTTAAAGAGAATTAAGAAATTTTAAATTTTTACTTTTCTTTGCTTTTGTTAGTGTGAAGTGTTTTGTTTTGTTTTATTGTTGTATGCGTAGTTCAGGTTCTGAAGGACTTGTGTCTTACGATTCTGAATTAAAAAAAGCTATCAGAAAAATCAAAAAAATGAAAAATACAGAAAAAAATAAAAATATTCAAGAAATGACAAATCATCAAGATCAAAATGTAGGCATCCATCAAGAATTAAGACCTTTAAGAGATTATGTTAACCCTACAGTAGATGAATTTCGTGGTAGTATTTAAAACCCTATTGTAGCTGCTAATTCTTTTGAGCTTAAATCTGCTATTATCCAAATGGTATCTAATAAGCAGTTTGGGGGAGCCACAACTGAAGATCCTAATTTGCATCTTGCTAACTTTCTGGAGTTGTGTGCTACTTTTAAATATGATGGTGTTTCGGATGATGCTATTAGACTTAGACTTTTTCCTTTCTCACTAAGGGATAAAGCTAAAATATGGTTACACTCGTTACAACCTGGATCAATTAGAACTTGGGGTGAACTGTCACAAAAGTTCCTTGCTAAATATTTTCCACCATCTAAGATTGCTAAGTTGAGAAATGATATAATATCTTTTTGTCAATTTAAAGGGGAATCAATATATGAAGCATGAGAAAGATTTAAAGATCTCCTCAGGAAATGTCCACATCATGCGATACCAGATTGGTTAATAATTCAAGCTTTTTATAATGGATTAGTTGGATCTCTTAGATCAATCATCGATACTGCTGCTGGTAGATCATTAATGTCTAAACCATTTTCTGATGCTTATGCTTTAATTGAAGAAATGACTACTAATAATATTTAATAGCCTTCTGAAAGGTTAAATCCTAAAAAGGTAGCCAGTGTTTATGAGAATGATGCTTTTACAATGTTAGCAAATCAAGTTGCTGCTGTATCAAGGAAGATAGACCAATTTGGGATGAATTTTTCTCAGCTAAATCTCATGATTGAAGAAAATTCATTAGGCCAAATGGTTGATTCTTATTTTTCACTAGAAATTGTGAATGTTATAATTAAACCTGACAACCCATATTCCAATTATTATAACCCAGGTTGGAAGAATCATTCAAATTTTAATTAGAATAACAATAATCAGGGTGGTGTTAATCAACAATAAGGGAACCACCAAGTAAACCCATTGGGGAATTGGAACAACCAAGGTAATAATAATAATAGATTAACTTATCCTTCAGGTTACAACAATGCTTTACAAAATAAGGAGAAGAAGTTCTCTATGGAAGAAGTAGTATCACATATGGGAAATCAAGTACAAATTCAAGGAGCAACCATCAGAAATATTGAAAATCAATTGGGACAAATTGCAAATGCCTTAATGAATAGATCCCAAGGAATGCTTCCAAGTAATACTGAAGTGAATCCAAGAGAAAAGAATAAAGAACAAGTAAAAGCAGTTCAATTGAGAAGTGGAAAAGAATTGGAAGGTAGAGTTCAAAAAGAAACCGAAGTAGAGAAAGAAGAGATTGAAAGACCTAAAGAGGACGCTCCAAAAGGTTTGGAAAGACCTATTTCTCCACCTAAGTTTAATTTAGAAAAACCACCACCTCCATTTCCTCAGAGACTTCGTCAACAAAAGTTGGATAAGTAATTTTCAAAATTCTTGGAGATATTAAAGAAGCTTACCATTAATATTCCATTTGTTGAAGCCCTAGAACAAATGCCAAGCTATGCAAAATTTATGAAGGATATTCTTAATAAAAAGAGGAAGTTTGAAGAAAATGAGACTGTTGCACTTAGTGAGGAGTGTAGTGTTATAATTCAGAAAAAATTTCCTGAAAAACTTAAAGATCCTGGTAGTTTCACAATTCCATGTGCAATCAGAGAAAGATTCTGTGGAAAAGCTTTATGTGATTTGGGTGCAAGCATTAACCGTATGCCTCTATCAATATTCAAAAGACTGGGACTAGGAGAATTAACCCCAACTACTGTAACTCTGCAACTAGCAGATCGTTTGATCACATATCCTAAAGGAGTTATAGAAGATATTTTGATAAAAGTGGATCAATTTATTTTTCCTGTGAATTTCATTGTGTTATATATGGAGGAAGATAAAGAGATACCCATAATTTTGGGGAGACCTTTACTAGCTACAGGCAGAGCCATGACAGATGTGCAAAAAGGGGAATTAACGATGAGAGTTAATGATCAGATGTTACATTTAATATTTCAAAATCGATGAAATATCTTGCTAGAGCTAAAGAAGATGAGTGTTATAGGATGGATGTTATTGAATATTTAAGTGAATGTCATTTCAAATCAACTTATAAAGAGAAAGCAGAAAGAGAAGAATTTGAATATAAGCAAGAAGAGGAGTTATTTGATTCTGAAGATTTTCAAGAGAAAGATTTAAAATTTGTTCATGAAATTTTTGAGGTGTTGGATATGACTGAGAAAGATAAATCTTATGGTCCATCAATTGAAAAACCTCCAGAACTTGAGTTAAAAATGCTTCCTGATCATTTGAAGTATGTTTTTCTAGGAGAATCCTCAACCTTGCCTGTTATAATTTCCTCTCAATTAACTGAAAAGAAGAAGAGAGTTTGCTTGAAATTTTGAAGAAGCATAAGAAAGCCTTTAGATGGACAATTGCTGATATTAAAGGAACCAGTCCTTCAATTTGTATGCACAGAATTCTTATGGAAGATAATTGTAAACCGCGGGCTGATCCCCAAAGGAGATTAAATCCTATCATGAAAGACGTTGTTAAGAAAGAAATTTTAAAATGGTTGGATGCTGGAATTATCTACCCCATTTTCAGATAGTGCATGGGTTAGTCATATTCACTGTGTTCCTAAGAAAGGATGAGTCACTTTGACTGTTAACGAGAAAAATGAAATGATACCAACAAGACAAGTTACAAGGTGGCGAATATGCATTGATTTTAGAAAATTAAACCTTGCCACAAGAAAAGATCATTTTCCACTCCCTTTTCTAGATCAAATGTTGGATAGACTGGTTGGGCATAAATACTTTTGTTTTCTGGATGGATATACCGGTTACCACCAAATTCAAATTGCTCCTAAGGATCAAGAGAAAACTACGTTTACCAATCCTTATGGTACGTTTGCTTTTAGAAGAATACCCTTTGGTTTATGTAATGCCCCTACTACATTCAAGAGATGTATAATGGCTATTTTTTGTGATTTGATTGAAAAAGGGAATGAAGTTTTTATGGATGACTTTTAAGTGTTTGGAATTTCGTTTGAATCATGTTTAGAACATCTATCTAAAGTTCTAAAATGCTGTAAAGAAACTAATTTGGTCCTTAATTGGGAAAAATGTCAATTTATGGTAACAGGAGGAATTGATTTGGGACATCAGATTTCAGAAAAAGGTTTGGAGGTAGATCCTGCAAAAATTCAAGTTATATCTAATTTACCTTGCCCAACCAATGTAAGGGGAATTAGAAGTTTTTTAGGACATGCTGGATTCCACAGGCGTTACATCAAATACTTTTCAAAGATTACAAAACCTTTATGCCGTTTACTAGAAAAGGATGCAATTTTAAATTTTGATGATGATTGCCTTAAAGACTTTGAAACATTAAAAGAAAAATTAATCACTGCACCTGTAATAATTTCACCAAATTGGGAAAAACCTTTTGAATTAATGTGTGATGTTAGTGATTATGCTATTGGTGTTGTTTTAGGTCAGAAATATGATAAAATTTTCAAAGTAATTTATTATGCTAGTAAAACTCTTAATGAAGCTCAAATTAATTATACCCTTACTGAGAAAGAGTTATTAGCTATAGTATTTGTCTTTGATAAATTTCGATCATATTTAATTGGAACTAAATGTGTGGTGCATACTGATCATTCTGCTATTAAATACTTAATGATGCAAAACCAAGACTGATAAGATGGATTTTTCTTTTGCAAGAATTTGATTTTAAGATAGTAGATAGGAAGAGTTCTGATAATCAAATTGCTGATCATTTGTCTAGGCTTGAAATTAAAAAATCTCTCTCTGATATTGAAGAAATTAATGAACATTTTCCAGATGAAAAACTGTTCAATGTTAAAGATGTACGTGTTCCGTGGTATGCAGACATAGTAAACTTTATTGTTGGTAATATTATGCCCTATGGTTTGACATACCATGAAAAGAAGAAATTTTTGTCTGATGCTGAGACTTATTTTTGGGATGACCCATTTTTATATAAACAAGGGAATGATCTTTTAATTCGAAGATGTGTACCTTTGGAAGAGACTTATGAAATTATTCAAAAATGTCATGATTCTGATTATGGGGGACATTTTGGAAGTGATAAAACTGTATATAGAATATTACAATCAGGATTTTATTGGCTGACAATTTTTAAGGATGTGAATGCTTATATTAAAAATTGTGATAGATGTCAGCGTATAGGCAATATTTCTAGAAGAAATGAGATGTCCCTCAATTATATGTTGGAAGTTGAAATATTTGATGTTTGGGGACTAGATTTTATGGGACCATTTACACCATCTTTCGGAAATGTTTATATTTTGATAGCAGTAGACTATGTTTCCAAATAGATTGAAGCTATTGCTTTACCTCGATGTGATGCTGAAAGTGTTGCAAAGTTTTTAGAAAAGAATATATTTTGCATATTTGAAATACCAAGAGTAATCATAACTAATGGGGACGCCATTTTAAAAATGCAATTATTGGGAAGTTAGCAAAGAAATATCATATTAATCATCGCATTGGTACTGCTTATCATCCACAGACAAGTGGTTTGGTTGAATTATCCAATCGTGAAATTAAAAGAATATTGGAAAAAACTGTTAATCCAAATAGAAAGGATTGGTCAATCAAACTGGATTATGCGTTGTGAGCATATAGGACTGCTTACAGAACACCTATAGGAATGTCCCCATATAGGCTGATTTTTGGAAAGGCATGTCATTTACCTTTTAAACTTGAGCATAAAGCATATTGGGCTATGACCCGACCCGCAATTACACAGTAAATTAAATTCCAAAATATGGCCAAAAACTTGACCAAATTTATAAATAGCGGCTAGTGTGTAAAATCTTAAATGATATAAAAATTAGAAAATATTTTACACACTAGGGGTACTACGCAAGTATACGTATCGTTTCAAGTAATATAGAGTTTTCTTTAGTAAGATGTCTTTAGTCAAATTGCGGGTCAAATTGCGGGTCAAATTCTTTAGTAAGATGTCTTTTGTTAATCCAGTATCGATCCCACGAGGAAGTGAAATAAGATGTCTTTAGTCAAATTCTAGCCTACTACAATTAGTCCTTAGGTTGGAATGTCGATTAAAATTGTGTTTTATCTAGTAACTATTCCTAAATGCAAGTGTTAAATGTAATAGTAACTAAAAATAAATGCAAATAATATTTCTAAAGATAACCCTTTTTGGATGAATTGGTTTGGAGAATTTTGAGATATTAAAAACTACTATTCTTATGTAATGAAATAGATAATGTATAGGAATGAGATGCATTTAATATTGTATGTGCCAAATAGGAGCAATCCTATTCTTTACCCTTTAGTCCAGGCATAAAGAACATTGGCTAATCCTATGTTTGGTTACTGAACTGCGGCTAGGCTGGGAGGATACCGGCTGCCACTTCGGAGCTCCCACGTTCCCCTCGCATGAGGGCTAACATCTACACTTCAGCACCCAAACGATAGGACCAAATTGAGGATTTTAGCCTGTCACTCTAAAATCTCCAATTCTACGCCCAATAATTATATTTCCCTATTTATTTACATTCAACTTCCATGAACTTCACCATCCATGGAATTTGAATGTGGTTTCACTTTGTTAAGAATTACACCGCCCTTTCGGGTCGATGCAATTACAATGAATTTTAACACTACAATGGGCCCTTATTGCAATGTAAATGAAGTGCAAGTAAAAACCATCACATTTATAATTAAATTCACTTCTATCATGCATCACAAAATCCTAAACATGATTTTTACTCATTACAAAAGAAAAGTAAAAGGAAAACAATGACATAATCTTCTTATGCCACTATTTCCAAAGAAGAAGAAAGAGTAAGAGAGATGCGTCACAAAACACAAAGAAAACATAAAAGAAACTTCATTTAACAAAAGCAAATCCACTAAATAAATGTTTACAAAATTATGAGATAATGAAGAACAATACTTAGCTTTTTCTCCTTGAAAGAAAGACGAAGATCTCTCCAATAAAGTCTCCCGGCGATCCATGCAATGCTAGCGAAATCCCTTACAAAATCTCTCAAAATCTCTTCTCCAATCTCTCCAAAAGGGTAGAAATCTACATTTCTACTCTTAATCTAAGAATCCTAAACATTCCTCTAAGTTTTTCTCTCCTTTCCTCTATTGTTTCTCTCGTCTAATCTACTCTTAATATCCCCTTTTTCTAACATATATTCGCCATTTTTAAAGAGTTTGGACGAATTCCCAAGAGTTTCCTTACGCACCCCTTCGAAAAAGCGTCCGAATACGTCGAATATTGGCCCAAAACCGCCAAAAGTCGGTTCGTGGTCGTCCGGACCATTGTCGGCGAGTTTGAGCTCGGCTGTCGGCGAGCTTTTCGGCCACTTTTCTGTGGTCTCGGGAAAATCTTGCCGTCGGCGAGATCGATCTCGCCGTCGGCGAGCAGGCTGCTGCGCGGCTCCACCGTTTCGCTCTGTTTGGCTCCGTTTCAACTCCGTTTCGCCCCATTTCAGTTGTGTTGCGTTTGTAACAGATAGCCCTACAAAATAAGCATAAAAATAACCTTTCTTTAAATTATAATCTCATTCAAAAATATGCAAGAAGTGTAAAAGAGATTAAGTATCAAAAGACTTATCGAAAGTTGTCAGGGCAGAATTTCATTTCTTGCTCGTTTTTGCTCCAAATTGCACCGTTTTTGCTTCCTTTTGCTCCAATCACCATTTCTTGTATCTAAAACCAAAAAACATACAAAATACCTTCCTTTAAAGTGTAATATCATCAAAAAATGAGTAAAATAATATAGCAAAAAGCATATATATTTTAGGCGTGTCAAAATCCCTCAAACTTAACTGTTACTTGTCCTCAAGTAACACTTTTACTACATAAAAATATAACTCAAGACAATGTACTTTTCACCTGTAAGACACTAAAATTTTTCATTTAAAAGAATATATTAGTTAAATTTTTAGAAAGAAATTCAGTAACTCAGGTTAATGCTACAGGTATAAGAATATTTAGCAATCAAGTCAAATGGTTCTAGTCTTCTATTTATTTCAAGATAAACCATAATTTGTCACATTTAGAATGCCTTGAAAGATTATGTGAAAAAGGAGTTCATGTAAACTTTATCGGAATGTAGGCCAATACTTTAAATATAAATTCGAAATGAAATCGAGTTCTCCCTTTAGGGAGACTCGAAGTGCGACCAATTTTTGATTAGACATCTCCTCAAGCTTCTCCTCATAAATATTTTTCTTTCTTTTTTTTTTCTTTTCTTTCGGGATCATTTTCAATCCTCTTTTTTTTCACTCTCTTTTCTTTTTCTATATTTTTTTAAAGAGGATTACTATATCTGGAGAGCCTATAATGATTTTGAACTTCACTCTCCTCTTTCTAAAGTTCAAACTTGAAACACATCCTTACTTTATAATTAGGTATTAGCTTTATTATTCATCATAAAGTCATAATCTCTTCTTAACACACAATACTTTAAGTCTCTTAACATTTCAAAAATACCGTTTTCTTATTTTAAATAGTTAACTATAATCAAATTCTTTCATACTAAATATCTTACCCTTATAAAATAAACCTTTATTACTAAAAACTTTCATCCAATCCTTCCATAATATTCAACTGAAATAAAAAATTTTAGTTATCTCAAGTGAGGTTCAATTGCTAGAAGTTATGCTAATAATTTTTTGAAAATATAACAACTGAGAACAAATAAGAGTTAATATTTTTCTTCTCCCCAAACTTAAATTTTAAAATATTTTGCAACTAATTCCATAAAATATAGCAGGAAGAAAAAGTAAATGTTGAATATACTTACTACTACAACATTCTATCAAATTCATATCATGCATAATCAGGATAGAAAGACTGTAGGAGAAAGTAAATCTAGCCTAAAACATGCTTGTAATAAAATTACACTAAAAGGAAGTATTTTCACTTTAAAATTTTATTTTTCTTCCCACCCCCAAACTTAATTTTTAACATATATATCATTCAATATAGAAAATATAAGCAGGAAGAAAACAATTTAGAAATTTTATCTACCACAAATGTCTATTAAAATCATTTGCAAGTATTCATTAGGACAGAACAAAATGCAGTAGAAAGTAAATCTAAACTAATCATGTCAAAATGAAATTAACTAAACTAAAGTCTAACTAGCATAGCATGTATCAGCAAGGGATTATAAAAATGTTCTTCAAGACCTAAATAAAGTTGTAACACAAACATAAACACATATATGATAAAGGAGGTTAATTCATCCTTTAACTCATCGCGTCTCACTAATTTACTTCCAATTTTTAACGGAATCACTACACTAGTAAATTAGGCACTTTAAAATGATTTTATAGATTATAATCCCAAAGATAAGATTACACCTGATAAATTGGTTTTCGGACACCAATCTTAGGCATCACCTAATCCTTATAATTAAGCACCTCTAACAGTTATAAAGATAGTGTGAGATCATCCACATAGTATTCATCAAATAGGTTCATGACTCCTATCTAATGAAAATAAAGTTGCGAAAGGAAGTAACAAATTAAGATGGAATTATCAATGTTTGAAATTCATGATTTCTCTTGTAAAACTTAAGTCTAGGTGAGACCCAAGTCATAGTGGACTCGTCAATCCAACTACTACAAGAGAACATAAAAGTTTAACGCAATCAACTCTCTCATGACACACAAAGATCAAATCAAACTACTAACAATCCAAACAACTACCAACAACAATCAAACTTATCAATCACTATAAAGCAAATACAATAGATCACCAACAATCATGACTCTCAAGCATACTAAATCAAAGCACACTGATAACTATGGGTTGCCTCCCATAAAGCGCTTGGTTTAACGTCATTAGCCTGACAAATGATTCCTCCTGGATCAAAATTCCATTTAAGTAATCCTCGATCAATCGCCCAATCCTTTCCAGATCCAGGGATTCCTATAAAATCCTCAAATTTTAATTTTTCATTCAGCTCTTCATTTTCAGATGAATTCATATCTATGTTCGTCATATTTCTTTCTAGATCCAATATTCTTCTATTAATTTTCTGAAATTGCATATTAATATCATCTTTGAAATTTATAAGAAATGGATCTTAATAAGATACTTCAATATCTCCCAAATTTTGGATCAGATTCTCTTTAAATAATTCAGATTCAAGATCAAATTCTTCTATGTCACTCTTATGACTCAAGTTATTTTCCAATTCTTCCCCTTTATAATTATAAAATGATTGAGGATCTATCTTAGTTGAGGAAATAGGTTTTTCTAATTCCTTAGGAATTTCTTCCAATGGTCGTTCAATATCTTTATCCTCTTTTCTCAACTCATAGTTTTTTTGAAATTTATCCTCAAATTCTCTTCCAAATCTTAGTTCAATAATTTTATCTTGTTCATCATTTAATTCAGGTTTTTCTTGTGATGGAGTCACATCTAAAGATATAAAGACTGGTTGTGTAGATGAATTCCCTAAATAGATAGGCTTAAAAATTGTATGGGGTACATCCATCTTAAGTTCATGAGATTTTTCAACAGATGGAATTAAAAGTTTACTATTTTTGGTAGCGTCCATCATTTCACACCTCTCCTGAACATACATACAGTCTTCTTTACATAAAATTTTTAACTCATCATGAAAGTCTATTTCAATCTCATTTGTTATATTACTATCAAAACTTTCTTGGAAATGGTCTCTACTTAGATAATCAATTTCATCCATCCAAAAAAAATCATCATCTTTCCTCTCAGCTGGATATTTTATAGTCTTTAATACATCAAAAGTAACTTCCTGGTCATTAATATTCATAGTTAACTTTCCCTTTTGCACATCTATCATAGCTTGTCCAGTAACAAGGAAAGGTCTCCCTAAAATAATTGGAATTTCTTTATCTTCCTCCATATCTAATACAATAAAGTCCAAAGGAAAGATAAATTTATCCACTTTAACAAGCACATCTTCTATAACTCCTTTTGGATAAATGATAGATCGATCAGCTAATAAAAGGGTTACAGTAGTGGGAGAAATATTGGCTAAACCTAACATTCTAAATATAGATAGAGGCATCACATTAATGCTTGCTCCTAAATCACATAAAGCTTTTCCACATAATTTTTCTCCAATTGCACAAGGAATTGTAAAGCCACAAGGATCTTTAAGTTTCTGAGGAAAATTTTTCTGAAGTATGGCACTGCACTTCTCACTTAGTGCAATTGTCTCATAATCCCCAAATTTTCTTTTCTTGTTTAATATATCCTTTATAAACTTTGCATAACTTGGCATCTGTTTCAAGGCTTCAGTGAAAGGAATATTTATCGTTAACTTCTTAAGTACTTTCATGAACTTTGAAAATTTTTTATCCAACTCATGCTGTCTAAGTCTTTGAGGAAATGGAGGTGGTGGTTTTTCCAAACTGATTTTAGTTGGAGATATTAATTTTTCCAGATCCTTATAAACATGTTCTTCAGGTCTTTTAGTTTCTTTTGTTTCTCTCACAACATCTTTCTCTTTTCTAACCACATCCTCTATATCTCTTTCAATTTTTAATTGGACAGCTTCTATTTGTTCATAAGTGTTCTTCTTAGGGTTGATCTCATTGTTGCTAGGAAGTGTTCCTTGTGGTCTATT
This sequence comes from Papilionanthe hookeriana x Papilionanthe teres, assembly GCA_022702705.1. Taxonomy (NCBI): domain Eukaryota; kingdom Viridiplantae; phylum Streptophyta; class Magnoliopsida; order Asparagales; family Orchidaceae; genus Papilionanthe; species Papilionanthe hookeriana x Papilionanthe teres. The sequence goes on along the minus strand of CM040423.1, from coordinate 88,158,477 downwards.
GCTAAGTGAATTAGTAATTTGTCTCAGTTGATTCTCTCTGTTTCTAATCGCAGCATTTTGACTTTGCAATTGGTTTCCCATTTGCAATACCACTTCTTCCATAAACATCTTCTTATCCTCAAATTGTTGATCATTGTTAGAGTCCGGTGGATATGAAAGTCTATAGTTTGTGTTCCCCTGATTATTCCAACTTCCATTAGGATTCGCATGATTATTTTCCCATTTTTGGTTTCTACCATCAGTAGTATGATTCCAGTTAAATTTAGGATGGTTCTCCCAACACGGGTTGTAAAAGTTAGAATATGGGTTGTTTATGGTATTTAAAGTCTCATATGATAATTTAGAATCAATTATAGGCCCTAATGAACTTTCCTCATTTACAAGAGTAAATTGAGGTTGGTTCATTCCAAATTGGTCCAACTTCCTTGATATTGCAGCAATCTGAGATGCAAGAATTGAAATCGTATCTGTATCATAAATACTAGCTACATTTTTATTATTTACCCTTGCAGAGGGCCATTGAAATTCATTTGTAGCCATTTTTTCAATTAATGCATATGCTTTATCAAATGATTTTGACATTAATGATCCACCAGCGACAGCATCAATTATAGACCTAAGGGATCCTACTAACCCATTGTAAAAAGTTTGAATGATTAACCAATCGGGCAGAGCATGGTGTGGACACTTTCTTAGGAGTTCCTTAAATCTTTCCCAGGCTTCGTATATTGATTCCCCTTCATATTGACAAAATGAGATAATATCGTTTCTAAGTTTAGTAGTCCTTGAAGGTGGAAAATACTTAGCTAGGAATTTTTGAGTTAACTCTTTCCAATTTTTAATAGAGCCGAGTGCTAATGAATATAACCACATTTTAGCCTTATCCCTTAGTGAGAAAGGAAAATGCCTTAGTCTAACAGCATCATCTGACATGCCATTATAACAAAATGTAGCACAAAGTTCTAGAAAATTTGATAAGTGTAAATAAGGATCTTCTAAAGGAGTTCCCACAAATTGATTGTTTTGTACCAGTTGGATAATCTCAGGATTTATTTCAAATGAGTCAGCTTCTACGACAGGGTTTTGTATACTAGAGTGAATTTCATCTATCGTAGGATTTATGTAATCCCTCAATGAAGTATGATGATTTTCTAAGTTATTATCATGAAAATTTTCCATTTCCATTTCTAGTTTTTTGAGTCCTTTCTGTATTTTTATATTTTTATTTTTTTTAAACTCGGGATCATAAGGTACAAGTCCTGCAGATCCCTTGTTTCGCATACATAACATAACAAACAATACATTAACAATTAAACAAATAATAAATGAAATATATTCAACACAACAAAACATTTTCACGAACACCTTATTTTTCATATAAATAGTTTTTTCTTGTTTTTCACAACACTTTTTCATATAAAAACACTTTTCACACAAAAATAGTTTTTATGACACACAGTTTTCCAAGTCTAAGCCTAATTACTTCAACTAAAATTCTCCTAAAGTTCTTACCGAAGTTTCCCCGGCAACAGCGCCAAAAACTTGACCCGACCCGCAATTACACAATAAATTAAATTCCAAAATATGGCAAAAAACTTGACCAAATTTATAAATAGCGGCTAGTGTGTAAAATCTTAAATGATATAAAAATTAAAAAATATTTTACACACTAGGGGTACTACGCAAGTATACGTATCGTTTCAAGTAATATAGAGTTTTCTTTAAAAACCCCAGTATCGATCCCACGAGGAAGTGAAGTAAGATGTCTTTAGTCAAATTCTAGCCTACTACAATTAGTCCTTAGGTTGGAATGTCGATTAAAATTGTGTTTTATCTAGTAACTATTCCTAAATGCAAGTGTTAAATGTAATAGTAACTATAACTAAATGCAAATAATAATTCTAAAGATAACCCTTTTTGGATGAATTGGTTTGGAGAATTTTGAGATATTAAAAACTACTATTCTTATGTAATGAAATAGATAATGTATAGGAATGAGATGCATTTAATATTGTACGTGCCAAATAGGAGCAATCCTATTCTTTACCCTTTGGTCCAGGCATAAAGAACATTGACTAATCCTATGTTTGGTTACTGAATCTGCGGCTAAGCTGGGAGGATACCGGCTGCCACTTTGGAGCTCCCACGTTCCCCTCGCCTGAGGGCTAACATCTACACTTCAGCACCCAAACGATAGGACCAAATTGAGGATTTTAGCCTGTCACTCTAAAATCTCCAATTCTACGCCCAATAATTATATTTCCCTATTTATTTGCATTCAACTTCCATGAACTTCACCATCCATGGAATTTGAATGTGGTTTCACTTTGTTGAGAATTACACCGCCCTTTCGGGTCGATGCAATTACAATGAATTTTAACACTACAATGAGCCCTTATTGCAATGTAAATGAAGTGCAAGTAAAAACCATCACATTTATAATTAAATTCACTTCTATCATGCATCACAAAATCCTAAACATGATTTCTACTCATTACAAAAGAAAAGTAAAAGGAAAACAATGGCATAATCTTCTTATGCCACTATTTTCAAAGAAGAAGAAAGAGTAAGAGAGATGCGTCACAAAGCACAAAGAAAACATAAAGGAAACTTCATTTAACAAAAGCAAATCTACTAAATAAATGTTTACAAAATTATGAGATAATGAAGAACAATACTTAGCTTTTTCCCCTTGAAAGAAAGACGAAGATCTCTCCCATAAAGTCTCCCGGCGATCCATGCAATGCTAGCGAAATCCCTTACAAAATCTCTCAAAATCTCCTCTCCAATCTCTCTAAAAGGGTAGAAATCTACATTTCTACTCTTAATCTAAGAATCCTAAACATTCCTCTAAGTTTTTCTCTCCTTTCCTCTATTATTTCTCTCCTCTAATCTACTCTTAATATCCCCTTTTTCTAACATATATTCGCCATTTTTAAAGATTTTGGACGAATTCCCAAGAGTTTCCTTACGCACCCCTTCGAAAAAGCGTCCAAATACGTCGAATATTGGCCCAAAACCGCCAAAAGTCGGTTCGTGGTCGTCCGGGCCGCTGTCGACGAGTTCGAGCTCGCTGTCGGCGAGCTTTTGGGCCACTTTTCTGTGGTCTCGGGAAAATCTCACCGTCGGCGAGATCGATCTCGCCGTCGGCGAGCAGCTGCTGCGCGGCTCCACCGTTTCGCTCTGTTTGGCTCTGTTTCAACTCCGTTTCGCCCCATTTCAGTTGCGTTGCGTTTGTAACAGATAGCCCTACAAAATAAGCATAAAATAACCTTTCTTTAAAGTATAATCTCATTCAAAAATATGCAAGAAGTGTAAAAGAGATTAAGTATCAAAAGACTTATCGAAAGGTGTCAGGGCAGAATTTCATTTCTTGCTCGTTTTTGCTCCAAATTGCACCGTTTTTGCTTCCTTTTGCTCCAATCACCATTTCTTGTATCTAAAACCAAAAAACATACAAAATACCTTCCTTTAAAGTGTAATATCATCAAAAAAATGAGTAAAATAATATAGCAAAAATCATATATATTTTAGGCGTGTCAGGCTATTAAAGAGTTCAATTATAATTTGAAAGATGTTGCTGAAAAGAGATTATTGCAATTGAATGAGCTTTAAGAAATAAGGAATGAATCTTATGAAAATGCTAAGATTTATAAGGAAAAGATGAAGTTATAGCATTATCAGAAGATTCTTACCAAAAATCTTGTACCAGGACATCAAGTTTTGCTGTATAATGCTAAATTGAGAATATTTTCTGGAAAACTTAAGTCCAAGTGGATGGGTCCATTTATTGTGATAAAAGTTTATTCTTATGGAGCTGTAGATATTCAAGATCCTAAGACTGGAAAAATATTTAAAGTTAACGGACATAGACTTAAACCATATTTTTCGATCAATAAATCTAAATCTGATAATAATTTGATGTTGGGTCACTCAGAATGAGTCTGGGTATGTCAGGCTGAAGACGTTAAAACAAGCGTTATGTGGGAGGCAACCCCCATATTTATCAGTGTGCTTTGCTTTATGTTTGTTTAATGTGTTTTGTTTGCTTTGTTTGGTTTGTTTTTATGTTTTTAGTGATAGTAATTTGGAGTTTTTAAACTTAAGTAGAGTTTATTTGACCTTAATTGATGATTTAGAGAAGTCAGAATGAAAATTTGGACACTTAGCAAACCTGTGCTAAATTGTGCACTGGCGGCTAAGCGCCGACTAGTTGGCGCTTTGGTGCCGGAGTTATACAAAACATGAAAAATGTGGATCTAGAAGCCTAGATCACGGGGGCGAAGTTTTGGGAGTTATTTTGGAGTTTCTAAATGTCTTGGGACAGATTTAACCCTTCCGAAGTCTATAAAAAGGACCTGACTTAAGAGAAACACTTGCCTCAAGTCCTATTTTCATTTCTGAGTCTTAAGAAGAGAATTTTGAGTGCATCATGTCTTCCTAGGAGAATGAGATGAAGAAGAAGCAAGATTCTGACAAAAGTAAGTTCATTAGTGTTAGTGCTAAAGAGTTATTTAATGGATATCTCGCTGTTAGTATTCAGGGTATTACAGAAATGATTGCAAAAATTGAAGCCCGAGTGACTTCAATGGAAGCAAAGATCAATGATACTAACTTACATTTGGAACACATGGGATGACAAATCAAGATGCAATTCAATCATTCAAGGTACGTGGAAGAAATAGATAAGGCGCTGTTTGTGAAGAATAAATGGATTGAAGAAGATAATGTAAGAATGAACAATTAACGCCCGTTCTATCAAATTTATATTCCAGAAGGGTCAAATGAGAATAATAGTGGTCCTAGATATATTCCGCCTAATGGAGAATGGAATTAAGAATGTTTTATTTTTATTTGTTTAGTGTTCTTGTGAGTTTATGTTTAGTGTGTTTAGTGCTTATATATTAACTGAGCCTGATGATGTGATGGTTACATCCTAAAGATGTATACTTATCAGTTTGAGATTAATGTCTCTTGTATTTAGAGAATTTCATCCTCTATGTGTGGATGGAAATTCTAGTATTGTATTAAGTGTTATATTTATTTTAATATAAGTTTGTGTTTTTGTGAAATTTGTGTGGAATCAATGGTTATTAAATTTTGATTTGGAATATTGAAGATCTATGTGGGGAGAAATAATTATTTTGGAGTAATTAAGGGTCATTAACCAAGTGATTTAGTGCATATACCATTATTATGAAAATTTGGGTATTGGCGGCTAAGCGCCAAAGTGCCGGCGCTTAAGCGCCATATTTCGCAGCTAAGCACCGATAGTTCACGCTTAGGCGTCAGTTCGCGAAAATTGGTTCCCAACAGTAAAAAACCCGAAAATTGTCATTTTCAACCACCCCATCGTCTTCAACCTTCGATTTACTGCGAAAGAGGAGCCTAGGGCATCATATTGTGGATCATTTAAGAGCCGATCTCAACAAAAATTGTTAGATTTGGATTCCTTGAGGTAAGAGCACTACTTCTAAGTAAAATTTTTTTTTTCACCATGTATTTTGAATACATTATGGAAAATCTTAAAATCACTATTCATTGTGAAAAATTGAGGAAAAACCTGAGAAATTGCTTGGATTTAGTGAAAATATCTTTTGGAAGATAATTTAGCAAATTTAGTTTGATTTTGGAATTTATGGTGAATTTTTTTTCACGAATTTTTAGAGATGGCTCCAAAGTCAAAGCGTGCACGAGAAAAGACGAAGTTTGATTCTAACAAATTTGTTAGTATGAAGGCTAAGGAACGATACGTCGATGCATTGCAATCACGTAAGTTGATTCATGAGTGAGTGTTTAGCAAACCAGGAGAGGTGATTGAAGAAATGATTGTTAGAAGGAACTGGGAAAATTTCTGTTGCATCTCCGCTGTTGCTGTTATTTCTGTGGTTTGAGAATTTTATGCAAATTTTCCTGCTGCAGAAGAAAATCAAGTGATGGTTAGGAGGAATGAAGTTAACTTTTCTTCTGGGGCAATCAATACTTTTTATGGACTACCTCACGACATGTTTTGTTTTTATTCTAACTATCATCCTACAGAAGGAGAGTTAGATGAGATCATGGAATTTTTGACTGATGGAAGAGGGTTATGGAAAATAATAAATGATAGAAGAGTGAACTTTCCTGCTTCCAAATTGAATGTCATTTCTAAGGCATGACATTATTTTATCTCATCTAAGTTGTTACCTTCGAGTCACATTAGTGAAGTAACAAGAGAAAGAGTTGTGTTGAACCATTGTTGTCGGCATATTTTTAGGTTGAGTGTCGTATTTTGAAAAGGAGGTCGCCTATAGAAGTTGTCGGCGAATTTTTAATTTAATTTAAATATATAATTTGAAAAGTAGTATTTGATTTTGAAAATAATTTTTAAATTTGAAAATTTTAAGATATGAAATCAAACTGATCTCACATCCCGAGTAGTTTATATAAATGAGCACTGCACCACAAACCGTGTATTTATCCCAAGGAATAGACACACTGCTTGATGATGGGGCTCGATTAAATAAACTAAAAGATTTGTGACATCCATTTGGTTTGTGAACCAATTTTATAAGCCGACAAATTCTCCTGCTTAATATAAAGGAATTAAGCAGGGTTTATATTACCTGGGTTCTTAAAGTTCCTTATAAGGGCAAGCCCCTATAGTTAATTACATCTTAAATTACGGGAATCATTTAAGAAAACTCTCAATAATGATCAGTGGTTTTGCTCTCAAGAATTTCAAAGTTTAAGATTTTCAAAGGATTGAGTTTTGGAATTTCGATAGGGAATGGATCAAGTTTGGAACAGTTCATTTCAGGAGTTCAAAGGAAGAAAAGTAGGAGAAGCTGAGGATCCAAGAAGAATCTTGGCAACTTCCCAAACTATCCTATTGTTTGGCTTCAATTTGGGAATTTATTTAATATTGCAATCCTGCCAATTTTAATTAATTAGGACTTATATTTGTATAATATGATCATACAAATAGCCTCGAAGATGTGAGGGTTTATGTCGTACCAAACGACTACCTCGGAGTCCTAAGACCAGTTAGGGCTTAATTTACATGACATGATCATGCAAATACCTAACAAAGAGTTGAGGATTTATGCTGCACTAGGCGAACTACCTCGAAATCCTATGGCTTGGTTATTTAATTTTAAGAAAGGTTTTGCTGAAGTAGACCCGAGTTTTGCTGATGACGATGGTCGTGCTGCCCACTGTACTCCAAGCTCCTTGTTGTTGTAGAGGTTTAGTTATAGAAGGTGAAAATTAGGGGATGAGAAAATTGTTTTGGTTTAGGAAAAAAATCTTAAAATCCAAGTGTTTTTAATATTTTGATTAAAACAAATCTTAAAGTTTGTTTAAACAGAACCGATTAAGATCCCACGGTTTTGTCATCCCGGCACCGTTATTTTCATCGAATTCACTTAGTCCAGATGAACTTGCTAACTCAACTGAATGAGTTCCACACTTTCATTTAGACCGTGGGAAATCCCGTTAGCAACACATGGGTTACATCATCCGAGGTATTCCTGATCACTCAACGAGACGTTTTAATTTAGTTGTAATTGTAGTTTTGTTGTTCTGTTTGTGATTAAATTTTAAGTTGTTTTATATTTTGGAATGTTGTGGTGGTGAATTTTATCTTGCAATGACTTTTAATTTAGTTTTGGTTTCAGTTCAGGGACTATCCTAAAGGTTTTGGTTTTCATGCAACAGTCTTGTTTATCATGCAAGAAAAGTAAAGCACAATGCATGTAAGTAAATTGCAATAAAGTAAATTGAAATAAAATAAAAGCGTACCTGGAGGTTCTTCCTGTCATCCCAAGCTGCACTTAAAACACATGTTAGAGCATTTAAACATATTTTTGCAAGAAATACCTAGGTAAAGCTAAGGGAAAGGGTTTTGGTTATCTACCAGAATCCTAATCCTATAACTAGTCATCTCCTATGACGTCTAGGTTGTTGGTTTGGTTTAAGGATGATTTTCTTCATCAAAGAACAATTAGATTCAATTATTCTTCTAAAACATCCCGTCATATTGAGGAAGTTTTTAGGACGAGTCCTAAACATCTTTTCAATACTTCTGGGATTATTTTGAGTCCAAGTAAATTTAGTTGCACATATGAATTAATCATCCAGGAGTTTAGTTAAACTTTGTCTCTTGCTCAGTGAACTTGGGTATTTGATTACCTGATAAATGAAGTGACATTTCACTTAATGCTCTATTTAAGAGTTATAATAATTAAAGCCTTTAAGGGCAAGTTAGTTTATCGAGAATTGTAATCATTCTTAATTTAAGGTTTGAGTTAATGATTTAAAATGATTTAATTTAATTATGAGGTTTTAATTAATAATTTTAAGTTTGGAATAGTGTTCAAATTATTTTAGATTTAATTTAAATCTTTACATTTTTAATTATTTTAGTATTTCAAATTAATGTTCATGTTTTAAATTTACTTAGGTAGAAAGAGGTATTTAAATTATTGATATATTTTGATTTAACTCTTAATGATTTCATTTAGGTTTGTTGTAAAGTGATTTTAATTTAATTCAATTTAATTTAATTTGATTTTAATTTAATTTAATTTAATTTAATTTAATTTAATTTTAATTTAATTTTAATTTTAGTTTAACTTTAATTTAATTTTAATTTTAGTTTTAGTTTCAATATTTTAAATTTAATTTAATTTAATTTTAGTTTTAATTTTAGTTTCAATATTTTAAATTTAATTTAATTTTAGTTTTAATTGTTAATTTGGATTATTATTTTAATTTTTAATTAAGAACTAAATATTGTTAAAGTGAGTTATTTAGGGATTTTTAAATTAAAGAATAAATATCCTCTTAATAATATCCCTATTTTAATAATCCAAATTTTAAATATATTCTTTCCAAAATTTAAATTATTTAATTAATTAAAGCTTCATTTTGATATTTTCAAAGTGTTTAATGGGTTTCTACCCTTTTAATTTCCTTAAGTTTCAATCATCCAAGAGAAAGTTAAAATCAAATATTTTACCCCCCATTTTGATTAAACCTAAAGTTTTAATTAAGGGTTAAAATTTTTAATTACCTTTATGCCCTTTTAAGCTTATTTATTTCATAACTCACTAAATTGAGATTAAATGAATTTGAAATTTTTATGTCACCTCACTCACATGTCAATTAAGACATTAGAGGAGAAAATGTGATTTTTCTGAATTTAATTTATTTATATAATTATTTTTAGTAGAAAATAAGGGTTTTCAAAGAAAATTCAACAACATGACCAAGGAAAGGTTTTTGTCCTTAAGAAAGTTATGGGATGTTCCTAATGACCAGAGGACCACTTGGACCAAATTTTGTAATTTTTTGAATTATATTTTATTTATTATAATTATTTTGAGTTTTAGAGTATTAATTAATTTTAAAATAAAATAAAAGTTGAAAAATAGATTTTATATTTTCTTAAATTTCTCTGACCTCAAGGAGTCTAAATAAACAAATTTTATAATTTTCTGATTTTTCTTTGATTTATTAGAATTATTTTAGTGAAAGAGGTTGAAAATTCATTTTTTAATATTAAAATTACATTAAGCCTTTAAAATTCAATATCTTATCCTAGGGACTTAGGAAAAATATTTGGTTTATTCCTAAATGATTAGGAGTCAAAATGTGACATTTTTATGATTTTTATTATTTTTTAATTATTAAAATATTAAAATATTGTGAAAAATCAACTTTTTTAGAAAATTCCAATTTTAATTTTCCTGAACTCCCCTGATATCAGAGAAGCTCCAAAACCATTTTTGTGAATTTTCGAAAAGTATTTTTGGAGTTATGAATTTTTTAAATTCCATTTTGCTTATGAGGCTTAATCAATCCATTTGGTGGGGTTAATCAAATCCAATTGATTTCAAAATTTTATGTAAGGTTCCTCTGACCCTAAGGAGTAATGGAGAATTGTTTTCAAGTCAATTTGATGTGTGGTTAACCCTAATTAATTCAAATTTAATTTTAGGGGTTTAGGCCAATTAAGGTTATTATGAATGAATTAACTCGAAATATATTTTTCATAGGGTCCCCTGGTCCTAAGAAATATCACCAAATTTTCCTAGAATTTATTTTAATACATGCTAATTATTGGAATTAAAATACCTAAAATAGTGACATGAACTTAAAAAAATCAATAACTTTTCACAGAGATGGCCTCTGACCTTGAAAAATTCAGGAAATGTTCCCAAGATCATAGGCTTCAAAAGCCTTATGGTCTCATGCCATGGTAAATTATCTATGTAAATGGAGAATCAAAACATTGAAAATAGTAAATAAATTATTAAAAATAAAATACTCATCCAATTAACTTGACTTTTCTCCACATTATTCTCCTCTGTTCACTGAGCAAGAGAGAATTTTTATTTTATTTTTGTGATTTTTCTATGCAAAGATATGAATTTTTGAAGTTCAGGGCATTTAAATAATTCAAAAATACCCTAATTTTCTACTTATCCACGCGGCGTCGCGTCAACCTCGGCAGCTGCGAAAGCCCACGCGTCGCGCTGTGATTTGGCACCGCCATCTGACTCAGCTCTCCAGGGGCCCGCAGTTCACGTACCATTGCACTGTCCGGCTTGATCTCGACCGTCTGCTCGATACACGCGCGATCCAACGGCTCCTGGTCATCGTCTACGACTGGTGTGCACCCATGACCGTCCACACTCAAACCCTAATATCTCTCTCTATTCTCAATGGATTTCCGAGTTCTTATACTCTATCGATTAGTCTTGAAGAGACGAACACATCCATAGGGTTTATGACCCACAATTTTTTATTATGATATTTTTAATTTAATTGCAACGACGCCAAAAACTTGACCCCGCTATTTATATGTATAGAATTGTAATTGTTTATGTTGTGGATGCTACGCAAGTATACGTATCGTATCAAGTAATACAGGGCTCTAGTGGAGTCCTGGTTATCGATCCCACAGGGAAAGAGAAAATTAAATAACAACTAATTTTAAAATAATAATAATAATTTTTAAAATAGTAAACAAAAATTTGGACTTCTAAATTTGAGCGCAATAAAGTAAACTAAGTATTTTAATTAGGTAACTTAACTAAGTAGAAAATTAATACGTATTGAAAGTGCAGGAAATTAAACTAATTGCTAAATAAGTCTTAACTATTCAGAAAAAGTATCTTTCCCTTGTTTAGAAATTTAAGTGATTAATGAATTTAAATAGATAATTTTAAGGTATTGTGACAAATAGGAGCATTCCTATTCTTTACCCTTTGGTCCAGGTGTAAAAAATATTTACTAATCCTATGTTTGATTACTGAATCTGTGCTAGGCTGGGAGGATACCGACTGCCACTTCAGAGCTCCCACGTTCCCCTCGCCCGAGGGCTAACATCTACACTTCGGCTCTCAAACAATAGGACCGAGTTGAATATTTTAGTACGTCACACTAAAATACTCGATTCTACACCCAGGTGATATTATTTCCCTATTTATTTGCACCCTCCTTCCAAGGCTTTTGAATTCCTCGAATATCGGATGTAATTTTTACTATAGTTGATAACCAACATATTTTAACAATTCAAATGGCCGGTTGAAAGTAAATTAAGTTTTAAGTAAAAATTATCACAATTTATTAATATATATAAGTATCTCTATTTTAATTTCATCAAGTCACTTAATTTCATAAACGAGGAGAAAGACTAATAAACTACTCGGAATGCACGGGAACTAAACTAAGCATGGATTTCATTTAAAGTTAAAAACAATAAATACAAATACTTACCTCGATTTATCCCCAAACAGACTCCTCGTAGTTCCTTTGACTCTTCCTTCCAGTACAGCACGACTCACTAATTACTCACTAAACTTACTAAAAGACTCACTAAAGACACAAATTACACTTAGAACTCACAAAAGACTAAAAGATTGCACTTAGAACACAAAAGACTGCACAAAACTAACACACAAAAGACTGATTTTCGGCCTCTATATATAGAGGTGAGCAAAGGACCAAGAGGTGTGTAAGCATCTCTTCAAAAAGTGTCCAGGTTCAATGTATCTGTGCCATTTGAACTACCTCGCCGTCGGCGACGAAGTACCTCGCTGTTAGCGAGGCTTCTAGAAGATCTTCAAACCGCTCTATCTCGCTGTCAGCGGGCTTGGGCTCGCTGTCAGTGAGACAGTTATAAATCCTTCAGAAATGTCTCCTCGTAACCTCGCCGTCGGCGGGCTCGATCTCGCCGTCGGCGACTCGGCCTAAATTGCATGATTTTGCTCCAAATTCGCTCCTTTTTATGATTTTTGCTTTTATCACCTAAATTATTCATTCCTGCAATAAAATAAAGAAAATACCCTTCTTTAAAGTGCAATTTCATCAAAAATAGGTATGAATTTCTTAATAAATTTTTCAGCGATCAGTTTATAAGCTATGAAATTAACCTAAACAAAATGGAGAATTGCTGGAAGCTCGGGAGGAAGAATGAGTTCATACCTTTGCTCAGAGAAGTGAAGCTTCGATCTGAGAGTTGTGTCACCTTTGATTGAGTCCAATCAAGCTCCAAATGAAGTTTCTGGCTCTAGGGAATTGTCTAAGTATGAAAGTGACCAAGGCCGATCACAAAGCTTGGAGGCTTGAAGCAATGGCTGGCCTGGTGAGGGGGCTTTTGCTGGGGAACTTCTCCTCTTGGTCTGGTGAAGGTGTAGGGTCAATCAATTTGGAGATAGGCTCACTGTGGTGAAGTGTCCTATTTTTTGGGTGGATTTTCAACTCAGAAATTGAGCTCACAGAGAGGGTTTTAGGGCTGGATTTCAGTGGGGATCAAGTTCTCTATGTCTGGAGAGGGATCTGGAGTGAATTTGGCAGAGTTTTGGTAAAGTTTTTGTTCAACACCCTCTTTGGCCGAGAGGTGGTGGTGTTTAAATAGAGGTGGCTGGAGGGCTTCCCAGGGGCAATTGGAGGCTGGGATCAGCTGCTCAGGGGAGGAGAAGAATAGCCATGGTGTCCATTTGGGTTGGGATAGCTCAGCCAATGGGTTTGAATTCTTTGAAGCCAAATAAGGCTCTCAGCCTGGTGTTTTCCAGCGGCTATGGTGGCTGGCCAGCCAGGCATGGGTCACCATCTGACTCAGTGGGGTCAGGGGTTGAGTTTGGTGCAAGCAATGGGTATTGGCCATGTGTAAAGAGGTTTGATTTAAATGGTGTGGGGGAGATGCCATTTTGGGTTCAATTTGGTCAAGTCATGGTTTAGGCTAGGTGCACCTCCCCAAGGCTGGTTTGGGTTGAAGAGAAAGTCATTTGGATCAGCTTGATTAGTGGGGTCAAGTCACAATCCAAGTACAATTAGGCTTAAGCAAGATTAGGGGATACATGGAAGTGTTTAATCACTCCTAAGGGAATCATTAAAGGGTTTCCTCCTTTTTCCATTTAGGGAGTGGTGATAAGTCAAAGCTCTCATGGCTTTCATGTGGCTTGTGCATGGCTCCAAGGACTCCATTTGGCTTAGAGATGGCTTGGTTCATTTACATGGAAATGGATTTTGGGATTTTTGATGAATTTAGGGGAAATTGGCATGAGGCTTAATTTAGGATAATTTGATGATAAGTTTGAAACTTAGGGAATGATTTAAATCAAAGGGATGATGAGAGGAAATCTCATGTCGGCTTTGGAATGGATTTTGGGCTTTTTGAATTTTGGTGAAATTAGGCTTTCAAAGGCTTTATGGAAGAGGGCTTTTAGATTTTAAAATGGGCTTTTGGATGAAAGTTTTGTGAAGGACCATGCCAAATAAATGTTGGGTTTAGTCTAGGGATGTGTCATGAGTGATTTGGAACAAATTTGAAGTGATTTTGAATTGAATTGGGTTTAATGTGAGTCTTTTAGTAAAGGGGCCAAAGTGGTTCAAATTGGGCTAACTTGGTTTAAGGTTGGGCTAAAGTTGGATTTGATGTAAAATTAATGTTGAGAAATGTTTATGGGAGTGTCACAAAGAGTTTTCAACTTTGGTTGGGCTTTGATTTTGGGATTTGGCCCCATTTGGGTTAGGTTTGGGCTTAGGTCAGTTTAAGGGATTTTGGTTTTGGGTTAGGTTTAGGTGAAGTTTAGGTTCAAATTTTGGGAAAATCAAGTTAGTGTTTTGTTTATGGGGGTGTTAGGAAGTCCTTAGAAAAGATTTGGGGCCAATTGGAGTTGAATTGGGTTGGTTTGAGCTAGGTTTAGGTCATGGGCCAAAATTGGGCCTTAGGCTTCAAATTGAAATTGGGCTCAAATGTCAATCAAATTGGACTTGGATTTGGTCTAAATTGACGTTGAGGATATTGAATTGAAGTTTAGAATTGAATTGGACCAGAATTGAAGTCAATTGGGGTGGTTTGGCTTGACATTGGGTTCACTTGGGTTAAAAAATGGGTCAAATTGGGGGTTTTGGTAAAAGTGGGGTAAATTAGCAAAATTGGCCTATTGTGTAGTTGAACAAAATGAAATTGGGAATATTTGGGATTTTTTGGAATTTTCGGGGAATTTTTAGAATTTTTGGATTTTTGGGGTAAAAGGGTATTTTGGTAATTTTGGGGGGTTTAGGGGTATTTTTGGAAATTTTGGTATTTTTGGCCAAAGATGGTCAATTTGAATGGTGGGAAGTGTTTACGATTGATTTTGATGGACATTGGGTAATTTAGGCAATTTTGCAAATTTTGGGTCATTTCAAGGACATTCGGTAGGTTTGGTGGGTTCGGGGCCCCGGGGGTCAAAAATTGAAATTTTGAAAAAAAAGAAGATTGATCAAATGTGAGTGAAATGGAATCACTTTGGTTGAGCCATGAAGCAATATTAAGCTCATATAAGCTATGAGAGGACTCATTTGAGGCATTCACTATGTTGTCCAAACCCTCTTAGCCAGGGGCTTAGGGGTTAAGGACCATCCATATGAATTACCTACATGAGTCGGGAAGTCGAAGTTGGGTGAGAGTGTGGTTTTAGGACTTGGAATGTGTGTGAGAGTGTAGTGTATGTGCAAGTCGACCCTCACCGGACCGGGCCATCCAGGGGTATTCCTAAGGTCGAAAAGGTCCTATAGGGAACTCATCCTTTAAACCTCCACATTTGATTTCAACCCTCTAGGTGATTAGAGGTCTACAATCAAGCTTGTGGGGTTTGCAGGTAGTTAAGAAGTAGTTTGAATTTCTAAAGGGTGGGTTCCATTTATAGTCCTCTAAGATTAGTCAAAGGAAAAGCCTGAGGTTAGATCCTAAGTACTAAAGAGAGAAGCAAAAGACCTCATCAAAAATGAGGTCAACAATTGTATTCAACAAGGGAAGCCTATTGACATTGAAGGAATAATTTATGATTATGTTTTGAACTGTGCTAGATAAACCACGACTGCTGGTATGAGATTTCCTTCCTTGATTCATTCACTATGTGAACGATCTGGAGTGAAGTTTGATACCTGGGAAGAGGTACTTTAGCCATTGAGACCAATTACCAATGTAAACTTGGTGCTTACATTGTACATTCAGAGTTTGATTGAAGAGGAGGATTTGGTAGGGCTTCTACTACTTCTGCTTCTGCTGCATCTACTTCTCGTGCTACTACTTCACGTGCTTCATCATAAAGTGAGTCTTACTCGTGAGCATGTTAGAGATATTGATGGTAAGATGGACAATGTAGAAAGATATATTGTGAAACACCATGAGTATGAGGAGAGTTATCAGCAATATTTGGATAGAATGATTAGAGGTGATCAGAGTGCTGAGATGCCACCTCATCCATTCTACATACCTTATGTGCCATCCAGGGATTGGAACGAGCAAGATGATGATGATGAAGATGAAGAGTAGATGTATGTTGTTTGTTTTAGTTATTGTGTTGTTATACTGTGTTACTGTGTACTTTATCTTGTGTTTTGTTTGATGATTGCATTATGATGTGAACCTTGATAATATGCAGATTGTAGTTATACTATTTATCTGTTATGCATATTCAGTACTGTTGATGTTTTATTGTGGATTTATATGTTGCTTTGTGATAGTGTGTATTAGTAAATATTTTAATGTGTATGTTATGTCAGAGTTTTTAATAGTGTGTACCTTAATTCAAAAAAAAACTATTAGGAGATTATAAACCACTATTGGGAACTTCTACTTAGGAAACTAAATGTTTAAAATTTTTCAAATTTCACTATCATCTGTTATCTGTATCAGTGTGTTATTTTAGTTGGTGTGTATTTGCTTTGTAAACCTCCACTACTGTAGAAGTCTTCTAAAATTTTTACTTTTCTTATTAAAAAAAAACTAAAAAACTAAATTTGATTTCATTTTACTCCTGTTATTTAAATTGTTATACTTTCATATTAGGATATTAAACATTCCTGCAAGCATGATATGTTAGTTTTTATTTCTCACCCATATATCATTTCTTATGCTTAAATGTTTTATCTTAATTAAAAAAATTAAAGTTTGGGGGGGAATTTTAAAAACAAAGATTTTTCAAAAACCTAAAGTTTTATTTGATTCCTAAGAATACTTAAAAATAAATCTTATTTTTGATTGAGAATAATTATGTACATGAAGTTATATTAGGGGAACAAAATTTTGAATATAGAAATGAATAAAAGAATTTAGTTAAAATTTATAGTAATTTTGAAAAACTTAAAGTTAAAATTTTCTTAATGAAGAAGTGTTACATAAAGTTAAACTATCTTTAGTAAGAAGTTTTGTATTTTTGGATAAATAGAAGATTTGACTTTTATTCTTCAAAGCTTAAATTTCTTTTATTGAAGAATAATTTTCAAATATTATTATTATGATTTTAAGTGAAAGATGTATATTTGACCTTTACTTTAAATGGAAGGGTGAAATTCAAAATCATTAAAGGTCTATCCAGATATAGTAATCCTTGTCCTTATAAAAAAAAGTGAAAAATAGTATATGAAAAGGGAGGAAAAGCTTGAGGATTTAAGTGCCTAATCAAAAATTGGTTTCATACCTAAAGTTTAAGATATAAGTTCAGAGAAAATCTAAAGCTTAAGGTTATAATATAGTAAGTAAAATTATTTTTCAAATAAAGATTTTTAAGTGAGAAAAATAAGTGTTTGAGTCCTATATTTTGATGAATCTACAAATATTTCTGAATTAGATAGAAACTTATATTTGTCATTTTCCTTTACTTAAGAACTTTCTAAACTTTAAGTTGGTTTTAATTACTGAATTTTTTTTTAAATTGGACTATTTCATTTCTAGAATAAAATTTTGTTATCTTCCTAAGAAACTCATTACATAATTTGCATGCTAAATGTTCTATGAGATTAATTGTCACTTGAGGACAAGTCACATTTTAAGTTTGGGGGATTTTGATACACCTAAAATATATAGTATTTTTATGCACATTTTTATACCTATTTTTAATGATATTGCACTTTAAGGGATGGTATTTTGTGTTTTTCTTGCAGGTATGATGAAAATGGATGGTTATGATGAAGGGAGAAAAATTGGATCAAATTTGGAGAAAAAATAATGAAAAATCAAAATTTTGGCACTAGCTTAACCGCTACAGTTAAAAATCAAAATCTTCATGTATTTGGCGCCAATTTCAAAAGGGATGGGATGCAACTCTTGGTGGTAACTACCATAACTTCCTTTGGGCGGCAAGTTTGAATGAAGGGGTGCGTTCCTTGGTAAATACATCGAATCTGGACACATTTTGAAGAGACACCAAGGCACCTTTTGGTTTACTATTTAAAGATAGTCTTGTCGGCATATTTTTAGGTTAGGTGTTTTATTTTGAAAAGGGGGTCGCCTAACAGAAATTGTCGGCGAATTTTTAATTTAATTTAGATAAATAATTTGAAAAGTAGTATTTGATTTGAAAAATAATTTTTTAAATTTGAATATTTTAAGATTTGAAATCAAACTGATCTCACATCCCGAATAGTTTATATAAACGAGCATCGCACCACAAACCGTGTATCTATCCTGAAGAATAGACACACCGCTTGGCAATGGGGCTCGATTAAATAAACTAGAAAGGTTTGTGACATCCGTTTGGTCTGCGAAACCATTTTATTTGCCGACAAGTTCCCCTGCTTAATATGAAAACATTAAACGGGGTTTATATTACTCGGGTTCTTAAAATTCCCTATAAGGGCAAGCCCCTATAGTTAATTACATCTTAAGTGATGGGAATCACCTAAGAAAACTCTCGATAATAATCAGTAGTTCTGCTCTCAAGAATTTCAAAGTTTAAGTTTTTAAGGGATTGAATATTGGAATTTCAATAGGGACTGGATCAAATTTGGAACATTTTATTTTGGGGATTCAAAGGAAGAAAGGTAGAAGAAATTACAGATTCGAAGCGAACTTCGATAATTTCCCGACTATCCTATTATTTGGCTTGAATTTAGGAAGGCCCTAATGTTTATTTAATGTTTTGATCTTGCCAATTTTAATTAGTTAGGACTTATATTCGTATGATGAAATCATACAAATAGCCTCGAAGATGTGAGGGTTTATGTCGTATCGGAAGACTACCTCGGAGTCCTAAGACCGGTTAGGGCTTAATTTACATGATATGATCATGCAAATGCCTAACGAAGTGTTGAGGATTTATGTTGCACTAGACAAGCTACCTCGAAGTCCTATGGTTTGGTTATTTAATTCTAAGAAAGTTTTGCTGAAGTAGGCTCAGGTTTTGCTGATGACGATGGCCGTGCTGCCCACCATGCTCCGAGCTCCTTGTTGCAGAGGTTTAGTTTTAGAAGTCATAAATCAGGAGATGAGAGAAGTGTTCGGTTTAGAGAAAATCTTAAAATCCAGGTGTTTTTTTTTAATATTTTAATTAAACAAATCTTAAAGTTGATTATAACAACACCTGGTTAAGATCCCACGGTTCCATCCTTCCGGCATCGTTATTTTTATCGGATTCACTTAGTCCAGATGAATTTGCTAAACTCAACTGAATGTGTTCCACACTTTCATTTAGGCAGTGGGAAATCCCGTTAGCAACACGTATGTTACATCATCCGAGGTATTCCCGATCATCCAACAAGACGTTTTAATTTAGTTGTAGTTGTAGTTTTGTTGTTCTCGTTTGTGATTAAATTTTGAGTTGTTTTATATTTTGAAATGTGGTGGCGGTGGATTTTATCTTGTAATGACTTTTAATTTAGTTTTGGTTTCAGTTTTAGGGACTACCCTAAAGGTTTTGGTTTTCATGCAACAGTTGTTTATCATGCAAGCAAAGTAAGTGCGATGCGATTAAATAAATTGCAATAAAATAAAAGCGTACTCGGAGGGTCTTCCCGTCATCCCAAGCTGCACTTAAAACACAATTAGAATATTTAAGCATTTAAAGCAAGTTCCTAGGTAAAGCTAAGGGAAGGGTTATGGTTTTCTACCAAGTTCCTAATCTTATAGCTAGTCATCTCCTATGACGTCTAGGTTCTTGTATTTTGGTTTGAGGACGATTTTCTTCATCAAAGAACAATTAAGTTCGATTGTTCTTATAAATATCCTATCATATCGAGGAAGTGCTTAAGACGAGTCTTAAACATCTTTTCAATATTTCTAGGATTATTTTAAGTCCAAGAGAATTTAATTATACAAATGAATTAATCGTCCGGGAGTTCAAGTTTGTTATCTTACTCAGTGAACTAGAACATTTGAATATCCTATGAATGAAGTAACACTTCACTTAATACTCCATTTAGGAGTTTTGACAACAAAAGCTTTCGAGGGCAAATTGATGTTCAAGTGATTTATGATTTAATTTAATTTCAGTTAATGGATTTAAGTTTGGAATAGTGTTCAAGTTGTTTTAGATTTATTTTTGAATTCTTTATGTCTTAGGTGACGTTATTTTTAATTCAATTTAATTTAATTTTAATTTAATTTAATTTGGTTTAGTTTCAATTTTAATTTAATTTATTTAATTTAATTTAATTTCAATTTTAACGTGATTTTATTTTTTAATTTAATTTAATTTAATTTAATTTAATATGTTTTAATTTAATTTAATTTAATTTAATTTAATGTGATTTAATTTAATTTAATTTAATTTAATTTGATTTAATTTGATTTAATTTAATTTAATTTAATTTAATTTAATTTAATTTAATTTAAATTTTAATTTAATTTAATTTTTAATTTTAATTTAATATTTTATTTTTTATGTTTTAAAGATGATTTAATTTTAATTGTTAAAGTATTAATTTAATTGAAATTTTAAAAGGATTTAATTTAAATAATTTAACTTTAATTTAATTTAATGATTAAGTCTTTTAGCATTTTAAATCTTAAATTTGGATTATCATTTTAATTAGGAATTAAATATTATTGAGATGATTAATTTAGGGATTCTTAAATTAAAGAACAAATCTCTTCCTAATGATATCCCTATTTTAATAATTCCAATTTTTCATTATTCTTCCAAATTTAATTAATTATTTAATTAAGCTTTTATTTTAATTATTTTCAAATTATTTGGTAGGTTTCTACCCTTTAATTATTTAAATTTCAATCATCCAAATCAGATTAGGATCAAATATTTTACTGTTTCATTTTATTAAGCCTAAAGTTTTAATTAAGGGTTAAAATTTTAATTACCATTTTGCCCTTCAAGCTTAATAATTTCATAACTCACTAAATTGAGCTTAAATGAATTTGAAATTTTTATGTGACTTCACTCATATGCCAATAAAGACATTAGAGGAGAAAATGTGATTTTTCTATATTTAATTTATTTATGTAATTATTTTTTGGTGGAAAATAGGGATTTCCAAGGAAAATTTAATAATATGACCAAGGGAAAGTTTCTGTCCTTAAGAAAATTATGAGACATTCCTAATGACCAGAGGACCACTTGGACCAATTTTGGTGATTTTTTGAATTATATTATTTTTATTATAATTATTTTGAATTTTGGAGTGTTAATTAATTTAAAAATAAAATAAAGGTTGAAAAATGAATTTTATATTTTTCAAAAATCTCTCTGATATCATGGAAACCAGAGGACCATTTTTTATAATTTTCTGATTTTTCCTTGATTTATTAGAATTATTTTAGTGGAAATGCCAGAAAATACATTTTTTAATTTTAAAATTACCTTAAGGCTCTAAAATTTAATATCTCATCATAGAGACCTAAGAAAAATATGGGATTTTTTCCTAAGTGATTAAAATTCAAAATGTGACATTTTGGTGAATTTTATTATTTTTGTGATTTTTATTATTTTTTAATTATTAAAAATATTAAAATAATGCAAAAAATCAACTTTTTTTAGAAAATTGCAATTTTAATTTTCTTAAATTCCCTTGATATCAGAGAGGCTCCAAAACCAATTTGGTGGATTTTTGAAAAGCATTTTGAAAGTTATGAATTTTTAAAATTTAAGTTGGCTAAATGACTTAATCAACCCATTTGGTAGGGCTAACCAAGTCCAATTGACTTCAAAATTTTATGGTGGGTTCCTCTGATCCTAAAGGTCAGTGGAGAATTGATTTCAAGTCAATTTGATGTATGATTAGCTCTAATTAATTAAAACTCCATTTGGGTGTTTAAGCCAATTAGGGCTATTCCAAGTGAGTTAACCCAAAACCTATTTTTCCTAGGGTCCTCTGGTCATAATAAACATCACCAAATTTTCCTAGAATTTATTTCACAATATGCTAATTATTGGAATTAAAATACTCAAACTAGCAACCTAGAGTTGAAAAATCAATAACTCTTTATAGGGATGGCCTCTGACTTTGGAAAATTCAGGGAATGTTCCCAAATTCAGAGGCTTCAATAGCCCTATGGTCTCATGCCATGGTGAATTGTACACATGCATGGAGAATTGAAATAGTGCAGAGAGTAAATAAATTATTAAAAATCAAATACTCAATGAAACTAAATGATTTCTTTTCCACATTATTCTCCTCTGTTCACTGAGCAAGTGGGTATTTTTATTTTATTTTTCTGATTTTTCTACACAAAGTTATGTATTTTTGAAGTTTAGGGAATTAAATAAATAAGAAAATGCCTATTTTCCTACTTATCCAGCACGGCGCCCTGTCATCCTCGGCATCTCCGAACGACCACGCGGCGCGCTCCCATTCGACGCCGCCACTTGAGTCAGCAGCCTGGGTCCCGCCTTCCGCGTATCATCCGCTGATCCGACCTGATCTGAGCCGTCCATCCGCGCGTGTATTGAATGAACGACATCCGTTCATCGTCCCCAAGCCTCCTAGCCCGAGAACCGTCCATCTTCTAGGCTTAAAATCTTGCTCGATACTTGACCAAATTAAATGTTCTTATGCTCTATGGATTCTTCTCGAGAAGACGAACACATCCATACGGTTTATGTGGCATGAAATTGACTCAATAAAAATGGAGAATGTTCAGAAGCTCGGGAAGAAGAGTAAGACCATAGCTTTGCTCAGAGAAGTGTAGCTTCGATCTGAGGGTTGTATCACCTTCGATTGGGTCCAAGCAAGCTCCAGATGAAGTCTCCTGGTCTGGTGAATTTCCTAGGTATGATTTCGACCACAGCCGAATACAAAGCTTGGAGTCTGGAACAGATGGGTGACCTGGAGAGGAGGCTTTCATCTGGGAACTTCTCCACTTGACCTTGTGCAGGTGTAGGTGAGTTTAATTTGACTTTGGTGAAGGATTTGGGAATGTCCTCGTTCGGCTCGAGAATTGAGCTCCAAAATTGAGCTCAATTAGTGGGGATTAGGGCAAATTGACAGTGGGGATCAAGTGCTCTAGGTGTGGGGAGAGTCTGGAGTGATTTTGGCAGAGTTTCCTTAAGGTTGGTTCAGCACCTCTTCATGGCCGAGAGAGGTGGGGTTTAAATAGGAGAGGCTGGAGGGCCTCCCAGGGGGAGTTAGGACTTGGGATCAGCTGCTTAGGTCAAGGGAAGAACAGCCATGGTGGCCATTGGGCATGGGGCAACTCAGCAAGGTGGAATTCCAAAGTTTGGCTCCTCCCCATGTCTCGGCCATGGCATTTTCCGGCGGCCCAGGTGGCTGGTCGGCAGGCAAGGGTCACCAACTTGACCAGGGAGGTCAGGGCTTGGAAATGGTGAAGTCAATTGGGCTTGGACATGTGTAAAGTGCTTGGATTAAAATGGTATGGGGGAGAGGCCATTTTGGCTTGATTTGGGTCAACCCATCCTTTTGGGCTAGGTGCACCACCCAAGGCCTGGTTTTGGGCAGAAAAGAGCCATTTGGGTCGGCTAGGAGAAAATGGTGTGGTCTCCATCAAAATAGTTTAAGTTAATTTTGGGTTATGGTGTTGCATTAAAGAGGTTAAAATGGCTTAAGGAAGGCTTAGGAAAGGACTCCCTCCTCTTGCCATTAATGGCTTGGTGACAAGTCAAACCCCCATGGCTTCATGTGGCTTGTCCATGGCTTGCATGTGGCTTCATTTGGCTCATCCTTGGCTTAGGAAAAGTGGATCCATTTATATGAAAAAGGAATTTGGGGATTTTAGCAATTTAGTGAAAAATTTAGATGGTGCTTAATTTAGATTGATTTGATGATTGATTTCGGACTTAGGAATTGATTCCAATTAAAGGGATGATGAGAAGGAATTGTCATGTGGGCTTTGGGCTTTTGGATTTCACTTTGGATGGGCTTTCAAGATGGTTTAGAGAGTGGGCTTTTAGATTTCAAAACAAATTTTAGGATGAAAATTTTGCAAAGGATTGGATCCAATAAGTGTTGAATTTAATTTAGGAATGTTTAATGAATGATTTGGAATCAATTTGAAGTAGTTTGGGCTTGAATTGGGTTGGATTTGGACTTCTTTGGTAAATGGGCCAATGTAGGTCAAATTGGGCTAACTTGGATCAATGTTGGGCTAGAGTTGAAATTGATGTAAAATTAATGTTGGGAAATGTTTATGGGAATGTTTCAAAGAGGTTTTGGCTTTGGTTGGGTTTTGATTTTGGGGTTTGAGCTTATTTGTGTTAGGTTTGGGTTTAGGTCAAAATTGGGTCTTTTAGCTTTGGGTTGAATTTGAGTGGGGTTTGGGTTTAAATTTTGGGCAAATCATGTTAGTGTTTTGCTTGTGGGGATGTTAGGGAAGGTTTAGAAAAGATTTGGGGTTAATTGGAGTTGAATTGGGTGAGTTTGAGCTAAGTTTGGGTCATGGGTCAAAATTGGGCTTTAAGGTTAAAAGTGAAATTAGATTCAAATTTCAATCAAATTGGGCTTGGATTTGGTCTAGATTGGTGTTGGGGATGTTGAATTGAAGTTTAGAATTGAATTGGACCAGAATTTGGGTCAATTGGGTAGGTTTGGTTTGACATTGGGTTCACTTTTGGGTTAAAATGGGTCAAATTGGGGATTTTGACAAAAGTGGGGTAAATTGACAAAATTGGCCCATGGTGTAGTTGAACAAAATGAAATTGGGAATATTTGGGATTTTTTGGAATTTTCTGGGAATTTTCTGAATTTTTGGATTTTTGGGTCAAGCGGGGCATTTTGGGTATTTGGAGGGTATTGGGAGGTATTTTTGGCTATGGATGATCAATTTGAGTAATGTGGGGATTTTTGGGATTGGTTTTGAGGAAATTTTGGTGATTTGGAGATTTTGAAAAATTTGGGTAATTTTAAGGGTTTTGGGTAGGCTAGGCGGGTGTAGGGTCCCGGGGGTCAAAAATTGAAAATTTGGAAAATTGAAGATTGAGTAAATGTAAGTGGAATGAAATCATTTTGGTTGAGCCATGAAGCCACATCAAGCCCACATGAGCCATGAAGGGACTCATTTGAGGCATCCACTATGTTGTTCCTAACCCTCTTGCCTGAGGGCTTAGGGGTTAAAGACCATCCATGTGAATCACACCGCATGAGTCGGGAGGTCAAGTGGGTATGGGTGTGGTTTTAGTAGGTGTGTGAAAGTGTAGTGTAGAAGTGTAATGTGTGTGTAAGTCAGCCCTTCACCAGACCAGGCCACCCAGGGCAGTCCTAAGGCCAAAGAGTCCTATAGGAACTCATCCTTTAAACTTCCACATTTGATTTCGACCCTCACAGGTGATTAGGGGTCTACAATCAAGTTTGTGGGGTTTGCAGGGAGTTAAGAAGTGGTTTGAATTTCTAGGTGGTGGGTCTTAATTCTAATCCTCTAGGACAGTCAAAGGAAAAGCCTAAGGCTAGATCCTAAGTACTAAAGAGAAGAAGAGAAGACCTCATCAAAAATGAGGTCAACAAGTCTTAGTAAAGATTAGGGGAGGCTTTAGGAGGCTCTTCCATTGCGTTTTGAAGGGTTCTTCCACTGCTCTTCCATTTGCATTTTGAAGAGAGTTTTTACAGTATTTTACTTTTATTTTGTGAGAGTTTTTATTAAGAGTAGGAGTAAAGAGTAGAAAGGAGAAAAGGGTCGGAGTGAAGTCTTCTTCTTCCCACTTTTTTTCTTTCTTTAGTTTAGTCTTTATTGAAGTCTAAAGTCTGTATTCTGAGTCATCGAAGTTAGGAGACTTGCTCTGAGGAGTAGTTTAGTGAAGAGTCAAAGTTTCAGAGGAACTTCCTTAGTCTTGAGGAGAGGATTTTCAGATAAGTGTTTACTTTTAAAATTTTTATTAATACTTGCTTTCATTTGTTATTTTTTTTATTTTTTTAATTTCAAATCAATGTGTTTTTGTATTTTTCCAATGCATTTTGAGTAGTTTACTTTATCTTTTTCTTTCTTAAATGGAGAAGTAATTAATTTATAAAGAATTGTTGTGGAAAGTATAAGTGTTTAAAAGTTGGAAGAAGTTGTGAAGATTGATTCTAAAACTTTGTTTACTTCTTAATTTGGCCTGTTAAGTTGTAGAATTTCTTGAGATTATGTAAGATCCAATGCGGTATTGTCTCATAAAAGTTAGTAAGAATCACATACAATTATATGGGTGAGAATTGTAGTCCATATAATTGAATGAAATATTAGAAGATATTTTTATGAAAGGGAGTAAAATTAGAGGATTTTAGAGTGACAGGCTAAAACCCCCTAATTTGGTTTGAAATTTTGAGTTTTGTTATGAGAAGTTAGCCCCTAGGTGGTGGGAATCGAGGGAACTCTAGAGTAAGAGACTGGTATCTTCCCTGCCTAACCATGTTAAAAATAAGAAAAATTTCAAATTAACCTATGTTCTTTATAGAACCAAGTAAGGGTAAAGAACACATTTGCTTCTATCTGTCACAACAAATTTAAATACTTCCACAACAATACTTTAAGAATTATTACTACTTCATAAAATGAAAGAAAATGATATTCTAGTTAATAGTATTTTACATCCAGTGTTTTTTTAGTTATTATAATTTTAATTTCTTGCTTAACATTTTATTAAGGAAATTTCAAAAGACAAATCAACTTTCAAAACCTTTCAAAATCAACACATACTTTCAAAAGCCATAACAAAAAGTAAAAAGATAATTTTTCTAATTTCCTTAAATATTTTATATTTTCCCTGTGGGTTCGATATCTCGGGACTTATTCAGATAGTCCTATATTACTTGATAAACAATACGTATACTTGCGTAGTATCCCATATATAAAATCATAATTTTCATATCTAAAATCATCAGCGCATTTATCCAGCGGAGTCAAGTTTTTGGTGACGTTGCATTTACCGGATGGTACCAAGTTTTTGGCGCCGTTGCATTTATCGGGGATCAGGGACCATTAAAAGGTCACCCTCCAAAAGGAAAAGAAGAGTAGGAGAAGTAGAAGAGGATACAACCACATCATTAGAGACTGAACCACCCCTAGCTAACCAATGAGCGGGTGTATTGCCTTCTTTGTAGATGAAAAATAACATGATCCCTAACTGATCCCTGAAAGCATTAATTTTGCTGATCCAATAAGAATGGTGCCAGGGAGAGTTATCAGTATCCAACAGAAAACAAACTAGTAGAAT
Source organism: Papilionanthe hookeriana x Papilionanthe teres (assembly GCA_022702705.1). NCBI lineage: Eukaryota > Viridiplantae > Streptophyta > Magnoliopsida > Asparagales > Orchidaceae > Papilionanthe > Papilionanthe hookeriana x Papilionanthe teres. Next base: position 88,131,622 of record CM040423.1, on the reverse strand, counting down.
CCACTTCCACCAAGAAATGACCCCACTGATTTAGGCTAGCTAATTTGACAGCCCAGTACACTGCTACTAATTCTGCTTTCAGGGCATAAGTTGCATCTATAGGAGCCTGAAAAAAGAGCAAACAACCACCAAGGTGATCTCTGAAAATCCCTATAATACCTTCTCCAAGAGCTGAAAAGTTACCATCAGTATTAACCTTAATTTGAGGCTTGGTTGGGGGCTTCCAAATTACAGGAATTATGTGTATTGGGCCATGGGTAACAACAGCAGGATGAGTACAAACATTAGGGAATTGCTTATGCCTGATTAGCTTTAGCAGAAAATAAGTACAAAATTTCCCCACCTCCCTCATAGTGAGAGGTGAGTTCTCAAATTTAGCCTGATTCCTACCATCTAAAGGAACCAAGTAACCAAGAAAGGGATAGGCCCGTCCCCAACCTGTTTCCAGTTAAACCAGCAGGATTAGAAATTGGACCAATGAAGATTGATGGTATCCATAGAAAGTTGGTGTGAGAATTCCTTCCATACTCCCTAGGAGAAGCTGCATTAAAAAAAAAGATGTGGAATAGTTTCTTCCTCTTGTAAACATAGCCAGCATCTAGAAGGACCCCTTAGTCCTTTGAGTTTCAGTATATCATCAGTAGGAAGCACTTTTGTGAAACACTCTCCAACAATGAAAAGACATGGAAGGGGTCAAGTACTTGTTCCATATGATCTCTCCCCAAGAAGTGGGGTCCCAATTATACAGTTTGGAGTAAATGTGTTTGGTGATGCTTTGGGTTTGGCTGGTTTCCCAAGAAATTCTATCAGGTCTGGTTCTATCGAATTGCACCTTTCTTATTAGGTCCATAGAGTCTCCGCGAATCAATGTTTGTAATTTGTGTAGGTCCCACTGCTCCCCATGCCAGCATTCATTCACCTGAAGATCAATGTTAATATCAGTTGTAGTGGGTTGAAGCATCTTAAATGGACACCAGCCATCTAAACATATGTTTATCTTCCCCTCCTCCAAGTCCCAAAGAAACATCTTGTCAGCTTAAGGCCTAACTTTAAGCATGCTCACCTAGATTTTGGAGTCTCCCAGTTTCCTCTCCACCAAGTTAGGATGGATCTCCCTGCAATACTTTTTTCTCCATAAACATAGCCAATGATGAAGATTATTGTCTAAACTTACTCCATAATTTGCATAAATTAACTTGTCACAAATGTTAAAGCCCTTTAAACCCAATGCCACCTGCCACAGCAGGCTTTGCAAGCTTTTTCCAGCTAGCCTAATGGAGCTGCTGCCTTTGACCTAACTAGAGAAATCTGTTGAAGGCTCTTTCCATTTGAACTTTGGTGCTTTTTTTCATACGAGACATGTGTAGAATATATGCAGGGAAAGTAGTTAAGATACTTTTTAACAATGTGATTCTTCCCCCATTTGAAAGAAAAGAGTGTGTCTAGTTAGCCAATTGAGAGGAAAGTTTTCCCACCACCCCAACAAAAAAAATCAATTTGGCTCTTCCTTTTATTAGAGAAACCCCTAGATAAGTGATGGGCAGGTGTGGTTCAGTAAAGCTAGAGAATTGCAGAATCCATTGTCTGCCCTTAGAAATAGTTTTGTTACTGAATAGGATTTCACATTTCTCAGTATTGAAACACATGCCTAAGTGGAGTTGAAATTTTTGTAAACATTGAATTACTTTTTTAACTGTCACTTTGTTAGCTCTAGAGTATACTATGATATCATCAGCATAAATGAGATGAGAGATAAGAGATTTAGCTTTGTTGTGATATCTGACATAATGAAGTGGCAAAATCTGTTTGTCCAGCATCTTGGATAAGTAGTCCATAGAGAGTATGAAGATGGCTGGTAAAAGTGGATCTCTCTATTTAAGACCTCTGGTGGCAGTAAACTCTCCCAAAATCTGACCATTGATGAGTATGGATTGTGAATTTCCCTTTTTGCCACCTAGAGATACGAGTGCAAAATGCTGAGTTAAAGCCTCTTGCAGCCAAAACAACAAGAATAAACTTCCAAGAAATGGTATCATAGGCTTTCTTGAGATCTAATTTATAAATTAGATTTCCCCCCTACAAGCCTTATCTAGATCAAGCATGAGCTCCTGTGCTATTAGAATATTATCTTCTATGAATCTACCCTTGACAAAGGCAGTTTGGTTTAAACAGATGAACTTCTCCAAATGCATTTGATGTCTACCCACAATTATTTTACTAATAATCTTAATAAGAATAGTAGTGAGGCTAATAGGTCTAAAATGATTTCACATTTTGGTTGTCGGTTGCAAAAGGGTTTTAAGATGGATTTGAATTAATATATATAAATAATTTCTGAAAATATCATTTAAATTTTGAAAAATAAGAAATTAAACCGATCCCATATAATCAATAGTTTAAATAATCAAGCGTTGTACAACAAGACATGCATCTATCCCAAAAAATAGATACATTGCTTGGTGGCGAGGCTTGATCAAATAAACTAAAGAATTCATGACATTCGTTTGGTCTGCAAACCATTTATATTGACCGAAAATTTCCCCTATATAGTATAAACCAACTATATAGGGTTTTTATTAATCTGGGGTCTTTAAGTTTCTTATAAGGGCAAGCCATTATAGTTAATTATATCTTAGATAACTGAGGTTACCTAAGAAAACTCTTGATACAGATCATCAAATATTTATATTCATAACTTTTAAAATGTAGGGTTCTTCAAGAAACTGTGATAATGTGAAATCCAATAGGTGAGTGGCTCAAGTTTAGAACAGTTATTGTAGGAATCCAAAGGAAAAGAGAGCTAGGTGAAAAACATAGATCCAAGAGGAATCTTGGTGCTTTCTCAAAGTATCCTATTGTTTGGCTTCAATTTGAGATATTTATTTAATGTTTTATCCTCTTAATTTTATTATTTAGGGCTTACATTCACTTGATACTGATCATGTGAATAGCCTGTAAGATAGGAAGATTTATGCCATATTGGATGAGAACCTCGAAATCCTAAGACAAGTTAGGGCTTATATTGCACAACATGGTCGTGCAAAAGCCTAAAGAGATAAGGTGAGGATTTATGCTGCACTAGGCAAGCTACCCCAAAGTCCTATGTCTTGTTGTTTAGTTCTAAGAAGTTTTGCTGTTTAGATGGTCGTGCTGCCCACTGTGCATGCTCCAAGCTCCTTATCGTAGCGGGTTCAGTTTAAAGAAATAGAAATTGAAGAGAGAAGAGAAGTATCATGTTTTAGAAATGTTTAAATTGAGGTGTCTTAATGTCTTATTAAGGGTAGTTTAAGTTGATTATAACGACACCGATTAGGATCTCATGGTTTTCTCATTTTGGTACCACTATTTTCTTCGAATTTACTTAGTTCAGATGAATTTACTAAACTCAACTTAATGAGTTCTGTACTTTCATTTAGACCGTGGGAAATCTCGTCAGCAGCTGTAGGTTGCCTCCTCCGAGGTATTGCCAGTAATCCAAAGAAACGTTTTAATTTAGTTTAAATTGTGATTTTGTTTTGTTTGTGATTAAATTTTGAGTTGTCTTATATTTTGATAGTTGTGGTGGTGAATTTGATTTTTTTTGTCTTGATTGTGATTGTTTTGGTTTTGTATTTTAGTTTTGTGGCTATCCTAATAGTTTTGGTTTTCATGCTGGGTGACATTGTTGTTTAACATGCAAGCTCATAAGCAAAAAAAGTACAATAAATGCAGTACAAAAATGAAGGTACTATAAACATATAAAAGTGTACCTGACAAGTCTTCTTGTTCCTTTACCTGAAACTTTGGTATCTTTTGCAATAAATATTTGTAATTTGCAAGAAAGTAAAACCTATAGATAGGTTCGTCATGGGCCCGCTATGTCTTATGTCATAACTTGGTGGGTCCTATTTATTCATTTAAGAGATGTCTTCTTTTAATAAGTATGTAGGTTCAGTTGCCTTACAAGGTGTCCAGAAGACTTGTGAGAAGGTCCAGTTAATACCTAGATATTTCACAACCCTTTTGAACTTTCTCGAGTTCATTTGAACTTATCATTATTATTAAATGATCCATCTATTTCATATTCTTATGCTCAGTGAGCCAATGTTTTAATTATCTCAAATGGTGGGGTAAATATCACTTTATATTTCATTTATGATTTATGTAAGTGGGGCATTTAGAGGCAACTTAATTTATGAAAGAATTTAATCAATTTTGATGGGCTTGTAGTGTTTCAAATATGTTTAAATTAGTTGTGTTTTATTTTCTAAACCTCATTAGTCAAATTTGATTAAGCCTAATCTCACTACCAAGCCCTTTGAGACTTATATGGGTATATTTATAACTTTTAGAAAAGAAAAGTTAAGTTACATGATTGTGATTCTTATCAAAATAATGGATTATCACTTAAAAATCAAATAGCGGTGTTTTATTGAAGAATTATTAACTTCCAAAGCCAAACCCCTAACCTTAAGGATCATTTAATTTAATTTTCACCCAAATTTATGTGGTTAATAAAATTATAAGCTTCTCTTTTAATGTGACAAAAATGAGATGAGTTTGTACCATTTATCCCTTCATATATTTCAATCATTCAAACTTGTTTATTAAGATTATCCATTACCCTTTTACCCTTTGATTAGGCCTAAATGCTAATTAAGGCTAAATCTTTCAAAAATTTCACTTTTGCCCCTAAAGGCCTTCTCACTCCATAATTCATTAAATTAATTTAAATGAATTTAAAATTTTTGTAATACCCCACTCATGAGTCAATTAAAACAATAGAGGAGATTTTTCTTAATTTAATTTATTTTATATAATTGTTTTTGTGCAAAATAGGGATTTTTCAATGAAAATTCAATAACTTAGTAAAAGCACATCATTTACTTTTGAGAAAATTATCGGAGGTTCACATAGACTAGAGAATCATTAGGAACAAATATCATGATTTTTGGAATTTTAATTTAATTATTATAATTATTTCAATTTTTAGAGTATTAATTAAATATAAAATATTATTTAATTGGAAAATTATGTTTTATATTTATATTAAATCTCTCTGAGGACAAGGACCAAATTTCATATTTTTGTGATTTATATTTTAATTATTAGAATTATTTTAATGAAAAATTAAGGAAATTCCATTTTAGCCTTTAAAAATTAATTTTGACCCTTTAAAATTTATTATCTTTATTTAGAGGGTTAGGAAAATTATTCCAATTATTCCTAAATGATCAGAAGGAAATTTGGAACATTTTCAACAATTTTATTAATTTTGTGATTTTTATTAATTTTTAATTATTTAAATATTAAAATAATGTTTAAAAATGAAAAACTTATTTTAATTACAATCTTATTTTTTAGGGACACTTCTAATCACAGAGAAGTTCCAAAATTAATTTGGTGATTTTTTAATTATATTTTAATTGCTATAATTATATAAATGTCAAAAGTGTATTTTAGCTTGAAAATTTCATTTAAGTGTTTAAATTAACTCCAGTTGAATTGAAAATTTTATGGCAAGTTTCTCTGACCTTAAACTACAATGGAGAATAATTTTTAGGTTATTTTCATTTATATTTAATCCAATTTATTTATATTCAGTATTTAGGGCTTATGTACAATTAGGGTTATACTTGGTGAGTTAAATCATGTTTACATTTTTCATTTGTTTCTATGGTTACAGTGAACCTACTGATGCACTGAAAATATATATGGTTTTTGCTATCTAATTTTACCTATTTTTGGTGATATTGCACTTTAAAGAAAGGTATTTTTCATGATTTGCTGCAGGTATGATGATTTTAGGTGATTGGAGTGAAAAGAAGCAAAAAGGAACGAATCCGAAGCAAAAAGTAACGAATCCAGAGCAAAAAGGAGAAAAAATGTTCTGGCACTGCCGGTGCCGGAATGGGCGCCGCCAGCGCCCAAATCTAGAGAGCACAGCAATTAAATGGCAGGATAGAGCGCCACCGACGCCCTATCGGGCGCCGCCGGCGCCCGAAGTCAGTGGAGTTCAAGTTTGAATAGTTTTGGCGACTTTTTGAAGGGATGCCTATGGAAACTCTTGGGATTTTGTCCCTATCATATAAGTAACTGCTTTTGGATGAAAAGTGGTGTGGTGAAGAGTGTCTAGAGAGTGTCTTGTGTCTTCTAGAGTAGTTTTTAGTGAGTGTTGAGTGTTAGGGTTTAGGAGTAGAGAGTTTAGAGTGAAGATTTGGGAGGGATTCTTCTGTAAGGAGGGGAGGAGAAGAGGTAAAGTGAGAGTTTGGTTCTTCCTTTCCATTCTAAAGAGAGAATCAAGTGTTGTAAAGAAAAGAGAAGAGGATTCAAAGGAAATTCAAGGGAATTGCATTGGGGAAGAGAAAAATAAGTTGTATTTTCTTTTGTAGTTTGTATGACTTTTCTTTTATATATAAAATTCATGTTTTATTGTATCTTCTCCATGAATTCTGAGTAGTCTCCCTTATCTTTCTTCTTGCATAGAGATGTGATGATGGATTGATGTGGATTTGATGTGCTTTTAATGTAATGAAGAAATTGTGACGGTTTTTCATTTAGAACTTAATTTACTTTCGATTTGGCCAATTGAAATGTTAAAATATGTTGTTGAACATTAAGCTTGAAAGGATTTAATGTCCTACAACAATAATGAAAGATCCATTCAATTTCTATTGATGAATTGCGTAGTTCATGGGAATTGAGTGCAAATAAATAGGGAAATACGTTTTGATGGACTTCAATGTGGAGATTTCAGGGTTACAGACTGAAATCCTCAAATTGGTTCTAAGATTAGTAATTAATATCAACGGCTAGCCTTCGCATGAAAGGGTGAGTGGGAGCTCCGAAGTGAGAGCCAGTATCCTCCCTGCCTAGCCTTAGAGTTAGTAACTAAACTTAGAATATGTCAATGTTCTTTTCTTACTTAGAAGAGGGGGTACTCTTTTAAAGGTAAAGAATCATCTGTGCTCCTATTTGGCACAATAAAATAGATAATTATTCCATATCAATCTACACATCATATTCTCAAAAACCTTTCAAATATTTAGTTTAGTGTCTGTTAGTTAATCTTGTTCTTAATGTTATTAGAAGTAATTGTAGTTAGTTAATTGTTACAGTTTCATTGTTCTTATTGTTTCCTGCTTAGTAGTAGTAAGTAGTAAACCTTAACTTTAGTGCTTATTACACATTGTGTAACGTTTTCTTAAAACTTTAATATTTCCCTGTGGGATCGATATCCAGGACTCCATTAGAGCCCTGTATTACTTGATACGATACGTATACTTTCGTTGAATGTTTGGACTTAACAAAATTATTATAAATCTATAAATCTGAGTTCATAAATTCTTGCAAAATATAAAGTCGAGCAGCAAGTTTTTGGCTCCGTTTTTAGGGAAATTAACGGAGTTAAGAAAGTAAGTAGGAAGGTATTTATTAATAATATAAAAAAACCTTTATTTTTTGTGTCTAATTGTGTGTTTGTTTATTTTTATTAAAGTATTTGTGTTTGTATATGCGTAGTAGCGGATCTATAGGTTTAGTACCTTAAGATTCAAAGTTAGAGCGTACTGTCAGAAAAATTAGAAAAAAACAAAAATAAATTGAAAATCCTTACAAAATGGTGAATATTCAAGATAATCAAATAAATGAAATTGGAAATTTGCCAAGACCTTTACGAGATTATGCTAACCCAACAGCAGATGAAATTCATATAACTATTCAAAATCCTAATGTTGCTGCTAATTCATTTAAACTTAAACCTGCTATTATCCAAATGGTACAAAATAATCAATTTGCTGGAACACCTAATGAGGATCCAAACTTACATCTTGCTGGTTTTTTAGAATTTTGTGCTACTTTTAAATATGATGGAGTGTCTAGTGATGCTGTCAGACTTAGACTTTTTCTTTTTTCATTAAGGGATAAGGCAAAGGCGTGGTTAAATTTGTTAGCACCTGGATCTATTAGAACTTAGGGAGAATTATCTCAAAAGTTTCTATTAAAATATTTCCCTCCATCAAAGACTGCTAAACTAAGAAATGACATTACATCTTTTTGTCAGTTTGAAGGAGAGTCAATATATGAAGCTTGAGAGAGATTTAAAGATCTTTTTAGGAAGTGCTCACATCACGCTTTACCAGATTGGTTAATAATTCAAACATTTTATAATGGATTAGTGAGATCATTGAGATCAATAATAGATGCTGCTGCTGGTGGATCATTAATGTCAAAACCTTTTGATGAAGCATACACATTAATTGAAAAAATTGCTACTAAAAATTTTCAATGGCCTTCTAAACGGGTAAATCCTAAGAGAGTAACTAGTGTTCATGATTCATATATGATGACTATGGTAGTTTCTCAAATTGCAGCCCTTTCAAAGAAAATAGATCAATATGGAATGAATTATTTTCAACCACCTCCAGTGTTAGAGTAAAATTCATTTAGACAGATAACAGAATCTCAAACACCTTACGAAACCTTAAATGATAATAATAGACCTAACAATCCTTATTCTAATTATAATAATCCTGGTTAGAAGAATCACCCAAACTTCAATTGGAATAATAGTAATGCTAATGTTAACCTGCATTGGGCTAACAATTCTATGAATCCAATTAGAAATTCAAAAAATCAAAGAAATTCTAATTTTAGACCATCTTGTCTCCCTAGATTTAATAGTAACCCACAATTTAAGGATAAGAAGTTGTCTACTGAAGAAATGATTCTGAACATGGGAAATCAATTACAAGCTCAAGGTGTTGCTATGAAGAATATTGAAAATCAATTAGGACAGATTTTCACTGCACTTCATAATAGACCTTCGGGAACACTTCCCAGTAATGTGGAGATCAATCCAAAAAATCAAAACAAGGAACAACTTAAGGCTATTCAATTAAGGAGTGGAAAAGAATTGGAAACTAGAGTGCAAAAAGAAGTTGAAATAGAAAAGGAGAAGGTGAAAATTTAAAAAGGTTCAAACAAGATTTATCTTGACTTAGACTATCCTCTTGAACCAATGAAGATAACTGTTGAAAAGCCACCACCTCTATTTCCTTAAAGATTAAAGAAACAAAACAGGGATAACAAATTTGGAAAATTTTTGGAGATCCTTAACGATTAACATTCTTTTTGTTGAAGCATTAAAACAAATATCTGACTATGCTAAGTTGACCCGACCCGCAATAACGTAGTAATATTCACTTCCAAAAGATGGCCAAAAACTTGACGCAATTTATAAATAGCGGCTAGTGTATAAAATCAAAATGTTGTAAAATTTTAGAAAATATTTTACACACTAGGGGTGCTATGCAAGTATACGTATCGTTTCAAGTAATATAGGGTTTTCTTTTATAACCCCAGTATCGATCCCACAGAGAAGTGAGGTAAGCCCAATCTATTTCTATAAGGCCTAAATTTGGAATGTCAATTAAAATGAGTTTTTTAATAACTAATCCTAAATTAAATTCTTAAATAAAAAGATAACTTCTAGATAAATTGGTTTGGAGAAATTCGAGATATAAAAAATTAACTTTCTCTTGCAATTACATAGATAATGTGTAAGAAAGATATGCTTAGAATTAATGCAGTAGTGCCAAATAGAAGCATTCTTATTCTTTAACTTTTGGTCCAGGCATAAAGAACATTGGCTAATCTATAGTTCGGTTCAGGATGTTTTATTAGTAGAATGGATTAATCTAGGCTCACACTTCTAGATGTCCAAGGGTGGCTATGGTCGGCCCTACCAGTGACCCGTTCTCTTTCTATAGATCAAATTATTAGAATTTAGTCTGTCACTCTAAAAACTAATCAATTCTGCGCCCAATAAACAATATCTCCCTATTTATTTGCACTTCACCTTGAATAACCCGCACAAGGCCTTCAACTACCCAAGGATTTATGTGATATCTACTAGTTAAGAATTCATCTCCTTCTAGGTCTCAGAATACTTGAATATGATTTAACAATACAAGTGATCAATTTGTAAAGTAAATGAAGATTCGGTATGAATATCATCACCATAATTTAATAAGAGAATATCTAAGCAAATCTTAATTCCTAAACATGCTTCTATTTCATTACAAAATAAAAGTAAATGAAAATAATGGCATAAGAAGTAAAAGGGTTGATAGAATTATGTAATAAATTAAGTGTCAACAAGGAACTTATTTCATTAGTATTCTATTATATTTATGCAACTATTTGTCACCTAGAAGCATCTAATAGATAATTCTATCATAAAAATGATTTTCCTATGCATGCCACTACTTCATATTAAAAGAAAGAGTAAAGGAAATCACTTACGAAACATGGATAATTCACGACAGAAAACTTGGTTTAAAACAAAGAAAATCCACTAGAAAGTGTTTACAACAATTACAAGAGAATGAAGAACACAATACTTAGCTTTTTCCTTCGAAAGAAAGAAGAAGATATCTCCACCAAAGTTTCCCACTGATCCATGCGACGCTCGTACATCCCTTACATAAATATCTCAAAATCCCTCACCAATCTCTCCATAAGATGTAAAAATTTACATCTTCATAACTCTAAATGACTAAAATGACTAAGGAGGAAGAAAGAGACTATAGGGTGCGATTTTCTCGAAGGAGTGGCCTCCTATTTATAGGCTTCAAGGGTTGCCTCAAGGCACCTCTTCAAAATTTGTCCATGTTCAATGAATCTTCTAGAAACCAACTCTGGCGCCTAGGCGCTGGACTCCGTGCCCGAACAGTCGCACCCCTTCACTTTGGATCGCACCTCTTCGTGATTTAAACTGCTCCAATGTGTCTAGATTCATTGTATCACATGTCCTATATATTAGGAATAACTTCCAGGCTTCTAGAAGGTCTAGAAACTACTTAACACCGTCAAAATAACTCCCAAAGTCGTCAAAAATCCGTTCATAACCATTTCTGGATGATTCAGGCGCCTAGGCCTTGATTCAGGCGCCTTGGCGTCGTTTTCTCGTCGTCACTGGCGCCTAGGCGCCACCCTGTGCGCAGCTCCACTGTTTTGCTCCGTTTGGCTCCGTTTCAACTCCGTTTCGCCCCATTTCAGTTGCGTTGCGTTCCTAACATCTTCACCTACAAGATATACATAAAAATAACCTTTCTCAAAAGTATAATTTCATTCAAAAACATGTGAGAAATATAAAAAATATTAAACATAGAAAGACATATCAATATGTACTAAGTTAAAATCTTCTTCCTTTGCTTATTTTGGCTCAAAATTGCATAGTTTTTGCCTCATTTTCTATAAAATCATATTTTTATACTTGAAGACAAAAATATACAAAATTACTTCATTTATAGTGTAATATTATTAAAAATGTGCATAAAATGAGCATGAAATATATACTAAAAATAGGTACTTTTTTCTTGGATCAAAATCCCCCAAACTTAAACGTTAATTGTCCTCAAGTAACACTATAATCATTAAAAACCACATAAGCAAATCATGTGTATGAGTTTCTTTAGGAGTTTCTAAAATTTGTTTTAGAAATATAGTAGTCCAATTTAGAAAAAATTTTAGTAAATGAGACCAATTTAAAGTTTAGAAATCTCTTAGATGAAAGAGTATGAAAATATGTGTTGCTATCTAATTCAGAAATGCTTGTAAATTTTTCAAAATATAGTGGTTAGGCATTTTATTTTCTTTACTTAAAAATCTTTATTAAAAATAATTATACTAACTATATTATATTTTAAAGCTTAAGATTTTCTCAAATTTATACTTTAAAAAGCTCAGGTGTGGAACCAATTTTTGATTAGGCCTTTTAATCCTCAAGCTTCTCCTTCCTTTTTCACATAATATACTCTTTTTTTCTTTTATTTTTCTTTTTCTTTTTCTTTTCCTTTTCTTTCTTTTTTTTTCTTTTTTAGGCAAAGATTACTATATCTGGATAGGCCTTTAATAATTTTGAATTCCACCCTTCCTTTCCTAAAGCATAAGGTAGATATATATCTTTTACTTAGAAATATAATAACAGTTTTGAGAATTATTTTTCAATAAAAGAAATTTAAATATTGAAAAAAAAGTCTAGTCCTTCTATTTTTCTAAAAATACAACTTTTCTTACTAAAGATGGTTACACAATATTTATCATTTCTTCACTAAGAAAAATTAACTTTAAATTTTTCATCACTACTATATATTTTAACTAAATTCTCTTACTTATTTCTATATTCAAAACTTTATTTCCCTAATATAACTTCATACACATAATTATTTTTCAATCAAAATCAAATTTATTTAAAGCAGTTTTGAGGACAAATAAAATTTAAGTTTTTGAAAATTGTTTTTATTCCCCCCCCAAACTTGAATTTTTTAAAATATTTTGCAATTAATTCCATAAAATGTAGGAGGAAGAAAAATAAAAGTTAAATCTACTATCTACTACAACATCCTATCAAATTTAAACACATGCATAATCAGGATAGAATGATTGCAGGAGAAGGTAAATCTAGCCTAAAACATGCGTACAATAATATTAAACTAAAAAGAAAGTATACTAACTTTAAAATATATTTTTCTTCCTACCCCCAAAATTGAATTTGAATATGTATAGCATTCATCACAGAAATTATAAGTAGGAAGAAAAGTAGTTCAAAAATTCTATCTACCACAATTGCCTATCAATAACATCTACGTGTATTCATCAGGACAGAATAATTTGCAACAGAAAGTAAATCTAAACTAACATGCTAGAATAAAATTAAATTAAATAAAGGTTAAATAAGCATGAAGAACATCGGCATGGGAAAATATATTTAAGTGTTCTTCAAATCATTAAATTGTTGTAACACAAACACAAATACAAACACACAAACTAAAATATCTAGACTCGCAAATTCATACACAAATATCAATTGAGGTTAATTTGATCTCCTTTTCTACTCACATTTCCCTCCTTACTTTCAATTTCTAACGGAAGAAACTACACTAATAACGTGGGTGTATTAATAAAAGTAGTACAGTTCATCTATATTTTGTTTACTAAATAAGTTCGCGACCTTACTCAGCGAAAACAAAGTCAATTAAAGGAAGTAACGGAGTTGACATGGAGTGGTCCAAGTCTAAACTCTACATGCTTTAAGGTAATGCTCAGCTCCAGTTGAGAACTGAGTTATAACAGACTCGTCAGCCTACTACCACCAGAAGTCATATACAAATTTAGTTAAGACCAAGGCATAACCTCACAAATCTAATCCGCACTAAAGCAAACTCAAAAAATAAACATACTCTCAAGCACTCTAAATCAAAGTACACTGATAACTATGGGTTGCCTCCCATATAGCGCTCGTTTTTAACGTCGCGGGCCCGACAAATGATTCCACCTAGATCAAAATTCCAATTAAGTAATCCTCGGTTAACCGCCTAATCATTTCCAGATCCAGGGATTTCTATAAAATCCTCAAATTTTAATTTTCATTTAGCTCTTCATATTCAGCTTGATTTATATAATTGTTCCTCATATTTCTTTCTAGATCCAATATTCTTCTATTGATTTGATGAATTTGCATATTAATATCATCCTTGAAATTTATAAGAAATGGATCTTTATAAGATACTTCAATATCTCCCAAATTTTGGATCGGATTCTCTTTAGATAATTCAGATTCAGGATTAAATTCTTCTATATTACTCTTCTTTTTCAAATTATCTTCCAATTCTTCCCCTTTAGAATTATTAAATGATGGAGGATCTATCTTAGTTGAGGAAATAAGTTTTTCTAATTCCTTAGGAATTTCTTCCAATGGTCTTCCAATATCCTTATCCTCTTTTCTCAACTCAAAGTTCTTTTGAAATATATCCTCAAATTCTCTTCCAAGTCTTAGTTCAATAATTTTATCATGTTCATCATTCAATTCAGGTTTTTCTTGTGATTGAGTCGAATCCAAAGATATAAAGACTAGTTGTGTAGATGAATTCCCTAAATAGGTAGGCTTTATAATTGTATGGGGTACATCCATCTTATGTTCATGAGATTTTTCAACAGATGGAACTAAAAGTTTACTATTTTCGGTGACGTCCATCATTTCACACCTCTCTTGAACATACATACAGTCTTCTTTAAATAACATTTTTGAATCATCATGAAAATCCATTCTGACCTCCTCTGTTATCTTACTCTCAAAACTTTCTTGGAAATGGTTTTTATTTAGATAATCAATTTCATCCATCCAAAAACAATCATCAATTTTCTCAGCTGGATGTTTCATAGTCTTTAATACATCAAAAGGTACTTCCGGTCATTAATATTCATAGTCAACTTTCCTTTTTGCACATCTATCATAGCTTGTCCAGTAACAAGGAAAGGTCTCCCTAAAATAATTGGAATTTCTTTATCTTCCTCCATATCTAATACAATAAAGTCCACAGAAAAGATAAACTTATCCACTTTAACAAGCACGTCTTCTATAACTCCTTTTGGATAAATGATATATCGATCAGCTAACATAAGGGTTACAGTAGTGGGAGAAATATCGACTATACCTATCCTTCTAAATATAGATAGAGGCATCACATTAATGCTCACTCCTAAATCACATAAAGCTTTTCCACAATCTTTTTCCAATTGCACAAGGAATTGTAAAGCTACAAGGATCGTTAAGTTTCCGAGGAAAATTTTTCTGAAGTATAGCGCTGCACTCCTTATTTAGTGTAACTGTCTCATAATCTCTAAATTTCCTTTTATTGTTTAATATCTCCTTCATAAACTTTGCATAACTTGGCATCTGTTCCAAATCTTCAGTGAAAGTAATATTTATCGTTAACTTCTTAAGTACTTTCGTGAACTTTGAAAATTTCTTATCCAATTCATACTGCTTAAGTCTTTGAGGAAATGGAGGTGGTGGTCTTTCTAAATTGATTTTAGTTGGAGATATTAATTTTTCTAGATCCTTAGAAACATGTTCTTCAGGTCTTTTAGTTTCCTTTGTGTCTCTCACAACTTCTTTCTCTTTTTTAACCACTTCCTCTATCTCTCTTGCACTTTTTAAATGGACAACTTCTACTTGTTCATTAGTGTTCTCTTTAGGGTTGATCTCAATGTTACTAGGAAGTGTTCCTTGGGGTCTATTGCTTTGTGAATTAACAATTTGTCCCAATTGATTCTCTATGTTTATAATCGCAGCATTTTGACTTTGCAACTAGTTTCCCATTTTTAATACCACTTCTTCCATAGACATCTCATTATCCTCAAATTGTTGATCATTGTTAGAGTCCGGTGGATATGAAGGTCTATAGTTTGTGTTCTCCTGATTATTCCAACTTTCATTAGGATTTGCATGATTATTTTCCCATTTTTGGTTTCCACCATCAGTAGTATGATTCCAGTTAAATTTAGGATGATTCTCCCAACCTAGGTTGTAAAAGTTAGAATATAGGTTGTTTGTGGCATTTAAAGTTTCATATGATAAGTTAGAATCAATCATATTCCCTAATGAACTTTCCTCACTTACTGGAGTAAATTGAGGCTGGTTCATTCCAAATTGGTCCAACTTCCTTGATATTTCAACAACCTGAGATGCAAGAATTGCAATCGCATCTATATCATGAACACTAGCTACCTTTTTAGAATTTACCCTTGTAGAGGGCCATTCAAATTCATTTGTAGCTATTTATTTAATTAACACATACACTTCATCAAATGATTTTGACATTAACGATCCACCAGCGGCAGCGTCAATTATAAACTTAAGGGATCCTACTAACCCATTGTAAAAAGTTTCAATGATTAACCAATTAGATAGAGCATGGTGTGGACACTTTCTTAGGAGTTCCTTAAATCTTTCCCAGACTTCGTATATTGATTCCCCTCCATATTGACAAAATGAGATAATATCGTTTCTAAGTTTAGCTGTCCTTGAAGGTGGAAAATACATAGCTAGGAATTTCTGAGTTAACTCTTCCCAAATTTTAATAGAACCAGGTGCTAATGAGTATAACCACATTTTAGCCTTATCTCTTAGTGAGAAAGGAAAAAGCCTTAGTCTAACAACATCGTCTGACATGCTGTTATAACTAAATGTAGCACAAAGTTCTAAAAAACATGATAAGTGTAAATAGGGATCCTCCAAAGGAGTTCCCCCAAACTGGTTGTTCTGCACAAGTTGGATAATCTCAGGATTTATTTTAAACGAGTCAGTTTCTACGACAGGGTTTTGTATACTTGTGTGAATTTCATCTGTCGTAGGATTTTCATAATCCCTCAATGAAGTATGATGATTTTCTAAGTGATTTTCTTAAAAGTTTTCCATTTCCATTTCTAGTTTTTCGAGTCCCTTCAGTTTTTTTAATTTTTTCCATTTTTCTAACTCGGGATCATAAGGCACAAGTCCTTCAGATCCTTTGTTTCGCATACGTAACACAACAAACAAGTACATTAACAATTAAACAAATAATAGATAAAATATATTCAACACAACAAAACATTTTCACGAACACCTTATTTTTCACACAAACAGTTTTTACGACACTACAATTTTCCAAGTCTAAACCTAATTATTTTAACTAAAATTCTCCTAAAGTTCTTATCGAAGCTTCCCGGCAACGGCGCCAAAAACTTGACCCGACCCGCAATAACGCAGTAATATTCGCTTCCAAAAGATGGCCAAAAACTTGACCCAATTTATAAATAGCGGCTAGTGTATAAAATCAAAATGTTGTAAAATTTTAGAAAATATTTTACACACTAGGGGTACTACGCAAGTATACGTATCATTTCAGTAATATATGGTTTTCTTTTATAACCCCAGTATCGATCCCACAGAGAAGTGAGGTAAGCAATCCTTTAGGCTAATTCCAGTCTATTTCTATAAGGCCTAAATTTGGAATGTCAATTAAAATGAGTTTTCTAATAACTAATCCTAAATTAAATTCTTAAATAAAAAGATAACTTCTGGATAAATTGGTTTGGAGAAATTCGAGATATTAAAAATTACCTTTCTCTTGCAATTACATAGATAATGTGTAAGAGAGATATGCTTAGAGTTAATGTAGTAGTGCCAAATAGAAGCATTCCTATTCTTTACCCTTTGGTCCAGGCATAAAGAACATTGGCTAATCAATAGTTCGGTTCAGGATGTTTTATTAGTAGAATGAGTTAATCTAGGCTCACACTTCTAGATGTCCAAGGGTGGCTATGGTCGGCCCTACCAGTGACCCGTTCCCTTTCTATAGATCAAATTATTAGAATTCAGTCTGTCACTCTAAAAACTAATCAATTCTGCGCCCAATAAACAATATCTCCCTATTTATTTGCACTTCACCTTGAATAACCCGCACAAGGCCTTCGACTACCCAAGGATTCATGTGATATCTACTAGTTAAGAATTCATCTCCTTCTAGGTCTCATAATACTTGAACTGGATTTAACAATACAAGTGATCAATTTGTAAAGTAAATAAAGATCCAGTATGAATATCATCACCATAATTTAATAAGAGAATATCTAAGCAAATCTTAATTCCTAAACATGCATCTATTTCATTACAAAATAAAAGTAAATGAAAATAATGGCATAAGAAGTAAAAGGGTTGATAGAATTATGTAATAAATTAAGTGTCAACAAGGAACTTATTTCGTTAGTATTCTTTTATATTTATGCAACTATCTGTCACCTAGAAGCATCTAATAGATAATTCTATCATAAAAATGATTTTTCTACGCATGCCACTACTTCATATTAAAAGAAAGAGTAAAGGAAATCACTTACGAAACATCGATAATTCACGACAGAAAACTTGGTTTAAAACAAAGAAAATCCATTAGAAAGTGTTTACAACAATTACAAGAGAATGAAGAACACAATACTTAGCTTTTTCCTTCTGAAAGAAAGAAGAAGATCTCTCCACCAAAGTTTCCCACTGATCCATGCGACGCTCGTACATCCCTTACATAAATATCTCAAAATCCCTCACCAATCTCTCCATAAGATGTAAAAATCTACATCTTCATAACTCAAAATGACTAAAATGACTAAGGGGGTAGAAATAGACTATAGGGTGCGATTTTCTCTAAAGGAGTGGCCTCCTATTTATAGGCTTCAAGGGTTGTCTCAAGGCACCTCTTCAAAATGTGTCCATGTTCAATGAATCTTCTAGAAACCAACTCTGGCGCCTAGGCGCAGGGATCTGGCGCCTAGGCGCAGGGATCTGGCGCCGAGGCGCCGGACTCCGTGCCCGAACTGTCGCACCCCTTCACTTTGGGTCGCACCTCTTCGTGATTTAAATCGCTCCAATGTGTCTAGATTCATTGTATCACATGTCCTATATTATAGGAATAACTTCCAGGCTTCTAGAAGGTCTAGAAACTACTTAACACCGTCAAAATAACTCCCAAAGTCGTCAAAAATCCGTCCATAACCATTTCTAGATGATTATGGCGCCTAGGCCTTGATTATGGCGCCTAGGCGCCGTTTTCTCGTCGTCACTGGCGCCTAGGCGCCACCCTGTGCGCAGCTCCACTGTTTTGCTCCGTTTGGCTCCATTTCAACTCCGTTTCGCCCCATTTCAGTTGCGTTGAATTCCTAACATCTTCACCTACAAGATAGACATAAAAACAACCTTTCTAAAAAGTATAATTTCATTCAAAAACATGTGAGAAATATAAACGATATTAAACATAGAAAGACATATCAATATGTACTAAGTTAAAATCTTCTTCCTTTGCTTATTTTTGCTCAAAATTGCATAGTTTTTGCTTCATTTTCTATAATATCATATTTTTTACTTGTAGACAAAAATATGCAAAATTACTTCCTTTATAGTGTAATATCATTAAGAATGTGCATAAAATGAGCATGAATTATATACTAAAAATAGGTACTTTTTTCTTGGATGATAAGTTTATGAAGGATATTTTGAGAAAGAAAAGAAAGTTTACAGACCATGAAACTGTTGCACTTAGCGGAGAGTGTAGTGCAATTATTCAGAAGAAGCTTCCGAAAAAACTTAAAGATTCTGGTAGTTTCACTATTCCGTGCACTATAGGTGAAAATTTTTTCAGAAAAGATTTATGTGATATGGGAGCGAGTATTAATCTTATGCCTTTGTCAACTTTCAAAAGGTTGGGAATAAGAGAAATTTCTCCTACATCTGTGACTCTTCAGTTGGCCGATCGTTCCATTACTTATCCTAAAGGAGTGGTGGAAGATGTGTTAGTGAAAGTGGATAGATTTATCTTTCCTGTGGATTTTATTGTACTTGATATGGAGGAAGATAAAGAAATTCCAATCATTTTGGGAAGACCATTCTTTGCTACTGGAAGAGCGGTAATTTATGTTCAAAAAGGAGAATACTATGAGAGTTAATGATCAAGAGGTAACATTTAGTATTTTAAAATCTATGAAGTATCCCTCAATAGAAAAAGATAATGAATGTTTTAGAATGGATGTATGTGATTACTTGAGAAACGATCATTTTGAAGATATATTTGAAAAAGAAGAAGAATATAAAAATATGTTTGAAGAAGAAAGTGAAGTTGAAGAAAATTCAGATAATGAGAAGAATGAAGATTTGGAGTATGTTCAGGAGAGATTCGAAATATTAGACACTATGGAAGGTGGAGATAAAAGCTTAATTCCATCTATCATAAAACCTCCTGAACTTGAAATGAAAATTCTCCCTAATCATTTAAAGTATATGTTCTTAGGAGAATCATCTACTTTACCTATTATTGTATCTTAGGAGCTAAAGGAATACCAAGAACATAAGTTCTTGGAAACTTTAAAAAGATACAATAAAGCACTTGGATGGACTTTGGCAGATATTAAAGGAATTAGTCCTTCGATTTGTATACACAGAATTTTATTAGATGAAGAACATAAACCTAGAGTTGATCCGCAAAGGAGATTGAATCCTATAATGAAAGAAGTAGTTAATAAAGAGATTTTAAAATGGATGGATGCTGGAATTATTTATCTTATTTCAGATAGTGCTTGGGTAAGTCCAATACATTGTGTACCGAAAAAGGGAGGAGTGAATGTTGAAGTGAATGAATGTAATGAAATTATACCTACGAGACAAATTAATGGATGAAGAATTTGTATTGACTATAGGAAATTAAATGCTGCCACTAGAAAAGATCACTTTCCTCTTCCTTTTCTCGATCAAATGCTAGATAGATTTGCTGGACACAAGTACTACTTTTTTTTGGATGGATATACTGGTTACCATCAAATACCTATTGCTCCTGAGGATCAAGAAAAGAACATTTACTAGCCCTTATGGAACCTTTGATTTTTGAAGAATGCCTTTTGGACTGTGTAACACACGTGCAACATTTAAGAGATGTATGATGTCTATCTTCAGTAGTATGATAGATAATGGAAAATAAGTTTTTATGGATGATTTCTCTGTATTCGGGACTTAATTTGAAATTTACCTGGAAACTTAGCAAAAGTTTTGGAGCTTTGCGAGAAAACAAATCTATTTTTGAATTGGGAGAAATGTCGATTTCTGGTTGCAGGAGGAATTGTGCTTGGGCATAAAATTTTTGAACATGGTATGGAGGTCGACCCTGCTAAAATTAGAGTGATTGAGAGATTACCGCCACCAACTACTGTGAGAGAGGTGAGGAGTTTCTTAGGACACGCTGGATTTTACAGGCGATATATTAAAGATTTTTCTAAAATTACCAAACCTTTGTGCCGAATTTTAGAAAATGATAGAAATTTTGATTTTAATGATGGATGCTTAAGAGCTTTCGAATTATTAAAAGAAAAATTAATCATTGCACCTATAATTGTTTCACCCGATCGGGAGAAACCATTTGAACTTATGTCTAGTGATTATGCAATCGGAGTAGCATTGGGGCAAAGGCATGATAAAGTATTTAAAGTCATTTACTATGCTAGTAAGACTCTTAATGAGGCTCAAATTAATTATACCACAACTGAAAGAGAATTATTAGCTATAGTGTTTGCTTTTGAAAACTTTAGACCTTATTTAATTGGAGCTAAAAGTATTGTGCATACAGACCATTCGGCTATTAAATATCTAATGTAAAAGAAGGATGCGAAACTTAGACTCATTAGATGGATACTTCTTTTGCAAGAATTTGATTTTAAGATAGTTGATAGGAAGGGAGCTGATAATCAAATAGCTGATCATCTATCCAGAATAGACTATGATAAATTATCTGAATTTGAAAAAGAAATTACTGAAATTTTCCCTGATGAGCAACTCTATACTATTATGGGAAATAATTTGCCTTGGTATGCTGATATTGTGAATTATATTGTAAGTGATATTGTACCACCTGATTTAACAAGGCAACAACAAAAGAAGTTTAAATATGATGCAAAATTCTATTTTTGGGATGAGTCCTATCTATATAAACAGTGTAAGGATCTGATTATTAGGAAATATGTGCCACAAGAAGAAACAAATTTGATTGTTTAACGATGGCACGATTTTGAATTTGGAGGTCATTTTGGTGTTGATAAAACTACTTTGCAGATTTTACAATCTGGATTTTGTTGGCCTACTCTTTTTAGAGATGTTTATAGATATATTAAATCATGTGATCGGTGTCAGAGAGTAGGTAATATCTCTAGAAGAAATGAAATGCCTCTAAATTATAATTTGTAAGTTGAAATTTTTTATGTATGGGGATTAGATTTTATGGGACCATTTACTCCTTCATTTAGAAATCTATATATTTTGGTTGCTGTTGATTATGTCTCAAAATAGATTGAAGCTGTTGCTTTACCCAGATGTGATGCTCGGAGTGTTTCAATATTTTTAAAGAAAAACATATTTACAAGATATGGAATGCCGAGAGTAATCATAATTGATGGTGGATCCCATTTAAGGAATAATCGAATTAAGAGATTAATTGAGAATTATAATATCATTCATAGAATCTCTACTGCTTATCATCCATAGACTAGTGGTTTAACATAAGTCTCTAATCGTAAAATTAAAAGAATTTTAGAGAAAACTGTGGATAACTATAAATTAGATTGGTTTACTCGATTAGATACTGCTTTATGGGCTTATAGAAATGCTTTTAAAACCCCTATTGAAATGTCTCCTTATAGACTAGTGTTTGGTAAGACTTGCCATTTACCAGTTGAATTGGAGTATAAAGCATATTGGGCGATCAAAGAGTTAAATTTTAATTTGAAAAATGCTGGATAGAAAAGATTTGTGTAATTGAATGAATTGGAAGAGATTAGAAATGCATCTTATCACAATGATAGGATCTATAAAAAGAAAAGGAAATTATGGCATGATCGAAAGATATTGAAAAAGAATTTGGAAAATGGACAAAAAGTTTTATTATACAACGCAAGATTGAAGTTATTTCCTGGAAAGCTCAAGTCTAGATGGTTAGGACCTTTTACAGTTGTAAAAGTTCATTCTTTTGGAGCTATTGACATTAAAGATCCTGATACTGGAAACATTTTCAAAGTTAATGGGCATCGATTAAAGCCTTACTCTGACGGGTTTAAACCTGACTTCAAAGAGGTTTTAATGTCGAGTCATCTCGTTTAACTAAATGGTTTGTCGGGCTGACGACATTAAACCAAGCGCTTTATGGGAGGCAACCCATATGTATCTTTGTGGTGTGTTTGCTTGTTTGTTGTAGTTGTGCTTTTTAGATAGTTGTTTTTGAATCCTAATTACTCTTAAATACTTTAAAAATTGATAAATGATGAATCAAATCGAGATATTGGAATATTTTGGACCAAACGAAGTTCGGTGAGAATTTTTGACCACTGGCGCAGTCGGCGCCCTGTCATTTTCCTACACTGAACTTGACTATTTGAGCACCGCTGGCACCCTATCGAGCGCCGCCGGCACCCAAAAGCTGCTTGACGGTTTTTAAGTTTCAAAATGTGAGTTTTGGCGGTTTTTGGCGGGATCTTCGTCCTTATAACTCCCTAAACTCCATTTTTGACTTCTTAACTCCAGAAAAACGAAAACCACCTATCCCAATTCGTATCCTATGGATTCCTTTACCATTGAAACCCCTCGATTTCATGTTTTCAACCAAAAGAAGTTCATAAGTTTTGAAGCGTAGCGTTTGTTCAACAAAGTGATTATGAGAAGAAGGATTATCAAGGAAAGAGGCTTCATAAATCGAGGTATGGATAATCCTACTACTAGAGTTGAAGAAATTATTAAAGAGAGACGTTGGAAAGTGCTTTGCTACACTACCGCTGCCGTTGTTGTTCCCGTTGTGAAATCGTTTTATGCAAATCTTCACGAGATCAACAAAGGGTTTGTATTTATGCGTGGTAGATTTGTTCAATTCACTCCTACACGAATCAACGATCTCTTTATGATCGATAACGTATCTATTTGTCATTATTCTAATTTCAATGCCACGAGGGATAATATGAATGATGTATATCGATATCTGACTAATGAGAATGAAGAATGAGAAGTTAGAGAGAATGGATACACGAGTTTCCCATCTGCATCTCCCAATCCAGTATCGAAGCAGTGTCATTACTTTTTTTCGGCAAAGTTATTTCTGACATTAAAGATTAGCAGGTAACCAAGGAAAGCACCATTTTGAATTTCTGTATTCAAACTGGGAGGCCGGTTGATATTGGTAATATTATTATGAAATCAGTACTTGGATTAATTGTGCATGGCTCTAAATATGGGTTTGGACACCCATCCACCATCTTTTTGTTATGTAGTCAGTCACAGGTTCCTTATGAAAGTTGGGAAAAGGTTCTTCTTCCATGGAGGCCTATTAATCCAACTAATCCCTACGACTACCAGACAGTTGGAGATGAAGATGACATGAATTTGCTTGCTGATCAACCAACACAGACTTCACAGCCGATTCAACCCTATTTTCCTGATGGTTCGAGAATGATATTGAAGAGGATCAAATAATTGGAGAAAGAGGTACGAAACATTATGAATGCGATCAATAACATTTTTGATTTATTCGATCATATATATTGGAGATTGAAAGAGCAATTCGATCTCACTGGTTGAATTGAGATGGGCTTGATCAATCTTATGAAGAAGAATGCGGTGATTGCAGAAGAATCATCTGACAAATTTCCATTTCGTCTATTCTATAACTTGTTTGTGCATCAGCAATCAATTAGAGACATTAGAGGAGAGGATAGTTTTGAAACTGATGTGGAGTAATTGATGGATTCTACTTATGTTTGTTGCGTGTTTAGTTTGCTTTGCTTAGTTATGTTTGGTTTGTGTAGTATTTGCTTTGAGATTTGAACTTGGATTTGGATGTGTTTACTTTCATTGTGTGCTTAGATCTTAGTGCTTGCTTATCGTAGAGTACTTGCTGCACTAAACATCTAAGAATAGTTAGTTTGAATGAACATATTTAGTGTCTATAATGTAACTTGAATTATATATATATAAGATTGTTATGTATTGTTTGTGTGAAAAATTGTGTTAATTATTGCTTATGGGATGATGTAAATGCCTATTGAAGTGTTAAACATCATTGTGGACGTCCCAGAAAGTATTTTAGACTGGCACCGTCGGCGCCAGAATGGGCGCCGCTGGCGTCCAAATCCAGAGAGTTGGCCAATATTTTTAGATAGAGCACCGCCAGCGCCCTATTGAGCGACGCCAGCGCCCGAACCCAGAAAAAGGCCTAAAACCCTCAATTTCGCGATTTTTGTCCCGGGACTCGCAAATTTTTCCATTTCCTTCGTCTTCCTCCTCCATTTTTACGATTTTGAAAATCTAGGGCTTGCTAGATCTCAGATTTAAGGAGATTTCTAGGCTTTTCAACATCAGATTTGCACTTCTCTTGGTAAGGGCTTCACTTTAAGTTAAAATTTTTAGATTTTCACCATGGAAATCTCTCACATTGCCTATGGTGGAAATTTTTGGAGTTTTAAAGAGATTTTGAGATTTTCATGATGAAATTTGCTCTTACTTGTTTTAAATAGTGTTTGGAGTTTGTTACGTTGTAAATTTGGAATTTATTATAATTTTCTTACAAATTTTAGAAATTCACATGGCTCCAAGAGGGAAGAGGAAGTTGGATTTTGATGAGGAGAGGTTTGTCAACGTGAAAGCCCAATTTCACTATAACTCTATCCTTCACAACAAGAATTGTATCCAAGATCGAGCTTTTGATAGTCCTGTCGGATCCGTGCAACAATTAATTGTAGAGCGAAACTGAGAGCGATTTTGTTATTTCACTGCAAATGCTGTTATGGGAGTTGTTAGAGAATTCTATTCTAACATACCCTGGACTGAGACTGAGTATGTGCTTGTTAGAGGGAAGATGGTTGAGTTTACTCCTCAGCGTATCAATGCTTTCAATCAGACTCGAGAACCATTCGTGTGTGAATACAAAAAATTTGACACTGGGAGGGAGAATATGAGATAAGTTATTGCTTTTCTGACTGACGGGCGAGGATAATGGAAAGTAAGTCAAAAACAGTTGATAAATTTCCCCGCCTCCACTTTGAATATTGCTTCAAAAGTTTGGCATTATTTCATTTCTACAAGACTATTACCATCTTATCACCGCAGCGAAGTTACTAGAGATAGAGCGATTTTGAACTACTGTATTTAGAAGATGAAAAAGATTGATATTGGAGCTATTATTTACAAGAATACTCAGACGATTGCTAGAGGCGAGACCACTGGAGGATTAGGACATCCTGCTTTAGTTCATGCCCTGTGTGTTCAGTCTGGAGTGGAGTTCAGTAGTTATGAGGAAGTGGCTATACTATTGAGACCTATTACAAAGAATATTATCGATACTTATGGTCTCATGTAGGAGCCAGAGTTGAGCGTAGGAGTACTGATATTCCTACTACTAGTTATGATGTTCCATCTACTTCTGAGCTGCCTACCTTATCTGATATTATGGAGCAGCTGAGACTACAGAGTTCTAGTATGGATAGACTCCATGGTTGGATGGATGTATTTGAGGCGAGGAGTGATGTGAATGAAGATTATCTGCAAATGAGAGTTGAGTTTGATATTGCTTATTATGATGCTCAGGTCAGATTTATGAGGGGGAGTCCGATGTGATATTTCCTACTTGCCCCAGCTATACACCATATAGACCTGACCCTGCTGTTGACCCTGCTGATGACCCTGTTGCTTATCCTAGTGATGGAAACTGGTAGATTGTTTGTTTTATTTCTGTTGTTCTTAGTTTGTTGTGTTGTACTGATGTGATGTAGTGGATATTTACTTTTCATATGATGTGTAACCCTGTGTTGTACTGTTGTGATGTAGTGTTATTTACTTTTCATGTTGTACTGTTATAATGTACTGAAACATTAAAACTGTTAGTTGCACTGTTAGTAGTGTGATAGTTTGTTTCATGTTATAGTGTTCTATTGGATGTTTAGATGTTTAATGTTAATTTCTCTTTACCCATGCAAATATTTAAAAATTTGCTATATCATTGCTACTAATTATTTCATGCCTGCTAGTTGTAAATTTTGATTAATACTAGATAGCTGTTGAAGATTTCAAGATACCATCACATAAAGGTTAGTTTTCTTCTACTCTGAACTGTTTCAAATTTACTGAAAAATTTAAGTTTGGGGAGGGTAGAGAAATACTAACTTTTATTTGTTCTCAATTATTATATTTTCAAAAAATATTAACATAACTTCTGGCAGTTGAACCTCATTATAAGTTAACTAAATATTTTTATTTCAATTGAATATTAAGGAAGGATAGGATGAAAATTTTTAGTGATAAAGGTTGATTTAATAGAAGTAAGATATTTGGTATTAAATGATTTGATTATAGTCAACTCTTTAAAGTAAAGAAAACTGTATTTTTGAAATGTTAAGGGACTTAAAGTATTGTGTGTTAAGAAGAGATTGTAACTTTGTGATGAATAATAAAGCTTATACTTTACTATAAAGTAAGGAGATGTTTCAATTTTGAACTTTAGAAAGAGGAGAGTGAAGTTCAAAATCATTAAAGGGCTATCCATATATAGTAATCCTCAATCAATAAATAAAAAAAAGAAAGAAAAGAAAAGAAGGATTGAAAAACAATCCCTTAAAAAAAAGAGAGAAAAAGAAAGAAAAGTGTTTATGAGGAGAAGCTTGAGGAGATGCCTAATAAAAAATTGGCTTCACTTGAATCACCCTAAAGGGAGAGCTAGATTTCATTTATGAATTTATGTTTTAAGTACTGGCCTACATTATAATGATGTCTACATGAACTCCTTTTCCATATAATCTTTTGAGGCACACTTAATGTGACAAATTATAGTTCATCTTGAAATAAATAGAAGACTAGAACTTTTAGACTTGATTGCTGAATATTCTTATACCTGTAGTGTTGACCTGAGTTACTAAATTTCTTTCTGAAATCTAACCAATATATTCTTTTGAATGAAAAATTTTAGTGTCTTACAGTTGAAAAGTACATTACCTAGAGTTATATTTTATGTAGTAAAAAGATTACTTGAGGACAAGTAATAATTAAAGTTTGGGGGATTCTGATGTACTGAAAATATATACGGTTTTTGCTATCTAATTTTACCCATTTTTGGTGATATTGCACTTTAAAGAAAGGTATGTTTCATGATTTGCTGCAAGCATGATGATTTTAGGTGATTGGAGTGAAAATAAGCAAAAAGGAATGAATCCGGAGCAAAAAGAAGCAAAATGGTGAAAAAAGTGTTCTGGCGCCACCGCGCCAGAATGGGCACCACCGGCGCCCAAATCCAGAGAGCACAGCAATTAAATGACACAATAGAGCACCGCCGGCGCCCTATCGGGTGCCACCGATGCTCGAAGTTGGTGGAGTTCAAATTTGAATAGTTTTGGTGACTTTTGAAGGGATGCCTATGGAAACTCTTGGAATTTTGTCCCTATCATATAAGTAACAGCTTTTAAACAAAAAGTGGTGTGGAGAAGAGTGTCTAGAGAGTGTCTTGTGTCTTCTAGAGTAGTTTTTCGTGAGTGTTGAGTGTTAGAGTTTACGAGTAGAGAGTGTAGAGTGAAGATTTGAGAGGGATTATTCTCTAAGGAGGGGAGAAGAAGAGATAAAGTGAGAGATTGCTTCTTCCTTTCCATTCTAAAGAGAGAATCAATTGTTGTAAAGAAAAGAGAAGAGGATTCAAAGGAACTTCAAGGGAATTGCATTGGGGAAGAGAAAGAGATAAGTTATATTTTCTTTGGTGGTTTGTATGACTTTTCTTTTATATATAAAATCCATGTTTTATTGTATCTTCTCCATGAATTCTGAGTAGTCTCCCTTGTCTTTCTTCTTGCATAGAGATGTGACGATGGATTGATGTGGATTTGATGTGCTTTTAATGCAATGAAGAAATTGGGACGGTTTTTCATTTAGAACTTAATTTACTTTTGATTTGGCCAATTGAAAAAGTTAAAATATGTTGTTGAACATTAAGTTTGAAAGGATTTAATGTTCATTCAATTTCTATGGATGAATTGCGTAGTTCATGGGAATTGAGTGCAAATAAATAGGGAAATATGTTTTGATGGACTTCAATATGGAGATTTCATTGTGATAGGCTGAAATCCACAAATTGGTTCTAAGATTAGTAATTAATATCAAAGGTTAGCCTTCGGGTAAAGGGTGAGTGGGAGCTCCGAAGTGAGAGCCGATATCCTCCCAGCCTAGCCTTAGAGTTAGTGACTAAACTTAGAATATGTCAATGTTCTTTTCTTACTTAGAAGAGGGGGTACTCTTTTAAGGGTAAAGAATCATCTATGCTCCTATTTGGCACAATAAAATAGATAATTATTCCATATCAATCCACACATCATATTCTCATTGCAAGAGGAAAGATACTTCTTCATATATCAAAAACCTTTCAAATATTTAGTTTAGTCTGTCTGTTAGTTAATCTTATTCTTAGAGTTATTAGAAGTAATTGTAGTTAGTTAATTGTTACTGTTTCGTTGTTCTTACTGTTTCCTGCTTAGTAGTAGTAAGTAGTAAACCTTAACTCTAGTGCTTATTACACATTGTGTAACCTTTTCTTAAAACTTCAATATTTCCTTATGGGATCGATATCCAGGACTCCATTAGAGCCCTGTATTACTTGATACGATATGTATACTTGCGTTGAATGCTTGGACTTAACAAAATTATTATAAATCTATAAATCTGAGTTCATAAATTCTTGCAAAATATAAAGTCGAGCATCACCTACCAAGATTTACTTTAGATTTTTCTGATCAATTTTTTAATTATTTTAATTTTTTATACCAAAACATACATAATAGCTTGAAAATTAGAGATCTCTTCATAGAGATCTCTCCTGACCTTGAAAAAATTAGGGAAGATCCCCCATGACACAAGGAACAGAAGCACTAAATTTTAAGCCGTGGTGAAATGTACATACCTATGGAGAATTAAAATACTCAAAACATTATTTATTTAATTAAAAATAAAATATATGTTAAATAAAATTGAATTCAATTTCACATTGTTCTCCTTTATTCACTGAGCAAGAGCATATTTTTATTTTATTCTTCTGATTTTTCTACATCAAGTTATGAATTTTCTATGGTGGACCGATTTAAATAATTTAGAAAATCCAGAATTTCCTACTTATGAGATTCAGCGCCACGACAACTCTAACATCTCCGAAGGCACATGCGGTGCACTCCCATTCGACACCGCCATCTGAGTCACAATGCACTTTATGCTCCAAGAGTTCATCCAGTGCGATATGATCCGTTCATTTGATACATGCGCGATCTAATGGCTCCATGTCTTCGTCCCCAACTGGTGTGCACAGAGAACCGTCCACCTTCTAACCTTAATATCTCTCTCGATACTTAACCAGATCACTTGGGGGTTGTTTCTATGGACTCATCTAACTTAGATGAACCTATCTATATGGCTAACCCATCCTGAAATCAACCCAATGTGCATGGAGAATCAAAACAAGCTTAGGAGGGGGAGAGAGTTCAATACCTTTATATGAGAGGGAAGGCCTCAATCAGATGGTTGTAACAGCTTCGATTGGTCCCAACAAACCTCCAAATAAAGCCTCTTACCCAGTTGAAATGTCTAGACCTGAATTCGACCAAAGCCAATTTCAAGTGTTGATCAAAGTCTGGTATGAAGGCTCTCTGTGATGGTTCTTTGATGGGGGAATTTCTTCTTTCAGTGTGGGGATGGGGTGGGTGCAATTAATTTGGATTTGGTGCACTATGCAATGGTAATGGAATATATCCTAGTTTCGGCTGGAGTTTCAGTGGGGAAATTAGCTTTGGATAGTGGGGATGAGTGCCTGAAGGTAGTGGTATTACACTTAGGAGGTCTGAGGGAAGCTCTGGTGAGGTTTTGACAGGGTTTCCTTAAGAAAATTTCAGCACCTCTCTTTGGCCGTAGAGAGCTCTATTTATGGCCATGGCTGTCTGGTGGAGCTCAGGGGGCCAATGTGGGTGGAATTGTCTACTTTGGTGGAAGGTAGAAGAACTGTAATGGCCAATCAGAGCTAGATAAGTTCGGGGGTGAGTTTGGGTTTAAATTAGGAGGAGGTGGCTCTCGGTTTAGGCTCCTCCAGAGACTAGGCTGGTTGACCAGGCAAGGGAAGGTGGCCAGTGGTCAGGTGAGCCATAGGTCAAGCCATCATGGTGAGTAATTAAGCTGGTGATCAATTTTGGTAAAGATCCATATGGTTTAAGCACTTTAGGAAAAAAATCTCCTAAATCATAGGACCTTTGGTTCATGTCTCTAGTAGAGTGGGCTATGTTGATCTAGGGTCCTAGGGTTCACTTGGTGGTTGTGTTAGGCTTGGTTTAGTCACATTTGGTTTAATTTGGCTACATTGTGTCATAAGCTCAATTTGGGTCATTTGGGTCAAATTTGGGCTAGGTTGGGTTTAAGCTTGGATTGGGTCAAATTTATCGAGTAATGTTGTGTGTATGATTGCTATGAAGATTCTAGAAAAGGATAGGAGAGATTTTAAATTGGTTTAAGCGATTAATTTGGCTTGATTTTGGTATTTGGCAAATTTTGGGTATGTTAGGTTAGCTTGGGTTTAGGTTGGGCTAAAGTGGGGTCAAGACTAAATTGAAGGTTCAAAATGGTCTATGGGGATGTCATGAAGAGTTCTTGAAATTAAATGGGTGGCAATTTTAGGGTTAGGGCATTCAATTTGGTAGAATTTGAACATATGACACATTTGGGGCAAATTTAGGGATTTTAAGTTTGGGAGGACTTGGGTGAGGTTTGGGCTCAAACTGAGGGCCATTGATGGTTCAATTGGGTGCAGGGGAATTTTATGAATAGTTAGAACTCAAAATTGAGATAAATTGATTGACATTGGGTTCAATTTGGGGGAGTTGGGCCATAGGGTCAAAATTAGGGCTTTTTATTTTTGGTTCAAATTGAGCTCTAATGTGGGTCAAATTGGATTTGGATTTGGTTTAGAGTGGTATTAGGGATGATGAACTTTGGTTTTGAATAGAAATTAGGAAAGATTGGGGTCAATTGGATAGACATTGAGGATAATTTAGGCATTTTGGGCCTTAAGGGGCAATTTGGGGCTTTAGGTCAAATTAGGCTAATTTGGTCAAATTAAGTCAATGTGATGGTTCCAAATTAAAATTAGGAATATTTGGACGGTTTTGGGAATTTTTGGAGTTTTCGGAATGTTTGGGCTAGGAGGGTCATTTTAGTAATTTTGGGGGTATTTTTGGGATTTTGGTAAATATGAAGTGCTTTGGGTATGTTGAGTGGTGAGGGATGTTTTGGGATGATTCTTGCTGGACGTTGGTAATTATCATTGATTTTGGGAAATTTGGGCAAAGTTAGGGTTATAGGGGTAACTTGGTCATTTGGTAGAGTTTAGGGCTAAGGGATAAAAAATTGGGATATTTCGTAAAATTTGGAGTTGAGTGAGATTGATAACCCATTTTAGCCCTGAACTAAGAGAATTCCACTTTTGGATTTTGCATGTGCTGGCACTAACTAAACCATAGCCCGGAGCTAAAAGCTAGGGGAAACCACCCACTTGAGTTTTCAGAAAAGTAGAGGATCGAGTGTAGGTATGTTTGGTATATTTGTGTGAGAGTGTAATGTGCAAGTGTGTGTGTACCAGCTCTAGACCAAACAAGGTTAGTCCTAAGGCTTAGCCATCGTGTAAGGAGCTCCTCTTGAGCTTCCTAATGCTTGTTCTTATCCTCCTAAGTACTTAGAGGTTAGACTTCAAACATTTGAAAATTCCAAGTGAAGTAAAGAAGTGTTTTAATTTTCTATGGGGGTAAGGGTTCCATTGCTAGTCTTCTAAGAAAGTCATCAGGAAAGTTCTATGGCTAGAACATAGGCTATTTTAAGGAAAGACTAGACCTAAACAAAAAGTGATGTAAAAAAATGGACCCTCAATAGGTGTGGTGTCAGATAAGCACACTGCACGTATTGGTGTTGACCGATGAGATCAACAAAACCAACAATTTTATCTGAGTCAAAACTCAAGAGAAAATGTAGAATTCAATGAGGAAGTTTCCGCTGGGGATTATCTGGTTGAAAACCTTCAAATATGGTAATTCTTGCTGGGGAAAGGAGGTGGGATACCTTCAAAATGGAGTTACGAATTTCAAGCCTCCAAACTCTGAAGGAGTCCGATTTGATTTGATTTGAGAATGGAATATGGATTTGGTATTAGGATTAGATTTCAAATTTTAATTTGAGTTTCAATTTGATTCTGAACCTGAATTGATTTTAAGTGTTGAATTTATGGTAATTTGAGATTTATGGAATTTTGAACTTGTGAAATTTTACATTGTTTTGATTTTGAGAATTTTAATTTCGCGGGAGTCTTCGAGTTTAAGTGAATGCAGAGGGGAAAGTTAGAATTTAGGTATCGACCTCGCAAGATGAGAATTGGAATTTAGGTGCCAATCCTGGAAATGAGAATCAGAATTTAGGTACCAACCTCAAAATATCATGAATGCAGAAAGTATCTCGAAAATGAATATAAATATAGGGAATTTTAAAGAAGTTTAGAGAATCAAATAACAAAACCCTTATTCAGGAATATCATGGAAGGCAGAAAATATCTCAAAAGGGAACTGCAAATTTAGGGAAATTTAGGGAATCAGATGACAAAGCTCTGATTCACAAATATCGTGGAATGCGAAAAATATTTCAGAAGAGAAATAGAAATTTAGGGAATTATACGACAAGCTCCGATTCGGAAATATTGTGGAAGGTGGAAAATATCTCGAAAGGGAAATGAAAATTTAGGGAAATTTAGGGAGGAAAGTTCAAGGACTCACATCCGGCCCAAGGGGTGATAGGAGGGAATGAGAAGTTAGGTAGTAATCCCACAATTTCACGTGAAGATTTAGAGAAAATTTGATATTGACTTTTAAAGAAAGTAGAATTGTTCAATTCGGCCAAGACTGGTAGCCATTGCAAGATTTTTGTGACACTTCAAATTTTTGGGAAGTGATGTTGTGTAAAGTGTCAAATTTTGCGGTGTGCTTTTGGAAACGAATAATTTGAGGATGAGTGCTGGGACTCGGAGTCTCTCGAGAGAGAATTATCTTATCGTTTGTTTTCAATTTATCATGCATTTTTTTAATTTGTTTCATTTCATTTGATTTTGTTTCATTTCATTTTGTTTCATTTAATTTGGGGAGTATTCAATTTCAGGTTCAATTTTCTTTTTATTTTATTTTATTTTAACTTCTTCCATGTGTTAACATTTTCCTTTTCAATTTTCTTTTGTATCGTTCTTCGTTTGTTTTAATTTGGAACATCGTATGGTCCTGCGACATTCGACAGTCACACCCAAAAGAAATATTTCTAAAAAAAAACTCAGTGAGCTGAAATAGAAATCTTCATTAATTTTGTCGAAGGCAGTAGTGCAACTGATCACATGCTGACAAGAATCCAAAAGTCGATCGAGCGTACAAAAATTAACAAAACTATCATATCATATCCAGCTGGTAGAAAAAGCGGTGTCAACTGCTATGGCCTGGCGTAGGAGGTAGTAGATTTTTGTGTCTAAGGCTACTCCGTGGACAAGCAAACCTACCAAGGATACGCTTCGGAACAAAAGTCCCCTCGTGAACACTTGGAGGTACTGCTGTCACAATGGCAAGGGATGAAGGCTTTCCAAATTTGGATCTGGCTCGTAGTAAAGCATTGCCTTGTCCTCGTCCATTCTTCTAAAGGTAACTGACACTCATTGCCATGTAAGTCCTAGGATACAGTGCTTTGCAAGATCTACTATCTTTCCTTTCAGTACCAACACTAACCCGAGTGGTAGAGGGATCTCGACAGAACCTCAGAACTCTCTCAGCCCGACAATATAACTTTCCCGTCCGAACAAAATATTACTTTCACTTATAAATGAGACCATACATAAAGGCCTCACAAAGACATGATGGTCGATATGAGGATGAATACAGTCCTCATCCTCATAGATATTTATAACACAACTGTTGGGAATACAATCTGCAGGCAACACGTGCCACTCGACCGTCCTCTTTATCATTTTCTTAATTTGTGGTGGCATCAGATCCACCTCATCATACTGTAGAATCTTTGAGGGATTACCCTGTCGATCTTTTGCAAAATTATAGCAGTACCCACACTAAATGATGACCCTACGTTTTCCTCTCTTCCATTTCGACGGCTCTGTGTACGTCCTCTCCTTCAGATGATTTGCTCTACCCAAACCTTGAAGGCAGAAACACAATCCAAAATTTTCTCTTGATCTGTCCTCGAAAATAAATTTGTGTAAAGCTTGAGGCCTTCCAAAATATTGACAAATCTTCCTTGGATTTCATCATAATGTTGGAATTCTTTCTTTCTAACCCTTCTGCTTTTAGCCATCGTGTAGTCTGGAACTCCTAGTTGCAGTAGCAACAAAATGAACTATGGCACATAGGGCTCTACGTCAGGAAGCTCTCTACTCCTGAGTAGCGTCAATGCAGCTGCATATGCCTCAAACATGTTGTACTCCTCTAATTGCAGAACGTGACATTGTGGGCATTCTGAAAATACCCCTGTAACTGAAGACTGTCTGGGTAGACTCGAGTTGCAAGTCAAGCACCCGGTAAAAATATCTGTCGTCGGATCCCATATTGGCTCGGGAACCTCAGTAGTCTCTGGCTCTATCTCTTTGTGCGGTGAGCTGTCATCGGTTTCTTTCATTTCTAGCTTATAAAAATGTTATGGAAGATGTGGTAGATTGGTGGATAATTCACGGGTCTGTATCCTCTCCATCCTTTCCAACTGGTGAAGCTTGTGGTGATTTTCATTCTTTCTTTTTGCACACGCCAACAGCGCTTCTGGAACTCTCTCAGCTGTAGCGGCAACGAGGCCACCTTCTGGAGTAGTGATCATGGATGAAATCTAACTGTGTCTCCCGGCAAGGAGGTGTGAGTCAACGAAACCTCCAATGCCTCCATGTCCTGACGTCTGTTCGATTTCTTGAAGACCACTTTTCATCATTGATTTCATATTCACAAGCCCCTCGGAGCACAAGGTCCAAGCCATCTTCGAAAGCAAATACCAATTTGTGATCTGACACTTCCTACATAAGCAAACAAGGGGAAATGTCAGTGGTTGGTTGTTTGCACAAGAACAATAACAAACTTATTATTATTTATTTAACAATTTTTGCAGTTATTTTGATGCCATTATTTTATTTAATATAATTTTTTACAAGATTTAGAATTAGAAATTTAACAAGCGTGTTTTGTTTTGTGAGAAAATTTATTTTATTTTATTTAACTTTATTTTATTACAAAAATTTGATCCAGTCACAGACACTGGAAAAATGGCTATATCCGGAATGAATATACTTTTTCAGATTTATCATGTCACGTAGTATTTCTTTAGATATCGTCCATTTATCGGCAACATGGGTCTATCTCCTTGAAAGTCCACCTGTTGGTACGATCCTCCTGAGTAAACTTGTTCCACAATGAATGATCCTTTCCAGGTCGGTTCAAAAATTTCACTTATCTTGCAGTGTGCAAGGATAGGCCTTCTAAGAAAGAGCACAAGGTCACCAATTTTGAACGATCTCGGGCGAACCAATTTATCGTGGGTGAATCATTTTTGCTTGATAAAGTTCCAAATTATGTGGTGCGAGGAATCTTTTTCCTTCAAGGCTTTCTAATTCTACCAGTCGTAACTTGGCATTGTCTTCTATTGTGATCTGATTGGCGACAGTGATCCAGAGCGATGGTAGCTAAACTTCTTGCGAATTAACTGCCTCAGACCAGTACACATGTGTCTAAGGTGTAGACTGCATCGGCATTCTAACTGTCATCCTGTAGGCCCACAAAGCTTCCAGTAACTTCTCATGTCCTTTTTTATTGTTGTCGAGCGTCTTCTTTAAGATCTGAACAAGCATCTTGTTGAAGGCTTCTGCCAAGCCATTTGCTTTGGGGTAGTAGATCGTCGATTATCACCAGTATATCCCGTGACGTCAGACAAAGTTGTTAATTTTTGTGCTCTTGATGGCAGAAACTTTATCAGAGATTATCCTGCGTGGCACGTCGAAGTGGTAGACAACCTGATTCTTGAAAAACTATAGAACCTGCTGTGCTGTGACTTCTTGTAGAGGAACTGCCTCTGCCCACTTGGAGAAGTAATCTGTAGTTTTGAGTATAAACTTACGTCCTCTTGAAGATGGAGGGTCTATCGGACCCACTATATCCATTCCCCAACACTCAAATTCCACGAGACAATCATGGGGTGTAGAAAATTTTGAGGTTGGTGCAAGACCACTCCATGCACTTGACATTGGTAACATTTCTTCGTTATGTCCATACAATTTGTCATCATTGCTGGCCAATAGTGTTCGAGTCATTTGATTTTCATTTTCATCGTCAGCTCTGTCTGGTGTATTCCACATAATTCAGCATGTATCTCTTTGATGATTTTCTACGCTTCTGCCCTGCTCAGACATCTCAGCCACATCTGTTCAAAAGATCTCTCGTACAGAATATTATCGATTAAGGCATACGACAAAACCCTCTTTTGAATCTGAAGCGCTCCTGACTTGTCGTCTGGCAATATTCCTATTTCCAAATATGCTATTAATGGCTGATGCCAATCTTCTGTATCATCTGCCACAGTAGCTGCTATCCCTTTTTTTCCAATCTTGTGTAAATTGTCCAGGTCGATATGTGACAAACTTGACATCCTTGCACTGTAGTATCTATAGAATCTTTGGGTGGACAAGCAAATTCTTTAGCAAGCTTCGCTAAAGCGTCCACATGGGCATTGTCTGCTCGAGGAACACTATAGAATATCACACTTGGAATCTACTCTAGCAATTTCATCATGTACCGGTGGTATTCTTCCAATCTTGGCTACAAAATATTATATTGTCTTGCCACTTGCTGGATGACGAGTTGTGAGTCGCCATAAATGGAAATGTTCATAGTTTCCATTAATATTTCCAATTCTAAACTGGTGATTTGTGCTTCATATTCTGCCTCATTATTGGTACACGGCTCTGTCAAGTGGTAAGAAAATCATAGCATGGTCTAATATAGTGTCACGAAGATCAAACCGATTCTCGCTTTGCCTAGTATCACTGTTTGTTGTCCTTTGTTTCTTCGGGCTGATGATGTACCATCAAAGTACATCTCCTAATGTTTCAAACTGGGCTGTTCCACCTGTAGTATCTGTTCGTCTGGTAGTTCATCGTTGAGCGGGGACCCAACTGGCAGTGGGCACGCTGCAAGAAAGTCCTCTAGAATCTGCTCTTTGATAGCGCGAAGAGGCACAAAAGTTATTTCGAATTCAATAAAATCATTGACCACCTTGCTAAACATCCAGAAAGTCTTAGTCAGGTCATTAAATATTACATTAGATTAACTTTTCAAATCAGGTTGACCTTATGGGACAACATGTAATACTTAAGCTTTTGAGCGACAAAAATCAAAACTAGCAATGTTTCTCAATAGGAGGATTCTTTACCTCTGCTGGTATTAGACGTCAAATCAAGTAGTAGAGTGCGTTCTCCTTACCCTCATCATTGACTTGAACAAGTAAGGCTCCAAAGGAGTCGTCTAAGGTTGTGGTGTAGAGTATCAACGGTCTACTGGGATAGGGGCTGCCAAAATAGGAGGTGTTATTAGATGTGAACTGTAACTTATGGAGACGATCCTAACATTTCTTCGTTGAGCAGAGAGCTTATAAAGGTAGGTCAAGGTTTTTTTTTCAGTCCTGAGGTTGATTTCTTTTAACTCATCGACTGTTGACTTGATTTCTTCTTCGAACTATGACAGAGCATCATCTATCGGAGGATATTCAAAATTATCTTCGGTATTGTGGCATTCCTCTTCCAATCCGATTGTAATAACCATGAAAAATTTTGAATCATCGACTGGTCCTACCGTACCAAACCTGATACCTTTCTTTGAGTAAAAAGTTCGACCCTCAGTGTACCATAGCTTCTCAAAAAGGTGTAATTTGTCCTTCGTCATTTGTTTCGGTACATAATCCTATTGAACCAACTTTTGAATATAAGGAGAGTAGTAACCAAATGGTAATTCCATTAATTCATTAGAAATATTTTCATCCAATTATACATGGACCTCCAAACTAGAAGAAGGAGAAGAATGATGAAACTTGATCGGTTTCATGCCCACACTATAGACTTCCTTAGCCTTTAAACTTTCGACTTTGTGAGGTTAGATTGTGGTTAAGGTCATGGCTTGTACATAGTGGTTGATTCGATCATACATTGACTATACTCACTTTTCTTTTTATCTTCCACAAAGATCTTGAACTGAGGCTTCTTTTGGTTTACTGTCGTTGCATCTTTAACAGATTTTTCTTCCTCAGAGCTTTCTTCCACATCTATGCTCATAGTCAGTTTTTTTTTGTTGAACAATCTTGTTATTTCTTCCTCGCCCACATCCCCGGCCTTGATCTCGGATGCGTGGGCTAAAAGTATCTTCGCCATCTCGTTGCGAGGGAGTGGTGGTGATCGTTGAATTGGAGTCGACCAGTCTCCTTCTTGTGATTCTTTAAAATCTTCAATCTTGCTTATCATGACATCATTGGATAAGATAGTCTTCTTTGGAGGAGCCTAGTAGACGGCGTCTTCGTGAATGCCTATTTCGTCTATTAAAAACGGTTGTATATCTCCTTTTATGCAATGCTCTTACTCATCTTTGTAAGTATTTGATACATTGGTGTAGTGACAATGAGACCATATTGTACTCATGAAGCCACGGTCGACTAAGCAGGGTGTTGAACAAAGTATTTGCATCAATGACATGGAATTTTGCAGTTGTTAATAGATTTAAAACTTTCATTTGCAGTGTTATAGATCCGAGGGCTCTTTCTCCTTTCTGGTTGAATCTTCTTTGCATTATTTTATCCAAAGTGAGCTCTTGTACTTCGATATCCAAGTAAGCTAATGTTCGTAGACTCATTATGTTGAGTGACACTCCAATATCTACTAACACTCTAGAAAGCACAAATATACCGATGATGACAGAAGTAGAGTGTACGGTTGTGATCGGCTGTACTACAAGTCTTCATCGGTGAAGGTTACGCTAGGCTGTTCCTTCAAAGTACAAACTCCATCCAAGGATGTGCGAGCCAACTGCTCTAAGAAAATGTCTGGGTCAAGTAGATCCTTGATCAAATTTTCTCTCATCTCCTTTAACAGGATCAGACCGTCGTAAATTCTTAGTTTGGCTGGTAACTTCTTAAGATGTGCTAGTACATTGTAATCCACTTTGTTTGAACTTTTAATCTCGTTTTGAATCTTTACTTCTTCCATTGCTGGGGGCACTTCTTCTTGAGTAATTATCTACTTTCCTTTCTTCACTAGAGCTATCCTTGGCGGTAGTACCTTGCCACTTCTTAAATGTACTTCTGTTATTTCTTCCTCCTCTGGAGCCAGTGGTTCTCCTATCACTGTAGTTGGCTCTTCTGGTACTTTTTCTATATGGAAAAGTCCAAGTTTATGGCAAGTAGAGTTCCTTTGCACTAGAGTACTGGTCCCTCACTTCTTGCACTGTCGTAACCAGTGTTGTCGATATCTTCTTCGTTCTTGTCAACATTCTCGTCAAAAACTAGTATGATTTGAGGATCATTTTGGGAATCAAAATCGGGGTTATATAGGTTGTCATTAGTTATGTCATCACTAGAGACAGTAAGAATGTAGAAAAAATCGTTTCTATTATCATTATGAGACAATGGAGGGGCATAAAGTTAATCATACAAAGTCAGGCGTTCGAGGAGTTTCACGCTATCATCCTGAAATTGAGAGAACCAATCTAACAGAGACAACTCCTATCCTATACTTCACGCTATCATCCTTAACTTCATCGCGATCTCCTTCTTCTTTCTTTCCTGTTGCGGTAGTCTCCATGGTGAAGTCTTCATCTTAGACTAGGTCGGTAGCAGGTTTCGGGCAGTGGTTTTCCTTAAAGGACTGAATCTGATCTAGGACTCTCTTGAGCTCATTCCAAATTTTACTCTATCCACCCTTACTAGCATATGGGTCAATTGAAGAGATCAGCTCGGCGAAAATCACATTTATAGAACCTCTTTCAGGTTCTTTCAAATATTATTTTGGTATCATTATATTTCCTTCCTTCTAATTCCTCTTAAGCCAATCCTCAAAACTGAAGCATCCTTCTATCGTGTGTTCGAGCATCCTGTGGTAGGGACAAATGTTAGGTTGATCCTTCTTTTTCATCTCTTCTAGCTTCTTCAGTTTGGGCAATCTAAACTCAGGCTTCTTTATTAAGTTTTTGAACATCTTTGCTACGACATCGTCTTTGAAGTAGTAGTTCCTGCGCAACCATTCTGATATTGTCGGACCCTGCCTCCCATCTATCCTATACGGTTTCTATTGGAAAGACTACTGATTAGATTAACTATTCTGCTGCGGACGGGGTTGACCATACTACTGAGACTAACTATACTATAAAGGCTGACTGTACTGAGGGGATTGACTGTGCTGCTACGGTGACTGCTCATCCTGAATCCTCATCGACTATTTCCTTTTGTCGACTGTTTCCACTACACCAGATCTCTTTTCATATGCTTTGGTCGGTCTCATTTTCTCTGCTTTTTCTGTAGGCTCCATATTCTCGACTTCCTCTTGTAAACTGCAGGCCCTGCTGAGTAGCTTCCCGAAGGATTTGATGGTGAGATCATTGAGCATTAAAGCCACCGGACCGTAAATACTCTTGAGTACTATTTCAATCACATGCTGTTCCTAAAGCTGAGGCTAACATTTCATGCTTAAGTTTCTCTATCTCAGAATGTAGTCAACCAAAGTCTCATCGGGCTTCTGCCGCTCCATTACGAGATCTCCTATAGTAATGTGGTGTTACGTGTCAGTGAATCTCTTCACAAACTTGTTCTCCTTTTCTGCAAAGGTCTTTACATTCATTAGGAAGCTCAACATACCAATCAAATGCTATCCTTGACAAGTTGCCAACGAACTGTCAAGATAATAGAGCTTCACTTCCTCCTGTGTTGCAACAACTGGCTCTGAAGTGTGCTATATGCTGGAGAGGATTTCCCATCCTGTCGAATGTCTTGAAAGTCAGGGGTAGGAAGCCTTTAGGGTAACCCACAACATCAAACTCTTCTGGGTAGGGTCTACCCTTTGAAACTGATGCCCCACCTTTGGACTGGGCTTAGGCCTCCCGAACTTGCTGTTCGATCATATGCTTGATGTTTTTTTTAGCAGATTCGGAGTTGAATCCCTCTTTGGAGGTTCATCTTCATTGGCAGAAGCAACTTCTCTTCTTTCGTCCGTGATTTGTATGATTTCAGGCTGGTTAATTTCCAGAGATGCTGCTGGTCGTGAGTGTGACTGTTTTTGTAATGCGGCCATGGCAGTCATGGCAGCACTCATCTCCTCCATCCTCTTTTCCAGAAGAATAATCTGTTCATCTCTTATCAATAGGCCTTTTGAAGCTCATACTAGGAGTTCTCCTCACTAGGAGCATTGCGCGCAAATGATATGGACCTAGTCTCAACCACATTAATCTCCATGAACTCTTTTTCCATGTAATCTGGCTGGTTGTAATCTTTATTTTCAATATCTAGTCCTCGTTCTCTTATTCATCTTGAAATTTCTGCTCGGAGCTTTTGAACTTTATCATTGACTGCTTTCTGTCTAATCACCTTCAGATCTGTAGGTCTCCCTTGACTGTCACTTTTCTTGACGACTAACTTAGAAGCAACGACGGTAGTGGTAACAAGAACATCAGACACATGATCTATCTTGTGATCCATAGATTTTTTGAAGCGTACTGGTGCAATGACCTTTGGTAACCACACTTTCCTCTTAAAAGTTGGCACATTGAGATGGAGTGTCTCAGCGGGGACATTGGAGGGGTGAGGGTAAGTGTGCTCCCTAGAGTGCAGACCATGTACAGAGGGAAACAATTCTCTCTTATTCTTTCTCTTCCGGGATTTCTCATAATCATTGGTAGAGGGTACTCTCGAATCCAGCTAGGATTTGACTGATGTACGCACTGTGGGTGTTGGAATGACAGTAGTAGCATCTGTAGTAGTGGCATCAACATGCTTCCCCAAATGATGTTTAATGGATACTCTGACAAGTCTTTCCATCCTCAACATTTCACTCTATATTTCGGGGTATATTGCACATCCCATCCTCTTGAGCAGCTTGGCGACAGAACATCCTTCTTTCTCAGCGAATCATCGGAGAAGGGTACAAACTCGGGTGATGGGTGTGAGTCTCTCCATCACCTCATCACGACCATGTGGTGATGGAAGTGTAGCAGCAATCTTGTGGAGACTTTCATCTCCAGTAGTATCAACCAACGGGTGGAACCTACTCCCTCGAAGGAGAGGAGAGGTCTTTCATAAACCAAGTTCTTTCTGTTGAGGAATTTCATCAATCACTGGCAGACTTGTAGCTTATGCCCTGGCGGCTTTGAGAATGCTATGATTGTGATTCCTCCTTTGAGATCTAGTTGGTAGGGGAATTTTAGAACAAGAACCAATCTCAAAGACTGACAACGAGGCAAGAAAGGTATTATCAGAATCTTCTTCTTGCAGAATTTCCTTTCCCTTAGCAGACAGGAAAATAGGTGCGACGATGGAAAAACCGATAGCGGTAGGGGTAACAAATCTCCTTGGCTCAGAGACGACTGACTTGACGAGGGCAGTAGAAACCTGCACCTTCTTAGCTGAAGGGAAACTCTGGTGGGAGTTTAGTTTGAACTCGACAGAAGGTTTTTGTACTTCAGGCGTAACAACTTTCACAATAATAAACGGGGCTTTCCCAAAAACAACTTCGAACTCACTGAAGCTAGTATAAAACTGAATCATTGTAACAGCAAGTCGAGCCTCAGAAGAAGTGGGCAATTTGCAAGACAAAGTCAGCGTAGGGGCAGACATCATGACTGTCGAAGTAAAAGAATTCTGAAAGTTAGCAAAGACCTAAACCCTTTAATAATATTCCAAATACTACAAAAAAATGCCACTTAGTGCACTAGGAAAATTTTAACTTCTTTTTGATTTTAATATTTTTATCTTGTCTTTGATTTTCATATAATTGTTTAAATGGAGTTTAAGGATTAAGTGGGACTGGTTTGATTTGTCAATAACAAGCTCGAACCTGGGAGGCACAAAGGGAAAGTGAAGTGTGGGACCCCGTCCGGGATCCCCTTCATAATGCTCATTGCCTTGGCAAAACCTTTTCACCCATTAAGGGTCTGACCCCATAAAAATCAAGAAGAAACCTAAAGACTCCTGGACCCCTCTGTTTAAGGATGGTAAAACAGATGGTCCCGAAATTGAGGAGAGTTTATCATACTTTTCCAAGAAAGAAATGGGTAAAGCATGTCAACGGAAGAATGGTAATCTGGCGCATGAGGGACATGAACACATTACCGATGTATGGATATGGTATTTTCCGATCTTAATAAAGAGAGAAACGGATCCCCAACAGAATCGCCAAAAAATTGTTGGGCTGCAAAGGGTTTTAAGATGGATTTGATTTAATATATATATATATATATATATATATATATATATATATATATATATATATATATATATATATATATATATATATATATATATATATATATGGAAGGCTTCAACCTCATCTCAACAAACTCATTAGTGCCAATCAGTCAGCCTTTGTGCAGGGCAGGAATATTACAGATAACTGTTTGTTAGCTCAGGAGCTTTTGCTTGATATTGACAAGGTTTGTAGAGGACATAATCTCATTTTTAAACTAGACCTCCACAAGGCTTATGACTCTGTCAGCTGGAGTTTTATTGATCAAGTCCTTAAGGCTAGGGGTTTCCATCCTTCCTTCTGTAATTTAATCAGGAAGTGGCTCTCAGGTGCTTGGTACAGTGTTTTACTGAATGGAAGCAGCCATGGCTTTTTTAATGCTGGGAGAGGACTGAAACAAGGAGACCCTT
This sequence comes from Papilionanthe hookeriana x Papilionanthe teres, assembly GCA_022702705.1. Taxonomy (NCBI): domain Eukaryota; kingdom Viridiplantae; phylum Streptophyta; class Magnoliopsida; order Asparagales; family Orchidaceae; genus Papilionanthe; species Papilionanthe hookeriana x Papilionanthe teres. The sequence goes on along the minus strand of CM040423.1, from coordinate 88,087,287 downwards.
TGTCTCCAACCATCTTCATTCTGATTTTTGATTATTTCTCTAGAGTGCTCAATGCCACCTACAAGAAGTACCCTTACCTTAACTATAATCACAGCTCTTCCCAATTGATAAGCCATTTGGCTTATGCTGATGATGCCATTATTTTCTCCAATGGTAGTAAACAAGCTGTCAAAAGAATTATGCAGGTGCTGGAACATGTTACTAAAGTTGCTGGACTGAAGCTCAATGTCAAGAAGTGCCAGTTTCTGGTGGGGAATAACTATAAGCAGACCTGCTGGGTGAAGGAACATACTGGTTTCACTGCTGCTGCTCTTCCATTAAAATATTTAGGGGTTCAACTTATCAAAGGTAAGAAGAGGCAAACACAATATGATGAGATTGTCAACAAGATTTCTTCAGCTATAGCTTGCTGGACCAATAAATTCCTCTCCAATGGTGGCAGATTGACCTTGTTGAAGAGTATTTTATCTACTTTCCCATTATACACCATGCAGATGGTTCACATGAAACTAAGCACACAGAAAATGATGGAGACTACCTTCAACAAATTCCTTTGGGAAGGCCAATATAAACAACCTCATTGGGTTGTTTGGAACAAGGTCTGCAAACCTACCAAGGCAGGAGGATTGGGATTTAAAAGTTTCAAACAGATGAGCCATCTCTTCCATTGTAAACAGTGGATTAAATTTGTTAAACAAGACACCATGTGGGCAATTTACCTAAAGGAGAAATACTGCAAGAAAGTTCATGTTAATGAAGTGAAAGCTAAGATGGGGGATTCCAAGCACTGGAAAAATTTGCTTAAAGTTAGGGAGACTGCCAACCAACTGCTGTTTTGGGAAGTGGGTGATGGCCAGGTTCACTTCTTTTTGGATACCTGGCTACCTGATGGCCCCATCTCTGCTCCTTCAAACTGCTCACCTAAGCTGAAGGTGTCTGACTTCTGGACCCAAGGGAAGTGGAATTCTGAGTTGTTGGGTAATTATGTGGATTCAGAAACTGTGCAGCAAATACTATCTATTCCTATTATTTCCAATAGTCCTGATAAATTATTGATCAAACATGCCACTACTTCCTCTCTTAATGGTGCTATTCACCAAACTTACAAAAGCTGGCCTCAATACAGTTGGGGAAAGAAGATTTGGAATAGAAACCTGTCCCCATCTATGTCTTTTTTCAGCTGGAGGCTCTTTCACAAGCTGTTACCTCTTGATGACATTTTAAAATTAAAAGGTCTTAAATGTGCTTCCAGATGTTGGCTCTGTCACTCCCATGAAGAAACAATCTCTCATGTGTTCCTTACCTGTGCTTTTTCTCAGCAGGTTTGGACTGAGGTAATTCAGCAGCTGCATTTATCTCAACAAAGACATGATTGGAAAGACTTTGAGGCTTGCTGGGAGGATTGGAGAAACCTAAACTCTTACTACATCCCTTTAGTAATCTGTTGGTTTATTTGGATGACCAGGAACCAAGCCAAATTTGAAAATCTCAGCTGTATGGTCCACTCCACTGTGATTAAATGCTGTAGCTTCATTAACAAGAATGCTAAATTAGTTCCCCCATCATCTAACAGTGTAGTGCTGTTGCATTGTTCCCTACCCTCATACCCTTGGGTAAAAATTAACATTGATGGAAGCTTCACTTCATCCTCTGCTGGCATTGGTGCAGTCTGCAGAAATCATCTGGGGCAGCTCCTTTGGTTTCTCCAATCACCTACTTTTGCTTCTTCTGCTTTAGAGGCTGAATTATGGGCTGCCTTCTGGGCCTTAACTACAGCTAAAGCTCTCCACCTCCCTTATGTTTGGCTGGAATCTGACTCTATGCAGGTAGTGAATATTATGCAAGGCACTACTCCTCCACCCTGGAACCTGACCTATTTTTGCAGAACCTTCCCTTCTCCATCTGACTTTCTACAAATCAAATGGACCCATACCTTTAGAGAAGGTAATCAACCAGCCAACTGGCTTGCTAAAAGGGCTGCAACTGATAGTAATATTGTCTTTTCCGTAACTCCTTCGAGCCTTTAAAGGTCTGTTACTTTTGGGGACTCTTTAAAGCTCCCTTTTATTAGATGTACTTAACCTTTATAATGAATGAAGTTCTTTTGTTTTGCTAATATATATATATATATATATATATATATATATATATATATATATATATATATATATATATATATATAAATTCTAAAAATATCATTTTAATTTTGAAAAATATGAAATCAAACAGATTCCATATAATCAATAGTTTAAATAATCAAGCGCTATACCGCAAGACATGTATCTATCCCGAAGAATAGATAAATTGCTTGGTGGTGAGGCTTGATCAAATAAACTAAAGAATTCATGACATCCATTTAGTCTGCGAACCATTTATGTTCACCAATAATTTTTCCTATCCAGTATGAATCAACTAGATAGGGATTATATTAATCTGGGCTCTTTAAGTTTCCTATAAGGATAAGCCCCTATAGTTAATTATATCTTAGATAACCGAGGTTACCTAAGAAAACTCTTGATATAGATAAGGAAATATTTATATTCATTTCTTCCAAAAGGTAGGGTTCTTCAAGAAACTGTGATAATGAGAAATCCAATAGGTGAGTGGCTCAAGTTTAGAACAGTTATTGTAGGAATCCAAAGGAAAAGAGAGCTAGAGGAAAAACATAGATCTAAGAGGAATCTTGGTGTTTTCCCAAACTATCCTATTATTTGGCTTCAATTTGAGATATTTATTAAATGATTCATCTTGTCAATTTTATTATTTAGGGCTTACATTCACTTGATACTGATCATGTGAATAGCCTGGAAGAAGGAGGATTTATGTCATATTGGAGACAACCTCAACCTTAAAACAAGTTAGGGCTTATATTGCACAATATGGTCGTGCAAAGGTCTAAAGGGATAAGGTGAGGATTTATGCTACACTAGGTAAGACATCCTGAAGTCCTATGACATGTTGTTTAGTGATGGCATTCCGGGTACTAAGCTTATCGCCGCCAGTGCCATCAATTCTCTCGTGTCATTATGATTTTCAGAATGTTTGTCGATGTCATTTTTGAGGATTCACCACTCTGTTTAGCTATCATATTGCCCTAATCTTCAAGTTATCTTATTCTTTTGGATCATGTGAAGGATCCTTAGATGTTAAGAAACTTGAAGAAAGATAAGAGATGATAAAATAGAAAATAGAAGAACAAGGAAATATCAGTGGTAGTCATTGCGGAGAAGATTCTAGAATGCCTTATTCTAGATATCTCTGTATAAGGATGACCACATAGAAAATCTAATAACCAGAGATTTTAGGTGTGATACATATTCTGAGTATTTTAATTCTCATATAGGAGCAAACTCCTATAGTTAATTACATCTTAGACAATTAGGATTGTCTAAGAGAACTCCTGATTAACATTAACACTTGTTCTCTAAGAAATATTTAAGATGAAGGAAGTAAATGTCAATGTTTAATCATAAGGGTAATAAGTGTCACGTACTACCCTAAAGGTTTGGTTTTGTTATCATTGTTGTTTTGTTTTGTTTTGTCAATGTCATTTTGTTTTGTTGTTTGTTTTGTTTTGTTAATGTCATTTTGTTTAGTTGTTTGTTTTATTTTATCAATGTCTTTTTGTTGTTGTTTTGTTAATGTCATTGTTTTTTTTGTTTTGTCAATGTCGTTTTGTTGTTGTTTTGGGTTTTGTGGCTATCCTAAAAGTTTTGGTTTTGTCTTATTTTTATGTCATTGTTTTGTTGTCGTTTTGTTTTTGTCTTGTTGTTGTGGTTTCGTTTTAATGTCATTGTTGTCCTGTATTTAGAATGCTGCCCTGCAAAATAGAGTTAGCACATCCTAATAACATGCAAAGTAAATCTAAAATGGAACTTATCTTCAACCTACAAGAAAAATAGTGTCAGAGTTATTCATGCAAAATAAACAATGTCGATTTTATGATTTTGTTGGTTTAATTTTTAGATAACCTGGTCAAGATGTCCATGAATCTGTCGTCCCAGGTTCGTCGGATGTCTTGATTTACCAGGACTGGAAGACTCCTATCAACAACCAGGATTGCATCGTCCAAGAAATCCTCGTAGATCAAGAATGCCTAGGTTCAAGTTGCATTTGGTGATCTTTGTTCATTATGGTTTCATTTAACTCTTAATGTTTTTTTTTTGTTTTAGGTTGAAAATTTTTAAGTTGTTTATGATTTATTAACCAATTAAAAATTTTCATGTGTCATTTTGATTGATTTTTATATGTCAGTTTTGATTTATTTATTAAAGTCTATTGTATTTTAGACCTAGAGAAACGTGTCAAGTTTATTTAGATCTAATGTCTGTAGAATCTAATTAGACTAGTGAATTTTAGATTCAGTGTCGTTTGAATCAATTGTTTTCGAGTTAAATCTAATTTGAATTAGATTTAGGAATTTACATTCAATGTCTTTTGAATATAAAGGTCTTAGATTAAGCTAATATTAATTAGACTTTGAAATTTAGATTCAGTGTCGTTTGAATCTAATATTTTTGAGTTAAATAAAATATGAATTAGATTTAGAAATTTAGATTCAAGGTCTTTTGAATCGAAAGGTTTTGGATTAAGTCTAGTGTAAATTAGACTTGAGAATTTAGATTCACTGTCATTTGAATCTAATATTTTTTAGTTAAATCTAATATGAATTATATTTAGAAATTTAGATTCAATTTTTTTTGAATTTAAAGGTTTTGAATTAATTTGACTATGTCTAAATGTAAATTAGACTTAATGTTTAAGTCCTAATGTTGGTTGGACCTAAAAAAATTTTGTTAAGTCTTAGGGTTTTAGGTCCTGATGTCAGTTGGGCCTAAAGAATTGGTTAGGTTTGATTCAATTTGGATTGAATGTTGAGTTTAATTTCAATGTAGTTTGAACCTAAGGTTAATGTTTAACTTTGGGTGGATCCTAAGTTAAATGTTTGATTTTAGGTTCAATGTGGGTTGAATCCTAAGTTAAGGATTTTGACTTAAGTTCAACTTTAGGTTGATCTTAAGTTAAAAGGTTTGGTTTAAGTTCAATGTGATTTGAATCTAAGGTTAAAGATTATTTTAAGTCAAATTTAAGTATTACCTAAAGTTGATTTACGTTCAATATGGATTGAACTTGAAGGGTTTAAAATGGTTTTAAGTCCAGTGTAGATAAGACTTAAAATTAATTTACGATTGATCTCAAGGAGTTGAAATGGTTCTATGTCCAAAATGGGTGGGACTTAAGGTTGATTTAGATCTAACGTTAGTAGAATCTAAAATTGGTTTAGGTTTAGTATGAACCAAAACTAAAGTTTGATATGGTCGTAAGTCCAATGTATTTTGATCCAGTGTAAGTAGGATCTAAAGTTGGCTTAGGTTTAATATAAATTAAACCTAAGGTTTGAAATTATTCTAAGTCCAATGTAAGTAAGACTTAAGATTAATTTAGGTTTTAAAGGTTTGATTTGATTTAAGTTAAAGTTCGATTAAACCTAAGATTTTGGTTTGATTTAGGTTCAAGTTAGGTTGAACCTAAGAGTTTGATTTGATTTAGGTTCAAGTTGGGTTGAACCTAAGAGTTTGATTTGAATTAGGTTCAAGTTAGGTTGAACCTAAGAGTTTTTTTTTGTGTTAGGTTCAAGTTGGGTTGAACTTAAGAGTTTGATTTGATTTAGGTTCAAGTTGGGTTGAACCTAATAAATAGCTTGACTTAGGTTCGAGATATATGTTGAGTTAGGTTCAATATGGGTTGAACCTAAGGTCAAAGTTAGGTTAGATTCAATTTGGGTTGAATATAAGGTTTATGTTGAGTTAGATTAAATTTGGTTTGAATCTAAAGTTTATATTTAGTTAGATTCAATTTGGGTTGAATTTTATGTTGAGTTAGAATCAATTTGGGTTGAATCAAAAGTTTATGTTGAGTTAGATTCAATTTTGGTTGAATCTATAGTTTTGGTTAACTTCGGTTCAAGTTAGGTTGAACTTAAGTTATAAGTTGGACTTAAGTTCAATGTAGGTTGAACCTAACATTTTATTAACTTGGGTTCAAGTTATTTTGAACCTAAGTTATAGGTTTGATTTATGTTTAATGTAGGTTGAACCTAACATTTGGTTAACTTGGGTTCAAGTTAGTTTGAACCTAATTATAGGTTTGACTTAAGTTCAATGTTGGTTGATCTAAAATTCATTAACTTGGGTTCAAGTTAGGTTGAACCTAAGTTGTAGGTTTGATTTAGGTTCAATGTATGTTGAACTTAAAGTTTGGTTAACTTGGGTTCAACTTAGGTTGAACCTAAGCTTAAGTTTGATTTAGGTTCAATGTATGTTGAACCTAAAGTTTGGTTAGGTTTAATTTGGGTTGAACCTGAAGTTTGGTTGAGTTAGGTTAAGTGTAGGTTGAACCGAGAGCTTTGGTTAGGTTCAATGTAGGTTGAACCTAAGTTTAAGTTAAGTTAGGTTCAATGTAAGTTGAACCTAGAGGTTTGGTTAACTTGGGTTCAAGTTGAATTGAACCCGAGTTATGGCTATTATTTAAGTCTAATTGAAGATAGAATTAATTAGAGTTTAAGGTTTCTTAAGCCTAATGTAAGTATGGCTTAAGAGTTAATTAAGTCTAATTAGGGTTAGACTTAATTAGGGTTTAAGGTTACTTAAAACTATTTTAGTTGAGGCTTAGGGATTAATTAAGTCTAATTAGGGTTAGACTTAATTAGGGTTTAGGGTTACTTAAGCCTAATGTAAGTAAGGCTTAAAGGATTAATTAAGTTTAATTAGGATTAGACTTAATTAGGATATAAGGTTGTTTAAGCCAAATATAAGTAAGGCTTAAAGGTTAATTAAGTCTAATTAGGTTTAGACTTAACTAGGATTTAAGTTTTTTTAAGCCTAATTTAAGTAAGGCTTAATGGATAATTAAGCCTAATTAGAGCTATACTTAAATAGGACTTAAGGTTGTTTAAGCCAAATGTATGTAAGGCTTAAAGGTTAATTAAGTCTAATTAGGGTTAGAAACAATAAGGATTTCAGGTTGTTTAAGCCTAATGTAAGTAAGGCTTAAAGGTTAATTAAGTCTAATTAGGGTTAGACTTAATTAGGATTCAAGGTTGTTTAAGCCTAATGTAAGTAATGCTTAAAGGTTATTTAAGTCTAATTAGGGTTAGACTTAATTAGATTCAAGGTTGTTTAAGCCTAATGTAAGTAAGGCTTAAATGTTAATTAAGTCTAATTAAGGTTAGAATTAATTAGGATTCAAGGACAGATTAAAGGTTGTTTAAGCCTAATGTAAGTAAGGCTTAAAGGTTATTTAAATCTAATTAGTGTTAAACTTAATTAGGATTCAAGGTTGTTTAAGCCTAAGGTAAGTAAGGCTTAAAGGTTAATTAAGTCTAATTAGTGACTTAAAAAGGATTCAAGGTTGTTTAAGCCTAACTTATGTAAGGCTTAAAGGTTAATTAAGTCTAATTAGAGTTAGACTTAATTAGGATTTAAGGTTGTTTAAGCCTAACGTAAGTAAGGCATAAAAGTTAATTAAGTATAATTAGGGTTAGACTTAATTAGGACTTAAGATTGTTTAAGCCTAATGAAAGTAAGGCTTAAAGGATAATTAAGCCTAAGTAGGGTTAGACTTAATTAGGATTTAAGGTTGTTTAAGTCTAATGTAAGTAAGGCTTAAAGGTTAATTAAGTCTAATTAGGGTTAGACTAAATTAGGATTTAAGGTTGTTTAAGCCTAATGAAAGTAAGGCTTAAAGGTTAATTAAGTCTAACTAGGATTTAAGGCTATTTAAGCCTAATGTAATTAAGGCTTAAAGGTTAATTAAGTCTAAATAGGGTTAGTCTTAATTAGGATTTAAGGTTGTTTAAGCCTAATGTACGTAGGGATTAAAGGTTAATTATGTCTAATTAGGGTTAGAATTAAATAAGATTTAAGGTTGTTTAAGCCTAATGTAAGTAAGGCTTTAAGGTTAACTAGGTCTAATTAGAGTTAGACTTAATTAGGATTTAAGGTTGTTTAATCCTAAAGAAAGTAAGGCTTAAAGGTTAATTAAGTCTAAATAGGGTTACACTTAATAAGGATTTAAGTTTGTTTAAGCCTAATGTAAGTAAAGCTTAAAGGTTAATTAAGTCTAATTAGGGTTAAGCTTAATTAGGATTGAAGGTTGTTTAAGTCTAATGTAAGTAAAGCTTAAAGGTTGATTAAGTCTAATTAGGGTTAGACTTAATTAGGTTTTAAGGTTGTTTAAGCCTAATGTATGTAAGGTTTAAAGTTTAATTAAGTATAATTAAGGAGACTTTATTGGATTTATTAAGTTAAACTTAATGTAATTAGGATCTAATTTGTTTTAATTAGGTCTAATTGGTGTCTTAGACCTAATTGGGGTCTATTAAATTAAACTTAATGTGGTTAAGGTCTAACTTGGTTTAATTAGGTCTAATTGGAGTCTTAGACCAATTTGGGGTTTATTAAGTTAAACCTAATGTGATTAAGGTCTAACTTAGTTTAATTAGGTCTAATTGGTGTCTTAGACCTACTTGGGATTTATTAAGTTAAACCTAATGTGATTAAGGTCTAACATGGCTTAATTAGGTCTAATTGATGTCTTAGACCTATTTAGGGTTTGGATGAGGTTTAAATTCATATGGGTTCAACCTAAGTCATATGTTTGGTTTTTATTTGAATTTGGGTTCATATGGGTTGAATCCAAAAGTTTAAGGTTTGACTTAAGTTTATGTGAGTAAAACCCATGGAGTTTTGATTTCGTTTTCGGGTTCATATGGATTGAACCTAGGTGTCTAAAATTTGGTTTGGGTTCATTTTGATTAGACCCAAAGATTTTTAATTTTGACTTAGATTCATGTAAGCTGATCCTAAGTATTTAGAATATGATGTAAGTTCATTTGGGTTAAACCCACAACTTCAAGGATGTGATTAAGCTCAATTGTTGTTAAGGCTTAGTTTTACTCTAGGTCTATTTAAGAATTAAACCTAAGGATTAGGATAAGTTCATTCAAAGCAATCCTTTAAGCCTAAGGGTTTTTTAATATGTAAATTTGAAAAACTACAATTTTACCCTAAGATGTTAAAATGTCATTTTAATTTTTCAAAGGTTGGAAATTGTCATTTTAAGTTTTGAATTCATAACCCTAAATTTTCTAACCAATTTCCCATTTAATTTCCAATTTTCCTAATTTTAATAATTATTTTTGAAAATAATTACAACTTTTTTTATTTTAGGAAAAGTTCCTAGCCTTGGAAAAAAAAATAATCTCATCGAGACAATCATATCCCTACAGCTATATGGGATGCTTTGTGATGATTTTCTTCATAAAGACTCAAATTCAATCAAGGAATTAGGGTTAAGGTCACATACCTGGTCTCGAGAGGTGAGACCTGAGGAAGGATCATTTTTTCCTTGCATAGTCGATCATAAGTCCAATCGAGCCGAATTGTGTTAGAGTTTAAGAGCTTTTCCTCTCATTCTCCTTACATTGTGAGCTCATGGTTATAACTTTTTATAGCCATGGGAAAGCCATGGATAAGCTTAGGATTGCTTGGAGAAGAAGATAAGTAGCTCATGATGGCTTATCTTGGTGATCCTAGCTTGTTCTTCCCTTATTGGTTAATCCATGATGTGGATAAAGCTTCTTAGATCCACCTCCCTCATATAAATTCATGAGCCATTTAATGAATTGGGGATGAGATGGTACATATGCCTTCTCATTCCCAATTTTCATAATTTGGTCATGATGACCCTAATGATGTTCAAGATAATGGTTTAAATGGGTCATTAACTTATTGGATGGAGGTGGTGGTGAGTGATGAGCTCACCATATCTTAACTCCAAATTTCAAGAAGTAATGACACATAAGCTTCTCATTCCTTCTATTTCATGGTTTGGTTATGATGAACCTAACCATGGTGAAGATTTAACATGCAATTTTTGACATCCTTCCATTGGTTAGCTCATAAGGTGGATAAGAGCTTAAGATAGGCTAGATAGACCTTCCCTATATACAAGTTGCCAATCATTTAATAAGTTTGTGGAGAGGATGCCACATGGGTCCTCTCTTTCCTCACTTCCATGGAATGTAATGATGAAGCCAATTATGATGGAGAGAATGTCATGGCTAAGCTTCTTTCTTCATTGGATTAGGAGGGAGGCGAGTGATGAATTTTCCTCATCATTAATAAAAAATTCATGAGGGAATGACACCTCATTATTCCCTTCATGATGGTGTCATAATGATTTTTTTTTGTCTTTTGTCAAAGGGTTGACACATATCCCACTTCATTTCATTTTTATGATTTGATCATAATGGCCATAATTATGTGTGAGATAATGATTTTGATGAGTTTTTCTCTCATTGGATTGTTCATGAAGTGGATAGAGCTCATGGATCAACCTCACCCATATAAACTCATTGGCTATTTAATGAATTTGGGATGAGATGACACATATGCCTTCTCATTCCCAATTTTCATCATTTGGTCATGATGATCATACTTATGCATGAGATAAGGTCTTAGATGGGCCCATCTCTTATTGGATCGAGGTGGTGGTGAGTGATGAGCTCACCATGTCTTCCTTTCCATGTTTCATGATGGAATGACACATCATTCCCCCCTTCATGTTGGCTTTATGATGATCTTTTGTCTTTTGTTAAGGATGATGTGTCATGGGTCATATTAGGTTTCATGGGTCATGGGTGACCTATCAGTGACCCTACATATGTCAAATTAATTTTGAAAAATCATTTATGCATTTTAGATGTCATATGTGATGTCATCCATGTGATGTCACGTGTGATGTCATATGTGATGTCATGTGTGATGTCATGTGTGATGTCATATGTGATGTCATATGTGATGTCATGTGTGATGTTATGTGTGATGTCATGTGTGATGTCATATGTGATGCCTTCATTTTATTTTAGGGTTATGTGATTATAATTTCATTTTATTATGTAATTAATTAAAAATGTATGAAATTATATTATTAACCCATAATTTGGTCAAAATGATTTTGTGTTTTGACCATTTGACTAATTTTATCAATTTGGGTTCAAAATTGACTATTTTTACCCAAGTTAACCAAGGTTGACAAGGTTTAAAAAAGATCGACCATGATTGACCCGGGTTGACCAAAGTTGACCAATGTTGACCTAGTTTGACCAAAGTTGACCAAGGTTGACCGTGATTGACCAGGGTTGACCATAGTTGACCAAGTTTGACGAAGGTTCACTAGGGATGACCAAAGTTGACTAAGGTTAACCGTGATTGACTAGGGTTGACCAAAGTTGACAAAGGTTGACCAAGTTTGACTAATTTTGACTAAGGTTGACCATGATTGACCAGGTTTGACTAAGGTTGACCATGATTGACCAGGGTTAACCAAAGTTGACAAGGTTTGATTAAAGTTGACAAAGGTTGACTAATTTTGACCAAAGTTGACTCAGGTTGACCATGGTTGACCAAAGTTGACTAAGGTTGACCATGATTGACCAGGGTTGACCAAGGTTGACCATGTTTGACCAAAGCTGACCAAGATTGATCAAGTTTTACCAAAGTTGTCCAAGGTTGACCATGGTTGACTAAAGTTGATAAGGTTGACCAAGTTTGACCAAAGTTTACCATGGTTGACTAGGTTTAACCAAATTTACCAAGGTTGACCAAGGTTGACCAATTTAGGTCCAGGGTTGACCTTTAGGTCAATGTGGTGGTCATTAGGTCATGGATTGATCATTTTGACCAAATTTGACCATCTTAGGTCAAGGGTTGACCAGATGGTCAATGTGGTGGTCTTTAGGTCATGGATTGACCATTTTGACCTAATTTGACGATTTAGTCATGGTTTGACCACAGGGTCAATTTGGCGGTCATTAGGTCATGGATTGACCATTTTGACCAAATTTGACCATCTTAGGTCAAGGGTTCACCAAATCAGGGATTTTCTTTGCTAGTATGATCATTTTAGGATGTCATATTGGTTTGATCTAAAAAAGGTTATATTGAAGTCAATCCAATTTTTAGGGTTTTAAGAAATCCCTAGAGAGTTTAAAGGGGTTAATATTGGTAGACCTCCTCCTAGGATGTATTTAATGACCATAGTAAACATTAGGTTTGTAAAGAGGTGTCTGAGGATCTTGAGCCAATGAAGATGGCTTAAGATATTTCTTGTCTGTGAGTGTCAATTTGTGTCTTCATAAAAGTGAGGTTAACAAATGGGCCCCCAATATGTGTGGAATACTGAATAAGTATGTCACGCATATTGGCGTTGACCGAAATGGTCTAGATAACCCATTAAAATTATCAATTTGTCGGTGGTTATGAAAGGGATATGGTTATACCATGTCAGGTATTTGTCCTTTAAATTTATTGGATAAAGGGTTGATATGACTACAAGAAAGCCATGATCCCATGTCAGGAAAGGCTTACATCCAACAACAAAAAGAAAGATGGATGTCATATTCCATTAAAGGAGGTCTTTTATAATATTTTTGAGCATTGGATAGAGGGATGATAAGACTATAAAAAAAAGCCAAGATCTCATGTCAGAAAAGGCTTTCATTCAACAGCCAAAAGAAAGATGGATGCCATATTCCATTAAAGGAGGTCTTCTATCACTCTCAAAGGTGTCAATGTCGGTATTTTGTTATTGAGAAGTAATATTATGAGACTTACATTTTATCTCAACACAGAGAGAGAGAGAGTAGATATTAAATGTTGTTATTGAGAAGGAATGCCATGAGATTTACATCCTATCCCAAAAGGAAGAGAGTAGATGTCATATTCCATGAAGGATGTCTTATAGTACTTCTTTAAAAGATGTCAAATGCCGATATGTCTGTCTTGAGAAGGAATGCTATGAGACTTATATCCTATCTTAGAAGAGAGAGAGTAGATGTCTTATTCCATGAATGAGGTTCTTAGAAGATTTCAAATGTCGATATGTCGATTTTGAGAGGGATTGCTATGAGACTTATATCCTATCTCAAAAGAGAAAGAGAGTAGATGTCATATTCCATGAAGGAGGTTTTATACTACTTCTTAAAGATTTCAATGTCTATATGTTAGTTTTTGGGAAGGAATGTTAGAGAGTCATATCCTTTCCCATAGGGAAGAGGAAGAGTAGATGCCGTATTCCATGAAGGAGGTCTTATACTACTTCTTAAAGATGTCATTGTCTGTATGTCAGTTTTGGGGAGGAATGCTTGGAGACTCATATCCTTTCCCAAAGGAGAGAGAGTAGATGTCATATCATCTCTCGGAAATGTCAGATGTCGATATGTTGATTTTGAGAATGAATGTTATGCGACTTATATCCTTTCTCAAAGAGAGAACTAAAGGAATGCCATATTTCCGTATCAGGAAGGGTCTTATATTCAATAACTAGGAAGAGAGTGGATGTCATACCATCTCTTGAAAATGTCAGATGTCGATATATTGATTTTGAGAAGGAATGTTATGCGACTTATATTCTTTCTCAAAGAAAGAGCTAAAGGAATGCCATTTTTCTGTGTCAGGATAGGTCTTATATCCAATAACTAGGGAGAGAGTGGATGTCATATCATCTCTCAGAAATGTCAGATGTCGATATGTCGATTTTGAGAAGGAATGCTATGCGACTTATATCCTTTCTCAAAGAAAGAGCTAAAGTAATGCCATATTTCTGTGTCAGGAAGGGTCTTATATCCAATAATTAGGAAGAGAGTGGATGCCATACCATCTCTCGGAAATGTCGACGTTAATATGTCGATTTTGAGAAGGAATGTTATGCGACTTATATCCTTTCTCAAAGAAAGAGTGAAAATACCATATTTCTGTGTCAGGAAGGGTCTTATATTGAATAGCTAGGGAGAGAGTGTATGTCATACCATCTCTCAGAAATGTAAGATGTCGATATGTCAATTTTGAGAAGGAATGCTATGTGACTTATATCCTTTCTCAAAGAAAGAGCTAAAGGAATGCCATATTTCTGTATCAGGAAGGGTCTTATATCCAATAACTATGGAGAGAGTGGATGTCATACCATTTCTCGGAAATGTCTGATGTCGATATGTTGATTTTGAGAAGGAATGCTATGCGACTTATATCTTTTCTCAAAGAAAGAGCTAAACGAATGTCATATTTTCGTGTCAGGAAGGGTCTTATATCCAATAACTAGTGAGAGAGTGGATGCCATACCATCTCTCAAAAATGTTAGATGTCTAGATGTCGATTTTGAGAAGGAATGCTATGCAACTTATATCCTTTCTCAAAGATAGAGCTAAAGTAATGCCAGGAAGGGTCTTATATCTAATAACTAGGGATAGTGTAGATGCCATACCATCTCTTAGAAATGTCAGATGTCGATATGTCGATTTTGAGAAGGAATGATATGCGACTTATATCATTTCTCAAAGAAAGAGATAAAGGAACGACATATTTATGTGTCAGGAAGGGTCTTATGTCCAATAACTAGGGAGAGAGTGGATGTCATACCATCTCTCAGAAATGTCAGATCTCGATATGTCGATTTTGAGAAGGAATGTTATGCGACTTATATCCTTTCTCAAAGAAAGAGCTAAAGGAAAGCCATAATTCTATGTCAGGAAGGTCTTATATCAAGTAGAAAGAAAGAAAATGGATTTAATATTCCATTAAAGGAGGTCTTATACCATTTCTCTGAAATGTCAAATGTTGATTTTGTCAATTTTGGGAAGGAATGCTTGGAGACTCATATCCAATCCGAAGGAAAGAGCTAGAGGAATGCCATGATTCCGTGTCAGGAAGGTCTTACATTCAATAGCAGGAGGGAGAGTGGATGTCATATTCTAATGAAGGAGGCCTTATACCACTTCTCAAATAAGTCAAATGTCGGTGCCTGTTTCATTAGGAAGGAATGTCAGGGAACTGATAACATAACTAAGAGGAAAATAGGTAAGCTATAGGAAAGGCATAACTCAATGTCAAGAAGGTCTTATATCCAATAACAAAGGAGCATGTGTAGAAAAACAAATAGAGTTGACTAAATTGTTTTGAGTTCTAAATGTTTGTTGGGCTTAAGTCTCCCTAAGGAAATTACTTTTGCCAATATTTGTCATTTTAGTTTTTGAGAGTATTGAGAATTAATTTTATGTCATTTCATGAGGTTTGGATGATGTAATATTTGCTTTGATTATTTGTTCCCTAGTTTACAAAACAAGCCATTGATGCACCAAAATTATATTAGGTTTTTGCTATATAATTTAACTCATTTTTGGTGATATTGCACTTTAAAGGAAGGTATTTTTTATGTTTTGCTGCAGGTATGATGATTTTAAGTGATTGGAGCAAAAGGAAGCGAAAATGAACGAATTTGAAGCAAAAAGAAGCAAAATGAATAAAATTAAACACTGGCGCTGCTGGTGCCTAATTCCAGAGAGTTCAAACAATTAATTGGCAGCACAGTGGCGTCAGCACCGTATCCAGCACCGCCGGTGCCCAAAGTCGGTTCAAGTCAAATTTAATGTATTTGGATGACTTTTTGAAGGGTTGCTTGAGGAAACTCTTGAGTAATTCATTTCTAACTTATTTTAGACTATTTTGGACGCCAAAATAAGTGGTGAGTGTAGAGAGAGTGTGGTCTGAGTGAGAGTGTGTAGAGAGGAGAGAAAAGAGTGTGTTATGGTTTGTAGTAAGTGTGACGAAAGTGTGTAGAAGTCTTGTACTGTGAGAGATTCTTATCTAAGGAGTGTAGGAGAAGGAGTAAAGTGAGAGATTGCCTTTTCCTTACCATTCTAAAGAGGGAATTGAGTGTTGAAGAGAAGAGAGAAAAGGATTAAAAGGAACTACAAGAGATTTTCTTGGGGAAGAGAAAGAGATAAGTTGTATTTACTTTTGTGTTCTTATGACTTTGCTTTTGTATATAAAATCCAAGTTTTGTTGTATCTTCCTCATGAGTTCTGAGTAGATTTCTTTATCTTTCTTCTTGCAATGAGATGTGGTGAAGTTTTGATGTAGATTTGATGTGCCATAAAAATGTTAAAGAAATTGTGATGGTTTTCCATTTCAAACTTCATTTACTTTTCGATATTGTCAATTGAATTGTTAAAATATGATGTGAAACATCCAATCCGAAAGGATTAAGTGTTCTAAAATAATAGTGGAGAACCCATTCAATGTTCATGAATAAGTTACATAGTTCATGGGAATTGAGTACAATAAATAGAGAAATATGGTTTAATGGGCGTGGAATTGGAGGTTTTAGAGTGACAGGCTGAAATCCCCAATTTGATCCTAAAGTTTGGTAAATAAAGCTAGGGTAGCCTTCAAGTGGAAGGAAGTGAGAGCTCTGAAGTGAGAGCCAGTATCCTCCCAGCCTAACCACAGATTTAGCGACTAAGCCTAGAATTTGCTAATGTTCTTTACATGACTTGGAAGAGGGGGTACTATGAAGAGGATAAAGAATATGAATGCTCCTATTTGGCACAATACAATTCTACTATCAATCTATATCAATCACTCACCATAGAATCATTGCAAGAGGGAAGACACTTTTCCATATATAAACCTTTCAATTACAAAACTTAGTGTGTGTTAGTTAATCCTGCTTAGAAAATTTAGAAGTAACTTGTAGTAAATCTAGTTGTTGTTACCTTTGCATTAGAATATTAAATAGTACTTGAACTTGCATTGTAAATTTAGTGTTAGATTTCAACATCTTTGCTATATTTTGAAGAGTTCCTGCCTTCCTCGTGAGATCGATAACCAGGACTCCACTAGAGCCCTGTATTACTTGAACGATACGTAGACTTGCGTATACAGATGACTGCCTAATTATTAAATTAATCTATTTGCAAAACTAAATTGAAACTATCTTTTGAATATTGACTTTTGAGGCAGTTCGTAGTCTTGCATCATTCATTCACTTTTATTTATGTCACACAATTTTTATTTTAATACCACCCATTTATTTGTGGTATTATTCTTCCTCTTCGGCCATCGACTGGCTGGTAAGATCCCTTGAATATGTCTTTTCAACAATATATGGACCATTCCATGTTTTTTCAAATTTCTCACCTATTTTATGATGAGTAAGGAAAGGTTTTCGGAGTCTCAAGGCTAGGTCTCCAATTTAAATCATTCTTGGAAGAACTAATTTGTCGTGGGCCCGCACCTTTTTTGTCTGGTAAAATTCCAGATATTGTTGATCTTGTAAGAGTTTTTTTTATAAATTGTTGAGCTCTTCATGTTGTAATTTTGCATTTTATTTTTCTATTATTTTGTTTGCTAGTTTCATTTAGAGTGAAGGCCGTTCTACTTAAATGGGAACACAACTTCGTACCCATATATTAGAGTAGATGGTGTCAACCATATCAGTATGTGGTATAGTAGGCCCATAAGGCTTTCGTTAACAGCTCGTGTCATTGTCTTAGACAACTGGTTGACATTTTCTTTATCACCGGCTTTGTCAAGGTTGTTCAGATTGTCTTTGAGAAATCATTTTGAATTGAGATTGGAGTTGGATCTTCTAACCATTGGAAGAAATGACTTCAGGGTAGAATTTTCATTAATTACTAATAGGATAACCCTTTTACCTTAGCTTCTCTTTTTGGGACTAGGAAGATTCAAAAACTTTGATGTGATCAGAATATTTTTTATTTTCTAAAGATATTTTTGAGCCAATTAACAACCAACCAAAAGACAAGTTCACTTAATTTTATCCTTAATATAATATCACAAGAATTTTCTTAAGACAGCTTTTTAGTTTTATCAATTAGGGGAGAATTTGAACACCAATTTTTGATTTCATGTTCACCTCAATCTTCTTCATAGAGAATTATTATATCTGGTGGAGCATATTTTAAGGGTTTTAAATTTGTAAATTCAAACATCAATTTTTTATTTCATGCTCACCTCAAGCTTCTTCTCAAGGAATTACTATATCTGGTGGAGCATTTTTCTTTTAAGGATTTCGAATGTCTAAATCAAACATCAATTTTTGATTTCATGATCACCTCAAGCTTCCTCTCAGAGAATTACTATATCTGTTGCAACATATTTTAAGTATTTTGAATGTCCAAACTCCCCTAATTAATAATTCTTAAATATTTCTTAAGACAAATTATGGGATATTATAACTCGTTCAAAAGCTAGGACCCATCACGATGCAAAAGATTAATAAGCTCCTGATATCGTGAGTCGATTACTCATATTTTGATCACACTATTTTATTTTGAAATTTACTTAGGACCTAGTTAGAAGATTAAGGTAAAGGACCCAGTTATTAAGGAATTAATTTCATTTCCTTGTGAAATCATAGGTTCTTTTGTCAAAATGCTGGAATTTTTATCTTGGATTACTCCTTTCTGGATTTTTCTTTATGTTAATGATTGTTTAATGTCGGTTCTTATCTTAGTAGATATTTCATTTTCTTTGAAAAGTACTTCGGTATGTATTGCTAGATGGTGTCTCGTTCTAGCTTTTGTAATGGTAGTGTTTGCTATTTTAGGCTCCAAGCCAAGCTTAGCCAGTTCCCGAGTTGTCGCAGCTTGTTGGTTTCCTAAACAAGACTTGTCAGGACGCCTAGGTAAGTTGGCCTTCCTTTTTTCAAGAAGTCTTCTTTTAATTGATAGGGGAGACTGCACATCCCATCTGGTCTAAAAGTTGTGAGATTGGATATCATTCTTTTTTTGCAAGTCTACAAAATAGACTACTGGAGTTGATAGACACCTCGCCCTTTTTAAGTGGGAAGAAGGCTCTTAAAATTATATTCAGTAGATGTCGGGAATAATTTATTTTATTTTAGGAGGTAAGCATTCCCAAAAATACACTCCTCATATTCAAAGGTTTCAACTTTATTTGTTGTTTTGATTTTGTCCTTCTTCTTTTCTTCTCAGGGCAGAGCGATTTCTATTTCTCCACTGAGTGCGGGTCAACTGTATTATCTTAGAACTGGACACAACCTCGAACACAGATGATAGTAGAACATCATCCTTTTGTTCAACATAGATCTTGTTTCCATTATGGTCGATTTCTTCCTTTCTTTCAGTAGTAGGGTAGATCACAATGGCCTTTGGAACTGCTTGCTTTGTGGAAGCTTCCGCCGATGGAGTTGTCTTGAGAGGAAGGAAATCTTTGTTGGAGTTCAGATCAAATTCTCCACAGTTTTTAACAATACAAGAGGCCAATTTGTAGAGTAAATTAAGATTAGGTATAATATCATCACAAATTTTTAGAAATTAGGAAATTAAATTCTCAAATCTAATTTAAATTGTTATTAATTCATTTCATATCCGTAGGGAGAAAGAATAGAAGACTACTCAGAAAGTATAGAAATTCTACCACAAATCATATTCATATAACTCAAATCCAAAGTACTAAACTTAAGAAAGAAGGTATAAATACTTATCTGGAATGTAATCCAAGCAATTCTCTGAAGTTTCTTTGACTCCACAGACTCTAACAGGACTTTGACTCTTGAATTCACACTAAACACTCACTAAAATTAAGAAGAAGACACTTAACACTCTTAATTAATTCTCTCTCACACACTACACACTCTACTTACTCACTCTAGCACACTACTCGACAAATGGTACACTCTTTACTGTAGAAATGGTCCTCTATTTATAGATCTCAAGAAATGACTAAGGGTTACTTAAGGCTTCAAAATTCGTCCACATTCATTGAATTTTATAGAATTTTATGGTGGCGCTTAGTCGCCAGGATCACTGTGCGAATGGATGCACCCCTTCACATTTAGGTCGCACCTCTTCGTTTAATAATTGCTCTCCCGTGTCTACATTCATTGCATTTGGTTTATAACATGTGAGAAAAAGTCCAGAGGCTTCTAGATTGGTTTAAAAGTGTCAATAACCATCTAATAACCATTATGAAATCTCTAGAATCAATCTACTGACTCGGGCACCTAGGCGCCAAATCAGCCTCTTTGCTCTTTTTGGCTTATTTTTGCTCCTTTTTAACTCTTTTTCTTCATAAACTCATTTTGTTGTAGCTGCAACTAAAATATAAGAAATATTTTTCATTAAAGCTTAATATCCTTAAAATATTAATAAAAATTTGATATGAAATTCTAAGTAATTTTAAGGCGGATCAATTCCCCTAAACTTAAACGTTATTTGTCCTCAAGTAACCTTTTACTACTAAAAATTATAATCTATGGAGAAAAATTTCTTTAAGACTTCTATAACATTTTGTTTTATAAATAATATAATAACTTAGGCTAAAACCAAAATATGTAAAATATTTAATATGCAAGTGTTAAGAACTTTATTCTCCTATCTATTTCAAAAAAAATAATTGCAATTTGTCGTATTAAGAACATGTAGATAATTTACAGGAAAATGATTTTCATGATAACTATACAAGTAAGGATACTTATACATAAGGCTTTAAGTAAAAATTTGTATTAGGTCTCTTCCTATAGGATAATTCAAGTGAAGCCAATTTTAGATTTAGGCTTTTCCTCAAGCTTCTCCTCTCTTTTCTTTTTTTTTTCATATTTTTGATTGCTTTACAATGCTATATATTTTTCTTTTCTTTTTCTGGGATTGTTTTCAATCATTCTTTTTTTTCTCTTTTTTTAAGTAAGGATTACTTTATCTGGATAGCCTGTTAATGATTTTGAACTTCACTATCCTTAACTTATATTTAAAGACTTAACACATTTTTCACTTAACATATATGTGTTTAGCAAAAATATTTTTCATAGAGTTTCAATTACATCTTTTTAACTAAACATCTAGATTTCTTAATACTTTAAAAAAATACAGCATTTTTAATTTAGATATTTGAATTAAAATTCTAACACATTTTTATTAAATAATTACAATTTTAGAATTACCCTTTATTATTCAAAAATACTTTTATAATTCTATTATAATATTTATGAAAACAATAGGATATCTATCTTAAATTGATTTTTCTTCCATAAATTATGTTATTAATTTTGAAAATATTTTTTTACTAAGGACAAGTAAAATTTAAATTTAAGTTCATTTCCCTCCCCCAAACTTAGTTCTTTTAATAAGGTTTTTAAAATAATTTTGACTATGAAATTTTAAACTAAGCATGAAGAAAAGTTATAACCTTTAAAGGTATTTAAAACAATACTGGTATAAGCAGGAATAGATATATATAAAAGAGTAGCTAAAAATTAACACATGAAAAATTTAATATTTAAAAACAAATGTGCTAAAAAGAACAGAAGCATGAAAAGGACTTAGTCTAAGCAATCCAACAACAGAAGACATAAAGTAGAGTTACTACAAGTTCTCAATCAGTACAATAAAACATGAAAAGCAAAACACACATAACAGGCACATCAGCAAAGCAAAGAAAATATAAAGTCTAATCATCCTCAGTCGACTCCTCATCATCTGAAGAATCGTCGGGAATAGGACTTATGGGGTTGATCCATGGGGTGAATTTAGGACATGTAGGAAAGTCAGTATTCCTATCACCCTTCATAAATTTTACCAATGCTTCATTATACTCCCCATCATAGTCACTCTTCCTCTGCATATAATCTGATACATGATCTAATTTGCTATCCATCTCATCTACTTTGCATTGCATCAAAAATAGATCACTTTGATGCTCCAAATATCTCTGACAAACAGTTTTCCACACATCAGGTGGAGGCTCAGATGTAGAAGTAGATGACATAGAAGCAGAAGTAGAAGGCACAGAAGAAGATATGCACCAGTACTTCGACTCTTAGTCTTCCCATAAATATTAACATAAGATTTTCCTATTGTCTTCAACAGCTTAAGCTGCTCTTCAGAAATGGAATAAGAAACACCAACATTTTTGCCAATCGAGAAAATAAGAGCCGGAAAGCCTAACCAGAAATAATAATTCCTCTAGCAGAAGTTCTAATCGCATCATAAATAATGGCTCTCACATCTATTGGCTTCATTTCTTGATTGTAATTGTTCAGAATAGCTCTCTCTTTCATCACCACACTCAAGTGGTTTGACGGAAGGAGACGAGCAGAAATAAAATAATGTCAGGCTTGAGAAGTAGCATTAAGCATTAAAGAGGAGAAATTTACTCATTTATTGTTCCTTATTTTCCAGGCTCCTCTTCCATTAGTCAAATAAGCCATAATCGCATCAAGCTCTCTCTCAGAAGGAGTAAAAGTATCATAGAAACAGTCTGTTATTGGAGGCAGGCCATATAACATGTTGATCACTTTCGGAGTGAATTTAACTATTGTCCCCCTCACATAAACTTCAAAATCAGTTGTTTTGGGAAAATTTGCATAAAACTCTCGAACTAAAGAAATAATCGCTACAGCAGAAAAATAGCAAAACTGCTCCCACTGTCTGGCAGCAATAACATGCTTGATCGAACCACCGGGATGATAAAAACTTCTTTCAACAATGAACTTTTGAACAGTAGCAAATTCGTTGTAACGAACTTACGCACTCGCACTCGTAAACTTTATTCGATCAAATTCACTGTGCTCCTTACCCCTCTTTGATTTAGGTGTCATTCCTAAATTTTGTAAATAATTCCAAATAAATCTCAAAAAATATAAAATCACACTAAATAAAATCTCTCCTCACTAAATTAAACTTAAATATATGGATTTTTTTCCTAAAAAATTAAATTTTTTTCCCCAAAATTTTGGTACTTTTCAAAAGTAGAAAATTCCATGGTAAAAATTAAGTTAAAACGTATATCTAACCTCAAG
This sequence comes from Papilionanthe hookeriana x Papilionanthe teres, assembly GCA_022702705.1. Lineage (NCBI taxonomy): Eukaryota > Viridiplantae > Streptophyta > Magnoliopsida > Asparagales > Orchidaceae > Papilionanthe > Papilionanthe hookeriana x Papilionanthe teres. Next base: position 88,064,607 of record CM040423.1, on the reverse strand, counting down.
AAGTAGAAATCCAAAGTCAATACGCATCAAAATCCTTCATATCTTGCTCAAAATGGAACCCCAAATCTAGTTTTCGTGAAAATGGGTGAAGAAGATGAAGCTTAGGCGTGAAAATGGCGTTGGGTCGGTTTTAAAGGCCGAAATTTGGTCCAGGTGAACCGTCGCTTAGGCGCCAAAATCACCAAGCATTCTGAAAATTTTTAAACTTTTTATAGTATGTTATTTAGGTGATTTTAACATATGTAAGCCTAAAACCAACAGTTAATCTTCATCCTACATCCTCCAGAAAATAATATTCAATAAAATCTAAAAGGTTCCAATTCATAACATTCCAAATATCAAACAAATAACAATCCAAACTTAACTTCATTTCATTCATTCCAGATCTTCAAGATAAGGCTCATCAAATATAGAAAATAAACAACAACAACAAACACTCATATCTCACAAACACATAAACACTCATAGACATTTCCACATAAAACACTTTCAAATCACAACACACATAACAATCACATTAAATCTCTCCACCTATTTCTCCTTATTTCATGGATTCACATTAGAAACTTCATTAGTTTCACAAGGTAATTCACTACGAACAAAGGAATGGAAGAAAGGGACTCAAGGAAATTCCGAAGCCATCTTTTCCTCACTCCATTTATTCTTAGCTTACATTGTTACCTGATAATCTTTAAAGCATGCCAAATGATCTGATTGAACTTTCATTTACCATTCAATGTGCTCAATTTGGTGGAACATCTCATACAATCTCCCTCCAACTAGAATTAATTCTTCTTCAATCTTCTCAAGGCGATCGCATTCCTTCTCCAGAGTCATGGCTAGATAGCCATTAAAATAAGTTTGTGAATCCTTATTCACAAACTTCTCCTTCCCAATGATTCCAATGTTTAATCTCTCCATGGAAGCAATCAAAACTCTTTCTTCTCTCTAAAGGAATATTTCAATCGAAAATTTTTATGGCTTGAAGGTTTGGGACGAAGGTAGGGTACTTTAAATGGATTAGAAAGTGCAAAAAATGCTTTGGGGTGGTTTTTACACGATCCAGAAACTATGGCACCTAGGCGCCAAGATCACAGGTATCTGGCACTTAGGCGCCAGAATCCTAAAAAGCACAGGTTCACCATTTGTCAAATTCTCCTAAGTTCCATTCTCAATTAAGGTTTAAAAAGGTAGGTCGAAGGTACGTAATTAAGTTTAGTCACTTACAACACACAATCCAACATGAAATAAAATCATATTATGGGTTGCCTCCCATAAAGCACTTGGCTTAACGTCGTCAACCCGACATAAACACCATTTTACTCTGAATGGATTAAAAATAGCACATCTTTAAAAGATGGCATGCTTTCTTCATAATATGGCTTCAATCTATGTCCGTTCACCTTAACTACTGAATCAGTTTTTAAATCTTTAATATCCACAGCTCCATAAGGATAAACTTTCTCAACCACATACGACCCTATCCATTTAGATTTTAATTTTCCTAGAAAAAATTTTAATCTTGAGTCATATAATAAAACTTGTTATCCAGGCTCAAAATTCTTTCTTAATATTCTTTTATCGTGCATAATCTTCATTTTCTCTTTATAAATTCAAGCACTTTCGTAAGAACCATTTCTCATCTCATCCAGTTCATTTAATTGTAATAATCTTTTATCTCTAGCATCTATTAAATTATAATTAAACTCTTTAATTGCCCAATAAGCTTTATGTTCCAGTTCAATAGGTAAATGACAAGGTTTTCCACAAATGAGCCTATAATGTGACATTCCAATAGGAGTTTTATAAGGAGTTCTTTAAGTCCATAGTACATCATGAAGACTATCAGCCCAATTAGTTCGCTTTGGATTAATAGTTTTTTTCTCAAATTCTTTTAATCTCTTGATTTGATATTTCTGCTAATCCACTAGTTTGGGGATGATAAGCTGTAGAAATTTTATGTTTGATTCCAAATTTGCTCACTAATTTCTGAATCAGAAAATTCTTAAAGTGACTTCCCCCATCTATGATGATTATCCGTGGCATTCCAAATTTAGTGAAAATATTTTTAGTTAAAAATTTTTCCACACTTTTAGCATCACATTGAGGTAAAGCAATTGCTTCAATCCATTTCAAAACATAATCAACGACTAATAAAATATACATTTTTTCTGAAGAAGGCACAAATGGTCCCATGAAATCTAAACCCTAGACATAAAAAATTTCCACTTTCAAAGTAAAATTTAGTGGCATTTCATTTCTTCTAGAAATATTGCCTATGTGTTGACATCGATCACAAAATTTAACAAAAATTGTTAACATCCTTGAATAATGCAGGCCAGTAAAATTCAGATTGTAAAATTTTGAAAGCAGTTTTATCAATTCCAAAATGTCCACCAAATTCAGAGTTGTGACATTTTTGAATAATCTCATAGGTTTCTTCATAAGGAACACATCTTCGTATAATAGAATCCTTACATTGTTTAAAAAGATAGGGGTTATCACAAAAAATAAAATTTTACATCATGTAAGAATTTCTTTTTCTGATACTGATCTAATCCATACGACATACAGCTGCTAGCTAAATAATTAACTATATCAGCATACCATGAGATTAATTCAGCAGAGATAGTATAAAGTTGTTCATCAGGAAAATATTTGTTTATTTCTTTCTTATCATTCATTTCATTATTTTTAATTCTAGATAACTGATCAGCAATTTGATTATCTGACCCTTTTCTATTGACTATTTGAAAATCAAATTCTTGCAACAGAAGAATCCATCTAATCAACTTGGTTTAACTTCTGTTTAAGTCATTAAATATTTAATAGCAGAATGATCTATATGCACTATACATTTATTCCCAAGTAAATAAAATCGAAATTTGTCAAAAGAATATAGTATGGAAAATAGCTCTTTCTCAGTAGTTTTGTAATTAATTTGAGCTTCATTAAGAGTTTTACTTGCATAATACATAACTTTAAACATCTTATCATACCGTTGTCCTAAAGCAAGCCCAATAGCATAATCACTTGCATCGCAAATTAATTCAAATGATTTTTCCCAATTAGGTGCAATAATGATTGGTGCAGTAATCAATTTCTCTTTTAACAAATTAAAGGCTTTTAGGAAAATTTCATCAAATTCAAATTTAGTATCTTTTTCTAAAAGATGGCATGGAGGTTTTGTAATATTAGAAAAGTCTTTAATATATCTTCTATAAAATCCAGCATGTCCAAGGAAACTTCTTATACCAATAATAGAAGTTAGGGGTTGTAATCTAGCAATAACTTGAATTTTTACTTGATCAATTTCTATACTATTTTTAGAAACCTTATGACCTAGTACAATTCCTTCTGTGACCATAAATTGGCATTTTTCCCAATTCAGAACTAAATTTGTTTCTTGACAACGTTTCAACACTTTTGATAAATTACATAAGCAAGAATTAAAAGAAGTTCCAGATACAGAGAAATCAACCATAAAAATTTTAATTCCTTTTTCAATCAAGTCACAAAAAATATCCATCATACATCTTTGAAAGTAGCAGGTGCATTGCATAATCCAAAAGGTATTCTTCGGAAAGTAAAAGTTCCATACGGACTTGTAAATGTAGTCTTTTCTTGATCTTCAGGAGAAATAGATATTCGATGATACCCAGAATATCCATCCAGAAAATAAAAATAAGAATGTCCAGCTAATCTATCCAGCATTTTATCTAAGAATGGAAGAGGAAAATGATCTTTCCTGGTGGCATCATTTAGTTTTCTATAATCAATACAAATCCGCCAAGCAGTAACTTGTATTGTAAGTATTAATTCATTATTCTAATTTTTAACAACAGTTACTCCTCCTTTCTTGGGAACACAATGAATAAGACTTAACCAAGGACTATCTGATATTGGATATATAATACCAACATCCAGCCATTTAAGCATTTCCTTCTTAACAACTTCTTTCATAACTGGATTTAATCTTCTTTGAGGATCAATTCGGGTTTACTTTCGATCTTAGTAATATTCTGTGCATACAAATTGAAGGACTGATTTCTTTAATGTCTGCTATAGTCTATCCAAAATCTCTTTTATATTCTCTTAATACTTCAAGCAGTTTTACTTCTTGATTAACAGTCAATTCAGAAGATATAATAACATGTAAAGTTAATGAATTCCCTAAAAAGACATATTTCAAATGAGAGGGTAATTCTTTTAATTCCAATTCAGGAGCCTTTTCAATAGATGGTTTGAATTCATTACTTTCAATAGTATCTAATATCTCCCAATTATCATTAATGTAATGAACTTCTCTTACTTCTGTTTCTTCAGAATCACTTTCATCACTTAAATTTTCAGGGTCTGTAAATTCTTCTTCTTTAAAATGAATCTGACATTTTTCTTGAAAATGTTGTTCAATAATGTAATCTAAAATGTTCATTCTATAACACTTTTCCTTGTTAGGATACCTCATTGATTTAAGAACATTAATTGTTACTTCTTGATCATTAACTCTCATGGTTAACTCCCCTTTTTGCACATCAATCATAACACGTCCGGTAGCAAGAAAAGGTCTTCCTAAAATTATAGGAATCTCTTTATCTTCTTCCATATCTAGAATTATAAAGTCAACAGGGAAAATAAATTTATCCACCTTTACCAAAACATCTTCTATTACTCCTCTAGGACGAGTAATAGATCGGTCTACTAATTGCAGGGTCACAATTGTAGTAGAAATTTCTCCTAGATCCAATCTCTTATAGATGGATAAAGGCATGAGATTAATACTCGCTCCTAAATCACATAAGGCTTTTCCTTGAAATCTATCTCCTATAGCACAATGTATTATAAAACTTCCAGTATCTTTTAGTTTTTGTGGAAGTTTTTGTAAATAATTGCACTGCATTCTTCACTTAGTGCTACAGTTTCAAAAGCTTCAAATTTTATTTTCTTATTAAGAATGCATTTCCTAAACTTTTCATACTTAGGCATTTGTTCCAAAGCTTCAGCGAATGGGATATTAATAGTAAGCTTTTTGAATACCTCGAAAAATTTATAAAATTGTTGATCCAGTTTTTGCTGCTTAAGTCGTTGTGAAAATGGAGGTGGAAATTTTTCATATTCATCTTGAGATGGCAGTTGTTTCTCTGTTTTAGGTAGTTGTTCTTTAGGTTTCTCAACTTCTACCACTTTAGTTTCTTTATGAATCTTACTCTCTTTTCCATCCCTTAGTTCTTTTCCACTTCTAAGTAACACAACTTTAATTTGCTCAGGATCTTTTCCATTTTCTCTTGGATTTACTTCAACAGTGCTAGGTAATGTTCCTTGTGGTCTATTATTTATAGCATTTGCAATTTTCCCCATTTGATTTTTAATATTTCTTATTGCTGCATTTTGACTTTGCAATTGAATCCCCATTTGTAAAATAAATTATTTTATCGACAATTTCTTTTCTTTAAATTGCTGATTATTAAAGCCAAGAGGATAAGAAGGTCGATAATTAGAATTATTTTGATTATTCCAATTTCCAGTTGTGATAGTTTGGTTGTTACCCCATTGAGGATTTGCATTATTGCAATTAAAATTAGGGTGATCTTTCCAATCTGGATTATAATAATTAGAATATGGGTTTTTAGTTTTGCTAGCAATAACATGTAATGTTTCTAAAGTTTGATATTCATCAGTATTTCCTGAATTATCATTTAAGTGTGATAAATGAGACAAGTTATCTAATTTCTTTGATATAGCAGCTACTTGAGAAACTAAAATTGATAAGGCTTCATTTTCTTATATAATAACCACTCTTTTAGGATTAATCCTATCAGAAGGCCCTTGAAAATTATTAGTTGCCATTTCTTCAATTAAAGATTAAGCTTCATCAAATGATTTGGACATTAAAGAACCACCAGCAGCAGCATCAATAATAGACTCAGGAGAACCTATTAATCCATTATAAAATGTTTGTATAATTAACCAGTCTGGTAAAGAATGATGTGGGCATTTTCTAAGAAGTTCCTTGAATCGTTCCAAAGCTTCATAAATAGTTTCCCCATCAAGTTGAGTAAATTAAGTTATATCATTTCTATGTTTTGCAGTTTTTGATGGCGGAAAATATTTAGCTAAAATTTTTTGAGCCATTTCTCCCAAAGTTTTAATAGATCCTGTTGCTAATGAATTTAACCAAATCTTAGCTATATCCCTTAAAGAAAAAGGAAAGAGCCTAAGTTTAATAGCATCATTAGAAACACAATCAAATTTAAAGGTGGCACAAATTTCTAAAAAACTAGGTAGGTGTAAATTAGGATCTTCAGTAGGAGACCCTCCAAACTGATTATTTTGAACCATTTATATAATTGCAGGTTTTAATTCAAAAAAATTTGCAGCTACAGCAGGTAATTGAATGCTTAGATGAATTTCATCAGTTGTAGGGTTAGCATATTCTCTTAAAGGTTTTTGATTTTCATTTTAAATATTTTGATCAATATAATTTTGAGGTATATTAGCCATTTCTTGCAAATTATGAAATCTATTCTCCTTTCTAATTTTTCTTATAGTACGCTCTAATTCAGAATTATAAGGTATTAATCCTTCAGTTCCTGAACTTCGCATAAAAATATAAGAAAGATATTGAATTTATTTAAATTTTTATTTCTTTTATTTTTATTTATATATATTTTAGTTTGCTTTCGTTTAATTAGTTGTAATCCCTGGCAATGGCGCCAAAAACTTGACCCAACCGCAATTACGTAAGTATATTAGCTTATTAATTTATGGCCAAACTTGACCCCAAATCTGATTAAGCAGCTAATGTACGATAATTAAAGATTAATGTTTTGATAATTAAATATAAATTTCACACTAGGGTACTACGCATGTATACATATCGTTTTAAGTAATCTAGAGTTTTCTTTTTAAAACCCCAGATATCGATCCACGAGGATTAATTTAGTTAAAAGAAAGAAAACTAATAATTAAAATCTTTTAATTTAAAACTAATTAAAATATGCAAAATATGAAAATTAGCTAGTGATAAAACAATAAACAAAGATTCTTTCCCCATACGAAATATTCCATGATTAATAAGCAGTTAAAATTAGTTGAGAACTTAAAAATGTGGTTTTGTGACAAATAGAAGCATATATATCCTTTACCCTTTGGTCCAGGTCATAAAGAGCATTAGCTAGTTTTTAAAGATTGGATTATGATGTATTATTACTAGAAAGGGACGAATTTCTAGACTCTCACTACTAGGTTCCCCCCCGAATGGTTGTCTATTGTCTGGCCTACTAGTGACCCGTCACCTCTTTTGTAAAACCAAATTGATTGAATTTAGCCTATCACACTAAAAACATAATCAATTCTATGCCCATTAAAGATTATCTCCCTATTTATTTGCACTTCCTTTAAGAGAAATGTGATACATACATGTTAAGAAGTGCTTAGCCCACGATCAAATCTTAAGAATTCTCCACAGTTTTTAACAATACAAGAGGCTAATTTGTAAAGTAAATTAAGATTTGGTATAGTATCATCACAAATTTTTAGAAAATAGGAAATTAAATTTTCAAATCTAATTTAAATCTGTTATTAATTCATTTCATATCCGTAGGGACTGAGAAAAGAAGACTACTCAGAAAGTAGAAATTACACCACAAATCATATTCATATAACTCAAATCCAAAGTACTAAACTTAAGAAAGAAGGTATAAATACTTATTTGGAATGTAATCTAAGCAATCCTCTAAAGTTTCTCTGACTCCACAGACTCTAACAAGACTTTGACGCTTGAATTCGCACTAAACACTCACTAAAATAAAGAAGAAGACACTTAACACTCTTAATTAATTCTCTCTCACACACTACACACTCTACTTACTCACTCTAGCACACTACTCGACAAACGGTACGCTCTTTGCTGTAGAAATGGTCCTCTATTTTTATAGATCTCCAGAAATGACCAAGGGTTGCTTAAGGCATCTCTTCAAAAATTTGTCCACATTCATTGAATGTTCTCGAATTTAACGGTGGCGCCTAGGCGCCAATTCTTTTTCTTCGTAAACTCTTTTTCTTCATAAACTCATTTTGTTGTACCTGCAACCAAAACATAAAAAATACCTTTCCCTAAAGCGTAAGATCCTTAAAATATTAATAAAAATTTGATATAAAATTCTAAGTAATTTTAAGGCGGATCAGGCGTTCTGGTACTCGGCACGTCTCCGCCGGTGCCGTCAATTCTCTCGTGTCATTATGGATGTTGAAATGTCTGCAATATCGTTGTTGAGGAGTCACCACTCTGTTTAGCTATCATATTGCCCTAATCATCAAGTAATCTTATTTTTTTGGATCAAGTGAAGGATCCTCAGATGTTAAGAAACTTGAAGGAGAAAGATAAGAGATGATAAAATAGAGAACAGTAGAACAGGGAAATTTCAGTGGTAGTCATTACGGAGAAGATTCCAGAATGCCTTATTCTGGATATCTCTGTATAAGGATGACCACATGGAAAATCTAATAACCAGAGATTTTAGGTGTGATACATATTCTGGGTTTTTTAATTCTTCTATAGGAGCAAGCTCCTATAGTTAATTACATCTTAGACAATTAGGATTGTCTAAGAAAACTCCTGATTAACGTTAACACTCATTCTCTAAGAAATATTAAAGATGAAGGAAGTAAATTTCAATGTTTAATCATAAGGGTAATAAGTGTCATGTACTACCCTAAAGGTTTGGTTATCTTATCGTTGTTGTTGTTGTTTTGTTTTATCAATGTCGTTTTGTTTCGTCGTTAGTTTTGTTTTGTTAATGTCGTTTTGTTTTGTCAATGTCATTTTGTTGTTGTTTTGTTAATGTCATTGTTTTGTTTTGTTTTGCTAATGTAGTTTTTTTTGTTGCTTTGGGTTTTGTAGCTTTACTAAAAGTTTTGGTTTTGTCTCATTTTGATGTCGTTGTTTTGTTGTCGTTCTGTTCTTGTTTTGTGTTGTGGTTTTGTGTTAATGTCATTGTTGTCCCGTATTTAGAATGGCGCCCTATAAAATAGAGTTAGCACATCCTAATAACATGCAAAGTAAATCTAAAATGGAACTTATCTTCAACCTGCAAGAAAAATAGTGTCAGAGCTATTCTTACAAAAGAGATAATGTAGATTTTATTGTTTTAGTTGGTTGAATTTTTAGATAACCTGGTCAAGATGTCTATGGCTTTGTCATCCCAGGGTTGTCGGATGCCTTGATTTACCAGGACCGGAAGACTCCTGTCAACAACCAGAATTACATCGTCCAAGAAATCTTCGTAGATCAAGAACGCTGGGGTTCAAGTCGTATTTAGATATTTTTGTTCAATAAGGTTTCATTTAAGTCTTAATGTTTTTTTTTTAATTTTAGGTTGAAAAAGTTTAGGTAGTTTATGATTTATTAACCAATTAAAATTTTCCATGTATCATTTTGATTGATTTTTATATATCAGTTTTGATTTATTTATTTTAAGTCTAATGTATTTTTGACCTAGAGAAATGAGTCGAGTTTATTTAGATCTAATGTCTGTATAATCTAATTAGACTTGATATTTTTAGATTCAGTGTCATTTGAATCTAATGTTTTCGAGTTAAATTAATATGAATTAGATTTAGGAATTTAGATTTAATGTTTTTTGAATATGAAGGTTTTGGATTAAGCTAATATTAATTAAACTTTGGAATTTAGATTCAGTGTCGTTTGATCTAATATTTTTGAGTTTAATCTAATATGAATTAGATTTAGGAATTTAGATTCAATGTCTTCTGAATCTAAAGGCTTTGGATTATGTCTAGTGTAAATTAGACTTGAGAATTTAGATTCAGTGTCGTTTTAATCTAATATTTTTGAGTTAAATCTAATATGAATTAGATTTAGGAATTTATATTCAATGTCTTTTGAATCTAAAGGTTTTGAATTAATTTTTAAGTCTAAATGTAAAGTAGACTTAATGTTTAAGTCCTAATGCTGGTTGGACCTAAAGAATTTTGGTTAAGTCTTAGGGTTTTAGGTCCTGATGTAAGTTGGGCCTAAAGACTTGGTTAGGTTTGATTCAATTTGGATTGAATGTTGAGTTTAAGTTCAATGTAGTTTGAACTTAAGGTTGATGTTTATCTTTGGATGGATCCTAAGTTAAATGTTTGATTTTAAATTCAATGTGGGTTGAATCCTAAGTTAAGGATTTTGACTTAAGTTCAACTTTTGGTTGATCTTAAGTTAAAAGGTTTGGTTTAAATTCAATGTAATTTGAATATAAGGTTAAAGATTATTTTAAGTCCAATTTAGGTAGGACCTAAATTTGACTTAGGTTCAATATGGATTGAACTTGAAGGGTTTGAAATGGTTTTTAAGTCCAATGTAGATAAGACTTAAAATTAATTTACGATTGATCACAAGGATTTGAAATGGTTCTAAGTCTAATGTGGGTATGACTTAAGCTTAATTTAGATCCAATGTAATTAGAATCTAAAATTGGTTTAAGTTTATTATGAACCAAACCTAAAGTTTGATATGGTCACAAGTCCAATGTATTTTAGTCCAATGTAAGTAGGATCTAAAGTTGGCTTAGGTTTAATATAAATTGAACCTAAGGATTGAAATATTTTTCTAAGTCTAATGTTGGTAAGACTTAAGATTAATTTAGGTTTTAAAGGTTTGGTTTGATTTAAGTTCAAGTTGGATTGAACCTAAAAGTTTAATTTAATTTAGGTTCAAGTTAGGTCGAACCTAAGAGTTTGAATTGATTTAGGTCAAGTTAGGTTGAACCTAAGAGTTTGATTTGATTTAGGTTCAAGTTAGGTTGAACCTAAGATTTTGTTTTGTGTTAGGTTCAAGTTAGGTTGAACCTAAGAGTTTGATTTAATTTAGGTTCAAGTTAGGTTCAACCTAAGATATAGCTTGATTTAGGTTCAATTTGGGTTGAACCTGAGATATCTGTTGAGTTATGTTCAATACGGGTTGAACCTAAGGTTAAAGTTGGGTTAGATTCAATTTGGATTGAATCTAAAGTTTATGTTAAGGAAGATTCAATTTGGATTGAATCTAAAGTTTATATTGAGTTAGATTCAGTTTGGGTTGAATTTTATGTTGAGTTAGAATCACTTTGGGTTGAATCTAAAGTTTACGTTGAGTTAGATTCAATTTGGGTTGAATCTAAATTTCTGGTTAACTTGGGTTCAAGTTAGGTTGAACCTAAGTTAGAAGTTTGACTTAAGTTCAATTTAGGTTGAACCTAAGATTTTGTTAACTTGAGTTCAAGTTAGTTTGAACCTAACTTATAGGTTTGATTTAGGTTCAATGTTGGTTGAACCTAACATTTAGTTAACTTGGGTTCAAGTTAGTTTGAACCTAAGTTATAGGTTTGACTTAAGTTCAATGTTAGTTGATCCTAAAACATGGTTAACTTAGGTTCAAGTTAGGTTGAACCTAAGTTATAGGTTTAATTTAGGTTCAATGTACGGTGTACCTAAAGTTTGGTTAACCTAGGTTCAAGTTAGGTTGAACTTAAGCTTAAGTTTGATTTAGGTTCAATGTATGTTGAACCTAAAGTTTGGTTAGGTTTAATTTGGTTTGAACCTGAAGTTTTGTTGAGTTAGGTTCAGTGTAGGTTGAACCAAGAGCTTTGGTTAGGTTCAATGTAGGTTGAACCTAAGTGTAGGTTAAGTTAGGCTCAATGTAAGTTAAACCTGGAGGTTTGGTTAACTTGGATTGAAGTTTAATTGAACCTGAGTTATGGTTTTGAATTAAGTTTAATTAAAGATATACTTAATTAGGGTTTAAGGTTTCTTAAGCCTAGTGTAAGTAAGGCTTAAGAGTTAAGTAAGTCTAACTAGTGTTAGACTTAAAAAGGGTTTAAGGTTACTAAAAATTATTTTAGTTGAGGTTTAAGGATTAATTAAGTCAAATTAAGGTTAGTCTTAATTAGGGTTTAGGGTTACTCAAACCTATTGTAAGTAAGGCTTAAAGGATTAATTAAGTTTTATTAGGATTAAACTTAACTAGGATATAAGGTTGTTTAAGCCTAATGTAAGTAAGGATTAAAGGTTAATTAAGTCTAATTAGGTTTAGACTTAACTAGAATTTAAGGTTGTTTAAGCCTAATGTAAGTAAGGCTTAAAGGTTAATTAAGTCTAATTAGAGTTAGACTTAATTGGGATTTGAGGTTGTTTAAGCCTAATGTAAGTAAGGCTTAAAGGTTAATTAAGTCAAAATAGGGTTAGATTTAATTAGGATTTAAGTTTGTTTAATCCTAATGTAAGTATGGCTTAAAGGTTAATTAGGTCTAATTAAGGTTAGACTTAATTAGGATTTAAGGTTGTTTAAGTCTAATGTAAGTAAGGCTTAAAGGTTAATTAAGTTTTATTAGAGTTAGACTTAATTAGGATTATGGTTGTTTAAGCCTAATGTAAGTAAGGCTTAAAGGTTAATTACGTCTAAATAGGGTTAGACGTAATTAGGATTTAAGTTTGTTTAAGCCTAATGTAAATAAGGCTTAAAAGTTAATTAAGTCTAATTTGGGTTAGACTTAATTATGATTTAAGGTTGTTTAAGCCTAATGTAAGTAAGGCTTAAAGGTTAATTAAGTCTAATTAGAGTTAGACTTAATTAGGATTTAAGGTTTTTTAAGCCTAATGTAAGTAAGGCTTAAAGATTAATTAAGTCTAATTAAGGTTAGACCTAATTAGGAATTATTTCATAAGTTAAACTTAATGTAATTAGGATCTAACTTGTTTTAATTTGGTCTAATTGGTGTCTTAGACCTAATTGGGGTTTATTATGTTAAACCTAATGTGGTTAAGGTCTAATTTGGTTTAATTAGGTCTAATTGGTGTCTTAGACCTAATTGGGGTTTATTAAGTTAAACCTAATGTGATTAAGGTCTAACTTAGTTTAAGTAGGTCTAATTGGTGTCTTAGACCTAATTGGGATTTATTAAGTTAAACCTAATGTGATTAAGGTCTAACTTGGTTTAATTAGGTCTAATTGAAGTATTAGACCTAATTAGGGTTTGGATGAGGTTTAACTTCATATGCGTTCAACCTAAGTCATAAGTTTGGTTTTTATTTGGATTTGGATTCATATGGGTTGAATCTAAAAGTTCAAGGTTTGACTTGAGTTCATGTGAGTAAAACCCAAGGAGTTTTGATTTTGTTTTTGGGTTCATATGGATGGAACCTAGATGTCTAAAATTTGGTTTGGGTCCATTTTGATTAGATCCAAGGATTTTTAATTTTGACTTAGATCATGTAAGCTGAACCTAAGTATTTAGAATATGATGTAAGTTCATTTGGGTTGAACCCAAAGCTTCAGGGATGTGACTAAGCCCATTTTTATTAAGGCTTAGTTTTACTCTAGGTATAATTAAGCATTAAACCTAAGGTTTAGGATTAGGTCATTCAAAGCAATCCTTTAAGCCTAAGGGTTTTTAATATGTAATTTAGAAAAATTACAATTTTACCCTAAGAGGTTAAATTGTCATTTTAATTTTCCAAAGGTTGGAAATTTTCATTTTAAGGTTTGAATTCATAACCCTAAATTTTCTAAACAATTTCCCATTTAATTTCCAATTTTCCTAATTTTTATAATTATTTTTGAAAAGAATTACAAAGTTTGATGAAAATTGGTGAATTTGATTTTAGGAAATTTTTCCTAGCCTTGGAAAAAAAAAATAATCTCATCGAGACAATCATATACCTATGGCTATATGGGTGCTCTGGGATGGTTTTCTTCATAAAGACTTAAATTTAAGCAAGGAATTAGGGTTAAGGTCACATACCTAGTCTCGAGAGGTGAAGCCTCAATCGAGCATGAGAGAAAGTATCATTTTTTTCCTTACAAAGTCTATCATAAGTTCAATTGAGCCGAGGTGTCTTAGAGTTTAAGAGCTTTTCCTGTCATTCTCCTTACATTGTGAGCTCACGGGTATGGCTTTTTATAGCTATGGGGAAGCCTTGGATAAGCATAGGATTGCTTGGAGAAGAAGATAAGTAGCTCATGATAGCTTATCATGGCTCATGATGGCTTATCTTGGTGATCCTAACTTGTTCTTCCCTTATTGGTTAATCCATGATGTGGATAAAGCTTCTTATATCCACCTCCCTCATATGAATTCATGAGCCATTTAATGAATTGGGGATGAGATGACACATACGCCTTCTCATTCCAAATATTCATAATTTGTTCATGATGACCTTAATTATGTTTAAGATAAGGGTTTAAATGGGTCATTCTCTTATTGGATGGAGGTGCTGGTGAGTGATGAGCTCACTATATCTTCACTTCAAATTTCATGAAGGAATGACACATAAGCTTCTCATTCCCTCTCTTTCATGGTTTGGTTATGATGAACCTAACAATGGTGAAGATTTGGGATGTAATTTTCGGCCTCCTTCCATTGGTTAGCTCATAAGGTGGATAAGAGCTTACGATAGGCTAGATAAACCTTCCCCATATACTTCTTGCCAATCATTTAATTAGTTTATGGAGAGGACGACACATGGGTCCTTTATTTCCTCACTTCCATGGAATGTAATGATGAAGCCAATTATGATGGGGAGAATGGCATGGCTAAGCTTCTTTCTTTGTTGGATTAGGAGGGAGGTGAGTGATGACTTTTCCTCATCCTTATTCAAAAATTTATGAGGGAATGACACCTCATTATTCCCTTCATGATGGTGTCATAATGTTTTTTTGTCTTTTGTCAAAGGGGTGACACATATCCCTCTTCATTTCATTTTTTATGATTTGATCATATGACCATAATTATGTGTGAGATAAGGTTTTAGATGAGTTTTTCTCCCATTGGATTGTTCATGAAGTTGATAGAGCTAATGGATCAACCTCCCCCATATAAACTCATTGGCCATTTGATGAATTTAGGATGAGATGACACATATGCCTTCTCATTCCCAATTTTCATCATTTGGTCATGATGACCATAATTATCCAATAGATAAGGTTTTAGATGAGTCCATCTTATTTTGGATGTAGGTGGTGGTGAGTGATGAGCTCACCATGTCTTCCTTCATGTTTCATGATGGAATGAAACATCATTCCCCCCTTCATGATGGCTTCATGATGATCTTTTGTCTTTTGTTAAGGATGATGTGTCATGGGTCATAATAGGTCTTATGGGTCATGGGTGACCTATTAGTTATGAATAAGTCAAATTAATTTTGAGAATCAATGACCTACATATGTCAAATTAATTTTGAAAATCATTTATGGATTTTAGATGTCATATGTGATGTCATGTGATGATATATGTGATGTTATGTGTGATGTCATATGTGATGTCATGTGTGATGTCATGTGTGATGTCATGTGTGATGTCATATGTGATGTCATGTGTGATTTCATATGTGATGTTATGCGGGATGTCATGTGTGAAGTCATATGTGATGTCATTCATTTTATTTTAGGGTTATGTGATTATAATTTCATTTTAAAAATGATTTTGTGTTTTGACCATCTGACTAATTTTATCAATTGGGGTTCAAAATTAACTATTTTGACCCACATTATTGACCATAGTTGACTAGGTTTGACGAAGGTTGACCATTATTGACCAATGTTGACCAAAGTTGACCAAAGTTGACCAAGGTTGATCAAGGTTGACCATGACTAATAGGGTTGACCATAGTTGACCAAGTTTAATGAAGGTTGACCAAGGTTGACAAAAGTTGACTAAGGTTGACCAGGTTTGACCAAAGTTGACCAAGGTTGACTATGATTGACTACGGTTGACGAAAGTTGGCCATGGTTGACCAAGTTTGACCAATGTTGAATAAGGTTGACCATGATTGACCAGGTTTGACTAAGGTTGACCATGATTGTCTAGGGTTGACCAGGTTTGACTAAAGTTGACCAAGGTTGACCAAAGTTGACCAAGGTTGACCATGGTTGACTAAAGTTGACTAAGGTTGACCCTGATTGACCAGGGTTGACCAAAGTTGGCCAAGGTTGACCAAAGTTGACCAAGTTTGATCAGGTTTGATCAAAGTTGACCAAGACTGACCATGGTTGACTAAACTTGACCAAGGTTGACCAAGTTTGACCAAAGTTGACCATGGTTGACCAGTTGACCATGGTTGACCAAGTTTGACCATGGTTGACCAGGATTGACCAATTTAGGTCCAGGGTTGACCTTTGGGTCAATATGGTGGTCATTAGGTCATGGATTGACCATTTTTAACCAAATTTGACCATCTTAGGTCAAGTGTTGACTAGATGGTCAATGTTGTGGTCTTTAGATTATAATTTAACCATTTTGACCTAATTTGACCATTTAGCTCATTGGTTTGACCATAGGGTCAATTTGGCGGTCATTAGGTCATGGATTGACCATTTTGACCAAATTTGACCATCTTAGGTCAAGGGTGGACCAAATTAGGGATTGTCATTGCTGGTCTGATTATTTTAAGATGTCATATTGGTTTGTCCAAAAAAGGTTTTATTGAGGTCAATCCAATTTTTAGGGTTTTAAGAAGTCCCTAAAGAGTTTAAAGGGGTTAATATTGGTAGACCTCCTCCTAGGGTGTATTTAATGACCATAGTATCATTAGGTCTGTAAATAGGTGTTTGAGGATCTTGAGCCAATGAAGATGGCTTAAGATATTTCTTGTCTGTGAATGTCAATTTGGGTCCTCATAAAAGTGAGGTCAACATTTAGTTCTAAGGAGTTTTGCTGTTGAAGATGACCGTGCTGCCCACAGTGCATGCTACAAGCTCCTCATCATAGCGGGTCCAGTTTAAAGAAGTGGCAATTGAAGAGAGAAGAAAAGTATCATGTTTTAGAAATGTTTATATTGAGGTGTCTTTATGTCTTATTGGGCGGAGTTTAAGTTGATTATAGCGAAACTGGTTACGATCCAACGACTACCTCATTCTGGTACCACTATTTTCTTTGGATTCACTTAGTCAAGACAAATAATTTACTAAACTCAACTTAATGAGTCTCATACTTTCATTTAGACCGTGGGAAATCTCGTTAGTAGCCGTAGGTTGCCTCTCCGAGCTATTCCCGATCATCCAAAGAGACGTTTTAATTTAGTTGTAATTGTGATTTTGTTTTGTTTGTGATTAAATTTTGAGTTGTCTTATATTTTGATTGTTGTGGCGGTGAATTTAATTTTTTTGTCTTGATTGTGATTGTTTTGGCTTTGTTTATTTAGTTTTCTCACTATCCTAACAGTTTTGGTTTTCAAGCAGGGTGATATTGTTGTTTAACATGCAAGCTCGTAAGCAAGAAAAGTACAATAAAGGCAGTACAGAAACAAATGTACTATAAACTTATAAAAGTGTATTTGGCGAGTCTTCTCGTTCCTCCACCTGAAACATTAGTATCTTTTTCAAAAAATTTTTATAATTTGCAGGAATATAAAATCTATAGATAGGTTCGTCATGGGCTCGTTAAGTCCTATGTCATAACTTGGTAGGTCCTATTTATTCATTTAAGAGATGCCTTCTTTTAAGAAGTATGATAGGTTCAGTTGCCCTAGAAGGTGTCCAGAAAACTTATGAGAAGGTCCAGGTACAACCAAGATATTTCACAACCCTTTTGAACTTTTTGGAGTTCATTTAAAATTATCATTATTATTAAATGATTCATCTATTTCATATCCTTATGCTCAGCGAGCCAATGTTTTAATTATCCTAAATGGTGGGGTAAATATCACTTTATCATTTATGAATTATGTAAGTGGGGTCTTTAGAAGCAATTTAATTTATGAAAGAATTTAATCAAATTTTATGGGCTTGTAGTATTTCAAATGTGATAAAAATTAGTTGTGTTTTATTTTCTAAACCTCATTAGTCAAATTTGATTAAGCCTAATCTCACTATTAAGCCCTTTGAGACGTTTGTGGGTATATTTATAAGTTTTAGAAAGGAAAAAATAAGTTACATGATTGTGATTCTTATCAAATTAATGGATTATCACTTAAACATCAAATAGGGGTGTCTAATTGAAGAATTATTAACTTCCAAAGCCAAACCCCTAACCTTAAGGATCTTTTAATTTAATTTTCACCCAAATTAATGTGATTAAAAAAATTATGAGCTTATCTTTTAATTTGATAAAAATGATATGAGTTTATACCATTTATCCATTCGTATATTTCAATCATTCAAACATGTTTATTAAGATTATCCATTACCCTTTTAACCTTTGATTAGGCCTAAATGTTAATTAAGGATAAATCTTTCAAAAATTGCACTTTTAGCCCCCTAAAGGCCTTATCATTCCATAATTCATTAAATTTAATTTAATGGCTTTAAAATTTTTATATTACCCGACTCATGGGTCAATTAAAACATTAGAGGAGAAAATTTGATATTTCTTAATTTAATTTAATTTATATAATTATTTTCATGCAAAATAGAGATTTTTTTAAAAAATTCAATAGCTTAGTAAAAACTCATCATTTACTTTTAAGAAAATTACTCGAGGTTCAAATAGATCAGAGAATCATTAAAACCAAATTTCATTCTTTTTGGACTTTTAATTTAATTATTATAATTATTTCAATTTTTGAGTATTAATTAAATATAAAATATTATTTAATTGGAATATTGTGTTTTATATTTTTTTAAATCTCTCTGTGGTCAGGAAACCTGAGAGAACCAAATTTTAGATTTTCATGATTTATATTTTAATTATTAGAATTATTTTAATGAGAAATTAAGGAAATTCCATTTTAGCCTTTAAAAATTATTTTTTACCATTTAAAATTTAATATCTTTGTTTAGAGGGTTAGAAAAATTATTCCAATTGATCCTAATTGATTAGAAGGCAATTTGGAATATTTTCATCAATTTCATTAATTTTGTGATTTTTATTAATTTTTAATTATTTAAATATTAAAATAATGTTTAAATATGAAATAATTAATTTAATTAAAATATTATTTTTTAGGGACTCCTCTGATCAAAGAGAACTTATAAAATTAATTTGGTGAGTTTTTGAAGTGTATTTTAATTGCTATATATAAAATGTCAAAAGTGTATTTTAGCTTGAAAAATTCATTTAGTGTTTAAATTATTTCCAATTGAATTGAAAATTTTATGGCAAGTTTCTCTGACCTTAAATTACAATGGAGAATATTTTAAGTTATTTTCATTTATATTTAATCCAATTTATTTTTATTTAGCATTTAGGGCTTAATTACAATTAGGGTTATACTTGGTGAGTTAAATCAAGTTTACATTTTTCCTATATTTCCCTGGGCGCAGTGAACATACCAAGATTTACTTTGGATTTTTCTGATCAATAATTTAATTATTATAATTTTATACCAAAATAAACATAATAACTTGAAAAATAGTGATCTCTTCATAGAGATCTCCCCTAACCTTAGAAAAATCAGGGAAGATCCCCCATGATACAGGGAACAGAAGTCCTAAATTTCAAGTCATGGTGAAATGTACATACAAATGGATAATTGAAATACTTAAAATAATATTTAATTAATTAAAAATAAAATATACATCAAATAAACTTGAAATCAATTCCACATGATTCTCATCTATTCATTGAGCAAGAGGGTATTTTTATTTTTATTTTTTGATTTTGCTACATCAAGTTATGAATTTTCTAAGGTGGATTGGTTTAAGTAATTTAGAAAATCCAGAATTTCCTACTTAAGCGACTCAGCGCCATTGCAACTTTAACAGCTCCGAAGGCACACATGACGCACTCCCATTCGATGCCGCCATCTGAGTCACCATGTGCTTTATGCTCCAAGAGTTCATCCGACGTGATCTGATCCGTTCATTTTATACTCGTGCGATCCCACAGCTTCGCGTCTTCATCCCCAACCGATGTGTATAGAGAACCGTCCACCTTCTAGCCTTAATATCTATCTCGATACTCAACAAAATTACTTGGGGTTTATTTCTGTGGACTCATCTAACTTAGATGAACCTACTTATATGGCTAACCCAACCTGAAATCAACCTAATGTGCATGGAGAATAAAAATAAGCTCGTGAGTGGGAGAGAGTTCAATACCTTTGTATGAGAGGGGAGGCCTCAATCAGATGGTTTTAGCAGCTCGATTGGTCCCATCGAACCTCCAGATGGAGCCTCTTGCCCAGGTGAAATGTCTAGACCTAAATTCGACCAAAGCCGATTTTAGGTGTTGATCAAAGTCTAGTATGGAGGCTCTCTGTGATGTGGCTTTAATGGGGGAACTTCTTCTTTTAGTGTGGGGATGGTGTGGGTGCAATTATGTTGGATTTGGTGCATTGTGGAGTGGTAATGTAATATGTCCTGGTTTCAGCTGGAGTTTCAGTGGGGAAATTAGATCTGGACAGTGGGGATGAGTGCCTGAAGGTAGTGGGATTACACTTAGGAGGTCTCAGGGAAGCTCCGGTGAGGTTTTGGCAGGGTTTCCTTAAGAAAATTTTAGCACCTCTCTTTGGCCGTGGAGATCTCTATTTATGGCCTTGGCTACCTGGTAGAGCTCAGGGGGCCAATGTGGGTGGAATTGTCTGCTTTGGTGGAAGGCAGAAGAGTTGGAATGTCCAATCAGAGCTAGAAATGTTGGGGGGGAAGGGGTGAGTTGGGTTTAAATTAGGAGGAGGTGGCTCTTGGTTTGGGCTCCATTGGAGACTAGGCCAGCCGACCAGGCCAGGGGAGGTGGCCAATGGTCAGGTGAGCCAGAGGTCAGACCATCATAGTGAGTAATTATGCTGGTGATCAATTTTGGTAAAGATCCGTATAGTCTAAGCACTTTAGGAAAGAAATCCCCTAAATCACGAGACACTTGGTCCATGGCTCAAGTAGAGTGGGCTAGGTGGATCTAGGGTGGTTCCTAGGGTCACTTGGTGGCTGTGATGGTCTTGGCTTAGTCACATTTGGTTTAATTTGGCTACATTGGGTCATAAGTTCAATTTGGATCATTTGGGTCAAATTTGGGCTAGTTTGGGTTTGAGCTTGGTTTGGGTCAACTTGATTTAGCAGGGTTGTGCGTATGATTGTTATCAGGAGTTTAGAAAAGAAGTGGAGTGATTTTAAATTGGTTTGGGGGGTCAATTTGGTTTGATTTGGGTATTTGGCCAATTTTTTGTATGTTTGGTTAGCTTGGGTTTAGGTTGGGCTAAAATAGGGTCAAAACTCAATAGAAGTTTCAGATTGTTCTATTTGGATGTCATGAAGAGTTCTTTACATTAATTGGGTAGGAATTTTAGGGTTAGGGCATTCAATTTGGTGGAATTTGAACATATGGTACATTCGGGGAAAATTTAGGAATTTTAGGTTTGGGTGGACTTGAATGAGGTTTGGGCTCAAGTTAGGGACCATTAATGGTTCAATTGGGTGTAGGGGAATGTCCTGAATAGTTTAGGACTCAAAATTGAGAGAAAGTGATTGACATTGGGTTCAATTTGGGGGAATTGGGCCATAGGGTCAAAATTGGGGATTTTTGGTTTTGGGTTCACCCTAAGCTCAAATGTGTGTCAAATTAGATTTGGATTTAGTTTCAAGCGGTGTTAGGGATGATGAATTTTGGTTTGGAATAGAAATTAGGCAAGATTGGGGTCAATTAGATGGACATTGGGTGTAATTTAGGCATTTTGGGCCTTAAGGAGGAATTTGGGGCTTTTGGTCAAATTGGCCTAATTTGGTCAATATAGGTCAATGTGGTGGTTCCAAATTGAAATTGGGAATATTTGGAAGGTTTTGTGAATTTTTGAAATTTTTGAAATTTATGGAATTTTTAGGCTAGAATGTGCATTTTGGTAATTTTGGGGGTATTTTTGGGATTTTGGTAAATATGAGGTGCTTTGGGTATCTTGAGTGGTGAGGGATGTTTTAGGATGATTCTTGAGGGACTTTGGTAACTTTGGTTGATTTTGGGAAAATTGGGTAAAATTAGGGTTTTAGGTTTAACTTGTTCATTTGGTAGAGTTTAGGGCTAAGAGAATTGGGATTGTTGGTAAAATTTGGAGTTGAGTGAGATTGATAACCCATTTGAGCCATGAACCAAGGTAATTCCCCTTTTGGATTCTCCATGTACTGGTACTTAGCCTAGGGCTAAAAGCTTGGGAAACCACCCACAAGAGTTTCCAAAAGAGTGGGGGATCAAGTGTAGGTATATTTGGTATGTTTGTGTGAGAGTGTAATGTGCAAGTGTGTGTGTGCCAGCACTAGACCAGACCAAACAGGGTCAGTCCTAAGGCTTAGCCATATTGTAGGGAGCTCCTCTTAAGCTTCCTAATGCTTGGTCTTATCCTCCTAAGTACTTAGAGGTTAGACTTTAAACAATTGAAAATATAAAGTGAAGAAAATAAATGTTTTGATTTTCTATGAGGGTAAGGTTTCCATTGCTATTCTTATAAGATAGTCACCAAGAAAGCCCTATGGATAGACCTTAGGCTATTCTAAGGAAAGACTAGACCTCAACCAAAAGTGATGTCAACATTGCTATCAGTGGTTTTGGAGATGAGGACCATGGTAGATGCACTGAAATATTTGGGGAGGTCATTTCCTTGAAAATAGCTTTGAATGGCAGAAATGAGCTCATCTTTGACAATGTCTCGGGATTGTTTATAGAAGTCTGCCGTAAAACCATCAGGTCCTGCAATTTTGGAGCTATCGATGGATTTAATTGCTGCCCAAATTTAACTTTTAGAGGGGAGTTTAGTATGAACAAGAGTGCTGGTGTAATCCACTTCTTGACTGAAAAGAGAGGGATCATTAGGTGTGTTATCAGTTGGCAGTTGAGCTAGCAAGCTTTAGAAAAAATTAACAGCATCCATAGCAATGACATTGTTATCTTGAATAGTTACACCTTGTGAATTGGTGTTTCTATGGATGATATTACATTTTCTTCTATATTGTATACAAGCATGGTAGAACTTAGTGTTCCTATCACCCTTAGTAAATTTAGTAGCCGCAAACTTTTGTCTAAGTAGTGTGTCCTACCAATCAATAACAATGAGTAGCTTCTCTTGTATAGCAAGTAATAGTTCTTCTTGTGTGGAATCCTTCAAGACAACTCTTTCTAGATCTACTACCTGTTTTTCAGCTAAGTTCCCATCTTTGAACACTCCTCAATTTTAGTCAAGCTCCAGGATCTAAGGGCCTTCCCCACTTTCAATTGAAGATGCCACAGTTTAATGAGTGGGTCAAAATGGTGTATGTTGCACCAGTTGGTGGACACAGTGTTAAGGAAGGAGGGATGGGTGGACCAGAAATTCAAGTATCTGAAAGGTGAAATTGTATCTGAAATGGTGGAGGTAGTAATATTGATAAGGAGTGGTCTGTGGTCAGAGCCAGCTAAGCTCAAGGGAGTTACAAAATTGTACAGGTACGTCTGCTGCCAAATATCATTAACCAACACTCAATCTAATATCTCACATGTAGTTCCCCTCTTCCAAGTGAACTCAGGACCCTGGAAGCCCAAATCAAATAAACCAGCCCTCTGAATATTGTAACTGAATAAGGTGAGTTTGGGAGATTGGGGGCCCTCCCATCCACTCTCTCAGTAGAAGATGAGATGCAATTAAAATTGCCTCTTACCACCCAGCATTAAGTCATATTTACACGATATTGTGTAGCGCAGACCAAAGCTCACACCTATCCGCTTTTCTGCAGCCAGCATTCACAAAGTGACAAAACCCTCCCTCCCATTCTTGGTGTAGGAGTGTGTGGCTGATCTCCTGGCCAGTGGATTTCCTTCCTGCAAAAGAGCCATATGTTATTGTTAATGTTAGCAAAATGAGAGAAACTAGCAAACCTATTTATCAGTTTTTGGGGATGTTTATGAGCCATGGATTCCAAAATGGCAAAGCACCAAAGTTTATACCTTTTTTTAAATGTAATAATCTATTTATATTGTGATATCCCCATAATTTTATAGCAAAGTAAGTTAATTATGTTGGGGAGGGGTTCCCCTACCTGGTTGAGGTTTGGATCTCACTCTTCCTCTACTATTTCTAGAAGGGCCTCCTCTACCAGGGGGGTGATGGCTTCCATAGTGGCCTGATTAAACATAATTTTCTGAATTTTGGTTGTATGTTTCTTCTTCTTTCTAGCCTTCTGTGCCTGTCAATCTAACTCAATGACTTGAGTCATTTCTTCAATTGTTGCTTGAAGTTGTATGACAGGACTTTTCACTGAAGTGAGAGGGGGTTGGCTTTGCCTGAAGGTGTGTCTCCACCCTTGAAAACCCTGGTAGAAGTAAGAGATTTATCTGAAACTAAAATATTTTTTTCGTCGCCCCTGTCTGCTGTGGGTGGGGGGGGAAGCTGGAGGGGGGACCACCACAGTGGCCTGCTCCACTGAATTTTCATTAGATTTTTCTCTAACCACAGCAGCTTGTAGGGGAGTAGGTGCTGGGTCCCCTGGTTTCTTCTTGAAATGTGGATGAAGCCTAAAGCATATGTCATCTGTGTGTCCAAACATTTTGCAGTGGTTACAGTAATAAGGCTTATACTGTACTTCAATTTTTTTCAAAAAACCACCATGTACTGGACCCAGCCAGATTTTTTCCACATCAGGTAGGGTTATGTCCTTTTCCACAAAGATTCTTGCCACTTAAGGTCTTGAGGACTGATGGGTGGGAGCATTTAATTTCATGGGTCGACCAAGTGCTCTTCCAATGCTAAAAATCACATTTTGGTTAAAGCTCTGAAATGACAAGCCAGGCAGTCTGTACCAAATGGGTGCAAATGGAGGCTTCTTATTTGGGTCAAAGTCAGGAGTCCATTTAATCAGCTTCATGTGGACTCCATTTATTGTGAGGGCTTGCTTAGCAAACAGCTTAGTATAATCCTCCTCCAAGGTACATATATATATATATATATATATATATATATATATATATATATATATATATATATATATATGTTCGATGCCATTCTCATCCAATGCGACCGCCTTAGTCGCAGCTCGTCTGATAGGACTCCAAAAGAGATAGATGGTGGTAGGCAAAGGGGGTACTCTGGCTCTAAGAGAAGCTATGATTTTGATAACGAGTGGAGGAAGGAGCAAGAAGTTGAGCAAGATAGTCAGCTGTCAAGGGCTTCTCCTCGCAGGCGAGCTCCCAATCAAGAGAGGTCAGGGAGTAGAGAGAGGGGGAATAGCAGAGAGAGAAGAGTGAGCAGATCTCTTTGAAAGAGATTCGACGGTCTGGTTTCCAATACCTCTATTTCAGATAAGTAGAGGCAACAACCTGCTAAGATGATAGTGGCTTCTGCTAGGGAAAAGGGAGCTTCGATTGTGAGCGACAACATTGGTGGTGGAAGTTTAGGAGCAAAAAGTGAGACTATCACCATGGCGGATGGGGGAATGAGGAGCACGTCTCTAAGATCTCGGTCACCGACTAACAACACCTGGCCATCTAATGAGAACACTCAGCTTCATTCTCTGAGCAGGAACTCCTCGAGGAAGTCAGAGCAGTCTCCTTGTAGATGAAATCCTCTGGTTGAGATGGAAGACAATGCACTTAGAAACCAGAATGGAGACTCCAATAGTGGGTTTCAGAAGAACAAAGAAGTAGATGAGGGGGTGAGAAAGCAGAAGGTAGTTGAAGGCATTAGCCACATATGTAGTTTAGATATGAGAAACAACAACCATGTCAGTGTCCCCGTAAAGCAGCAGCAGCAGCTAAAAAAGCAGGAAATACTAGAAGAAGAGAAAGATGAAAAGATGGCCATTGAAATAAAAGGCCACAACCCAAGAACACTAATAAAACTAGATCATCAAGAAGATTATCCCGCGATCTTGACAATAACTCAGGACTCAATCCAACTTCTTATGCTTCCTTGTTGCTTGAAGACATCCAGAACCAACAACAACATCACACTGCCTTTACCCTCCCAGCTTGCATCTCCAAGGCCTACTCCATCCTCGATGTTGTTACTGGTATCAGCTCTTCTTGCTCCGAACACAAAAGCTATGAAGAAGGACAATCCTCCAATAATGGTGGTTTTACTAGAAAGGGATTATTGGTTCAAAGGGAGCCATTTTTGGAGTTAGAGCTGGTGGTGAAAGATGATCTAATTGAGCCAAGCTTGCATAAGTATGTCACAGTGAGAGAAATGAGGAGGGATTTGGAGCCTCAGGAATCTGCTGGGAGCAATAGCTTCAAAGGGCAATGATCCACCCGATATTTATACTTACAATTATGATATGAAAATTGGCAACAGAACCAAAAACTTGATTACACACCGAATATTTGTGCTTATGATTTTGATATGAAAATTATTATTTATAATGTGGATACTATGCAAGTATACGTATAATTTATCAAGTAATATAGGACTTTCTGATTAAGACCCAAGATATCAAACCCACAGGGAAAGTGAAAAATCTTTAAAGAAATAAGAAAATTATCTTTTATTTTTTTAATTGGCTTTTGAAAGTATGTTTTGATTTTGAAAAGTTTGATAGTTGATTTCACTTTTTAAATTTTCTTATAAAAGTCAAACAAGAAATTAAAATGATAATAACTGTAAACACGGTATGAAAAATACTATTAACTAGAATATCTTTTTCTTTCTCTTATAAGGTAGTAATAATTATGAAAGTATTGTTGTGGAAGTATTTAAATTTGTTGTGATGAATAGAAGAAAATGTATTCTTTACCCTTGCTTGGTTCTATAAAGAACATTGGTTAATTTGAAATTTTATCATTTTGAACATGGTCAGGCAGGGAAGATACCAGCTCTCACTCTAGAGCTCCCTCAATTGCCTCCACCTGGGGGCTAACTTCTCATAACAAAATTCAAAACATCAAACCAAATTAGGGGCTTTTATCCTGTCACACTAAAGATCATCTAATTTTTCTCCCCTTTAAAACAACTCCTAATATATTGCATTCAATTATATGAACTACAATTTTCACCAATATAATTGCATGTTATTCTTACTAACTTTTATGAGACAATACCGCATTGGATCTTACATAATCTCACAACAAATTTAACATCTTAACAGGCCAAATTAAGAACTAAATAAATTTTATAAAATCAATCTTCACAACTTCTTCCAACTTTAAACACATATACATTCCATAACAATTTTCATGAATTACTTTCTTCTTCATTTAAGAAAGAAAAAGATAAAGTAAACTACTCAGAATGCATTGAGAAAATACAAAAATTCATTGATTTGAAATTAAAAACCATAATAAAAACAACAAACACAATAAGTATTAATTAAAAATTAAATGTAAGAAAAAAAAATAAACACTTATCTGAAAATCCTGTCCACAAGACTCAGGAAGTTCCTCTAAAACTTTGACTCTACACTAAACTACTCCTCAAAGTGGGTCTCCCAACTCCAATGATTCAGAAACAAACTTCAGACTTCAAAATAAAAACTAAACTAAAGGAAAGAAAAGAAGTGGGAAGAAGAAGGCTTTAATCCTACCCTTTTCTCTTTTCTACTCTCTACTCCTACTCCTAATAAAAAAATCTGTAAAAACTCTCTTCAAAATGCAATGGAAGAGCCCCTAATCTTTCCTAAGACTCTATTTAAAAATTAAACCAAAAGGTACCTTGGTGTCTCTTCAAAATGTGTCCAGATTCGATGTATCCACCAAAGAATGCGCCCCTTCATTCAAACTTGCCGCCCAAAGGAAGTTATGGAAGTTACCACCAAGAGTTGCATCCCATCCCCTTTGAAAATGGCACCAAATTCAAGTTAATCTCGATTTTTAACTGTGGCGGCTAAGCGCCGGCCCAGCGGCGCTTAGCCGCCAGTGCCCAAATTTTTCATTTTTCATTTTTTTGCTCCAAATTTTATCCAATTTTTACTCCTTTCATCATAATCACTCATTTTCATCGTACCTGCAAGAAAAACACAAAAGACCTTCCATTAAAGTGCAATATCATCAAAAATAGGTATAAAATGTGCATAAAAAATACTATATATTTTTGGTGTATCAAAATCCCTCAAACTTAAAATGTTATTTGTCCTTAAATGACAGTTAATCTCAAAGAAAAATTTTAACATGAAAATTATGTAGTGAGTTTCTTAGGAAGATAACAAAATTTTGTTCTAGAAATGGAATAGTCCAATTTAGAAAAATTTCAGTAATTAAGACCAACTTAAAGTTTAGAAAGTTCTTAAGGAAAGAAAAATGAAAAATATAAGTCTCTATCTAATTCAGAAATATTTGTAAACTCTTCAAAATATAGGATTCAAACATCTTATTTTTTTCACTTAAAAGTCTTTATTTGAAAATAATTTTACTTACTATATTATAACCTTAAGCTTTAGATTTTCTCTGAACTTATATGTTAAACTTTAGGTATGGAACAAATTTTTTATTAGACCCTTAAATCCTCAAGCTTCTCCTCCCTTTTTACATACTATTTTTCACTTTTTATTTTTATTTTTCTTTTTTTGTTTTTCTTTTTTTTCTAAGGCAAGGATTACTATATCTGGATTGGCCTTTAATGATTTTGATTTCCACCATTCCTTTTAAAATAAAGGTCAGATATATATCTTTCACTTAAAAATCATAATAATAGTATTTGAAAATTATTCCTCAATAAAAAAAATTTAAGCTTTGAAGAACAAAAGTCAAATCTTCTATTTATCCAAAAATATAAAATTTCTTACTAAAGATAGATAGCTATATTTAACAACTCTTCACTAAAAAATTTTAACTTTAAGTTTTTCATGATTACTATAAATTTTAACTAAATTCTTTTATTCATTTCTATATTCAAAATTTTTGTTCCCCTAATATATCTTCATTTATATAATTGTTCTCAATCAAGAAATAGGATTTATTTTAAGTATTCTTGAGAACAAAACAAAATTTTAGGTTTTTAAAAAATTTTTGTTTTTAAAATTCCCCCTCAAACTTTAATTTTTAGTTAGGATAAAACATTTAGGCATAAGAAATGATACATGGGTGAGAATTAAAGACTAACAAAACATGCTTGCAGGAATTTAAATATCGTAAATTTGCAAGTATAACAATTTAAACAACATGAGTAAAATGAAATAAAATTTAGTTTTTCAAAACATTTTCTTTTTATAACAAGAAAAGTAAAAATTTCAAAAGACTTCTACAGTAGTGGAGGTTTTCAAAGAAAATACACACCAACTGAAATCACACTGATACTAGATAGCAAATGGTAGTGGTAGATTTTTGTAAAGTTTTTGAGCATGCAGTTTCCTAAATAGTAGTTTCTATAGTGTTCTCTAATCTCCTAACAGTTTTAGAATTAAAGTACACCCTAAAAAAAACTCTAGCACAACATACACATTAAAACATTTACTACCACACATACAACACTCAAAGCAACATATGAACATCAATCCAACAAAAATACATCTAAATATGCATAACAGATAAATAGTACAACTACAATCTGCATACTATAAGAGTTCACATCACAACACAATCATCAAACAAAATACTAGACAAAGTACACAATAACGCAGCAGAACAACACAACAACTAAAATAAACAACATACATCTACTCTTCATCCTCCTCATCATCATTATCATCATCATCCTGCTCGTTCTAATCCCTAGATGGTACATAAGGTATGTAGAATGGATGAGGGGACATCTCAGCACTCTGATCACCTCTAATCAGTCTATCCAAATAATGCTGATAATTCTCCTCATACTCATCATGTTTTACAATATATCTCTCCACATTATCAATCTTACCATCCATATCTTTCATATGCTCTCGAGTAAGACTCACTTTCTTCAAAACTTTTCTTAATAAACTAGTCTATGAATCAGTAGATGATGAAGCACGTAAAGTAGTAGCATGAGAAGTAGATGCAGCAGAAGCAGTAGAAGCCCTACCAAATCCTCCTCTCCAGCCAAATTCTGAATGTACAGTGTAAGTTCCAACGTTTACACTGGTGATAGGTCTCAAAGGCTGAAGTACCTCTTCCCAGGTATCAAATTTCACTTCAGACCATTCACATAATGATTGAATCAGGGAAGGAAATCCCATACTTGCAGAAGTGGTAGATCTGACACAATTCACAATATAATCATAAATGATCGCTCCATAATCTATAGGCTTCCCTTACTGAATGCAATGGTTCAAAACAGCTCTTTCCCTCGTCACTTCACTAGTATGACTTGAAGGCAATAGTTTAGAAGAGATAAAATATTGCCATGCCTTATAAGTGGCATTTAATTTGGAAGCAGGAAAATTCACTCCTTTCATTTGTTATTTTCCATAATCCTCTTCCGTCAATAAAAAATCCCATTATCTCATCTAACTCTCCCTCCGTAGGATGAAAATTAGAATAAAAACAAAACATAGTAGGAGGCAGTTGATAGAAAGTGTTAATTACCACAGAAGAAAAGTTCACATCTTGCCTCCTAACCATTACCAAATTCTCTTCTGATGCAGGAAAATTTGCATAAAATTCTCTAACAACAGAAACAACAGCAACAACGGAGAAGCAACATTAGTTCTCCAGTTCCTCCTTACAATCATATCTTCAATTACTTCTCCTGGCTAACTGAACACTCTCTCAGGAATCAATTTACATGACAGCAACGCATCGACATATTGTTCCTCAGCCCACACACTAACAAATTTGTCAGAATCAAACTTCATCTTTCCTCTCACGCGCTTTGACTTTGGAGCCATCTCTAAAAATTCACAAAAAATTTACCATCAATTCCAAAATCAAACTAAACTTGCTAAATTATCTTCCAAAAGATGTTTCCACTAAATCCAAGCAATTTCTTAAGTTTTTCCTCAAATTTTCACCATGAATAGTGATTTTAAGATTTTCCAAAATGTACTCAAAATACATGGTGAAAATAAAAAATTTTTACTTAGGAGTAGTGCTCCTACCTCAAGGAATCCAAATTTATAAATTTTTGTTGAGATCGGCTCATAAATGGTCTAAATCAAGGATGCCCTAGACTCTCTCTCACGTGAAAATGATGGGTTGAAGATGAACATGGGAGTTAAAATGGCGATTCACGGGTTTTTAACTGCTGGGAACCAATTTTCGCGAACTGGGGCTTAAGCGCGAAGCCTTCAACGCTTAGCCGCAAAATCTGGCGCTTAAGCGCCGGCACTTTGGTGCTTCATCGCCAAAACCCAGATTTTCACAATTAAGGTATAAGCTTTAAACCACTTGGTTAATCAACCTTAATCTCTTCAAAATAATTATCTCATCCCCATAATCTTCCAATATTCCAATTCAAATGTTTAATATTCATCGATTCTAAACAAATTTCACACAAAAACAAACTTATATTCATTAAAACAAACATATCACTTAATACAATCCTAGAATTTCTATCCACATACATAGGATGAAATTCTCTTGATACAAGAGACTTAATCTGAAACTGATAAGTTTACATCTCTAGGATGTAACTATCACATCATAAGGCGTAAATAAAACTCAAACATAAAAACTAAACATATTAAACAATGCACATAAGAACACTAAACATATTAAACAAAACACATAAGAACAAAGCACACTTAATTCCACTCCCCAATAGGTGAATTATATCCAAGACCACTATTATTCTCATTTGACCCTTCTGGAATATAAATCTGATAGAACGAGCGATAATAGTTCATTCTTATATCTTCTTCTTCAATCCATTTGTTCTTCAAAAACATCGCCTTATCCGCTTCTTCCACGTATCTTGAATGATCGAATTGCATCTTGAGTTGCCATCCCATGTGCTCCAAATGTAAGTTAGTTTCATTAATCTTTTCTTCCATTGAAGTCACTCGGGCTTCAATTTTTGCAATCATTTCTGCAATCCCTTGAATACTAACAACAAGAAATCCATTTAATAACTCTTTAGCACTGTCACTAATAAACTTACTCTTGTCAGAATCTTGCTTCTTCTTAATCTCATTCGCCCAGGAAGACATGATGTACTCAAAATACTCTTCTTAAGATGTAGAAATGAACATATGACTTGGGGCAAGTGTTTCTCTTAAATCAGGTTCTTTTTATAGACTTGGGAAGTGCTAAAACTACCCCAAGACGTTTTAAAACTCCAAAATAACTTCCAAAACCTCTTCCCCATGATCCAGGCTTCTAGAATCTCATTTTTTCATGTTTTTTATAACTCCGGCGCATAAGTGCCAACTAGGCGATGCTTAGCCGCCAGTGCTCAATTGAGCACAGGTCTGCCAAATGTCAAAAATTTCATTCTGACTCCTCTAAGTCATCAAATAAGGTCAAATAAACTCTATTTAGTTTAAAAACTCCAAATTACTACCACTAAAAACATAAAAACAAACCAAACAAAGCAAACAAAGCACACAAAACAAACATAAAGAAAAGCACACCGATAATTATGGGTTGCCTCCCACAAAGCACTTGGTTTAATGTCTTCAGCCTGACAAACCCAAAACTCATTCTGAGTGACCCAACATCAGATTCTCATCAGACTTAGATTGCTCGGCTGAAAAATATGGTTTAAGTCTATTTCCATTAACTTTAAATATTTTTCCAGTCTTAGGATCTTGAATATCCACGACTCCAGTAGGAATAAATTTTCATCACAATAAAAGGACCCATCCACCTGGACTTAAGTTTTCCAGAAACAATTCTCAATCTGGCATTATACAACAAAAATTTCTGTCCTGGTATAAGATTTTTAGTAATAATCTTCCGATCATGCCATAACTTCTTCTTTTCCTTATAAATCTTAGCACTTTCATAAGATTCATTTCTTATCTCTTCAAGCTCATTTAATTGCAACAATCTCTTCTCAACAGCATCTTTCAAATTATAATTGAACTATTTAATAGCCCAAAA
Organism: Papilionanthe hookeriana x Papilionanthe teres; assembly: GCA_022702705.1. NCBI lineage: Eukaryota > Viridiplantae > Streptophyta > Magnoliopsida > Asparagales > Orchidaceae > Papilionanthe > Papilionanthe hookeriana x Papilionanthe teres. The sequence goes on along the minus strand of CM040423.1, from coordinate 88,031,854 downwards.
TACTTTATGCTCAAGTTTAATAGGTAAATGACAAGTTTTTCAAAAAATCAGCTTATATGGGGACATTCCTATAGGGGTTCTGTAGGCAGTCCTATAGGCCCACAAAGCATAATCCAGCTTGATTGACCAATCCTTTCTATTTGGATTAACAATCTTTTCCAATATTCTTTTAATTTCACGATTGAATAATTTAACCAAACCACTTGTCTGCGGATGGTAAGCAGTAGCAATGCGATCATTAATATGATATTTCTTTGCTAACTTTCCAATAATCGCATTTCTAAAATGACTTCCCCCATCAGTTAAGATTACTCTTGGTATTCCAAATCTTCAAAATATATTCTTCATCAAAAACTTTGCAACACTTTGAGCACCACATCGAGGTAAAGCAATAGCTTCAATCCATTTGGAAACATAGTCTATTGCAATCAAAATATAAACATTTCTGAAAGATGGTGTAAATGGTCCCTAAAATCTAATCCCCAAACATCAAATATTTCAACTTCCAACATATAATTGAGGGGCATCTCATTTCTCCTAGAAATATTACCTACACGCTAACATCTATCACAATTTTTAATATAAACATTCACATCATTAAAAATTGTAGGCTAATAAAATTCAGATTGTAAGATTTTATATGCAGTTTTATCACTTCCAAAATGTCCCCCATAATCAGAATCATGACATTTTTGAATAATTTCATAAGTCTCTTCCAAAGGTACACATCTTCGAATTATATGATCCTTTTCCTTGTTTATATAAAAATGGGGCATCCCAAAAATAAGTCTTAGCATCAAACAAAAGTTTCTTAATTTCTTCATATGTCAAACCATAGGGTATAATATCACTGACAATAAAATTTACTATGTCTGAATACCACAGAACACGCTACTCATTAACAGTGAACAATTTTTCATCAGGAAAATGTTCTTTAATTTCTTCAACATCACAGAGAGATTTTTTAATTTCAAGCCTGGACAAATGATCAGCAACTTGATTTTCAGAACCCTTTCTATCTACTATCTCAAAGTCAAATTCTTATAAAAGAAGAATCCATCTTATCAGTCTCAGTTTTGCATCATTTTTCTTCATTAAGTATTTGTTAGCATAATGATCAGTATGCACAACACATTTAGTTCCATTTAAATATGATCGAAATTTGTCAATGGCAAATATTATAGTTAATAACTCTTTCCCATTAGTGGTATAATTAATTTGAGCTTCATTAAGAGTTTTACTGGCATAATAAATAACTTTGAAAATTTTATCATATTTCTGACCCAAAACAGCACCAATAGCATAATCACTAGCATCACCCATTAATTCAAAAGATTTTTCTCAATTTGGTGAAATTATTACAGATGCAGTGATTAATTTTTCTTTTAATGATTCAAAGGCATTGAGGCAATCATCATCAAAATTAAAAATTGCATCTTTTTCCAGTAAACGACATAAAGGTTTTTTAATCTTTGAAAAGTCTTTGATGTTACGTCTATAGAATCCAGCATGTCCTAAAAACTTCTAATTCCCCTTACATTGGTTGGGTAAGGTAAATTAGATATAACTTGAATTTTTGCAGGATCTACCTCCAAACCTTTTTTTGAAATCCGATGTGCCAAAACAATTCCTCCTGCTACCATAAATTGGCATTTTTCCCAATTAAGGACCAAATAAGTTTCTTCACAGCATTTTAGAACCTTAGATAAATGTTCTAAACAAGATTCAAATGAAATTCCAAACACTGAAAAGTCATCCATAAAAACTTCAATTCCTTTTTCAATTAAATCACAAAAAATAGCCATCATACATCTCTGAAATGTAGCAGGGGCATTACATAAACCAAAGGGCATTCTTCTAAAAGCAAATGTACCCTAAGGACTGGTAAATGTAGTTTTAACTTGATCCTCAGGAGCAATTTGAATTTGGTGGTAACCAATATATCCATCCAGAAAACAAAAGTATTTATGCCCATCCAATCTATCCAACATTTGATCCAGAAATGGGAGTGGAAAGTGATCTTTCATTGTGGGAAGATTTAATTTTCTATAATCAATGCATATTTACCACCCTATAACTTGTCTTGTTGGTATTATTTCATTCTTTTCATTAACAGTCACAGTCACTCCTCCATTCTTAGGAACACAGTGAATAGGACTAACCCATGCACTATCTGAAATAGGGTAGATAATTCCAGCATCCAACCATTTTAAAATTTCTTTCTTAACAACGTGTTTCATGATAAGATTTAATCTCCTTTGGGGATTAGATCGCGGTTTGCAATTATCTTCCATAAGAATTCTTTGCATACAAATTGAAGGACTGAAATCAACAATTGTCCATCCAAAGGCTTTCTTGTGCTTCTTTAAAATTTAAAGCAAATTGTCTTCTTCTTTTTCAGCTAATTAAGAGGAAATTATAACTGGCAAGGTTAAGGATTCACCTTGAAAAACATACTTCAAATTATCAAGAAGCATTTTTAACTCAAGTTCAGGAGGTTTTTCAATTGATGGAACATAAGATTCATCTTTTTCAGTAAAATCCAACAATTCATAACTTTCACGAACATACTTTAAATCTTCCTCTTGAAAATCTTCAGAATCAAGTAACTCCTCTTCTTGCTTATGTTCCAATTCTTCTCTTTCAGATTTCTCTTCATAAGTTGACTTGAAATGACATTCACTCAAATATTTGATAACATCCATCCTATAACATTCATCTTCTTTACCTCTAGTAGGATATTTCATCAATTTTGAAATATTAAATGTAACAGTCTGATCATTAACCTTCATCGTTAATTCGCCTTTTTGTACATCTATCATGGCTCGGGCTGTAGCTAGGAAATGTCTTCCCAAAATTATAGGTATATTTTTATCTTCCTCCATATCTAACACAATGAAATCAAGAAGAAAAATAAATTGATCCATTTTAACCAAAACATCTTCTATAACTCCATTAGGATATGTGATCAAACGATTTGTTAATTGCAAAGTTACAGTAGTTGGGGTTATTTCTCCTAGTCCCAGTCTTTCGAATATTGATAGAGGCATAAGGTTAATACTTGCACCCAAATCACATAAAGATTTTCCATAAAATCTGTCTCCGATTGCACATGGAATTGTGAAACTACCAGGATCTTTAAGCTTTTTAGGAAGCTTTTTCTAAATTATTGCATTGCACTCCTCACTAAGTGCAACAGTCTCGTTATCTTCAAACTTCCTTTTCTTGTTAAGAATATCCTTCATAAATTTTGCATAGCTTGGCATTTGTTCTAAGGCTTCAGCAAATGGAATATTAATACTAAGGTTCTTAAATATCTCCAAGAATTTTGAAAATTGCTTATCTAACTTTTGTTGACGAAGTCTCTGAGGAAATGGAGGTGATGGTTTTTCTAAATAAACCTTAGGTGGAGAAACAAGTCTTTCCAAACCTTTCAGAGCATCCTCTTTTGGTTCTTCAATATCTTCTTTCTCTACTTCAGTTTCTTTTTGAACTCTATCTTCCAATTCTCTTCCACTTCTCAGTTGAATTGCTTTTACTTGTTCTTTATTCTTTTCTCTTGGATTTAGTTCAGTATTACTTGGAAGCATTCCTTGGGATCTATTACTTAAGGCATTTGTAATTTGTCCGAATTGATTTTCAATATTTCTGATGGTTGCTCCTTGAATTTGTAATTGATTTCCCATATGTGACACCACTTCTTCAATAGACAACTTCTTCTCCTTTAATTGTAAAGAATTATTATAACCTGAAGGATAAGTTAATCTATTATTATTATTATTATTATTATTATTATTTCCTTGGTTGTTCCAATTCCCCAATGGTTTTACTTGGTGGTTCCCCCATTGTTGATTAACACCACCCTGATTATTGGTATTCCAGTTAAAATTTGGATAATTCTTCCAACCTGGGTTATAATAATTGGAATATGGGTTGTTAGGCTTAATTATAGCATTCAAGTTTCTGGTGAAGAATAAGAATCAACCATTTGGCCGAATGAATTTTCTTCAATAATGGAATGTGGCTGAGAAAAATTCATCCCAAATTGGTCTATCTTCCTTGAAACAACATCAACTTGATTTGCTAACATTGTAAAAGTATCATTTTCAAAAACACTAGCTACCTTTTTAGGATTTAACCTTTCAGAAGGCCATTGAAAATTATTAGTAGCCATTTCTTCAATTAAAGCATAAGCATCAAAAAATGGTTTAGACATTAATGATCCAGCAGCAACAACATCGATGATCGATCTAAGAGATCCAACTAATCCATTATAAAAAGTTTGAATTATTAACCAATCTGGTATCGAATGATGTGGAAATTTCCTGAGGAGATCTTTAAATCTTTCCCATGCTTCATATATTGATTCCCCTTCAAACTGACAAAAAGATGTAATATCATTTCTCAACTTAGCAGTCTTAGATGGTGGAAAATATTTAGCAAGGAATTTTTGGGACAGTTCACCCCAAGTTCTAATTGATCCAGGTGCTAACGAATGTAACCATACTTTAGCTTCATCCCTTAGTGAAAAAGGAAAAAGTCTAAGTCTAATAACATCATCCGAAACACCATTATATTTAAAAGTAGCACACAACTCTAGAAAATTAGCAAGATGCAAATTATGATCTTCAATTGTTGCTCCTCCAAACTGATTATTAGACACCATTTGGATAATAGCAGGTTTAAGCTTAAAAGAATTAGCAGCTACAGTAGGGTTTTGAATACTACAACGAAATTCATCCACTGTAGGGTTAACATAATCTCTTAAAGGTCTTAATTCTTGATGGATGCCAACATTTTGATCTTGATGATTTGCCATTTCTTGAATTTTTTTATCTTTTTCTGTGTTTTTAACTTTTTTGATTTTTCTGATAGTTCTTTCTAATTCAGAATCGTAAGGCACAAGTCCCTCAGAATCTGAACTACGATACAACAATAAAAAAAAACACAACACACTAACAAAAATAAAGAAAAGTAAAAATTTAAAATTTTTTAATTTTCTTTAAAATGTAATTTTAATTAATTTCTTTCCTCGGCAATGGCGCCAAAAACTTGATCCACCCGATATTTATACTTACAATTATGATATGAAAGTTGGCAAAGGCACCAAAAACTTGAATCCGCACCTAATATTTATGCTTATGATTTTGATATGAAAATTTTGATTTATAATGTGGATACTACGCAAGTATACATATCGTTTATCAAGTAATATATGACTTTCTGATTAAGCCCCAAGATATCGAACCCACAGGGAAAGCGAAAAATCTTTATAGAAATAAGAAAATTATCCTTTTACATTTTTAATTGGCTTTTGAAAGTATGTTTTGATTTTGAAAAGTTTGATAGTTGATTTCACTCTTTAAATTTTTTTATAAAAGTCAAACAAGAAATTAAAATGATAATAATTGTAAACACGGTATGAAAAATACTATTAACTAGAATATCTTTTTATTTCTCTTATAAAGTAGTAATAATTAAGAAAGTATTCTTGTGGAAGTATTTAAATTTGTTGTGATGAATAGAAGCAAATGCATTCTTTACCCTTACTTGGTTCTATAAAGAACATTGATTAATTTGAAATTTTATCATTTTGAACATGGTTAGGCAGGGAAGACACCAGCTCTCACTCTAGAGTTCCCTCAATTTCCTCCACCTAGGGTCTAACTTCTCATAACAAAATTCAAATCTTCAAACCAAATTAGGGGCTTTTATCCTGTCACACTAAAAATTCTCTAATTTTACTCCCCTTTAAAACATCTTATAATGTATTGCATTCAATTATATGAACTACAATTTTTACCCATATAATTACATGTGATTCTTACTAACTTTTATGAGATAATACCGCATTGGATCTTACATAATCTCACCACAAATTGTACATCATCACAGGCCAAATTAAGAAGTAAATAAAGTTTATAGAATCAATCTTCACAACTTCTTCCAACTTTAAACACATATACATTTCACAATAAGTTTTCCTGAATTACTTACTTCTTCATTTAAGAAAGAAAAGAATAAAGTAAACTACTCAGAATGCATTGAGAAAATAAAAAAAACACATTGATTTGAAATTAAAAACCATAATAAAAACAACAAACACAACAAGTATTAATTAAAAGCTAAAAGTAAGAACAAAAGTAAACACTTATCTGAAAATCCTCTCCACAAGACTCATGAATTTCCTCTGAAACATTGACTCTTCACTAAACTACTCCTCAGAGTGGGTCTCCCAACTCCGATGATTTAGAAACAGACTTCAGACTTCAAAATAAAAACTAAACTAAAGGAAAGAAAAGAAGTGGGAAGAAGAAGGCTTCAATCCTTCCCTTCTCTCTTTTCTACTCTCTACTTCTACTCTTAATAAAAAATTATGTAAAAAATCTCTTCAAAATGCAATGGAAGAGCCCCTAATCTTTCCAAAGACTCTCTTTAAAAATTAAACAAAAAGGTGCCTCGGTGTCTCTTCAAAATGTGTCCAGATTTGATGTATCCACCAAAGAATGCACTCCTTCATTCAAACTTGCCGCTCAAAGGAAGTTATGGAAGTTACCACCAAGCGTTGCATCCCATCCCCTTTGAAAATGGCATCAAATTCAAGTTAATCTCGATTTTTACTGTGGCGGCTAAGCGCCGGCTCAGTGACACTTATCCGCCATTGCCCAAATTTTCATTTTTCATTTTTTGCTCCAAATTTGATCCAATTTTTGCTCCTTTCATCATAATCACTCATTTTCATCATACCTGCAAGAAAAACACAAAATACCTTCCATTAAAGTGCAATATCATCAAAAATAGGTATAAAAATGTGCATAAAAAATACTATATATTTTAGGTGTATCAGACAACCGTGGGCTTCCATGTTGGAGATGAATTCAGTTGATTAAGCCGGTGGAACTTTGATGATTGGTACTATGACACAGGTAGAGCTTAGGGAGGAAGATGAAGTTGGCGAGCTGGAAATCGACAACGGCGAAGTCATGGCAGAGATCAGGAGCTTCTTCCTGCAGAATGAATTTAATTGCCGAACGTGTGGGTGTGGCAACATCGTTGAGAAAGAAGAGGGAGTTTGATCACCAACCACTACAGCGTGGCGGACATGGATTTAGAAATGGAAAGGTTGGTGGCAGGGCTTCCTTTCCTCTGGTTCTTGCTGCAACCACTTGACATGGAAGATGTTGAAGATGGAAATCATTGGAAACACATTTGTGTGCAGGTTTTTAGAATCTATGTATCCTTAGTCTTCTTATGAAACATTTGTAATGTTATAGAAAAGTTAGGGTACATTTATTGTTTCTGAACTGAGATTGGTTTTTTGTTGGCTTTTGAATTATCCTTTAAAAAATATATATATATGCAAATACATATCTATACATATACATATATATGTATGTACATATATATATATACATACATATATATATACATACATATGTATACATACATATATACATATGTATACATACATATATACATTTTTTTTAAGCCAACAGAAGATATTATTGATAGAAATTAGTTACATTTAACATGAGAATAACCTAATGTATCCCCATGGAGCAACACCTTGAAAAAACCAAAAATAGAAGAAGAACAAGAAACTAAAGAAGAGTTCATGGCCTTTTTAGCTAAAAAATTAGATGGTTGATTTCATTCCCTTAGAGTGTGGCTCCAAATAACCTTTAAAGTAGAAGAAAGAATTTTGATTTTGTTGAACCAATGAAGAACCAAGGAGTCTCAGAAATATTAAGAAGAATATTGACAAGTTGAAGACAATCCATCTCCACATGAATACCATAGTAATTCAATTTTAAAGCAATCTTTAAACTCCAATAAACAGCTAGAACATTTGAAGAAACCATAGGAGAACAGAAATACCACAAGCAGTCTCCTTTATGATTTCTGCGCACTCCCCCAATACCTGTAGAAATACCCTTAAGACTTCCATCAGTGTTAGTTTTATACCAAGGATCAATTGGCTTCCTCCAATATAAAAGCTGAATTCTCCTCTCTTGCCTTATAATATTAGAATCTCTGAAATACTTTTGAATTTTAATAATATAAGCTAAACAATGAACATCAATAATATTAATAGATGGCAATTTTCTGTCATGAATCCAATTGTTTCTTGTTATTGACCCGGCCCGCAATTACGCAGTAAATTAACTTCCTAAAGATGGTCAAAAACTTGACCCTATTTATAAATAGCGGCTAGTGTGCAAAATCTTAAATGATATAAAAATTAGAAAATATTTTACACACTAGGGGTACTGCGCAAGTATACGTATCATTTCAAGTAATATAGAGTTTTCTTTAAATACCCCAGTATCGATCCCACGAGGAAGTGAAGTAAGAAGTCTTTAGTCAAATTCTAGTCTACTACTAATAGTCCTTAGTTTGGAATGTCGATTAAGATTGTATTTTATCTAGCAACTACTCCTAAATGCAAGTGTTAAATGTAAAGATAGTAACTATATCTAAATGCAAATAAAATATCTAAAGATAACCCTTTTTGGATGAGTTGGTTTGGAGAATTTTGAGATATTAAAAACTACTATTCTTATGTAATGAAATAGATAATGTATAGGATTGAGATGCATTAAATATTGTATGTGCCAAATAGGAGCAATCCTATTCTTTACCCTTTGGTCCAGGCATAAAGAACATTGACTAATCCTATGTTTGGTTACTGAATCCGTGGCTAGGCTGGGAGGATACCGGCTGCCACTTCGGAGCTCCCACGTTCCCCTCGCCTGAGGGCTAACATCTACACTTCAGCACCCAAACGATAGGACCGAATTGAGGATTTTAGCCTATCACTCTAAAATCTCCAATTCTACGCCCGATAATTATATTTCCCTATTTATTTGCATTCAATTCCCATGAACTTCACCATCCATGGAATTTGAATGTGGTTCCACTTTGTTGAGAATTACACCGCCCTTTTGGGTCGATGAAATTACAACGAATTTTAACACTACAATGGGCCCTTATTGCAATGTAAATGAAGTGCAAGTAAAAACTATCACATTTATAATTAAATTCACTTCTATCATGCATCACAAAATCCTAAACATGATTTCTACTCATTGCGAAAAGAAAAGTAAAAGGAAAACAATGGCATAATCTTCTTATGCCACTATTTCCAAAGAAGAAGAAAGAGTAAGAGAGATGCGTCACAAAGCACGAAGAAAACATAAAGGAAACTTCATTTAACAAAAGCAAATCCACTAAATAAATGTTTACAAAATTATAAGATAATGAAGAACAATACTTCACTTTTTCCCCTTGAAAGAAAGACGAAGATCTCTCCCATAAAGTCTCCCAATGATCTATGCAATGCTAGCAAAATCCCTTACAAATTCTCTCAAAATCTCCTCTCCAATCTCTCCAAAAGGGTAGAAATCTACATTTCTACTCTTAATCTAAGAATCCTAAACATTCCTCTAAGTTTTTCTCTCATTTCCTCTATTGTTTCTCTCCTCTAATCTACACATTTCTAACACAAATTTGCCATTTTTAAAGAGCATTGTCGAATTCCGAAGAGTTTCCTTAAGCACCCATTCGAAAAAGCGTCCAAATACGTCGAATATTGGCCCAAAACCGCCAAAAGTCGGTTCATGGTCGTCTGGGCCGCTGTCGGGGGGTTCGAACTCGCTGTCGGCGAGCTTTTCGGCCATTTTTCGGTGGTCTCGGGAAAATCTCACCGTCGGCGAGATCGATCTCGCCGTCGGCGAGCAGGCTGCTGCGCGGCTCCACCGTTTCGCTCCGTTTGGCTCCGTTTCAACTCCGTTTCGCCCCATTTCAGTTGCGTTGCGTTCGTAACAGATAGCCCTAAAAAATAAGCATAAAAATAACCTTTCTTTAAAGTATAATCTCATTCAAAAATATGCAAGAAGTGTAAAAGAGATTAAGCGTCAAAAGACTTATCGAAAGGTGTCAGGGCAGAATTTCATTTCTTGCTCGTTTTTGCTCCAAATTGCACTGTTTTTGCTTCCTTTTACTCCAATCACCATTTCTTGTACCTAAAACCAAAAACATACAAAATACCTTCCTTTAAAGTGTAATATCATAAAAAAATGAGTAAAATAATATAGCAAAAGCGTATATATTTTAGGCGTGTCAAAATCCCCCAAACTTAAGCTGTTACTTGTCCTCGAAGTAACACTTTTACTACATAAAAATATAACTCAAGGCAATGTACTTTTCACCTGTAAGACACTAAAATTTTTTATTCAAAAGAATATATTGGTTAGACTTTTAGAAAGAAATTCAGTAACTCAGGTTAACGCTATAGGTATAAGAATATTCAGCAATCAAGTCTAAGGGTTCTAGTCTTCTATTTATTTGAAGATAAATCATAATTTATTAAATTAAGAGTGCCTTGAAAGATTATGTGAAAAAGGAGTTCATGTAAACTTCATTAGAATGTAGACCAATACTTTAAATATAAATTCAGAAATGAAATCAAGTTCTCCCTTTAGGGTGACTCAAGTGAAGCCAATTTTTTATTAGGTATCTCCTCAAGTTTCTCCTCATAAATATTTTTCTTTCTTTTTTTTTTCTTTCGGGATCACTTTCAATCCCTTTTTTTTCACTCTCTTTTTTTTCTTTATTTTTTTTATATGAGGATTACTGTATCTGGAGAGCCTGTAATGATTTTGAACTTCACTCTCCTCTTTCTAAAGTTCAAACTTAAATCATATCCTTACTTTATAATTATGTATGCGCTTTATTATTCATCATAAAGTCACAATCTCTTCTTAACACATAATACTTTAAGTATCTTAATATTTCAAAAATACAGTTTTCTTTACTTTAAATAGTTAACTATAATCAAATTCTTTCCTACCAAATATCTTACCCTTATAAAATTAACTTTTATTACTTAAAAAATTTCATCCAATCCTTCCATAATATTCAATTAAAATAAAAAGTTTTAGTTATCTCAAGTGAGTTTCAATTGCCAGAAGTTATGCTAATAATTTTTGAAAATATAATAATTGAGAACAAATAAGAATTAGTATTTTTCTTCCCCCCAAACTTAAATTTTAAAATATTTTGTAATTAATTTCATAAAATACAACAGGAAGAAAAAGTAAAGATTGAATATACTTACTACTACAACATTCTATCAAATTCATATTCATGCATAATCAGGATAAAATGACTTGCAGGAGAAAGTAAATCTAGCCTAAAATATACTTGTAATAAAATTACACTAAAAGGAAGTATTTTCATATCAAAATTTTATTTTTCTTCCTACCCCCAAACTTAATTTTTAACATATATAGCATTTAGTACGGAAAATATAAGTAGGAAGAAAATAATTTAGAAATTCTATCTACCACAAATGTACTATCAAAACCATTTACAAGTATTCATTAGGACGAACAATATGCAGCAGAAAGTAAATCTAAACTAATCATGCCGAGAATGAAATTAACTAAACCGAAGTCTAACTAGCATAGCGAGTATCGACGAGGGAATATAAAATGTTCTTCAAGACCTAAATAAAGTTGTAACACAAATATAAACATACATATGATAAATGAGGTTAATTCATCCTTTATCTCATCGCATCTCACTAATTTACTTCCAATTTATAACGGAATCACTACACTAGTAAATTAGGCACTTCAAAAGATTTTATAGATTATAATCCCAAGGATAAGTTTATCCCTGATATATTGGCTCCTAGGTACCAATCTCAGGCATCACCTAATCCTTATAATTAAGCACCTCTAACAGTTATAAAGATAGTGTGAGATCATCCACATAGTATTCATCAAATAGGTTCATGACTCTATCTAATGAAAATAAAGTTGCGAAAGGAAGTAACAAATTAAGATGGAATTATCAATGTTTGAAATTCATGATTTCTCTTGTAAAACTCAAGTCTGGGTGAGACCCAAGTCACAGTGGACTCGTTGATCCAACTACTATAAGAGATCAATTCTAGCCATAATAAGAAATTAAGGAATCACCTCCCTCAAGACACAGAAAGATCAAATCAAACTACTAACAATCTAAACATCTACCAATCATCAATCAAACTTATCAATACATTATAAAGCAAACATCATACAACACTAACAATCACGACTCTCAAAACATACTAAATCAAAACACACCGATAACTATGGGTTGCCTCCCATAAAGCGCTTGGTTTAACGTCATTAGCCCGACATATGATTCCACCTGGATCAAAATTCCATTTAAGTAATCCTCGATCAATCGCCCAATCATTTCCAGATCCATGGATTCCTACAGAATTCACAAATTTTAATTTTTCATTCAGCTCTTCCTTTTCAGTTTGATTTATATAATTGTTCCTCATATTTCTTTTTAGATCCAATATTCTTCTATTGATTTTCTGAATGTGCATATTAATATCATCCTTGAAATTTATTAGAAATGGATCTTTATAAGATATTTCAATATCTCCCAAATTTTGGATCAGATTCTCTTTAAATAATTCATATTCAGGATCAAATTCCTCTATGTCACTCTTCTGATTCAAGTTATCTTCCAATTCTTCCCCTTTATAATTATTAAATGATTTAGGATCTATCTTAGTATAGGAAATAGGTTTTTCTAATTCCTTAGGAATTTCTTCCAATGGTCTTCCAATATCCTTATCCTCTTTTCTCAACTCTAAGTTCTTTTGAAATTTATCCCCAAATTCTCTTCCAAGTCCTAGTTCAATAATTTTACCTTGTTCATCATTTAATTCAGGTTTTTCATGTGATTCAGTCGCATATGAAGATATAAAGACTTGTTGTGTAGATGAATTCCCTAAATAGGTATGCTTTAAAATTGTATGGGTGTACATCCATCTTATGTTCATGAGATTTTTCAAAAAATGGAATTAAAAGTTTACTATTTTTGGTAGCGTCCATCATTTCACACCTCTCCTGAACATACATACAGTCTTCTTTAAGTAATGTTTTTGAATCATCATGAAAATCTTTTTCAATGTCATATGCTAACTTACCCTCAAAACTTTCTTGGAAATGGTCTTTACTTAGATAATCAATTTCATCCATCCAAAAATAATCATCATCTTTTCTCTCAATTGGATATTTCATAGTCTTTAATACATCAAAAGTGACTTCATGGTCATTAATATTCATAGTCAACTCTCCTTTTTGCACATCTATCATAGCTTGTCCAGTAACAAGGAAAGGTCCCCCTAAAATAATTGGAATTTCTTTATCTTCCTCCATATATAATACAATAAAGTTCAAAGGAAAGATAACTTTATCCACTTTAACAAGCACATCTTCTATAACTCCTTTTGGATAAATGATAGATCGATCAGCTAACAGAAGGGTTACAGTAGTGGGAGAAATATCGACTAAACCTAACCTTTTAAATATAGATAGAGGCATCACATTAATGCTCACTCCTAAATCACATAAAGCTTTTCCACATAATTTTTCTCCAATTGCACAAGGAATTGTAAAGCCACAAGGATCTTTAAATTTATGAGGAAAATTTTTCTGAAGTAGGGCACTGCACTCCTCACTTAGTGCAATTGTCTCGTAATCCCCAAATTTCTTTTTCTTGTTTAATATATCCTTTATAAACTTTGCATAACTTGGCATCTGTTCCAAAGCTTCAGTGAAAGGAATATTTATCGTTAACTTCTTAAGTAATTTCATGAACTTTGAAAATTTTTTATCCAACTCATGCTTGTCTAAGTCTTTGAGGAAATGGAGGTGGTGGTTTTCCAAATTGATTTTAGTTGGAGATATTATTTTTTCCAGATCCTTAGAAACATGTTCTTCAGGCCTTTTAGTTTCTGTTGTTTCTCTCACAACATCTTTCTCTTTTCTAACTACGTCCTCTATCTCTCTTCCATATTTTAATTGGACAGCTTCTATTTGTTCATTAGTGTTCTCTTTAGGGTTGATCTCATTGTTGCTAAGAAGTGTTCCTTGTTGTCTATTGCTAAGTGAATTAGCAATTTGTCCCAGTTGATTCTCTATGTTTCTAATCGCAACATTTTGACTTTGCAAGTTGGTTTCCCATTTGCAATACCACTTCTTCCACAGACATCTTCTTACCCTCAAATTGTTGATCATTGTTAGAGTCTGGTGGATATGAAAGTCTATAGTTTATGTTCCCGTAATTATTCCAACTTCCATTAGGATTTGCATGATTATTTTCCCATTTTAGGTTTCCACCATCAGTAGTAGGATTCCAGTTAAATTTAGGATGGTTCTCCCAACCTGGGTTGTAAAAGTTAGAGTACGGGTTGTTTATGGTGTTTAAAGTCTCATATGATAAGTTAGAATTAATTATATGCCCTAATGAACTTTCCTCATTTACAGGAGTAAATTGAGGTTGGTTCATTCCAAATTGGTCCAACTTCCTTGATATTGCAGCAATCTGAGATGCAAGAATTGAAATCGTATCTGTATCATAAATACTAGCTACATTTTTATGATTTACCCTTGTAGAGGGCCATTGAAATTCATTTGTAGCCATTTCTTCAATTAATGCATACGCTTCATCAAATGATTTTGAAATTAATGATCCACTAGCGGCAGCATCAATTATAGACCTAAGGGATCTTACTAACCCATTATAAAAAGTTTGGATGATTAACCAATCGGGCAGAGCATGGTGTGGACACTTTCTTAGGAGTTCCTTAAATATTTCTCAGGCTTCGTATATTGATTCCCCTTCATACTGACAAAATGAGATAATATCGTTTCTAAGTTTAGTAGTCCTTGAAGGTGGAAAATACTTAGCTAGGAATTTCTGACTTAACTCCTCCCAATTTTTAATAGAGCCAGGTGTTAATGAATATAACCATATTTTAGCCTTATCCCTTAGTGAGAAAGGAAAAAGCCTTAGTCTAACGACGATCGTCCGACATACCGTTATAATGAAATGTAGCACAGAGTTCTAGAAAATTTGATAAGTGTAAATACGGTTCCTCCAAAGGAGTTCCTCTAAGCTGATTGTTCTGCACCAGTTGGATAATCTCAGAATTTATTTCAAATGAGTCAGTTTCTACGACAGGGTATTGTATACTTAAGTGAATTTCATCTGTCGTAGGATTTATGCAATCCCTTAATAATTTATGATGATTTTCCAATTTATTATCTTGAAAGTTTTCCATTTCCACTTCTAGTTTTTTGAATCCTTTCTGAATTTTTATTTTTTTTATTTTCTTCAAACTCGGGATCATAAGGCACAAGTCCTACAGATCCTTTGTTTCGCATACGTAACACAACAAATAATATATTAACAATTAAACAAATAAACGACGAAATATATTCAACACAACAAAATATTTTTACGAACACCATATTTTTCACACAAACAATATTTTCACAACAATGTTTCATACAACAAAAAAAATTTTTCACACAAAAATAGTTTTTACTACACTACAGTTTTCCAAATCTAAGCCTAATTGCTTCAACTAAAATTCTCCTAAAGTTCTTACCGAAGCTTCCCCGGCAACGGCGCCAAAAACTTGGCCCGACTCGCAATTACGCAGTAAATTAACTTCCTAAAGATGGTCAAAAACTTGACCCTATTTATAAATAGCGGCTAGTGTGCAAAATCTTAAATGATATAAAAATTAGAAAATATTTTACACACTAGGGGTACTACGCAAGTATACGTATCGTTTCAAGTAATATAGAGTTTTCTTTAAAAACCCCAGTATCGATCCCATGAGGAAGTGAAGAAGTCTTTAGTCAAATTCTAGTCTACTACTAATAGTCCTTAGTTTGGAATGTCGATTAAGATTGTGTTTTATCTAGCAACTACTCCTAAATGCAAGTGTTAAATGTAAAGATAGTAACTATATCTAAATGCAAATAAAATATCTAAAGATAACCCTTTTTGGATGAGTTAGTTTGGAGAATTTTGAGATATTAAAAACTACTATTCTTATGTAATGAAATAGATAATGTATAGGATTGAGATGCATTAAATATTGTATGTGCCAAATAGGAGCAATCCTATTCTTTACCCTTTGGTCCGGGCATAAAGAACATTGACTAATCCGATGTTTGGTTACCGAATCTGCGGCTAGGTCGGGAGGATACCGATCTGCCACTTCGGAGCTCCCACGTTCCCCTCGCTCGAGGGCTAACATCTACACTTCGAGCACTCAAACGATAGGACCGAATTGAGGATTTTAGTCCGTCACTCTAAAATCTCCAATTCTACGCCCGATAATTATATTTCCCTATTTATTTGCATTCAATTCCCATGAACTTCACCATCCATGGAATTTGAATGTGGTTCCACTTTGTTGAGAATTACACCGCCCTTTCGGGTCGATGCAATTACAACGAATTTTAACACTACAATGGGCCCTTATTGCAATGTAAATGAAGTGCAAGTAAAAACAATCACATTTATAATTAAATTCACTTCTATCAGGCATCACAAAATCCTAAACATGATTTCTACTCATTGCAAAAGAAAAGTAAAAGGAAAACAATGGCATAATCTTCTTATGCCACTATTTCCAAAGAAGAAGAAAGAGTAAGAGAGATGCGTCACAAAGCACGAAGAAAACATAAAGAAGACTTCATTTAATAAAAGCAAATCCACTAAATAAATGTTTACAAAATTATAAGATAATGAAGAACAATACTTAGCTTTTTCCCCTTGAAAGAAAGACGAAGATCTCTCCCATAAAGTCTCCCGGTGATCCATGCAATGCTAGCGAAATCCCTTACAAATCCTCTCAAAATCTCCTCTCCAATCTCTCCAAAAGGGTAGAAATCTACATTTCTACTCTTAATCTAAGAATCCTAAACATTCCTCTAAGTTTTTCTCTCCTTTCCTCTATTGTTTCTCTCCTCTAATCTACACATTTCTAACACAAATTTGCCATTTTTAAAGAGCATGGACGAATTCCGAAGAGTTTCCTTAAGCACCCCTTCGAAAAAGCATCCAAATACGTCGAATATTGGCCCAAAACCGCCAAAAGTCGGTTCTTGGTCGTCCGGGCCGCTGTCGGCGGGTTCGAACTCGCTGTCGGCGAGCTTTTCTGCTATTTTTCGGTGTTCTCGGGAAAATCTCGCCGTCGGCGAGATCGATCTCGCCGTCGGCGAGCGAGCTGCTTGCTGCGGCTCCACCGTTTCGCTCCGTTTGGCTCCGTTTCAACTCCGTTTCGCCCCATTTCAGTTGCGTTGCGTTCGTAACAGATAGCCCTACAAAATAAGCATAAAAATAACCTTTCTTTAAAGTATAATCTCATTCAAAAATATTTAAGAAGTGTAAAAGAGATTAAGCATCAAAAGACTTATCGAAAGGTGTCAGGGCAGAATTTCATTTCTTGCTCGTTTTTGCTCCAAATTGCACTGTTTTTGCTTCCTTTTGCTCCAATCACCATTTCTTGTACCTAAAACCAAAAACATACAAAATACCTTCCTTTAAAGTGTAATATCATCAAAAAATGAGTAAAATAATATAGCAAAAAATGTATATATTTTAGGCGTGTCAGTTATCCAAATAAACCAAAAAATAATCAAAGGAATATAAAAATCTGATTGTGACTTGCAATCATTCCATCAAGCAGAAATATTAATCCAATCATGAAGATTAGAACCTGATTTCAGAAAGCCAAAAACCTCTTTCCAAACTTCATTTGAAAAATAGCAGTGAATGAATAGATGACCCAAACTCTCCTCCTTATTATGACATAATTGACACATAGAAGGGCCTCTTAAACCTTTCAACTTTAGAATATCATTGTAAGCATATTTTTAGGTTGTGTGTTTTGAAAAGGGGGTCGCCTACAGAAATTGTCGGCGTATTTTCATATTTCAAATTTAATTTAAATATATATATAGTTTAGAAAGTAATATTTAATTTTGAAAATAATTTTGAGTTTCAAAATTTTAAGATATGAAATCAAACTGATCTCATATCCCGAATAGTTTATATAAACGAGCACCGCACCACAAACTGTATATCTATCCCGGAGAATAGACACACTGCTTGATGATGGGGCTCTATTAAATAAACTAAAAGATTTGTGGCATTCATTTGGTTTGCGAACCAATTTTATAAGCCGACAAATTCCCCTGCTTAATATAAAGGAATTAAGCAGGGTTTATATTACCTGGGTTCTTAAAGTTCCCTATAAGGGCAAGCCCCTATAGTTAATTACATCTTAAATGACGGGAATCATTTAATAAGACTCTCGATAATGATAAATGGTTTTGCTCTCAAGAATTACAAAGTTTAAGGTTTTCAAAGGATTTGAATTTTGGAATTTCAAAAATGATTAGCTCAAATTTGGAACAGTTGTTTTGAGAACCCAATGGAAAGAAAAGTAAGAGAAGCTAAGGATTCAAGAGGAATCTTGGCAACTTCCCAGACTATCCTATTGTTTGGCTCGGATTTAAGAAAATCCTAATATTATTTGATATTTCAATTTTGCCAATTTTAATTAATTAGGACTTATATTCGTATGACATGAAAATACAAACAGCCTCGAAGATGTGAGGGTTTATGTCGTACCAAAAACTACCTCGGAATCCTAAGAACGGTTAGGGCTTAATTTACATAATATGATTATGCAAATGCCTAACAAAAGGGTTGAGGATTTATGTTGCACTAAGCAAACTACCTCGAAATCCTATGGCTTGGTTGTTTAAAACTAGGAAAGGTTTTGCTGAAGTAGACTCAGGTTTTGCTGATGACGTTGGCCGCGCTGCCCACCATGCTCCGAGCTCCTTGTTGTTGCAGAGGTTTAGTTTTAGAAGTCATAAATCAGGAGATGAGAGAAGGGTTTTGGTTTTTAGAGAGAATCTTAAAATCCAAGTGTTTTTAATATTTTAATTAAAACAAATCTTAAAGTTTTTTAAACAGAACCGATTAAGATCCCACGGTTCCGTCATCCCGACACCGTTATTTTCATCGAATTCACTTAATCCAGATGAATTTGCTAAACTCAACTGAATGAGTTCCACACTTTCATTTAGACCGTGGGAAATCCCGTTAGCAACACGTGGGTTACATCATCCGAGGTATTCCCGATCATTCAACGAGACGTTTTAATTTAGTTGCGATTGTAGTTTTGTTGTTCTGTTTGTGATTAAATTTTGAGTTGTTTTATATTTTGAAATGTTGTGGCGGTGATTTTTATCTTGTAATGACTTCTAATTTAGTTTTGGTTTCAGTTCAGGGACTATCCTAAAGGTTTTGGTTTTCATGCAAGAGTTTTATTTAACATGCAAGAAAGGTAAAGTGCATTGCAATAAAGTAAATTGCAATAAAATAAAAGCGTACCTGGAGGGTCTTCCCGTCATCCCAAGCTACACTTAAAACACATGTTAAAGCATTTAAATATTTCAACAAGTACCTAGGTAAAGCTAAGGGCAAGGTTTTGGTTGTCTACCAAAGTCCTAATCCTATAGCTAATCAACTCCTATGACGTCTAGGTTCTTGTGTTTTGGTTTAAGGATGACTTTCTTCACCCATGAACAATTAAATTCAGTTGTTCTTATAAACATTCTATCATATTGAGGAAGTGCTTAAGACGATTCTTAAACATCTTTTTAATACCTCTATGATTGTTTTAAGTCCAAGAAAATTTAATTATACAAGTGAATTAATCATCCAGGAGTTTAAGTTTTGTTCTCTTGCTCAATGAACTAGGATATTTGAATATCCTATAAGTGAAGTAACACTTCACTTGATACCTCATTCAAGAGTTATAATAATAAGCGCTTTAAAAGGGCAAATTAACTTATTAAGTACTTTAATGATTTAAACTTAATGATTTAATTTTAATTTTGACTTAATTATAAAAAAATAGTTTAAGTTTGGAATAGTGTTCAAGTTATTTTAGATTTAATTCTTAATGATTTCATTTAGGTTTGTTGTTAAATGATTTTAATTTAATTCAATTCAATTTAATTTTAATTCAATTTAATTTAATTTTAATTTAATTTGATTTGATTTAATTTTAATTTTAATTTAATTTAATTTAACTTAGTTTAATTTTAATTTAATTTAATTTAATTTTAATTTAATTTCAATTTAGTTTTAATTTAATTTAGTTTTAATTTATTTTAATTTTAATTTAATTTAATTTTAGTTTAATTTTAATCTTAATTTGATTTAATTTTAGTTTAATTTTAATCTGGATTATTATTTTAATTTTTTTTAAATTAAGAATTAAGTATTATTGAAGTGGTTTATTTAGGGATTTTTAAATTAAAGAATAAATATCCTCTTAATAATATCCCTACTTTAATAATTCAATTTCTATTATTCTCCCAAAATTTCAATTAATTAATTAATTAAAGTTTTATTTTAATTATTTTTTAAATGGTTAGTAGGTTTCTACCCTCAATCATTTATGTTTCAATCATCCAAAATCAGTTTAGAATCAAATATTTTACCCTCCCCTTTTGATTAGTCCTAAAACTTTAATTAAAGGTTGAAATTTTTAATTACCATTTTGCCCTTCAAGCTTCATAATCCTATAACTCACTAAATTAAGCTCAAATGAACTTGAAACTTTTATATAATCTCACTTACATGTCAATTAAGACTTTAGAGGAGAAAATGTGATTTTTCTGTTTTTAATTTATTTATGTAATTATTTTTAATGGAATATAAGGGTTTTCAAGGAAAATTCAATAACATGACCAAGGAAATGTTTTTGTCTTTAAGAAAATTATGGGACATTCCTAATGACCAGAGGACCATTTGGACCAATTTTGGTGGTTTTATGGAATATATTTTATTTATTAGAATTATTTTGAGTTTTGGAGTATTAATTAATTTTAAAATAAAATTAAAGTTGAAAAATGGATTTTATATTTTTCTTAAATCTCTCGACCTCAAGGAGTTCGAGAGAAACAAATTTTACTTTCATCTGATTTTTCTTTGATTTATTAGAATTATTTTAGTGAAAAGATTGAAAAATATATTTTTTAATATTAAAAATTACATTAAGCCTTTAAAATTTAATATCTTATCCTAGGTACTTAAGAAAAATATTTGGTTTGTTCCTAAGTAATTAGAATTCAAAATGTGACATTTTAGTAATTTTAAATATTTTTATGATTTTTATTATTTTTTAATTATTAAAAATATTAAAATATTGATAAAAATCAACTTTTTTAGAAAAGTACATTTTTAATTTTCCTAAGTTCCTCTGATATCAGAGAAGCTCCAAAACCATTTTTGTGAATTTTTGAAAGGTATTTTGTGAGTTATGAATTTTTAAAGTTTAATTTTATCCATTTTTGCTTAAGAGGCTTAATCAACCCATTTGGTGGGGTTAATCAAGTTCAATTGGTTTCAAAATTTTATGTGAGACTCTCCTGACCCTAAAGGACAGTGGAGAATTTTTTTCAAGTTAATTTGATGTGTAATTAACCCTAATTAATTAAAGTTCAATTTTGCGTGTTTAGACCAATTAGAGTTATTCCATGTGAACAAACTCAAAACCTATTTTTCCTAGGTTCCTCTGGTCATAAGAAACATCACCAAATTTTTCTAGAATTTATTTCTCAACATACTAATTATTGGAATTAAAATACTCAAAACAGTAACATGCGATTGAAAAATCAATAACTTCTCATAGGGATGGCCTTTGACCTTGGAAAATTCGGGGAATGTTCCCGAGTTCGGAGGCTTCAAAAGCCCTATGGTCTCATGCCATGGTGAATTGCCTATGCAAATGGAGAATTTAAACAATGTATGGAGTAAATAAATCATTAAAAATAAAATACTCAATGAAATTATTTGATTTCTTTTCCACATTATTCTCCTCTGTTCACTGAGCAAGAGGGTATTTTTATTTTATTTTTAGGATTTTTATACACAAAGTTATGGATTTTCTAAGTTACGGTAATTAAATAAATAAGAAAAATCTCTATTTTTCTATTTATCCGAATCGGCGCCGCGTCGACCTTAGCATCTCCGAACAGCCACGCGGCGCTCTCTGGTTCGACGCCGCCATCCGACTCAGCGCTCCAGGGGCCCGCGGTTCATGTACCATCGCGCTGTCCGGCTCGATCCCGACCGTCCGCTTGATACACGCTCGATCCGACGGCTCCCAGTCATCGTCTACGACTGGTGTGAACCCGTGACCGTCCACACTAAAACCCTAAGATCTCGCTCAATACTTAATGGATTTTTGTGTTCTTGTGCTCTATGGATTCGTCTTGAAGAGACGAATACATCTATACGGTGATCATGCATTGAAATTGAGGCATTTGGAATGGAGAATGTTCAGAAGCTCAGGAAGAAGAGAGAGCTCATACTTTTGCTCAGAGAAGTCAAGCTTCGATCTAAGAGTTGTGTGACGTTGGATTGGGTCCAAGCAAGCTCTAGATGAAGTCCTTGGCCTGGTGAATTGCCTAGGTACAAAAGTGACCACAGCCGATCACAAAGCTTGGAGGCTGGAGCAACTGGGTGGCCTGGAGAGGGGGCTTTCACTGGGGAACTTCTCCTATTGGTCTGGTGAAGGTGTAGGACCAATCAATTTGGAGATTGACTCTCTGTGGTGAAGTGTCCTGGTTTTGGGCTTGAATTTCAACTCTGAAATTGAGCTCACAGAGAGGAAATGGTAGGGGGATTTCAGTGGGGATCATGTTCTCCAGGTGTGGGGAAGAGTCTAGAATTATTTGGGCAGAGTTTTTGTGTGTTTTTGTTTCAGCACCTCTTCCATGGCCGAGAGAGGTGGTGTTTAAATAGGCATGGCTGGAGGGCCTCCCAGGGGGAGTTATGGGTTGGGATCAACTGCTCTGGTGAGGAGAAGAACAGCTGCCATTTGGAGTGGGGCAGCTCAGCAAGGTGGAATTCCAAAACTTGGCTCCTCCCATGGTCTCGGCCATGGTGTTTTCCGGCGGCTCAGGTGGCTGGCCGGCGAGCAAGGGTCACCCTCGAGTTCGGGTGGGTCGGTGGCCGGGGTTTTGTGTAGGCGATTGAGCTTTGCCATGTGTCAAAAGCTTGATTTAAAATGGAATGGGGGAAGGCCAATTTTGGCTTTATTTGGTCAAGTCTACCTTTTGGGCTTGGTTCACCCTTGAGGTGGCTTTGGGTGTTGTGGGGAGTCAAAGGAATCAGTTGGTTTGGCATGGAGAAGTCCTTATCCAAATATATTTGGATTAAATTTGGGTTAAGGTGAAACATGTTTAAGGTTAATGACTTTTAGGAGGTGCTTAAAGGACCTACTCCTTTTTCCATTTAAGGAGGGTTGACAAATTAGAGATTCTCATGGCTTGCCATTGGCTTACATGTGGCTTCATGGCTCCATATGGCTTGGGAAAAGATTTGGTCAATTTCATAAAAAAATGATTTTGTGAATTTTGGCATTTTGATGGGAATTATTATGAGGCTTGATTTGGAATTGTTTAATTGATAAATTAGGACTTTAGGAATGATTTTAAATTGAATGTGTGATGAGGGAAAGAGTCATGTGGGCTTTAGATTGATTTGGGCTTTTGAATTTGGTGGAAGTGGGCTTTTAGGAAGGTTTAAGGGAGTGGGCCTTTATGTTTAACAATGGGCTTTTAGATGAAAAATTTTGCAAAGGGCCATGCCAAATAAATGTTGAGTTTAGTTTAAGGATGTGTCTTGAATGATTTGAAGCAAATTTGAGGTAGTTTGGAATTGAATTGGGTTAAATTTGGGTTCATTTGGTGAATGGGCCAATGTAGGTCAAATTGGGCTAATTTGGGCCAATGTTGGGCTAGGGTTGAAATTGATGTAAAGTTAATGTTGGGCAATTTTTATGGGAGTGTTTCAAAGAGGTTTCAACTTTGGTTGGGTTTTGGTTTTGGAAATTGGGCTTATTTGGGTTAGTTTGGGTGTAGGCCCATTTAGGGAATTTTGGGTTTGGGTTGAATTTGAGTAAGGTTTGGGTCCAAATTTTGGACAAATAATGTTAGTTTTTTGTTTGTGGGGATGCTAAGAAGGTTTTAGAAAAGATTTGGGTCAAATTAGGATTGATTTGAGTTGGTTTGAGGTAGGTTTAGGTCATGGGTCAAAATTGGGCCTTAAGCTTAAAAATGAAATTGGATTCAAATGTCAATCAAATTGGGCTTGAATTTGGTCTAGATTGATTTTGGGGATATTTAATTTAAGATTAGAATTGAATTGGACCAAAATTGAGACCAATTGGGGTGATTTGGTTTGACATTGAGTTCATTTGGGTTTAAAATGGGCTAAATTGGGGGTTTTGGTAAAAGTAGAGTAAATTGACAAAAATGGCCCATGGTGTAGTTGGACAAAATAAAATTGGGAATATTTGGGATTTTCTGGAATTTTCTGGGAATTTTCTGAATTTTTGGATTTTTGGGTCAAGAGGGGCATTTTGGTAATTTGGAGGGTATTGGGGGTATTTTTAGAAATTTTTGGTATTTTTGGCTGGAGATGGTCAATTTGAGTGGGGGAAAATGTTTAGGATTGATTCGAGGACTTTTGGGTGATTTGGAGATTTTTGGAGGATTTGGGCGATTTGAAGGGATTTTGGTAGGTTTGATGGGTGTAGGGTCCCAGGGTCAAAAATTGAAATTTTGGAAGAATGAAGATTGATCAACTTGTGAGTGAAATGGAATCACTTTGATTGAGCCATGAAGCCATATTAAGCCCATATGAGCCATGAGAGGACTCATTGGAGGCATTCATTTATGTTGTTCACTAACCTGCTAGCGGGGGCTTAGGGGTTGAGGTCCATCTATATGAATTACCTACATGAGTTAGGGAGTCAAGTTGGGTATAGGTGTGGTTTTAGGATTTTGATTGTGTGTGTGAGAGTGTAGAGTGTGAGTGTAGTGAGTGTGTAAGTCAACCCTCACCGGACCGAGCCACCGGGCGGTCCCAGGCGCAAGAGTCCCATAGGGAACTCATCCTTTAAACCTCCACATTTGATCTCGACCCTCTAGGTGATTAGGGGTCTAAAATCCAGCTTGTGGGGTTTGCGGGGAGACAAGAAGTGGTTTAAATTTCTAAGGGATGGGTCCCAATTCTAGTCCTCTAAGATAGTCAAAGGAAAAGCCTAAAACTAGATCCTAAACACTAAAGAGGGAAGAGAAGACCTCATCAAAATGAGGTCAATAAATGGACCCCCAATTGGTGTGGTGTGCTAACCATGCACACCGCGCGTATTGGCGTTGACCGAAGGGATCAACAAAACCAACACAGATTCCCGAATGACAAACATCGGACGAAGCATAAGAATTTCCGTTGGGGAGTATCAGGTATACTTCCAAGACTGGAGGTTCCTGAACTCTCGCTGGGGAATGGAAAAGGAGATGAATTCCAAATCATATGATCTGAGAATTCGATTTAGATTTCAGTTTACTTTTAAATTTCAAGTTTTAATGTGTGAGTTTAGATTTTGATTTGAAGTTCAATTTAAAATCGATTTAAGGAAATTTTGAATTTGAAATTTGGATTTGAAATGAGAATCGAAACCTAGGTTTCAACCTCGGGATTGCAAAGAGAACTGGAATTTAGGAACCAGCCTCAGAGTGAGAATCAGAATTTAAGTATCGACGGAAAAAAGGATGAGAATCAGAATTTAGGTACTGATATTGAGAGGGATGAGAATTGAAATTTAAGTATCAATCTCGAAAGAGAATCGAAATTTAGGTATCGATCTCGGATGAGAGTCAGAATTCAGGTACCGATCTCGGAATGAGAACTAGAATTTAGGTACTAGTCTCGAATGAGAACTGGAATTTAGGTGCCAGTCTCGGAAGAGAGTCAAAATTTAGGTATCGACCTCGTAAAGGATGAGAATCAGAATTTAGGTACTGATCTCGGAATGAGAACTAGAATTTAGGTACTAGTCTCGAATGAGAACTGGAATTTAGGTACCAGTCTCGGAAGAGAGTCAAAATTTAGGTATCGACCTCGCAAAGGATGAGAATCAGAATTTAGGTACTGATCTCGGAATGAGAACTAGAATTTAGGTAATAGTCTCGAATGAGAACTGGAATTTAGGTACCAGTCTCGCAAATTTAGAATTGAAATTTAGGTATTAATTTGGAAGAGAATTGAAATTTAGGTATCGATCTCGAAAGGAGAGTCGGAATTTAGGTACCGACCTCGAAGTGAGAACTGGAATTTAGGTACCAGTCTCGAAGTTTAGAATTGAAATTTAGGTATCGATTCGGAAGAGAATCGAAATTTAGTTATCGATCTCGAAAGGAGAGTCGGAATTTAGGTACCGACCTCGAAGTGAGAACTGGAATTTAGGTACCAGTCTCGGAAGTTTAGAATTGAAATTTAGGTATCAATTCGGAAGAGAATCGAAATTTAGTTATCGATCTCGAAAGGAGAGTCGGAATTTAGGTACCGACCTCGAAGTGAGAACTGGAATTTAGGTACCAGTCTCGGAAGTTTAGAATTGAAATTTAGGTATCAATTCGGAAGAGAATCGAAATTTAGGTATCGATCTCGAAAGGAGAGTCGGAATTTAGGTACCGACCTCGAAGTGAGAAGCTGGAATTTAGGTACCGATCTCGGAAGTTTAGAATTGAAATTTAGGTATCAATTCAGAAGAGAATTGAAATTTAGGTATCGATCTCGAAAGGAGAGTCAGAATTTAGGAACCGACCTCGATGTGAGAACTGGAATTTAGGTACCAGTCTTGGAAGTTTAGAATTGAAATTTAGGTATCAATTCGGAAGAGAATCGAAATTTAGGTATCGATCTCGAAAGGAGAGTCGGGAATTTAGGTACCGACCTCGATGTGAGAAGCTGGAATTTAGGTACCAGTCTCGGAAGTTTAGAATTGAAATTTAGGTTTCAATTCGGAAGAGAATCAAAATTTAGGTATCGATCTTGAATGAGAGTCGGAATTTAGGTACCGACCTCGAATGAGAGTGGGAATTTAGGTACCGACCTCGAAGTGAGAACTGGAATTTAGGTACCAGCCTCGGAAGTTTTAATGTATGAAGAAGGACCCAGTCTCGTGCCATCAGAACCAAATTGAACCGAGTTCGTGGCTCACGTGTCGATGAACTTAGTCAATCTCCGTACAAGAGGGGAAGGAGATCACAGAAAATCAAAAGGGTTTCGATGTGACGAAAAAAAGGTGTAGGATTTTTGAAATTTGAATTGTGAGTTTTCCGTGAGGAAGAACCATCCCGAAAGAGGGTTTTAAAGTAGTTTGAAGTAGATTTTGATCTGAGTACGAGTTGAAGAATTTGAAAGAGATAGATTGAGATTGTAATTCCATTTGAGATTCATTTTTCATCTTGTTTGTGCTTTAATGAATCAATTTTATTTTTGTTGTTTATTTGATGTTCACGTGAATTTTATTTGGTGTTCATGTGGATTTGAAGTTTATTTGAATATATGGATTTCAAAGAACGACTTTTATTTATTTCTCTTTCCTTTTCTGTTCTTTTTTCAAAGTTCATTTTACTCTAATGGCGTTTCCCAGTCAATTTGCACAAAAAGAGGTGAAGGCAACCATCCTTTACCCTCTTTTCATCGAGTGGGAGACTCATGCCATTTTTAAAGTTTAGGACCAACCGCCTGTTCGACATTTCCCTGGAAAGAAGACAAGGAAAGGATCAGGGGCTGTACTAAGAACAAGAACATTAAGAAAATATTTACCACTGAAGATTCTTATTCTCTTATTTTAATTTTAATTTTTAAGGAAAGTAGGAAAAGATGAAGAAAGATCGAAAGAGATTTGATTTGAAAGGAAGGGTAAAACTTTATTATTATGATTTTCACATATTTTATTTTTAGCACATATTTTATTTTATCCATTTTTATGTTTTTGGGTTCGGACCCGATCGCAAAGTGATTGCTTCACCCGTGTTTCTAGGGATAAGACTCCATTTTAGAGGCCACCCTTCGAAACATCGGGTTGCGTAATACTTCTTCGAAATACCGTCCATTGATTGGAAGCATTTGTCGTTCTCCTTGGCAATTCACAAGTTGGTAGGAGCCTCACGAGTAGACTACCTCGACCACGAAACGGCCCTTCCCGAGTCGGTTCAATTTGCCTCCTATCTTGCGATGTGCAAGAATAGGTCTTCTGAGAACAAGAACTAAGTCACAAACTTTGAAAGTTCTTGGGCGGACCAGTTTATCATGGGCCTGGATCATCTTAGCTTGGTACAATTCCAAATTTTGCTGCGCTGCAAGTCTCTTCCCTTCCAATCTTTCCAGTTCTTCCAGTCGCAATCTGGAATTTTCTTCTGTAGTAATTTTATTTGCAACTGTAATCCTGAGTGATTGAAGCTGGACCTCCAAAGGTAAAACGACCTCGGACCCGTACACTAAAGCGTAAGGCGTAGGCGAGTAGGAGTCACGAAAGTCGTCTCGTAGGCCCATAAGGCTTCTAACAACTTCTCGTGCCAATTTCTCTTGTTGTCATCCAAGGTTTTCTTTAAAATGCTGAACGAGAGTTTTATTAAAAGCCTCAAGCGAAGCCGTTTGCTCTTGGGTAATAGATTGTTGAGTATCGCCGATCGATTCCATGTCTTCGACAAAATTGTTGATTTTTGTGCTTCGAATGCGGACCCATTATACGAAATGATTACGCGCGGTACCCCAAAACGGTAGACAACTTGATTTTTGAAAAAGCGTAGCACGTGGTGTGCCTTTACTTCTACGAGTGGAGCCGCCACGTCCATTTAGAAAAGTAGTACGTAGGCTGCGAGGATGAAGCGATGTCCTCTTGAAGAAGGCGGTTACATCGGACCCATTATATACGTGCCCCAACACTCGAATGGCCGCGACGCAATTGTCGGATGTAGCACATTTGGAGGTTGGTGTAGAACCACTCCGTGCACTTGGCACTGGTGACAGCTCTTGGCGACTTTCGTACAGTCGGTCATCATTGAGGGCCAGTAGTACCCTAGTCTTTTAATTTTCATTTTCATTTTCGGACCCAACTGATGAGCGCCACAAAGTCCTGAGTGTACCTCTTTGATAATTTCACGAGCCTCGAACTCGTTCAGGCATCTTAACCACATCTGATCAAAAGACCTTCTGTATAATGTATTGTTTATTAATGCATAAGACAAAGTTCTTTTCTTGATTTGATGGGCTAATGACTTATTGTCCGGTAATTTACTGTTTGCGGATAGTACGATAGCGGTTGACTCCAATCTTACTATGTTTTACATCACTTGCTTGCAGCTGATTTCTCTGCTTTTTCGATTTCGTATTATATCCATGTCGAGCCGTGATAGGACCTATCGTCCTTGAACTGACACTTCAACTGACTCTTCTTGTATGAAGGAAAATTCTTTTGCAAGGCGAGCTAGTGCATCTGCGAGAGCATTTTCTCTTCTGTGGATCTTGTAGATTGTTACATTCAGAATTTGTTCCAACAGTTTCATGGCATGCGAAAGTATTGCTCGAGTCTTGGCTTTAAATTACGTATTGTCCGGCGACTGTTGAATGATCAGCGAGAATCTCCGCAGATGTTGATATCCGTTATTCCCATTTGAATAGTCGGTTCTAGTCCTACTATGAGGGCCTCGTATTACGCCTCGTTGTTTGTGCACGGCTCGTTAAGTGGTAGGAGTATCTTAACATCCCCCGCTCCGGTGTTATAAAGATTAGTCGATTCTGCTTTCACAGGAGCACTTATCATTTGCGATTCTTTGTCTTTACGTGTCGAGGACACTCCGTCGAAGTATAGTTCCCAACGTTGATCATCGGTGTCTTCTAGGCTTATTATCCGCTCGTCGAGCAAATCGTCGTCGAGAGGCGAATCTGCCGGTAAAGGATGTGCTGCAAGGAAATCAGCTAGTACTTGTCCCTTTACGACGTGAAGAGGAACGAAAGTTATGTCAAGTTGCAATAGTATCATCGACCACCTGGCAAGTCTGTCAGAAAGTGTCGGTCGGGTCATCAAATATTACAACAGATTAACTTTCCAAAATGAGGTTGATCTTATGAGAAAGAATGTAGTGCTTGAGCTTTTGAGCGGCGAAGATCAGGGTCAGACAATGCTTCTCAATCGGAGGATACTTTACTTCCGTCGGCAATAGACGACGGCTTAAGTAATAAAGAGCATTTTCTTTTCCCTCGTCATTGACATGGGCTAGTAGGGCTTCGAGAGAGTCGTCTAAAGCTGCAGTATAAAGTATTAATGGTCTACCCGGGACTGGGGCTGCTAAGACAGGAGGTGTCATTAAGTATTGCTTAATGTCCTCGAAGGCCCGTTGGCATTTCTCTTCCCAAACGAATTTGGCGTCCTTTTTAACTAATGCGAGAAGGGCGACACCTACGACAAGTTCGAGATAAAGTGTCGAAGATATGCCTGCTTCCCTTGAAAGGATTGTAGCTGTTTTAAGGTTTTGGGAGGCGGCATCTCTAAGATAGCTTTAATCTTTTCCGGATCAATTTTGATTCCGGGATGTTGAAAAACAAATCCTAAGAATTTTCTTGGAGGTGACGTCGAAGGCGCATTTTAACGGATTCATCTTAAGGTTGTATTGCCTCAGTCACTCGAAAATAATTCTCAAATCATACAGGTGATCTTCCTTCAGTTTGCTTTTGATGACCACATCGTCCACGTAGCACTCGACTTGGTTGTGAATGAGATCATTGAAAATCTTTATCATTGCTCTTTGATATGTTGCTCCTGCGTTCTTTAGCCTGAATGGCATTACTGTGTAGCAATACACTCCGATCCGCGTTCTGAAAGCTGTGAGCTTTTCGTCTTCTGGTGCCATCTTTATCTGGTTGTATCCTGATGATCCATCCATGAATGAAAATATTTCATGTGTTGAAGCAATGTCGATCATCGGTTACGAGATTGGTAGTGGAAATTCATCCTTTGGACATGCTTTATTTAAATCCACGAAGTCTACGCAGATTACGATCGACCATTTTCTTTCTAATCGGTACCACGTTGGCTAACCAAGTAGGGTATTGTTCTTCGCGGACAAATTTAGCGTCGATTAGCTTCTTAACTCGGCTATTACTTGTTGTTCGATTTCTAGACGCATTCTTACGGGAGCTTGTCGATTGGAACGAGTAGGATCTACTCCTAACTTGTGAGCTGCGACTTCGGGAGCTAATCACGGCATTTCGTCGTAACTCCGAAGCAAAACGGTCCTTGAATTCCATTAATAGCTTGATCATTTCCTCAGAATCTTCTTTATTGAGTAAGGAGCTAACAAAGGTTGGTCTAGGCTTTTCGCTAGTACCTAAGTTAACTTCCATTAACTCGTCTATTGTAGATTTGATTTCTTCTTCAAATTCTGGTGGAGCATCTCCGATTGGTAGATCTTCGAGGTCCTCTAAAGCTTCCAAGAAGTCTTTATTAGGCTTGCAAGTGACAACCAAGCAAAATTCCGTATCGTCAACTGAACCTACTGTGCCGAATCCGAGAACATGTTTTGAATTGGGTGGCCGACCGGCATTGTTCCATAGTCTTTCAAAATGTTGTGATTGACCCTTTGTCCATTGTTGAGGTAAGACACCACGTTGAATTAAATTTTGAACATAGGGAGAGTACCACTCAAACGGTAATTCTATCATTTCGGAAGAAGTGACATCTTCAAATTGTACATCTTTTTCATTATTGGAAGAAGAAGTTCCACGGTAAAATTTGATTGGTTTAGCACCACCGCCATTCACTTCCTTGACCACCATACCCTCGATCTTATTAGGTCTGGATCGGGGTCGGGGCCATAGTGTGTACATGGTAGTTAATCTTCTCGTACATTGATTTATATTCTTCATTCTTTTCATCTTCGAGGAGACCTTGAATTGTGGTTTCTTCCGGTTTATTGTAGTTTGCTTCTTTCTTGATTTCTTCTTCTTCTCCGGAGGCTGTTCTCCCGATTCACGTTGATTACCGAGCTTTTACAATCCAGTTGTCCCAATGTTTACGCCACGACCTCGTCCCCGGCCTCGACCTCGGGTGCGAGTTGTGAAGAAACCTTCACCATCTCGCCGTAAGGGAGTGTTGAGTGATTGTTGGACTAGAACTTCGAGTTCTTCGTCGTCTTGAACTTCTTTTGCTTCATTTGGCATGGTATTTACGGAGAAGATTGTTTTCTTTGGAGGCGCGTAGTAGGTTGCATCTTCATGAATTCCGGTTTCATGTATGGAGAAAGGTTGCAAGTCACCTTTAATGCACTTGTTCTCCTCCATCATAGTATTTTATGCACTGATGCAGAGACGACGGTACCATCTGATTCTCATGTATCCACGGTCGGCCCAGTAGAGCGTTGAACGATGTCTCAGAATCAATAATGTGGAATTTTGCAGTTGTCTTTGCTAAATCACCGGTCTTCATTAGTAGTGTTATCGATCTAAGAGCTCTTTCTCCTTTTTGATTGAAGCCTCTTAATAGCATCTTGTACGCTTGAGCTCGCGAGCATCAATTTTCAAGTATGCTAACGTCCGAAGATTCATTATGTTGATTGACGCTCCTGGATCCACCGATACTCTGGAGAGCGTAAACTTTCCGATTGTAACTGAAATGTACATCGGTCAGTTGTGATCGGCTGTCCCAAGTAATAGATCACTGTCCGTGAAGGTAACACCTCGTTGTTCCTTTAACGAGCAAACCTCGTCTAAGGAATCTACGGCCATACGAGCTAAACAAATCTGCGGATCAAGTAAGGCCTTGATTAGAGCTTCTCTCATCTCTTTTGATAAGATGAGAGCGTCGTAGATGCTCGGTTTGGCTGGTAGTTTCCTAAGATGGGCTAGCACGTTATAGTTCACTTTGTTACTAGGTGTTTCAGTTTCTTCCCGAATGAGCAATTCTTCTGCTGGGGTTGATTCTTCCTGAACAATCACCTGCTTTCCTTTGTCTTTTGGACCCATTCTCGGAGGTAGAACCCTTTCGCTCCTTAAATTGACTTCGCGACTTCTTCGAATGCAGTGCGAGTTTCTTGGTGTCTCCTTTTGAATCGGCATGATAGGTTCTTCAGAGTCGCTTCGGAATCCGAAAGCTCTAACTCTATTGTGATTGGAGTTCCTCAAAATTCACAAATAGATTCATTGCTCGTTGAACTTTCGTAGCATTCTTGGTGAATGTCTTCTTTGTCACCGTGATTGTCGAGGTTGTGTATGATTTGAGAATTGTTATTTGTATCGGAATCGAGATCAGGATTAGGTTGGTTGTCGTCAGTTGCGTAATCGTTAGAAACAGTCAAAACGTAGCCAATGCCGTAACTCTTATCATTATATTATTCCGCCGGAGCGAGCAAATAATCATACAGAGTCAAAGGTTCGAGGAAATTTTCCCCCAAATTGGAAACAACCATCCTAGGATAAGCAGCCCCTAGTCTAGCCTTAAGAGCTTCGGTCTTTTCTTCTTCTACGATCTCCTTCTTTTCTACGATCTTTTCTTCTTGGGGTGGTTCTTCAATCGCAAGAGATAGCGCCGGCTTGACAGGTTTAGAACTTTGAATCGAAGCACGCACCGAAGCGGTTTGGATGCGATCCAAAATTTTCTTCGATGACTTCGTCCAAGCGGTACTCCATCCATCATTCGTCGTGTAGGGATCTATAGGAACAATAGGATCCGTTGAAATAACATTGACGGAACTGCCTTTCTGGGGTTCCTTCATGTATTCCTTCGGAATCGTTATGTTTTCTTTTCGGAGATTGTCGTAGAGCCAAGTCTTGAAGGTAATGCAATCCTCTATATTGTGCCTGAGCATCCAGTGGTAAGGGCAATAGATGGGATGGTCTTCTTGTTGACTTCTTACGGCTTCATGGGTTACGCGGTTGAAAATCGGAGTCTTCATCAAGCTGCGGAACATCTTTGGCACTTGCCTCATTCTTGAATGGATATTCTTTATTTATAAGCTCCTTTAACGTGCGGCGTATGGGCGGCGGTTGCTCATGCTTGTTGAGTTGGGCGATAGCAGGGTCGAGGTTGTTGGTAGTTCTGCTGAGGTTGTTGATAGTTGAGGCTGTCGACCCACGATTTTATATTATAATATTTTTTAATTTAATTGCAACGACGCTGAAAACTTGACCCGCTATTTATATGTATAGAATTGTAATTGTTTATGTTGTGGATGCTACGCAAGTATACGTATCGTATCGAAGTAATACGGGGCTCTAGTGGAGTCACTGGTTATCGATCCACGGGGAAAGAGAAAATTAAATAACAACTAATTTAAAATAATAATAATAATTTTTAAAATAGTATACAAAAATTTGGAATTCTAAATTTGAGCGCAATAAAGTAAACTAAGTATTTTAATTAGGTAACTTAACTAAGTAGAAAATTAATACGTATTGAAAGTGCGGGAAATTAAACTAATTGCTAAATAAGTCTGAACTATTCGGAAAAAGTATCTTTCCCCTTGTTTAGAAATTTAAGTGATTGATGAATTTAAATAGATAATTTTAAGGTATTGTGACAAATAGGAGCATTCCTATTCTTTACCCTTTGGTCAGGGTGTAAAGAATATTGACTAATCCTATGTTTGATTGCGAATGCACGGCTGGGTGGGTGGATACCGATTGCCACTTCGAGGCTCCCACGTTCCCCTCGCACGAGGGCTAACATCTACACTTCGGCTCTCGAAACAATAGGACCGAATTGAATATTTTAGTACTGTCACACTAAAATGCTCGATTCTACGCCCGATGATATTATTTCCCTATTTATTTGCACCCTCCTTCCAAGGCTTTTGAATTCCCGGAATATCGGATGTAATTTTTACTATAGTTGATAATCGACATATTTTAACAAATCGAATGGCCGGTTGAAAGTAAATTAAGTTTTAAGTAAAAATTATCACAATTTATTAATATATATAAGTATCTACTATTTTAATTTCATCAAGTCACTTAATTTCATAAACAGGGAGAAAAGCTAATAAACTACTCGGAATGCATGGGAACTAAACTAAGCATGGATTTCATTTAAAGTTAAAAACAATAAATACAAATACTTATCTCGATTTATCCCCGAACGGACTCCTCGTAGTTCCTTTGACTCTTCCTTCCGGTACGGCACGACTCACTTAATTACTCACTAAACTCACTAAAGACTCGCTAAAGACACACGATTGCACACAAAACTAGACGAAAGACTAAAAGATTGCACACAAAAGGTTGATTTTCGGCCTCCATATATAGAGGTGAGCAAAGGACCAAGAGGTGCGTAAGCATCCCTTCGAAAAGTGTCCGGGTTCAATGTATACGTGCCATTTGAACTACCTCGCCGTCGGCGACGAACTACCTCGGCTTGTCGGTGAGGCTTCTAGAAGATCTTCGAGCCGCTCCAGCTCGGCTGTCGGCGGGCTCGGGCTCGGCGTCGGCGAGAGCAGGTTATAAAGTCTTCAGAATTTTCTTTCTTGTAACCTCGCCGTCGGCGGGCTCGATCTCGCCGTCGGCGACTCGGCCTAAATTGCATGATTTTGCTCCAAATTCGCTCCTTTTACGATTTTTGCTTTTATCACCTAAATTATTCATTCCTGCAACAAAATAAAGAAAATACCCTTTTTTAAAGTGCAATTTCATCAAAAATAGGTATGAATTTCTTAATAAATTTTTTCAGCGATCGAGTATAATTTACTTCATTTGTATTTGCATTAGTCGCTTGCCCTTATCGGCTTGCCGCGACGATCCCGAATTTCTTTTCAAGTGTCTTCGCGGGCTTACGTTTGTCATGTTTTGTCGACGAAACTTAGTTGCTTCGCTTCCTCATGCAAGCTTCAGGCCTTGCTTGACAACTTCTCGAAAGTCTTAATCGTAAATCCCTTAAGGAGAAGTCTTATCGAGTCGTGAATGCTTTTAAGTAAGATACCGTGCATGCTTTGCTCTTGTAAGTCTGTGGCTCACACTTCATGCTTAGATTCCTCCATCGAAGTATGTAGTCCACTAAAGTTTCGTTCGGTTTCGTTTCTCCACCACTAGATCATCGATGGTGATATGACGTTGAGCTCGGCGAAACCGTTTCACGAAGAGGTTTTCTAATTACGAAAATGTCTTTACCGAACCGTTCGGTAACTGCCGTACCAATCGAAGGCGATCACGACGAGTGCGGCGACAAGCGTCGGAAGAGTAAGGCGTCACTTCCACGAGGCGTTGCAACAGCTAGTGCAAAAATGTGCGACATGCTCTGTCGAGGGTTTTCGGTACCATCAAAAGTCTTGAACGAGAGGTGGTACGAAGCCTTTTGGGTATTGTACTGCATCAAATTCTTCGGGGTAAGGTCTACCCGTACGAATAGATGCTCCGCTCTTGAGGCTGTCTTGGGCTTCTCGCTTTTCTGTTCTACCATATTCTTGATGTCTTTCTCGGGAATCATATTACGGGTAGAATCTTTCTTCGAGTGATCGTCTCCGGTTAACGGATGTAATCTCTTTTCCTCCGTACGTAATATGAATGACTTCGGAGGCGTTTCTCTTGGGGGTTGAACATGACTGCGAAGAGTGGCTAGTGCTGCAGCCATCTCTTCCATCCTTTTCGCCATTTGAGAGATTGTATCATCTTTTTCTCGAAGTTGTGCTCTTAATGCTTCCGGTTCATCTCTCTCACTTGTTCTTGCGGAGCACCTTGCGAAGCTGACGATGCTCGTGTCTCAACCATGTTGATCTCCACATATTCGTCATCCATGAATTCCGACGAAACAACTTCATCTCAAAACTCTTCTTTTCTTTCTCTTGCTAATCGTTGAATGTCGGTCCTTAGCTTTTCCATAGCATCCTCCAGTGGTCTTTTTCGTACGGTTTCGCAGTTATCATATGATGGCTGTTGGATTTCCTTCTTGGGAGTCCCCTTCATCGCAGTGGCGCTCTCTTCGGACTCGAGTCTCCTGACGAGACTTTCCTTTTTAGGTCGTTGTTTTGGTCTTAATTGGCCAGTAGTAGGACGCCATACCATCCTTCAGCGGCGAAGGCCTAGGACCGGATGGTCCAGTCGGTGAATGCGGAAGGTGGTATCCTCCACGATATGTAAACACGAAACAACAACGAGGTGGACTAGCTTTCATCTTTTTATTCGACTTTTACGTGGCGATAACGGGTTTTATTCGCGGCCCGGCGGGATTTGGCTCGCACCACGCCTATCCTTCTTAAAATCTCGATACGGGACATTTCTCTTTCTCTGCTAACTTCCACTATCACGGTACTGCGGTCGAGCGAATGGTGTGATCCTAGCCCTTTTCTTCTATTGTTCGTTATAGTATGCGGGTCGAGGTAATGTAAAAGCAATCTTGCGGACATTTTCCTCATCAGCTGCGGCGGAGAGGGGCTGGAATCTGCTCCCTTCCAAAAGCGGTGTATACTCAGGCAATGGTGTGTACTCAGGGATCTCTTCTAAGTACTAGAAATATTTCATTTAACCTTTTATAATAATT
The DNA here is from genome assembly GCA_022702705.1 of Papilionanthe hookeriana x Papilionanthe teres. Lineage (NCBI taxonomy): Eukaryota > Viridiplantae > Streptophyta > Magnoliopsida > Asparagales > Orchidaceae > Papilionanthe > Papilionanthe hookeriana x Papilionanthe teres. The sequence goes on along the minus strand of CM040423.1, from coordinate 87,994,572 downwards.
TTAAAAAAATAATTCATATTAAATCAAATTGAAAAATTTGCTTATAAAAATCATTTTTATAATAATTTGAAAATAGAAATTGAAAACAAGTTAATAACTAAATTTGTATTTTACTCCCCCTAAACTTAAATTTTTATATCTACTCTAAATAATGAAAAAGGGAGAGTAAATAAATCATACCTTTGAAGTTTAGGTATTTCTTTTTTTTTTCCTTTGAAATTTTTGCGAGCTTTTTCATTTTTCATTGAATGCATGCTTGTTAGTATTCTCCATATATATATAACAAGAAAAATGCGAGGGATAAAATGCGAGATAAGTATTAAACACAACAATTAAAATTAACTCTACATTACACTTATGAATCACTAACATATTAAAAACGATTGAACTAACAGATTAACGATTTTAAAACTTAAAACAATACGGAATAATAGAAAATAAAAACATACTAAAGAAAACTAACATCCTAATTAATATAAAAACAAATGCAATTAACTAACACACACAAAAAAAAAAAAAACAAAAACAAAAACTAAACTACTATAACAATCCAAGCAGATTAATCTAACAAACATTTAATGTCTTACAACATAAAGTACTGAATATTACAAACATATAAAAGTTTTTTTTTTTTTTTAACTATAACTTAACATTAAACAAACAAACAAATAAAGTCTTAATCTTCAACATTAAAGTCCGAGATCTATATCATCTCCTCACGATCGTAAGTGAGAAGGCGAAGCAGTGAGTACTTATGAATATCGAGGGCACTCGGGAAAGACAACATCTAAATCACCACTCCTATAGCGACGCTCAACTTCATAGTATGCAATCTCGTATTCCGAATGTCGCTGGAGATATTCACTATCATAATCGTGTCTTCTTTCCAAGCCTCCAATCCTTTGATCTATATGCTCAAATCTTCTTTCCATATTTTATAAAAATAACTCAAAACTCTTTCTACTCAGGGTTAATTCATTCATCAGATCTTGAAGGGTAGGGGTGATAGACTCAGGAGGTTCATAGCTAGTAGAGGGTATATCTCTGCGGGTAGAGTGAAATAACTTCTCACTCCTGATCTCCAACTTTCGTGGGATTCATATTTCTTTATATTAGCACGAGTTAGGGGTTTCATAGGCTCTATCCATTCCTCATCATCTCTTGCCTCTACCCCGAGATAATTGGCGAAGTGCATAGATAAGACCGGGATGTCCTAATCCTCCTCCACTTTCATTTCTAGCGATTGGCTAATATGTTTTTATATGTAACACTTACCACATTAATACTCTTCGGTTCCGAATACGAAATTCGGAAGCTGCTTTCATCTCTTGTTACCTCATTATGATGGTAGATAGGTAACAAAGTAGAGCGAAATAAAATAATGCCGAGCTTTTGATGTTGCATTTAGCATAGAAAGAGGGAAGTTTACCCGTTCTCGTTGCTTTATCTTCCAGACTCCTTTCCCATCAGTGAGAAAGTCAATCACCTCTTCTAATGGTCCTTCCATAGTTCCAAAAGTTTCATATTCGATCCGGGTGTCTTGAACTTCATAATATGCATTTATTCTAGCGGCTGAAATCTACGAAAAATCCTCTAACTTTACTCAGGTGCATCTTGCACTTTGTGTTAAGTTTGTATAAAATTCCTTTACAACTTCTACGATTGCTACGTTGGCAACGAAACAGAAGTTTTCCCATCCTCGCTCCTTTATAACTCGCTCTACTTCTCCTCCTGGATTCTTGAATACTCGATCCGCAATGCACTTTCTTCCTTGTATATTTTCAAAATATTTTGCCTGTGCTCGTGCATTGATGAATCGGTTTTCGTCGAACTCTACTCGACGTTTTTGTCGTGGAGCCATTTTTCGATCCGTGAAATTTACAAATTTTTACTAAACTCCAAAATATTACTAATAAGGCTTCCCACAACAACTAAAATCCCTTTAAATCGATTTCTATGAAATTCTTCCAAGTATTTTCTTCACATTTCAAAATTTTTCAAAATATCCCAATGTAGAAGAAATCAATGGTGAAAATAAAAAAATTTTGCATAGGAGTGAAGCTCTTACCAAGGGGGGATGAAATTCGGTGTCAAAAAGTGTTGAAATCGCTTCAAATCCAAGATCTCTCGAAGCCACTAGGTCGGTTTTTCGAAAATTTGAGGAAAGGGATGATGAATAGTGTCGGTTGACCGGTCAAATATAGGTCTTTTTGCATTCTCGCTGTTAGAGAGATTTTTCTCTACGTCGGCGAGCTAATTAATTCCATAAGGCAAAAGATTCAGGAAAAATCCACCGTCGGCGAAATTCTTCGGCTGTCGGCGAGATCGATCTCGTTGTCGGCGGGATTTTCTCGCCGTCGGCGAGTCCTAAAAATTTCGATTTTTGAATTTCGTCGATCATTTTCAACCTCGATTTGCCTTATATTATATTTCCGATCATATCATTTATTAATTTAATATGAAGATTAGCTACTTATACACGAAACAAATTCACACAACACAACAAATTAACTTTAATATTGAAATCCATGAGACATACAAACTAACATAATTTAAAACTACTATAATCGAACTTCGAACTTCGATCCTTACTACCAATCGGCATCATGAACCAATCCACGACACACTAAATGCGATACAAAACTATGACACATATCTCGACTAAGTTTGAGATATTCGAATCATCACTCCACACATAATAAAATCTAAATCAAATCGAATAACATAAATACAAACATCTTATGAAAATCTTTACTACTACTCTTGAGGTCAGAATCTTCATCTTCTACGATATTTCCTATATGACGATGATGTACGAATAAGTTATAGAAAGGCACGAAGGGAAATTCGAAGCAGATTCTTCGGTGATCCAACCCATACGTCTCGGTAAATGAAGAAAGCTAGCTTCGAAGTGTCCGAGAATGATCGAAGTGTTCCTTCATCCTCCGATCGATGTGATCGAATAAATCGGATATATTGTCGATTAAATCTCTCGCATTACGTAGTTCTTTCTCCATTCCATTAATTTTCTTCATAAGTAACTCCGTTTTATACGAAATAGGCGTTGTTATAGGATTATTACGTGAAGCTCTATCGAGAGATAAATGTAATGTCTTCATTATTGTCTAAAGTAGGGAACATATACGTAGGATCGAGCGGCTTCAAGGTAACGAACCTTTTCCCAAGCTTCATAAGAAACCTGGTACTGACTGCATAATGCAAAAATAGTAGATGGGTGTCCTAGTCCGTGAACTGACCCATGCACAATTAAACTCAATGCAGACTTAACAATTATTGATCCAAGATTGACAAATCCCCGTTCCTTGATAACTCTTTTCTTTACCAAAACCTTGTTGAAGATCCGCTGCGCTTCCGCACTCACAAATTTTCTCCGGTTAAACACTCGGATTTAGAGGAATCTAAGAATTTGGAGGCCATTATGGTGAATGGAATGAATTCTAGTGAAGAAGGCAGACTTAGAATGGTTTAAGAATGGGTTTTCATAAAGGAATTGGTGTTGAAACCGTCCAGATCAGCATTTAAAGTATATATAACTCATTTTTATAACTTCCTCGCTGTCGGCGGGAGGTTTCTCGCCGTCGGCGACTTAGTTATAAAAACTGCCTTTCAAGATCTCGGCTTGTCGGCGGGCTCGTTTCTCGGCTGTCGGCGAGCTTATAAATAAACTAAATTAAATTAAGCGCGAACCTCGGCTGTCGGCGAGTATCGACCTCGCCGTCGGCGAGATTTCAAAATAATGTCCAATTTCGCTCTAAATCGAATAATTTCTTTTCTCATCATAATGGTTCGAATATGTGATGATTCTTAATAATAATTGAGTAGTAAAGTTTCAATAATATAAACTAACTATTAAGATACAATAAAAATAGATAACTAATATGGGTTGCCTCCCATAAAGCGCTTGATTTAACGTCGTCAGCCCGACCTAATTTCAATTATTAATCATGTCGACTAAGCATTAAAACCTCTTTATAGTTAGGTCTTATACCTTCGAAATATGGTTTTAATCTATGTCCATTAACTTTAAATTTATGTCCGAGTTTTTGGATCTTCGATTTCTATAGTTCCGTATGAAAATATTTGAGTTATGGTGAAAGATCCTAACCATCGAGACTTCAATTTTCCGGGAAATAATTTCAATCTAGTATTATATAGCAAAACTTCACTGTCTTGGTTCAAAATTTCTCTGATTAATCTTCCGATCATGCCATAATTTTATCTTTTCTTTATAAATCCGATCATTATCATACGATTCATTTCTTAATTCTTCCAATTCATTTAATTGCAACAATCTTTTCTCACCATCTTCCTTCATATTATAATTAAATTCTTTAATCGCCCAATATGCTTTATGTTCTAATTCAACTGGTAAGTGGCATGTTTTTCCATATATAAGCTCTGTAAGGAGTCATTCCAATCGGAGTTTTATAAGCGATCCTATAAGCCCATAATGCGATTATCTAATCTAATAGACCAATCTAACTTTATTTGGGTTTACTGATTTTTCTAAAATACGTTTAATCTCACGATTAGATACTTCGAGCTAATCCATTGAGTACGTGGATGATAAGCGAGTGGATATCTTATGAGTAATATTGTATTTTTCTACTAGTTTGTGAATTTATTTATTTCTAAAATGAGTTCCTCCGTCGGTGATAATCACTCTCGGCATTCCAAATCTAGTAAAAATATTTTTCATCGAAATTTTGAAACACTCTTAGCATCACACTTAGGTAAAGCTTGTGCCTCGATCCATTTGGAAACATAATCGACAACTACTAATATATATGAGTTTCCGAACGAAGGAATAAAAGATCCCATAAAATCTAATCCCCAAACATCAAAAATTTCAACTTCTAATATAAAGTTTAGAGGCATTTCGTTTCTTCTAGATATATTTCCTACTCTTTGGCATTTATCACGAGTTTTAATATATCTATATACATCTCTAAATAGAGTAGGCCGGTAAAATCCAGATTCTAGAATCTTATAAGCGGTTTATCGATCCCAAAATGTCCTCCAAAATTAGAATCATGACATTTTTGAATAATTGGTTCGAGTTTCTTCATAAGGTACACGTCTTCTAATAATTAAATCCTTACATTGCTTATATAAATATGGTTCATCCCAAAAATAAGTTTTCGTATCATGGATGAATTTTTTACGTTGTTGCAAAGTTAGCATAGGTGGTAAAATATTACTAACTATATAGTTTACTATATCGGCATACCATGGTATTTTCCACTCATTGATATTATATAGTTGTTCATCGGGAAAGCATGCTATAATTTCATTTTCAATATCGGATAATTCATGATTTTCTAATCTTGATAAATGATCCGCAATTTGATTATCGAGTTCCTTTCTTATTAACGATCTCAAAATCAAATTCTTGCATTAATAGCATCCATCTAATTAATCTTGGTTTGGAATCTTTCTTTTGCATTAAATATTTGATAGCGAGAATGATCGGTATGCACGATACATTTTGTTCCAATCGAGATAAGGTCTAAATTTATTAAAACCATATACTACCGCTAATAGTTCTCTTTACGTAATTATATAATTTATTTCGGCATCATTTAGAGTTTTACTAGCATAGTATATAACTTTAAAAATCTTTTCATATCTTTGCCCAAGCTGCTCCTACGGCATAATCACTAGCATCGCACATAAGCTCGAATGGTTTCTCCAGGTTAGGTGAAACTATTATAGGTCTTGTAATTAATTTTTCTTTTAAGAGTTCAAAAGCATTCGGGCATTCGATTGTAAATTCAAATTTCTTGTCCTTTTCGAGAAGTTGGCATAGAGGTTTAGTAATTTTTGAAAAATCTTTTATATAGCGTACGTAGAATCCGGCATGTCCAAGAAAACTTCTTACCCCTTTTACACGTAGTTGGAGGTGGTAATTTAGCTATAACTTGAATTTTTGCGGGGTTCACTTCCATGCCTTTTCCGAAATTTTATGCCACTAATACAATGCCGCCTGCAACCATAAATTAACATTTCTCCCGATTTAGAACTAAATTTGTTTTCTCGCATACTTCTAATACTTTTTCAAGATGAGTTAAGCATGTGTCAAATGATGTTCCAAATACGGAGAAATCATCCATAAATACTTCTATTCCATTGTCGATTAACTTACTAAATATAGACATCATACATCTACTGGAATGTTCTTTGGTGCATTACATAATCCAAAGGCATTCTTCGAAAAGCGAAAGTTCCATAAGGACTAGTAAATGTAGTTTTCTCTTGATCCTCGGGAGCAATTTGTATTTGATGATAACCGGTGTATCCATCTAGAAAACAAAAATACTTATGTCCAGCTAATCTATCTAACATTTGGTCCAGAAATGGTAAAGGGAAGTGATCTTTCCTGGTGGCGGTATTTAATTTCCTATAATCGATACATATACACCAACCAGTAACTTGTCTTATAGGAATAAGATCGTTATTTTCATTGACAGTGACGGTCACTCCTCCCTTCTTAGGAACATAGTGAATTGGGCTTACCCAAGCACTGTCAGAAATAGGATATATAATACCATTATCTAACCATTTTAAAATTTCTTTGTTAACTAATTCTTTCATTATCGGGTTTAATCTCCTTTGGGGATCTGCTTTAGGTTTATGTTCATCATCTAAAATAATTCTATGCATACAGATTGAAGGACTAATTCCTTTAATATCTGCTAAAGTCCAACCAAAAGTTTTTTTATATTTTTTTAAAGTTACTAAAAGTTTTTGTTCTTGAGATTCGTTTAATGCAGATGAAATAATAGCTGGTAAAGTTGAAGAATTACCTAAATAAGCATATTTCGAATGATCGGGTAATATTTTTAGCTCGAGATCGGGAGGTTTAATAATTGATGGAACTATATTCTTGTCGGTATTTTCGAGTATTATCCAAAAATTCAAATCTTTCTGAATAAAATCTAGTTCTTCATGATTATCTTCAATTAATTCGGTGTTTTCTTTTTCTAATTTATCCTCGTAATATTCCTTAAAATTTTCTTGTTGTAAATATTCAAGTATTTCCATCCAAAAACATTCATCATCTTTTTCTAGCGCGGGATATTTCATTGATTTTGCAATATTAAATGTAACTTTTTGGTCATTTACTCTCATAGTTAATTCTCCTTTACGAACATCAATCATAGCTTTTCCGGTAGCTAAAAATGGTCTTCCTAAAATGATAGGAATTTCTTTATCTTCCTCCATATCTAAAACAATAAAATCTGCGGGAAGATAAATTTATCCACCTTTACTAACACATCTTCGATAACTCCCTTAGGATAGGTAGCAGAACGATCGGCTAATTGAAGGGTTACTTGAAGTAGGTGTAATTTTTCCTAATCCTAATCTCTTAAAAATCGATAGAGGCATTAGATTGATGCTTGCTCTAAGTCGCACAAAGCTTTTCCATAAAATTTTTCTCTTATAGCGCGGGGTATAGTGAAACTACCGGGATCTTTCAATTTTTCGGGAAGCTTCTTCGAATAATAGCACTACACTCTTCACTAAGTGCGACTTGTTTCATTATCGGTGAATTTTCTTTTCTTATTTAGAATATCTTTCATAAATTTTACATAATTTGGCATCGATCTAAAGCTTCAACAAAAGGTATATTAATTGTTAATTTCTTTAATATTTCGAGGAATTTAGCAAATTGTTTATCTTTTTTATGTTGAGCTAGTCGTTGAGGAAATGGTGGTAGAGGTTTTTCAACGAAATTTTCATAGGTATTAAAGGATGTTCCAAGTTTGAATCTTGTTGAATTGTTTCCTTTTCGATTTCCACTTCCTCTTTTTGGCTTTCGAGTTCTTTTTGAATTTGAGGTTCTAATTCTTTTCCACTCCTTAGTTGTATTGCTTTAATTTATTCTTTTCCTTGATCTTTAGGATTTATTTCCACATTACTAGGAAAAGTTCCGGGTATTCTATTATTTAGCGCGATGCAATATGTCGAAGTTGAGTTTCGATATTTTTAATAGATGTTCCTTGAATTTGTAATTGATTTCCTTAAATTTGTAGTTGATTTCCTTGATTTTGTAGCTGATGACCCATATTGAAAATTAATTCATCCATGGATAATTTCTTATCCTTGAATTGAGGGTTATTGTTATTAAATCCAGGTGGGTAATTAGGTTTATAGTTTGGATTTGCTTGATTAGGTTGATTCATCCATTGTTGATTAGATGTGTTATTCAATTAAAATTTGGATGAGTTTTCCAGATCGGGATTATAATAGTTTGAATAAGGGTTATTAGTTTTATTATTAATAGCATTTAAAGTTTCATAATTAGTTTGAGATTCTATGATTTGTCCAAATGAGTTTTCTTCTAAAATAGGAGAGTAGTTCATTCCAAAATGATCTAATTTCTTAGATATAACATCAATTTGAGAAGCTAACATAGATATTGCATCGTTTTCATGAATGCGGCTATCTTTTTAGGATTTACTCTATCAGTGGGCCATTGGAAATTATTTGTTGCCATTTCTTCGATTAGTGCATAAGCTTCATCAAATGGTTTAGACATTAATGAACCTCCGACAACGACATCGATGATTGATCTTAAAGATCCTACTTGATCCATTATAAAAGGTTTGAATAATCGACTGATACGGTAGCGCATGATGTGGGCATTTCCTAAGAAGTTCCTTAAATCTCTCCCGAAGCTTCATATATTGATTCTCCATCTAGCGACAAAAAGAAGTTATATCATTTCTAAACTTAGCGAGTTTTAGATGGTGGAAAATATTTGGATAGAAATTTTTGTGATAATTCTCCCCGAGTTTTAATAGATCCGAGTGCTTAACGAATTCGACCACGTTTTAGCTTTATCCTTTAATGAAAAAGGAAAAAGTCTAATTCTTATAGCATCGTCGGATACTCCTTGATATTTAAAAGTAGCACGAAGTTCTAGAAAACTAGCAAGATGTAAGTTAGGATCTTCGGTAGGTGAACCACTAAATTGATTGTTTTGTACCATTTGGATAATTGCGGGTTTAAGTTCGAATGAATTAGTAGCTACATCGGGGTTTTGAATAGTTAAATGAATTTCATCGATGTAGGGTTGGCATAATCTCTTAATGGTCTTTATTGGTTCATATTTTGAATTTCGGGAATATTCGCCATTTGTGTTAAATTTATAATTTGTTTCTTTTGTTTTCTAATTCTTTTAATTGTACGCTCTAATTCAGAATCGTAAGGTATTAAATTTTCGTTTCCAAATTTGCGCATACAATTTCAGAATAGTTATTAATTTATTTATTATGATTATTTTAAAATAGTCCGTTATTTTAGTAAATTTTTCTTACTCTCCCCGGCAACGGCGCCAAAAACTTGACCCACAATTTTATATTATGATATTTTAAATTTAATTGCAACGACGCCAAAAACTTGACCCAGTTATTTATATGTATAGAATTGTAATTGTTTATGTTGTGGATGCTACGCAAGTATACGTATCGTATCGAAGTAATACGGAGCTCTAGTGGAGTCACGGTTATCGATCCACGGGGAAAGAGAAAATTAAATAACAACTAATTTAAAATAATAATAATAATTTTTAAAATAGTATACGAAAATTTGGAATTCTAAATTTGAGCGCAATAAAGTAAACTAAGTATTTTAATTAGGTAACTTAACTAAGTAGAAAATTAATACGTATTGAAAGTGCGGGAAATTAAACTAATTGCTAAATAAGTCTTAACTATTCGGAAAAAGTATCTTTCCCCTTGTTTAGAAATTTAAGTGATTGATGAATTTAAATAGATAATTTTAAGGTATTGTGACAAATAGGAGCATTCCTATTCTTTACCCTTTAGTCAGAGTGTAAAGAATATTGACTAATCCTATGTTTGATTGCTGAATGTGCGGCTAGAGTCGGGAGGATACCGGCTGCCACTTGAGCTCCCACGTTCCCCTCGCCGGAGGGCTAACATCTACACTTCGGCTCTCGAACAATAGGACCGAATTGAATATTTTAGTCTGTCACACTAAAATGCTCGATTCTACGCCGATGATATTATTTCCTATTTATTTGCACCCTCCTTCCAAGGCTTTTGAATTCCCAGAATATCGGATGTAATTTTTACTATAGTTGATAATCAACATATTTAAATAAATTAAATGGCCGAGTTTGAAAGTAAATTAAGTTTTAAGTAAAAATTATCACAATTTATTAATATATATAAGTATCTACTATTTTAATTTCATCAAGTCACTTAATTTCATAAACGGGGAGAAAAGTAATAAACTACTCGAGAATGCATGGGAACTAAACTAAGCATGAATTTCATTTAAAGTTAAAAATAATAAATACAAATACTTATCTCGACTTATCCCCGAACGAGACTCCTCGTAGTTCCTTTGACTCTTCCTTCCGGTACTGACACGACTCACCAATTACTCGCTAAACTCACTTAAAAACTCACTAAAGACACACAGCTGCACACAAAACTAGACAAAAGACTAAAAGATTGCACACAAAAGAGCTGATTTTTGGCCTCATATATAGAGGTGAGCAAAGGACCAAGAGGTGCGTAAGCATCCCTTCGAAAAGTGTCCGCATTCGATGTATCCGTGCCATTTGAACTACCTCGCCATCGGCGACGAACTACCTCGGCTGTCGGCGAGGCTTCTAGAAGATCTTGAGCCGCTCTAGCTTCGCGTCGGCGGGCTCGGGCTCAGTCGTCGGCGAGACGGTTATAAATTCTTCAGAATTTTCTTTCTTGTAACCTCGTCGTCGGCGGGCTCGATCTCGCCGTCGGCGACTCAGCACAAATTGCATGATTTTGCTCCAAATTCGCTCCTTTTTATGATTTTTGCTTTTATCAACTAAATTATTCATTCCTACAACAAAATAAAGAAAATAACCTTCTTTAAAGTGCAATTTCATTAAAAATAGGTATGAATTTCTTAATAAATTTTTCAGCGATCAGCTGTGGCTGCTCTGGCTGTATTTGCATTGGCTGCTTGCCCTTATCGACTGCCGCGACAATCCCGAATTTCTTTTCAAGTGTCTTCACAGGCTTCTGTTTGTCTGTTTTGTCGACGAAACTTAGTTGCTTCGCTTCCTCATGCAAGCTTCCGGCCTTGCTTAACAACTTCTCGAAAGTCTTAATCGTAAATCCCTTAAGGAGAAGTCTTATCGGGCCGTGAATGCTTTTAAGTAAGATACCGAGCTGCATGCTACTCTTGTAGTCGTGGCTCACACTTCATGCTTAGATTCCTCCATCGAAGTATGTAGTCCACTAATGTTTCGTTCGATTTACGTTTCTCCACCACTAGATCCGCGATGGTGATATGGTGTTGAGCTCCGACGAACCGTTTCACGAAGAGGTTTTCTAATTCTGAAAATGTCTTTACCGAACCATTCGGTAACTCTGCGTACCAATCGAAGGCGATCCCTGACAGGCTGCTGACAAACTGTCGAAAGAGTAAGGCGTCACTTCCACCGGCGTTGCAACAACTAGCGTAAAAATGTGCAACATGCTGTCGAGGGTTTTCGGTACCATCAAAAGTCTTGAACAGAGGTGGTACGAAGCCTTTTGGGTATTATGCGCATCAAATTCTTCGGGGTAAGGTCTACCCGTCTGAATAGCTCTTAGACTGTGCTAAGGCTTCTCACACCTGCTGTTTTACCATATTCTTGATGTCTTTCTCGGGAATCATATTCTGGGTAGAATCTTTCTTCGGTTGATCATCTCCGTTAACGGATGTAATCTCTTTTCCTCCGTCTGTAATATGAATGACTTCTGGAGGCATTTCTCTTGGGGGTTGAACCTGACTCTGAAGAGTGGCTAATGCTGCAGCCATCTCTTCCATCCTTTTTGCCATTTGAGAGATTGTATCATCTTTTTCTCGAAGTTGTGCTCTTAATGCTTACGGTTCATCTCTCTCCCGCAGCTGTCGGAGCACCTTGCGAAGCTGACGATGCTCGTGTCTCAACCATGTTGATCTCCACATATTCATCATCCATGAATTCCGACGAATCGACTTCATCTCAAAACTCTTCTTTTCTTTCTCTTGCTAATCGTTGAATGTCGGTCCTTAGCTTTTCCATAGCATCCTCCAGTGGTCTTTTTCGTACGGTTTCGCAGTTATCATATGATGGCTGTTGGAGTTCCTTCTTGGGAGTCCCCTTCATCGCAGTGGCGCTCTCTTCGGACTCGAGTCTCCTAACGAGACTTTCCTTTTTAGGTCGTTGTTTTGGTCTTAATTGGCCAGTAGTAGGACGCCATACCATCCTTCAGCGGCGAGAGGCCTAGGGACCGGATGGTGCGTCGGTCGAATGTCGGAAGGTGGTATCCTCCACGATATGTAAACCTGAAACAACAACGGGTGGACTAGCTTTCGTCTTCTTATTCGGCTTTTACGTGGCGATAACGGGTTTTATTCGCGGCCAAGGCGGGATTTGGGCGGCACCGCCCTATCCTTCTTAAAATCTGCGATACGGGACATTTCTCTTTCTCTGCTAACTTCCTATCGCGATCTGCAGGTCGAGCAAATGGTGTGATCCTAGCCCTTTTCTTTCAGATTTGTTGCTATAGTATGCGGGTTGAGGTAATGTAAAAGCAATCTTGCGGACATTTTCCTCATCAGCTGCGGCGGAGAGGGGGTGGAATCTGCTCCCTTCCAAAAGCGGTGTATACTCAGGCAATGGTGTGTACTCAGGGATCTCTTCTAAGAAAGCAACTTCAGCGGCTGCGGCGCTTTACGGCGATCCTTCTACTTTCGTTCCTCCTGCGAGTCCGTGTTAGAGGTTGAACCCTTGGGCTGGACCCGATTTCAAAAATGAAGGTCTCGCGGGGAGATGCGCACCCTCCGCGGTGACGGGCTCATTACAAACTTGTACTTCCTTCCCCTTTAGTCTAGCAGGAGTCGGGGTAGGTGCATAGACGACTAGACCGGTGGGGGTAGAGACAACAGTCCTCCTATGAACAGTAGTATTCCTCTCAGCTAGAACCCTTTGCAGGGGAGAGAACTCTTGAGTTGACTTGAGGTTGAACTCGATCAAAGGTCTTTCAGTTTCAGGCACTTTTTCTATAAGTGTAAAAAGGGTGACGTCAGTGATCTTGACATTTATATTGCTCGAATCCTTGCCGAAACGGATGATTCCATTGTCGGGAAGCTCCTCCTTGTAGACGGCTAGGTCAGATCCAGTTGGTGAAGGAGAAAATCGGCTTTAGCGCAGACATTTTTCTGCGAGGTAGATTCGATTGTCGATCCCGAGTTATGCTTCTTCTCATCGGGACGAAAAGAAAGGAATTGAAAGAGTCCGAACACATTTTTGTTCATGTATTTATAAAAGGAGTTATTTTTTAAAAGAGTCATTCATTAGAGGAGTTTGTTTATTAGGAACGGAATGTTCAAAGGTGTAGAGAAGGTAAGGAATCCGATTCAGAATTGGAAAGGAAGAGAAAGTATTATGCAAGACTTCTCGACTCGAAGGACCGCTCCTAAACTAACATCTATTGGGGGTCCATCCCACCTCAGAAAAGAGGTAAAAGGATCTCAGAACCTCTCCGTTTAGGGGTGTCTAAACAGTGGCTCCTAAATCCGAGAGGAGTTGGCTATACTCGTTCGAAGACGAAATGAACGGGGTATTCCAACGGAAGAATGGTAGTTTGGTCCACTAGGGGCATGGGCTCACTACCGATTTATGAAAGCAAAACAATCGACCAAAATGGAGAGAGGAACTATCCCAGCGGAGTCGCCGAAGTTGTCGGCATATTTTTAGGTTGTGTGTGTTTTTGAAAAGGGGTCGCCTACGAAATTATCGGCGTATTTTCATATTTTAAATTTAATTTAAATATATATATAGTTTAGAAAGTAGTATTTGATTTTGAAAATAATTTTGAGTTTGAAAATTTTAAGATATGAAATCAAGCTGATCTCACATCCCGAACAGTTTATATAAACGAGCACCGCACCACAAGCTGTATATCTATCTCGGAGAATAGACACACTTTGCTTGATGATGGGGCTCGATTAAATAAACTAGAAGATTTGTGACATGCGTTTGGTTTGCTAACCAATTTTATAAGCCGACAAATTCCTACTGTAATATAAAGGAATTAAGCGGGGCTTATATTACACAGGTTCTTAAAGTTCCCTATAAGGGCGAGCCACTATAGTTAATTACATCTTAAATGACGGGAATCATTTAAGAAAACTCTCGATAATGATCGGTGGTTTTTCTCTCGAGAATTACAAAGTTTAAGGTTTTCGAAGGATTTGAATTTTGGAATTTCAATAGGGATTAGCTCGAATTTGGAACGAGTTTGTTTTGAGAACCCGATGGAAGAGAAGTAGGAGAAGGCTGAGGATTCGAGAGGAATCTTGGCAACTTCCCAGACCATCCTATTGTTTGGCTCGGATTTAAGAAAATCCTAATATTATTTGATATTTCAATTTTGCCAATTTTAATTAATTAGGAATTATATTCGTATGACATGATCATACAAACAGCCTCGAAGATGTGAGGATTTATGTCGTACCAAAAAACTACCTCGGAATCCTAAGACCGGTTAGGGCTTAATTTACATAATATGATTATGCAAATGCCTAACAAAGGGTTGAGGATTTATGTTGCACTAAAAAAACTACCTCGAAATCCTATGGCTTGGTTTTTTAAAACTAGGAAAGGTTTTGTTGAAGTAGACTCGAGTTTCTTTGATGACGATGGCCGTGCTGCCCACCACGCTCCGAGCTCCTTGTTGTTGCGAGAGGTTTAGTTTTAGAAGTCATAAATCGGGAGATGAGAGAAGTGTTTTGGTTTTAGAGAGAATCTTAAAATCCAAGTGTTTTTAATATTTTAATTAAAACAAATCTTAAAGTTGTTTAAACGAAACGATTAAGATCCCGCGGTTCAGTTTTCCCGACACCGATTATTTTCATCGAATTCACCTAGTCCAGATGAATTTGCTAAACTCAACTGAATGAGTTCTACACTTTCATTTAGACAGTGGGAAATCCCGTTAGCAACACGTGGGTTACATCATCCGAGGTATTCCCGATCATTCAACGAGACGTTTTAATTTAGTTGTAATTGTAGTTTTGTTGTTCTGTTTGTGATTAAATTTTGAGTTGTTTTATATTTTGAAATGTTGTGGCGGTGATTTTTATCTTGTAATGACTTTTAATTTAGTTTTGGTTTCAGTTGAGGGATTATCCTAAAGGTTTTGGTTGTCATGCAACAGTTTTATTTAACATGCAAGAAAGGTAAAGTGCATTGCAATAAAGTAAATTGCAATAAAATAAAAGCGTACCTGGAGGGTCTTCCCATCATCCAGTTGCACTTAAAACACATGTTAAGGCATTTAAATATTTCAACAAGTACCTAGGTAAAGGCTAAGGGAAAGGTTTTGGTTGTCTACGAAGTCCTAATCACATATGTAATCATCTCCTATGACGTCTAGGTTCTTGTTTTTTGGTTTAAGGATGACTTTCTTCACCTAAGAACAATTAAATTCAGTTGTTCTTATAAATATCCTATCTTATTGAGGAAGTGCTTAAGACGAGTCTTAAACAACTTTTCGATACCTCTCAGGATTGTTTTAAGTCGAAGAGAATTTAATTATACGAGTGAATTAATCATCAGGGAGTTTAAGTTTTGTTCTCTTGCTTCAGTGAACTAGGATATTTGAATATCCTATAAGTGAAGTAACACTTCACTTGATACCTCATTTAAGAGTTATAATAATAAGAGTTTTAAAAGGGCAAATCAACTTATTAAGTATTTTAATGATTTAAACTTAAAGATTTAATTTTAATTTTGACTTAATTATAAAAAAATAGTTTAAGTTTGGAATAGTGTTCAAGTTATTTTAGATTTAATTCTTAATGATTTCATTTAGGTTTGTTATTAAATGATTTTAATTTAATTTAATTCAATTTAATTTAATTTTAATTTAATTTGATTTGATTTTAATTTAATTTAATTTAATTTAATTTAATTTAGTTTAATTTAATTTAATTTAATTTAATTTTAATTTAATTTCAATTTAATTTTAATTTAATTTAGTTTTAATTTAATTTTAAATTTAATTTATTTTAATTTTAGTTTAATTTTAATCTTAATTTGATTTAATTTTAGTTTAATTTTAATTTGGATTATTATTTTAATTTTTTTTAATTAAGAATTAAGTATTATTGAAGTGGTTTATTTAGGGATTTTTAAATTAAAGAATAAATATCCTCTTAATAATATCCTACTTAATAATTCCAATTTCATTATTCTCCCAAAATTTCAATTAATTAATTAATTAAAGTTTTATTTTAATTATTTTTTAAATGGTTAGTAGGTTTCTACCCTCGATCATTTAAGTTTCAATCATCCAAAATCAGTTTAGAATCAAATATTTTACCCTCCCCTTTTGATTAATCCTAAAATTTTAATTAAAGGTTGAAATTTTTAATTACCATTTTGCCCTTCAAGCTTAATAATCCTATAACTCACTAAATTAAGCTCAAATGAACTTGAAACTTTTATGTAACCTCACTTACATGTTAATTAAGCCTTTAGAGGAGAAAATGTGATTTTTCTGTTTTTAATTTATTTATGTAATTATTTTTAATGGAAAATAGGGGTTTTCAAGGAAAATTCAATTACATGACCAAGGAAATGTTTCTGTCTTTAAGAAAATTATGGGACATTCCTAATGACTAGAGGACCATTTGGACCAATTTTCGTGATTTTTTAGATTATATATTATTTATTAGAATTATTTTAAGTTTTGGAGTTTTAATTAATTTTAAAATAAAATTAAAGTTGAAAAATGGATTTTATATTTTTCTTAAATCTCTCTAACCTCAAGGAGTTCAAAGAAAAAAGTTTTACATTTATCAAATTTTTCTTTGATTTATTAGAATTATTTTAGTGAAAAGATTGAAAAATACATTTTTTAATATTAAAAATTACATTAAGCCTTTAAAATTTAATATCTTATCCTAGGGACTTAAGAAAAATATTTGGTTTGTTCGTAAGTAATTAGATCAAAATGTGACATTTTGGTAATTTTTAATATTTTTATGATTTTTATTATTTTTTAATTATTAAAAATATTAAAATATTGATAAAAATCAACTTTTTTAGAAAATTACAATTTTAATTTTCCTAAGTTCCTACGATATCGAGAGAAGCTCCAAAACCATTTTTGTGAATTTTTGAAAGGTATTTTGTGAGTTATGAATTTTTAAAGTTTAATTTTATCCATTTTGCTTAAGAGGCTTAATCGACCCATTTGGTGGGGTTAATCGAAGTTCGATTAGTTTCAAATTTTTATGTGAGACTCTCCGACCACGAAGGACGAGTGGAGAATTTTTTTTAAGTTAATTTGATGTGTAATTAACCCTAATTAATTAAAGTTCAATTTTGGGTGTTTAGACCAATTAGAGTTATTCCAAGTGAACTAACTTAAAACCTATTTTTCTTAGGTTCCTCTGTCACAAGAAACATCACCAAATTTTCCTAGAATTTATTTCTCAACATGTTAATTATTGGAATTAAAATACTCAAAACAGTAACATGCAATTGAAAAATCAATAACTTCTCATAGGGATAGCCTCTGACCTTGGAAAATTCAGGGAATGTTCCCAAGTTTAGTGGCTTCAAAAGCCCTATGGTCTCATGCCATGGTGAATTGCCTATGCAAACGGAGAATTAAAACAATGTAGGGAGTAAATAAATCATTAAAAATAAAATACTTAATGAAATTATTTGATTTCTTTTCCACATTATTCTCCTCTGTTCACTGAGCAATATGGTATTTTTATTTTATTTTTAGGATTTTTCTACACAAAGTTATGGATTTTCTAAGTTCTGGTAATTAAATAAATAAGAAAAATCTCTATTTTTCTATTTATCCGAATCGGCGCCGCGTCAACCTTAGCATCTCCGAACGGCCACGCGGCGCTTTCGGTTCGACGCCGCCATCCGAGCTCGGCGCTCCGGGGGCTCGCGGTTCATGTACCATCGCGGCCGTCCGGCTCGATCCCGACCGTCCGCTCGATACGCGCTCGATCCCACGGCTCCCGGTCATCATCTACGGCCGGTGTGAACCCGTGACCGTCCACACTTAAAACCACTAAGATCTCGCTCGATACTTAACGGGTTTTTTTTCTTGTGCTCTCATGGATTCGTCTTGAAGAGACGAATACATCTATACGGTGATCATGCATTGAAATTGAGGCAATTGAAATGGAGAATGTTCGAAGCTCGGGAAGAAGAGAGAGCTCATACCTTTGCTCGGAGAAGTGAAGCTTCGATGCGAGAGTTGTGTCACGTTCGATTGGGTCCAAGCAAGCTCCAGATGAAGTCCCTTGGCCTGGTGAATTACATAGGTACAAAAGTGACCACAGCCGATCACAAAGCTTGGAGGCTGGAGCAACTGGGTGGCCTGGAGAGGGGGCTTTCACTGGGGAACTTCTCCTCTTGGTCTGGTGAAGGTGTAGGACCAATCAATTTGGAGATTGGCTCACTGTGGTGAAGTGTCCTGGTTTTGGGCTTGAATTTCAACTCTGAAATTGAGCTCGCGAGAGAGGAAATGGCGGGGGATTTCGGTGGGGATCAAGTTCTCCGGGTGTGAGGAAGAGTACGGAATGATTTTGGCGGAGTTTCGTGTGTTTTGTTTCGAGCACCTCTTCCATGGCCGAGAGAGGTGGTGTTTAAATAGGCATGGCTGGAGGGCCTCCCGGGGGAGTTAAGGGTTGGGATCGAGCTGCTCTCGGTGAGGAGAAGAACAGTTGCGATGGCCATTTGGAGTGGGGCAGCTCATCGAGGTGGAATTCCAAAACTTGGCTCCTCCCGAGGTCTCCTCCATGGTGTTTTCCGGCGGCTCGGGTGGGTGGCCGGCGGGCGAGGGTTACCCTCGAGTTCGGGTGGGTCGGGTGCGGGGTTTTGTGTAGGCGATTGAGCTTTGCCATGTGTCAAGAGCTTGATTTAAAATGGAATCGGGGAAGGCCAATTTTGGCTTGATTTGGTCGAAGTCTACCTTTTGGGCTTGGTTCACCCTTCAAGGTGGCTTTGTGTGTTGTGGGGAGTCGAAAGGAATCGAGTTGGTTTGGCATGGAGAAGTCCTTATCCAAATATATTTGGATTAAATTTGGGTTAAGGTGAAACATGTTTAAGGTTAATGACTTTTAGGAGGTGCTTAAAGGACCTCCTCCTTTTGCCATTTAAGGAGGGTTGACAAATTAGAGATTCTCATGGCTTGCCAATGGCTTACATGTGGCTTCATGGCTCCATATGACTTGGGAAAAGATTTGGTCAATTTCATAAAAAGAGGATTTTGTGAATTTTGGCATTTTGATGGGAATTGTTATGAGGCTTGATTTGGAATTGTTTAATTGATAAATTAGGACTTTAGAAATGATTTTAAATTGAATGTGTGATGAGGGAAAGTGTCATGTGGGCTTTAGATTGATTTGGGCTTTTGAATTTGGTGGAACTGGGCTTTTAGGAAGGTTTAAGGGTGTGGGCCTTTATGTTTAACAATGGGCTTTAGATGAAAAATTTTGCAAAGGTCCATGCCAAATAAATGTTGAGTTTAGTTTAAGGATGTGTCTTGAATAATTTGAAGCAAATTTGAGGTAGTTTGGAATTGAATTGGGTTAAATTTGGGTTCATTTGGTAAATGGGCCAATGTAAGTCAAATTGGGCTAATTTGGGCCAATGTTGGGCTAGGGTTGAAATTGATGTAAAATTAATGTTGGGAAATGTTTATGGGAGTGTTTCAAAGAGGTTTCAACTTTGGTTGGGTTTTGGTTTTGGGACTTGGGCTTATTTGGGTTAGGTTTGGGTGTAGGCCCATTTAGGGAATTTTGGGTTTGGGTTAAATTTGAGTAAGGTTTGGGTCCAAATTTTGGGCAAATAATGTTAATGTTTTGTTTTTGGGGATGCTAAGAAGGTTTTAGAAAAGATTTGGGTCAAATTGGGATTGAATTGAGTTGGTTTGAGGTAGGTTTAGGTCATGGGTCAAAATTGGGCCTTAAGCTTAAAAATGAAATTGGATTCAAATGTCAATCAAATTGGGCTTGAATTTGGTCTAGATTAATATTGGGGATATTTAATTCAAGATTAGCATTGAATTAGACCAAAATTGAGACCAATTGGGGTGATTTGGTTTGACATTGGGTTCATTTGGGTTTAAAATGGGCTAAATTGGGGGTTTTGGTAAAAGTAGGGTAAATTGACAAAATTGGCCCATGGTGTAGTTAGACAAAATGAAATTGGGAATATTTGGGATTTTCTAGAATTTTCTGGGAATTTTCTTAATTTTTGGATTTTTGGGTTAAGAGGGGCATTTTGGTAATTTGGAGGGTATTGGGGGTATTTTTAGAAATTTTTGGTATTTTTGGCTGGAGATGGTCAATTTGAGTGGGGGGAAAATGTTTAGGATTGATTCTGAGGACTTTTGGGTGATTTGGAGATTTTTGGAGGATTTGGGCAATTTCAAGGGTTTTGGTAGGTTTGATGGGTGTAGGGTCCCGGGGTCAAAAATTGAAATTTTGGAAGAATGAAAATTGATCAGTTGTGAGTGAAATGGAATCACTTTGATTGAGCCATGAAGCCATATTAAGCCCATATGAGCCATGAGAGGACTCATTGGAGGCATTCACTATGTTGTTCCTAACCCTCTTAGCTAGGGGCTTAGGGGTTGAGGTCCATCCATATGAATTACCTACATGAGTCAGGGAGTCAAGTTGGGTATAGGTGTGGTTTTAGGATTTGGATTGTGTGTGTGAGAGTGTAGAGTGTGAGTGTAGTGAGTGTGTAAGTCGACCCTCACCGGACCGGGCCACCCGAGGTAGTCCTAAGGCCCGAAAAGTCCATAGGGAACTCATCCTTTAAACCTCCACATTTGATCTCGACCCTCTAGGTGATCGGGGTCTACAATCCAGCTTGTGGGGTTTGCGGGGAGACAAGAAGTGGTTTAAATTTCTAAGGGATGGGTCCCGATTCTAGTCCTCTAAGATAGTCGAAAGGAAAAGCCTAAAGCTAGATCCTAAACACTAAAGAGGGAAGAGAAGAACTCATCAAAAATGAGGTTAACAATCATCAGTAGGTAAGAATTTCTTAAACAATCTCCAACAAAAGAAGGAAATAGAAGAGGATAAGAATTTGTTCCAAATTAAACCACCCAATGCATTCTTATTCTAGTTGAAATAGAATTTGTAAATAAATTTGGACCAAGATTGTCTAACAGAATTCTTAATAACAAATCTATCTTTTTTAGAAGAAGTAGAAGAAGTATTAAAAATACTTCTAGCAGTGTCTTTATCAACCAACTTATTCACCATATCATAATTCCATTCATTATTAGACCAACAATCAGCAATTTTTAATTTTTTTGGATTCTCCTCTTTGATCTTTAAGACAGCCATTTAAAAGCCAATTATCAAACCAGAAATTAATCTCCCCCTCTCCCATATCCCAAACAAATAAATCTTCAGTTTTATCTCTTATTTTAAGAAGCTCTGTTTTCGCCATTCTTTTCTCTTTTTTTTTTTTATTTTAAAAGGAGTCGCCAGCTTGTCAGTCGTCGTATACTTCCACTATTCGAATAAATCTCCCTCCCGAATCAAATAAGTGATTCGAAGAGGAGAGGAACCGATTAAGAAGGGACATACGACAAAGTGACAAACAACGAGAAAGAAAAACATGGAGAGTCTACGTGCGATAAACCTCGCAAGGATAAGTCGAGCATGTTCGCCCAAACAAGATCGGGCGAGAGGCACATTGAACCGATATCCGCGAAAGAAGTATCTACGTAGACTACCCATAACCGAGAGTCGAGTGTATGTACACGTTGCGGGGTCGAGAGCACTCCCGGAGGAACGTATTCCTACTGGTTAATTACATCTTGGGGGATACCCAAGAATACTCTCGATAAAAGGAGTTTTACTTTATATTATCATAGACCTGGGGTATAGGAAATCTAAGGGAGATTATTCCATGTGGGAAAATCTCGACGCTTCAAAGCTCTCACTAAGCCATCAGGCACAGAGTGAGTCTCTCACATCCCAAATGGGGTAGCGGCTCATCAGCATACGAAACACATAGAATAACCTAAATCATCTTGACGGGGGTATCCCAACACGTCAAAGCACGTCCAGGCCATAAGGGCAGAGGACAAATTTCAGGTCCAGGTGAAATTTTCCTTAAGTACTCTTCCCTAGTCCCTGTCCTTTAATTATTTTCACCCTTAGCCTAGATAGGCCTCGTCGTTCGTATCCGGATGTAAAGAGAAAATGTTTTCATTTTGGAGATGTCTTTAAATCCATTACTAATTTATCAGTCATCCCAATGTCACTTAAGCAATTATCTAAACCTTAATATTCTAAGGATCTTACCAAGAGAATTTTTAAATCAAAAGGTTCTTTATATCGAATTTTTGATTTCCCACTCACCTCAAGCTTCTTCTCAGGAGTGTTGATCATTTTTTTTAATCTTTTTTTCTTTTTTTTTTTATTTTGAAGCCTTTCACACTTTTTTATCTCTCCGGAGAATTACTATATACTGGTGAGCTTCTTTTTGTTATAAAGTAATTTATTCGACTTAAAAATCTCCTGAAGAAAGATTATTAGAATTTTATGGTACATTACTTATCGAAGCTTCCATCGGTCTAGTTGAATGGAAAAGTAAGAGATCTAAATAGTCTGCGAAACTACTCGCATCTCGATGACACCCATCTAGTCACTGCGAGGTGTTCTCGGGACTTAGGTGAAAGTTCATTAAAGTAAGGGATTCGGTCATCGAGACATAATTCAAATCCCCAGAACCATGAAGATCGGCAAATCTGAGAAGGTGCATACATGGTACGGCTTAAACACATCCTCGGGATCTATCATAGATTCGACCTCGAAAACATCGAAGGAAAATCCAAGATAAGATCGACTAAGGAGCGCGAGTTCCTTTCGGAAGCGTCTCGACGGCCTCTGTAAATGGAGCCGAAATATCAAGAGGTACGGGGATGAGAAGCCACGCACTCCTGGTCGAGGTATATCTCGGTTAGATAAGCGGCGAGGTCTAGCCGGTAGTGTCGGATATCGAGGTATCCCGATGAGTAATGGATCGATTTATCATGGCAAAGTGTTTTAATCGGTTCAACATGAATATTAACATGGTGATAAGAATCGACCGAGTCGAACAAAATATCCATGAGGTTGGATATAGGAGATGAATCCATCTCGCGGTGATGCTTTCTCACGAAGAACGGACTAAAAGTCGATAAGGCCCTAGATAGGTGAGGCACCGAATCTGAGTCGGGTTCGAAGTAGACTGACTAAATCAAATGCTTAGACATAAGTTGGTCTTAGAAAAGAAATGCTCTCATCAAGAGCTTAACCAAAAGGCAAA
Organism: Papilionanthe hookeriana x Papilionanthe teres; assembly: GCA_022702705.1. Classification (NCBI taxonomy): domain Eukaryota; kingdom Viridiplantae; phylum Streptophyta; class Magnoliopsida; order Asparagales; family Orchidaceae; genus Papilionanthe; species Papilionanthe hookeriana x Papilionanthe teres. Next base: position 87,971,180 of record CM040423.1, on the reverse strand, counting down.
CATAGCTCAAACTGAATGAGACACTCTCAAATAGCCTGGGAGATGTGCATCACAGCTAAACATGGATCGACTAAGACTAGCAAAATGGTCTAGTCAATACAACATTATCAACAAGAGATTTTTGGGGGTGTCCCCCAATCGGAGTATAAAACTTCAACTATAGCCTTGCTTAATAAATGAAAGAGGTCGAATAAAGCTCTCTTCAAAGCAAAGGCAAGTAAACTCCTCGCTGTCAAATGTGGAAAGTCATTCAACATGCAGCGTCGGAATATCAAGAGACATGGTGGCAAGAATTTGCCTAACCCAATGGATATTCGACGAAGGACGACGAACAACTTTTGTCCCCCAAAAAAAAGGAGGGAATCGACGGGGTATGCCCCGGATCTCCCTTTATCGACATAGGACAAATTCATCTAGCGCGATGAAAAGGAAGCCACAAAATTTTCCTCGTGATTTCATGAAAGAGTTAGCACATCAAATATGGGCAAAAGCCACTCCAACAGGATCATCAATGATACCTGGCGCAACATCTGGTAAGTGACACTAAATACCACGCCAAGGGTTCCATGCAACTCCTCGGCGGGTCTCACGGCCTGCACGACAGATGGCAAACATCCATATCTCGTAGTGGACTGAGAGGTCTATCTCGGTCTCCTACTATAAGGATCATGAGGGTAAGGTAAGTAGAGGAGTTCTCACACAATATGCTTAGATATTTCAGAGATCTAAGCAAGGAACTCATCTCTAGAAATTGGACCATGTCCTCTCAAAGAGGAAACTAGAATCTCAACAGGTAAAGAGACCTGTGGCTGAGTCAGCTGCTATAATTGTAGCAATATGTTCATATCCCTCTGGACGCCCTTGCCCAATGTAAAGACGGGCGAGGCCTCAGAATAACCAGAACAACTGGGGCTGGGATAGTCATCAAACTAGCAAAAACATTTCCCCTTAAAGAGGAAGATGCTCCTACGATCTTCTAAGTCAGAGAACTCGTGGTAGCAACAACAGTACAGACTGCAAGGTGAGAATGACTTGCATCCAGAGGAGGGAAAAATTCCAAGCAAACCTGACTGAAGTGTCGTCCACATAACCAGACAAAGGTGAGAAAATAATTCTCAGCTAACGGGATTTGAGCATTATTCCGTGTTGAAATGGAAGCAAGTCATGGCCTGTGCTGAAATGGAAGCAAGTCATGGCGGGGACATGGTCCACATCACCAGAAGATGAAGAGGTGATTCTCACCCGACGGGATTTAGCGTCAAACCCGGGCCGGAAACAAAACAAATCATGGCGGGGACACGGTCCACACCGCCAGAGGACAGTACCGTAACAGGTAACTCTAGCACTCTTACATAATGCAACATCCGCGAGGATGGAAATCCTCAACATATGGAAGGACTAAAATAGAGGCTAGTAAACAGGAAAGAGCGTTGTAGCGTATCGCCATCTGGCACTAGTCCTTTCCTCGAGGGAAAAGTAATACCAATATGAGTTGCTACAACAAAAGTAGTACCGCATGCACAACTCCTTTTCAAAGGAGGGCATGTAACAAATATCCAATAAGGACGTGGTCCGCGCGACGGGGACAGTAGCAAACATGACTCAAAACGGGGGCCGAAGGCACCTCCTAAACGGGAGTCAAAATGGGTATAGAAACCTGATACAAGCAATGTTGCTAAATTTGCAGCAATCTATTCCTAGTCCTCATGGCCTTCCTGCCTAATCGAGGGACATGTGGATCCTCAGGGAAAACTGGAACAAAAAGAAAGCCGGGACAAATGTCACAACGACGACAGTAGTGACAAATCTACTGCTAAAAGAAAACTCACCTGCCTATGGCAAGGAGACACGTGAGAACACGGAGGGACGAGTCTAGAAAAGACCGTCAGGTGCGGCGGCGCATCGCTATCGAGCGTCGTCCTCTTTTTGGAAAAGAAGCGAACGCGACGCGAGCCACCACAGTAAAAACAGCTAAATGTGTATGACTCCCCTTTAAAGGGGGAGGACACAGAGGAAAACACCTCAGATAGCGCAGGAACAACTCAATATGCACGTCTCCCCTTTTAAAAGGGAGGGCATAGAGCAAAACGTGCGAGAGAGCGTAAGAACGACTCGATATGCACGTCTCCCCTTTTAAGGGGGAGGGCATAGAGAAAATGCCTCAAATGGCGTATGAAAGACTCGATGTGCACGTCTCTCCTTTTAAGGGGAGGACACGAGGATAATGCCTCAAAGTGAGTAGGATTACGTAAGGTAACCCCACATGGGTGCTCGAAGGAAGCGAAGGTTATGACACCCTCGGGAGCACAAAAACGCTTGGGGAGAGGGAAAGAGCTCTCCCTGGCGGCAACGATCATATCCATCTTTCTGCTCTTCTGCGTAGTGGGGCAAAAAGGGACAATGATAAAAAATAAGGAAAGGTAAAGAAACCAATCACAAAACTACAACGACATCGATGCATGCGATAATGCTGCAACCGAAATGTCGAGGGCGAGAGAAGGGACAGAATGCATCGAGTTGCTACCCACAACAGCCGATACATGGAGCCGAAAACCGAGGTCTCACCGAAGGCTCAAGCTGTGACTCGAAGGAAGAGAACCATGTCACGATAATATGAGCGAAACTCCATGTATGGAGAGAGGCTATAACCCCGAGAAAAGCGAAGCTCCAAGTATGGAGAGAGAAACTCCTCCCCAGCGGAGTCGCCAGTTTTGTTTTCGCCATTCTTTTCTCTTTTTTTTATTTTAAAAGGAGTCGCCAGCTTGTCAGTCGTCGTATACTTCCACTATTCGAATAAATCTCCCTCCTAAATCAAATAAGTGATTCAAAGAGGAGAGGAACCGATTAAGAAGGGACATACGACAAAGTGACAAACAAGAGAAAAGAAAAACATGGAGAGTCTACGTGCGATAAACCTCGCGAGGATAAGTCGAGCATGTCCGCCCAAACAAGATCGGGCGGAGGCACCTTGAACCGATATCCGCGAAAGATGTATCTACGTAGACTACCCATAACTAGAGAGTCGAGTGTATGTACCGTTGCGGGGTCGAGAGCACTCCGGGAGGAAAGTATTCCTACTTGGTTAGTTACATATTGGGGGATACCCAAGAATACTCTCGATAAAAGGAGTTTCACTTTATATTATCATAGACCTAGGGTATAGGCAATCAAAGCGAGATTATTACATGTGGGAAAATCTCGACGCTTCAAAGCTCTCGCTAAGCCATCAGGCAGAGAGTGAGTCTCTCACATCCCAAATGGGGTAGCAGCTCATCAGCATACGAAACACACAGAATAACCTAAATCATCTTGACGGGGGTATCCCAACACGTCAAAGCACGTCCGGGCCATAAGGGCGGAGGACAAATCGTCGTATCCCGAAAGGGCGGCGGCTCATCGGCATCGGGCCGTCGAAATGATATCAACGAAGTCGAAGAGTGAAAGGGCTCGACGGGGTATAGTTAAAGGAATGAATGAGTAATCTAAAGGGGTAGAGGTAGCCGAGTCGGGGTATCACAAACCCGTCATCCAAAACGAGTAGGACCCTAAGTCTGCCCGAACGTGAAGGTAGTCGACCCGACACATCCCGAGATCCCCGGTCGGCAATCCAAGAAGTGCATTATCCACGGGGACCTCGGTAGCCACTAAGGTCGAAGGAAGGAAACTCTATCCTATGACTATAGGTGGAGCTCCGAGAGGTGGGTCTTACACTCGCCAAAGTGGCAAGGATGCCTCGGGAAAGAAGAGAAAGGGAGGTTCGGCTACAAAGCGCAAACACCGCAAACAAAGGACTTACACCCCGTCCGGGTCGGGGAGCCTTCTAACACCCTAGGCGCACTGAGACAGCCACCTATAAAGGTATGCTTGGGCCGGTCGGATTGGAGAAGCACGGGGACTCCTCCTCGGGACATGCAAATATGAATGCGAGTTATCTAGAGCGGTCCTTAAATAATGTGAAGGCCCTATTAGTATGACTTGGGTGATAGCCATGCAATACGACCCATTTAAAATCCGGCCGAAGGCCATGTACGAAAGTAAAAGTGCATATTTTAAAATCTTGAATATTTTAATCCTAAAATTTATTTATCTTGAATATTTTATTAGGACTTTTTAAACATATAAAGTTTACAATTTTAGGGTCCTTAAAGAGCCTAAATGATATCGCGAAATCCCAGTTCACAGAAAGAAACAAGGAAAACACATGCAGGCATGCAAATATGCAATAAAAGCAAGAAAGAAAGCACTCCATAATAAAATAGAAGAGGCCAAAATGCCGCTGAACCGGCAACATAATCCAGAAAAAGAAAAATGCAGCCGGACTCCGCATATACATGCCCGGTCCTAATTTTATACATCAATATAAAAATGCAGAATTAAGATACGGGGCACGAGCATCTTCTCCTAGTCCCCTCCACGTGGTTCCCGAGCAAAATGCCTCGGAACCCGTGCCCGTATCTTATTTCACGCTACGGGACTCTCCTAGACTCTAAAAGTACAAAGGAAAAATAAAAAGACTCGATCATGCATGAAAACAAGTGTTAGCGGGAAAGCTCACATGCAAATGACGTATAATGAGCCATGCTTTATAAATGGGGAAGCTAAATAGCACCTGCAAAAAAAATGTCAGAAATCATAACTTGCTCCCCCCATAGCGGTACCTGTGTGTGTGTATAAATAAGCATGGCTCTCTGCAGAAAAGCGCCCTAACACACTACCATACATATGAAGAATGCAATCACATCACAGGCAAAGTGCACAAGAAAGATACTTGGCTAGGGCAACCAATCCATCAAAGAACAATAGCCAGGCATCAAAAAGACTACCTAGCAACCTAAGTCCTAGCCTAGCACACCATCTAACGAAAGTGCACAAACCTAGTGCCTAAGTGGAGGGTAAGTCTGGCTATAGTATGACTTTGACGGGGTCGCCATACCGACCCCATCCTAAAGATCCGAAGGATCTAAAGAGCGTCACGAAGTGGGGTGACACAAGTTAGATCCAATGGATCCTTAGCACAGTCATACTTGTGTCGATCCCTATGACTTAACTCGCATTGCTCATTGGGCTCAACCCAGCAAGCAATGCTCGTTAAGGCATCGTGACCGACACGGGGTCACTCTCCTAACGAGTAGGACAAGCCATCGAGGAATGGGTAAGCAAACAATCATGCAAGAAGCCCACATTGTGATTGCTCGGCCGAAGTACGAAACAATCACAACGGGCGCCCAAAAGCAAGCACACACATCATGCAAAATGCAAGGATGCTACATGCAAAGAGAATGCACCAAAGTGGTGATGGTGAGTATACCATAAAGGCGGTGACTCGAAAAGAGCGGGCATGCCGTGAAGGCGGCGACCGAAAGGATGGGTATGCCGAGGAGGCGGTGACCGAAGGTGGGCATGCCGTAGTGGCGGCGGCCCGGAGGTGGAATAAATCTCACCGGGGAGAATCATAAAAGTGCGGTGCAAATGGAAATGCAAACACGAGAATATGGTGCAACATGCGACGGACCAACATGCACGAAACATACAAACATGCAATATAATGCGATAAGTGGTCACATGCGAAATGCAACAAGATGGAGCATGCACATGCAACACAACCCCAAAACTCGACGGCATGTCGAACTCGTCCTAACGACCTCACATAGGTACCTAAGGTTGACGCTCTTGGATGTGCGGCATTGCCGCCTCCAGTTTTGGCGTGGCTATGTAGAGGGTCTCCCGCTCCGATTTCTCGTAGGGGAAACTCTCCACCGTTCGTAGGGCGGACTAGCTACAAAGCTTTTTCCGCTCTACGAACACCCCGATCTTATAGGACGGACTAGCTACAAAGCTTTTCCCGTCCTCTAAGATCGAACTCAACTAATCCCTCCGAGGGAGATTAAGAGCGCCAAAACCGTGGGAAATTGGGATTCCAGCCCAGCAGGACTAAGGCCTAAAGCTTACAACAGGAAATCGCTCGGCTACGAATAGGACTGGCCAACACATAGGATTCCTAACCTACGGCTCACTCTAGGTAAATCAACGATCCATCCCATAGGCACGTCGACACGCCAACTCATGCTGGCGCACGCACCCCGTGTGGGCGATCGAACCCACATGCCTAGACCGGACCAAACCTAGGGTCGGCTAAGGGATAAGAAAATCTCACCGCCGCGAAGGTTGAAGACGCGTTCTCTTTATGCTGAAGAAGAGCCCATGTTTCCGGCGAACCACCGGTGTTCGATCCACGTGCCGACACGCCTCGCAATGTGTACCTCGTCGAGCATGCAGGGAATGAGAAAAAGACTCAATGAGGGCAAGAGACACACCTCGCAACAAAACCACGCAAACAAGGGAGGAATCTGTGAGATATGCAAAGTACCCTAATAAATAATTCGAGCATAGAAAAATGCATCGAAACATATACCTTAGCGGGAGGGGTCTCACGACGACGGCGACAGAGGGGAAACCACGAGGTGAAAGATGCTCGTACCTCCTCGAACAGCGACGACGTCCGCTGTCCTGCGACGTCGAGGTGCTCCGGCGAAGTATCTGGTCACCGTGAAGGTACGACGGTGACGCGTAGAGACTAGCTCGTCGACAGCGCACACCAAGAGCGAAGAAAATACGGAGGAGAGCTCAAAATTTGACGCTCTTCTTGCTGATTTTTCTCCAGTGTGAATGCGATGTCGGCGAGGCGAAAAGCCGGCGAGGAAGAGGTGGTGTCGGACGGAGAGCTCGGGCCAAGAAAATACCGTGCGGGGAGGCCGGAGGGGGCGCGCTCGGCGGTGGGCTCGGAGGCGTCTCCGACGAGGCGGAGGATTCGGCGGCTTCGTCCGCCGAGAGAGGGAGGATCGGCCGTACGAGCTCCGACGGCCGATAGATAGGTATTTTGCGTGAGGCTACGCGAAAGGGAGGAGGGACGAGTGCTCACTGGCGCCGGAGGAGGAGGTCGTAGCCAGGTGGTTGCCGACGAGGGCCGCCGGCCGGCGGCTTTGAGCGAGGTTCGGAGTCGGCTAGGGTTCGCGAAAAATGGGCTGGCGGCGGGGACAATCGCGATTCGTTTTTTTTGCTGGGAGAGGGAGCGTGGGTTTATTATAAGATAATATATAATATTATATATAATTATATTATATAATAAGAAAAAATAATATTATAATTATCCTCCGTGAACTTTTAGCACGTACACGTCCTCGCAGTGAAATGAACGTCCCCCTTTGCTAAAATCGACTTCTAGATTCAATGGCGCAGTCCGTTTCGTCATCCGGGGTCGTTCGGGGCCGTTCGGGCCACTTTCTGAGTAATTTAGCCAAAAAAGAATAATTCACATATTTTAAGCCCGCCCACGATGTCGTAGCAAAATGAGCATCCTCCATAGGTAAAATAGACGTTCCGGACACAATCGTGTGATCCGTTTCGTCGTTCGGAGTCATTCAAGTGACTTTTGATGATCGGGCTAAAAACAATAATTTGCACAATTTTTACCCCGCCCGCAAAGCCGTAGCAAAATAAACGTCCTCCCTAGGTAATATCGATGTCCCGGACACACTCGCATAGTCCGTTTCATCGTTCGAGGTCATCTGAACAAGGTGGATGGGCCAATTTAAGTTAATTTTGCCCGCGACGCGTCATGTAACACCTGTCGATTCTGGTATGCTCGAATGGACATCCCATGCATGTAATATATAAAAAAAAATGATGCCAACAAGCTCTTTCCAATTCTTTGAATCCTCAAGTTTTGGCTGAACCTGAGAAGGATGTACCCCTTTATAACAATATTTCCCATATAAGAATCTGGCCCATAAAGAATTCCGCATCCTGAATTTAATCCATTGTTTACAATGGAAGATAAAACTCATATGCTGAAAGTTCCTAAAACCCAGTCCACCACAATCATAAGGATTACAAATTTTATCCCAGTTAGACCAATGTATTTTCTTATGAATTCCTTCCCATAGAAATTTGTTGAACATACTTGAGAGAAGCCTTTGAGTACTTTTCTTTAATTTTACCATTTGTAAAATATATAATGGAAAAGATGAGAGAACATGCTTTAATAAAACTATCCTTCCACCATTAGATAGGAAAGAAGTAGTCCAGTTGTTAATATGGGAAGAAACTTTATCAACAATAGCATCAAAGTGTGCCATTTTACTTTTACCTTTAATGAGAGGAAATCCCAAATATTTGAGAGGATAATGAGCTTCTTTAAAACTAGTGTAATCAATGATCCAATATTTCATAACAACAGACATCATACTACTTGGAAAAAAGTAACATTTGGATTTATTAAAGTTCACTCCAGAAATAAATTCAAACTGCTGTAATACCTTCATAAACTTTTTAATAACATTTTTACTGCCATTAGAAAAGTCCATTACATCATCTGCATAGGCTAAATGGCTGATCACACAATTAGAACTATGCTGAAATCTAAGATAAGGATGCACCTGATGTAATTTATTAAGCATTCTGGATAATGTGTAAAAATCCAAAATAAATATGGTAGGTGATAGAGAATCTCCTTATTTAAGACCCCTACCAGATTGGAAAAGGCCACGAGTCTCTCCATTAATAAAAATATTGTAGAAATTGTTACTCATCCATCTTTGAATTAAGATATAATAATCCTGAGAAAATCCCCTTGCAGCTAACACCTTCAATATAAAGTCCCAGCTAATTGTATCATAAGCTTTGGCGAGATCAAGTTTAAAAATAGCATTACTTCCTCTACAAGACCTATTAATATTAGTTAATAACTCTTGGGCAAGCAAAACATTGTCATTAATACACCTTCCTTTCACAAATGCAGATTGGTTCTCAGCAATCAAAGAATCCAGTACAGGTTGCAACCTGAAGACTATAATCTTGCTAATAATTTTAGTAAAAGTATTAGAAAGACTAATAGGCCTATAATCTTGCCAAACACTTCTTTTCTTGTCTTTAGGAATCAAGACTATAGTGGTTGAAGTAAAATATTTTGGAATAGGATCACCAGCAAAGAAAATTTTAACAACTTCAATTACAGATTTTTTAACAATCTTCCAATTCTTGAAATAGAAATCAGAGGTAAATCCATCTGATCCAGAAGTTGTATTGTTGTCAATAGATGCCAAAGCCTCATAAATCTCCTTATCATCAGGAATATGAGAGAAGTCCCTGTTACTGCCACAGATCTTACCATTATCATCAAATAATTCAGCTAAATTCTGTAAATAATCAGAATTCCTGTTATAAGCAGAAAATAACTTTTGAAAATGGACCACAACACTATCAGCAATCTCGTTATAAATAGTTAGCCAATTCCCATCAGAATCTTGAATCTTAGCAATCACATTTAAAGATCTTCTATATTTAATAATAGAGTGAAAGAATTTAGAATTCCTGTCCCCATGAATAAACCAATTAGTTGCAGCCTTTTGTTTCAAGAAATCATCTTCTTGAGCAATGGCAGAATTAAGATTGTCGTAAGCTTCAATAATCATATCATCAATAATAATACCAGCATCCAATTCCATCTCCTTTTGGTTCACCAGAGCTTCAGCTTGTTTGAATTTAATATGGACATTACCAAAAGTCTGAAAATTCCAGGCTTTCAGAATTTTAGTCATCTACTTTTGCAAAAACCATAATTTGATCATAGGTTTACCCACAAAATCATCAGATAAATATTATTATTCTTTCTCTTCTCCTACCGATCCTCGCTTTGCCTTGGAAGTTGAAATCATCGTTTATTTACTCGGCACTCGGATTGCTCAAGTGTAACATCAATCCCCTCTTAATTGAATCAGACCCGGCAGCCAGCCCAACTTGCAGAGCTTGTCTCCTTTGTAAATATTCTGAGATGGCTCAACAAGATTCTTCTAATTCCGCATACCGAATGCAATTTTGTCTTCACTCCAAGGGAAGCCAATGCACCTCGCTCACTGTCAGTTACACAAGAAAGATTTCGAGACTCCAAACATTGATGTCCACCCTCCACCTCCCCTTGTTAGGCTTATCCATGGTGACACACTCTGCTTACCTTATCTCGCAGCTACTTAACCCATACCACCCTACACTTTCCTTCGTTATACTCATATATATACACTTCTAAAGTTTATATATTACAAGATACTTTTCTTTCTTCTTTTCGAATGAACTCTCGTATGCGAGATCATTTGGTGAGTGATATTATGCTTTGTAATTCTCTTTATGTAACATGTAGGGAGTCCTTCTCGCTCCTTTTCTTTATATATATATATATATATATATATATATATATATATATATATACATATATATACATATATATATATATATACATATATATACATACATATATATATATATATATATATACATACATATATATATATATATATACATACATATATATATATTATATATACATTTTTTTTTTTTTTGGAAGAGTACACACCACCCCTACATATTAATAAAAAAGTATGCAGCTACAAAAGGGAGATCCCCTGCAGGAAGAAGATCCTTAAGACAACTCCACACCAAAAGGAAAAGAGACTAAGTAAATGAAATAAACTAGAGAGTAGTGGCCATTCCCGCAAAAGAAGAGAATGTACTCGAAGAGAAAGCCCAAAAGGAGCAAAAAACCAAGTAAAAACCAAAAGACACCAAAATGCTCCTACACACTATAAATGCCTTTAAGCAGGTGTAGGGAGAGCAACAATCGGGCAGTGGACATCACTCCAAAACTCAAGTGAGGGGCCTGGAATGAGCTTCCACTGATGAGATGAAGAAGCCTGGGGAGGTAGAGTAGAGGAGACCATTATCTCGCGAAGATAAAGCTTTTTTAGCAATCCACCAAGAGGTCTGTTACCTTCTCTGAAAATAAAGTTAAATTGAACAAGAAGTCGAGGCAAGAAAAGATCCGATTCGGGTAAAACTCCATGAATGGTGCCAAGGAGGAAGAAGGTCATTCTGAAAGTACCGAACTAGAGTAGAAGAGTCTCCTCCACAATGATGAAGACCATCAAAAGATTGTAGCAATGTGAAGAGCCCAAAAACAGCAACGCAATTCAACTCTTCCAATGGATCATCACAAGAAGAGGGAGCTCCTGGAAGAAAGCAAACCTTTCCCAAACATTTGTCTCCGAAGATGCCTAATGCCTAATTGATCCTCAAAAGCACCATCAAGATTGACTTTAATAAAAGGAGGGCTAGGGCTTTCCAAAAGATCTTAAGAATCCTCAGGAAGCACAGTTCATTTCACAGACAAGGAAGCCCGAAGAATGTTTGGAAAATTTTTAACGTAGATCAATTTGAGATAAAAGTAAGGCATGGGTAACTACCCCGTTAGCTTTATGAAGCACCCCATCATATTTAACCCCATTTCTATGCATCCAAATGAACCAAGCCACAATACAAGGGATCTCCCTCAGCCTTAACTTTCTCGCCAGAATGCCAGAATCATTAAAATCATGCCAATCTAACAACAAAGCAGTTAATTTTCAACTTGTTGATCAGACCTCACCAAACCCTTGGGAGAAGGGGCATTTAAAGAAAAGATGGTTCGCAGTTTCGAATTACCGCTACGCAGAAGCATTTAGAAGGGCCTCTCAAACCTTTCGAGTTTTAACATCATCAGTAGGAGAGCCTACGAAAATTCTCCAAATGATAAGGACATAGAGGGGGTAAGATATTTGTTCCATATGCTATTGCCCCACTCGACCTGATTCCAAGAGTTGATAGTGGAATAAATGTGCTTGGTACTATACTATTCTTTCCATTTATCCATCCGAGTTTATCAGGCTGATACCTATCAGCTGTGGATAAGAGCTACTCCGATCAACAACAGAATCAGCCAGTAATTGTTTCGCTTAGGAATGGACCAATTCATGTTGTCCCAATGTGCCAGGAACAGGAATCGGGTTCGTTAATATTAGGCAGGAACCAAGTTCGACACCAATTATCTTGCCAAAACAGATGTCACCCGCCTAACTCCTGCGTTAGCCAAGAGATTCTACTCGTTTCCGTTAATGAGCATATGTTTCAGATTCTGTGAATACCTGTTTTGATATGAGAGGCTAAGGGATGAGTGGTTCTACAATATTTCATGAAAAGAGCCCAAAGAGAATTCTGCTCCCCGAAATGAATCCATGCTTACGTAAATTAACTTGCCGTAGGTGTTTCAAGCCTTTAAAAAACCTAAACCACCAAACTTACTTTAGCAAGGCTACTCTTTGTCAAATCCTTAGCCCAATGAAACCGTTTTCTATGACTGCACCATAGAAATCCATAAATATTCTTTCAATCAACTCGGAACTTTTCTTTAAGCAAGCCATCTGCAGGATATAAGCAGGGAAAGAGGTTAATATGCTATTTAGGAGTGTAATTCTGCCACCGTATGAGAGGAAGGAATTGGACCAATTAGAGAGCTGAGTATTCGCCCTCAAATGATCTCCTCAAATGTCATTTAGATTCGCCTTTGATAAGAAGAACCCCCAAGTATTTTAAGGGAAGGTTGGTTTTACAAAGCCAGTGAATTCAGTGGTCCAATGGATAATGTCTCACCCGAGAGCCGTCCACACTAAAACCCTAAGAACTCACTCATTTCTCAACAGATTTTCGTGTTCTTGTGGTCTATGGATTCGTCTTGAAGAGACGAACACATCTATACGGTGATCATGCATTGAAATTAAAGCATTTGAAATAGACAATCTCCATAGGCTCGGGATAAAGAGTTAGCTCATACCTTAGCTCAGAGAAGTGTGGCTTCGATCTGAGGATTGTGTCACCTTTAATTGGGTCCGAGAAAGCCCCAGATGAAGTCCTTTGGCCTGGTAAATTGTCCAGGTATGATTTTGACCAAGCTCGATTTCAACCATTGAAGTTTGGAACAGATGGGTGGCATGGAGAGGGGGCTTTCACTGGGAAACTCCTTCTCTTGGTCTTGTGCAGGTGTGGGTGAGTTTAATTTGACTTTGGTGGAGGATTTGGGAGTGTCCTGTTCCGGCTCGAGAATTGAGCCCCAAAATCGAGCTCGATTAGTGGGGATTAGGGCAAGAGAGCAGTGGGGATCAAATGCTCTAGGTGTGGGGGAGAGTCTGGAGTGATTTTGGCAGAGTTTCCTTAAGGTTGGTTCAGCACCTACTCATGGCCGAGAGGGGTGAGGTTTAAATAGGAGAGGTTGGAGGGCCTCCCAGGGGGAGTTAGGGACCGGGATCAGCTACTCTTGGCAAGGGAAGAACAGTTGCAATGGCCACTGGGCATGGGGCAACTCAGCAAGGGAGAATTTCAATGTTTGGCTCCTTCCAAGGTCTCGGCCATGGTGTTTTCCGGCGACCCAGGCGGCTGGCCGAGCAGGCATGAGTCACCATCTTGACCAGGGAGGTCAGGGCTTGGCAATGGTGAAGTCAATTGGGTTTGGACATGTGTAAAGGAGTTGGATCAAAATGGCATGGGGGCATGGTGCTCTAAATGGGTCAACCCATCCTTTTGGGCTAGGTGCACCACCCAAGGCTTGGTTTAGGCTGAAGAGAAAGTGATTTGGCTCAGCTTGATTAGTGGGGTCAAGTCACAATCCAAGTACAATTAGGATTAAACATGGTTTAGGGGAGACATGGAAATGGCTAATCACCTTAAGGAAATGTGGAAAGGATCTCCTCCTTTTGCCCAATGTGGTAAGGTCACATGTTAACAACTCACATGGCTTGCATGTGGCTTAAGAGTGGCTTCATGGCTCATATATGGCTTGGGAAAAGTTGGCTTGGTTTCATGAAAGTGGGTTTAAGGAATTTTGGTATTTTAGTGGACAAATTTCATGAAGCTTGATTTGGAACTATCTGGTTATTGATTTTGGAACTTAGGAAGTGTTTTAAATCATAGGTATGATGAGAGCAATTTCATGTGGGCTTTTGGAATAAGTTTTGGGCTTTTAAATTTGTTTTGGATGGGTTTTTAGGAAGGTTTAAGAAAGTGGGCCTTTTAAGCTTGGAAATAAATTGGTGGATGGGAAATTTGTAAAAGTTTGAGCCAAATAATTGTTGGGTTTGGTTTAGGGATGTGTCATGAGTGATTTGAAACAAATTTGAGGTGGTTTGGGTTTGAATTGGGCTGAATTTGGGCTTTTTGGTAATGTGGCCAAAGGTAGGCCAAATTGGGTTAACTTGGGCTAATGCTGGCTAATGTTGAAATTTGTGTAAAATTAATGTTGAGAAATGTTTTTAGGGCTGTTTCAAAGAGGTTTCAACTTTGGTTGGGTTTGGATTTTGGGGCTTGGTCCTATTTGGGTTAGGTTTAGGTGTAGGCCCATGTAAGGAGTTTTGGCTTTGGGTTGAATTTGAGTTGGGTTTGGGTTCAAATTTTGGGTAAATCATGTTAGTGTTTTGTTTGTATGGATGTTAGGGAATGTTTAGAAAAGATTTGGGGTTAATTGGAGTTGAATTGGGTTAGTTTGGGCTAAGTTTGGGTCATGAGTCCAAATTGGGCTTTAAGGTCAAAAGTGAAATTGGAATCAAATGCCAATCACATTGGCCTTGGATTTGGTCTAGATTGGTGTTGGGGATGTTGAATTGAAGTTTATAATTGAAGTGGACCAGAATTTGGGTCAATTGGGTAGGTTTGGTTTGACATTGGGTTCACTTTGGGTTAAAATGGGTCAAATTGGGGATTTTGACAAAAGTGGGGTAAATTGACAACATTGTCCCATGGTGTAGTTGAACAAAATGAAATTGGGAATATTTGGGATTTTCTGGAATTTCCTGGGAATTTTTGGAATTTTTTGGATTTTTTGGTCAAGAGGGGCATTTTGGTAATTTGGAGGGTATTGGGGGTATTTTTTGGAATTTTGGGTATTTTGGGTAAAAATGGTCAATTTGAGTGGTGGGAGAATGTTTAGGATTGATTTTGAGTAATTTGGGTGATTTTGGAGAATTTTGGAAAATTTGGGTAATTTCAAGGGTTTTGGGTAGAGCTGGCAGTGTCTGGGTCCCGGGGTCAAAAATTGATAATTTCGAAAATTGAAGATTGGGTAAATGTAAGTGGAATGAAATCATTTTAGTTGAGCCATGAAGCCATATCAAGCCCACATGAGCCACGAAGGGACTCATTTAAGGCATTCACTATGTTGTTCCTAACCCTCTTAGCCGAGGGCTTGGGGTTAAGGACCATCCATGTGAATCACCTTCATGAGTCAGGAGGTCAAGTTGGGTATGGGTGTGGTTTTAGTAGGTGTGTGAAAGTGTAGTGTATAAGTGTAGTGTATAAGTGTAGTGTGTGTGTAAGTTAGCCCTCACCAGACTAGGCCACCCAGGGCAGTCCTAAGGCCAAAGAGTCCTATAGGAACTCATCCTTTAAACTTCCACATTTGATTTCAACCCTCTTGGTGATTAGGGGTCTACAATCAAGTTTGTGGAGTTTGCAGGGAGTTAAGAAGTGGTTTGAATTTCTAAGTGGTGGGTCCCAATTCTAATCTTCTAGGATAGTCAAAGGAAAAGCCTAAGGCTAGATCCTAAGTACTAAAAAAGGAAGAGAAGACCTCATCAAAAATGAGGTCAACAAAGCTCTAATCTGTCATTAGGGAAAGAAGCAACATACACAAAGGATGCAAAACCCTTAAAATGATCTATCTGAAAATGAAAATGTAAGATCTGGGAATGATCAAGAAGAACATTCACTAATAATTCTTTTATATAGAGCAGCCAGATCTTATTAGAACAATTTGATAAAAAAGAAAATCCAGGAAACTTTCTAATGTGTTTCTCAAATTTAGATTTCACCAAAGGTTCCAAAAGCACAATCACCCAGAACTTATGAATCCTGTTTAAACTTAGAATTCTATTAAGGGAGCCAGAATTTGCCACCCCTAATATTCCAGCATATGAACTTAATCATGAAGAGCAAGCCTTCCACTTCTAGTAAGCCTAGAAGAGGAAGAAGGGATAATGTTAGCTTCAGATAAAGACAATAAATCAGCAGAATTATTTTTCTTTTTAGACTTCTTGATCAACCAATCATCCTTAAGATCATTAGAGCAACATCAAGATTATCCAAGGAAGAAATTAACCCATCTTGAGCAACATTTTGAAATATGGGATAATCAACAGGCTTGGGGATAGTTGAAACCGAATTATACTCGTATATTATTTGAAAAGTTCAAATCTCTTCCAACAGGTTCAATAACAGTACCTTCTTTCTCAAGAATGATCAAATCAGAAGAAGTCTCAGAATGAATAATAGATGGAGCATCAGGTACATTAGAAACAGTTAAAGATTTATGAATAACATTCTGCATAGATAAACCAGAATTACCAACAGGATCCATCACTTCCATGGCAGGATTGTTTGTAACAGGCTCATTATCAGTAAAAATAACTCCTCGTTTAATTTGAACCAAGGATGTATTAGAATCATCAGAAATAGCTACAGGATCAGATAAAGATAGAGTAATTTCAGGAACCTCAGAAGGAATTGATGGAAGAATGCCAGAATTAAATTGTCCAAAATTCATAACCTCAGAAGCCTTCCTCCAAACTTCTACAGCAGGCACTACAGCAGGCACTACAGCAGGTACAGCAGGCACTACATTAGGTTTGGAGTTACCTACAGTAGAAATAACCACCTTAGCATTTACAGGCCTAAGATTATGATGAATCCTATAACAGTTGTCTTTACAATGTCCAAACATCTTGCAATTACAACAATATGCAGGCCTTTGTTCTATAATTAGTGGTTGCCAATAACCATTATGTGGAGATCCAAGCCAAATTTCCTCAACATTAGGAAGAGTAATGTCTCTTTCAACAAGAATCCTTGCTAAAGAAGGTCTACACAAATTAAAAGTAGATATATCCAATTTTAGAGGCTTCCCCAATGCAGTACCAATTGCATAGATCACTTGATGATTGAAATATTGTAATTTCAGATTAGGAATTCTGAACGAAACAGGAATAATAAGAGCTTCTTGATTAGAATCAAAATCAGGAGACCATTTCAGAATTTTCATATATTTTCCATCCATCATCAAGAACTTTTTAGAAAACAAATTTGCATAGTCCTCTTCTTTGGAGAGCTTTATCATTATATGTCTTCCATCAAACAGCCCAACCTTCCATGAACCAGCCAATTTCAAATCTTCAAAACATTTCCTTATTCTTTCCATCTTAGGGTGCCCATATTGAAACTTCCCCACAAGAGTATATTTATGAACTTCAACCAAGGAAGCAAGTTCAGAATCAGTGAAGATTAAGGCAGGCTTACCTCCCTTCTTGCTTACTTATTTAATAAAAGGGCAATTACCCCTACCAGGAGCTATTTCATGATAGCAATGAGGAAAAACCAATTTATCCGACAGATCCACAACAGCATTTACCACATCCACAAAAGAAGTCTTGCCAGGAATAGCAATAGAAGAAGAATCAGCCATGAAAAGAAAACCAGACAAAGAACAAGAAAATTCAAAGGAATTGAATTCCAAGAACCCGGGAAAACCAAAAGATGCAAAAAAACCTCCAATCCAATTGCAGAAGCCTACCCGAAAAACCAGATTCCAGAAGGAAACAAGAAAAGAAGGATCAAACAGAAGAAATCTCCAAATAAAATCAATAGAATTGAATAGAATTTTCAAATCGCGTCAAGAACACTTCCTGGTAATCCGGATCAGCCCCATATTGATCATGATGATATATATATATATACACACACACATACATACATATATATATATTAAAAGAGCAGCTTGTGGCTCCTTCCATGTTGATATAATAGAAAAGTACAAAGGAAGAGGATAGAAAATCCCCCTTAAAAGGGAAAAATTACAGTTAGCTCCTGAGGATATTCTCCTACCTAAAAAACACCACCCAACGAGAAAGCAAAACCAAAAGAAACGTATACACTATATACAAGTGTACCAAAAGAAGAGCCCAATAAAAGAGATAAAAGGCTCACACAAACCCCTAAGGAGAGTTAGCAATTCTGCAATGAGGCAACCCAAAAAGGTCTCCCCTCAGCAGGAATAAGAGGGGAGGAGGTGGGGAGGAGGAGGCCACCACCTCAGAGGAATCAAGTCCACACCTAGCCAGCCAATGAGCAGGTTTGTTGCCTTCTCTATAAATAAAAGAAAACTTCACTTCCTATCTCTTCATTAGCTCCCTGAATCTGTTGCTCCAAAATGCATGATGCCAATCAGAGTTGATTCCACCCTCAGTCATCTGTATGAGAGAGGTAGAATCCTCCTCAACAATAATCTTAGTCCACTTGTTCAGTCTGGCCAGATTAATAGCCTAGAAGGAGAAAGCTGTCTATGCCAAAGGATTTTAGTCCAATCCACAGTCTCCCAATGGAAAATTTGGGAATAAATTGCCTTAGAAAGACTTTGAGTTGTATAAGCCTTCCAAGTAATAGAATCAGCAGAAGTTCTATTAAATGTGATGGAAGCAACTTTTCTGGCAGAAGGGGCTTGTAAAATGGTGTGGAGTAGAGGTAAAGACCACTGGTCTCCATCCCAGCACTCAGAAACCTACAGATTAAGATTGAGCTGGGTAGTACAAGGTTGGAGCCAATCAAGAGGGCACCAATGATCAAGCCAAAAATTTATGGTACCCTTGCCAAGATTCCAGAGATAAGTTGTTTCAGCTTGCTGTCTATTTTTCAGCATGGCCTTCCACAGCTTGGAGTCCCCCACTTTACTGGTGACCAAGGCAGGATGTGAGTGTTTGTAGTATTTACCATTGAGGAACTGAGACCATAAGGAATTCTTAGATCTGAATCTTATCCATAGCTTACAGAAATTAAGCTGGAAGATCTGATTAAGACTTTTGAAACCTAATCCCCCAGCCCAGTCAGGTTTAGCCAATTTAGCCCAAGAGGCCCAGTGGATCTGCTTCTTTTGACCTAACCACAGAAATCTGTTAAAAAGCCTTTCAAATTGAGCTTGGGTACTTTTCTTCATGGCGATCATCCGCATCACATAGGAGGGGAGGGTAGTGAGAATGCTCTTGAGTAAAGTGAGTCTCCCTCCAGAAGAGAGGTACAAATGAGTCCAATTGGAAAGATAACTGTTTAGTTTGTTAAGGATTTCATCAAAATGATTTTGTTTGGTTCTGCCTGCAGATAATTGAAACCCCAAATATTTCAAAGGCAAGTGGGCAGAGGAGAAACCAGTGTAGCTGAGGACCCAGTGCTTAACTTCTGGGGGAAGCTTCCTTGGAAAAAGAGTTTGACATTTAGAAGGGTTGAACTGTATTCCAGATGTGTCTTGGAAGTGTTGAAGACACTTGTGGATGAGCTTGACAGCAGGTTTTGATGCATTTGAAAAAATCATAACATCATCTGCATAGATAAGATGAGTAATTAGTATATTTGACCTGTGGTGGTACCTGTATGAGTGGTTGGAGCTCAGCTGTTTATTCAAGATTAAAGAGAGATAATCCATGGCTAGAATGAAAAGAGTGGGAGAGAGTGGATCCCCTTGCTTTAGTCCTCTGGTAGCAGTAAAATGGCCCCAGCTGGATCCATTGATTAAGATGGAATGTGAATTGTTTTTCAGCCATCTGTGGATAAGGTTACAGAAAGATTGGTTGAATCCCCTGCGGAGAGAAGTCGAAGCAAAACTCCCGGCTTAGAGTATCATAGGCCTTTTTAATATCCAACTTATAAATCATATTGCCACCCCTACAGCTTTTGTCCAAATCCAGGATCAATTCTTGAGCCAAAAGAACATTATCGGCAATAACTCTTCCTTTAACAAATGCGATTTGATTTAAGCGGATCAAGTTCCCAAGGTGAGGTTAGAGCCCAGCGATAATGATCTTACTAATTGTTTTGCTGATGACCGAGGTTAAGCTGATGGGTCTGAACATGTCCCAACTAGTAGGGTTATTGTTTTTGGGGATCAAAACAGTGCTTGAGGATGTGAAGTATTGTGGAAGATCCTGCCCAGAGAAAAAGCTGGAGATGGCAGCTACCACATCAGATTTAATAACTTCCCAGGACTTTTTATAGAAGTCTGCAGTGAACCCATCAGGGCCTGCAGATTTGTTGCTGTCAATGGATTTTACAGCTTCCCAAATTTCTTGTTCAGTGGGGGGATGAGTAAGAGACAGCTGTTGGAGGTGATCCTGATGATCAGGCAGAAAGGAGGGGTTGAGGGCATGTCTATCATAAGGTGGCTGATGAGTTAGAACTTTAAAAAAGCTAACAGCATTCCTCCCAATTGCCCCACTGTTATGAAGCCAGTCACCCTCAGTACTTTTGATGTTGTGAATGGTGTTACATTTCCTTTTGTATTTAATGTAAGCATGAAAGAATTTGGTGTTCCTGTCCCCCTCCATGAACCCTGTGAGGGATGCTTTCTGTTTAAGAAGAAGATCCTGCACCTCAATGGAGTGTAAGAGCTTGGTTTGGGCAGCTAGGAGATGGTCCTCAGGAACCCTTCCAGCTTGAACCAATGCTTCAAACTTTTGGACCTCTTGTTCAGCTTCGCATTACAGCAGTGTACACATTCCCAAATTGTGCCCAACCCCAACTCCTGAGAAGATTGCTGGTTTTGATGTGCAGCAGCCTCAGCTTGTTCCATGGGTCAAGATGATCAGCACCCTGCCAGCAAGACTGAATAGACTGGACAAAATTAGGATGAGTAGACCAAAAGTTCTGGTACCTAAATGGAGATCTGGAAATACTGGTGGGGGGCAGATATAGATAACAACAGTGGTCTATGATCAGAACAGCTGAGAGGAAGAAGGGTTACTGTAGTATGGAGGAAGTGGGAGTACCAATATTCATTCACCAAAAGCCTGTCAAGTCTTTCCCATATCATGCCTCTTTTCTAAGTGAAATGAGGACCTTTGTATCCAAGGTCAAATAACCCAGCTGCCTGGATGTTATCTCTGAAGCTGTTCATGCTTCTAATGTTTGGAGGTCCGCCCTGCCTTCTCGGCGAAGTAGCAATACAGTTAAAATCCCCACCCACAACCCAAGGGATGGTTAAGGAGTAACTGATCTCACAAATCTGATTCCAGAGACCAATCCTATCTTGTCTTCTGCATCCAGCATACAAAAAAGTGGCTAGGATGTGGTGATCAGCAAATTTCAGAGAGCAATGAAGCAGTTGTGGGTGGTCAATTAGGACATTACAACAGACCTCCTTTCTGCAAAGTAACCAGATTTTATTGTTGGAATTTTGATAATAGGTGAAACCAGTGAGTTTTTTAGTATTTTGTTGGGGGATTGATGTACCAAAGGCTCTAGGATGGCAAAACACCAAGGTTTATATTTTTTGTTGAGATAGATAAGTCTATTAAGAGATGGGGGGTTAGACACCCCCTGATATTCCAACAAATTAGATTAATCATTGATTTGGGGGAGGGGGGATATAGAGTGGTGTGGCTTGTGTTTGACTCTCCCTCTAGTTAAGGGGGGGGGGAGGTCTTCCTACCCTTAGAAGAGGAGGAATATGTTATCTTTAATGTTTCATGTAGAGGTTTCTTTTTTTTTTAGCTGTGTGGATGATCCATTCCTCCTCCATGGAGTCTTGAGCCTTCTCCACCACAGCAGGATGTGGGACACATAAATCATTAGAAGATTGAATGAGAAGTGGATTAGTGGTTGGTGAGGGACTAATGGGTAAGGCGTTGGAATGTTGACTGACAGTGGGGGTGATTGGTAGTTGAGAAGTAGGGATATTTGAGTCCTTGGAACCATGCACCAAGGGAGTATTCTCCTGTTCACCCACCAGTGGAAGGTGAGAAGGAGAAGCAGTGATGGTGGGCTGTTTATATTGTGTTCCAGAATTTCTAGGAGGTGGATGAAGCCTATAGCATCTTTCAGGTGTATGGCCAAACATTCTACAATGGGTACAAAAATAAGGTTTCTGTTGCATCCCCAGTTCCTGCCATTGGCCATCAGTCTTAGAGCCAATCCAAATCTTTCTTACTTCAGGGAGTGAAATATCTCTCTCAATCTGAATTCTTGCTTCCTCAGGTTTTTGGCTTTGTTTGTAGTAGCTGCATCAAGATTGAGGGGAGTGCCAAGAGATCTCCCAATTTGCAAGAGTGCAAATTGGTTAAAATATCTGTATGGGAGATTTGGGAATTTAAACCAAATGGGTACAATGGGGGGT
This sequence comes from Papilionanthe hookeriana x Papilionanthe teres, assembly GCA_022702705.1. Lineage (NCBI taxonomy): Eukaryota > Viridiplantae > Streptophyta > Magnoliopsida > Asparagales > Orchidaceae > Papilionanthe > Papilionanthe hookeriana x Papilionanthe teres. The sequence goes on along the minus strand of CM040423.1, from coordinate 87,949,123 downwards.
TCCTTGCTAGGATCAAACTCAGGGGTCCATTTGATAATTTTCATATCCTTGCCTGCAATAAAAATTTGTTGTTTAGCAAATAGCTTAGCATAGTCCTCCTCAGCAGATAGGTTGATAAGCAAATGCCTGCCATCCACCAGCCCTACTCTCCAGTTGCCTATGAATTGTAAGGATTCAAAGTAGCTTCTTACTAGTTCCATTTTTGGATGCCCCAGAACAAATTTTCCTATTAGGGTGAGCCTGACCTCATTGTTTAGTTCTTCCAGTTCTTGATCAGTAAAGTAAACAGCTGGATAGCCTTCCTTCTCTTTAATTGGTCGAATGAATGGGAGTGAACTTCTCCCAGCAGCTGCATCATGAAATTTCTGGGGGAATAGTAAATCAGCTGGGTTAGTGGTAGTAGGAGCCTTTCCCACTACACCAGCATATGATGCTTTGGCCCAATCAATGTGGGTATTCAGATCAATAGGATTAGCCATAAAGCAGGAAACTAGTTAAGGGGAAACAGTAGAACTAGCAAGTTGCAGAGATTCCAGAGGCAGTAGAAGTTCTGAGAAAAAACAACAGTGCTCCAGAAAAGAGAAAAAGATAACTAAAGGCCAAAACTGAAGAGAGAAACTCAGAACCAGGTTAAAAGGCCAGCAGCGACCAGCAATGGAACAGTAAAAATTCAAAAATAATAAACCCGGGAAGTGCAAAAACTCCAAACATGAAGAAGGAGGGAGGTGCTCTGCTAGGGTTCCAATGGCTCTTTCGGTGGCGGCTATGAGTTTCCCTGGTTACCTGTTGGAGGCGGTTGCTTGGGAGGAGGAAGACTAATTTGCTTGGTCCTAAGCTTCTCGGGCTGGTTTTTTTGAAATTTTTTCTGGTTTTACTGTTCCATTGGAGGTATGTTTGTGTTGTTTGAGTATGGCGGCAGACTTATCTAAAGTTGATCCTAACTTTGTCGGTAGAGGAACTTATGCTGTCATTTTAACTAACAGAAGTGAAGGTGGCTCTACACTAGGAGATAAATTGGTCTTTCCTCAAATATATCATGATGCTATGGCCGGTAAAGCTCACTGCGAGTTTATCAGAAAAGGCACTAAGAAAAACGGGAAGTCTGCACTTGTTTTCACTGAGGATGAAATTGCTAAGTTGTATGAGCTTTATAAATACATCTTGGTGGGTAAATTTCAATTTGGCCATCCTAGGATGGATGTGGTTCGAAGAGCCTTTGATGACTTCAAATTACTAGGCAGCTAGAAGGTTGGTGTGTTTGACAGTAGACATATAATGATACATCTAACAAGAGGATGATTATGCCTAAGTTTTCTCTAAGAAGGTTATATTAATTGAAGGTAAAGCAATGAAACTTTTAAAATGGACCATGGACTTTGATCCTGCACAAGAAACACCTATTATACCTATTTGGTACACACTCCCCAAGCTTAAACTTCCTTACCACAAACATGAAGACCTTTACAATATTGGTTACTTCTTGGGACAGCCTTTAAAGGTGGACATTTCATCTGCCAATGTCACCTGGCTTTGTACAACAAGGGTATTAGTGGAAAGGGACATCACCCTCCCACCCATGGAAATTTTATGGCTGGGTACAGCTAACAATGGCTACTGGCAGCCTTTAATTGTGGAACATCAGCCTTTACACTGCAAACATTATAACATGTTTGCTCATTCAGTAGAACAGTACTACAGACTCCACCCTGATTTGAGATCCTTCAAACAACCCCCCAAGAATCACTCCAACCCACATCCTCTTCCCAAGGCACAAGGACAACTAGTTGTAACTATTGAGGTACCCATTATTGAAGCTATCCTTACAATAGAGGAGGAGGTAGCAGACCCATTAGTCAGGAAGGAACCCCTTCACCATCCAGCTTTATTGCCAAATCCAATTCCCAAGGCACCAGGAGAACCAGCTATATCTCCTGTGGAACCTATTATACCAACTGCCATTCCAATAGAGGAGGAGGTGGAAGACCCACCAATCTATCAGGAACCCAATTCTCACCCAATTATATTGCCTGAGGCAGGGAATATCCCTACTCAATCTGCTGAGGACGTGTCAGAACCATTTCTATTAGAGGAACAAAATCTTCCTACTCAACCTGCAGATGGCCCATCTGTTGCTGTCCTTAAGAGTTCTGAAGTGGGTGCCACTTTTATCTATTTTGTGTCCCCTACAGCTGACATGGTGGAGGCAAGACTGGAGGATATGGCTCACTAGTTAAAAGAGGAGTGGTCAATACAAAGATACAAAATAAGAAGAAAGGATGTGTTAGAGCTAAGGCACCTGTCACAGGAAAACATTCTTGGTAAGGATGGTCCCTCTAAATTTTCAAAGACTTCCCTCCCTAGGCTTACTAGGGCACGGAAATCCTTAAACCATGATTAACATACTTTGTTGGAATATTAGGGGTGTTTCTAGCCCTAGTACCCTTAGTAGAATCATCCAACTCAACAGGACACATAAATTTTGGATCATTGCTCTATTGGAACCATTGGTGCACAAAAATATTCAAAAGTATGAGAAAAAATTTAAGGGTTACTCATTCTATCATAACCTCAATAACAAAATGTGGGTCTTTTGTAGGAAGGAACTTAAGTGCAAAATGCTTATTAACAATTACTATATTTTACATCTGGATTTTTAGATTGATATTTTCTTAGGCATTGCTACATTTATTTTTGCTGGCAGCTCTTCCACTGAGAAAGCTAAACTTTTGATAGATTTACAGGACCAACCAATTACTGCAGGTGTTAATTGGATTGTGGGTAGAGACTTCAACAACATTAAAGACCCTAGTGAAAAAATGAAGGGGAAAACTCCTAACTTGCATAATATGTTACAGTTCTCCAATAATATTACTTCAGCTGGTCTATTTGATTTGTGATTTAGTGGCTTCCCTTTCACCTAGAAAAGAGGAAAATTTTAGGAAAGGTTAGATAGATTTCTGGTAAAAAGCAGCTAGATGAAGAATTTCCTTATTACTCAAGTTCATCATCTTCCTAAGACCACTTCAGACCATTCTCCATTACTCCTGAAGATTTCATTCTTCACCAAGAAACAACCTTCACCATTCAGATTTCTAAATGTCTGGGCTGAGCATCTGCAGTTCCTTAATGTTGTGAAGCTGGGCTGGCAGATTCAACATGCAGTTGGAAATCCTCTTATCAGATTGTGGAGGTTGCACAAAAACCTTAATTTTTATTTAAAGAAGTGGAACGAGGAGAGCTTTGGGAATGTTTTTCAATAAGTTCAACTTGCTGAACAAAGAGTGATTTCCCTAGAACAGGAACAAGTTTTAGGAGTGGATAATAACACAGAATTAAGGGAAACTCAAACAACACTCCTACAGGCTATTGATGTGGAGGTAAAATTTTTGCAACAAAAAGCTGCCCTCAATAAATACAACTATGGAGACAGAAATTCAAAATACTTCCATGCTATGATTAAATATAGAAGACAACTCAATGCAATCGTGTCTATTAAAGATGTTCAGAGAAACTGGATTTCAGACCACCGACACATTGCTCAAGATGCTGTTTCTCACTTTCAATCTCTTTTATTTGCACCTTCTGTTACTTCCTCTAACATCCTATCTAATGTTTTTAATGATGACAGGGTCTATACTCAACTTTTAAATCTCTCAGCACCACCTGATGAAGCTGAAATCCTTGATGCTTTGAATATGCTTGATGGCAATAAAACAGCAGGATCTGATGGATTCACTGTAGTATTCTTTAGAAAAGGCCTTGGACATAGTCAGTAGGGATGTAATTGCAGTCATTAAATTATTTTTTGTTGGACATGATCTTCCCAACTACTTCTCAGCTACCACCATTGCGTTGATCCCTAAGGATAGCAAGAAATCAACTTGGCATGACGTTAGACCCATTAGTTTAACAAGCACCTTCTCCAAACATATTAGCAAACAACCCCACCTTCACAAGCTTATTAGCCCCAACCAGTCTGCCTTTGTTCAGGGGAGAATTATCTCTGATAATATTCTATTAGCACAAGAACTACTTCTTGATCTTGATAAACCTTGTAGAGGGCAAAATTTAATTCTTAAACTTGATCTAAAAAAGGCATATGACTCTATTAATTGGAACTCCATTCATAAAGTGTTGGAAGCTAGGGGTTTCAACCTTCATTTCTGCACTCTTGTTCAGAGATGGCTCTCTAGCACTAAATACAGTATCCTTATTAATGGTTCTAGCCATGGTTTCATCCCTACAAGTAGAGGCATCAAACAAGGAGATCCCTTATCCCCAACTATATTCATCTTGAAATTTGATATTTTTCAAGAATACTAAACAATTTGCATTTTACTTACCCTTACATGTGCTTCCATCATAGTTCCACTTCCATTATAAGTCACCTTGCGTATGTTGATGATGTGATTGTCTTTACCAATGGCAGTAAACAAACAGTTAAAAAGATCATGCAAGCTCTAGAACACTTGAAGGAGGTGGCTGGACTGGAATTAAACAAGAACAAATGTCAAATATTTACAGGTAAAAAACTACCTGTTAGCAGTAAAGCTTGGCTGAGGGCTTTTACAGGTTTTTCTACTTCTATCTGCCCTTTGAAATATCTTGGGATTCAATTGGTCAAAGGCAGGCATAAAGATACACAGTGTGATGAAGTGGTTAACAAAATCACTTCCTCTATCAATTGTTGGACTAACATTTTCTTATCCAATGGGGGAAGACTCACTTTGCTGAGAAGTATATTATCCACCTTCCAACTTTATACTCTCCAAATGATTACGATGAAAAAGAGCACTCAGAGATTATTAGTCACCACCTTCAATAAATTTCTCTGGGAAGGTCAACACACTCAAAGGTGGGACAAGCTTTGTAAACCAGTGGCTGCTGGAGGATTGGGATTTAAGAGCTTTCAACATATGAGCAATGTATTCTACTGTAAGAAATAGATCAAATTTAGGAAAAGGGACACTCTTTGGTCTCACTTTCTATAGAACAAGTATTGCAGGAAGTTGCACCCCAATTTAGTGATTGCTAAGATGGGTGACTCCAAACATTGGAAAAGCTTATTAAAAATTATAGATCAAGCTAACACTTTATTTTTCTGGGAAGTTGGGGAAGGAAAGATCAGCTTTTGGCATGAAATTTGGTTAAATGATTCTACTCTTTCTCCTATTTCTCCCTCTGATGTTGATCCCACCCTCCTGTTATCTAACTTTTGGCAAGGACAACAGTGGAATGTTCAAGCCCTTAGAGTTGTGGTGCTAGATGATGTTATACAGGATATCATTTCTATCTCAATAGATCCTTCTCGGCCTGATAAATTGTACACCAAAAACCCTCCTAGTCAATCACTAAGTGCTTATATTCAATAGAAGGCATCTACTTGGTCTAATATTAATTGGGGTAAGGCCATTTGGGATCAAAAGTTCACTCCCTCTATGTCCTTTTTCAACTTGAGTCTCTTAAGCAGTTTTTTACCAGTGGATGATATCCTTAAATTAAAGGGTCTAAGAAGTGCTTCCAGATGTTGGCTATGCAGGTCCCATGAATAAATTGTAAAACGTTTATTTCTTGAATGCCCTCTATCACAGGAGGTGTGGCAATCTACTCTTGCTTCACTATAGCTTAGCCATTTACTATTTAATTGGAAATCTATATTGCATTGTTGGACTGATTGGAAGGAGAACATGCTGCCCCATATACCTTTGATTCTATTTTGATTTATCTGGATGGCCAGGAACAGAGCTAAGTACAACTGTGTTATTAGTTGTCCTAGACAAATTACAGTAAATTGTTGTAGTTATCTCGATAAGTTAAAGCTTGCCAAGGATAATAACAGTAAACCCGGCTGCAGGGTTTCCCTTATCCACTGGTCTACCCCCCCCCCACTTGCCCTAGGTGAAGATAAACAATGATGGGAGTTTCCTCCCTAAGGCTAAAGGTATTGGTGGAATCTATCGAGATCATCTTGGCTAATGTCTTTAGTAATTTCAATCCTCTATCAGCTCATCCTCAGCACTAGAATCTGAAGCATTAGCACTGTATTGGGCTCTTAAAACTGTCACTGCTCTACAATACCAATATATTATATTGGAATGTGATGCACTGCACCTCATTAATATCTTAAAGGGTTTGTCTCCACCTCCTTGGATCCTGATTTATTGGATTAGGAAAAGCCTATTACTTACTCTTCATTTACATGTACAGTGGAGCCACATTCAAAGAGAGGGCAACCAACCTGCTAACTGGCTTGCTAAATCTGCCTCTTCTACACAACAAATTCAAGTGTGTAAATCCCCATGTGGTCTGTTAAAGTCTCTAATTAGGGGGGACTCTTTAGATCTTCTTTACATCAGATGTTCTTAATTCTTTCTCTTTTATTTTTTGTGTAAATATATATATATATATTGCAAGAAAGGAAAAAATTCATTCAAACAAGAGTTACATACATCTGATATAGGGAATATCAGTCAAATCCCCAAAAAGTAAAGGCCTTAAAGGCTCAACAGGTATAACAGAAAAATCTATAGTTTGGGAAGCAGTAGCATGTTTTGCCAACCAGTTTGCTGGTTGATTTCCCTCTCTGTAGATATGGGTCCATTTAAGGTTGAGGGAGCCAAAAGTGGAGATCAATGTTCGTAAAGATAAACCAAGTTCCGGGGAGGGGGATATGCCTTGCGAGTATGTTAACTAGCTATTGTGAGTCGGATTCAATCCACACAAACTGATAGTTCAATGCCTTAGCAGTAAGCAATGCCCAATGTGCAGCCTGAAGTTCTGATTCAATGGCTGATGAAGAGATAGTAGGTGCATGAAAGAACCATAATGTCTGTCCCAAGGAATTTCTACAAACAACTCCAATTCTGCAGCGAGAATTTGTATAATTGCCATCAATATTAATTTTTATCCATGGTGGAGGTGGAAGAGACCATTTCAGCAAAATAGGCTTTCTTCTTGGAAAGGAGTCCAGCAGTGTTGTTTACATAGGAAATTGCAGCAATTAGCCACAATTTGATGAGTAGTACAGGTTTTGTCTTCATATTTAGCAAGATTCCTTGCCATCCATACAAACCAGCAGATTACTAATGGTATATGAAACCATTTCTCCTCTTTCCAGTCCTCCCAGCAAGCCCCCAAATGAAACAAATTATAATTGAGATGGTTTAAATTGAATTACTGTAATACTATATTCCAAACCTGTTTAGTGACAATGCACTGGAAAAAAAGATGGGAAATTGACTCTTCGTGAGATTGACATAGCCAGCATCTAGATGCAGATCTTAAACCTTTAAGTTTCAGTATATCATCTAATGGTAGATAATTATGGAATAGTCTCCAGCAAAAGAAAGACATTGAGGGAGATATGAGCCTAGTCCAGATTTTATCTCCCCAAGTATTATCAGGCCAAGAGTGTGTTGTGCTATGGATCATGCTGTTTAAGGATTTCTTATTAGACTGTTTCAGTAGAAGTCTGTCAGATTTATCTGAGTTGATTGGAATTTGTAGAATCTGCTGTACACTGTCCTCATCCAAAATCTCCCTTAGCATGTTGACATTCCAATGATCATCCACCCAAAAATCAGAAACAGTAAGTTGGTGATTAAACTCAGCAGTGAAATTTAAAGTTCCTTCCCCAAGCCGGTTATCATGGTAGAAATTAACAGTCCCCTTGCCAACCTCCCAGCAGAAGAATTGGTTAGCCATTTCTCTAACTTTCAGCAGATTTTTCCAATGCTTGGAATCCCCTTGCTTTGGCCTTACAGAATTAGGATGTGACTTCCAGCAATACTTATCATTTAGAAATTTAGCCCACATTGTATCTTGCCTTCGGAATTTGATCCACTGCTTGCAATAGAAAAGGTAGCTCATCTGTTGAAAGCTTTTCATACCTAAGCCCCCAGCTTTGACTGGTTTGCAAACTTTATTCCAAACTGCCCAATGATATTGTTTTGCTTGACCATCCCATAGAAATTTGTTAAACATGGTTTCAATCAGTTTCTGAGTGCTCTTCTTCATTCTAACCATTTGCAAATGATAGAGGGGAAATGTTGAGAGGATACTCTTCAGTAATGTTAATCTACCACCATTAGATAGAAAAACAGTAGTCCAACAATTTAAGGCTGTTGTGATCTTTCTTACAACTTCATCATAATGGGACTGTTTCCTTCTTCCTTTGGTTAGCTGTACCCCTAAATATTTTAAAGGGAGATCTGCAGTAGTAAACCCAATGAACTCTTTCATCCACTGCTGATATTTGAACCCTTTGTCAGCTAGAAATTGACATTTCTTTTGATTTAATTCAAGGCCTGCAACCATAGCTAAATGATCTGTTATTTGCAATGATTTTCTAACACCAAGCTTGCTACCATTAGTGAAAATGATAACATCATCTGCATATGCCAAATGGCTGATTAACTGAGAAGAACCATGCTTAAAATGAAGGTATGGATAGTGATTATGTGCATCATTCAGAATTCTGGAAAAATAATCAAATGCTAAGATGAATATGGTAGGAGAAAGTGGATCTCCTTGTTTCAGACCCCTACCAGCTTTGAAGAAGCCACAGCTGCTACCATTAACTAGTACACTATAGTATGCATTAGAGAGCCATCTCTGGATTAATGTACAAAAAGAAGGGTGAAACCCTTGTGCCTTAAGTACAATATTAATAAACTGCCAGCTGAGAGTATCATAAGATTTTTTAAGATCCAGCTTAAGAATTAAGTTATGCCCTCTAAATCTTTTATCAAGATCCAATAACAATTCTTGAGCCAACAAACAGTTATCAGTTATGGTTCTACCCTGCACAAAAGCAGATTGGTTAGAGCTAATCAAATGATTAAGGTGTGGTTGTAGTCTCCCCACAAGAATCTTGCTAATGATTTTAGAAAAAGTAGTAGTGAGACTTATAGGTCTGAAATCAGTCCAATGGGATTTATGGTTCTCTTTAGGAATAAGCGCAATACTTGCAGCATCAAAATATTTAGGAAGATCAGTCCCAAGGAAGAAGGATTGTACAACCTGAATAAGGTCAGCACCCACAATTTCCTAAGCTTTAAGATAGAAGGTGGAAGTGAATCCATCTGGACCAATAGTCCTATTACCATCAATGCTTTTTAAAGCCTGCAAGATTTCCTGTTCATCTGGTAGGAAAGCTAAATTAAGCTGTTTCACATAGTCATAGTTATCAGAAAAAATTTCAGCAACAAAGGAAGTAGTTGATATTGGAGAAGCAGCAAACATGTTCTGAAAATACTGGACAACACTTTGGGAAATATTGGTTTGATCAGTAATCCAATTACCAGCATCATCCTTGATTTTAAGGATAGCATTAATTTTCCTTCTATGTTTAATGATTGCATGGAAATACCTTGAATTCCTATCCCCATAAAGAAATTTATCAACAGCAGCTTTTTGTTAGAGAAAAAGTTCCTCCCTTTCTAGAGCTTTTAAAAATTGTGACTGAGCAGTCCACAAATCTTGTGCCTGGTTCCCTCCCAAATCATTCATAGCTTCCATCACTTGTACTTTGGCTTCAACATCTTTGACCTGTTGAAAAACATTACCAAACTGCTGTTTATTCCACAGTCTTAACTTATAAGCTACATTTTTGTGCAGTCTCCATAGTTTCACAAGAGGGTTACAGATAGGATAATCAGGTATATTCCAGGCTCTTTTCACCACAGCTAAGAAACTATTATGAGTGCACCATACATTTAGGAACCTGAACTGTGAACATCCCTTATAAGAACTGTATGAGATCTGAATCAACAGGGGTGAGTGATCAGAGGTAGATCTATGTAAATGTTGTACCTATGTGATGGGGAACATTTGCAGCCAAGAATCATTTGTTAATACTCTATCCAATCTCTCTAACAGTTTACCTCTTTGCCATGTGAAAGGGGAACCAATGAATCCAATATCAAATAACCCAGCTGTAGTAATATTTTGAGAAAATTGCAACATAGAATTTAAATCAGGTGTTCTGCCCCCTTTCTTTTCACTTGGGTCTCTAATGCAGTTAAAGTCCCCACTCACAATCCAATTGGAAGGGTTGTTGAGACTGATATGGCACAATTCTTTCCAAAGAGATTCCCTATCCATATGAGTACATCCAGCATATATGAAAGTAGCACTACCATGAAATTGGTGTATATATATATATATATATATATATATATATATATATAAAGATGGTGGCGGTCGGTTCCTTTGCTCGCTAGTGGTTTGGCTGGTAATGGCTTCCCGGGTGGCGGTCGGGTCCTTTGGAAGGCTTTCCAAGGTTTTGGGTGCTGTTTGGTTTTCGGGTTTGATGTTTCTAGAGGTGGTGGGTGGCTGGTAAGGTTCTTTCAAGTTATTTTGATCTTTCCCGGCAAATAATTTGAACTATTACTGTTCCATTGGCTGAGTTTGCTTCCTGAGTGTTGCTTGCAGTCACTTTCTCCTACCAGATTCTTCTTCTTTAATTGTGTTTACTGATGTTACATTAGCTCTGGTAATCTTTTTGTAATGGCTGGGGTAAACGCCTCCACCTCTTATGCATCTGCATTAAGTAAAGGCTTGCCTCCTGCTAAAGCTGCAGACAAATTACTTTTTCCACAGAACCTACATGATGCGGCAGCTGGGAAATCTGATTGCCCTTTCATTAGACCTCTTGGTTCTAAGGAGGGCAAATCGACTATTTTTTTCACTACTAAGGAAATGGAAACACTTGTTGAAGCTATTAAATTCTCCATTGTGGGACAATTCCAATATGGCCATCCTAAGATGGAATTAGTCAGGAACCTTTTTGAGCAAATTCCCTTTGTGGGACAATGGAAAATTGGAGTGATGGATGGTAGGCATCTACTCATCAGATTATCCAGAGAAGAAGACTATGCAAGATTAATTGGATTGCAGACTATGCAAATAGCTAACACACAAATGAAATTTATCAAATGGTACCTCGGTTTTGACCTGACTAAAGAACCTCCCCTTAAACCGATATGGTTTAAATTTCCTAATCTGCCAATTGAACTGTATCACACAAATGCTCTGTTCCAAATTAGTAGAGCATTAGGAACTCCCCTAAAAGTGGACCCCTCCACTTCTGATTTGGGGAACACTCATGGAGCTAGAGTGCTGATTTAGAGAGATGTCTCACTTCCTGAGTTAGATAAGCTGTGGATTATCATCTCGGATAGTGGTGAAGGATTTTGGCAAGAAGTCCAATTGGAAACCAAACCAGTGTTTTGTAAACACTGCAGAATGTTTGGACATTTCATGGAGAAATGTTATAGATTAAAACCCCCTCTCAAAAAGCATGTCAAGGCCCAACCAATGGTGCAACAGACCAGGGATACTGTTAAAGGAAATTCAATGGAAGAACCTATTGCTCTAGACTCTTTGGTTAAAGATTCCAGTTTGACCAGAGAAGTTACCCCAGAAAAAATTCAAGATAATCTAACAACTCCTACTGAAGAAGATACCCCTACATTACCCCCTGAACTTCCAGTTATAGCAACACAAGATTTAAACAGTGAAGAAAGCATTGAGCAGGAGATTATACCCTCCACAGATATAATAATAAAATCCCAGAACAATATGGAAGCCACCTGGCAGGAACAAAAAACAAGAAAGAAGAATAAGGTGTTGTCTGAACTGCAGAAACTGACCCTAGGTGGGGACTGCAACTCTACTCTCCCTGATAATAGAAGTGGTAGAACTAGATTTAGATCAAGACCTGCTTCTGCTCACTCCCCACCCCAACCTAAACCACCAGATGTTTAATTTTTTATGTTGGAAGATTAGGGGTGTGGCCCACCCCTTATCCCTTAAAAGGCTACTTCATCTTTTTAAGAAACACCATCTTTGGGGTATTGTGCTCTTGGAACTAATGGTGCACAAAAATAAATCCAAACTCTTTTCCAGGTTTGTTGGTCGTTCTATTTTTACTAACTCCTCTAATAAAATCGGGTTATAAGCGAGCAGGAACTCCATTGAAAAGTTATTGTGGACCACCCTCAATTGGTTCATTTACACTGTACTGTTAATGGAATCACTTTTGCTACTACTTTTGTATATGCTGGCTGCACTAAAACTGCAAGAAGAGAACTTTGGCAGGAAATCCATTTACTCAGCTCTACGGAGAATCACAGCTGGATTGTGGGTGGAGACTTTAACAATATTTCTTCTACTGTTGAAAAATCTGGTGGCAAACCACCAAATCTTACCAAACTCACTGAGTTTAATGATAACATCCAAAGAGCTAGCCTTTTTGATTTGGGGTTTCAAGGGAACCCTTTTACTTGGAGGAGGGGTAAGATTTGGGAGAGATTAGATAGATTTCTGGCTAACAACTCATGGCACCAAACTTTCCTTCATACAACCATTTCCCACCTCAATTTTGTTGGGTCTGACCACAGACCCTTACTTATTTCCATTACTACTCCCCCCAACATAACCACTCCCCCCCCCCCTTTAGATTTTTGAATTTTTGGTCCTCCCATCCTCAGTTCCAATCACTTATCTCCAAGCAGTGGACTGGTTGTCCCCACTCTAACCCTTTCATCAGACTTCAGAATCTTCAACTGAAATTGGCTGATGTTCTCTCCCACTGGAGTTGGGAGTCTATTGGTGGCATCACTCAAAATATTTTACAGGCTGAGAAGGCTCTATCTTCTCTGGAAGTTGCTGCTCTCTCTGATGAAACTAAGTATTGCTAGATGGTGGCTACTCAAGAACAATTGCTTACCCTTATTGATTGGCAGGACCAATTCCTAAGACAAAAAGCTACCATTTCCAAATTCAAAGATGGAGATAGGAACACCAAATTTTTTCAAGCTTGGATTAAGTACAAAAGGAAATGTAATGCTATTCATTCCATATTAAATGATTAAGGTAGTCTACTGAATGAGGAAGCTACTATTGCTAATGATGCTGTCAAGTATTTTCAGGAACTTCTCACTTACAAGCCTGGCAGCAGACCCCCTATTGATGATAGCCTGTTTAACAAAGAATATAACTACACTCACTCTCTCCAATTAGCTGATATTCCTTCACAAGAGGAAATATGGGTGACAATTAATTCTATTGACAGCTCTAAAACAAGCAGTGGCCTCGATGGGTACAAGGTCTGAATTCTATAAAAACCCGGAACACTTGCAAAGCCGAGGTAACAACTGCTATTCAAAGCTTCTTTACTGGAAGGGATATTCCCCAATATTTCCATGCATCTACTACTGTACTTGTGCCCAAGATCAATGCCCCCAAGTGCTGGAATCACTATAGACCAATCAGCCTAACCACTGTTATCAGCAAGGTTATCAGTAAAATCATTGTAGGCAGATTGCAACCTCACCTTGCTCATATTATCAGCCCCAACCAATCAGCTTTTGTAAAAGGCAGATCTATAGCTGATAATGCCCTCCTTGCTCAAGAACTTTTGCTTGATTTGGATAGATCTTGTAGGGGAGGTAACATGATTTACAAGCTTGACATTAAAAAGGCATATGATACTATTGATTGGAACTTTATTCTTCAGGTGCTAAATGCTAGAGGTTTTTCTACTGCTTTCTGTTTACTCATAAAAAGATGGCTTCAGAATAACAACCATTCACTCCTCATTAATGGTAAATGTTGGGGAGACTTCAGAGCCACTAGAGGGCTTAAACAAGGAGATCCACTTTCACCCACCATTTTTATTATTGTTATGGACTATCTCTCTAGGCTGCTGGAAACTCAAGTCTCAAACCATCCTTATGCTCAATTTCACCATAGGTCTGATATTATCATTTCTCACCTATTATATGCTGATGATACAATGATATTTTCCAGGGCTTCTAAAGCAGCTGTTAAAAAGGTGATGAGCTGCCTCAACAATTTTCAACAGATTTTTGGCCTTCAATTCAACAAAAATAAATGTGAATTGCTATTCCCCAACAATATCCATCCTAATATTATCCACTGGACTACTGTCTTCACTGGTTTTTTCAAAACCAGCCTTCCCATGAAATATTTGGGGGTTATCTTAATTAAAGGCAGAACTAAACAAAGTCATTTTGAAGAGATCATTGGCAAGCTGAACACTCATCTCTCAAGTTGGTCCAATTCCTTCCTTTCATCTGGTGGTAGAATAACTCTTCTGAATAGCATGTTAACCTCATTTCCTTCTTATATTTTACAAATGACTTGCCTGAAGAAAAGCTCCATAATTCAGATTGAGAGAATCTTTAACAGATTCCTTTGGACTGGTCAAAGAAAACAAATTCCTTGGGCCAGCTGGCAAAGGGTAGCCTTGCCTAAAGAAGCTGGTGGTTTAGGTTTTAAAGGCTTGAAGCATCTACAACAAGTCAATTTTTGTAAGTTATGGATCCATTTCAGGGAGCAAAATTCTCTCTGGGCTCAATTCATGAAAGGTAAATACTGCAGAAATACCCATCCTTTATCCTCTCAAATCAAAACAGGAATATCTAGAATCTGGAAACAAATGCTCATCAACAAAGAGACAGCTGAATCCCTCATATACTGGGAGTTAAGCAAGGGTGACATTCTGTTTTGGCATGATAAATGGTGTCAAAGGGAGATATTGGTTCCACTTCCTAATATTAATAAAGATTACTTCCTTGTCTCCAGCTGCTGGGAGAATATGAATTGGTCTATTCCTAAACTGCAACTCTTCCAAGTTGACTCTGCAGTGGATCAGGTGGCTCAAATCCCTTTTGATAGGTATCAGCTGGATAAGCTCGGATGGTTAAATGGTAAGAGTAATAGCATTACCAAACATATTTACCTTAGTATCAACTCTTGGAATCAGGTCAGCTAGGGTAAAACTATTTGGAACAAATATCTTACTCCTTCCATGTCCTTCCTCATTTGGAGAATCTTTCATGGTTTTGTTCCAACAGATGATATTCTAAAACTCAAAGGCTCGAGAGGCCCTTCCAAATGCCTCCTCTCGTGGAGCAAATTCTCGAAACATTGAAACACCTCTTTTTTAAATGCTCCTTTTCTCGGGAGGTTTGGTCGGGTCCGCTTCGAAAATTGAACATTAACCAGTTATTGTTAGATTGGCGAGATTTAACCGCTCGCCGGAAATCCCGGCGAAAGCTAAAGTTGGGGAGATCCCACTTATTGTGGCTTGGTTCATTTGGATGCACAGAAATGGGGTGAAGTATGATGGGCTGCTTAGCAAGACTGAAAGGTTGGTAACCCATTGCCTCTCTTTTATCTCAAAGTTAATTTCTGTTAAAAAGTTTGCAAACATCATTCAGTCATCTTTGACTACTGATAGACCTATTCTTCATAGAATCATTCAGATCTATTGGAAAGCTCCCAGCCCTCCTTTTATTAAAGTCAATACTGATGGAGCCTTCACTAATCAGAATGCTGGTATAGGTGGGCTTTTCAGGGGTCATACAGGGAAAGGCTTACTTTTTTTCCAAGCTCCAACTACTGTTGTTGATCCATTAGAAGCTGAATTGGCTGCTGCTTTTTGGGCACTTCACATTGCTACTCTATTTCAGTGGTCTTCTATCATTGTGGAGGGAGACTCATCTACCTTAATACAGTACTTTCAGAATGATCTTCCCCCTCCTTGGCACCATTCTACTTGGGTTTATAAAATCAGAGCTTTGCTGCCCCATCTTACAGTGCATTTTAATTTTATTTTCAGGGAAGGTAACAGACCTGCAAATTGGATTGCTAAAAGAGCCCTCTCATCACAGGAGATAATGGTCTCTTCTACTCTACCTTCCCAGTTACAATATCTAATCCAGGCTGACTCTTATCAAGCTCCCCACTTCAGAATTATGGAGGAGGGAAACATGCCTGCAAATTGGATTGCTAATAGAGCCATCTCATCACAGGAGATAATGGTCTCTTCTACTCTACCTTCCCAGTTACAATATCTTATTCAGGCAGACTCTTATCAAGCTCCCCCCTTCAGAATTATGGATTAGTGCCCTCTGATTATGCTATCTCCAAGCATTCTGATATCTGCTGACCCTCCTCCCCTACTGCAACTGTTGATGGAAACTGATAGGATTCAAGCTCCTTACTTCAGGATGGTTGGCTTCTAGGCTTTCAGCTTTCTCCTGGAAGCAGATATGTATCTGGCTGGATGTTTGTAACTTCTGCAGCACCTACAATCAGCTCCTTAACTTCTTTGGGAATGCCATAGCAGTATGCAGAGTTTAGTGTCTTTTCTTTTCTTTTGGATTAGTTTTTATTGGGCAGATTTTGGGATAGGTTATTTTACACTTAGTTAGGTATTTTCTTCTTTTGGTGTGGAGTTGTATTGGGTTGAGTTGTTCCCTTTGGGAAATTTCTGTAACTTCACTCTTTTGAATCAACATGTAGGGAGCCAAGAGTAGCTCCTTCCCCAAAATATATATATATATATATATTTGGTTGAAACCTATATATATATATATATATATATATATATATATATATATATATATATATATATATATATATATATATATATATATATATATATATATATATATATATATATATATATATATATATATATTTTTTCATTCGAGCAAAAGTCAACAAAGTTTACATACATCTAATATAGGGAATATCAGTCAAATCCCCAAAAAGTAAAAGCTTTAAAGGATCATCGGGTTTAACGTAAAAAATAATCCTTTCGAGCTGCAAGTAGCATGTTTGGCCAACCGGCTAGCAAGGTGTGGTTACCTTCTCTAAAGATATGAGACCACTTGAGGGTGAGAGAGCCAAATGTAGAGAGCAATGTTCTGTAAGGGTCTACCAAATTCCATGGAGGAGGGGATAATCCTTGTATTATATTAACAAGCTCGCCGAGAGTCGATTCAATCCGGACAAATTGGTAGTTCAAAGCTTTAGCAAGTAATCGGGGCCCAATAAGCAGCTTGGAGTTCGCAGTGGAGAGCCGACAGTGAGATGATAGGTACTTGGAAATACCATAGTAACTTACCTCCAAAATTTCTACAAACTGCCCCAATTCCAGCAGCAGAGTTAGTGAAACTCCCATCTATATTTATTTTTATCCATGGTGGAGGTGGAAGGGACCACTTCAGCAATGTAGGTTTTCTTTTATTAGTGGGCTCCAACAAAGGGCTTCTTACTCGTAAAATCTGCAGCAGTTAGCCACCATATGATTAATATTGCAAGTTCTGTTGTCAAACTTCACTTGATTCCTATGCATCCAAACAAACCAGCAGATAACTAAAGGTAAATGGAACCATTTTTCAATTTTCCGGTCCTCCCAACAAGCCTCCCAATTGAGCCAATTGTAATTAAGGTGATTAAGATGGAATTGTTGTAAAACAGTAATCCACACCTATTTAGTGACAGTGCAATGGAGAAAGAGGTGGGAAAATGATTCTTCCTAAGCTTGACATAGCCAACATCTGGAAGCAAGTCTTAGGCCTTTGAGTTTTAAAATATCATCTAAAGGAAGGTAATGATGGAACATTCGCCAGCAGAAGTATGACATAGAGGGGGATAAAAGCCTGGTCCGCATTTTCTCCCCCAAGAAGTATCGTGCCAAAGTCGAAGTGAGCTATGAATCATTTGATTGAAAGATTTTTTATTAGACCGCTTCGATAGGATTCTATCAAGTTTAGTTGGATTAATGTGGATTTGAATAATCCGTTGTATGCTCTCCCCATCCAAAATTTCATTCGACTCGTTGACATTCCAATGATCCTCCACCCAAAAATCTCGCAATGAGTTAGTTGGTGATTGAAATCGGCATAGAAATTTAAAGTACCATCTCCTATCTAGTTATCATAATAAAAATTCACCTCCCCTCGCCCACTTCCCAGCAGAAATACCGATCGTCATATCCCTAACTTTCAAAGAAACTTCTCCAATGCTTAGAATTGTCTTGGCATTACAGAATTTGGGTGAGCTTTCCAACAATATTTGTCAAACAAGAATTTTTCCCACATGGTATCTTTCCTTGAATTTAATCCACTTGCTTACAATAGAACAAATGGCTCATACGGTTGGAAATTTCTCAGCCCTAGGCCCCCGGCCTTGTTTGGTTTGCAAACCTTGTTCCATATTGCCCAATGATATTGTTTGGTTTGGCCTTCCCAGAAATTTATTAAACATTGTTTCTATCATTTTCTGAGTGCTCTTTTTCATTCTAACTATTTGTAAGCGATAAAGGGAAAGGTTGAGTATACTCTTAAGTAAAAGTTAATCTTCCACCATTAGACGAAGAGTAGTCAGCAGTTTAATGTTGATGTAATCTTCCTAACAACTTCATCATGCTGAGATTGCTTCCTCCTTCCTTTATTTAACTGCACTCCACTAGATATTTCAAGGGAGATCAGCGGCTGAAAATCATGTGCTCTTTCGGCCACTGTTGATATTTGAACCCTTTCCCGACCAAATATTGACACTTCCTTTGGTTTAATTCCAGACCTGCTACCAAGGCTAGGTGATCAGTCAGTTGCAAAGTTTTCTTTACAGCAAGCTTACTTCCATTGGTGAAAATGATGACATCATCGGCATATGCCAAATGACTTATAATGCAGCGAAGAACCATGCTTAAAATGAAAGATAAGGATAAAGTGTTTTGACGTATTCAGAGTTAAGATAGTAATCAAAAGACAAGATGAAGATGGTTGGAGAAAGTGGGTCTCCTTATTTCAGCCCCCTACCGGCTTTTAAGAAAACCACAATTGCGGCCATTAACCGATTACCTTGTAATAGGCATTGGACGATACATCTTTGAATTAAAGTACAAAAAGCGGGATGGAAACCTCTAGCTTTAAGTACTAGATCAATAAATTTCAACTGATAGTATCATATGCCTTTTTAAGATCCAATTTGAGAAGTAAATTGTATGCCTACATTTCTTATCAATATCAAGTAACAATTCCGAGCCAAAGACAATTATCGGTAATAGTTACGCCTGCACAAAAGCGATTAGTTGTTGATCAATTGGTTAAGATAGGGTTGTAATCTCCCCACAAGTGCTAATTATTTTAGAAAAAGTAGTGGTAAGTGATAGGTCGAAATCAGTCCGAGTTTTTTGAGTGCCCTTGGGAATAAGAGCAATCTTGTTCTTGCCAAATATTTAGGAAGATCCGACCCAAGAAAGAAAAAAGTGAAGCCCCTTTGAATAAGAGCAGCACCCACAATATCCCAGGCTTTTAATATAAAATGTTGGTAAAGACACTTGGACCAGGTTGTTTTATTACCATCAATGTTGTTCAATGCACCATTATCTCACATTTATCAGGAAGGAAAGTTAAATTAAGCTGATTCACATAATCTTGATGATCAGAAAACATCTCAGCAACAAATGAAGTAGAGGATATAGGCTGTTCAGCAAACAAATTCTGAAAATGTAATACAGCACTTTGTGAAATAGAAGATTGATCGGTAACCCGATTACTGACCTCATCTTTGATTTTAAGTATAGTATTTATTTTTCTTAAATGTTTTAATATTTTGCATGAAAATACTTAGGTTCCTGTCCCCATAGAGGTATTTATTCACAGCAGCTTTTTGTTGTAGAAAAGCCTCTTCCCTTTCCGAGGCTTGGAAAAAAATCTTGAGCAATTTTCGAAGCTCATGTGCACACGAATCCCTCCCAAATCATTTAGCAGCTTCTAACAAATGAACTTTGGCTTCTGCATCTTTAACTTGCTGAAAAACATTACCAAACTGATTCTTATTCCACAATCACAGGTTTAAAAGCTACATTCTTTTGCAATCTCACGAGTCTCACAAGAGGGTTGCAGCTAGTGTGATCCAAAACATTCCAGGCTCTGTGCACTTCGGCTAAAAAACTATTATGAGTGCACCAAACATTGAGAAATCTAAAGCTAAAGTACCCTTTGTAAGAACTGAAAGAAATCTGTATCAGTAGTGGGGAGTGATCAGATGTTGCTGTGTAAATGCTGCACTTGAGTTATGGGAAAGGTGTTGAGCCATTGATCATTAGCTAAAACTCTATCAATTCTCTCAAGCAGATTACCTCTCTTCCATGTGAAAGGGGTTCCAATATAGCCTAGATCAAATAATCCTGCATTAGTGATATTCGAGAGAATTGTAACATGGTATTAAGGTCGGGGAGTTCTTCCCCCTTTCTCACTAGGATCTCTTATGCGGTTAAGGTCTGACAATCCAGTGGAAGGGTTATTGAAAATGTGATCGACCACGGCTCTTTCCAAAGAGAATCTCTATCCATAGAATTACACCCGGCATAAATGATAGTAGCACTGCTGGAAAGAATCCAATCAGCCCTTAAATGTAGAAATTGATAATTATCAAGTTCAACATTGCGGTTAGCTCCTTTCTTGTAAAAACCCAGATCTTATTGTTACGGTTGGTGTGAAAATGGAATCCGGGAAATCTTTTAGTAAATTTAGAGATGTTGGTATGTACCATATGTTCAAGTAATGCTATAATCCGCAGTTTTAAAGGTCCTGTTAAGATGTAATAATCTATTAAGGGTGCCGGGACTTGCCACACCTAACATTCCAACAAATCAGATTAATCATGGTGTAATGCTTTACCGGCCCTAGTAATTCTAGGGGGTGTTGCATCGAGGCTTGATCCATACCAATAATATTAGACTTAGATAGATTTTGCAGCTCCATAATATCTTTTCTCCTCCTTCTACTTTTCGTGAGACGAGCACCATCGCGGTAGTTGCTAAATTCTCGAAGTCATTTGGGCGATTCCCCGAGTTGTAGGACTTGGGGGTTATAAAGTGGCACACATCGGAAGTAATGCAGGATCACTTCCTTAGTAGCATCCACTCTCTGTCTGACACTTGTGATCCTAGATGTGAGTGGCGACTGCCGGGCTCCTTAACAAAAGTGTTGGATAAATCATCTTGTTGTAAATTCTTTGTCCTCCTCCTCTTGCTTCCTTGCGAGACTAGACGCCATCAGAATTATGCGGACTCACATCCTCGGCTACGGTAACAAATACAGCATTATTCATAACATTATCTCCTAATCTCTATTGGTAGATCTACATATTTCCCGATAAGTACACTGTGATTGATGCATAATTTTTTAAACTCCCCCTCCTTATCAATGGCCCATTAAGACTGTATTTAGAATTGCAAGTTCTTCATTATTCGATCACAGGAAGTAACTGGAACATTGCCAACTGGAATCACTGGAGATATAGGTGGATTTCAGTCTTCTTAGTAACCTTATTATTAACATTATAAGGTCTTAGTCGGGGTGGAGTTTAAAACATTGTTCCATGGTGTGGCCAAACGGTGACGGTCATTTGCAATACAATGGTTGATATTCCATAACAATGGGTTGCCAATAACCATTATTAGCGATTACCCCAAAAAAGCCAAACCCCATCAAATAAGGTTGTGTAATGTCTCTTTCTACGAGGAATCTTGCATTGGAATTCCTGGTAACATTAGCGGGGGATATCAAGTTTAAGTGGCCTCCCATGCTTGTATTTAATGTAGATGATTTATGATTGCTAAAGGAAGTTTAAGTTAGGAAGAAATTTGAACCACACTGGAACTATAGGTGGTTCTTTAGTTGGATCAAAGTCCAATGTCCACTTGAGGAGCTTCATGGGTTTCCCATCTATCATGATAACTTTTTTAGAAAATACTGTGCATAATCCTCCTCCCTTGTAAAGTTTGCAACATAATGTGTCTGTCAAAAACCCCCTAATTTCAAGCGCCCACCAGCTTCAAACCATCAACCTGACTTTTTCTCAAAATGTCCAGTTTAGGATGTCAATGGAATTTCCTACCAGTAAATTTATAGGGCTCCGACTAGTTTGAATCTCCTCCTCGGTGAAAATCGAGCCGGTTCCCGACCTACCGTGCATTTTCTAATGAACTCACACTCAGCTTTCCCATCCATTGCATCATGAAATAATTGAGGGAACACCAGCTTATCTCCTAGAGTGGTTCCACCCTTCTTCCTAACTATAACTTCAGCAAAGTGCCCCTCAACAAAGTGGATCCCATCAGTGAGATCTTGGCCATGTCAATGTGCGTCAACACGGTAAATTCAAAAAATAATGAGCCCGGGAAGGGAGAGAAAATCCCCCTCACCCACAACCAAAGGAAGAAAAGAGCTGAAGGCTTCCAGCTTCTTACTAACCACCTTCCTCTGCACCGACACGGCCGCTCACCCTTAGCCGACCTAGCGAGCACCTCCCTCCAAACCGACGCCATTTATATATATATTTTTAAAAAAAGGAGCAACACAGAGGGCTCCTACATGTTACTAATAAAAGTACAAAATCATTGATGGAAATGCTCCCGACTAACAAAAAAACCTAATGGAGGCCATTCCTAAAGACACAAAAAACAATAGAACTAAAAGCTTGGGTGAGTGAAAATATATGTATACATATGTAAATATGTATAATTATAAAAGTAAAGTTAAAAAAAAAAAAAGTGGTTTGGTACAAAAAACCCCACAGCACCAAGAAATTCCATCGAGAACACGGGGGGGTGTCGCCAATCGATATGTGGGAGCTGAAGCTTATCTCCATTAATTAAAATTTTAGGAATCAAAGGGGTTGAGGCCACTAAAACCTGCTGGGATCTGGCCCTAACTGCTAACCAATGGGCCACTTTACCCTCCTAGGAATTGAAGAAGAGGTAAAATGGGTGGGTTTAGCTTGATTAATTTGTTTTCTCCAATAGTCTTGCATCGAGGTTGTAGACCCGGTTTGCTGAAGAATGTTAAGTAGAACGGTGGAATCAACTTCTAGCCAAATATTCCGACCAGTTAGCAATTTTGGCAATATGCATAGCATACTCCACAGCAATAAATTCAGTCTCCAATGCATCCTACTGGCTTTCACGGGTGCATAGAAGAAAAGTAGGCGAGTTACCATAAGAGTTTAGAAAATTATCACTCCTGCATTATCCTTAGAGAAAGCTGCCATCAGTATTAATTTTGATGGTTGGGTTAGTAGGGGAAGCCATCTAACCAGCTTAACTTTTTTCCAACATTAGGTAGGAGCTCAGTGTACAGCAGTTGATGAAACCCTTGTGTTTAATGATTTTGTGTAGATATGTTTTACAGTTATTGGCTACTTTATCTGATAGCAGCTATCCCATCAAATTTGGCACTGTTTCTGGCCATCACAGAAACCACATCACAATGTAGTGTAGAGTATTAACCTTCTGATTTTTATTCATCCAAAGTGTATGAATATCTTCCCGGCAATAAGTATGGTTCTTCTGACCATTGGTTAGATGCGACCATACAGTTCTGGAAAAGGAGCGATTAAAATATAGATGAGGATGGATTCATCATGTTGATGGCAGAACACATTTAGAGGGCCCCCTAAAGACCTTTAGTTTAAGAATATCATCGGTTAGGATGATGCCATGGAGAAGGTTCTCCGAGCACAAAAGGACATGGAAGGGGACAAAATTTATTCCAAATGGAGTTTCCCAGGGAACAGAGGCCAATTGAAAAGACTCCTGTAAATAGTTTTAGTTATATTTTGATTGTGGTGATTACTCCAACAAACTTTATCTGGACTACTTTGATCAAACTTGATGGTAGAAATCTGCCTTGTGAATGATCTGTAAAATGGCATATATATATATATATATATATATGTATATATATATATATATATATGTATATATATATATATGTATATATATATATATATGTATATATATATATATATATGTATATATATATATATATATATATATATATGTATATATATATATATATATATATATACATATATATACATATATATACATATACATATATATACATATATAGATGTATATCTATATATATATATATATATATATATATATATATATATATATATATATATATATATATATATATATATATATATATATATATATATATATATTTTTTTTTTTTTTTTTTTGGGGGAAGGGCTTGACTTTGGGCTCCCACCATGTTGATGTAAAGGGTGAAGTTACAAAATATCCCAAATGGGAGACAACCAAAAACTGAGTACAAAATACTCCACACCAAAAAGGAAACACCTAAAATAAGAAAGTAAAGAAAACCTATCTCCAAAATGTGTATGAAAACCATAAATCAAGCAAATAGAAAAAGATAAAAACTCGAGGCACAAATCAAGGAGTAAGGGGGCTGATTATGGGAAAACAAAGGACCACCCACAAGCCTGAAATAAAAAAAAAAAAAAGCTCGTGAAACCACTCTGAAATAGGGACCAGGGGCCTTGTAATTGAACGAATCCACTGAAGGAGCAAAACGGCGGGAAAACTGGAACCACCATCCCCAGACCAAAACACAAACAAATCAGTAGCTCACAACTGCGAAATATGGTGCCTTTAAGCAGTCCAGCATCCATCAGAAATTGTAGATGAGGGTTGGGAGTAGTAGCCACCATCACACGAAGAGTAGTTTTAGCATTTCTAGCAAGCCAATGAGCGAGGTCTATTCCCTTCCTTATAGATATGGCTATACTTAGTGTTGGACTGAATTGCAAAAGCCTTAATTTTATTGATCGAGTACATGCTGCCATTTTAATTGATTATCATTAGGAGAGGGCCAGGCTAGATGTTGATTTTGCTTTAAGGCATTAATAACCACAGCAGAGTTATTTTCCACAATGATGAAATTCCGGTTGAAAGCCTTAGCAAGTTCAAGAGCCTTACAAATTGCTGCCCAGTTAGATTCCAAAACATCTTCAGCAATGTGAGGAGATTGAAAATATGCAAGGCATCTTCCTCATGATTCCTGAACAAACCCCCACGGCCCGGCCCCCTCGGCCGAGTAGGAACCATTTGTGTTGGCCTTAATGTAAAGAATTGGAGTGGGTAGCACCCGATAGAATGTTTGAATGTGGTATCTTATAATGTGTTGTTTTTGTGTGACCTTCAAAATGGCTGGGAAATTCATAGCTGGATCAGCTTAAGCGAAAGGATAATTACCCACCTTGCTTGTATCAGCAGTCTTGACACCATTCTCAAATTTGATTGAATTTCTATGCATCCAAATAAACCAAGTAATAATGAGAGGGATGGTACCCAATTTAGACTTCTGCCAAGAAATCCAGTAGCTGCTCGGATCAACCAGTCCGGGGATGGTGTTTATGTTAATCTCTCTAATGATCCCCTTCCACCTCTTGGGAAAAATTACGATGGAAAAACATATGTTGAGCTGTCTCTTCCTCCACCCCACAGGGGATAGCATTTTGAAGGTCCTCTGATCCCCTTTAGCTTTAGTATATCATCTGTAGGAATAAGCTTATGAAACACTCTCAGGTGAGAAAAGACATAGAAAGGGTGAGATATTTGTTCCAGATAGTTGCCCCAATGCACTTTAGGCCACTCATGGATCTTTAGATATATTTGTTTAGTAATCTTGTGAGTATTACCATTACTCCAAATGATTCTATCATACTTATTTTTATCAAAAGGGATGGTGGCAATCTGGTGAGCAGATTCAGCAGTGACAAATTTCTGAAGTTCTGTAAAAGACCACTTCTCCCTTTCCCAACAATTTGAAACGATGAAGCAGGTTTTATCAATGGGATGGCTTCCTTCATATGGGAGGGCACCCGATTGTCTTCCCAGAAATTAGCCTGGCCATTGCCCGGCTCGACTATACGGTGATTCTGCAATTTCCTTATTCTTCAGCATATGATATATATAGATATATATATATGTATATATATATATATATATATATATATACATATATCTATATATATATATGTATATATGTATATCTATATATATGTATATATGTATATGTATATATATATGTATATATATATATATATATATATATATATATATATATATATATATGTATATATATATAATATAATAAATGGTAGGTGCTGCGCTGGGGTTTCAATGGAGCTAGTGGACGAGAGTTGGCGAGTGTGCGGTCAAGGTGGTGGAAGGTGGTCGGAAGAAGAAGGAAGTCTCCTTTTTTTTCATTTTGGTTCTTTGTTTGGGTTGGGGGTAGTGTTTTCTCCTTTCCCGGGCTCTTTTCTAGTTCGAATTTTGTTGGAGTTCTTGTTACATTGAGGAATGGCCCAGGACCTCACTCGAGCTGATCCTCACTTCATTGGAAGGGCACTTTTGCGAAATGAGGTCGAGGAAGGAAGGTGGCACTACCCTTGGTGATAAATTAGTGTTCCCGCATTTCGTGATGCCATGGAGGAAAGCTGAGTGGCGATTCATCGGGGAAATGCACAAGGAAGGCGGGGAAAAGGCGGCACTAATCTTCAACGAGGAGGAACTAAAAAACTATACGAGACAGCATAGGTTCACATTGGTTGGGAAGTTCCGATTTGGACTCCCACGAAGCTTGATGTTTTAAAGAGAGAAAGCTGAGTTGATGATTTTAAGCGGGTAGGCATTTGGAAAATAGGGGTTTTGACGGCGGACATATAATGTTGCAGCTTGCTGGAGAAAGGAAAGTTATGCCCGAGCCTGCCGAAAGGGGCGTTATGATAGATGGAAGCCAGTGGTACTAAAGTGGACGTGGAATTTTGATCCTGCTGAAACCACTATTGTTCTGTTTGAAAGTTCAGCCTTCCCAATTAAAACTCCCTTCAACAATCATAGAATCCATCTGTAATGTGGCGATTCCATGGGGGAGACCATAAACGACGTACATCGGCTAATCTTGCAAAGGTCTCAATGCCGGATTTCTAGTAGAGGATATCACTCGGCCATATTGATGGGGTTTGGTTGGGGGCCTGCCAATAATGGTGCGCGGCCCCATAATCAACTTTAAGATTTGTTTTAATTAAAACATAAAAACACTTGGAAATTAAGACCTTCTCTAAACCATAACACTTCTCTCATCTCTTGATTTATGATTTCTAAAACTAAACCCTCTGCAACAACAAGGAGCTCGGAGCATAGTGGGCAACACTGCCATCATCGTGAGCAAAACTCGGATCTACTGCAACAAAACATTTCTTAGAACTAAATAACTAAACCATAGGACTTCGAGGTAGTTTGCCAAGTGCAACATAAATCCTCAACCTTTTGTTAGGCATTTTCATTGCAAATTAAGCCCTAACCGGTCTTAGGATTCCGAGGTAGTCGTCCGATACGACATTAAGCCTCACATCTTCGAGGCTATTTGTGTGATCACATCATACGAATATAAGTCCTAATTAATTAAAAATTGGCAAGATCAAAACATTAAAAAACATTAGGGCCTTCTTAAATTCAAGCCAAACAATAGGATAGTCGGAAAATTACCGAAGTTCGCTTCGAATCTGTGATTTCTCCTACCTTTGTTCCTTTGAATTCCCAAAATAAAATGTTCCAAATTTGATCCATTCCCTATGGAAATTCCAAAATTCAATCCCTTGAAAACTTAAACTTTGAAATTCTTGAGAGCAAAACTACTGATTATTATCGAGAGTTTTCTTAGGTGATTCCCGTCACTTAAGATGTAATTAACTATAAGGGCTTGCCCTTATAGAAAACTTTAAGAACCCAGGTAATATAAACCCTGTTTAATGCTTTCATATTAAGCAGGGGAACTTGTCGGCAAATAAAATGGTTTCGCAGACCAAACGGATGTCACAAACCTTCTAGTTTATTTAATCGAGCCCCACCACCAAACAGTGTGCCTATTCTTCGGAATAGACACGCGGTTTGTGGTGCGGTGCTCGTTTATATAAACTATTTGAGATGTGAGATCAGTTTGATTTCATATTTTAAAATTTTTAAAATTATTTTCAAAATCAAAATACTACTTTACAAATTATATATATATGTAAATTAAATTTAAAATTCGTCGACAATTTCTGTAGGCGACCCCTTTTTAAAAAGATTAAACGACACAACCTAAAAATAGCCGACAAGCTTTGGAATAAAATTCATGAGATTAGTTTAACAATGTCTGTAGGTTGGAAGGTGGGTGGAGATTTCAATTGCATTTAGTGAGAAGAATGGAGGCAGGAATCCCAATCTAAATGAGATGTTGAAATTTACTCATGATATTCATTCTGCCAAGCTTGTTGATATTGGCTTTGAAGGTTCTCCTTTTACTTGGAAGAGAGGATCCTTATATGAATGACTTGATAGAATATTAGTTAATCAATCTTTGATTAACATGTTCCCTATTTCCAAAGTTAAACATTTGACTAGAATGGGTTCTGATCATACTCCTTTGCTTGTTTGCTGTGCTCCTTTTTCTGTGGTGAAATCTAATTCATTCAGGTATCTCAATGTATGGTCTGATCACCCTGATTTCAGTAAAGTAATTGAGAGGAATTGGTGTGCTCCTATCACTGGTTTTCCAAATCCTATTATCAAATTATGGTTTTTACATAAAAGACTAGCTAAGGAACTTAAAATATGGAACTGAAATGTATTTGGTAATGTCCAGCAAAAGGTCAGCTCAGCTGAAGTTTTTTTTTCTGCTGTGGAAAAGATGTTGAAGCTGGGAGAGCTTCTGAACAACAATTATCTGCTGCCTATGCCAATTTAAATTCTGCAATTCATCAAGAAGAGTTATTTCTGCAGCAGAAAGCTGATGCAAACTGGTTCCATCATGGGGACATAAATTCCAAATTTTTCCATGCTATTATTAAATACAAAAGAGCAGTCAACACTATCCTCCAAATTAAGACAATTGACAACAGATCTCTGTTAAATACTAAGGATATTGCTGAGAATGTTGTTTCCTATTTCAGAGAGTTGTTTGCTTCCCAGGCCACCAATTCTAATCTGTTTTCTGCTTCCATATTATCTTCTTCTGGGATCATTAACCAATCATTGGATTTAGCTGCTGCTCCTAATGAACATGAGATTTCTATTGCCATTAACTCTATGGAAAGTGATAAGGCTAGCAGGACCGGATGGGTTCACACC
Organism: Papilionanthe hookeriana x Papilionanthe teres; assembly: GCA_022702705.1. NCBI lineage: Eukaryota > Viridiplantae > Streptophyta > Magnoliopsida > Asparagales > Orchidaceae > Papilionanthe > Papilionanthe hookeriana x Papilionanthe teres. Next base: position 87,920,301 of record CM040423.1, on the reverse strand, counting down.
TGATTTTTATAAAAAATTTTGGCATATTATCAAATCTGATATTATTGCTGCTGTGCAAAGTTACTTCCATGGTAATCAATTGTGTAAATATTTTGCTTCTTCCACTATTATTCTGATTCCTAAGAATACAATGAAAGCTTCTTCGTCTGATTTTAGACCTATTAGCTTAACTTCAACTTTTTCTAAGATCATAAGTAAGATTCTTGTGGCCAGATTACAACCATTGCTGAAGGATTTAATTTCAGAAAATCAAACTGCTTTCTTAAAAGGGAGAAGTATTAGTGATAATGTGATTTTGGCTTAAGGACTTTTAACTGATCTGCATAGAAAGTGTAGAGGCTCTAACATTATTTTTAAATTGGATTTGGCCAAAGCTTTTGATACAATAAGTTGGAAATTCATTGTTGATGTATTGGAGGCAAGGGGATTCAAAGCTGATTTCTGTAATTTGATTGTTAGATGGCTTACCAATAATTATTATAGTGTTATGATTAATGGGGAGTGTCATGGTTTTTTCTCTTCTGGTAGAGGCATTAAACAAGGTGATCCATTGTCACCTTATATTTTCATTCTTACTTTTGATTATCTATCCAAGATGTTAAATCAAATTCAACAGTCTCATCCATATACTCAATTTCATCATAGATCTTCACAACTAATTTCCCATCTTGCCTATGCTGATGATGTTATTGTGTTCTCTAATGGAAGTAAACAATCCATTAAATTTTTAATGAAAACTTTGACTATGTTTGAAAGTGTTTCTGGTATGCTCTTCAACAAACCAAAATGTTAATTTCTAGCAGGATCTAAAATCAGCATATCTATTAAAAATTGGATTGCTGATTTCGCTGGTTTTAAAGAGGCTCATTTTCCTTTGTTGTATTTGGGGTTTCTACTGATTAAGGGAAGAAGAAAGTTATGCCATTTTGATGATATTGTTGCTAAGATATCTTCACAACTTAACTACTGGTCTAACATTTTTTTATCTAATGGTGGAAGAATAACTCTTCTTAAGAGTGTTCTAACATCTTTTCCTCTTTACATTATTCAAATGATCAGAATGAAGAAGAGTACCCAGAAATTAATTTCTGTTATGTTCAACAAATTCTTATGGGAAGGTAATCACAAACAAATGCACTGGACAAATTGGAATAAATTGTGCAAGCCTGTTGATTGTGGTGGTCTAGGGTTTAAAAGCTTTCAACATCTAAGCTTCTCCTTCTATTGTAAACAGTGGCTTAAGTTTAGAGCTAATGATTCTCTTTGGTCTAAATTCATGCATGGTAAATACTGTTATAATACTCATCCAACTCAAGTTCATTACAAAGTGGGTGATTCTAGAATTTGGAAGGAGCTGCTTAAAGTTAGAATGAAGGCTGAAGATCTCTTTACTTGGGAAATTGGTAATGGCCAAATTAATTTTTGGTTTGATAAGTGGTTGTATGATGAATCTTTAACAAATCATTATACTTCTTCTTCTAATATTAAGATTGTTGCTGATTGCTGGAAAGATCATAAATGGAATTCTGAAATGCTTCAACATCATCTTAATCCTGAAATTATTAACAAGATTTTATCCATTCCTATTCAGTTTACTGGAAAGGATAGATTAATACCTAAGAATTCATCTACTCAGAGTTTTTCTAAGTTTGTTTATCACTCTTGTTTCAGCTGGCACAAAAATGATTGGGGTACTAAATTATGGAATAAATTTATCACTCTATCTATGTCCTTATTTTGTTGGAAATTATTCAAGAAGCTACTCCCTACTGATGATATTTTGAAGCTTAAAGGTAATCGAGGTCCTTCTATTTGTCCTTTTTGTCTTATTGATGAGGAATCTTTATTCCATATATTCCTTAATTGCAATCGAACTCAGCAAATCTGGAAGGAGATTCTATCCTTATTAGGATATAATGAAAAATTTTTTGTGTGGTCTTCTATTGAGGCTTGTTGACAGGATTGGAAGGATGTTTCTTGTTACTACACTCCCTTGATTATCTTCTAGTTCATTTGGTTGGCTCGAAATGATATTAAACATCTTAATGTCCCTTTCTCTTCTCAATCTATTATTCGGAATTGCTGGTCTTATCTCAACAAATTGCAGAACTTTATTACTCCTTCTCAGACTCATAAGAAAAGGCAAATTGTTTTAGTACAATGGAAGGCTCCTATGCATCCTTGGTTAAAAATTAACACAGATGGCAGCCTTAAAGCTACTTCTGCTGGTATTTGAGGACTTTGCAGGGATTTTAGAGGACAATGTTTATGGTTCTTTACTGCCCCTGTTATGGCTTGTTCTGCACTAGAAGCTGAAATAATTGCTGTTTTTTGGGGATTGAAAATTGTTGAAAAACTGAACTTAAACTTTCTTCATTTTGAACTTGATTCCTTGCTTCGTTTACAGATTTTGACACAGAAATCTGCTATACCATGGTTCCTTCATATATGGATAAAAGGATCAAGGTTATTACTGCTTCCAAGCATATTATTTGGTCTCACATCTATAGAGAAGGGAATCAGCCTGCAAATTGGCTTGCATCTACTGCATATGTTTCCTTTAATGTGGTTTGTAGTTCTGCTGTCTCTTCTTTTCCTTTATTTAGTTCTCTAGTACATGGAGATTTAATTAAGATCCCAAATGTTAGATGTATCAACTCTTCAGTTTAATATATTTTGCTTTTGTTAATATATATATATATATATATATATATATATATATATATATATAAATGGCGGTCGGCTCCTTTGCTCTGCTAGGGTTTGGTCGGTGATGGCTTCCACGGGTGGCGGTGGGCACTTTGACTGTTTCTCCAAGGCTGGGGGTGCTGTTTGGTTCTCAGGTTTGCCTTCTCAGGTGGTGGTAGGTGGCTGGTAAGGCTCTTTCAAGGGGTTTTTGATCTTTCCCGGGCAAAGTTTTTGAATTATTACTGTTCCATTGGTTGGGTTCAGCTGCTTGCTGTCTTTTCCTCCCAGTAGCTTCTTCCTCCTTTGTGTTTTCTCGTTGTTAATTTAGCTCGGCATTCTGCTGCCATGGTCGGGATTAACATTTCCACCTCTTATGCTTCGCACTTAGTAAGGGCCTGCCTCCTACTAAGGTCTGCGGATAAATTACTCTTCCCCAAAATTTACATGATGCGAACTATCGGGAAATCAGATTGCCCTTTCATTAGACCTCTTGGCTCCAAGGAGGGCGGACCAACCATTATTTTCACTACTAAGGAAATGGAATCTCTTGCTCGAAGCAATTAAATTCTCCATTGTGGGTCGATTTCAATATGGCCACCCTAAGATGGAATTAGTCGAGAATTGTTTTGAGCAGATCCCTTTGTGGGTCAATGGAAACTTGGAGTGATGGATGGAAGACACCTCCTTATCGGATTATCCAGGGAAGAAGACTATGCAAGATTAATTGGAATGCGAGATAATGCAAATAGCTAACACCCGAGATGAAACTCATCAAATGGTACCTCGGTTTTGATCCAGCAAAAGAACCTCCACTTAAACCTATATGGTTTAAATTTCCTAATCTACCTATTGAATCGTTTCACACTAATGCTCTATTTCGGATTAGTAGAGCATTAGGTACTCCCCTAAAAGTTGACCCCTCCACTTCTGACTTGGGGAACATCCATGGAGCTAGAGTGCTGATTGAGAGAGATGTCTCTCTCCCAGAGTTAGATAAATTGTGGATTACCATCTTAGACAGTGGTGAGGGTTTCTGGCAAGAAGTCCAAATGGAAACTAAACCAGTGTTTTGCAAACACTGTAGAATGTTTGGTCATTTAATGGAGAACTGTTACAGATTAAAACCCTCTTTCAAGAAGCCAGTCAGATCACAGCCTTTAGTGCAACGGACTAAAGAGACCGTTAAAGGGAACTCATTAGAAGAACCTATTGCTCTAGATTCTTTGGTTGATGACTCCGGATTGCATAGAGAAATTAACCTGGAGAATAGTCCGAGAGGATCGGATAAATCTTGTTCAAGAAGACACATCTACATTACCCCCGAAATCCCAATTAAAGTTCTAAAAGATTCACACGAGTCAAGAGATCATTGAACGGGACATTATACCCTCCATAGATATAATATCTACATCCTGAACAATATTCAAGTCTGCCAGCGAGAACAAAAGGCAAAAAAGAAAAAAAGGTGTTGTCCGAACTTCGTAACCGACCCAAGGTGGGGAAAATGTTACTACCCCCCGACACCGAAGTGGCGGAACTAGATCTAGATCCGGATCTGCCCTACTCACTCCCCACCCCGACCTAAACCTCCAGATGTTTAACTTTTTATGTTGGAATATTAGGGGTGTGGCCCACCCCTCATCTCTTAAAAGGCTATTGCATCTCTTTAAGAAACACCAACTTTGGGCTATTGTGCTCCTAGAACCATTGGTACACAAACACAAATCTAAACTGTTTTCCGGGTTTGTCGGTCGTTCCATTTTTACCAACTCCTCAAATAAAATCTGGGTTCTCGACGAGCGGGAACTCCATTGCAAAGTTATTGTGGACCATCCTCAATCGATTCATTTACATCGTACAGCTTAATGGTATTACTTTTGCTACAACTTTTGTCTATGCAGGCTGCACTAAAACCGCAAGAAGAGAACTCGGCATGAAATTCATCTACTCGGCTCAAGGGAAACTCTTAGTCGGATTGTGGGTGGAGATTTCAACAACATTTCTTCTACTATAGAAAAATCTGGTGGTAGGCCTCCTAATCTTAACCAACTTACCGAGTTTAATGATAATATCCGGAGAGCAAATCTTTTGATTTGGGGTTCCAAGGGAACCCTTTTACTTGGAGGAGGGGGAAAATTTGGGAGAGATTAGATAGATTCCTGGCAAATAACTCTTGGCACCATACCTTTCTCCATACTACCATTTCACATCTTAATTTTGCTGGGTCTGATCACAGACCATTACTTATTTCCATTACTACTCCCCCCAACCTAACCAGTTCCCCCCATTTCAGATTCTTAAATTTACGGTCTTCCCACCCTCAATTTCAATCTCTTGTCTCTAAGCAGTGGACTGGTTGTCCCCACTCCAATCCTTTTATCAGACTTCAGAATCTTCAACTGAAATTGGCTGCTGTCCTCTCTCACTGGAGTTGGGAAACTATTGGTGACATCACTCAAAACATTGTACAGGCTGAGAAGGATCTCTCTTCTTTGGAAGTTGCTTCCCTTTCTGATGATACCAAATATTGCCAGATGGTCACTGCTCAAGAGCATCTTCTTACTCTTATTGATCTGGCAAGACCAACTCCTTAGACAAAAAGTCGCTACCTCTAAATTTAAAGATGGAGATAGGAACACTAAATTCTTTCATGCATGGATAAAATTCAAAAGGAAATGTAATGCTATTCATTCCATTTTAAATGATCAAGGTCTTTTACTGAATGAGGAAGCTGCTATTGCCAATGATGCTGTCAAGTATTACCAAGAACTTCTTACTTTTAAGCCTGGTAGTAGATCTCCTATTGATGATAGCCTGTTTGATAAAGAATATAATTACACTCAGTCTCTCCAATTAGCTGATATTCCCTCACTGGAGGAAATTTGGGTGGCACTCAACTCTATCGACGACTCTAAAATAGCGAGGACCCGATGGGTATAGTGCCGACTTTTATAAAAACCCGGAACACTTGTAAAGCCGAGGTTACCTCTGCTATCCAAAGCTTCTTCTCTGGAAAGGACATTCCCCAATACTTCCATGCATCCACCATTGTTCTTGTGCCTAAGATCAATGCCCCAAGTGCTGGAACCACTATAGACCAATTAGCCTAACCACTGTTATTAGTAAGGTGATCAGTAAAATCTTGGTTGGTAGATTGCAACCTCACCTTGCTCAAATTATCGCCCCAACCAATCGGCTTTTGTTAAAGGCGGATCCATTGCTGATAATGCCCTCCTTGCTCAAGAAATTTTGTTGGATCTGGACAGACCTGTTAGGGGTGGTAACTTGATTTACAAACTTGACATTAAAAAGGCTTATGATACTATTGACTGGAACTTTATTCTTCAGGTGCTTCATGCTAGAGGTTTCTCTAGGGATTTCTGTTCACTCATAAAGAGATGGCTTCAGAATAATAACCACTCTATCCTTATTAATGGCAAATGCTGGGGTGATTTCAGAGCTACTAGAGGGCTGAAACAAGGAGATCCACTCTCTCCCACCATTTTTATCATTGTTATGGACTATCTCTCCAGGCTTCTGGACACTCAAGTCTCTAACCATCCTTATGCTCAATTCCACCATAGGTCAGACATTAATATCTCTCACCTTTTATATGCTGATGATTTAATGATATTTTCCAGAGCTTCTAAAGCTGCAGTCAATAAGGTGATGTACTCACTCAACAAGTTTCAACAGATTTCGGCCTTCATTTCAACAAAAATAAGTGTGAATTGCTATTCCCCAACAACATCCATCCTAACATTATCCACTGGACCACTCGAATTCATCGGCTTTGTCAAAACTAGCCTCCCTATAAAGTACTTGGGGGTTCTTCTTATCAAAGGCGGATCTAAACAAACTCATTTTGAGGAGATCATTGCTAAGTCGAATACTCAACTCTCAAATTGGTCCAATTCCTTCCTCTCATCCGGTGGCGTAATTACACTTCGAATAGTATATTAACCTCTTTCCCTTCTTATATCTTACGGATGGCTTGTTTAAAGAAAAGTTCCGGGATTCGGATTGAAAGAATCTTTAACGCATTTCTTTGGTCCGGCCAAAGAAAACAATTTCATTGGGCTAGCTGGCAAAGGGTAGCCTTGCCTAAAGTTGTTGGTGGTTTAGGTTTTAAAGGCTTGAAACATCTACAACAAGTTAATTTCTGTAAGCTATGGATTCATTTCAGGGAGCAGAATTCTCTTTGGGCTCAATTCATGAAAGGGAAATATTGCAGAAACACTCATCCCTTATCCTCTCAAATCAAAACAGGTATTTCTAGAATCTGGAGACATATGCTAATCAACAAAGATACTCGCTGAATCTCTTATTTACTCGGGAGTTGGGCAAGGGTGATATCCCGTTCGGCAAGAAAATTGGTGTCAAAGGGAACTTTTGGTTCCCCTACCTAATATTAACAAAGACCATTTCCCTATTTCATGCTTGTTGGGACAACATGAATTGGTCCATTCCTAAACCGAAACTTTTATTGGCTAACACTGTTGTGGATCGAGTGGCTCAAATCCCATTTGATAGGTCTCAACCTCGATAAACTCGGATGGATTAATGGTAAACATAGCAGTATTACCAAGCATATTTATTCTACTATCAACTCCTCGGAATCGGGTTGATTGGGGCAATAACATATGGAACAAATATCTTACACCCTCCATGTCCTTCCTCATTTGGAGAATTTTCCAAGGGATCCTCCCAACCGATGATATTCTAAAACTCAAAGGTTTGAGAGGCCCTTCTAAATGCCTTCTCGTCGTCGTTAATTCGAAACTCGAGTCATCTCTTTTTCAAATGCCCTTTCTCTCAAGAGGTTTGGTCAGGTCTGATCAGCAAATTGAAAATTAATCAGCTTCTGTTAGATTGGCAAGAATTTAATGCTTCCTGGAACTCCTGGCAGAAAGCTAAAGTTGGGGAGATCCCTTGTATTGTGGCTTGGTTCATTTGGATGCACGAAATGGGCTTAAATATGATGGGGTGCTTCATAAAGCCGATAGTGGTTGTTACCCACTGCCTCACTTTTATCTCAAAATTGATTTACTGTTAAAAACTTTCCAAATATCCTACAGTCTTCCTTGTCACGCAATAGACCTATGCCTCACAAAGTCATTAAGATCTTTTGGAAAGCTCCTAGCCCTCCTTTTATTAAAGTCAATACCGATGGTGCTTTTAAAAATCAGATTGCTGGCATTGGAGGTATTTTCAGAGACCATATTGGGAAAGGTTTGCTCTTCTTCCAGTGCTCCCACTACTGCAGCTCGATCCATTAGAAGCTGAATTGGCCGCTCGTTTTTGGGCTCTTCACATTGCTACTCTTTTTCAGTGGTCATATATCATTGTGGAGGGTGACTCTTCTACATTACTACAGTATTTTCAGAATGACCTTCCCCCTCCATGGCACCATTCCACTTGGGTTTACAAAATCAGATCCTTGCTGCCCTTGACTCATCGTTCAATTTAACTTTACTTTCGGAGAAGGTAACGGACCTGCTAATTGGATTACTAAAAAGCTTTATCTTCCCAAGAGATAATGGTCTCTTCTACTCTACCTCCCGACTTCATCAACTCATCCAGTCGACTCTTTCCAAGCTCCTCATTTCGAATTTTGGAGTAATGTCCCAAACATTTGTTACTCTCCCTGCACTCGCTATGAGTCGTTTATAGTTACTCGTAGGAGATTTTTATAGTTTTACTTGGTTTATTTTCTTTTGGGTGTTTTCTCCTGGGCTGATTTGTCTCTCTTTTTGGGAGTGGCTGATTTCTTACTTGTTTATTTCTTTTTACTTAGTCACTTTTCTTTTTTGGTGTGGAGTTGTAGTGGGTTCCTCATCCCTGTGGGATCACTTTTGTAACTTCATATTGTTAATCAACATGTAGGGAGCCAAGTGTAGCTCCTTCCCCAAAAAAAAATAAATAAATAAATAAATAAATATATATATATATATATATATATATATATATATATATATATATATATATATATATATATATATAAAAAATGGAGGTGGCGGCTGTAGGAGCTCTGCTAGGGTTTCAATGGAGCTGATTAACAGAGGTGGTGGCGGCGCTGCTTTTCCAGAGAGGAGGAAGTTAGCTGGGAGCAAGAAGAAGGCATCCCCTTTGTGGTCTTTCTCTGGTTTTGGAGGGGAACTTAGTTTTCTCCCTTCCCGGGCGATTTTTTATTTGAATTTTCTTGTGAGTTACTGTTACATTGGTGATGGCTACAGCACTCACTAGTGCTGATCCTAATTTTGTTGGAAGGGGCACGTTTGCTGAAGTGATTGTGAGAAAAGAAGGAGGCACCACCATTGGAGACAAGTTAGTGTTTCCCCAGCTTTTTCATGATGCTTTGGAGGGTAAGGTAGAGTGTGAACTCATTCGGAAACGTACCAAGAAGGCAGGTAAGCTTGCTCTTATTTTTACTGAGGAGGAGATGGCAAAGTTATCTGAACCATATCGATTCACACTGGTGGGAAAGTTTCAGTTTGGACATCCCAAACTGGATATACTTAGGAAAGCTGTTGATGACTTTAAACTGGTGGGCAGCTGGAAGATTGGGGTTTTTGACAGTCGCCATATCATGTTACAGCTAGCATTGGAGGAGGATTATGCTCAGATTTTCTCTAAAAAGGTCATCATGATAGATGGGAAGCCTATGAAACTGCTGAAATGGACATTAGATTTTGATCCAACAAAAGAACCTCCAATTATTCCTGTTTGGTTCAGCTTACCTAACCTTAAACTTCCATTCAATAATCATAGGATCATCTATGACATTGCTGATTCTATGGGCAGACCATTAAAACTTGATCTACCATTAGCAAATGTTACAAGAATTTCCAATGCAAGATTTTTAGTGGAAAGGGATATAACTCAACCATACATTGATGGGGTTTGGCTTGGTACAGCTAACAATGGGTACTGGCTACCCATTGTAATGGAATACCAACCTTTGTATTGCAAACACTGTCATCTATTTGGTCATACAATGGAGCAATGCTTCAAACTTCACCCTGAACTCAGACTATATAATGTGGAGAAGAAAGGCACAAAAAAGAATGAGAACACTTCCACTACTCAGGTAGAGCACAATCATAACACTCTAGTTCTTTCCTTAAATCCTGTTCAGGTTGAACCTACGTACTGCTAGTCATTTGCCAGAAACTGGGAAGGTTGGGACTGTAAGTGGTTTTGACCTGTTAGATGCTGGGAAATATGCTGATCAAGTTATTGAAATTAGAGACCCCCCTGATATAAGTCCTTCATTCCAGCTTAATCGTCGAAGAACTCCATCCTACTTTGGTAGAGGCACTACCCGATAGTTCGAATTGCAGGTGGTACCTTTATTACTCCCACAGAGCCTACAACAGGTGCTATCCTCTTTCCCCCCTCAGAACCTATAACAGGTGAGTCAACCCAACTTGTACTTACTGGATTGATTACTGAAGCTGAAGGAGCATGGTCTCAACAAAAGAGTAGGAGAAGGAGGAAAGATATTATGGAACTACAAAATTTATCACAAGATAACATCATTGGTATGGATCATTCTTCAGCCACTCCCCCTAGGCTTACTAGGGCTGGTAAGGCACTCCATCATGATTAATCTTCTTTGTTGGAATGTTAGGGGTGTTGCAGGTCCTGGCACCCTCAACAGGCTGCTACATTTGAACAGGACTGATGAACTTTGGATCTTTGCTCTTTTAGAACCATTGGTTCACACTAATATTTCAAAAATTACAAAAAGATTCCCTATTTTTCACTTCCAGTCAAACTGCAATAATAAGATTTGGGTTTTTACTAGAAAAGAATTGCAATGCACTACTCTTATTGATAATTATCAATTGTTACACATTCAATTTGGGCTGGATCAATTCCATGGCTGTGCCACTTTTGTATATGCTGGTTGTACTTCCACTGACAGATCACATCTTTGGGCTGAAATTTGCGAGCATCGGTGCTTCCAATCCCTCTAGCCTGGATAGTGGGTGGTGACTTTAATTGTATTAGAGACCCTAGTGAAAAAAAGGGAGGCAGAACCCCAGATCTCCAAACTATGATTCAGTTCTCTCACAACATAACCACTGCTGGACTTTTTGATTTGGGATTCATTGGATCCCCCTTCACTTGGCAGAGAGGCTGGATAGAGTTCTAGCAAATGATTCCTGGTTGAATATTTTTCCTATCACTCAAGTACTTCATCTGCATAGATCAACTTCTGATCATTCCCCACTATTGATTCAGATCTCTTTCAGCCCTTACAAAGGACACTCCCCCTTCAGATTCCTAAATATTTGGTGTGATCATCCCAATTTTCTTGAAGAAGTCAAAAGCTCATGGAAGGTCCCAGATTGTCATACCAGTAATCCACTTACCAGACTTTGGAGACTTCATAAGAATCTGGCAGTTCATTTCAAGCACTGAAATAAACACACATTTGGTAATGTGTTCCAACAAGTCAGGGATGCTGAAACCAAAGTCCAATTACTGGAAGCTCAACAGGATTTGGGAGAGACTCAGGAGCAGGATTTGTTGATTGCTCATTCTCAACTTGCACAAGCTTTAGATAGGGAAGAATATTTTACGCAACAAAAGGCTGCTACTACAAGGTATCTTTTTGGGGATAGAAACACCAAGTATTTCCATGCTATGATCAAACACAGGAGGAAAATAAATGCCATTCTCAGAATAAAGGATTCAACAGGAAATTGGGTTACAGACCCTACACATATTTCAAATAGTGCTCTTCGACACTTTCAGCAATCTGTTTGCTTCACAACCCAACCCTTCCCAGTGTCTGTTTGAAGAAGTTTTTTCTAAAAACTATAATTATGTCAATCAGCTAAATTTGACTTTTATTCCTGATGCCAAGGAAATTCAGAATGCCTTAAAGAATATTGATGGGAATAGGATAGGCTGGTCTCGATGGCTTCACTTCAAATTTTTACCTCAAAGCATGGGACATTGTGGGCAATGACATCATTAAGGTCGTTCGATCTTTCTTCTTAGGGACTGATTTACCTAAATACTTTGCTACTTGCTAGTATTGTTACGATCCCCAAGGATAATCATAAAACCGAGTGGGCTGATTTCGGACTATCGACCTAACCTCCACACTCTCTAAACTAATCGGCAAGATAATTGTTGGAAGATTACAACCACATCTTAATCATTTAATCAGCCACTAACCAATCCGCATTTGTACAAGGTAGATCTATTGTTGACAATTGCTTGCTTGCACAGGAGATGTTACTAGATCTTGATAAAAGGTGTAGGGGACAAAATTTAATCTTAAAACTGGATCTCAATAAAGCTTATGATACTATTAGCTGGCACTTTATTGATATGGTACTTAATGCTCAAGACTTCAATTCTTCTTTCTGCCATTTAATACAGATATGGCTATGCTTATTATAGCATTCTTGTCAATGGTAGCAGTTGTGGATTCTTTCAAGCAGGTAGGGGATTAAAGCAAGGGGATCCACTTTCCCGTACTATATTTATTTTAGCATTTGACTATTTTTCCAAAATTCTAAATGCTGCACATCTTCACTACCCTTATCTCAACTTTAAACATGGATCATCTCAATGCATCAGTCATTTGGCCTATGCTGATGATATAATCATCTTCACCAATGGGTGCAAACAGGCTAACAGGAAAACCTTGCAATTAACTAATCATTTAGCCATGGCAGCTGGGCTGGAACTTAATCACAAGAAGTGTCAATTCTTAGCTGGTAAAAGCTTTAAACATCTACAGTGGCTGAAGGAGGTAAGCGGCTTCTCTGTAGCTGATCTTCCATCGAAGTACTTAGGTATGCGATAAATGAAAGGAAGGAGAAAACGAGTCCCGATATGATGAGGTTGTCCAGAAAATTACTTCAACATTAAATTGTTGGACTAATACATTCTTGTCTAATGGAGGTAGGTTAACCTTGTTGAAGAGTATTTTAGCAACTTTCCCTCTCTACAATTTGCAAATGGTAAGGATGAAGATAAGCACCCAAAAAATGATTGAAACACTTTTCAATAAATTCCTTTGGGAGGGCCTATCAAAGCAACCCCACTGGACTGTGTGGAATAAAGTTTGCAAACCTATCAAAGTTTGGAGGTTTGGGCTTCAAATGCTTCCAACAAATGAGCCAACTGTTTTACTGTAAACAATGGATTAAGTTTAGAAAACAAGATACTATGTGGGTTACTTACTTAAAGAACAAGTACTGTTGGAAGTCCCATCCAAATGCTGTTTTGCCCAAAATGGGGGATTCCAAACATTGGAAACATTTATTGAAAATTAGAGACATTGCTAACCAGTTTTTTTGCTGGGAAGTTGGTAAGGGAAAAATTAATTTCTACTATGATAACTGGACTATTGATAACCCATTAACCTTCCCTGCTGCATTTAACACACAACTAACAGTATCAGATTTTTGGATTGAAGACCAATGGAATACCAACTTACTTAGAGAAGTGCTGGATGAGGAGAGTGTGCAGCAGATACTTCTTATACCAATTGATTCAACTAAGCCAGATAGGATTGTTTTGAAACAATCTACCAATCAATCTTTAAACAAGATGATGTATAGCTCCTTCAATCACTAGCCTGACACTAGTTGGGGGGAGAAAATCTGGACAAGGCTGTTAACTCCATCAATGTCTTATTTTTGCTGGCGACTGTTTCATAAATACCTCCCATTAGATGACATTCTGAAGCTAAAAGGTTTAAGAACTGCCTCTAGATGCTGGTTATGCCAATCTCATGAAGAATCTGTCTCTCATCTTTTCTTAAGCTGTGAAGTTACTAATCAGGTATGGAAGGCTGTACTAATACATCTCAATTTATCTCACCTCAAATATAATTGGGTTTCTGTGGAGGCTTGCTGGGAGGACTGGAAAAATGAAAAATGGTATCATGTTCCTATGGTTATCTTTTGGTTCATATGGATGGCAAGAAATAGGGCCAAGTTTGATAGCAAAAATTGTTTTATCAATCAAATTGTGGCTAACTGTTGTAGCTTCATCAGTAAGCACTCACTGTTAGATGTCCCATCTAAAAGCAAACCTGCTTTACTGAAATGGTCCCCTCCTCCCTTGCCATGGATAAAAATCAATATTGATGGTAGCTACACCCCTTCATCTTCTGGTATTGGAGCCGTGTGTAGGAATTCTCTGGGTCAATTATTGTGGTGCTTCAATATACCCATTGTTTCAGTTTCAGCTCTGGATTCTGAGATGCAAGCTGCTTATTGGGCATTGATTACTGCTAAAGCACATAAATACCATTTTTTCTGGATTGAATCTGATTCAAAGCCATTGGTCAACATTTTACAAGGTCTCTCCTCCCCTCCTCGGCGGTTGGTATACCCGTTCGGAAAAGTTCTCCATATCTCCAGCACCTTCACTTTAAAATGGACTCATAAATTTAGGGAAGGTAACCAACCAGCTAACTGGTTGGCCAAACATGCTACATCCATTAGGACTATTTTTTTTTCTGCCACACCTTTTGTGCCTCTTAAACCTTTACTTTTTGGAGATCTCAATGATCTCCCCTACATTAGATGTATGTAACTCTTTTAATTAAATGAATATATATATATATATATATATATATATATATATATATATATATATCTAAGCGCCGCACTCCTTGTCTAGTTATTCATGGGTCACTCGTAAGTCCCCTCTGGTGAGGGTTCGATCCTCATTGTGGTGCGTAGGGGGTCGAATTACGGGCTCATGGCACGGAGTTTCTCATTATAGGCCCCGAGTGCATGAAAAATCGATATTTGAGCCTATGCCAAAAATTGATATATATATATATATATATATATATATATATATATATATATATATATTCGAGAGAAAGGGAAAATTCATTCAATAAAAAAGGTTACATACATCCGAGAAAGGAAATATTAGTCAAATCCCCTAATAGTAAAAACCTTAGAGGCTCAAAAGGTGTAACAGAAAAAACTGTATTACTAGTGGATGCAGCATTTTTTGCCAACCAATTAGTAGGTTGGTTACCCTCTCTAAATATATGAGACCATTTAAGTGTAAAAAACCAAAAGTAGAGAGAATGGTTCTGAGAACATAGACTAAATTCCAGGGAGGAGGAGAGAACCCCCCTGCAGAATATTAATCAATTGTTGTGAGTCAGATTCTATCCAAACAAAATGATAATTGAGTGCTTTAGCAGTAACAAGTGCCCAGCGAGTAGCCTGAGGCTCAGAATCCAAAGCTGATGAAGAGACAATGGGAGTATGAAAAAACCACAACAACTAACCCAGAGAGTTTCTGCACACAGCACCTATACCAGCAGATGAAGGGGTAAAACTGCCATCAATATTGATTTTAATCCATGGCATGGAAGGCAGGGACCATCTCAGCAAAACAATTTTTCTTTTGCTGGGGCATTCCGGCAATGAGTATTTGTCTATGAAACTACAGCAATTAACCACAACTGTTTTAATCAGACAAGGTTTGTTTTCATACTTAACTTGATTTCGGGCTATCCATACAAACTAGCAGAGGACTAAAGGAACTTGGTACCACTGCTCATCTTTCCAGTCCTCCCATCAAGCCTCCAAGGATATCCAATTATATTTAAGTTGAGTTAATTTTAGTTGATGTAACACAACATTCCATACTTGGTTAGTGACAGAGCAATTTAGGAAAAGATGAGAGAAAGTTTCTGCATGAGAATGGAAAAACCAGCATCTAGAGGCAGTTCTCAGCCCTTTTAACTTCAAGATATCATCCAATGGAAGATACTTATGAAATAATATCCAACGGAAAAAGGACATAGATGGAGACAATAGCACTAGTCCGGATCTTCTCCCCCAATTGGTGTCGGACCATGGAGTGAAGGAATTGTGTATCATGCTTCGTTAAAGGATTGTTTGTTAGATTGCTTCAACAAAATTTTATCAGGTTTAGTTGGTTCAATAAGGATGACAAGGATCTGCTGCACACTTTCCTCATCCAACACCTCTCTCAGAAGACTAACATTCCACTGGTCCTCCACCCAGAAATCTGAAACTGTAAGATGATGATTTATCTCATTAGTGAAAGTTAAATGACCATCTGGAATCCAGTTATCATAATAAAAATTTACATCCCCGGCTCCAACCTCCCAGCAGAAGAACTGGTTAGCTGTTTCCCTCACTTTCAGCAAACTTTTCCAGTGTTTTGAGTCCCCCAGCTTTGGCAAAACAGCATTTGGATGTGATTTCCTACAATACTTCTCTTTTAAGAATTGAGCCCACATAGTATCTTGAATTCTGAATTTGATTCATTATTTATAGTAAAAAAGGTGGCTCATCTTTTAGAAGCTCTTGATGCCCAAGCCCCCAGCCTTTATAGGTTTACAAAATTTATTCCACACAGTCCAATGGTGTTGCTTGGACTGACCCTCCCAAAGAAATTTATTGAAGATAGTTTCAATCATCTTCTGGGTACTTTTTTTCATTCTAACCATCTGCATGGTATAAAGAGGGAAGGATGATAAAATACTTTTTAGCAAAGTTAATCTACCTCCATTCGACAAGAAAGTATTTGTCCAACAGTTTAAAGTTGATGTGATCTTGTGTACCACCTCATCATATTGGGACTATTTTCTCTTGCCTTTGATCAACTTCACCCATAGGTACATTAAAGGAAGTTCAGCAGCCGAAAAGCCAGAGAACTCTTTCACCCACTGCTGATGTTTATACCTTTTCCCAGCAAAAAACTGACACTTCTTTCTATTGAGTTCAAGACCAGCTACCTTGGATAAATGTTCTGTTATTTGGATAGTTTTTCTGATAGCTCGCTTACTCCCATTAGTGAAAATAATTACATCATCTGCATAGGCCAGATGACTGATAAATTGGGAGGAACCATGGTTATAATTTAGGTAGGGGTAGTGATTATGAGCAACATTAATAATCCTGGAAAAGTAGTCAAAGGCCAAAATGAAAACAGTTGGGGAAAGGGGATCACCTTGCTTTAACCCCCTACCTGCTTTAAAAAAACCAAAGCTGCTACCATTAACAAGGACACTATAATAAGCACTTGAGAGCCATCTCTGAATTAAATTACAGAAGGAGGGATGGAAACCTTGAGCTTTAAGTACCAGATCTATAGAATGCCAACAAATAGTGTCATAAGCTTTTTTGAGATTCAACTTAAAAATGATATTTTGTCCCCTACAGCCCTTATCAATATCCAATAACAACTCCTGAGCAAGCAAGCAATTGTTAGTGATGTTTCTCCCCTGCACAAAAGCAGATTGGTTAGAGCTAATCAAATAATTAAGATGAGGTTGCAATCTCCCCACTATAATCTTGCTAATGATTTTAGAAAAGGTAGAGGTGAGACTAATAGGTCTGAAATCCTTAGGAATGAGAGCAATGCTAGATGCAGCAAAATACATTGGTAGATCTGTTCTTGAGAAGAAAGATTGAACAACCTTAATGAGATCAGTGCTCACAATGTCCCAAGCTTTTAGGTAAAAAGTTGAGGTGAAGCCATCAGGACCAGCAGTCCTATTTCCATCAATAATTTTTAAAGCATGCAGAATTTCCTTTTCATCAGGGAGTAAAGTCAAGTTAAGCTGCTGTACGTAGGCATAGTTTCCTGAAAAAAGCTCAGCAAACAAAGAATTTGATGATGTAGGTTGGGCAGCAAACAGAGATTGAAAGTACTGTACAACACTTTGTGAAATAGCCCGTTGATCAGTAACCCAATTACCAACAGAATCCTTGATTCTAAATAGCATTAATCTTCCTCCTGTGTTTAATCATGACATGGAAATACTTAGTGTTCCTGTCCCCAAAAAGATATCTGTTAACAACAACTTTTTGTTTTAAAAAATTCTCTTCCCTTTCAAAGCTTGTAATAATTGAGTATGAGCAGAAATCAGATCTTGATCCTGATTCACACCCTGGTCTTGGTTAGCTTCCAGCAACTGCACTTTAGTATCAGCATCCCTTACTTGTTGAAACACATTCCCAAAGCTGTGCTTATTCCAATTCCTTAAATGATAAGCCACATTTTTATGTAGCCTCCAAAGTTTATTAAGTGGATTGCAGATGGGGTAATCTAGAACTCCCCAAGCTCTTTTCACCTCCTGTAAGAAGTTAGAATGATCACTCCAAACATTGAGAAATCTGAATGGGGAGCTTCCCTTATAAGGGAAAAAGGAGATCTAAATCAAAAGTGGTGAATGATCAGAAGTGGATCTATGCAGATGAAACACTTGAGTAATGGGAAACATGTTCAGCCAGGAATCATTAGCCAAAATTCTATCAACTCTCTCTAATAATTTACCCCTCTGCCAGGTAAAGGGAGACCCAATGAAGCCCATATCAAACAATCCAGTTGTAGTTATATTCTGTGAGAATTGCAACATGGAGTGAAGATCATGAGTTCTGCCACCTTTTTTCTCACTAGGATCTCTAATACAATTAAAATCACCTCCCACAATCCAGTTGGAAGGATTGTTAGCACTAATATTACACAGCTCAACCCAAAGAGAAGACCTATCTGTAGGAGTACAACCAACATAAACAAATGTAGCACAGCCATTGAATTGATCCAAACCAAACTGAAGATGCAAAAATGATAATTATCAAGTACAATATTGCAATTAAGTTCCTTCCTAGTAAAGACCTAAATCTTATTATTACAATTAGACTAAAAATGGAAGCCAGAGAACTTTTTTGTAATTTTAGAGATATTAGTATGCACCAAAGGTTCTAACAAAGCAAAAATCCATAGTTTGTGAGTCCTGTTTAAATGAAGGGGTCTATTAAGGGTGCCAGGACTTGCAACACCCCTAACATTCCAGCAAAGAAGATTAATCATGATGAATGGCCTTACCAGCCCTAGTTATTCTAGGTGGAGTGGCTGAAGAATTGTCCATACCAATTATGTTAGACTTAGATAAATTTTGTAGTTCCATGATATCTTTTCTCCTTCTCCTGCTTTTTTGTTGAGACCATGCTCCTTCTGCTACTGTAGTTAAATCATCAAGGACAAGCTGGGCTGAGTCACCAGTAATGGGTTCTGTAGGAGTTATAAAAGTGTCACCTGCTTCTGAGCTAGCAGGTATTACTTCCTCTTTAGTAGATTGGAGCTCTAATGAATTGTGTTGAATTTGTACACCTTCATCAGAAGGATCCCTTATCTCAATGATCTGATCAGCATACTGCCTAGCTGCAGTAAAACTTGAAGGGCCTACTCTATTCTTATCAGTAACTCCAGCCACATCCCCATCAGTTCTAGAAACCAGATTCAAGTCAAGCACATCTGGACCCAATTGGATAGGGCTTAATGGAATGACCTGAGGTGTAGAAGTTTGTTCAGTGTTCTTTGTGCCTTTATTAACCACATTGTAAGGTCTAAGTTCAGGATGAAGTTTGAAACATTACTCCATAGTATGACCAAATAGGTGGCAGTGCTTACAATATAGGGGCTGATATTCCATCACAATGGGTTTCTAGTACCCATTATTAGCAGTACCCAGCCACACACCATCAATGTAAGGCTGAGTAATATCCCTTTCCACCAGAAATCTTGCATTGGAAATCCTTGTAGCATTAGCAGAAGGTATGTCCAGCTTGAGCGGTCTCCCCATTGAGTCAGCAATATCATAAATAATCCTGTGATTATTAAAGGGAAGCTTTAGGTTAGGAAGGCTGAACCAAACAGGAACAATTGGTGGCTCCTTAGTTGGATCAAAGTCCAATGTCCATTTCAGCAACTTCATAGGTTTTCCAACAATCATTATGACCTTTTTAGAAAAAATCTGAGCATAATCCTCCTCCAATGATAACTGTAACATGATATGTCTACTATAAAAGACCCCAATTTTCCAACTACCCACAAGTTTGAAATCATCCACTGCCTTTCTTAGTATATCAAGTTTGGGGTGCCCAAACTGAAATTTCCCTACTAATGTAAATCTGTAAGGCTCTGATAGCTTAGTGAGTTCCTCTTCAGTAAAAATGAGAGCTATTTTCCCAGCCTTCCTTATACATTTTCTAATGAATTCACATTCGGCCTTACCCTCCATGGCATCATGAAATAGCTGGGGGAAAGTAGTTTATCTCCAAGAGTGGTGCCTCCTTCCTTTCTTACAATGACTTCTGCAAACGTGCCCCTCCCAACAAAATGAGGGTCGACCCTAGTAAGTTCTCGTTGCCATATCTCGATGGAACAAGTACCACTCCAAGTAAATTCAAAAAAATAATGCCCGGGAAGGGTAAAAACCACCCCCCACCCAAACCCGAGAATGCTGAAGAGAAAAAGTGGATTTCTTCTCCTCCTAACCACCTTCTTCAGCCCGGGAACGCACCGCCGTCACCAATGCCTAATGTACTCCATTGAAACCCTAGCACATCACATACGGCCGCCACCTCCATATATATATATATATATATATATATATATATATATATATATATATATATATATATCTATGTGTGTGTGTGTGTGTGTGTGTGTGTGCATATGTCTACATATAGATGCATATGTATGTAAATGTACATTTATATACATTTGCATATATATGTAGACATATGTACACACACACACACACACACACACACACACACACACACACACACACACACACATATATATATATATATATATATACATACATATATATATATATATATAAAGATGGAGGTGGCGTGCTGGGGCTCGCTAGGGTTTTGGCGATGATGGCTTCCTTTCTTTGGCGGCTGGTGTCTCTCGGTGGTGGTCGGAGTGGTAAGTGGGTCCTCCCTATCTTGCTCGGGGTGCTTGGTGTGAGGGCCGTCACTGGTGGGGTGCCGATAGACAAAGTGAGTTTTCCCGGGCTTAGTTGGATTCAAGCCGAGTTACTCGTTTCATTGGTTATGGGAAGTTCCAATACTTCTTCTTTGCCATTTTCTTATGCATCTCGTCGTTAGCAGAGGTAATAACAACGATGAAGTTGAACCGTTAACTTCCCCTGTGTCTTACATGATGCAGCAGACGGGTAAAGCCGTTTGCCCCTTTGTAAGACCACTTGGCTCTAAGGAAGGCGGACACCGCTATATACTTTACTTCTCAGGAGATGAATACCATGGCAGAGGCTATCAAATTCTCTATTGTGGGCCAATTCCAGTTTGGACACCCCAAAATGGAATTGGTGAGGCTCTGGATGGAAGACATCTTCTGATCAGGCTCACAAGGGAGGAAGACTATGCTAAAGTGTTAGGCATGGAATTTATGACCATAGAAAATTCAAGAATGAAATTGATGAAGTTGTATCCGGGTTTTGATCCAGCAAAAGAACCCCCACTTAAACCTTTATGGTATTCATTCCCCAATCTTCCTATACAAACTATACCATACTAATGCCATCTTTCGCATCAGTAGAGCTTTGGGAACTCCTCTCGTGGTTGACACCCCAACCCATGATCCGGGCAATCTCGTGCAGCAGCCTAAAGTCCTTATTGAAAGAGATGTATCTCTACCCGAGCTAGACAAGATTTGGATCACGGCTTCGGATGAAGGAGAAGGTTTTTGGCAAGAGGTGGTTTTGGAAAATAAACCAGTCTTTTGTTCCCACTCTGCAGGATGTTTGGGCACCTTAAAGAAAAATGCTATAGACTGAAACCTACACAAAAAAAGATGGGGAAAAGGAAAACTGTAGAAGTGAAAGATCCAGTGATCACCTTGGAAGACAATCAAGCTACACTGGAGGACCATAATGTACCAATAGAAACCTTAGTGGGAGATAATCCCCCTGAAGTTCTTCAACAGTCTTATTTGTTAGCTGAAGGGGACATAGATCAGCCAATACAGGTTGGCAGTGGGCTTCAGAAGGAATGTTTGGACCAGATGGGCTTTGAAGTGGGGGCAGCTTCTCAGCATACAGAAGCTCTTCCCCCTCCCCAGTTATTGATGGATGGAGAACAAAAGAGATTGGAGGCCTCCTGGCAAATCCAGCTGTCCAGAAAAAAGAAGAAACATACATCTGAGATACAAAAACTGGAGCTTCCAAACAATGACAATCACAGAATAACCAAAGATTTGGACTATCCTTTTGACTCCCCAAGGGGCAGGACCAGATCTAGATCCAGAACCAATAAAAACCATTCATCACCAACCTCAAAACCCCCTGATGTTTAGCTGCCTTTGCTGGAACATTAGAGGGGCTGCCCACCCCTTATCCCTCAAAAGGCTTATCTACTTATACAAGAAACACAAACTATGGTGTATCATACTTTTGGAACCCATGGTTAATAAAACCCGTAACAAAATTTTGAAAAATTTCCTGTGCCGCACTTTCTATGCTAACTCCTCTAACAAAATTTGGCTCATTTGCAGGAAAGAACTTCATTGGACTCTCCAAGTAGATCACCCTCAATTGGCCCATTTTCATTTTAATTGGCAAGGTATTAAGTTGGCGGCCTCTTTTGTTTATGCTTGGTTGCACCCCTAAAGACGAAATTGTTCTATGGCAAGAGCTGCTGCAAATCAGTAAGACTGAACAATCTAGCTGGATTGTTGGAGGGGATTTTAACTGCATTGCTTCTACTGATGAAAAAAGAGGAGGCAGAATTCCCAATCAACACACAATGGATCAGTTTAATGAAAATATTCAGAAAGCTGGTCTGTTTGACCTTGGATATCAGGGCACTAAATTTACTTGGAGGAGAGGAAGTATTTGGGAAAGGCTGGATAGGTTCATGGCTAACATCATTTGGCATCAAAATTTCCTATATACAAACATAACCCATTTAAACTTTGCAGGTCTCGATCATAAACCTATACTCATCACTATTGCTCCTCCCCCAACAACCACGAGACCCCCATTCGCATTTTTGAACTTCGGGCTACCCATAGCAATTTCAAAACCATTGTTTAGAATAACCGGGTTGGAGCATTTTGTAACAATCCTTTTGATAAACTTCAAAAACTTCAAACCAAAATTGCTAAAGTGCTCGAGAAGTTGGAGTCGGGGCTCTATCGGGGATATTAACAAAGGTGTTATCGATATTGAAAGGAATATCCAAAACCGGAAATGGAGGCTTAGGTAGATGGAAGCAAAAATATTGAATTGATGGCAACTCAAGACAAGCTTATGCAAGTACAATAACCGGCGGGATCTCTTGCTTAAACGAAAGCTTCTTGTATTAAATTCAAAGATGGTGACAGGAACACTAAGTATTACCATGCTTGCATCAATTTCGAAGAAAAAGTAATACCATCTTGTCTATCACTACCGATCGTGGAGAAATTATTAGAGACAATGCCGCCATTGCCAACAATGCTATTAATTTTTATAGAGAGTCGCTTACTTTTAAGGCGATTCCATTCCCGATATTGACAGTAGTCGTTTGAAGATGTTAGCAACTACACACAATCGCTCCAACTTATCGAAGTTCCTTCCCAAGATGAAATCCGGACCGCCCTCAACTCTATAGATAGCTCTAAGGCTGCAGGGCCTGATGGCTACAATTCTGAATTCTACAAGAAGACTTGGGATATTTGCAAGGTGGATGTTTGTACTGCTATTCAAAGCTTTTTCCAAGGTATGGACATCCCATACTATTTCTATGCATCTACCATGGTCCTTATCCCCAAGACCCCCGATCCCAAAACTCGGAACCGAGTATAGACCTCTCAGCCTTACCATCGTAATCGACAAAATAATAAGTAAGATAATAGTTGGCGGGCTTCAACCCCATCTCGGATAAGATTATCGACCCTAACCGATCAGCTTTTGTCCTTGGTAGAACCATTGCCGATAATGTTCTTCTTGCTCAAGAAATGTCTGTTAGATCTTGATAACCCTTGCAGGGGGGCAACTTGATTTATAAGCTTGATATCAAGAAAGCATATGATACTCCGGAATGGAATTTTATTCTTCGGTGTTCGCAATCTAGAGGTTTTAATGAAGATTTCGTGTTTTGATCAAGAATTGGCTTAAATTTAATCACCATTCCATTTTGATCAATGGTCGTAGGCGGGATGGTTTTCAAGCCACTAGGGGGCTTAAACAAGGGGACCCTATATCCCCCTCTATTTTCATATTGGTCATGGATTATCTGTCTAGGCTCATTAACTATCAGATTGCTCCTCTCCAGTATGCTAGATACCACCACAAATCCAACATTATTATCTCTCACCTTCCTTATGCTGATGATATAATGGTGTTCTCTAGGGCTTCAAAAAATGTCGTCAAGCAAGTGACCAAATGCCTCAACCAGTTTCAACTCATTTCGGCCTTCGGCTTTAACAAAGCTAAGTGTGAAATCATTTTTCCAAAGAATATCAATGTTAATGTAACCCATCGGATTTTGCATCACACGAGTTTCTCTAAAGCTTCCCTTCTTATGAAATATCTTGGAGTGCAACTCATTAAAGGGAGGGTCAGGCAGACTCAATTTGATGATATCATTGGGAAGGTGAAGGCTCAATTGAAAAACTGGACAAATTCTTATTTATCTACTGGAGGTAGATTCACCCTACTTCATAGCATTCTCACCACTTTTCCTAATTATGTCCTCCAAATGACTACAATGAAAAGAAGCACCGGGCACTATCCGGAAGGTTTATTTAATAGGTTCCTATGGACTCGGAAACGAAAGGAGATCCATTGGATGGCTTGGAATAAGTTGGCTAAACCTTTAGAGGCTCGGGGTTTGGATTTTAAAGGCATCCAACAGCCTACGTAAAGTTAACTATTGCAAGCTCGGATTCGATTCGGAAGCGTGAATTCTCTTTGGGCCAAATTTTTGATTGGGAAATATTGCAAAGGCTGCCATCCTTCTAAGGTTAGTATTAAGAAGGGTGCTTCTAGAACTTGGAATCATATGCTCGAAGAATAGGGAAATTGCTCGAATCACTCTGTATAGCTGGGAGCCGGGTAATGGCCGAGTTAATTTCGGGAAGACAATTGGTGCCCTCCCCATATGAAGGAAGCCATCCCAAACATCGATAAAACCCGTTTCACCGTTTCAAATTGTTGGGAAAGTGAGAAGTGGTCTTTACAGGAACTTCGAAATTTGTCATCGCCGAGTCTGCTAACCAGATTGCCACCATCCCATTTGATAAAAATAATTATGATAGAATCATTTGGAGTAATGGTACTACTCACAGCATTACTAAACAAATATATCTAAAGATCCATGAGTGGCCTAAAGTTCATTGGGGAAGAATTATCTGGAACAAATACCTCACCCCTTCAATGTCTTTTCTCACCTGGAGAGTGTTTCATAAGCTTATTCCTACAGATGATATACTAAAGCTAAAGGGGATTAGAGGACCTTCAAAATGCTATCTGTGTGGGGTGGAGGAGGAGACTGTTCAACATATGTTTTTCCACTGCAAGTTTTCCCAAGAGGTGTGGAAGGGGATCATTAGAGAGATTAACATAAACACCATCCTTCCGGATCTGGTTGGATCTAAGCAAATTTCTTGGATTTCTTGGCGTAAGTCTAAATTGGGTACCATCCCTCTCATTATTACTTGGTTTATTTGGATGCATAGAAATTCAATCAAATTTGAGAATGGTGTTAGCACCGTTGATACGAGTGGTGGGAAATTGTGTATCCTTTCCGACTAAACTCGATCCAGACTTAAGAATTTCCCGACCATTTTGAAGGTCACACATAAACAACACATTATAAGATACCACATTCAAACATTCTATCGGAAGTACCCACCCACCCCTTACATTAAGGCCAACACAAATGGTTCCTATTCGACGTGAGGGCTGTCTGTGGGGGTTTGTTCGAGAATCATGAGGGGAGATGCCTTGCATATTTTCAATCTCCCGTTACTCGTCGAAGATGTTTTGGAATCTAATCTGGCAGACAATTTGTAAGGCTCTTGAACTTGCTAAGGCTTTCAATCGGAAATTCATCATTGTGGAAAATAACTCACTCGTGGTAATTAATGCCTTAAAGCAAAATCAACACCTAGCCTCGGCCCTCTCCTAATGATTATCAATTAAAATGGCAGCATGTGTACTTGGATTAACAAAATTAAGGCTTTTGCAATTCAGTCCAACATCAAGTATAGCCATATCTATAAGGAAGGGAATAGACACTGCTCATTGGCTTGCTAGAAATGCCGAAACTACTCTTCGAGTGATGGTGTCTACTACCCCAACCCCACATCCGCAATTTCGATGGATGCCGATTGTTTAAAGGCACCATATTTCGGATTTGTGAGCTACCGATTTTTGTGTTTTGGTCTTGGGATGGAGGTTCCATGTTCCAGTCGCCGCACTTTCATATTTGCTCCCTCGGGATTTCCATGTTTTTCTTTATGCTATTTTTGGGGACATACATCACCCGGTGTTGGCACCATGTCTTTTGGACCTAACAAAATTAAAGCTATCTCCCAACATTGTGATATTAGGTATCGGTTCATTTACAAGGAAGGTATCCGGCTACGCTAACCGGCTTGCAAGAAATGGCTCCGGGCTCCTTAATTCGATTGGTTCACAGCTAGGCATTCAGTTTTTCTCCTACTTGCTGATCCCTCTTTTTGGCTTGTTGGTGGTCCTTTTTGCTCCTCTTACAATCAACCCCTTACTCCTTGGAAAGTGCCTAAGTTTTCTCTTTTTCTATTTTCTTGGATTTTGTGGTTATAGGGCTCACATTTTTTAGATAGGTTTACTTTTTTACTTCTTACTTTAGGTAGTTTTCATTTTGGTGTGGAGTTTTTGTAACTCAGTTTTGGTTGTCTCCCATTTGGGATATTTTGTAACTTCACCCTTTTCAATCAACATGTAGGGAGCCTAAAGTAGCTCCTTCCCCCCACATATATATATATATATATATATATATATATATATATATATATATATATATATATATATATATATATATATATATATATATATATATATATATATATATATATATAACAAAAATGGAAATATATTTCCACCAAAGTTTAGCTACATCTAATGTATGGGAGGTGGAAAGAATCCCCCAAAGTAAGGATTTCAAAACACCAAAAGGAGATTTACAAAAAGAGATGATTTCAAAAGAAGCAGCATATTTGGCCAAACCAATTAGCTGGTTAGTTCCCTTCCCTATGAATGTGGCTCTATTGTATAGTAATACCCTTTGAAAGTAAAAAGAGTCTTATGAACCAATAAATCAATTGCCAAGGGGGAGAGGACATCGCCTTCATGATGTGGATAAGTTGAAGAGCATATGATTCAATCACAATAGCTTAATACCTCAATAGTATGGCCATTTTAAGAGCCCAAAAAATAGCAACCACCTCAGTTTCCAAGGTTGAAGAAGACATGATAGGAGAGTGAAAACACAAAAAAAATTAGCCCCGTGAGTTTATCTATATATATATATATATATATATATATATATATATATATATATATATATATATATATATATATATATATATATATATATATATACACACACACACACATACATACAAATATGTTGGCGGCTGGGTTTAGAGCTCTGCTAGGGTTTCAGCCATGATCCTGCCGGCGGCTGGCCTACTGGTGGTGGAAAAGGTGAGTGGGTCTGTTGGTGCTTCTTTGTGTAGACTCTTGGTTGAGTGTGGTTGTGGCTTTGGGCATCTTTGCTGGTGGTTTTGCCTTTCCCGGGCTTCTCCTATTTCAAATTTCTACTGTTCCATTGTTCTCTTGGCCACCTGTGCTCTGGCCGTTTCCCTTGCTTTTGGAGTTATGTTCTGGAATTCATCTATTGGGTTGAGTCTTTGATTCTGCTATCCTTTTTGTTCTTGGGTTCTCACTGGTTCTGGTTGAGTTTTGGCTTTCCTGCAATGGCTTACCCCATCGACTTGGAAACAAACTTAGCTTGGGCCAAAGCTACATATGCTGGTGTGGTGGGAAATGCCCCTCTATTTAAGATCCTTCAAAGCTCTTATTCCCCCAAAGAATTCATGATGCCGCAGCTGGTAGGTCTTCTTGACCCTTAATTAGACCCATTGAGGAAAGGGAGGGCTGCCCAGCTATTATTTTTACTGCTGAGGAGTTGAAAGAATTGGATGAAGAAGTTAAACTTACCCTGGTTGGTAAATTCAGTTTGGGACATCCTAAGATGGAGGGAAATGGAACACACAGCTCTCAAGGAAGAAGAAAAAGACACACTCTGAAGTCCAGAAATTAGGCACCCCTCTTACTGAGGGGGAACTAGCAGGATCTATCAAAACTAGATCTAAATCACAACCCCCACCCCCCACCCATGATCAATTTGCTTTGCTGGAATGTTAGGGGAATTGGTAACCCCATATCCCTGAAAAGAATTCTTCACCTCACCAAAAAACACCAGCTTTGGTGTATTGCAATCCTTGAACCTATGGTGCACAAACACCCCAACAAAATTATTAATAAATTCAATGGTTTCAGACATTTTGCCAACTGCAATAACAAGATTTGGATCCTTTGTAGGAAGGAAATCCTTTGGACCCCTCTTATAGATAATCAACAATTCATTCACTCTACCTTCAGCATCAATGGCCAAAGTGGGTTTGCAACTTTTGTTTATGCTGGGTGCAGAACAGAAGATAGATATAACTTATGGAGAAACATCCACAGTATTGGTTCTAGCCTCTCTTCCCCATGGCTTGTGGGAGGAGACTTCAACTGCATTTGTTCTTCAGCTGAAAAGCTGGGAGGCAGACCTCCTAACTTAGCATCCATGACAAAGTTCAATGAATATATACAGGCTGCAAACCTTTTTGATCTTGGCTTCAGAGGACCATCCTATACCTGGAAAAGAGGAAACACTTGGGAATGGCTGGACAGAGTTTTGGTTAACAGCAGTTGGATCTCCCATTGGCTCCTCACCTTTGTGACTCATTTAAGTCTTACTGTATCTGACCACAGACCCCTCCTAATTACTATAACTTCTCCAAAACCCTCTAATTCCTCCCCCCTTCAGGTATTTGAACATGTGGTCCACACAGGCTGACTTCTTGAGCATTGTTCGAAGCAGCTGGGGCAATGTGAATCATGTTTCCCCTCTTATCAGATTAAATCTCCTTCAGATCAAGCTCAGTAAAGCCCTTAGACATTGGAGTTGGCAGAATATTGGTGATGTTTTTAAAGCTGTTAGTAAGGCTGAGGAAGAAGTTGTTCAACTGGAAGCAAAAGCCCATGCTGGAACTGCTAGTGAAGATCAACTTATAGCTGCTCAAGCTAACCTTCTATTAGCTTCTGAAAGACAGGAACTTTTTCTGAAACAAAAAGCTGCAGTAAACCATTTCAACCTTGGTGATAGGAACACCAAATACTACCAAGCTTATATCAGATTTAGAAGAAAATGTAACAACATCCATAGTATTAAGTCTGCTGATGTTACTATGTTAAGGGACCTTGCTGATATTGCCCAGGATGCAGTTAATTACATTGAGAAACTTCTTACTCACAGCAACAGAACCAGAACTCCTATTGATAGTTCTCTCTTCCAGAATGATGACCATTACACTAACAATTTGAATTTGACTGGCATCCCCCCCCCCCCCCCGAGCAGGAAATATGGGAGGCAATAAGTTCTATGGACAGCTCCAAAACAGCTGGTCCAGATGGGTATACTGCTGACTTCTACCATAAAGCCTGGGATATTGTTAAAGGGGATGTGGTTAAGGCTGTACAAAGCTTTTTCCAGGGCCACCATCTTCCCAGCTATTTTAGTGTTTCTAATTTTGTTTTGATACCTAAGAATAATAATCCTCAAAATTGGAACCAGTATAGGCCAATTTGTCTTACTTCTGTGATTAGCAAAACCATTAGTAAAATCATTGTGGGAAGGCTCCAACCCCACCTTGATAGCCTAATCAGTCCAACTCAGTCTGCTTTCATTAAAGGAAGATGCATCAATGACAACATTTTACTGGCACAAGAACTTCTTCAAGATCTGGATAAGGTGAAGAGGGGGGGGGGCAATGTCAATTACAAATTGGACATTCAAAAGGCTTATGACACTATTAATTGTGACTTCATTATGGAAGTGCTCACTGCTAGAGGCTTTACTTCTCAGTTTTGCAGTCTTATCAGAAGATGGCTAGAGTCAAATGAACACTCTATTCTTCTTAATGGCAAAGCTTGGGGCTCCTTCGTAGCATCTAGAGGGCTCAAACAAGGAAACCCCCGATCTCCTACAATCTTCATCCTCTCATTGGATTACTTCTCTAGAATGCTTGATAGAGATACTCTTCATCAAAACTATACCAGGTATCATCACAGATCCAATATTGCTGTTTCTCACCTTATGTTTGCAGATGATATAATGATCTACTCAAAGGCTCATAGGAATGCTGTAAAAAGTTAAAACATTGTCTGTATTCCATTCAAACTCAATCTGGCTTGTCATTTAACACTGCCAAGTGCCAAGTGGTTTTCTCTAAACACATCCCAGCCCACATCAAGCACTGGATCCTGGAGTTTACTGGTTTCTCTTCTACTTCTCTTCCTATCAAATACTTGGGTGTATTTCTTACCTTGGGAAGGGCAAAACAAATTCAATTTGATGAGATTTTGGACAAGATTCATTACAGACTAAATTGCTGGACCAACTCCTTCTTATCAAATGGTGGCAGAATAACCTTATTAAAAAGTATACTCACATCCTTTCCATCTTATCTACTACAAGTTACCCCATTGAAAAAGAGCACTCGGATGCAGAATTGAAAGAGCTTTCAATCGTTTCCTATGGTGCGGTCGAGGCGGCAACTCCATTGGACTTCACGGCGAGAAGCTACAAAACCTGCGAAGGCTGGTGGTTTGGGGTTCAAAGGGCTTGATCAACTACAACAGATCAACTTCTACAAACTGTGGATTCACTTCAGGGCACAGAATTCTTTGTGGGCTAAATTCTTGAAAGGGAAATATTGCAGGCACATCCATCCTTCCCTTGCTGTTAGAAGACTGGGAGACTCCAAAATCTAGGTCAGAATGTTAAGAGTTAGACAGGAAGCAGAAAACCATTTCATATGGAACTTGGGTAATGGGGAGATTAACTTTTGGCTGGATAACTGGTGCCCAAAGGATTGGTTAATTCCCAATTCATCCCAGGTGGATCACAACTTAAAGGTGGCCGATCTACGGGATGGCATTAACCGGTCTCTCCCTCATCTCGGAGCAATTCTACTAGACCACTCGGCCAACCAAATTTCTACTCGTCAAATTTACTAGGGAGACCGACAACATACTTGCTTGGAAAATCAAAAGTTTCAAAGTATTACTAAAGCCATCTATAGGAAAACTTTCCAATGTCCCTCGGTACCACAGGGTAAGGCCATCCGGAATAAATTTTTTTCCCCTTCCATGTCTTTCTCTATCCGGAGAGCTTTGCACGGTATTATTCCAACGGATGACATACTCAAATTAAAAGGGCTGAGAGGGCCATCCAAATGTGTTTTGTGCCACCAACAAGAGGAGACTATAACTCACTTGTTTTTCAGATGTACCTTCTCCCAGAATGTGTGGAAAGCACTTAGTCCTCACTTGAGTAAGGGTTGTGGTCTTCACTGGGATCAATTCCATACCTGCTGGCAGGATAGGAACTACCATACCTTCAACCCCATTTACTTTATAGTTATGTGGTTTACTCGGATGGCCGAGAAACAAATCAAAATTTGATAACACTCCGACTATCGTTACTAATGTGGTGAGAAATTGCGGAACTTACATTACCAAAATTATTACACATAAGCAGTTTCCAAATATTCTTAAGTTGAATTTATTACCCAGTGCTTCGAAACCTTTCATCAGAATCGTCAGATGGCTTCCCCCTCCTTGCAACACCATCAAAGTCAACACTAATGGTAGTTTCTTCAAGGGCTGTGCTGGTGTGGGGGGTATTTTTAGGAACACTAAAGGCCACTGTCTGTTATTCTTTCATGGTCCTGTGGCAGCCCAAGATGCTTTTGAGGCTGAGCTTATTGCGGTGCTGTGGGCATTCAGTTGGCCAGGAAAGCTGGCTGGTCAAATATCTGGTTAGAGGTGGATTCTAATGAACTGATCCTAAGTCTTAATAGTGGTTCTCACATCACCTGGCACCATAACTACTGGCTACAACTCATCCAAACCATGAAGTACCCACAGACTAAATTTTCCTTCAACTATAGGGAGACTAACAAACTAGCTCACTGGTTGGCCAGAAAAGGTGCAAATTCACCTGATGTTCTGGTCTCTAATACCGCCCCTGGGATCTCACCTACTTAATCAATGGGGACAACCTAAGCTCCCCTCATTTCAGAATTGAGCATAACTCTTCACCTGAAGTCAGTGCCTCTCCTGCTGCCACATCACTCCTCATATGAGCAGATTTCTTGTTTTGTATGGTGGTATTTACCTTTTTGTGTCTTACTACTATGCCTTGTACAATGTACTGTCACCTTATAAACCTTCAGCTCTGTTTTCTTTTTGGACTTTTGGGGGGTCTGTCTACCCAAAGGATTGTCTGTAATCTGTTTCTTTATTTCAACAAGCAGGAAGCCTGAGTAGCTTCTTTTAAATATATATATATATATATATATATATATATATATATATATATATATATATATATATATATATATATATATATATATATATATATATACACCGACGGTTATGCACATTGCTGCGGCTACAAAAGTGAACAATAGTTTTATACCAAACTTAAAATAGCTGCATGATTCACTTCATGCAAAGTTTGTGGAGTTTAGAGATATTGTGAAGATTGGGTGAACACATACCCATGATGCGACTCCTTTAACTCTTGGACAAGAGTTCTGTGGATATACAACGCAGGTCAAATATGGAATTGCTCGGACAAAGGACACTTTGCTAGGCATGTATCAGCTTGCACAAGGTGGTACTGCAGTGGGAACATAATTGAATACGAAAAAAGGGTTTGATGTAAAGATTGCAGCGGCAGTTGCAGAGGCAACTAATTTACCTTTTATTACAGCAGAAAATAAATTTGAAGCATTGACAGCCAATGAAGCCTTTTTAGAGAGTAGTGGAGCCTTAAATACAATTGCAACTTCTCTTATGAAGATTGCAATTGATATTTAGCTTCTTGGAAGTGGACCTTGGTGTATGGTGAGCTGATTCTACTTGAAAATGAACCTGGCAGGAGTATCATGCCTGGAAAGGTTAATCCTACAGAATACGAAGCACTCACCATGGTTTGTGCTCAGGTTATGGGTAATCACGTGGCCATTACTTTCAGTGGATCAAATGGCTATTTTAAGCTTAATGTTTTCAAGCCAATGATAGCCAGCGCTTTTCTTCAATCTTTGAGGTTACTCGGGGATGCATCGTCCTTTTTTGAAAAGAACTGTGTGCGAGGAATTGAAGCGAACCGAGAGAGAATTTCAAAGTTGCTGCATGAGTCTCTGATGCTTGTTACATCTTTGAATCATAAAATTGGCTATGATAAGGCTGGGACTGTTGCCAAGAAAGCTCACAAGGAAGGATCAACCCTGAAGGCTGTTGCTCTGAACCTATGAGTTCTAAGTAGCGAAGAATTTGATGAGCTGGTGGTGCCAGAGAAAATGATTGGACTCTCTGATTGATATAAACATCAATTATCTGCCCAGTAACGCTTCACATTATCAGTACAACCAAGTGGTTCTATTCACACTTTTCCAACCTTCCCACTATTATTTCTTATTATTTATATATGGTTGGCGACATCATGCCCTCCAATAAAACTATTTTTTCATCTGAACCATTTGATCGCCATATTTTGTTTCTGGCATATCTTATTTTTTAAGCTCTGAAGAGCTTTGCCCTTCCTAGCGATGGTAAGTACTTATTCCTCTTTCGTAGACCACATGAAGGGAAGAACTGCGTTGTTTATATATATATATATATATATATATCCAAAACAAATGCTTGCCAAAAGGCAAGCACAAAATTCATTTCATATAACTATAGAGAACAAACTATTTTCTTACATAAGGGATATTCAAATTATCTCCATGTATCAATAAAGAAAGAGGTGTGGGGGAAATGGATCTAACATTTATCCTGTCATTACACCATCCCTGAGATGCAAGCCAATGTGCTAGGGCATTGCCTTCCCATGCAATGAAGACAAAGTTCATTGTCATGCCATCCTTGAACATGTTCATTCTGTTCATCCATCTCATGATGTTCCATGGAGCTTGCTCGACTTTGTTGAGGAAATTAATGCAGCTTTTGGAGTCAGTCTCAACCATCAGATACTTAAAATCACACTTGTAGGAAATCCTGATAGCCCAGAAAATGGCAATCATTTCGGCCTCCATAGCATCCAATGCAGCAGTTGGGGAATGAAAAAAGAGTAAGCATTTCTCAAAACGAGTCTCTAAAGAGCCCCCAATCCCAACATTTGACCGATGATAACTCCCATCGGTATTTACCTTCACCCAATTGCTTAAGGGAGGAGCCCGGTTCGAGTACACGAAAATTTCTGTTTGAGGCCAGCATTCCCACTTTACAAACATCCCTGAAATTATGGTATTTGATAAGCTTATGAATATAGGAAAGACAATGTGTAGCCACTTTAAGTGATGAGGAGGATCTTCCTTCAAACTTAGCCATATTCCTATTCATCCAAGTGAACCAAATTACCAAGCGAGTAATCACCAAGCAAGTTAGCTTCGCTCCCAGTCATTCCAGCAGTCAAAGAGCTTAAGCCAGCTTGGTTTCAAGGTGTCCAGTTTAAGTCTTCTAATGAGCTCCTTCCAAATAGCTTGAGAAAAGGAGCATCCGAAAAATAAATGATTGATGGATTCTTCAGCTTGTTTGCACAGTAGGAAACAAGAGGGTCCTTTTAATCCTTTGAGTTTTAGGATGTCATCAGTGGGAATTAGTAGCTGTCTCACTCTCCAACAGAGAAAAGACAGAAGGAGATAACAGTTTTCCCCATAACTCACTCCACCAAGAAATCTTGTCCATGATGAAGAATTTTTGGTAAATGAAGGAGGTTATTTTCTGAGAGCTTCTGTTTATGATCTTCAGTCTGTCCTTTTGGTCAGGTTGAAGCTTGGTAAGTGACACTTGTTGTATTTGATCAGGAGATAACAAGGTCTTTAACAGCCTGTAATTCCACTGATTATCCACCCAGTAATCTTTAACACAGCTATGTACCATGGTAGGAGAAGTAAAGGATG
This sequence comes from Papilionanthe hookeriana x Papilionanthe teres, assembly GCA_022702705.1. NCBI lineage: Eukaryota > Viridiplantae > Streptophyta > Magnoliopsida > Asparagales > Orchidaceae > Papilionanthe > Papilionanthe hookeriana x Papilionanthe teres. The sequence goes on along the minus strand of CM040423.1, from coordinate 87,885,477 downwards.
CCAACTTTTTCCCCTCCCAAGTCCATTGATCTAACCAAAAATTGATCTGTCCCTCTCCAATTTCCCAAATAAACAATTGTTCAGCTCTATCTTTAATTTTCAACAAAGACATCCGTAATCTGGAATCCCCCAGCTTAGGTGTGACCGTGGAAGGGTGATCAAATTTGCATTATCTACCATGCAGGAATTTAGCCCAAAGGTTGTCATTTGCTTTAAATCTCATCCAAAGTTTACATAGGTTGATGGTGCCTAGCGATCAAAACTCTTGAATCCAAGACTACCGAGCAAGGAGGGGTTTACATAGGCTGCACGCCGAGGAAGCCGATGCATGCCTTGTCTTGCCCGACCCACGAAATTTATTGAACATCCTTCCAATCTTAGTTTTGGTGCTTTGTTTTAGAGTAAACATCTGAAGTGCATAAGATGGGAGAGCAGTAAGAATGCTCTTCAGAAGTGTTAACCTCCCCCCATTGGACAAGAAGGAATTGGACCAGCTTGCAATTTGAGTTTGGATTTTTTCAATAGTCTCTTGAAATTGAATTTGCTTAGTTCTGCCTTTTATAAGCTTTACACCAAGGTAGTTGATAGGAAGAGAGGCAGGATGAAAACCAGTGTATTTTGAGATCCAAAGCTTTACATTGAAACTAACATGTTTGCTGGAGAAGAATTGACACTTCTGTAAATTAAGCTCCATTCCGAAAGCTTGATCTTGAAGTGGGTTAAAATGTTGTGCACAGCCTTAATAGCATCCTTGGAAGCTCTAGAAAAAATAATTATGTCATCTGCATAAGCAAGATGACTTATCCTGATATTGGACTTATGATGATATGCTAGGTGTGGAGCATGTGAGAAGGCTTGGTTCAGGATTCTAGATAAATAGTGAAAGGCTAGTATGAAAATGGTAGGGGATAAGGGATCTCCTTGTTTGATGCTTCTAGAAGCACTAAAAAAACCATGTGCTTTCCCATTCACTAAAACAGAGTGAGCATTGTTCAATAGCCACCTTTTAATGATTTGGATGAAGCTTGGTTGAAACCCCGGCATTTAATACTTTGATGATGAAATCCTGACTAATAGAGTCATAAGCCTTCTTGACATCAAGCTTGAAAATAATGTTGTGGCCTCTGTAGTGTTTATCCAAATCCAGAAGTAATTCCTGGGCCAAAAGTATATTGTCTGATATGGTTCTCCCTTTAACAAAGGCTGCTTGATTTTCCACAACTATATTATTGAGATGGGGTTGGAGTCTAGCCACCAAAATTTTGCTCAACACCTTACACATCACAGAGGTTAGGCTGATGGGTCTATAATCACCCCATGTTTTCCTTATCTTGTTTTTAGGTATCAACACAATGGTAGAAGCCGAAAAATATCTAGGGGAGTCCATGCCTTGAAAAAAAGGCATCGTGACTTGAATAACATCCCATTTGATGAGGTCCGACTACTCTTATAGAAGGTGGATGCAAAGCCATCGAGTCCAATTGCTTTCTTTCCATCAATGGAGTCTAAAGCAGATTTAATTTCAGCTTCTTCGGGGACATTATTAAGACCGTAGCTACGCACATAATGATAATTATCCTGAAACAAAACATGTTTAATAGGTGTATTACAGGAATGAACCTGATTGAAAAGGCAGTTGAAATGAGTCACAGCAAAACACCACAATTATACTTTATTATTCTGATTAACATAACAGGTATAACCTGAGAATGATTTCACAATTTTATTGGTATGCTTATGAACCATAGGTTCCAAAATTGCAAAACACCACAATTTGTGTAAATTAACTAGTTGTTTAATTCTATTAAGGGAGGTAGGATGAGCAGCCCCCCTAATATTCCAACACATGAAGTTTATCATTGAGATTGATTTTTTCCCTTCCCCCTAGTCCTAGGGTGAGGGGCAGATGTTGGACTTGTTGGAGGATCACCTAAGAAGTGAGCTTCTGGTAGGCCTTGTAATTCAGATTTCCCTTTCTTTTTCTTGCTACTTTTTTGTATCTGCCATTCAACAGTCATGTCCTCAGCTACCTCCATAATGACATCATCAGCAACCTGCCTGTCACTAGAGATTGCTTCATTAAATTTGTGTATCAAAGGGATAGCATTAACAATTTGGGCATTTGTCTCAGATTTAGATCCCTGCTCTCCTTGTGTTTCTTCCAGTCCCTGCTTCAATTCTTCTGGTCTGTCAGAAATGCCATTCTGAAATTCCATATTGATAGCCTCCCTGGTTGGTGGTTCCATACTTACCTCTTCTTGTTCAACTTCCTGGATTGTAGGAATGGTGCTAATAACAGCTGCCTTATTTTGACCAGCACTTCTCTTTCTGGAAGGGGGTGTAGCCTGTAACATTGCTCCATTAGGTGTCCAAACATTCTACAATGCTGACAATAGTGTGGCTTGAACTCTACTTCCACCTCTTGCCAAAAATCCTCTTCAGGTACTTCTTCATCTGTTCTGATCCAAATTTTCTTCACATCTGGTAATGTTATGTCTCTTTCCACTAAAACTCTAGCAGCAGCTGGTCTTGAAGATCCAAAGCCTGACTTATATTGTATAGAGCATTATGGTTATATAACTGAATAGGTAAGTCTGGGAACTTAAACCACATAGGTATAATAGGTGGCTCCTTTAAAGGGTCGAAATGCAGGTGTCCATTTAAGGACCTTCATAGTTACTCCGGCTATTAGGATGGACTGTTTCCCAAATATTTTGGCATAATCTTCCTCATTGGACAGCCTAATGAGAAGATGTCTCCCATCCAACAAGCCCAATTTCCAGCTCCCCACCAAACTTAAATCCTCAAAGCATTTCCTGACATATTCCATTTTGGGGTGTCCTAATTGGAATTTTCCAATTAGTCAATATTTGATAGCTTCATTTAAAATTTTCATGTCCTGTTTGGAGAAAAGAACAGCAGGCAAGCCATCCTTGCTTCCCACAGGTCTGATGTAGCGGCAGTTTCCATTACTAGTAGTTGTATCATGTATGGCTTGAGGAAAGACTAGGTGATCAAAATTTATATGAGAAGATTGTCCCTTCCCCACAACTCCAGCATAAGTGGCTTTAGTCCACATAACATTGGTACTCAAATCAATGGGAAATGGCTTGGCATGAATATTTGCCATTACAAGCAAAACCAAAACCAGACAACCCTACCAGCAGAAAAAATAAAAATCAAACCGAAATCTACCCAAAACAAAAGAGGGTAGAAAACAAATAAGACCAGACCAGAGAGAAAATAGAAGGATCATGAAAGAAGGAGAAACCCCAAAGAAAACACAACAAAACAAGCAAAGAGAGGGAGCCCCCAATGGAACAGTAAGTTTCTCAAAAATTTGAAAAAGCAACAACCCGGGAAACCAGAAGACAAAGGAAAGGAGCACCAGGACAAGAACACAAGCCAAACTTAAGGAAACCCAGAGAAAAAACCACAAACAAGGCAAAGAAAGAAGGACCCCAATGGAAGAGTAACTTTCTCAGATTTGAAAAAGTAAAAGACTGGGAAACCACAAAACAAAGGAACTAAACAGAAGGGACAAAGGCACACACAACACCAGCGAAAAGCACCAGCCAGAGCACCAGGAAGACCTCCTACCAGCATCAACAGAGTCACAACCGCCATGACCTCCAAGCAAACCCTAGCAGAACCTCTCTCTCTTCAGCCACCACCATGATCTTATATATATATATATATATATATATATATATATATATATATATATATATATATATATATATATATATATATAATGGAGGTGGCGGTCGTTTGTGCTCTGCCGGGGTTTAAATCGAGTTGGTAGTCTGTTACAGTGGCGGCGCTGCCTACTGGGGTGGAGAAGGTATCTGGGAGGAAGAAGGAAGCCTACATTCCTTTCAAGTTTCTCAGGTGCTAGTTTGAGAGTGATATTTTCATTCCCGGGCATTTCTTTATTTGAATTTTTGGAGTGGTACGGTTCTATTGAATCATGGAAACTGATCTTACTATAGCTGATCCTAACTTTGTTGGGAAAGGCACATTTGCTGAAGTATTTGTTAGAAAGGAAGGAGGAACCACACTTGGGGATAAACTGGTTTTTCCCCAGTTATTCCATGATGCTATGGAAGGTAAGGCCGAGTGTGAATTCATCAGAAAATATACTAAGAAGGATGGGAAGCTAGCACTAATTTTTACTGAGGAGGAACTTGCTAAAGTCTCTGAGCCTTATAGATTCACATTAGTTGGGAAGTTTCAGTTTGGACACCCCAAGCTGGACATTCTTTAAAAAGCTGTGGAAGACTTCAAACTAGTGCGTAGCTGGAAAATAGGAGTCTTTGATAGCAGACATATTATGCTGCAGCTCGCTTTGGAGGAGGATCATGCCCAAATTTTTTCCAAGAAGGTCATTATGATAGATGGGAAACCTATGAAGCTACTGAAATGGACATTGGACTTTGATCCTACCAAAGAACCACCAATTGTTCCCATGTTGTTCAGCCTACCTAACCTTAAGCTTCCTTTCAATAATCACAGGATTATTAATGATATTGCTGACTCAATGGGGGAGGCCACTAAAGCTTGACATACCATCTGCTAATGTTACAAGGATTTCCAATGCTAGATTTCTGGTGGAAAGGGATATTACTCAGCCTTATATTGATGGTGTTTGGCTAGGCACTGCAAACAATGGGTATTGGCAACCCATTGTCATGGAGTACCAACCATTATAGTGTATGCATTGCCATTTATTTAGTCATACTTTGGAGCATTGTTTCAAACTGCATCCAGAACTCAGACCTTACAATGTGGTTAATAAAGGCACAAAGACTACTAAGCAAACTTCAGCCCCTCAGGTTATTCAACTAAGCCCAATTCAGGTGGGTCTATCAGCTCTTCCCAAAACAGTAGAGTTACTGGCTGATACTATTCATGAAGAACAGTCATTACCACAACAAGACAAATTATTGAATTTAGTCCCATCTATAACTGGTGGGGATGCTGCTGGGCAGTATGCTGATCAGGTTATTGATTTTAGAGATCCTTCTGATGAGGTTGCATAAATCCAACACAGTTCCTTAGAGCTCCACTCCCCTGAAGAAGAAGTTGTACCTTTTAGTTCTGATGCAGGTGATACTTTTATAACTCCTAAAGATCCAATTGCTGGTGACCCAGTTTAGCTTGTGCTTGATGAGCTAATTACAGCAGCAAAAGGAGTATGGTCTCAACAGAAAAGCAGGAGAAGGAGAAAAGACACTATGGAGCTACAAAATTTGTCTAAATCAAACATAATTAGTGTGGAAAACTCTTCAGCCACTCCCCCTAGGATAACTAGGGCTAGTAAGGCTTTTCACCATGATTATTCTTCTTTGTTGGAATGTTAGGGGAGTTGCTAGTCCTGACACCCTTAATAGACTACTACACTTAAACAAGACTCACAAACTTTGGATTTTTGCGTTGCTGGAACCTTTGGTGCATACTAATATCCCTAAGATTACAAAAAAATTCCCTAGATTCCATTTTCAGTCTAATTGTAACAATAAGATATGGGTTTTTACTAGGAAGGAATTGAGTTGTAATATAGTGATGGATAACTATCAGTTTTTACACCTTCATTTTGGGTTGGATCAATTCAATGGCTTTGCAACTTTTGTTTATGCTGGCTGTACTAAAACAAACAGTTCTTCTTTATGGGCTGAGCTGATTAATATCAGTGCTCATAACCCTTCTAACTGTATGGTTGGAGGAGACTTTAATTGCATCAGAGATCCTAGTGAAAAAAAGGGTGGTAGAACTCCTAATTTACAATCCATGCTACAATTCTCACGGAATATAATTACAGCTGGTCTTTATGATATAGGTTTCATTGGGTCTCCTTTTACCTGGCAGAGGGGAAAACTTCTGGAGAGAATTGACAAAATCATGGAAAATAACTCTAGGTTGAATACCTTTGCTATCACTCAGGTTCATCACCTTCATAGATCAACTTCTGACCATTCACCTCTTTTGATTCAAATTTCCTTTTGCCCCTATAAAGGTTATTCCCCCTTCAGATTCTTTAAGGTGCGGTGTGAACACTCTAACTTCTTAGAGTAAGTGAAAATAGTTTGGACAGTTCCAGATTATCCTATCTGCAATCCAATTATTAAATTTTGGAGGTTACAAAAAAATGTGGCATATCATTTAAGGAACTGGAATAAACACAGCTTTGGCAATGTGTTTCAACAAGTAAGGAATGCTGATATTAAAGTACAATTACTGGAAGCTAATCAAGACCAGGGTTGGGATCATACTCAGGAGCTGATCACTGCACAAACTCAATTTTTACAAGCTTTGGAAAGGGAAGAATTATTTTTAAAACAAAAAGCTGCTGTCAATAGACATCTATTTGGGGATAGAAATACTAAGTATTTCCATGCAATGATTAAACACAGGAGGAAGATTAATCAAGAAACCTGATGGAAATTGGGTAACTGATCAACAGGCTATCTCACAAAGTGCTGTGCAGTACTTTCAATCTCATTTAGCTGCCCACCCCACCTCCCCCTCTTCCTTTATTGCTGAGGTATTTTCTAGAAATTCTGCATATGTACAACATCTTAAATTAACCTTACTCGCTGATGAAGATGAAAATCTACAAGCATTAAAAAGTATTGATGGAAATAAGACTGCTGGACCAGATGGATTCACCTCTACTTTTTACATTAAAGCTTGAGACATTGTGAGCACTGAAATTATTAAGACGGTTTAATCCTTTTTCACTGGAGCAGAACTACCAAACTATTTTGCTGCTACTAGCATTGCTCTTATTCCTAAAGACACCCAAAAATCAAGCTTGGACCGATTTCGTACCTATCAGTCTCACTTCTACTTTTTCTAAAGTTATAAGCAAGATCATTGTTGGGAGATTACAACCTCACCGTAATCATTTGATTAGTTCTAACCAATTTGCTTTTGTGCAGGGGAGAAATATCACGGATAATTGTTTACTTGCTCAGGAATTGCTACTTAATATTGATAAAGGCTGTAGGAGGCAGAACATCATCTTTAAATTAGATCTCAAAAAAGCTTATGACTCTATTAGTTGGCAATTCATTGATCAGGTGTTAAAAGCTCAAGGTTTTCACCCCTCTTTCTGCAACTTAATTCAGAAATGGCTTGCTAGTGCTTATTATAGTGTCTTAGTGAATGGTAGCAGCAATGGGTTCTTTAATGCAGGTAGGGGGTAAAATCAAGGAGATCCTCTTTCCCCTACCATTTTCATTTTTGGCCTTTGATTATCTTTCCAGGATTCTTAATGCAGCTCATAACAATTATCCCTATCTTAATTATAAGCATAGCTCCTCCTAAATTATAAGTCATATGGCTTATGCAGATGATGTAATCCTTTTTACCAATGGTAGTAAGCAGGCCATCATACAGATGCTAGATCATCTTTCTCAAGTGGCTTTTCTTGAGCTAAATAGGAGAAAATGCCAGTTTTTTGCAGTAAACAGTACAAACATCAGAATTGGTTGAGAGAGTTTCTGGCTTTGCAGCTGCTGAGCTTCCTTTAAAATATCTAGGGGTGCAGTTGATTAAAGGCAGGAGGAAACAATCACAGTATGATGAGGTGGTTCACAAAATTTCTTCGACTCTTAACTCGTTGGACCAATACTTTCCTGTCTAATGGAGGTAGATTAACTTTGCTAAAGAGTATTTTATCAACCTACCCTCTCTATACTATGCAAATGGTTAGAATGAAAAGGATTACTCAAACAATGATTGAAGCTATCTTTAATAAATTTCTTTGGGAAGGGCAGTACAAGCAACCCCATTGGACTGTTTGGAACAAACTATGTAAACCTACAAAAGTTGGGGGATTGGGAATCAAAAGCTTCCAACAGATGAGTCACCTTTATTACTGTAAACAGTGGATCAAATTTAGACAACAAGATACTATGTGGGCTAGATACTTAAAGGAGAAATATTGCAGGAAATTACATCCTAATGCTGTTCTGCCAAAGCTGGGAGACTCTAAATACTGGAAAGGTTTGCTGAAGGTGAGGGAAGCTGCTAATCAGCTTTTCAGCTGGGAGGTTGGAGCTGGGAACATCAATTTTTATTATGATCATTGGCTTCCTGATGGTCACTTTTCTTTCACCAATGATTTTAATCATCAACTAACTGTCTCTGATTTATGGGTAGAGGACCAGTGGGATGTGAACTTACTTAGAGGTGTACTGAATGAGGATAGTGGGAAACAGATTATTGCCATCCCTATTGACTCCACTAGGCCTGATAAAAGTTTGCTAAAGAATCCACCAAACAATCTTTTAACAGTTTGATACACAAATCCTTTATCTCATGGCCTGACACTACTTGGGGGGATGATCTATATTAAAATACATATTTCTTTATGTCTTAATTCTTATTAATTTTTAAGGATATTATGCTTTAATGAAAGGTATTCTTTGTGTTTTTGGATGTAGGTGATGTAAAAAGGTCTAAAAAGCAAAAAGGAGCAAAAAGGAGCAAAAATGGAGCAAAATACAAAAAGTATAAAAAAATAAGGCTTAGCGCCTAGGCGCCAGAAGTTGGTGCCTAAGCGCCAGACTCGATACAGAAACTGTCAAGTTTTTAACAACGTTTGAACGGTTATTTTGACGGAGTGAGCGGTTATTGGACATTCTAGAAGACTGGCAGTTGTTCCTTGATAATAGGACATGTGATACATTGCATTTGGACGCTCCAAAACGGTTTTAATCGCGAAGAGGTGCGAGCCAAAGTGAAGAGGTGCGAAGAACTGGACGCGGTGTCCGGCGCCTAGGCGCCAGATTCCTGCGCCTAGGCTCCAGACAGACCTTCTAGAAGATTCATTGAATGTGGACATGTTTTGAAGAGGTGCCTTAAGGCAACCCTTAAAGCCTATAAATAGGGGTCCATTTCTTCAGAAAACGTGCCCCTCCCATTGTAACCCTTTCTCTTATCCACTTTAGGATCTCTCATCCTTAGAGAGAGAAATAGAGAGAGAAATTTAGGGCCACTTTTGTTTAGTTTAGTGAGTTTATTTTCAAGTTGTTGCATGCTGGAGTTCATTACACTGTGGAGTCAGTAAGAATCAGAAGATCTGTAGAAGGAATATTTGAGATAAGTATTTTATATTTGATTCAAAGTTTCTTTATTATGTTTTGTTGTTTATTTTCAATGTATTCTGAGTAGTTAGTTTACTTTCTTGCTTCAATTAAGAAGAGATAGATAAGATAATATAAAGATTCGATGGAGAATTGAAATTCAAAATATTTTCAAAATATTGTGATGACATTAATACCTGATCTTACTTTACTTTTTAAATTGGCCATTTAAATTGTTAAAACATGTTAAAGAGTTTTGAGACCTTGAATGAGAAGAACTCTTAACTTGTAAATGTCACATGAATCGTTGGGTAGTCGAAGGCCACGTGCGGGCTATTAAAGGTGAAGTGCAAATAAATAGGAAGATAAGATTTAAAGGGCGTAGAAATGATAAGTTTTTAGAGTGACAGACTAAATCCTTATAATTTGATTTATAGATTAGGAAAGGGTCACTAGTAGGGCCGACCATAGCCACCCTTGGACATCTAGTAGTGTGAGTCTAGATTAACCCATTCTACTAACAATACATCCGGACCTGATCTGTAAATTAGCCAATGTTCTTTGCGCCTGGATCAAAGGGTAAAGAATAGGAATGCTTCTATTTGGCACAATACCTTTAATCAAATTCTCCAACGAATATTAAATTATCTTAAAAATCTTGGATTAATTGAAGGAAAGAAAGTTGTTTATTTTATATAGTTTTCATAAATCATTTTCTTATTATTATTTTCTTTATTGCATCTAGTAAATTAATAGTAATTTATAGTTAAATTAAATGATAAAAGATATTTTCAAAATATAACATTTAGAAAATTTATTACTATAATTTTTCCCCGTGGGATCGATACTGGGGTTATAAAAGAAAACCATATATTACTTGAAACGATACATATACTTGCGTAGTACCCCTAGTGTGTAAAATATTTTCGAAAATTTACAATATTTTGATTTTATACACTAGCCGCTAATTATAAATTGGGTCAAGTTTTGGCCATCTTTTGGAAGTGAATATTACTGTGTTATTGCGGGTTGGGTCGGGGGAGAAGATTTGGACCAGGCATTTGTCTCCCTCAATGTCCTTCTTTTGTTGGAGATTATTCCATAAGTATCTTCCTTTGGATGATATTTTGAAGTTAAAAGGGTTGAGAACCGCATCTAGATGTTGGTTATGTCACTCTCATGAAGAAACTTTTTCTCATTTATTCCTTCATTGCTCTTTAACCAACCAAGTGTGGAATGATGTCTTACACCAACTAAAGATTTTTCAATTTAAACACAATTGGATATCATTTGAAGCTTGCTGGGAGGACTGGAAGGAGAAGCATTGGTACCATATTCCTTTAGTCATCTGTTGGTTTGTATGGATGGCCATAAACCAAGCAAAATATGAGAATAAACCTTATTTGATCAATACTGTTGTGGTGAATTGTTGTAGCTTCATAAGCAAGAACTCTATGCTGGATAACCCCAATAAAAGAAAAGCTATTTTGCTGAAGTGGTCTCTGCCTTCCATGCCATGGATTAAAATAAATATTGATGACAGTTTCACCTCATCATCTGCTGGGATTGGTGCTGTATGCAGAAACTCTCTTGGTCAAGTATTATGGTTTTTTCATGTACCCATTTTCTCTTCTTCAGCCTTGGAATCTGAGCATCAGGCTGTAAATTGGGCTTTGTTAACTGCTAAAGCTCTCAATTATCATTATGTTTGGATAGAGTCTGACTCCCAACAAGTTATTAATATTCTGCAAGGGCTCTCTCCTCCTCCGTGGAATTTGGTTTATTTACTCAGAAATATTCTCTCTACTTTTGGTTCGTTTACACTCAAATGGTCTCATATATTTAGAGAGGGTAACCAACCTGCCAATTGGTTGGCCAAAACTGTTGCAACAACTAGCAATATTATTTTTTTTGTTACACTTTTTGAACTTCTAAGGCTTTTACAACTGGGGGATTTGGTTAAACTTCCCTTCATCAGATGTATTTAACCTCTTTTATTGAATGAATTTTTCCTTTTCCTATATATATATATATATATATATATATATATATATATATATATATATATATATATATTGGTAAAAGGAGCATCTCATGGCTCCCTACGTGTTAATATGAAAATGGATTACAAAATAAGGAAGGGAGAGGGAGACCCCCACAAAAAACTTCTAGGGTGAGGCCACCTTCTACATTACAACTCCACACCAAAACATAAAGTAAAGGAAACCCACTGCTACAAGTAAACCTAATATATATATATATATATATATATATATATATATATATATATATATATATATATATATATATATATATATATATATATATATATATATATATATATATATATATATAACTCAAAAAGAATAAAATCCAAAAGGTCCGAACCCCAAAAAAGCGGTAGGTAGGTGTCCTTAAAATGTCCGAATGTAAGGCGGACCTAAATTGTCCCCATGTACTAATCTAGCCAGAGGAGGGTGAGGGGGGTATCAATTGTAAGGAACTCACCAAAGTTGCCTTGGGTAGCTAGCCAGCGGGCTGGAGTATTTCCTACCCTAGGGGTGTGAAAAAAGTGGCTGCTAATAGATGGGATAATGGAGGTCATCCTTCTAATCCATCTGTTGATGTACTAGGGGGGTGTCAGTCTTCTACAGGAACTTTATACAGCTTAAAGAGTCTGATTCCACCAATAGTGGGCCAATGTTACATCTGTGCGCAATCAATAATGCCCAATAGATGGTAATAATTTCAGCTTCTAAGGCTTCCACAAAACATGAGGGGGAAGAGAAAAACAGTAAGCATATTCCTAGGGGGTCCCTGAACAAACCCCCAATACCAGCAGAATTTTGACAAAAGCTGCCATCAGCATTTGCTTTAATCCAAGGAGGTTTTGGGGGAGTCCAGGATATAGTTGAAATATAGCTTCTAAATAATAGTGTCAAGGCTCCAATTTTACAAATGTTCAAAAAATGTTTATGTTGAATGAGTTTCTGGATATAGGATATGCAGTTCCTCACCACAAAGGAAGACATAAGTGGCTTCTCCTCAAATTTAGCTTGATTCCTAGCCATCCAGAGGAACCAAGCCACCAAATAAGGTAGAACAATTAGATTTTCTTGTTGCCAATCCCCCCAGCAATCAAAGAAAGTGTTCTAACTCAGAAGTAAAGTATCCAGATTTAATTGGTCCAACAGGCTGTTCCAAATAGTTTGAGAAAACAGGAAAGTGAAGAAGAGATGTTCCAAGGATTCCTCAGCTGCAAGACAAAGTGGACAGTAAGAAGGACCTCTTATCCCCTTCAGTTTTAAGATATCATCAGTTGGAAGAAGCCTATGCAATAACCTCCAGCAGAAAAATGACATAGAAGGGGTGAGCAGTTTTCCTCAAAGTGCTTTATCCCAATTCACTTGAGGCCAATGAAAAAAATGTTTATATATAAATGTATTTATTTTTTGAGTATGGTAGTTCCTGGTAAGAAGTTTGTCTTTATGGCATAGATTAATAGGAGTATTAACCACTTGCTGGGTTTGTTCAGTTGATAGGATGCTATTCAACAGATTTCTATCCCACTGATTGTCCCTCTAGAAGTCTTTCACCTGTTGCTTTGTATGTTGTTGAGATTGGTGACTAATCATTTTTTCCCCATTCCAGATCCACTGATCTAACGAAAAGTGAATTTGGCATTCTCCTAACTCCCAGATAAAGAGTTCCTCTGCCTGATTTTTAATAGAAAAAAGCTGAGTCCACAATCTAGAGTCGCCCAGCTTGGGAGTGGCAATAATGGGATGAACATTTTGATAGTATTTCTCTAGCATGAAATTTTTCCATAAGCAGTTTTGAGCTATAAATCTGTTCAAAATTTTGCAAAGGTTAATAAAGCTTAAATGAGTGAAATCCTTGAAGCCTAAACCTCCAGCTGTGAGTGGTTTGCATAATTTCTTCCAAGAAAGCCAATGGAATTGTCTTTGCTGTCCAGCCCAAAAGACTCTATTAAAGATCCTTCCCAACATACTTTGAGTTCTTTTTTTTCATACTGAACATCTGTAGAGCATAAGCAGGAATGGAGAGGATAATGCTTCTAAGCAAAGTAAGTCTTCCCCCATTAGATAGAAAATAATTTGTCCAACAGTTTAATTTGGTTTTAAATTTATCTATAGCTGCATTAAATTGTTTGCTTCACCCTCTCTTTTAGGAGCTAAACCCTAAGGTAGTTGAGATGAAGGTTTGCATGAGTGAAAACAGTGAAATCAAAGATCCAATGTTGAGTATGTTGAGGGACATTTGAACCAGTAAAGAACTGACATTTCTGTAGATTTAAATCCATATCAGAAGTGAGTTGAAAATGTTTGAGGACTTTGCTCACAGCTTTAACAACAGGTCGGGAAGCTTTAGAAAAGATAATAAGGTCTTCAACATATGATAGATGGCCGATGACCATAGTAGATCTATGATGATAAGCCAGATGTGGAGATAGTAGGAATAAGTCATCATGGATTCTAGAAATGTAGTCAAATGATAGAATAAAGATTGTTGGAGAAAGGAGATCCCCTTGTTTGATACCCCTTGTAGCACTAAAAAAACTATGACATCTACCATTTACCATTACAGAAGAAGCATTACATTTCATCCATCTCCCAATTAACTGGACAAAGTCAGGTCTAAAGCCCCTGACAGTAAGAGTATCTAGAATAAAAGACCAGCTAATGGTATCATAGGCTTTCTTGATATCCAGTTTTAAAATAACATTGTGACCTCTGCATTTCTTGTCACTATTCAACAACTATTCATGAGCTAATAAAATGTTATCAGAGATGGATCTGCCTTTAACAAATGCTGCCTGATTTGGTTTGATGAAATGAGTCAAATGGGGTTGAAGTCTATTGACAAGTATTTTACTAATGATTTTAGAGATGACATTGGTCAAGCTAATATGTCTGTAATCCCCGCAACCTGTTCTACTTGTGTTCTTTGGGATTAATATAATAGTTAAAGAGGTGAAATACTTAAGGGGGGTCAATCCCCTGGAAAAAACATTGTACAACTGTAATAACATCCTGGCTAATGACTGACCAGCTAACTTTATAAAAGGATAAAGTATAACCATTAGGGCCAGCTACTTTATTCCCATCTATAGAATCATGAGCAGATTTAATTTCAGCCTCCATTGGTACCTGTGTTAGAGTTAAATCCTGCACAAACTGGTACCCATCCTGAAAAAGGGAGGGGTTAATCTGAGGACTGCGAGGGGTCTAGTTAGTATATAGTTCTGTAAAGTGGGTCACTGCATCTGTAGAAATAACTTCAGGAACATTAAGCTTGGCCTCAACAGAGGTTGTGATGTGAAGAATCATATTACATTTTCTTCTGTAATTGATGCAAACTTGATAAAATTTAGTATTTCTGTCCCCCTCAACAAATTTGGTGACAACAACCTTTTGTTTAAGAAAAATATACTGATAGTTAAGTTGAGATGATAAGTGGTCATTGGTTGCTTGCAAATCAGCTTCAGAATTAATACCTTGTTGATACCCAGCCTCTAAATTCAGAACAGCCTACTCAGCCAGTTTTATATTTTCTTCTACATTACCAAATGTTGTCCAGTTCCAGCTTCTGAAGTGAGCAGTAGCTTTCTTCTGTAAATGCCAAAGATTGATCCATGGGTTAACTGATTTCCCAGTCACCCAAATCTTCTTAAATTTGGCCAAAAATGTTTCAACCACATGTTCTGGAATCTGAATGGGCCACTCCCCCTTTATCAGTATTGTTAATGGAGCATAAGAGAGGTCTGTGGTCTGAACCTATCATGGGAAGATGAGTATTAAAAGTGTAAGGAAAAGTTTGGAGCCATTTAGAGTTAACTAGAAATTTGTCTAGTCTTTCCCAGGTGTTGTCCCTCCTCCAAGTGAATTTAGGGCCTAGGAATCCCACCTCAAAAAAAGAAGCATCAGCTATGAACTGGTTAAATCTTTCCATAGAAGCAGGAAGAGGTGGGTTGCCCCCCTTTTTCTCAGTTAGAGATGTCAAGAAATTAAAGTCACCTCCAAGAATCCAAAGGGAGTTGCTAGAGAGACCAATTTGTAATAAGTCTTGCCACAGGATTTTACGTTGGATAGCATTGCTGCTAGCATAAATAAAAGTGGCTTGACCTTGTTGGTCCCTTAGAAAGATATGAATATGCAAAAATTGAGGGTGATCCAGCAGTACTGTCCATTTCAGTTCAGACCTGACAAACACTCAGATTTTGTTATTGCTGTTAGCAACATAAGAAAATTTGGGAAATTTTTTGATAATGTGATTGTGATTTTTAGTAACCATGGGTTCATAAAGAGCAAAGAACCATAAATGGTGAGTTCTAACAAGATGTTTAAGTCACTTGAGGGAAGAGGAGTGAGCCACTCCCCTAATGTTCCAACATAGAAATTTGATCATTGAGAAAAGGTTTTTCCTTTCCCCTTGGTGTTGTAGGGGGCAATTGGAGAATTATCTAGGGGATCAGCTGTGTGTTGAGGGTCCACATTGTGTTTTGAATCAACCTTGCTTTTCCTTTTCTTATTGTTTTTTTGCACCTCCCATTCCTGTTGTAGTTCTTCTTTTTGATGTGCCAAAATGGGGATTGAAACATCTAGAGGAGTTTTCTGAGTTGATCGAAGGACCTCCAATTGTGTCTCCTTCTCCCCAAACTATGGACTACAACATTGACAGATAGGAGTTAGAGGTAGTAGCTTATGGACATCTTCCTGCTAGCCCACAGGAAGGGTAGCAGCTCCATCAGCCTCTTCCTCCAATGTGCTAGCAGGGACCACCTTATCAGTTGCACCAACTCCCACCTTAGCAGCATTGGACTTTCTTCTTTAGGGAGGATGAAGTCTGTAACAAGTGTATTCCACATGGCCATATGATCCATGAAAAAATACCCATTTTTATGCCTTGATTTTTATCAAATTTTCAAGGATATTATGCTTTAATGAAAGGTATTTTTGTGTTTTTGGATATAGGTGATGGAAAAATATTCAAGAAGAAAAAAAAGTGAAAAAGGAGAAAAAAGGAGCAAAATAGAGCAAAAAGGAGCAAAAATGGAGTCAGAATGCAAAATTGTCAAAATTATTAATCTGGCGGCTAGGCGCCAGAATCCGGCGCCTAAGCGCCAGGTCGATACGGGATCTGTCAAGATTTTTGACGACTTTTGGACGGTTATTTTGACGGTTTTAGCGGTTATTGGACCTTATAGAAGACTAACAGTTGTTCCTGGTTTATAGGACATGTGATACAATGTATTTAGATGCTTGGAAAAGGTTTTAATCGTGAAGAGGTACGATCTAAAGTGAAGAGGTGTGAAGAAATAGACGCAAAGTCCGGTGCCTAGGCGCCAGATTCCGACGCCTAGGCGCCAGACACACCTTCTAGAAGATTCATTGAATGTGGACACATTTTGAAGAGGTGCCTCAAGGCAACCCTTGAAGCCTATAAATAGGAGGGTACTCCTTCAGAGAAAAATGCCCACATAAGCCCCCATATATCCCCCTATCTAAAGCCCCATCTAGAGGGAGAATTAGAGAAATACTTTAGGGCCACTTTTATTAATTAGTGAGTTTATTTAGAGTGTGTATTGAGAGTTTAATGAGTTGGTGCTTTTGAAGTTTATTTGCTTTGGAGTCAGAAGAATTCAGAGGTTCAATAGGAGAAACATTTGAGATAAGTATTTGTAATTTTATTCAAAGTTTTATTATTATGTTTTGTTGTTTAAATTCAATGTGTTCTGAGTAGTTAGTTTATTTTCTCTTTTCAATTATGAAAAGATAAATAAGATAATATAAAATTCAATGGAAAATTAAAAACTATTTATATTTTAAAACATTGTGATGATATTAATATCGGATCTTCATTTACTTTACAAATTGATCACTTGTATTGTTAAAATATGTTGAAGAGTTCTAATAGCTAGAAGGAGATGAATTCTTAACTAGTAGATATCACATGAATCCTTGGGTAGTCGAAGGCCTTGTGCGGGTTATTAAAGGTGAAGTGTAAATAAATAGGAAGATATTATATAATGGGCGTAGAATTAATAAGTTTTTAGAGTGACAGACTAAGTTCTGAAGGAAAGGGTCACTAGTAGGGTCGACCATAGCCACCCTTGGACATCTAGTAGTGTGAGCCTAGATTGACCCATTCTACTAACAGTACATCCGGACCTGATCAATAGGGTAGCAAATGTTCGTTACACCTGGATCAAATTGTAAAGAATATGAATGCTTCTATTTGGCACAATACAATAAATTTATATTCTCCACGAATATTATCATTATCTTAAAAAATATTGGATTAATTGAAAGGAAGAAAGTTATGTTCTTATTGCTATTTACACCAATCATTTCATTACTGCTTTATTATTGCATCTTTCATTACAACTTTATTATTGCATCTAGTAAATTAAAAATATCAAATTTATAAACTATAAAAGAAATACATAAAAATAAAATTAAAATATTTAAAAATCTATAACTCACTCCTCGTGGGATCGATACTGGGGTCTTTGTTTCAAAGCCCTATATTACTTGATACGATACGTATACTTGCGTAGTACCCCTAGTGTGTAAAATATTTTCAATAAAATTATATTTGTATACACTAGTTGCTATTATTATCTATTACATTTATTTGAAAGCATTAATTATTATATTTGTTATCAGCGGATTGCAGGTCAAGTTTTTGGCGCCGTTGCTAGGGATTGAATTTTTAGTACGCATATATATAGCATTGGGTCAAGTTTTTGGTGTCGTTGCACGGGGAGGAGCGGAGTAGATTTTAAATATTTTTATTTTATTCATTTTCTTTCATTGTCAAAAATATTAAATACCAAAAAAATATATATATAAAATAAAATAAAATTTTTTTATAAGTAGAGATTTTATTTCTTGTTAATTTACTTTTTATGCGTAGTGCTGGATCAGAAGGATTATTACCTTTAGATTCTGAATTAGAAAGAACTATTGAAAGAATTAAAAAAGGAAAACAAACTAAAAAAAATTCAACAGATGGCTAATTTACATAACAATTTACAAAATCCAATTGAAATTAATGAACAAAATGTTTACAAACCATTAAGGGATTATGCTAACCCTACAGTTGATGAACTTCATAGTAGTATTCAAATACCTACTGTAGATGCTAATTCTTTTGAGCTTAAACCATCTATCATTTAAATGGTTCAATATAATCAATTTGGAGGAACACCAAATGAGGATCCAAATTTACGCCTTGCTAGTTTTTTAGAACTTTGTTCTACCTTTAAATATAACAATGTTTCTGATGATGCTATTAGACTTAGAATCTTTCCTTTTTCTTTAAGAGATAAAGCAAAGATGTGGTTGAACTCATTAGCAACAGGTTCTATTAAAACATGGGCTGAAATGGCACAAAAATTCCTTGCTAAATATTTTCCTCCTAAAAGCTTGCTAAATTAAGAAATGATATTACTTCATTTAGTCTATTTGATGAGGAGACAATTTATGAAACTTGGGAAAGATTTAAAGAACTATTAAGAAAATGTCCTCATCATGCTTTACCCGATTGGTTAATTATTCAAACATTTTATAATGGTTTAATTGGATCTCCAAAATCAATTATTGATGCTGCTGCTGGAGGTTCTTTAATGTCTAAATCATTTGAAGGAACTTATACCTTAATTGAAGAAATGACTAATAATAATTTTCAATGGCCTTCTGAAAGGATTTATCCTAAAAGAATGTCAAGTATTCAAGATAACAAAGCCTTTTCTATCTTAGCTTCACAAGTAGCTGCAATATCTAAGAAATTAGATAATTTTTCCATCAACATATCACATAACAACTTATCTAATATTGAAGATTCTTAAACTATTGAAACTTTACAAGCTATTGCTAGTAAAAATAATCCGTATTTAAACTATTATAATCCTGAATGGAAAAATCACCCTAAATTTAACTAGAATAATCAACAACAACAATGGGGTAATAATCAATCCCATCCAACTGGAAATTGGAATAATCAAGTAAATTCAAATTATAAACCACCTGGATTTAATAATCAACAGATAAAGTTACCAATAAAATAATTAATTTTACAAATGAGTAATCAATTACAAAATCAAAATACTACAATTCGTAATATTGAGAATCAAATGGGACAAATCGCTAATTTAATTAATTACAGACCTCCAGAAACACTTCCTAGTAATGTTGAAATTAATCCAAAAGAAACTGGAAAAGAACATGAGCATGTTAAAGCTATACAACTTAGAAGTGGAAAAGAATTAAAAGAAAGAATGCAGAATGAAATTGAAAAAAGATTGAGGTTGAAGAGATTGAAAAAACTAAAGAAACTCCTCGTCCTAATCAAGATCAAACTAATATTTCTATTAATGTGGAAGTTGAAAAACCACCACCACCTTTTCCTCAAAGATTAAAACAACAAAAGCTTGATCATCAATTTTCTAAGTTCTTTGAAATTTTTAAGAAACTTACTATAAATATACCCTTTGCTGAAGCCTTGGAACAGATGCCAACTTATGTAAAATTTATGAAGGATATATTAAATAAGAAACGAAAATTTGAAGCTGTTGAAACTGTTGCACTAAGTGAAGAATGTAGTGCAATAATTCAAAAGAAATTACCTCAGAAACTTAAAGATCCTAGAAGTTTTACTATACCTTGTGCTATTGGGAAAAAAATTTGTAGAAAAGCTTTGTGTGATTTAGGAGCGAGTATTAATCTCATGCCATTTTCTATTTATCGAAGGTTGAATTTAGGAGAGATTACTCCCACCACTGTAACCCTTTAGTTAGCTGATAGATCTATCACTTACCATAAATGAGTTATAGAGGATGTACTTGTTAAAGTAGATAAATTTATCTTCCCTGTGCATTTCATTGTGCTTGATATGGAAGAAGATAAAAAATACCAATTATTTTAGGGAGACCTTTTCTAGCTACCGGATGAGCTATGATTGATGTGCAAAAAGGAGAATTAACTATGAGAGTTAAAGATCAAGAGATTAAATTCAACGTTCTTAAATCGATGAAGTATCCTGACAAAGAAAAATGTTATCGAATGGATATTTTTGATTTTATAATTGAAAAACACTATCGAGAAAAATGTAAAATCATTTCTGAAGAAGAAATTAAAGTTTTAACTGATGAAAATGAAGAACTAAAAGAAGATGAATTACTTAAAGAAACTCATTATATTAAAGACAACTGGGAAACTTTAGACATAACTCAAAATGATATACTTTTACCCTCAATTAAAAAAGCCCCTGAACTGGAATTAAAAATGTTACCTTCACATTTAAAGTATGCATTTCTTGTAAATTCATTAACTTTACTTGTTATTATTTCTTCTGAGCTAAGTTTAGATCAAGAAGAAAAATTAGTAGGAGTTTTAAAGAATTATAAAAAAGCTTTTGTTTGGACTATTGCTGATATAAGAGGAATAAGCCCTTCCATTTGTATCCATAGAATTTTAAAGGAAGAAAAATTTAAACCTACTATTGAACCACAAAGAAGATTAAATCATATCATGAAAGAGGTTGTTAAAAAAGAAATTTTAAAATGGTTAGATGCTGGAATTATTTATCCTATTTTGGATAGCCAATGGGTAAGTCTTATTCATTGTGTTCCAAAGAAAGGAGGAGTAACTGTCACTATCAATGATAAAAATGAACTAATTCCTACAAGACAAGTTACTGGATGAAGAATTTGCATTGATTATCAGAAGTTAAATGACTCCACTAGAAAGGATCATTTTCCTTTACCTTTCTTGGATCAAATGCTTGACAAATTAGCTGGACACTCATATTTCTATTTTCTGGATGAATATTCTGGTTATCATCAATTACTTATTGCTCCTGAGGACCAAGAGAAAATAACATTTACAAGTCCTTATGGAACATTTGCCTTTAGAAGAATGCCTTTTGGTTTATGTAATGCACCTGCAACTTTTCAAAGATGTATGGTGTCAATATTTTGTGATTTGATTGACAAAGGAATTGAAGTATTCATGGACGATTTTTCGAGTTTTGGAACTTCTTTTGAGTCTTGTTTGGAAAATATTTCCAAAGTTCGAAAAGATGTGAAGAAACAAATTTAGTTCTTGATCGGGAAAAATGTCAATTTATGGTCACGAAGGCATTGTACTTGGTCATAAAGTTTCACAAAAAGGGATGGAAGTTGATCAAGCAAAAGTAAAAATTATTGTTGAACTGCAACCCCCTACTACTGTTACTGATGTGAGAAGTTTTCTAGGTCATGCTGGATTTTATAGAAGATATATAAAGGATTTTTCTAAATTTGCTAAACCTCTTTGTCATTTAATGGAAAAAGAAGCTAAATTTGAATATAATGAAGACTGTGTTAATGCTTTCAATATTTTAAAAGACAAATTAATAACTGCACCTATAATTATTGCACCTAATTGGAATAAACCTTTTGAATTAATGTGCGATGCAAGTGATTTTGCAATTGGAGCTGTATTGGGACAAAAATATGAGAAAATTTTCAAGTTATATATTATGCTAGTAAAACTTTATTGAAACTCAAAGAAATTACACTACTACTGAGAAAGAGCTTTTAGCTATAGTATATGCCTTTGATAAATTTAGACCTTATCATCTTGGTACCAAATGCATAGTTCATACTGATCATTCCGCTATTAAATATTTAATGACGAAAAAAGATGCTAAACTTAGACTGATAAGATGGGTATTACATCTACAAGAATTTGATTTTCAAATAGTGGATAGAAAATGAACGGACAACCAAATTGCTGATCATTTTTCTAGAATTAAGAATGATGTTATTACTGAAGAAAATATAAATGAGAAATTTCCTGACGAACATTTGTATGTTATTCAAGGATACCAAACACCTTAGTATGCAGATATAGTTAACTATTAAGTTAGAAATATTTTACCTTATGGATTGGATAACAAATTTATTAAGAAATTTAAAAATGATGCTAAATGTTATATTTGGGAAGATCCTCATTTATTTAAATTAGGAAGAGATTCTATAATTCGTAGATGCATACCTTATGAAGAAACTTAGGCTATTAGTCAAAAATATCATGATTCCTAATTTGAAGGACACTTTGGAGTAGATAAAACTGCATTTAAAATTTTAAATTCAGAATTTTATTGGCCTACCATATTTAAAGATGTGAGACATTATGTGAAAACATGTGATCGATGTCAAAGGATGGGAAATATATCCAAGAAAGATGAAATGCCTTTAAACTATATATTGGAAGTTGAAGTTTTTGATATATGGAGTTTAGACTTTATGGGACCATTTGTACCATCATCTGGAAAGATTTATATTTTATTAGCGTTTGATCACGTTTCAAAGTGGATTAAAGTCGTAGCTTTACCTAGCTGTGATTCCAAAAGTGTTTCAAAATTTTTAAAGAAGATGATTTTTTCAAGATTTGGAATGCCTAAGGTAATTATCACAGATGGTGGAAGTCATTTTAGAAATATAAGAATTCAATCATTATTGGAAAAATCTGGAATCAAACACAGAATTACAACTGTATCTCACCCACAAACAAGTGGAATGGCTGAAGTATCAAATCGAGAAATTAAAAGAATTTTAGAAAAAACTGTTAATCCTAAAAGAATTGATTGGGTTGATAGACTTGATTCTGCATTATGAGCTTATAGAACAGCTTATAAGACACCAATCGGAATGTCACCTTACCGGTTAATTTATGGTAAACATTGTCACTTACCTGTTGAACTTGAACATAAAGCTTATTGGGCGATAAAGGAGTTTAATTTTGATTTGAATACTGCAAGAGAAAAATGATTATTGCAATTAAATGAGATGGATAAAATAATAAATGAATCATATGAAAATGCAAGGATTTATAAAGAGAAAAAGAAAATATTACATGATAAAAAGATTTCAGGAAAACATATTTGAGCCTGGACAAGAAGTATTATTATTTAATACTCGTTTAAGACTTTTTCCTGGAAAATTAAGATCAAAATGGATAGAACCATATATAATTGAAAAAGTATATCATTATGGAGCTGTGGATGTTAAAGATCCCAAAACGGAAAAAATTTTTAAAGTTAATGGATTAAGACTGAAGCCTTATTTGGGAGATTTTAAAAAGATTTATAAAGAGGCTTATGAGTTGAGTCTACCTGATTAAAAGACTTAATTAGGTCGGGCTGACGACATTAAACCAATCGCTTTGTGGGAGGCAACCCATAGTTATTTGTTGTTTTCTGTGTTTTTACATTTGTAATGTAAGGTTATGCCTCGGTCTTGTTTAATTTTATATTATTTTAGAAATTTTGAATGCTAACAAGTCTTTATTGACTTAAGCTGAAAATTATCTCGAATTATATAAAGCTTAGACATTGGATCACTCTATTTCATATATGAGTAAAAATGAGATCAAGTTAACCTTCATTAGGGTTGCTTATAATTTGTGTTACTGAGTCTATATTGATCTTACCATTCTAAACTACCTATTTTGGAGAACGAAACTTTGAAATTTGACGTTAGGCGAAATGGAGTGGAACATGGCTCCGGCGCCTAGGCGCCTAAGCACCAGAGTAAAACTATGTGTTGATGGGTGGGGCGCCTAGGCGCCAGTATTGGCGCCTAAGCGCCACAGTTACTGGATCGTGTCAAAACCGAAAATCTTCAGTTTTTCACATGATTTTCTCTTATAAATGACCCTATCTTCGTCCCCAATCCTTATGCAATCATTATTTCAACCCATACACTCCATTCTTGAGAGATTAGAGATGATTTTTGAAGAAATGGAGAGGAGAAATCTTGGAGAAGAGGCTAGAGACAAGGTTTCAAAGGATCCTCAACCCTACTTCAATGGTTTCATCGCTGTAAGTTTGGAGAAAATTTCTAGTCGTCTAGATAAGTTTGAAGCAGAGTTTAAAAGCATTGGAGATCGCCTCCATGAGATGTATCATCAAATTGAACATCTAGAATGGTAGGTGAAAGTTTAATTTGATCATCTAGCGGCTTATCAAGATGCGCAAGTGGAGATGTATGCGAAGAACAATTGGATCGATGAGAAAAAGGCTACAGATTTTCCGAGGGCGTTAGTATTCTTTCCAAGTGGGCTGAATAGTTTTCCTTGCCAAGATAATGGGAATTAGATAGTGATGTGGTGAGATTGTGATTTATCTAGTGTGTCGTTGTATCGATTTAGTGAATCGATTGTGTTTGTTTGTGTGTTTGCTTTCATGTTCAATGTGTGTTGTATTTGCTTTCAAATTTGTGTTGTTTGATTATTGTTAGAACTTGAATCATTTTATGATACTTATCTGAATTGTATTGAACCCGAAATTGAAAATCATGAATGAAATTAGAATAGTTTGATTTGAACTTGTGTTTAATTGATGGATTTAATTTTTAATTTTTAAAATTTTTGGAAAATATTTTGGAAGATAGAAACTGAAGCAATACTCTTATATGAGTAATTAGAAGTTTGATTTATGAATTTTGGTGGAAAATAAAAGTTTTAAGAGATTTTTTTGGAAAGGCGAGTCTGGCGCCTAGGCGCCGCTTCGGCATGCTTACCCGAAAAACACCATTTAAACCCCCATTAGCCATTTTTGACACCTAAGCTTCATCTTCTTCCTCTTTTTCGCGAAAACCCACCTCCTAAATCCATTTCGAGGTCAAAACATCAAGATTTTGTGCCCGAAATCACTTGATTTCTTCATCTCAAGGTCAGATCTACACTCTAATCCATTTATTTTTTATTTTCACCATAATTTTTTTACTATTTTAACTAAAAATTGAAATTTTGAGAAAAAAATTTGATTTTTAGTGTTTCTCCATGAATTTATAAACTCATTTTAAGTTTCTTAAGCTTAAAAAGAGTTTAAATCATTGATTCCTTAATTTATTTGTGTTTTCTTTCATGTTTAGATGGCACTGAAATCTAAGCGAGGAAAGACACGAGAAAATTTTGACTGTAGCAAGTTCGCGACTGCGGCAGCGCATTTTCGATATCACGAATTTGCGACGTCCAGCAAAATTTATCTCAGAGCGAAGCTTTTACAATCCCGGTGAAATGATCGAGAACACGATCGTTGTCCACAACTACCAACGATTCTGTTATTTCACCGATGTTGCTGTTATTCCAGTCGTGCACAAGTTTTATGCTAACTTTTTGGATGCGGAAGACTATAAAGTCTTTGTCAGAGGTGTTGGAGTAAGATTTAATCCAGAAAGGATCAATGTTTTTTATGGACTGCCACCTACCATCGAGTGCCACTATTCTGGATTATTTCCATCTGAAGGAGATCTAGAGATGATTATTGCTTATTTGACTGACGACACTGAAGCTTGGAAGATCTGGAACAATAAATGGGTAAATTTCAAATCTTCTAAGTTAAATGGTATTTCAAAGGCATGGCATTACTTTATTTCTTAAAGACTTATACCTTCCAACCACATGAGCGAAGTGACTAGAGATCGAGCTATCTTAAACTACTCATTCAAGATTGGAAGCCGATAGATGTCGGCAGTATTATTTATGATTCTGTGGAGTCTACTGCTAGATCCAGTACTTCTGTAGGGCTAGGATTCCCATCTCTGATTTATTCTTTATGTGTGAACAATGGAGTCACTACTGATATTTCTGAGGAGAAGCTGAAGTCTACCAAGCCAATTGGGCAGGAGAGTGTTAGTATCTATAATCGTCTTCGTGGGAAGAGATCTACGACCCCTTCTACTTCTGCACCTACTCCAAGTAGAGCTTCCACTTCCAGACCTTCTACTTCTACTGCTGAGCCACCGTTGCATGATCAATTTCTGGAGCAGCAGAATTAGTTATTTCTAACTCACTGCAGAGTTAATACTATGGATAAGAAGATTGATCACCTATCTGATTACACCCAGAGGAAGAGTGAATATGATGCTAAGTATTTAGACTATTTAGTCAGATTCTTGAAGGGTGAGCATGATATTCAGTTTCCCACCTGTTCTAGATTTTCACCATATGTTGATCCTAAGGATGTGGAGTTTTCTTTTGGTGATGACGATGACGAGGCTACAGACAGTGATTAGTAGCCTGATTTACCTCTGAGAAGTGCTGAGTCTGTTGTTAGTTTAGTTTTTGTTTACTAGTACTAATTGTTGTTTGCTGTTTACTAGTTTAGATTTATTTATGAGACTTTGTATGAATTATTTGATGTTGAGACTGTTTTATTTATTTAGTTGCAGACTAAAATTTGAATTAATTTGTGTTTATTTTTGGTTTCAGCCTACTGCTTAGTATTCTAGAATAGTTAGTAATGTTATTTTATTTTTGTTAGTAATAGAGTTATTTAATTCAACTACTGCTATATAAAATTTTTTAGCCTGCTTACTTTTATATGTTCCATTATTTCTGTAATATTCATAAAAATCATGTGTAGAAGTAAATTATATTTCTTTCTAGAATTTTTTTTACATGCTTATAAAATTCCTTTTTAAATTATATTTTTCTTTCTCTCATACTTTATTATTTTCATGATATACCAAAACTTAAGTTTGGGGGAAGAGAAAATATATGCAAATTTAAATTGTATTTGTCCTTAATAAACTAATATTTTCTAAAAAAAAAAATCATAACATAACATAAGGAATGAAGAATCTATTTAAGATCACTTAAATTTTTGAAATTATAAATAATTTTGTGGACTTAACCAAAATTTTAATAACTTTGATTAATTTTAAGAATAGAATTATTTAACTTAAAGAAGAATAAGATTATAAAATTTTTTATTCATAACAGAAATAATTGACTTTTAGAAGTATTAAGAAATAAAAAATTATAACTTGAAAAAGAAAAGATTGAAAATCTTTTTGAAATTCTATTCATGTTATAATAATTAAGTGAAAATGTAAAAGTTTGAAAATATAAGTTAAGGATAGTGAAGTTCAAAATCATTAACAGGCTATCCGGATACAGTAATCCTCACTGTGAAAAAAAAAAAGAGAAAAAGAGGAGAAGCTTGAGGATATGCCTAATCAAAAATTGGCTTTACTTGAATTATCTTATATGAAGAAAACTAGCTACATAATTTTACTTACTTTTCATGCATGAATCTTTATTTAAGAAAGACTTTTCATGAAAATCTTTTTCTTGTAAATAATTTATGTGATGTTAATATAATAAACTTCTATTATTTTTAAAATGAATGAAAATTTTTTGAAGTCTTACGATTTGGTAGTTGAATATTCTTTAAT
This sequence comes from Papilionanthe hookeriana x Papilionanthe teres, assembly GCA_022702705.1. Taxonomy (NCBI): domain Eukaryota; kingdom Viridiplantae; phylum Streptophyta; class Magnoliopsida; order Asparagales; family Orchidaceae; genus Papilionanthe; species Papilionanthe hookeriana x Papilionanthe teres. Next base: position 87,858,132 of record CM040423.1, on the reverse strand, counting down.
TTCTTAATATTAAACTTTGTTAGTAAAATTTGGTTAATGATTTACTAAAACCTTTATAAGATTAAAAATTATAAGGATTCTTAGATATTTATCTTTTCATTTCAAATGTTATACATTTTATATAGTAAAAAGGGTTACTTGAGGACAAGTAACATTTAAGTTTGGGGGATTTTGATCCATGAAAAAAATACCCATTTTCATGCCTTGATTTTTATCAAATTTTTAAGGATATTATGTTTTAATGAAAGATATTTTTATGTTTTTGGATATAGGTGATGGAAAAATGTTCAAGAAGAAAAAAAAGTGACAAAGGAGCAAAAAGGAGCAAAAATGGAGCCAAAATGCAAAATTGTCAAAATTATTGATCCGGCGCCTAGGCGCCAGGTCGATACGGGATCTATCAAGATTTTTGATGACTTTTGGACAGTTATTTTGAAGGTGTTAGCGGTTATTGGACCTTCTAGAAGACTGGCAGTTGTTCTTGGTTTGTAGGACATGTGATACAATGTATTTGGACGCTTGGAAACAATTTTAATCGCGAAGAGGTGCGATCCAAAGTGAAGAGGTGCGAAGAACTGGACGCAGAGTCCGGCGCCTAGGCACCAGATTCCGGCTCCTAGGCGCCAGACACACCTTCTAGAAGATTCATTGAATGTGGACACATTTTGAAGAGGTGCCTCAAGGCAACCCTTGAAGCCTATAAATAGGAGGGTACTCCTTCAGAGAAAAATGCCCACATAAGCCCCCATACATCCCCCTATCTAGAGCCCCATCTAGAGGGAGAATTAGAGAAATACTTTAGGGCCACTTTTATTAATTAGTGAGTTTATTTAGAGTATGTATTGAGAGTTTAAAGAGTTGGTGCTTTTGAAGTTTATTCGCTTTGGAGTCAGAAGAATTCAGAGGTTCAGTAGGAGAAACATTTGAGATAAGTATTTGTAATTTTATTCAAAGTTTTATTATCATGTTTTGTTGTTTAAATTCAATGTGTTCTAAGCAGTTAGTTTACTTTCTCCTTTCAATTATGAAAAGATAAATAAGATAATATAAAATTTGATGGAAAATTAAAAACTATTTATATTTTAAAATATTGTGATGATATTAATACCGAATCTTCATTTACTTTACAAATTGATCACTTATATTGTTAAAATCTATTAAAGAGTTTTGATACATAGAAGAAGATGAATTCTTAACTAGTAGATATCACATGAATCCTTGGGTAGTCAAAGGCCTTGTGCGGGTTATTCAAGGTGAAGTGCAAATAAATAGGAATATATTATATAATGGGCGTAGAATTAATAAGTTTTTAGAGTGGCAGACTAAATTCTTGTGATTTGGTTTATAGAGAAGGGTCACTAGTAGGGCCGACCATAGCCACCCTTGGACATCTCGTAGTGTGAGCCTAGATTAACCCATTCTAATAACAATACATCCGGACCTGTTCTATAGGCTAGCCAATTTTTGTTACACCTAGATCAAAGGGTAAAGAATATGAATGCTTCTATTTGGCACAATACCATAAATTTATATTCTCCACAAATATTATCATTATCTTAGAAAATCTTGGATTAATGGAAAGGAAAATTGTTGTATTCTTATTGCTATTTACACCAATCATTTCATTACTGCTTTATTATTGCATCTTTCATTACAGCTTTATTATTGCATCTAGTAAATTAAAAATATCAAATTTATAAACTATAAAAGAAATACATAAAAATAAAATTAAAATATTTAAAAATCCATAACTCACTCCTCGTGGAATCGATACTGGGGTCTTTGTTTCAAAGCCCTATATTACTTGATATGATATGTATACTTGCATAGTACCCCTAGTGTGTAAAATATTTTCAATAAAATTATATTTGTATACACTAGTTGCTATTATTATCTATTACATATATTTGAAAGCACTAATAATTATATTTGTCGTCAGCGGATTGCGGTTAAAGTTTTTGGCGCCGTTGCTGGGGATTGAATTTTTAGTACACATATATATAGCATTGGATCACCAAACATTCTACAATGTGAACAGTAAGAAGGTCTTTGCTCCACCTTAAATTCCTGCAAAATTGCTCCTCTTCACCTATTTTAACCCAAACTCCTTTTAAATCAGGAAGTGTGATATCTCTTTCTACCAGCACTCTAGCAGCTGCTTGCCTTGCCATGTCAAAGTTGGGAGATCCACCTTTAAAGGGGTGTCCAATACTTGGTTTATATTGAAGATGGCATTAGGATGATATTACTGTATGGGCAAGCTGGGGAGTTTAAACCACATGGGAACAATGGGGGGCTCTTTAGTAGGATCAAAATCAGGTCTCCATTTAAGTAATTTCATGGTGGCACCGGCTATTACAATAGCTTGTTTAGCAAATATCCGAGCATAATCTTCTTCATTAGACAATCTTATCAAAAGGTGTCTACCAGTCAAAGCTAGACTTTCAAAAAATTTCCTAACATAATCCATCTTTGGATGTCCCAATTGAAATTTGCTAATTAGTGTGAACTTAACTGCTTCAGTGAGTTGGTGTACTTCTTGAGAGGTAAATATAACTGCTGGTTGTCCATTTATGGAACCCGGGGGTCTAATATATGGGCAAACACATTTGCCAGCCACAACATTATGGAGTTCTTGTGGAAACACAAGGTGATCAAAGGATTTATGGGGAGGTTGACCACTTCCCACAACTCCAGCATATGTTGCCATAGCCCATTTGGCATTAGTATCTATATCTATTGAGAAAGCCATAGCCATGGTAGCCCTAAAGGAGGAAGAAGGCCCAATGAGTAAGCCACAGAAACATTGAAATGACTAGCAAAAAAAACTACCAAAATAGAAAGCCAAGAGAAGAAATAGCCTTCATCTTTTAATAAAACAGTAACCAATTTGAAAATCCAGGAACCTGGGAAAGAGAAAAATGGCCAGAACAACTTCCGGCTCTTCTTACAGAGAAAACCAATCTTTAAATGGCCACCAACACCACACACTACTGTAGCAAACCTACTTTGCACCGTCAGAAGCTCCATGGGAGACCAAACCCTAGCAGAGCCCAGCGCCACACCTCTCCATCATATATAGACACACACACACACACACACACACACACACACACACACACACACACACACACATACACATATGTGAAATGGCTACATTAACTGAGGCTGTGAAGTTCACTCTTATTGGTCAGTTTCAATATGGTCATCCAAAAATGGAGCTTGTAAGGAAATTCTTTGAGGAGCTTCACCTGGTGGGACAATGGAAACTGGAACTAATGGATGAAAGAGTCCTCCTTATCAGATTGTCCAGGGAAGAGGATTATGCTAGAATCCTTGGTAAACAAAATCTTATAATTGCTGGGACCATTATGAAATTGATAATTTGGACTCCTGATTTTGATCCCAACAAAGAACCTCCCATTAAACCACTTTGGTTCAAATTTCCTAATTTTCCAATTCAACTCTATCACACCAATACCATTTTCCAAATCAGTAGAGCATTGGGTACCCCTCTTAAAGTTGATCCCCCCACTCATGACATGGCTCGACCAGCTGCTGCCAAAGTTCTGGTGAAAAGGGATGTTACTCTCGCTGAAGTGGATAAAGTATGGATAATTACATATGATGATGGGGCGAGTTTTTGGAATGGAGGTTGTATTGGAACAAAACCCCTCTTCTGCCCTCACTGCAGAATGTTTGTTCAAGTGCAGGAGACTTGTTATAGGCTAAATCCACCCTCTCATAAAAGGATGGCTACAACAAGGTCTGGTAAAGAGGCTGGTGGTCCATCTTTGCCTCCCACTCCAATTGAAACTAAAAATTTAAAGGATTCAATTAAGGCTGCGAAAGCTGTGGAGAGTTCCCTACCTGTGGCTCTAGCAGTGAATCCATCTATGGTTGAATTTGAGTTAGTCACCTTAACTTTAGAGGCCACTCCAATTATTGATAATGAGGAGTTAGCATTAGCTCCTCCCCTAGAACAGTTACAATCTACGCAGGAAGCTTTGGATTCAGATTGGCAAGTTCAGTAGGCCAGAAAAAAGAAAAAACCTGTTAGTGAACTCCAACAACTAGCAAATCTTTCCAAATCCATTACTGCAAAACTCCCCTACTTCCTAGCCAGGGATGCCTACCCAACACTAGTAGGGGTAGAACCAGATCCAAATCTCACCCACCACCCCCCTTCTCCATTCAGACCTCTTGATGCTTAACCTTCTCTATTGAAATATTAGGGGTGTGGCTCACCCCCTTTCACAAAAAAAGATTAATACATCTCTATAAAAAATATAATTTATGGTATTTGCCCATTCTTGAACCCATGGTTCATAAAAATCTCCACATTTCATTTGCTAGATTTTCTGGGTGTACTTCGTTTACCAATGTTTCTAACAAAATTTGGATCCTGTGTAGAGAAGAAATACAATGGTCAGTGGTCCTTGATAATCCACAGTTTGTCCATCTCACATTAAAGATGAATGGCCATAAGCTTGCAGACATTTTTGTCTATGCTGGATGTACAAAAGGGGCCAAAATTGAACTTTGGAATGAGCTACAAGAATTAAGCAGAAGTGTTCAAACCAGTTGGATTGTAGAAGGTGATTTCAACTGTATTAGCTCCACTGTTGAAAAATTTGGTGGTAGACCCCATTGTCTCCAAAAGATGACTGCTTTCAATGATAATATTCAATATGCTAGATTATTTGATCTGGATTTCCAGGGACACCCTTACACTTGGAGAAGAGGCAGCACATAGGAAAGATTGGATAGGGTCCTTGCAAAAAGCTTATAGCATCAGACTTTCCTCCACACTATTGTTACTCATTTGACCCTTGCTGGCTCTGGCCACAAGTCCCTTCTGATTACTATTTTTGCATCCCAAAACCCATCTTCCTAGCACCCTTAAGATATCTTAACTTTTAGTCAGAGCATTCAGAATTCCTGAACTTGGTCTCTCTTAATTGGACAACATGTGAAGACTCGAAACCTTTCATCCAACTACAACTCCTTAAAAAAAGTGGGCAAGGCTCTTAGAACTTAGAGTTGGAGCTCTATTGGGGATGTTTTTCTTAGAGTGGCTCAGGATGAAAAAGTAGTTATAGAATTGGAAGCCACTATACTCACTGATGAGAAGTTATATGGGGCTCTTGTGGCTAGTCAGGTTGAACTCTTGGTAAATGAATTTCTTCTCTTGGCTAGTCAGGTTGAACTCTTTCTCAGGCAGAAAGCTGTTATATGCAAATTCAAGGATGGGGACACAAACACTAAATTCAAGGATGGAGCTCTTGTGGCTAGTCAGGTTGAACTCTTAACTGCCATTGTTACTCATTAAATATAGAAGGAAGTGTAATGCCATACATTCAATCAATAATGCTCAAGAGGAGACTCTTTCAGATGGGAATGCCATTACTGCAGATGCTGTTGTATTCTTCCAAAATCTTCTCACTCATTTACCTTCCAACAGACCCCCTCTGGACCCTAGCCTTTTCAAGAAAGATTTCTATTATGTCAACTCCCTATCTCTAACAGCTATCCCCTCTGAGAAGGAAATCTGGACTGCCATCCTTTCCTTTGACAGCTCCAAAACTGCTGGCCCTGATGAGTTCATCGCTGATTTTTATAATAAGACTTGGGAGATCATTAAGATTTATGTGATAAAATATATCTATAGTTATTTCCAGAGCAATGAACTTCCTCCTTATTTCAATGCCTCCACTATCATCTTAATCCCCAAATCCACCACAACCAAAGACTGGAGCCATTTCATACTCATTAGTCTGACTTCTGTTATCAGCAAAGTGATTAGCAAAATCTTAGTAAGGAGATTACAGCCCCATCTGGATAGAATTATTTGTTCCAGTCAATCAGCTTTTTTTAAAGGTAGATCCATCACAGATAATGTTCTTTTGGCTCAAGAACTCCTTTTGGATTTGGATAGGTTTTGTAGGGGAGGTAACCTCATATACAAGTTAGATATCAAGAAGGCTTATGACACGATTGAATGAATTTTTTTTTTACAGTCCTTCAGGCTAGGAGCTTCCACCTAGATTTTTGCACTCTTATCAGCAAATGGCTTAATTTAAATCACCACTCTCTTTTTATTAATGGTCGGTGTTGGGATGGTTTAACTGTCACTAGGGATTTCAAGCAAGGAGATCCTTTATCACCCACCATTTTTATCATTGCTCTGGATTATTTCTCAGGAATGTCGAACACCCAGGTTCTCCCCTATCATTATGTCAGATATCATCACAAATCCAATATAGCTATCTCTCACTTGATCTATGCATATGATGTTATGTTCTTTTCCAGAGCTAGTAAACCTGCAATGAAAAGAGTGTTCCAATGCATGAGACAGTTCCAACATCAAACTGGCTTATGCTTTAACCCTAAAAAGTGTGTAATGATCTTCAGTGACAGGGTACATCCCTCCATCTCACAGAGGGTTTTGCAATATACTGGTTACAAAAGAGCTAAGCTGCCTCTCAATTACTTTGGTGTGCCCCTCGCAAAGGCAGAACAAAGCAAATTCAATTTGATGAAATTCTGGGAAAGATTCAGGCTCAACTCTCTAGCTGGGCTCACTCTTTCCTGTCCACTGGTGGTACAATAACTTTACCTTAAACCATACTTACTACCTTCCCCTCTTATGTCCTATAAATTTCATGTATGAAAAAGAGCACCAGAGTTCAGATGGAGAGAATCTTCAATAGATTCTTGTAGGCTGGTCAGAGGAAGCATCTACCGTGGGCTAGCTGGTAGAAACTTTCCAAGCCATTTGGGGCTACGCGTGTTGGGTTTAAAGGCTTGCTACATCTCCAACAAGTTAACTACTGTAAATTAAGAATTCATTTCAGGCAGCAACATTCCCTTTGGGCCAAATTCATGATGGGAAAGTATTGTAAGGATATCCACCCCAATCTTGTCCAAATTAAAGCTGGGGAGTCCAAGGTGTGGAGGCAAATGTTAAAACACAAACACTTGGCTGAAAAACTGTACCTGTGGGAGTTGGGCAAGGGGGATATTTCCTACTGGAATGAACACTAGTGTCTTGAGGATATGTTGATTCCCACTGATAATAGCTCCAGGAATTCAATGACAGTGGCTGAATGTTGGCAAGGGGATAGCTGGTCCCTTCCTCTCATCAGCAACATCCTCATTGATTCTTCTATGCATAAGTGGTTAGAATCCCTTTTGACAGAACTAAATGTGATAAAATTATTTGGCATAATGGCTGCAATCAGAGCCTGACCAAATACATCTACAACACTATACACAATTGGGATTCAGTTGAATGGGGAAAATTATATGGAACAAATTTCTCACTCCTTCCATGTCTTTTTTCAACTAGAGAATTTTCCACATGTGCATCCCCACTGATGATATCTTAAAGATGAAACGGTTAAGAGGACATTCTAAATTCTATCTATGTGGGCAGCAGGAAGAAACTATACAACATCTTTTTTTCCAATGTATCTTTTCTCGGAAAGTTTGGACAGCTGTGGTGAATATGTTGGATATTAATTCTATTCGGTTGGTTTGGAAGGACTTGAAGTCTTTTTGGCATACCAGGATGAAAGCTGATCTTAGTGCTATCCCTTTCATTATCTCCTGATTCTTGTGGATGAATAGAAATTCTGTAAATTTTGAGGATAAACCCAGCCGGGCAAGCACTGTGGTATGCAACTGCCACTCTTTTCTCTCCAAACTCATCAACTATAAGAAGTTCCCGTCAATCCTGAAGGTTGTTTCATTAGGGCCCCCTGTGAAAACCAAAATCATTAGGGTCTATTGGAAAGCCTCTCCCTCACATGTTGTGAAAGTTAACACTGATGGTGGGTTCTCAGAGGTGGTACAGGAATTGGAGGTATTTTCAGAAATCATAAGGGATATTGCATCTGTTTTTTCCATGCCCATGTCCATGTGGTAGACCCCTTGGATGCAGAATTAATGGTTGTTTATTGGGCTCTCTATATTGCAATTCATAACTGTTGGAATCATCTTATGATGGAGGATGACTCTACCATGCTCATTCAGAATCTGACTGAAGATCTGCCTTCCCCTTGGCACCACTCTCACTAGGTACGTAATATCAAAGCTTTAATACAGAATATAGATACTACATTCTCTTTTATTTTCAGTGAGGAAAACAGACCTGCCAATTGGCTGGCTAGGAGGGGTCTTACCAACATGGAGGCTATTGTGGCATCTCCCCCCCCCCGTCAGCTGGGTTTTCTTTTGGAGCCTAATTTATTTAATGCTCCCCACTTTACACTAGCTTCTTAAGTTTTTTTCCTGTCTGCTGGAGGTGGTGCTCTCTAGCTAGGTGTGGCCTTGCTGTTTGGCCTCATTTCCTACTCCTTTACTTATTCCGGGCTCCAGGTTCTCAAAATTTTCACTGTTCCATTGGTGTTTCTCCTCTGCCTCTGCCCTGGGTGCTGTCTTCTCCCCTTTTTTTGTTACTTGCTTTTCTCTCTTTTCTGGTTTCCTGGCTTGCTGGCCTTTCTCCCCTGGGCTGGTGTATTTTCGGCCTTCGGTCTCTGCCTGATTAACCTCTTTTGTCCTACTTCTGCCTTGCTTTGCCTCCTTTGCTTGCTTGTTCTCCTGCTTCGCTTTTTCTGGTTGTTTGCTCTCCTACTTGCTGGACTGGGGATATGGACTTCCTAGTGGATCTTTCTACCAGGGTGGATTGGGCTAAAGCTTCTTATGCTGGGGTGGTGGGAAATGGATCCACTCCACTGCAAAACACCAATCAGCTGGTTTTCCCACAGGTCTTCCATGATGTCATCTGCGAGGAAGGCTTCTTGTCCCTTTATTCATCCCATTGGTGTTAAGGAAGGATGCCCTACTGTTTTCTTTTCTGATGCTGAACTAGATGCTCTAAATGAGGAAGTAAAGCTAACACTTATTGGAAAACTCACTCTTGGTCACCCAAAAATGGAGCTTGTTAGAGCCTTCTTGACTCATTAGCTTTCATTGGTAGTTGGAAAATGGGACTTTTGGATGGGAGACACATTCTCATTCACCTTACCGCTGAAGAGGATTATGCTCAGCTTTTTGCCAAGCAAATGGTTACCATTGCTGGAATGGATATGAACCTCCTGAAATGGACACCAGGTTTTGATCCAAGCAAAGAACCCCCCATTGTACCAATTTGGTTCAAATTTCCTAACCTCCCATATAGGTTTTTCAATCAAAATACTTTATTTCAGATTGGAAGAGCCATTGGAACTCCCCTCGGGATGGATGCAGCTACATTCTATAGAGGCCAGCTCGAGGCGACTAGGATACAAATTGAAAGGGATATTTCATTACTCGAAATCAAGAAAATCTGGGTGGGGTCAGCTGTTGATGGCTACTGGCAGGAAGTTATAATGCAACAAAAGCCCTACTACTGCACTAATTGCAAAATGTTTGGTCATACCATTGAAAAATGCTATAGATTGCATCCACCCCCAAAGAAACATACTTCTAGAGCTGCTGATGGTGCTGTCATTACCTCTGCCAGCAGGGAAAATGTTCTGATACCATCTAATTTAGACCCTACGGTTACTACTAGCCCCCCATTGCCATACCCCTCACCCTCTTTGTTCCCTCCTCCCCACTTTATCCCCCCCCCCACATTGATTTTGGTCCTCCCCTCAGCCTACTTCCCTAGTAAACCTCCTTCCTGAACCCTTACCCCCTAACCTTACCTCACCCCCTAATCCCACCTCATCCACCTCTCTAATTTCCACACCTGCTTTCCCTAGCACCTCACAGTTTAAACCCTCTCCTACTGATCCCCTAATTGTTGTGTCCCCTGGTACTTCTCAGGTCCTCCCTACTGAGGAACTTCAAGACTCAATGGGGAATGCTTGGGAAATCAAGACAGCAAAAAAGAAAAGAAGAAGCAAAGCTGATCTCCTTTGTAGTTTCAACCCCCATTCACAAAATTTAACTGGACCTCCTCCTCCTTCTACCAGAGGCAGAACCAGATCAAAATCTCACCCACCCACTTCCCCCCCCCCCCCTTTACCTCATGATAAAATTTCTTTTTTGGAATATTAGAGGAGTGGCCCATCCCCCCTCCTTTAAAAGTCTTCTTTACCTCGCAAAAAACATTCAATTTGGTGCTTTGCTATACTTCAACCCCTTGTCCATCAACACCCCAATAGAATCATAAAAAAACTCCATGGTTTTTCCCATTTTGCCAACTCAAACAATAAAATTTGGATCTTCTGTAGGAAAGAGCTTAATTGGACTGTGCTGCTGGATAACCCTCAGATGGTCCATCTCTCCATTCAGTTTGTTGGACACTATGCACTTGTTTCCTTTATTTATGTTGACTGTAGAAGCATTGATAGAACTCTTCTTTGGGAACAAATTCATAACATCGGTACTAATATTAGCTCCCCATGGATTGTGGGGGGTGACTTCAATTTTATCTCCACCCCAGCTGAGAAATTTTGTGGTATTAAGCCTAATGTGAAGACTATGACTACCTTCAGTGACAATATCCTTGCTGCTGGGTTGTATGACTTGGGATTTAGGGGCCCCCCTTTTACCTGGAAAAGAAACACTGTCAGGGAAAGGCTTGACAGATTCCTGGCTAATGAATTATGGCACTCTCACTTTCTCCACACCCAAGTTACCCATCTTGCCCTGGCCTGCTCTAACCACAGGCCTCTCCTTATTACCCTCATTTCCCCCGTTAGTACCCCAGCCAGTCCTCCTTTCAGGTATCAGAACTTTTGGTCTACTCACCCCAACTTTCTGCAATTTGTGGAAGACCATTGGAGGGACTCTCACCACCAGGACCCCTGGATTAAACTGTGTCACCTCCACCAGAATTTGAGTAAAAAATTAAGAAATTGGGGATGGCTCCAGTTTGGAAATGTATTTTCTGTGGTGGAGGAGGCTGAGAAGGTTGTTTTGGCACTTGAAGAAAAAACTCAGGATAATAATGAACTCAACCCCCAACTAATTGCTGCTGAAGCTAAACTACTACAATCTATTGAAATCCAGGACATGTACCTTAAGCAAAAGGCATCTATTAATCATTTTGCAGATGGAGATACGAACACTGCCTATTTCCATGCATATCTGAAGTACAGAAGGAAATGCATTTACATTCACTAGGGAATGGACCTCACACCACCTAGAGATTGGTAAAAGTGCCATCCAACACTTCAGAAGATTATTGCAATAGCCAAATGTGGAAAGAACCCCTATCCTCACTGATCTGTTAAAGGACCATTACCAATTGCTGAATGAAGTGAACCTCAGTTCCCCTCCCTCTGAAACCAAAATCTGCAAACTTTTAATTCCATTGACAGCTCAAAAACTGCAGGCCCTGAAGGTTTCACCTCTGACTTCTATAAGAAAGCTTGGGAGGTCATCAAATCTGATGTTATCAGTGCCATTACTAACTTCTTTCAGGGTGGAGATATTCCCCATTTTTTCAATTTCTCAAATTTTGTTCTTATCCCTAAGGACAGTACACACTCAAGCTGGGACCAATTCAGACCCATTTGCCTTGCTTCTTTCATTAGCAAAACTTTCAGTAAAGTTATTGTAAACAGACTTCAACCCCTATTGGACAAAATAATTAGCCCCAATCAATCTGCTTTCGTCAAAGGTCGATCCATTGCTGATAACATCCAATTGGCACAGGTTATGTTGTTGGACCTGAATAGAAAGTGCAGAAGTGGGAACCTTATCTACAAGCTGGACATCAAAGAGGCTTAAGATACTATCAACTGGGACTTCCTCCTTGAGACTCTCTCTACCAGGGGTTTTCAAAACAGCTTCTGCAATCTTATTATGAGATGGCTAAAGGCTAATGCTCACTCCATCCTTCTTAATGGGTCCTGTTGGGGTTACTTTTCTGCTACCAGGGGTCTCAAAGAAGGAGTTCCCTAATCTCCTACATTGTTTATATTGGATATGGACTATTTCTCTAGGCTTCTAAACAATACTGCTAAATCACATTGCTCTATCAGGTACCATCATAAGTCAAATATTCTCATTTCTCACCTGATTTATGTAGATGATGTCATGATCTTCTCTAATGCCTCCAAAAATGCTGTCAAGCACATCATGAAATGCCTACACTCTTTCCAACAGTCCTCTGGAATGGAATTTAATCCTACTAATAGCCAGCTTCTTTTCCCCTATAAACTTCCTGCTGAGATGAAGAACTGGATAATTAACTATACAGGCTTCACTAGCACTCACCTGCCTCTGAAACACTTAGGGGTACATCTCAATATGGGTAGAACCAAGCAAAGACACTTTGATGATATCCTTAACAAAATCAGCTCTAATCTGGCTAACTTGATCCATACATATCTTTCAAATGAAGGCAGAATTACCATCCTGAGGAGCATTCTTACTACACTACCTGTTGATGTTCTACAAATGACTACAATGAATAAAAGTACCCAACTCCTATTTGAAAGAGCCTTTAATCAATTCTATGGGCTGGCCAGATGAAGAATATTCACTGGTCTTCTTGGCTCAAAGTGGCCAAACCTATCTGGGCTGGGGGCATGGGATTTAAGAGTCTTCAACAGATCATCCAAGTTAATCTTTGTAAGCTGTGGATTAAATTCAGTTCCCAAGACTCACTTTGGGCCCAATTCATTGCTGGCAAATATTGTAGGCATCTACACCCCTCCCAGGCCACTAGCAGAATTGGTGATTCCAAACTTTGGAAATCCATGTTGAAAGTCAGACACAAAGCTGAACATATGTACATTTGGACCTAGGGGCATGGGGAGCTGTCCTTCTGACAAGATCACTGGTGTCCACCTGATTGGCTCATCCCTCAGCCTGCCAGTCCCAATCTTAACTTAAAAGTGGCTGACTGCTGGTATGGAGATAACTGGTCCCTCAATTCCCTTTATGCTGTTTTGGAAAGTAAGTCTGCTGAGCAGGTGGCCACCATTAATTTTGACAGAAAAAGGAAAGACTTTATTAGTTAGCATTCTTATGCCCATCATAGCCTGTCCAAAACCATCTACAACAAACTGTACCACTAGGGGACTGTCCAGTGGGGAGAGTCCCCCTAGAATAAATCTCTATCCCCCTCCAAGAGTTTCTTCTCTTGGAGAATCTTCCTCAAGCTGCTCCCCACTGATGACATCCTCAAACTCAAAGGACTTAGAGGGTCATCCTGCTGTAGACTTTGCTGGATGGAGGAGGAGTTTGTCCCCCACCTCTTCTTCAGGTGCAACTTTTCCCAACTTGTTTGGAGCAACCTCCTGCAGCATTTCCACATCAATACTCACACCCTTGACTGGGATTGCCTTCTCTCCTGCTGGCTCAGCCGGCTAGACTTGGTCTTGGTGTTGTCCCATTTATTACTGCCTGGTTTATTTGGATGGCTAAGAGCAAAGCCACCTATGAAGATATCAATCCTAGGGAGCAAAGAGTTACTAAGAACTACCTATCTTACATCCATAAATTGATTAGGTATACTAAATTCCCCAACATCTGCTGTCTTGAGACCTTTCACACCAGACCATCTCCTAGGATTGGGCTGGTAACCTGGCTCCCTCCCTGCCCCCCATACCTCAATGTAAATTGTGATGGTAGCTGGGATGGCAATGCTGGTATTGGTGGCCTGTTTAGGAACCATGAGGGGAACTGGTTATTACTTTTCCATGCTCCAGTCGTAGCTGCTGATGCTTTGGAAGCTAAATTCATTACTGTATGCTGGGCCCTGAGGATTGCTAAGAATCTCAAGTGGGATTATATTGAGGTTGAAGGGGACTCTAAGCTGGTTATTCAACAGTCCACTTTGAATGGGGTTCCTGTCCACCTCCCTTGGCACCATTATCAATGGGTGAGAAGAATCTAGAACCTAAAGGCAGAACTCCATGTAAAATTCCTTTTCATCCACAGGGAAGGTAATCAGCCTACTGACTGGCTAGCTAAGGCTGAAGCTGTCTCTGAATCAGTGGTGGTTGCTACTGTTCCTCCCCCAAAATTAGCTACCCTCATAGGTGGGGACAACCTCCCTGCTCCTTACATAAGAATTTTGTAATGATTGTTCCTGCTGGCTTCATATTGAGGTGTTTGGACCCCCAGGTGCCTTTCCCGAAGCTGTCTTCTTCCTGTCCATGTTGGGCCACTGCTATAGGCTTAATTTTACTTTTCTGGTTTTTTTTCTCTGTTTGGTATACATATATATACAATTGTTATATATATATATACACACATTTTTGTCTTGTATGTTGTCCTGTAATCCTTGAGAGTATTTTTGTTGGCTGGTGGGTTTTTCTCCTTTAGTTTGTTGGAGAGCCCCCTAACTAGTTTTGTATAACTCTTTTGGTATTAACAAAGATTGAGCCCATGAGGCTCCTTTCTATATATATATCTATGTTGATGGAAAATGGAGCCGATTTTTGTGGAGCCTTCTTGGTGCAATTCTTGAATTCCTTCTCTACTTTGGGATGTGTTGATTGATTTGAAGACTAATTCTCTTAGTTTTTCCAATCTTTCATTGTTCCTTATTACTGTTTCATCAATTTTTGGTTACCCGGCTTTTCTGAGGATTCTTGATTTCATCTGGTTTTATGGCTGAACAAATTCAAAATCTGGCAAAGACTTTTGTTGAAGTAACAGGTCTTGTTACTTCGACTTCTTCTGACAAACTGGTTTTCCCACAATTTTATCATGATGCTACTAATGGTAAGGGTGAATGTCAATTCATTAAGAAGATTGAGAAAAAAGGAGGTAAGCCAGCTCTAATTCTATCGGATTCTGATATTTCCTCTCTTGTGGATGTTCACAAATTTACTTTAATTGGTAAATTTCAACTTGGCCATCCTAAAATGGAAGTTATAAAGAAATGTTTTGAGAATTTTAAATTATTGGGTTCTTGGAAGGTTGGCTTGTTTGATGGAAGACATATTATGATCCAACTTTCTAAAGAAGTGGATTATGCTAACCTTTTCTCCAAGAAATTTGTTTTGATTGAGGGTATTCCTATGAAACTTCGAAATGGTCTCCTTCATTTGATCCTCATCAAGAACCACCTGTTATTCCTATTTGGTATAAATTACCAAATTTGAAACTCCATCTATTTAACCATCAGATATTATATGCTATTGGGACTGCCTTAGGTAGGCCTTTGAAGCTGGATATGCCTACCTTTCAACTCACCAGGCCTTCAGTGGCTAGAATTCTTGTGGAAAGAGATGTATCCCTTGCTGATGTTGATGAAATCTGGATTGGTACACCTCATAATGGATATTGGCAAAATGTTATTATGGAAAATAAGCCATTTTATTGTCAACATTGTAAAATGTTTGGACATTCTAATGTTAATTGTTTTAGACTTCATCCCCATTTGAAGAACAACAGGACTAAAGACTCTAAATTCAAAAAACGGATCGATGTTGTTGTTGAGGAAGAATTGCAGACTTATGTCCCCATTGGGAAAGAGCAGCAAATTAATAATAAGGAGTCTGCTGAAGAGCCTGTTATTCAAATTTCTGATTTGATTCCTGCTATTCAAATTTCTGATAATTCTAAGGAGCCTGTTGTGGAAATTGTTGATGAGCCTGTTACTGGAACTGTTGCTAAGCAAGTTCCAGTTTCTGAAATAGTTAATGTGCCTGAAAGTGAAATAGATGCTGAGAAGACCATTTTTAATTCTGTTACAGAAGTCCAAATTCCTTTTGAATCTATACAAGACTATCCTATTACTCATTATCAAAATGTTGAAGTTTATCCTAAGCCTACAAATTATCCTGTTTTTCAACAAATAATTCAAATGGAGACAGAAATTACAACAGGATTGACAGTTATTAATTCTGAGATTAATAATGATTGGATGATACAGAAAGCAAAAAAGAAGACATCAATGGAGTTAAAGAATCTTTCTGAAAGTAATATTATTCATGCAGCTACTACTTCTTCTTCTAGGTTGACTAGAGGGGGAGAAAATATTATTCATGATTAAATTTTTATCTTGGAATATTAGGGGAGTGGCTGACCCTGGCTCCCTTAATAGACTTCTAAACTTAAACATGGTTCATCATTTTTGGGTTATAGTTATTCTTGAGCCTTTGGTGAAATCTAATTTTGATAGATTTACTAAAAGACTCCCTGGTTATAATTTCCTTATTAATTGCTCAAATAAGATCTGGTTATTCTACAGAAAAGAGCTGAAGATTAATCTTATATTTAATCATTCTCAGTTGATCCATTTTCATTTTGAACTAGACCAATTTTATGGTTTTGCTTCTTTCATATATGCTGCTTCTTCAAATGCTGATAGAATTGAATTATGGAATAGTTTACATCATATAAGTATTTCTATGAATGATAGCTGGATTGTGGGTAGAGATTTCAATTCTATTGCACATCCTAGTGAAAAAAAAGGTGGAAGGAATCCTAATCTACAAGCAATGTTGAATTTTACTAATAATATCTCTTCAGCTAAACTCTTTGATATTGGATTTGAGGGATCCCCTTTTACTTGGAGGAGAGGCAATATCTATGAGAGAATAGATAGAATTCTGGTGAATCAGCATTGGCTCAACATGTTCCCTGTTACTAAAGTTAATCATTTGGCAAGGCTTAGCTCTGATCATACTCCTCTACTGATTACTTGTGCTTTCTCTACAGCTGTTAAAAATTCTGTCTTTAGATATTTTAATGTTTGGTCCACTCATCCTGAGTATACTCAATTAATTGCTGATAATTGGAAGGCTTCTTTGCTAAGATTTTATTCTGATCCTATTTCCAAACTTTGGCAATTACAAAAAATGATTGCTAGTAGTTGAAACATTGGAATTTTACTGTCTTTGGTAATGTTCATCAGAAAGTTGTTGAAGCTGAATCCATGGTGAATGAATTGGAGAAATTGGTTGAAGATGGATTAGATTCCGATTATAATCTGAATGAAGCCTATTGTAAATTACATTCTGCTATCAAGACTGAAGTGATTTTCTTACAGCAAAAAGCAGCAGTTAACTGGTTTAAGCATGGTGACAGGAATTCAAAATTTTTCCATGCTGCTATTAAGTACAAAAGATCTGTTAATGTTATTTTGAAAATCAAATCAGCTGATAATACATGGTTAGTAGATACAAAAGATATTGCTTCGCTGATGCTATTACATATTTCTCTAGTTTATTTTCTTATCGACCGATGAATTCTACTGCTTATTCTTCTTCAATTATAAGATCTGATTTAAGTAATGTTAATATGGATTGCTTGTCTCAACCTCCAAGCACTAATGAAGTTTTTGAGGCTCTAAAAACCATTGATGGAAGTAAGGCGATTGGGCCGGATGGATTTATGGCTGATTTTTATATTAAGAACTGGATGGTTATTAAATCTGATGTGGTCATGGCTGTACAAAGTTTTTTTCAAGGAATTGATCTCCCTAAATATTTTGCTTCCACTTCTATTGTATTGATTCCTAAGGATAAAAGGAAATCCACTTGGCAAGATTTCAGACCAATTAGTCTGACTTCAACCTTTTCCAAAATCATAAGTAAGGTCTTGGTTTTTAGATTACAACCTTTATTGGAGAACCTTATTTCTGATAATCAAACTGCTTTTATAAAGGGAAGGAGTATTTGTGATAATGTTCTTTTGGCTCATGAGTTGCTAGTAGATCTTGATAAATGCTGCAGAGGATCTAATATCATTTTTAAACTAGATATTGCTAAAGCCTTTGATTCCATTAGTTGGAGTTTTATTCGAAGGTTCTTGCGATAGAGGATTTAGCTCGAATTTCTGTAATCTCATTTACAGGTGGTTAAATAATAGTTATCATAGTGTGCTTATTAATGGTATTAGCCATGGATTCTTTAAATCTGGAAGGGGCATTAGACAAGGTGATCCTTAATCACCTTATATTTTCATCCTTGTTTTTGATTATCTTTCAAGAATGTTGAATCAAATGCAGGTAGCTCATCCATACACTCAATATCAGCATAAATCTACTCAGCTTGTTAGTCATCTAGCCTATGCCGATGATGTTATTGTTTTCTCTAATGGAAGTAAGCAATCAATTAAATGTCTTATGAAGGTGCTTGATTGAATTTGAAGAAATTTACTGGTATGGTATTTAATAAATCTAAATGTCGGTTTCTTCCAAGCTCAAAAATTATCGCCAAAGGAAAAATTGGATTTCGATTTTACTCAATTCGGGGAGACTCAATATCCACTTATATATTTGGGTTTTCCTCTTATTAAAGGAAGAAGGAAACTTTCACACTATGATAATATAATTGCCAAAATTTCTTCTCAAATTAATTGTTGGTCCAACTCATTTCTTTCTAATGGTGGAAGACTTACACTACTCAGAAGTGTACTATCTGCATTTCCTCTTTATATAATGCAGATGATCAAAATGAAAAAGAGTACACAGAAAATGCTTTCTATTATGTTCAACAAATTTGTTTGGGAAGGACAGCATAAGCAAATGCACTGGACCTCTTGGGAGAAATTATGTAAGCTTATTGATTGTGGTGGGTTAGGTTTTAAAAATTTTCAGCATTTGAGCTTTACCTTCTACTGTAAACAATGGATTAATTTTAAAGCACAAAAATCTTTGTGGGCAAGATTCATGTATTCTAAATACTGCTTTAATGATCATCCAGTTCAAGTCATTCTTAAGCCGGGGGACTCTAAAAATTGGAAGGAATTGCTTAATGTCAGATTATATGCTGAAAAGATGTTTACTTGGGAAATTGGTAATGGCCAAATTAGTTTTTGGTTTGATACTTGGTTATTTGATAAATCACTTCAAGCAAATTTTAATCCTAACAGTAATATTATACATATTGCTGACTGCTTAACTGATGGATCTTGGGATTTACAGAAATTTCGAGATTATGTTCCTGCTGATTATCATAATATGATATTAAACACTCCTGTGCATAATGGAGGAACAGATAGATTGATCATCAAGAAGCCTCACAACCAAGGTTTATCAAAATTTATTTATCAAACATGTTTTATTTGGCAAAAAAATGATTGGAGTGCTAAGCTTTGGAATAAATATATAACACCTTCTATGTCGTTTTTCTATTGGAGGTTGTTCATGGATCTATTACCAACTGATGATCTATTGAAACTTAAAGGAGTTAGAATTCCTTCCGGTATGTCATTTGTGTCATTGTGCTCGAAGAGACTATGGGTCATCTTTTCCTAAAGCTCGTAGTCGGGCAAAAGATGTTTGGAAAAAAGTGTTATCTGCTATGGGACTGCAATCTCATTTAGCCTCTTGGAGTTCAATTATCTCTTGCTGGGTTACTTGGAAATCCTTTTCTTATTATTTCATCCCTTTGGTGGTTTTCTGGTTTTTATGGCTTGCTAGAAATGATTTGCTTTATAACAACAAGGTGTATTCCGTTGAACATATCGGTAGAAATTGTCTTACTTTTATTGGTAAGATTCAGAATTCTTTTCTTCCTCCAACACAAAGCAGTAATAATAAAGTTATACTTGTCATGTGGAGACCACCTAGGAATTTATGGCTTAAGATTAATATTGATGGGAGCTTTAAAGATTCAGCAGCTGGTATTGGAGGACTCTGCAGAAATCACAAAGGGATTTGTCTCTGGTTTTTCTCAGCACCTATTATTGCATTGAATGCTTTGGAAGTCTGAAGCGATTCTGTCGTATTTTGGGGTCTGAAAATTGCTGTTATGCAGAATTATAAATTTGTTCATTTGGAAATGGACTCTCTGGTTTTACTACAGGTTTTATTGTCAAAAGTGGATGTGCCTTGGTTTCTTCAAATTTGGATGAACAAAATTAATTCTATCACTTCTTCAATTGCTGTCCTTTGGAGCCATACTTATAGGGAGGGTAATCAACCAGCAAATTGGCTAGCTACTAGAGCTTCTTCTTCTCATGAAGTTATCTACAGTGCTAATTACTCTTCTTTTCCTTTATTTAGTGCTCTTTTACATGGGGATTTGATTGGCATCCCTCATGTTAGATGTAAGACATTTACTTAAATATATTTATATTTAGTGCTAAATATATATATATATATATATATTAGGAAAAGGAAAATTTCATTCAAGCAAAGGTTACATACATCTGATGTAGGGAGTATCAATCAAGTCCCCAAAAAGTAAAAGCCTTAGAGGCTCGAAAGGTGTAACAGAAAAAACAAAGTTATTAGTGGCTGTAGCATGTTTTCCTACCAATTAGCAGGTTGATTACCCTCCCTGAAAATATGGGTCCATTTAAGTGTGAGGGAACCAATGGTAGAGAGAAGAGTTCTGCAATGATATACCAAGTTCCAAGGAGGAGAGGAGAGGCCTTGCAGTATGTTAATCAATTATTGTGAGTCAGATTCAACCCATACAAAATGATAGTTCAAAGCCTTAGCAGTAATCAAAGCCCACTGTGCAGCCTGAAGTTCAGATTCAAGGGCTGATGAAGAGATGATAGGTGCTTGAATGAACCACAATAACTGTCCCAAGGATTTTTTGCAAACAGCTCCAATTCCTGCAGCTGAAGTATTGAAGCTGCCATCAATATTAATTTTTATCCATGGTTGGGAAGGGAGTGACCATTTCAACAAAATAGGTTTTCTTCTAGGAGAGGAGTCCAACAGTGAGTGTTTACTTAAAAAACTACAGCATTTTACCACAATCTGATTGATATTACAAGTTTTATTGTCATGTTTTGCCTGATTCCTGGCCATCCATACAAACCAACAGATAACAAAATGAATGTGAAACTCTTTCTCATCTTTCCAGTCCTCCCAGCAAGCCCCCAAATTTATCCAGTTATAATTGAGATGAGTTAATTTGAATTGCTGTAACACTAAATTCCAAACCTGTTTAGTGACTGTACAGTTGAGAAAAAGATGAGAAACTGATTCTTCCTGAGAATGGCATAACCAACATCTAGAAGCAGTTCTCAAACCTTTTAGCTTCAAAATATCATCTAATGGAAGGTAATTATGAAACAATCTCCAGCAGAAGTAAGACATTGAGGGGGATATCAGCCTAGTCCAGATTTTTTCTCCCCAATTGGTATCAGGCCAGTTATGCAGAGAATTATGGATCTTGCTGTTGAAGGAGTGTTTAGTAGACTGTTTCAGAAGAATCCTGTCAGGTTTGGTTGTATCAATCGGAATATGGATAATCTGCTGTACACTATCCTCATCCAAAATGTCTTTAAGCATATTGGCATTCCACTGACTATCCACCCAGAAATCAGAAACCTGGAGTTTATGATTAAACTCAGTAGTGAAGTTTAAAGTCCCCTCTCCAATCCAGTTATCAAAATAGAAATTCACATCCCCCTTGCCAACCTCCCAGCTAAAGAACTGGTTAGCACTTTCCCTAAACTTTAGCAGATGTTTCCAGTGTTTAGAATCCCCCAGCCTAAGCAAAACAGCATTTGGGTGTGACTGCCAGCAATACTTATCTTTTAAAAATTTTGCCCACATAGTATCTTGCCTTCTGAATTTGATCCACTTGTTTTCGCCATTCTTTTCTCTTTTTTTTTTATTTTAAAAGGAGTCTCCAGCTTGTCAATCGTCGTATACTTCCCTTATTCGAATAAATCTCCCTCCCAAATCAAATAAGTGATTTGAAAAGGAGAGGAACCGATTAAGAAGGGACATACGACAAAGTAACAAACAAGAGAAAAGAAAAACATGGAGAGTCTACGTGCGATAAACCTCACAAGGATAAGTCAGCATGTCCGCCCAAACAAGATCGGGCAGAGGCACCTTGAACCAATATCCGCGAAAAAAGTATCTACGTAGACTACCCATAACTAGAGAGTCAAGTGTATGTACCGTTGCAGGGGTCGAGAGCACTCCCAGAGGAACATATTCCTACTGGTTAATTACATCTTGGGGGATACCCAAGAATACTCTCGATAAAAGGAGTCTCGCTTTATATTATCATAGACCTGGGGTATAGGCAATCAAAGGGAGATTATTCCGTGTGGGAATGTCTCGACGCTTCAAAGCTCTCGCTAAGCCATCAGGCAGAGAGTGAGTCTCTCACATCCCAAATGGGGTAGCGGCTCATCGGCATACGAAACCCACAGAATAACCTAAATCATCTTGACGGGGTATCCCAACACGTCAAAGCACGTCCGGCCATAAGGGCAGAGGACAAATCATCGTATCCCAAACGGGCGGCAGCTCATCGGCATCGGGCCGTCAAAATGATATCAACGAAGTCAAGGAGTGAAAGGGCTTAACAGGGGTAGTCAAAGGAAGGAAGGAGTAATCCTAAAGGGGTAGAGGTAGCCAAGTCGGGGTATCACAAACCCGTCATCCAAAGCAGTAGGACCCTAAGTCTACCCGAATGTGAAGGTAGTCGACCCAACACATCACGAGATCCCCGGTCGGCAATCCAAGAATTGCATTATCCACGGGGACCTCGGTAGCCCTAAGGTCGAAAGGAAGGAAACTCTATCCTATGACTATAAGCTGGAGCTCCAAGAGGTGGGTCTTACACTCGCCAAAGTGACAAGATGCCTCAGGAAAGGAAGAGAGATGGAGGTTCGGCTACAAAGCTACAAATGCTCCAAACAAAAGGACTTACACCCCGTGCGGGTCGGGAGCCTTCTAACACCCTAGGCGCACTAGACAACCACCTATAAAGGTATCGTTGGGCCAGTCGGATTGGAGAAGCACGGGGACTCCTCCTCGGGACATGCAAATATGAATGCGATTATCTAGAGCGAGTCCTTAAGTAATGTGGAGGCCCTATTAGTATGACTTGGGTGATAGCCATGCAATGCAACCCATTTAAAATCCGAGCTCGAAGGCCATGCAAGAAAGTAAAAGTGCATATTTTAAAATCTTGAATATTTTAATCCTAAAATTCATTTATCTTGAATATTTTATTAGGATTTTTAATATATAAAGTTTACAATTTTAGGGTCCTTAAAGAGCCTAAATGATATCGCAAGATCCCAGATCACAGAAAGAAATAAGAAAAAAACACATGCAGGCATGCAAATATGTAATAAAAGCAAGAAAGAAAGCACTCCATAATAAAATAAAAGAGGCCAAAACGCCGCTGGACCGGCAACATAACCCAGAAAAAGAAAAATGCGGCCGGACTCCGCATATACATGCCCGGTCCTAATTCTATATATTAATATGAAAATGCAGAATTAAGATACGGGGCACGAGCATCTGCTCCTAGTCCCCTCCGCGTGGTTCCCGCGCAAAACGCCTCGGAACTCGTGCCCGTATCTTATTTCTCGCTACAGGACTCTCCTAGACTCTAAAAGTACAAAGGAAAAATAAAAAGACTCAATCCTGCATGAAAACAAGTGTTAGCGGGAAAGCTCACATGCAAATGACGTATAATGAGCCATGCTTTATAAATGGGGGAGCTAAATAGCACCTGCAAACAAAAATGTCAGAAATCATCACTTGCTCCCCCCATAGCGGTACATGTGTGTGTGTATAAATAAGCATGGCTCCCTGCAGAAAAGCGCCCTAACACACTACCATACATATGAAGCATGCAATCACATCACGAGCGAAGTGCGGAAGAAAGATACCCGGCTAGGGCAACCAATCCATCAAAGAACAATAGCCGGGCATCAAAAAGACTACCTAAGCAACCTAAGTCCTAGCCAAGCACACCATCTAACGGAGAGTGCACAAACCTAGTGCCTAAGTGCGGGGTAAGTCTGGGTATAGTATGACTTTGACGGGGTCGCCATACCGGCCCCGACCTGAAGATCCGAAGGATCTAAAGGGCGTCATGAAAAGGAGTGACACAAGTTAGATCCAATGGATCCTTAGCACAGTCATACTTGTGTCGATCCTGATGACTTAACTCGCATTGCTCGTTGGGATCTACCCAACAAGCAATGCTCGTTAAGGCATCGCGACCGACACACGGTCACTCTCCTAACGAGTAGGACAAGCCGTCGAGAAATGGGTAAGCAAACAGTCATGCAAGAAGCCCACATTGTGATCCCTCGACTGAAGTACGGAACAATCACAACGGGCGCCCAAAAGGGCAAGCACACACATCATGCAAAGTGCAAGGATGCTACATGCGAAGAGGATGCACCAAAGTGGTGAAGGTGGAGTATACCGTGAAGGCAGTGACTCAGAAAGAGCGGGCGTGTCGTAGTGGCAGCGGTCCAAAAGGATGGGTATGCGGGGAGGCGGTGACCCGAAGGTGGAATAAATCTCACCAGGGAGAATCATAAAAGTGCGGTGCAAATGGAAATGCAAACACAGAATATGGTGCAACATGCAACCAGACCAACATGCACAAACATAAAAACATGCAATATAATGCAATATGTGGTCACATGCAAAATGCAACAAGATGGAGCATGCACATGCAACAAAACCCCAACACTCGATGGCATGTCTAACTCGTCCTAACGACCTCACATAGGTACCTAGAGTTGACGCTCTTGGATGTGCAGCATCGCCGCCTCCAGCTTTGGCGTGGCTACGTGGAGGGCTTCCCCCTCCGATTTCTCGTGGGGGAAACTCGCCACCGTTCGTAGGGCCGACTAGCTACAAAGCTTTTTCCGTTCTACGAACGCCCCGATCTTATAGGACGGACTAGCTACAAAGCTTTTCCCGTCCTCTAAGATCGAACTCAACTAATCCCTCCAAGGGAGATTAGGAGTGCCAAAACCGTGGGAAATTGGGATTCCAACCCAGCAGGATTAAGATCTAAAGCTCAGAACAGGGAAATCGCTAGGCTACAAATAGGACTAGCCAACGCATATGATTCCTAACCTACGGCTCAGTCTAGGTAAATCAACGATCCATCACATAGGCAGCGTCGACACGGCCAACTCACGCCGGCGCACGCACCCCGTGTGGGCGATCGAACCCACATGCCTAGACCGGACTAAACCTAGGGTCGGCTAAGGGACAGAGAAATCTCACCACCGTGACGGTTGAAGACGCGTTCTCTTTATGCTGAAGAAGAGCCCTCGATTCCGGCGAACCGCTGGTGTTCGGTTCGTGCGCCAATGCACCTCGCAATAAATCATGCAACGAGGAAAATACGACGCAATGAGGTATGCAAAGTATCCAAATATATAATTTGAGCATAGAAAAATGCAAACAAAATATATACCTTCGGGATGGGTCAAGACCTTGCTCGGATTCGCCTCACAAGCACGAAGTCATGAGAAAAGTGCAGGAGTGCTCGATGTGAAGAGTTTATCTCCATTGCTTCCCAATACTAGGAGGGATCACATTAAACCATTGGCACCTCTTCCAAATGAATTCAAATCATCAAAGATACACTTTTGTTAACATATATGAATCAAAATTCATGCATATAAGAGGAATCCCATCAATTAACAGTAATTGAGGCGCTCATGGCACAAACAATTCACTCATACATGCTCACGAATTAATATATTTGCAAATTGTAATAGATTTAGAGTAGGATTTTTACCAAAATTTGAGCACACTTCATCTGCATCCATGGAGTTTACGGCAAAAGGAGGTGGTCGCCGGCGAGCAACCGGCGGCGAGAACTTCAACCAAGAAGAAGAATGGGAGAAGGAGGTGGCGGCTCGACTGCAGAGGCGGGCGTCGGCGCCGGAGCAAGCTGGCCGAATGCTGCCGGTTAGGGGGGGAGTTCTGGTGAGGCTTCGTTCACCGGAATAGAAGCCGAGCCGCCGCGTGAGACGCCGGCGAGCGGAGCTTCGGGTCGTACTCAACAGACGACCCGCGAATGCGGCTAAGGAGGAAGCTCTCTGACGCGAGGAAGAGCTGTCGCCTTTCGTTGGCGAGGACCGCCGGCCAGCGTGGGAGGTAAGGAAGCTGTTAGGATCGCAAAATGAGGGAGCCGTGGCTGCTAGGGCGGAGATCCGGTCAGTGGCGGGGCTCACCGGTCTTCTCCGGCAACGAGGGAAGTCCGGCGAGGGTACCAGCGACGAGAGAGGGTAGCCCGGGCAGGAGCTCGCGAAAATGTCGGCTAGGGTAGGTCTGGCGTGCAATTTTTTTGCTGGGAGAGGGTTAGGTTGCGTGAGTTTTTTTTTTATATATATAAGATAATATATCATATTATATATATGTTATATAATAATAATAATAATAATATTATTTTTATAATTATCCTCCGCGAACTTTTAGCACCTATACGTCCTCGCAGAGAAGCAGATGTCCCTCTTAGCTAAAATTGACGTTCTGGACGCAATGACGCGGTCCGTTTCGTCATCCGGGGTCATTCGGGGCCGCTCGGGCCACTTTTTGAGCAATTTGGCCAAAAAAAGGATAATTCGCATATTTTAAGCTCGCCCGCGACGTCGTAGCAAAATGAACGTCCTATGTAGGTAAAATCGACGTTCCGGACACAATCGTGTGATCCGTTTCGTCGTCCGGAGTCGTTCGAGTGACTTTTGACGATCGGGCTAAAAATGATAATTTGCACAATTTTTACCCCGCCCATAAAGCGCAGCAAAATAAACGTCATTCCTAGGGAATATCGATGTTCCGGACACACTCGCGTGGTCCGTTTCATCGTTCGAGGTCATCTGAACAAGCTCGCAGGTGGATGAGCTAATTTGAGCTAATTTCCCGCGCAACGCTTCGAGTAACACCTGTAGACCCTGGTATGCTCGAATGGACATCCCATGCATGTAATATATAAAAAAATGATGCCAACACCACTGTTTACAGTAAAAAAGGTGACTCATCTGTTGAAAGCTCCTTATGCCCAATCCCCCAGCCTTTGTTGGTTTACAAACTTTGTTCCAAACTACCCAATGATATTGTTTAGCCTGGCCTTCCCAAAGAGTTTCTGAGTACTCTTTTTCATTCTAACCATTTGTAAATTGTATAGAGGAAAGGTTGATAAAATACTCTTCAGTAAAGTTAACCTACCTCCATTAGACAAAAAGGTGGTTGTCCAACGAGTTTAAGAGTTTGCAGTAATCTTACGTACAATTTCATCATAATGGGTTTGTTTTCTCCTTCCTTTAGTTAATCGCACCCCTAAATATTTTAAAGGGAGATCTGCGAGCTGAGAAACCGGTGAAATCATTCACCCACTGCTTATGATTGAATCCTTTGCAAGCTAAAAGCTGACACTTCCTTTGGTTAAGTTCAAGACCTGCTACCATGGCTAGATGATCGAGTTATTTGTAATGTTTTTTGACAGCAAGCTTACTACCATTAGTGAAAAGGATAACATCATCAGCATATGCCAAATGACTGATAATTTGGGAAGAGCTATGCTTAAAATGGAGATAGGGGTACTGATTATGAGCAGCATTCAGAATCCTGGAGAAGTAGTCAAATGCCAAAATGAATATGGTGGGAGAGAGTGGATCCCCTTGTTTCAAACCCCTGCCTGCTTTGAAGAAACCACAACTACTACCATTTACAAGAATACTATAGTAGGCACTTGAAAGCCACCTCTGGATTAATGTACAGAAAGAAGGATGGAAAACTTGTGCCTTAAGTACAAGATCAATAAATTGCCAACTGATGGTATCATAAGCCTTTTTGAGATCCAATTTAAGAATTAAATTATGTCCCCTACATCTTTTATCTATGTCCAGCAACAATTCCTGAGCCAGCAGACAATTATCAGTAATGGTTCTTCCTTGCACAAAAGCAGACTGTTTAGAGCTAATTAATTTATTGAGATGTGGTTGTAGTCTCCCCACAAGAATTTTGCTTATGATTTTAGAAAAAAGTAGTGGTAAGACTAATAAGTCTGAAATCAGCCTAATGTGATTTTTGATTATCCTTTGGAATAAGAGCAATGCTAGCAGCAGCAAAATAATTTGGAAGGTCAGTCCCAAGGAAAAAGGCTTGTACAGCTTGAATAAGATCAATTTTCACTATCTCCCAAGCTTTTAGATAAAAGGTAGAAGTGAAGCCATCAGGACCAGCAGTCCTATTCCCATCAATATTTTTTAGAGCCTGTAAAATTTCCTGTTCATCTGGAGGTAAAGTTAAGTTGAGCTGATTAACATAGTCAAGGTTTTCAGAAAAAACCCCAGCAATGAATGAATTGGTTGCTGTAGGATGTGCAGCAAGCATATACTGAAAATACTGGACAGTACTTTAAGAAATAGTTGTTTGATCAGTAATCCAATTACCAGTAGCATCCTTTATTTTTAGAATGGCATTAATTTTCCTCCTATGTTTAATTATTGCATGGAAGTACTTGGAATTCCTGTCCCCATAGAGATATTTATTGACAGCAGCTTTCTGTTGGAGAAAAAAGTTACTCTCTATCTAAAGCTTGTAGAAGTTGAGTTTGAGCAGTCCAAAGATCTTGATTCTGATTCCCTCCCATATCATTATCAGCTTCCAGCAAATGGACCTTGGTATCAGCCTCCATAACCTGTTGAAACACATTACCAAAATGGTGCTTATTCCACAGTCTTAACTTATAAGCCACATTTTTATGCAATCTCCACAGTTTTACCAGGGGGTTACAAGTGGGGTAATCAAGCACAATCCAGGCTCTTTTCACCTCATCTAAAAAACTTTTGTAATCACACCACACATTAAAAAATCTGAAAGGTGAGTGCCCCTTGTAAGAGCTAAAAGAAATCTGAATTAAAAGAGGAGAATGGTCAGAGGTTGATCTGTGTAAATGTTGCACTTGAGTAATTGGAAACATGTTAAGCCATGAATCATTAGTTAACACTCTATCAATTCTCTCTAACAGTTTGCCTCTCTGCAATGTGAAAGGAGAACCAATGAAGCCAATATCAAATAACCTAGCTGTAGTAATATTTTAAGAAAACTGCAACATAGATTGGAGATCAGGTGTTCTGCCACCTTTCTTCTCACTTGGATCTCTAATGCAGTTGAAATCCCCACTCACAATACAATTGGAGGTATTGCCAACACTAATCTGGCACAGCTCCTTCCAAAGGGAAACCCTATCAGTCTGAGTACAACCAACATAAACAAAGGTAACACTGCCTTGAAATTGATCCAACCCAAAGTGTAGATGTAGGAACTGATAATTATTAATCAGAATAGTGCAATTCAACTCCTTCGTAGTGAAAATACAAATTTTATTATTACAGTTAGGCTGAAAGTGAAATCCTAGAAACCTTTTAGTAATTTTAGAGATATTGGTGTGCACCATAGGTTCAAGTAAAGCAAAAATCCATAGTTTATGAATCTTGTTTAAATGTAGGATTCTGTTAAGGGTGCAAGGACCTGCTACACCCCTAACATTCCAACAAAGAAGATTAATCATGGTGTATAGCCTTACCAGCCCTAGTAATCCTAGGGGGTGTAGCAATTGAATTCTCCAACCCAATAATAGTGAACTTTGATAAATCTTGCAGTTCCATAGTGTCTTTTCTCCTCCTTCTACTTTTTTGTTGTGACCAAGCTCCTTCTGCTGTATTGGCTAAGTTGCCAAGAACAATTTGGGCTGAGTCCCCATTGATGGGTTCAGATGGAGTGATGAAAGTAGCACCAACATCAGAACTAGCTGGTATGACTGCTTCAACAGAAGAATGTATATCAAGATAGCTGGGGTTAGCTGCAGGAATCCTAAACACATTAGGGAGACCAGCATACTGCCCAATGGCAAGACAGCCTCCCTAATCAGGAGGAACCTCTCTTTCCTTATCAACATTATTATCAGCAAGATAATGCCCAGCAGTATCAGTGGCCATAACTTCTACTTGTTCAGTGTTCAGTTCCTGAACAGCATGGCCAGGACTTAATGGAGTTGCTTGAGGTATAGATGCTTGTTCTTTTTCTTTGTCAATGTTCTTTATGCCTTTATTAATCGCATTATAAGGTCTTATTTCAGGATGGAGTTTGAAGCATTGTTCCATTGTATGTCCAAATAGATGACAGTGCTTACAATATAGTGGCTGATATTCCATAACAATGGGTTGCCAGTACCCATTATTAGCAGTCCCCAACCAAACCCCATCAATATATGGTTGAGTGATGTCTCTTTCTACTAGAAACATTGCATTTGAAATCCTTGTAGCATTAGCAGAAGGGATGTCGAGCTTGAGTGGTCTCCCCATGGAATCAACAATATCATAAATGATTCTATGATTATTAAATGGCAGCTTTAAATTAGGGAGACTGAACCAAACAGGAACAATAGGTGGTTCTTTGGTTGGATCAAAGTCCAAAGTCCATTTTAGCAGCTTCATTGGTTTCCCATCTATCATGATAATCTTCTTAGAAAAAATCTGTGCATAATCCTCTTCCAAAGCTAGCTGTAACATGATATGCCTGCTGTCAAACACCCCTATTTTCCAACTGCCCACAAGCTTGAAGTCATTAACAGCTTTCCCTAAAACTAAAATTTCCCTACTAGAGTAAATTTGTAAGGTTCTGACAGTTTTTGAAGTTCCTCCTCAGTGAAAATAAGAGCAAGCTTTCCTGCCTTTCTTGTACATTTCCTGATAAATTCACACTCTGCTTTACCCTCCATGGCATCATGAAACAGCTGAGGGAAAACAAGTTTGTCTCCAAGAGTAGTGCCACATTCCTTTCTCACAATTACTTCAGCAAATGTGCCCCTCCCAGTAAAGTGGGGATCAGCTCGAGTGAGCTCATTAGCCATTTCTCAATGTAACAGTACCACAGCAAAAATTCAAAAAAAGAAAACCCCGGGAAAGAGGGAAAACACACTACCCACACAAAACTGAGAAAGAAATGAGAAGAAACAGCTTCCTTCTTCTTCCAGCTCACCTTCCTCCTCCCTGAGACAGCCACCTCCACTGTTTACCAGCTCCATTGAAACCCTAGCAGAGCAAACCCAGCCGCCACCTCCATTTAATATTATATATATATATATATATATATTATATTATATATATATCTATATATATATATGGTGCAATTGCCCACACATATCTATATATATATTGGTACACACGATCTATTGGTCTTAGTTGTTTTGGTGTGTAGTGGAGTATTGTAATCTAGAAAAGGAACTCATAATTTAGTGGGGATCCTCTCCCCCCTCACTTTTTTTTACTCCCACTTTATATGGACATGTAGGGAGCAGAGTAGCTCCTTTAACCATATATATATATATATATATATATATATATATATATATATATATATATATATAGAATGAGGGGGAAGGCGGCTAGCTCCTTTGCTCTGCTAGGGTTTGGCTGGTGATGGCTTCCCTGGGTGGCGGCTGGGCTCTTTGGCAGATTCTCCAAGGCTTGGGGTGCTGTTTGGTTTTCAAGTTTGCTTTTTCTGGTGGTGCTAGGTGGCTGGTAAGGCTCTTTCAAGTGTTTCTGATCTTTCCCGGACTATGTTTTTGAATTGTTACTGTTCCATTGGTTAAGTTCAGTTGCTTGCAGTCACTTCCTCCCATTTTCTTCTCCTTTTTTTGTGTTCTCTGATGTTACTTTAGCTCTGATATTCTGCTGTCAAGGCTGGGGTTAACATCTCCACCTCTTATGCATCTACATTAAGTAAAGGCCCGCCTTCTACTAAAGCTGTGAGACAAATTACTCTTCCCCAAAATTTACATGATGCAACGAGTGGAAATCTGATTGCCCTTTCATTAGACCTCTTGGTTCTAAGGAGGGCAGACCAGCCATTTTTTTCACTACTAAGGAAATGGAATCTCTTGCTGAAGCAATTAAATTCTCTATTGTGGGTTAATTCCAATATGGCCATCCTAAGATGGAGTTAGTCAGGAATTGTTTTGAGCAGATCCCCTTTGTGGGACAATGGAAAATTGGAGTGATGGATGACAGGCATCTCCTTATCAGACTATCTAGAGAAGAAGACTATGCAAGATTAATTGGAATGCAGACTATGCAAATAGCTAACACACATATGAAATTTATCAAATGGTACCCTGGTTTTGATCCAGCAAAAGAACCTCCACTTAAACCTATGTGGTTTAAATTTCCTAATCTGCCTATTGAACTGTATCACACTAATGCTCTATTTCAGATTAGTAGAGCATTAGGTACTCCCCTAAAAGTTGACCCCTCCACTTCTGATTTGGGGAACATTCATGGAGCTAGAGTGCTGATTGAGAGAGATGTCTCACTTCCTGAGTTAGATAAATTGTGGATTATCATCTCAGATAGTGGTGAGGGATTTTGGCAAGAAGTCCAAATGGAAACCAAACCAGTGTTTTGTAAACACTGTAGAATGTTTGGTCATTTAATGGAGAATTGTTACAGATTAAAACCCCCTCTCGAAAAGCTAGTCAAAGCCCAACATATAGTGCAACAGACCAAAGATACTATTAAAGGAAATTCCATAGAAGAACCTATTGCTCTAGACTCTTTGGTTGATGACTCCAGTTTGCATAGAGAAGTTACCCCAGAGAATATTCCAGATGTTCTAATAAACCCTGCTCAAGATGATACCCCTACATTACCCTCTGAACTCCCAGTTAAAACTACAAAAGACTTACACAGTCAAGATAGCATTGAACAGGACATTATACCCTCCAAAAATAAAATTACAACATCCCAGAACAATATTGAAGCTGCCTGGCAGGAACAAAAGACAAAAAAGAAGAAAAAGGTGATGTGAACTTCAGAAACTGACCCAAGGTGGGGACATTATCACCACCCCCCCTGATAATAGAAGTGGCGAGAACCGGATCTAGATCCGGATCCGCTCCGACTCACTCCCCACCCCAGCCTAAACCTCCAGATGTTTAACTTTTTATGTTGGAATATTAGGGGTGTGGCCCACGCCTCATCACTTAAAAGGCTATTGCATCTTTTTAAGAAACACCATCTTTGGGATATTGTGCTCTTGGAACCAATGGTACATAAAAACAAATCCAAACTATTTTCCAAGTTTGCTGGCTGTTCCATTTTTACTAACTCCTCAAACAAAATCTGGGTTCTCAGCAGGCAGGAACTTCATTGCAAAGTTATTGAGGACCATCCTCGATTAGTTCATTTACACTGTACAGTTAATGGAATTACTTTTGCTACTACTTTTGTATATGCTGGCTGCACTAAAACTGCAAGAAGAGAACTCTGGCAGGAAATCCATCTTCTCAGCTCAATGGAGAATCACAGCTGGATTGTAGGTGGAGACTTTAACAATATCTCATCTGCTATAGAAAAATCTGGTGGCAGACCTCCTAATCTCAACAAACTCACTGAGTTTAATGATAACATCGAGAGAGCTAATCTTTTTGATTTGGGGTTTCAAGGGACCCCTTTTACTTGGAGGAGGGGTAAAATTTGGGAGAGATTAGATAGATTCCTGGCAAAAAACTCTTGGCACCAAACTTTCCTTCACACAACCATTTCCCATCTTAATTTTGCTGGGTCTGACCACAGACCCTTACTTATTTCCATTACTACTCCCCCCAACTTAACCTGTTCCCCCCATTTCAGATTTCTGAATTTCTGGTCTTCCCACCCTCAATTCCAATCAATCATCTCTAAGCAGTGGACTGGTTGTCCCCATTCCAACCCTTTTATCAGACTTCAGAATCTTCAACTGAAATTGGCTGCTGTCCTCTCTCATTGGAGTTGGGAGACTATTGGCGACATCACTCAAAATATTGTACAGGCTGAGAAGGATCTCTCTTCTTTGGAAGTTGCTGCCCTCACTGATGAAACTAAATACTACCAGATGGTCTCTACTCAAGAACATTTACTTACTCTTATTGATTGGCAGGACCAATTCCTTAGACAAAAAGCTGCTATTTCTAAATTCAAAGATGGGGATAGGAACACTAAATTTTTTCATGCATGGATAAAATTCAAAAGGAAATGTAATGCTATCCATTCTATATTAAATGATCAAGGTCTTCTACTGAATGAGGACGCTGCTATTGCCAATGATCGTCGTCAAGTATTATCGAGACTCGCTCACTTATAAGCCTCAGCGACAGATCTCCTATTGATGATAGCCTGTTTAATAAAGAATATAATTACACTCAGTCTCTCCAATTAGCTGATATTCCCTCACAAGAGGAAATTTGGGTGGAAATTAACTCTATTGATAGCTCTAAAACAGCAGGACCAGATGGGTACAGTGCTGAGTTCTATAAAAAACACGGAACATTTGCAAAGCCGAGGTTACCATCTGCTATTCAAAGCTTCTTTTCGGAAGGGATATTCCCCAATATTTCCATGCATCTACTATTGTTCTTGTGCCTAAGACCAATGCCCCCAAGTGCTGGAACCACTATAGACCAATCAGCCTAACCACTGTTATCAGCAAGGTGATCAGTAAAATCATGGTAAGCAGATTGCAACCTCATCTTGCTCATATTATCAGCCCCAACCAATCAGCTTTTGTTAAAGGCAGATCTATTGCTGATAATGCCCTCCTTGCTCAAGAACTTTTGTTGGATTTGGACAGATCTTGTAGGGGTGGTAACTTGATTTACAAACTAGACATTAAAAAGGCATATGATACTATTGATTGGAACTTCATTCTTCAGGTGCTTAATGCTAGAGGTTTTTCTTCTGCTTTCTGTTTACTCATAAAGAGATGGCTTCAGAATAATAACCACTCAATCCTCATTAATGGTAAATGCTGGGGAGATTTCAGAGCTACTAGAGGGCTTAAACAAGGAGATCCACTCTCACCCACCATTTTTATCATTGTTATGGACTATCTTTCTAGGCTGCTGGACACTCAAGTCTCTAACCATCCTTATGCTCAATTTCACCACAGGTCAGATATTAACATCTCTCACCTTTTATATGCTGATGATTTAATGATATTTTCCAGAGCTTCTAAAGCTGCTGTTAATAAGGTGATGAACTGCCTCAACAAGTTTCAACAGATTTCTGGCCTTCATTTCAACAAAAACAAATGTGAATTGCTATTCCCCAACAATATCCATCCTAACATTATCCACTGGACAACTGAATTCACTGGTTTTGTCAAAACCAGCCTTCCCATAAAGTACTTGGGGGTTCTTCTTATCAAAGGCAGAACTAAACAAACTCATTTTGAGGAGATCATTTGCAAGCTAAACACTCAGCTCTCAAGTTGGTCCAATTCCTTCCTCTCATCTGGTAGCAGAATTACTCTTTTGAATAGCATGTTAACCTCTTTCCCTTCTTATATTTTACAAATGGCTTGCTTGAAGAAAAGTTCCATGCTTCAGATTGAGAAAATTTTTAACAGATTTCCTTGGTCTGGTCAAAGAAAGCAATTTCGTTGGGCTAGCTGGCAAAGGGTAGCCTTGCCTAAAGTTGCTGGTGGCTTAGGTTTCAAGGGATTGAAACATCTACAGCAAGTTAATTTTTGTAAGCTATGGATCCATTTCAGGGAGCAGAATTCTCTTTGGGCTCAATTCATGAAAGGGAAATATTGTAGAAACACTCATCCCTTATCCTCTCAAATCAAAACAGGCATATCTAGAATCTGGAAACATATGCTCATTAACAAAGATACTGTTGAATCTCTCATATTCTGGGAGTTAGGCAAGGGTGACATCTTGTTTTGGCAGGATAATTGGTGTCCTAGGGAGATTTTGGTTCCCCTTCCCAATATTAACAAAGATTACTTCCCTATTTCCAGCTGTTGGGATAACATGAATTGGTCAATTCCTAAACTGAAACTTTTTCTGGCTGACTCTGTTGTGGATCAGGTGGCTCAAATCCCTTTTGATAGGAATCAGCTGGATAAGCTCAGATGGATAAATGGTAAAAGTAGCAGCATTACCAAACATATTTACTCAAGTATCAACTCTTGGAGTCAGGTCAGCTGGGGCAATACTATATGGAACAAATATCTTACTCCCTCCATGTCCTTCCTCATTTGGAGAATCTTCCATGGGCTTCTCCCAACTGATGATATTCTAAAACTCAAAGGTTTGAGAGGCCCTTCCAAATGCCTCCTCTGTGCTGTAAATTCTGAAACTCTGAATCATCTCTTTTTTAAATGCTCCTTCTCTCAGGAGGTTTGGTTGGGTCTGATTAGCAAATTGAACATTAACCACCTCCTGTTAGATTGGCAAGTTTTTACTGCTTGCTGGAATTCCTGGCAGAAAGCTAAAGCTGGGGAGATCCCTTGTATTGTGGCTTGGTTCATTTGGATGCACAGAAATGGGGTTAAGTATGATGGGGTGCTTAATAAGGCTGATAGGGTAGTTACCCACTGCCTCTCTTTTATCTCAAAGTTAATTTCTGTCAAAAATTTTCCAAACATCCTACAGCCATCCTTCTCTGCCAATAGACCTATTCTTCATAAAGTCATTAAGATCTTTTGGAAAGCTCCCAGCCCTCCTTTTATTAAAGTCAATACTGATGGAGCCTTCACTAATCAGTTTGCTGGCATTGGTGGTATTTTCAGGGACCATACTGGGAAAGGTTTGCTTTTCTTCCAGGCTCCTACTACAGCAGCTGATCCATTGGAAGCTGAATTGGCTGCTATTTTTTGGGCACTTCACATTGCTACACTCTTTCAGTGGTCATCTATCATTGTGGAGGGAGACTCTTCTACCTTATTTCAGTACTTTCAGAATGACCTTCCCCCTCCTTGGCACCATTCCACTTGGGTTTATAAAATCAGATCTTTGCTGCCCTAGACTTTTCATGTTCGAGTTTAATTTTATTATCGAGAGAAGGTAACAGACCTGCTAATTGGATTGCTAAAAGAGCCTTATCTTCCCAAGAGATAATGGTCTCTCCTTCTCTACCTTCCCAGCTTCATCATCTCATCCAAGCTGACTCTTCCCAAGCTCCCCATTTGAGAATTTTGGAGTAATGTCCCAGCTATTGTTACTCTCCCAGAATCTGCTAAAAGCTGTTTATAGTTACTGTTGGTGCATTTACTATTCTTTTATTTGGTTGTCTTCTTTTTTAAGTTTTCTTCTGGGCTGATTTTTTGTAGAGGCCTTTTACTTTCTATTTTATTTTCACTTACTTAGTCTCCTTTCTTATTTTGGTGTGGAGTTGTATTGGGTTATTTCTTCCCAGTGGGATCTCTCTTTTTGTAACTTCACACTTTTATATCAACATGTAGGGAGCCAAGAGTAGCTCCTTTCCCAAAATATATATATATATATATATATATATATATATATATATATATATATATATATATATATATATATTTCGAGAGAAAGGGAAATTTCATTCAATAAAAAAGGTTAAATACATCCGAGAAAGGGAATATTAGTCAAATCCCCTAATAGTAAAAGACTTAGAGGCTCAAAAGGTGTAACAGAAAAAACTGTATTACTAGTGGATGCAACATTTTTCGCCAACCAATTAGCAGGTTGATTACCCTCTCTAAATATATGAGACCATTTTAGTGTAAAAAAACCAAAAGTAGAGAGAATGGTTCTGAGAAAATAGACCAAATTCCAGGGAGGAGGAGAGAACCCTACAGAATATTAATCAACTTGTTGTGAGTCAGATTCTATCCAAACATAATGATAATTGAGTGCGTTAGCAGTAACAAGTGCTCATTGAGCAGCCTGAAGCTCAGAATACAAAGCTGATGAAGAGACAATGGGTGCATGAAAAAACCACAATAATCGACCCGTAGAGTTTCGCATACAAGCACCTATACCAGCAGATGAAGGGGTAAAACTGCCATCAATATTGATTTTAATCCATGGCATGGAAGGCAGGGACCATTTCAGCAAAACAATTTTTCTTTTGGTGGAGTATTCCATCAATGAGTGTTTGTTTATGAAGCTACGCAATTAGCCACAATAGTATTAATCA
Source organism: Papilionanthe hookeriana x Papilionanthe teres (assembly GCA_022702705.1). NCBI lineage: Eukaryota > Viridiplantae > Streptophyta > Magnoliopsida > Asparagales > Orchidaceae > Papilionanthe > Papilionanthe hookeriana x Papilionanthe teres. Next base: position 87,820,530 of record CM040423.1, on the reverse strand, counting down.
GACAAGGTTTGTTTTCATACTTAGCTTGACTTCTGGCAATCCACACAAACCAACAGAGGACTAAAGGAACTTGGTACCACTGCTCATCTTTCCAGTCCTCCCAGCAAGCCTCCAAGGATATCAGTTATATTTAAGTTGAGTTAAATTTAGTTGATGTAACACAACATTCCATACTTGGTTAGTGACAGAGCAATTTAGGAAAAGATGAGAGACAAATTCTTCATGACAATGGCGTAACCAGTATCTAGAGGCATTTCTCAGCCCTTTTAACTTCAAGATATCATCCAAAGGAAGATACTTATGAAATAATCTCCAACAGAAAAAGGACATAAATGGAGACAATAGCCTGGTCCAGATCTTCTTTCCCCAATTGGTGTCAGACCATGAAGTGAAGGAATTATGTATCATGCTGTTTAAGGATTTATTTGTTAGATTGCTTCAACAAAATTTTATCAGGTTTAGTTGGTTCAATAGGGAAGACAAGGATCTGCTGCACACTTTCCTCATCCAACACCTCTCTCAGAAGACTAACATTCCACTGGTCCTCCACCCAGAAATCTGAAACTGTAAGATGATGATTTATCTCATTAGTGAAAGTTAAATGACCGTATCGAATCCAGTTATCATAATAAAAATTTTTATCCCCGGCTCCAACCTCCCAGCAGAAGAACTGGTTAGCTGTTTCCCTCACTTTCAGCAAACTTTTCCAATGTTTTGAATCCCCCAACTTTAGCAAAACAATATTTCGATGTGATTTCCTGCAATACTTTTCTTTTAAGAATTTAGTTCCAACCTCCCAGCAGATCCTCTAAAATCTATGTGAGGGTGTTTACAGGATCTGCTAGTCAATGCCTCCTTTTCTTCTCTACACCAGTATCTATTTTGGATGCCCTTGAATCATAATTAATTGTTGTCTACTGGGCCTTATGGATTGTTGTGAAGATCTCTTGGGCACAACTATGGGTAGAAATGGACTCCTCTTTGATTCTCACTTTGTTGGAACAAGAAGAACAGACCTCTTGGCAACACTCCTTTTGGATCAAGAAGATAAACTCACTCAGACTCCTCCTCAATGTGCAGTTCTCCTTCATCTACAGAAAAGGTAATAAAACTGCTCATTGGCTTGCTAGGATGAGTCTGATGTCCACTGATGCTTTGGTCTCTGTCTCCCCTCCACCTGAGCTTCAGTTCCTCCTGATTGGTGATCAGCTGGTGATTCCTCATCTCAGGATTATTACACCTTGCTAAGCTCCATGATGCCTCACAGATGGATGACTCTTTCTGTTGGTTGGGTCACTGTACCTGCATATTTCTGTCACTGGAAGACTTATACTTTGAGACTATTGTGTACATGAAGAGAGTTGGTTTACTCTTTAGTTGGTATACATATTTTATTTGTATGTATTTTCTTTTTGGGACTACACATAGTCCTTTTGTTTTTACCTTTTTATGGTGGTGTGGAGTTGTAACTTGGGAATGGAATCCCATAGGACTCATTGTATTTTCTTTCTATTAGAGGGGGCTCCTTATCCCCACATTTGTACCTTGCTAGAATTTAACATGTAGGGAGCTATGAGTTGCTCCTTTCCTTAAAAAATAATGTATATGTACACATATGTACATATCTCTCTCTCTCTATATATATATATATATATATATTTATAAACTGAGATGGTGGCGGCTGAGGTGAGAGAGTGTCTGCTAGGGTTTTCAGGGAGGCAATGGTGGCTGTGACCCTAGTCGGAGCTGGTAGGTGCTTTTTTCCGGTGGTCTTCCTGGATTTGTTCCCTGGTTTTGTTTGGGCTTGGTTTATTAGCTTCATCTTTAGTGTTTTGGCCTTCCCGGGCTTTATAGTTTTCAAATTTTCTGAGGTGATTACTGTTCCATTGATTTTGTTTACTCTGGCTTTGAGTTTGGTGGACTTCTGGTGGCCTTTTCTTTCTTTGGCTACTTCTATTTTCTGGTGGCTCTTGGATGGTTACTTCTTTTCTCAGGGAAGTGATGTCTCCTGAGTGTCTCTTATTTGTGAAGCTTGGGTGGCTGTTGCTGCTGGGCTGAGATTCTTTTATGTGGCTTCTTTCTGGATTTTCTGCTACTGGGCTGACTTCTTTTTCTTTGTGGTTTGGAGTTTGGGTGTAGCTAGTGATGGCTAACCCTTCTGTCAGGCCTTTTCCTATTGATATCAACACAAATGCTATGTGGGCTAAGCCACTTATGCTGGAGTAGTGGGGAAATGGCAAACTCCTCACAAGTCTTATGACCATTTGGTATTTCCACAGGAAATGCATGACACAGATGCAGAAAAAGGCATTAGCCCTTTCATCAGGCCTTTGGGAACTAAGGATAGCATGCCTGCTGTTTTGTTCTCCAAACAAGACATGAAATGTTTGAATGAAGTAGTAAAGTTTTGCTTAATTGGAAAATTCCAAATGGGTCACCCCAAGATGGAATATGTTAGGAAATATTTTGATAAATTAAATCTTGTTGGAAGCTGGAAATTGGGTCTCTTAGATGGGAGGCATCTGTTGATAAGACTATCCAATGAGGAAGATATGCTAGAATTTTTGGAAAGCAATCCATTTTGATTGCTGGCACTTACATGAAAATTCTAAAATGGACACCAAAATTTGATCCATCAAAGGAGCCACCAATTATTCCTATGTGGTTCAAATTCCCTGATCTACCTATTCAACTATATAATTACACTGCGATGTTTAATATCAGTCAAGCCTTAGGCACTCCTTTGAAAACTGACACGCACACTTTTGATATGGCAAGACCTGCTACAGCCAGGGTCCTGGTAGAAAGAGATATAACACTCCCTGATGTGAAAAGGTTATGGATCATAATAGATGAAGATGTTCCAGAAGAGGGTTTTTGGCAGGATATTGAAGTGGAGGTCAAACCACATTTATACCAACATTGTAGAATGTTTGGCCATCTGTTAGATCAGTGTTACAGACTCCATCCTCCATTCAGGAAGAAAACTGCTAGTCCTAGTAAGATGGTAGATGTTAATCTTGTCATTTCTACCACACCTCCAGAGGTTGAAAAAGAAGCTACAAGGTTGGAGCCAATTCCCAGAGAGGTCATTATTCTGGAACCCCAGAATACTGAGATTGGCAGAATAGAAGATATGGATAAAGATCTGAAAGAAGTTATGGATGATCAGGCAGCTGATCCAATTGCTTCTTCCAGCCCTTTGGGTCTCAGAACACCAATTTCAATTCCTGAGAACAATTTGGAAATTTCAACAGACAAAATAAAGGAGGCAACAGAAGAAACGCATAATGTTTAGCAGATACAAAAGAACAGCAAGAGAAAAAAAAGTAAAACATAATTACAAGGACTGCTTGAATCTCAACCTACAGAAGATCCCCCAGATAGTCCCCCAGCTGCCCCTCACCCCAGGACTAGGGGGAAAGGGAAAAACAACTCTCAATGATAAACTTCATGTGTTGGAACATTAGGGGGGCTGCTCATCCATCCTCCCTTAGTAGAATAAAACAACTAGTCAAATTACCTAATTATGGTGTTTTGCCATTTTGGAACCTATGGTTAACAAAAATACAAGTAAAATTGTCAAATCGTTTCCAAATTATACCTGTTATGTTAATCTTAATAATAAGATACGGGTCTTTGAAAGGAGAGAGTTGCAGTGGTCTATTATTATGGATAACTCCCAATTTATCCATTTGCAATTTGCTATTAGGAAGCAGCTGGGATTTGCTACTTTCCATTATGCCAGTTGTATTCCTGCCCAACAACTGTTGCTGTGGAATGAGTTAGTTTCCATTACAAATGACTTGAGCTCTTTTTGGGTAGTTGGGGGAGATTTCACTTGTCTTTCCTTTACAGCTGAGAAGAAAGGTGGTAACCCCCCAATTACTTCTTCTATGGACAGATTTAATCATTTTATTAACAATGCTAAGCTTTTTGATTTGGGCTTTACTGGCCCTCCTTTCACATGGAGAAGAGGGAAAACTTGGGAAAGACTGGATAGGATATTGGTGAATTCATTTTGGCTCCAGATTTTCCCCTTCACCTTTGTAACACACATGTCTATGGCCTGCTCAGACCATAGACCCTTTCTAATCTCTATACAGAATTCTGTTGGGAATGCTGGAAGGCAGTTCAAATTTCAAAATATGTGGACTCTTCATCCTGATTTTCTGTTAGAAGTGGGGAAGGTTTGGAAACCTTCAAAGGGCTGCACAACTTGGGGCAATCTTTGGTCTCTCCATAAATTGGCTGCTAAGCATTTCAGAAGTTGGAACTGGGCAACTTTTGGAAATATCCATGAAAATATTCAGAAGGCTGAAATTGAGGTTGCTCACACTGAAGCTGGCTTCTTAAATGGGGACAAGAGTGAAGCTGACTTGTTTCTTGCATCTGAACAGCTTCTTGCTCAGGTTAAATACCAGGAAGAATTCTATAAGCAGAAAGCTGCCTCTGCCAAATTCATTGATGGTGACAGAAATACCAAATATTAACATGCATACATTAACTTCAAAAGAAAAGGCAATATGATACTTACAATTACCAATGTTGCTGGAGTCAAACTTGCTGATGTTGATGAAATTGCTAGAGATGCTGAAAAACATTTTAGTAATCTGTTTACACAGGTTCCCTCCTGTTAAACCCTATTCAACATTTGGGATTTCAAGATAATTCTAACTATGTGCAGGAACTTAGCTTAACTGATATTCCTCGTGAAACTTAGATAAAGAATGCTCTTGATACCATTGATGACACTAAAGTAGGTAGCCCTGATGGCTTCACATCCTCCTTTTATAAAGCTAGCTGGTTTGTTATTGGTCTGAATGTGGTTCAAGCAGTGCAAGCTTTCTTTCAAGGCAGGACCCTCCAAACAATTTTCTGCCTCCACAATTGTACTTATTCCCGAAAACAAAATCAGACAAACTTGGGGTGACTATAGACCTATTAGTTTAACCCTTGTGATGTCCAAGGTGCTGAGTAAAATTATTGTCTATAGAATTTAACCTCATTTGATCAAAATTATTAAAGAGAACCAGGCTGCTTTTGTGAAAGGAAGAATATCATCTTCAAACTTGATAATAAGAAAGCTTATGATACAATTAGTTGGAATTTCATCTTGAATGTCTTAATTGCCAGGGGATTTAAACCAAGCTTTGTTCATCTCATCAAAAGGTAGTTAAACTGTAATGCTCATTCAGTTTAGTTAATGGAAAAATCCATGGCTTTTTTAGTGCTTTTAGAGGTATCAAGCAAGGTGACCCACTCCTCCAACAATCTTTATTCTAGCTTTTGATTATCTGTCCAGAATTTTGGACCAAGCCTTTTTCAATTTCTCCACATCTTGCCTACCACCAGAAATCAAACATCATGATCAGTCACCTATCCTATGCTGATGATATTATTATTTTCTTAAAAGCCTCTAAGGATGCTGTCAGGGTGGTCCAAGAGACTTTAAATCATTTCAAGGATGTTTCAGGGCTGGAGCTTAATCTCAAAAAGTGCCAATTTTACCCCAGTAAAAATGTTAGTCTGAATTTAAAAAAATGGATCTCTGAATACACTGGTTTTCATTCAGCAACTCTTCCCGTTAACTATCTTGGTGTCCAACTTATTAAAGGCAGAACAAAGCAAACTCAGTTTTAGGAGATAATTGAGAAGATCAAAACTTAGATTTCAAGCTAGTCCAACTCCTTCCTCTCTAATGGTGGGAGGATTACTCTGCTAAAAAGTATTATTACGGCCCTCCCTTCATATGCCCTCCAGATGTTCACTATGATGAAGAGCACGAATCATCAGATTAGCATTTTGTTCAACAGATTCTTGTGGGCCGGGCAACACAAGCACTTTCACTAGCTCCCTTGGCAACAGCTTTGTAAACCCATTCAGGCTGGGGGCCTTGGTTTCAAGAGTTTTGATCAGCTAAGTTTCATCAACATGTGTAAGCTCTGGATCATATTTAGAGCACATGACAACCTTTGGGATAAATTTCTTCATGGTAAGTACTGCAGAAATGATCATCCTACTACAATTAAGCCTAAGTTGGGGGACTCCAGGTTTTGGAAATCTCTTATGAGAGTTAAAGAAAAAGCTGAATACCTGTTCATTTGGGAGTTTGGTGAGGGGCAGATCAACTTCTGGCTGGATCAGTGGGTCTGGGATGGGGAAAAACTTTCAGCAAACCCAACATATGTTATGTCTAATAGCTTTGTGCAGGATTTCAGGACAGATAACCAATGGAATTGCACGCTCCTGAACATCATGTTAGCACCTGATCAAGTGCAGCAGATTATTCTTACTAAGATCCATTCTGATTAGAAGGACAAATTGATCACCAGGAATAATAAGTCCCAAAAGCTATCTTCCTATATTTATCAAAAATTTTACACCTGGGATTAAAATCAATGGGGGACTGAATTCTGGGATAAACTACTATCCCAATCCATGTCTTTTTTCTGTTGGAGACTGAGACATCTTCTCATACCCACTGATGATATACTCAAACTCAAAGGATTAAAAGGACCTTCTTTCTTCCAACTGTGTTTCCAAGATGAGGAATCTGTGAATCACATATTTTTTAAGTGTCCTTTTTCTCAAGATGTTTGGAACAATTTCATCAGCAGGCTCACTCTGGACACTCTTAATCTGAGTTGGGATCAGTTGGCTACCTTCTGGGTGGATTGGAATAAGGAAAACCTCCTGGTGATACCTTACTTGGTAGCTTGGTTCATCTGGATGAGTAGGAATAGGGCTAAATATGAGGGAAAGACTCCCTCATCTCTTCAGGTGGCTGCCTTATGCCTTACTTAAATTCAGAAATTAATCAAGTTTCATCACTTCAGGGACATTTGCAGGGTGGGACAGCAAGCAACTAGAAGAAATTTTGTAGTCATTGGCTGGACCCCCTCCCTTTTGGGTTAAAGTCAATACTGATGGAAGTTATCTCCAATCTCATGCTGGTATTGGTGGGATCTATAGAGAATTCCATGGGAAATGCTTTTTGTTCTTTCAGTCACCTACCCATGCTTTAGATGCCTTGGAAGCTAAGATGATTGCCATCTTTTGGGCCATCAAGATTGCTAATTTGTGTAATATAACCTGGCTTCTGGTGGAGTCAGACTCAAGTTGTTGCATCAATTTTCTTAATAAGTTTGAGCCTGCTCCTTAACATATCAAAAGATGGATGAATAGTATGATTAGCTACATGGACAACATGGAGTTGGACTTTGTCTTCATACCAAGGGAAGGTAATGCTCCTGTCCACTGGTTAGCCACACAGGGCTGTTGTAATGAGTCAATTAAGGTTGATGCTATGACTCCCCTTCCTCTCACTTTTTTGATAAATGGAGATAAATTGGGTCTCCCTTTTGTTAGAGGCTAATATTTTCCAGCTAGTTAGAAATTTTTTACCTGCCATATCAAAATATATAAACTTATCCTTATATATTGGTATACATGTAACTGTGGGTGTCAAGCTCTTGCTACTATAATTCTCATTTTGTTTTGGTATTGTAATATGGACAGAGGATCCTCTAGGCACTATTTCTCTTTTTGTTTATAGATGGGGTCCCCTCTCCCACATCACTCTTTTGTACTCATCCTTTTCTATTAACATGTAGAGAGCCCTATGCTGCTCCTTTACCCAATATATATATATATATATATATATATATATATATATATATATATATATATATATATATATATATATATATATATATATAGATGTTGGAGGTGGCTGGTTCTGCTAGGGTTTGAGGGTCAGGGATGACCCCTTGGCACCGCTCGACGGTTTCTGGTATGCCTTGCCGGTTTCTTTGGCTGGTAAGTTGCTGGTGGTGGTTTGGACTGAGCCCTGCTTTGTTTTGGTGCTATTTTAGTTTTTTCGGGTCCTCAGTTTTTGAATCTGGTTAATATTCCATTGATTTTCTCTTGGGTCTGGTTTTGGTTCCCTGTTCCATTGGTTTATTCTGTCTGAGTTCTTGGTCTACTGGTGGGGAGCTTTTCTTCTGACTCCTTCCTTTTGTGGGTTCAGTTTGCAGTCATGGCTGCCAACTGCCCAAATGGCCTGGCTTTTAATGTTCAGGGTGCAAATACTACCTATGCTAGTGTTGTCAGTAATGGGGTAAATGCCCATAAATTCTTTGAACATCTGGTTTTCCCCCAGTCTTTACATGATGCAGCTGCAGGCAAATCTGTCTGCCCTTTAATCAAACCCCTGGGCACCAAGGATGGTAAGCTAGCTGTTAGCTTCACTACAAAAGAAATGGCAACTTTAAATGAAGAAGTTAAATTTACTCTCATTGTACAATTTCAATTTGGTCATCTTAAGATGGAACTTGTCAGAAAATTCTTTCAAGACTTACCTTTGGTTGGACAATGGCAGTTAGGACTTGTGGACACAGGCATCTTCTCATTAGGTTATCTTGTGAGGAGGATTATGCTAGAATCTTGAGCATGCAAACAATTTTGATTGTTGGGGCTTCAATGAAGCTTATGAAATGGACTCCTGAGTTTGATCCTACTAAGGAGCCTCCTCTGAAACCACTATGGTCTAAACTCCCTAACTTACCCATTCAGCTATATCACACTCATGCCATTTTCCAAATTTGGGTACTCCACTGAGAGTAGACCCCCTATATATGCAATGGGCAGTTCTGCTGCTGCTAGAGTGCTGGTGGAGAGAGATGATACACTCCCTGAGATGGACAAAATATGGATCACCACAAATGATGAAGAGGAAGGCTTCTGGAAGGAAGTGGTGTTGAAATAAAAACCATTATTCTGCCTCCATTTTAGGATGTTTGGTCATTTAAAGGAAAAATAGACTGAGACCCCTTCAAAAGATGCAAGGAACAGTCAAGCCTATTGTTGTTCAGCATGTTGGGAAATATGGTGAAGGAATACCTGCTGCTGACAATCCTGAAAATAAAAAAAAAATGATGTAAGTATTAAAGTGGAGACTATACCTACTGTGGAACCCATCACTACCCCCCAGCTGAATACTAAGCTTGTTGCTCAAGGGATTTCAACTGGCAATGATCCTGGGGACACTAAGGTAGCACCTTCACATGATCAGCTGAACACCTTGCAAACTGCTTTGGAATCAAATTGGCCGGTCCAGAAGGCTAAAAAGAAGGAAAAACAAACCAGTGAACTTCAGAAACTAGCTGACTCTTCTCAACCAATCATAAACAGTCACTCACTTCCAACTTTACCCAGCTCTAGTAGGGGAAGAACAAGATCTCAATCACAGCCTGCTTACATCCCCCCTCCAAGGCCCCCTGATGTTAACTTTCTTTGTTGGAACATAAGGGGTGTTGCACACCCCCTCTCCCATAAAAGACTAATTAATCTCTATAAAAAACACAAATTATGGTGCTTGGCTATTCTTGAACCTATGGTTCAGAGAAATCCTCAAAAATACTTATCAAGTTTTCCTGGCTGCTCCTCCTTTGCTAACATCTCCAATAAAATTTAGATTCTTTGCTGAAAAGAACTCCATTGGACTGTGGTGATTGACCACCCACAATTTGTCCATAGCATATTTAGCCTTAATGGTAATACATTTGCTATCACCATTGGCTATGCTGGCTGCACTAAGGCTGCTAGACAGGAACTATGGAGTGAATTGCTGGAGAACAATACCACAGTCCACACCAACTGGATTGTTGGTGGTGATTTTAATTGTTTAGGCTCCACAACTGAAAATATTGGGGTAAGGACCCTTCTATTCATAAAATGTCTGAGTTCAATGACAATATTCACAAGGCTGATTCGTTTGACTTGGGTTTTCAAGGCAACTAGTTCACTTGGAGGAGAAGAAAAATTTGGGAAAGATTAAACAGGTTTTTAGCTAATCACCAATGGCATCAAACTTTTCTTCACACTTTTGTTACCCATCTAAATTTTGCTGGGTTTGATCATAGACCTCTCTTAATCACCATTACTACATCAATCAAAGCCAACAGCTCACCCCCCTTCAGATATCTTAACTTTTGGTCAGCCCAACCTACTTATTGGAGACAATTTCTGCTCATTGGACTGACTGCTACCATCCTAACCCTTTTACTCATCTCCAACTGCTACAACAGAAAGTAAGCAAAGCTTTAAGATCTTGGAGCTGGAGTACCATTGGGGACATTTTTTAAAAGTGTGACCCAGGCTGAACAGGAGGTCTCTGAGTTGGAATCTGCTGTGCTTACCAATGATAAACTTTATGGAGCCCTTGTTACAAGTTAGGAAAAGCTTCTAACTGCTATTGACTGGTAAGAGCAGCTTCTCAGACAAAAAGCTGTTGTTAGTAAGTTTAAAGATGGAGACAGAAATACCAAGTTCTACCATGCTTATATTCAATACAAAAGAAAATGTAATGCTATACACTCTATCAGGAATGAGGAAGGGGATCTTCTTTTGGATGGAGCTGAAATTGTTGATGATGTTGTCCCATCATTTCAAAAAACTTTTAACTCAAACACCTTGCAGTAGGACTACTATGGATTCTGATGCACCAAAAATATATACCCTTTTTGCTATATGTTTTTACCTATTTTTGGTGATATTGCACTTTAAAGGAAGGTATTTTTCATGATTTGTTGCAGGTATGATGATTATAGGTGATTGGAGCAAAAAGATGCAAAAAGAAACAAATTTGGAGCAAAAGGGAGAAAAAAGGAGCAATATGGAGGAAAACAGCCCTGGCGCCGCCGGAGCTTTATTCTAGAGAGCTCCAGAATTTATTGGCACGATAGGGCGCCGCCGGCGCCCTATGTCGGTTCACTTCGAATTCAAAAATTTTGGCGGATTTTTGAAGTGGTGCTTGAAGAAACTCATTGGGAATTCGTTCCTAACATTAAATTAAGTGTCCAAGATGAAAATAGAGAGGAGGAAGAGAAGAGAATTGTTGTAGAGAGTGTGAGGAAAGTGTGAGAGAGAGTTAGGATTAGTGATTTTAAAAGAAATTTTTCTCTAAGGAGGGGAGAAGAGGGAGTAAAATGAGAGATTGCTTCTTCATCTTTGTTCGAAGGAGAGAATCAAGTGTTGCAAGGAAGAGAAAAGGAATCAAGGGGACCTTGAAGAATTTGCTTGGGGAAGAGAAAGATATAAGTTGTATTTACTTTTGTGGTTTGTATGACTCTTCTTTTATATATAAAATCTATGTGTTTTTATATCTTCTCCATGGTTAGTGAGTAGTCTCCTTTGCCTTTTTTCTTACATGAAGTAATTATGATGTGGTGATGTGGAAATGATGTGCCCTTTAAGTGTTATAAAAGATTATAACTGATGGTGAATCCCATTTTAGAAACAATCAAATTAAGAGATTAATTAGAAAATATAACATTATTCATAGGATCTCTAGTGATTATCATCCCCAGACAAGTGGATTAGTGGAAGTATCGAATCGGTAAATTAAAAGAATTTTAGAGAAAACAGTGGATATTCATAAATTAGATTGGTCTGCTAGATTAGACACCGCATTATGGGCTTATAAGACTGCTTTTAAGACCCCTATTGGAATGTCTCCTTATAGATTAGTGTTTGGCAAAACTTGCCATTTGTCGGTTGAATTGGAGCATAAAGCATATTGGGCGATTAAGGAGTTGAATTTTAATTTGAGAAATGCGGGAGAAAAAAGATTTATGCAATTAAATGAGTTGGAAGAAATTAAAAATGAATCATATCATAACGACAAGATTTTTAAAGAGAAAATGAAATTGTGGCATGATCAGAAGATATTGAAAAAACAATTTGAACTGGGACAAAGTTTTATTATATAATACGAGATTGAAATAATTTTCGGGAAAACTGAAGTCCAGATGGATAGGACCTTTTACTGTAGTAAAAGTTCATTCTTTCGGAGCTGTTGATATTGAGGATCCAAAAACTGAAAATATTTTCAAGGTTAATGAGCATCGTTTAAAATCTTACTTTGGACGGTCTTTACTTGATTTCAAAGAGGTTTTATTGTTAAGTCATCCTAGTTAACTGAATGGTTTGTCGGGCTGACGACGTTAAACCACGCGCTTTGTGGGAGGCAACCCATATGTTTGTTTGTATGTTGAGTTTGCTTGCTTATTGTTGTTTGTGCTTTTAGTGTAATATTTAAGAATCCTAATTACCCCTAAATAAGTTAAAAAATTAAAATATATTGGATCGTATTGAGGAAACAAAGTATTTTGAGCCAAACGAAGTTCGGTGAAAATTTGTCACTGGCGCCGCCGGCGCCCTATTCTTTTCTACAGCCGAATTTAAAGTTTGAGCGCCGCCGGCGCCCAAATTCTGGGTGACAGTTTTTACATTTTAAAATGCGACTTTTGGCGGTTTTGAGCAGGATTTTCTTCCTTAAACACCCCAAAGAAATGAAAACTCCCTTTCTCAATTCGCATCCCATGGATTCCTACTCCATTGAACTCCCTAGATCTCGCATCTACAATCGACGAAAGTTTATTAGTTTCGAGGTGCAACGTCCATTCCATAAAGTGATGATGAAGAGAAGGATTATCAAGGAAAGAGGCTTTGTGAATCAAGGTTTGGAGAGTTCGACGACATAAGTTGAAGAGATAGTAGTGAAGCAAAGACGTTGGGAAGTGTTATGCTACACTATCGCCGCAGTAGTTGTTCCAGTTGTGAAAGAATTTTATGCAAATCTGCATGGGATCAACCAAGGATGTGTTTTTGTGCGAGGAAGGTATGTACCATTCACTCCTGCAAGGATAAATGATCTCTTCATTGTAGAAAGTGTACCTATTTGTCATTATGCAAATTTTAATGCTACGAGCAACGATATGAATGAAATCTATCGTTATTTGACGGATGAGAATGAAGAATGGGAAGTAAGGGAAAATGGATATGTCAGTTTCCCTTCTTCATCCTTGAATCCGGTATCAAAGCAGTGGCATTACTTTATTTCAGAAAAATTAATTCCTATTATGAAGTTAAGTAAGGTGATGAAGGAAAGTGCAATTCTGAATTTCTGTATACAAACTAGAAGACGAGTGGATATTGGATCAATCATTACTAAATCTGTATTGGGATTGATTATGCATGGATCTAAATATGGGCTTGGACACCCGTCCATCATATTTCTGTTATGTAGTCAATCACAGGTGCCATATGAAAGTTGGGAGAAAGTTCTTCTACCCTAGAGACCTATTGATCCCAATGATCGTTATGACTACAGAACAGTTGGTGATGAAGGAGACATGGATGTGCTTGCTGATCAGCCCACTGAGAGTTCACAGCCTATTCAGCCTTACTATTCTGAAAGTTCGAGGGTGATATTGAAGAAGTTAAAGAAGTTGGAAAATGAGGTACAAAATATTATGAATGTTATTAATAACATTTCTGATTTATTTGATCACGTTGATTGGAGGATGAAAGAGCAATTTGATCATACTGGTCGAATTGAATTGGTTTTGGTTAATCTATTGAAGAAGAATGATGTGGTGGCTGAAGATTCATCTGATGAATTCCCATATCATCCATTCTACAATCTTTTCATTCATCGTCAATCAATGGGAGACATTAGAGAGGATGAGACTTCTGAGACCGATGAGGAGTGATTAGTAGATTTTATATGCTGCTTTGTTATGTTTAAGTGTTTTCTTTGATTGCTATGTTGTTTTCTTTGCTTTGTTTTAGTAAGGAGTGTTTGGACTTTGCTTTGATTTCTTGTGTGTACTCAAGACTTAGTGTTTGCTTATCATAGTGTACTTGCAACACTAAGGATCGAAGGAGTGTTGCTTATATTTGATGAACATATGTGTGTAATCGTTGTATCGTGGATTTTATATATATAAAAGTAATGTAATGTGTTTTTTGTGTGAAGTGATGTTGTTTAATGTTTGTGAGATGAAATAGATGCTTGTTGATGAGTTAAATATGAATGCGGAGGTTGAGACGATTGAATTTGTGACGAAAATTTTTGAACCCAATAGAATTTTTGACTGGCGCCACCGGCGCTCAAATCTAGAAAGCGGGCTAATATTTTGAATAGAGCGCCGCCGGCGCCCTATCGGGCGCCGCCAGCGCCCAAATACCGAAAATAGCCCAGGCCCCTTAAAAATTCATGAAAATTGCCTGTGACCCATTTTTCCGCCATTTCTTTCGTCTCCCACCTTCATATTCGCGATTTTGAAGCTTTAGGGCTTGTTAGATCTCGGATTAGAGAGGATTTCAAGGATTTCTGAGGCCGGATTTGCACTTCTCTTGGTAAGAGCTTTACTTTAACCAAAAATTTTTGGATTTTCGCCATGTGAAACTTTCACATTGTTGGATGATATTTTTGGAGATTTTTGAGAAAAAGTGAAGTTTCATATGGTAGAATTTGTTCTTACTTAAATAGATTAATGCTTGGCGTTAATACATTGTGGATTTGGAATTTATTGGAAATTTTTGCAATTTTTCTAGAAATCTAAATGGCTCCTAGAACGAGTAAGGGGAAGCGAAAATTTGATTAGGACGATGAAAGATTTGTTAATATTAAGGCTCAGTTTCACTTCAACTCTCAATTACAAAACAAGAAGTGTATTTGGGATCGAGAGTTTGAAAATCCTGGTGGATCTATAGAACAGTTGATTTCTGAGAAACATCGGGAACATTTCTGTTACTTCTCTGCTAATGCTATTTTGGGAGTAGTCCGAGAATTTTATGCTAACGTGCTCTGGTCTGAAACAGAATATGTGCTAGTCCGAGGGAAACTAGTTGAGTTCACCCCACAACGTATCAATGCATTTTATCAAATTCGAGAACCTTTTGTTTGTGAGTTTGAGAATTTTGATACTCGTGAGGGGAATTTGATGTGTGTAATCACTTATCAGACCGATGGAAGAGGGGAATGGAAAATGAATCAGAGATAGATGATTAACTTCCCTGCTTCTATTTTAAATGTTGCTTCTAAAGCATGGCATTATTTCATTTCTGCAAGACTATTGCCTTCTTATCATCACAGTGAAGTTACTAGGGATCGAGCTATTTTAAATTATTGCATTCAAAATATGAAGAAGATTAATATTGGAGCCATTATTTTAAAAGCATTCACTCTATTGCCAAAGGAGAAACCACTGGTGGATTAGGACATCCTGCCCTGATTCATGCACTATGTGTTCAGTCTGGAGTGGAGTATAGTAGTTCTGAGGAAGTGGCAATACCTTTGAGGCCAATTACGAAGACCATTATTCGTTCTTATGAGGCTCATGTGAGTTCAAGAGAGGAGAGTAGGAGTACTGATATTCCTACCACGAGTTATGTTGTTCCATCTACTTCTGAGACTCAGACACTATCTGATATTATGCAGCAGTTGAGTTTTCAGAGTGATAGTATGGATAGGATGCATCATATGATGGATATATTTGAGGCCCGAAGTGATGTGAATGAAGACTATTTACAAAGAAGAGTTGAGTTTGATATGTCTTATTATGATGCTCAGTTCAGATTTATGAGGGGGGAGTCCGATGTGACATTTCCTACTTGTCCAGTTATACAACGTACAGGCCTGGACCTTCTGACCCTACTGATGACCCTGCTGCTAATCCTGGTGATGGAGACTGGTAGATAGCTTGTTTGATTTATTTCTATTGTTCTTAGTCTGTTGAGATGTATTGATGTGATGTTGTGGACATTTACTTTTTATGTAATGTGTAATCCTGTGTTGTACTATGTGATGTAGTGTCATTTACTTTTCATGTTGAACTGTTAGTTGTAATGTTATGTGGTGTGATAATTTGCTTTATGTTATAGTGTTCTGTTGGATATTTAGTTGTTTAATGTTTATTTCTCTTTACCCATGCAAAATTTTAAATTGTTATATCACTGCTACTAATTGTTTCTGCTTGCTAGCTGTAAATTTTGATTAACACCAGGTAAAATATGAAGATTTCAAAATCTCAGCACATAAAGGTTAGTTTTCTTTTACTCTCAAGTATTTCAAATTTATTTAAAAATGTAAGTTTGAGGGCGGGTAGAGAAATGCTAAACTTTTCTTTGTTTTCAATAATTATATTTTCAAAAATTATTAGCATAACTTTTGGCAGTTGAACCTCAGTATAAGATAACTAAAATTTTTCAATTCAGTTTAATATTATGGAAGGAAAGGATGAAAATTTTTAGTAATAAAAGTTGATTTTATAGAAATAAGATATTTGGTATGAAAGGATTTGATTATAGTCAACTATTTAAAGTAAAGAAAATGGTATTTTTGAAATGTCAAGGGATTTAAAGTATTGTGTGTTAAGAAGAGATTGTAACTTTATGATGAATAATAAAACTTGTACTTAACTATAAAGTAAAGAGATGATTTAAGTTTGAACTTTATAAAGAGGAGAGTGAAGTTCAAAATCATTAAAGCCTATCCATATATAGTAATCCTCAGAAAAAAGAAAAAAGAAAAAAGAAAAAAAAAAAGAAAAAAGAGAAATAGAAAAAGAAAAAGAAAAAGGAAAGAAAAGAAAAATGTTATGAGGAGAAGCTTGAAGAGATGCCTAATCAAAAATTGGCTTCACTTGAATCACCTTAAAGGGTGAGCTTGATTTCATTTCTGAATTTATGTTTAAGATACTAGCCTACATTCTAATAAAGTTTGCATGAACTCCATTTTCACATAGTCCTTTAAAGAACTCTTAATATAACAAATTATAGTTCATCTTGAAATAAATAGAAGACTAGAACTTTTAGACTTAAGTACTGAATATTCTTATACCTGTAATGTTGACCTGAGTTGCTAAACTTTTTCTTAAAATCTAAACACTAAATTCTTTTGAATGAAAAATTTTGGTCTCTTACAATTGAAAAGTACATTTCCTAGACTTATATTTTTATGTAGTAAAAGGATTACGTGAGGATAAGTAATAGTTTAAGTTTGAGGGATTTTGATGCACCAAAAATATAAACACTTTTAGCTATATGTTTTTACTTATATTTGGTGATATTGCACTTTAAAGGAAGGTGTTATTCATGATTTGTTGTAGGTATGATGATTATAGGTGATTGGAGCAAAAAGATGCAAAAATGAATGAATTTGGAGCAAAATGGAGCAAAATGAAATAATTTGGAGGAAAAAAGAGAACTCCAGAATTTATTGGCACGATAGGGCGCCGCTAGCGCCACTATCGGGCGCCACCGGCGCCCTATGTCGGTTAACTTTGAATTCAAACGTTTTGGCAGATTTTTGAAGAGGTGCTTGAAGAAACTCTTGGGGAATTCGTTCCTAACATTAAATTAAGTGTCCAAGACGAAAATAGAGAGGAGTAAGAGAAGAGAATTGTTGTAGAGAGTGTGAGGAAAGTGTGAGAGAGAGTTAGGGTTTGTGATTTTAATAGAAATTCTTCTCTAAGGGGGGAGAAGAGGGAGTAAAGTGAGAGATTGCTTCTTCATCTTTGTTCCAAGGAGAGAATCAAGTGTTGCAAGGAAGAGAAAAGGCATCAAGGGGACCTTGAAGAATTTGCTTGGGGAAGAGAAAGAGATAAGTTGTAGTTACTTTTGTGGTTTGTATGACTCTTCTTTTATATATAAAATCCATGTGTTTATATATCTTCTCCAAGGTTAGTGAGTAGTCTCCTTTGTCTTTCTTCTTGCATGAAGTAATTATGATGTGGTGATGTAGAAATGATGTGCCCTTTAAGTGTTATAATGGTTGTGATGTTTCTTTAATTTGGAACTTAATTTACTTTTCAATTCGGCCAATTGAATTGTTAAAACATGTTGAGGAACATTAATTTCAAAAGAATTGAATGTTCTACAACAAGAACGAAGAATCCATTTAATGTCCGTGAATGAATTGCGTAGTTCATGGGGATTAAGTGCAAATAAATAGGGAAATGAGTTTTGATGGACTTCAAATTGGAGGTTTCATGGTGACAGAATGGGATCCCCAATTTGGTCTTAAGATTGGTAACTAAAGCCTATGGTTAGCCTTCGGGTGAAGGGTGAGTGGGAGCTCCAAAGTGAGAGCCGCTATCCTCCCAGCCTAGCCTTAGATTTAGTAACTAAACTTAAGATATGGCAGTGTTCTTTGCTTGCTTGGAAGAGGAGGTACTCTTTCAAAAGTAAAGAAGCAAATATGCTCCTAATTGGCAGAACACAAATAATTACCATTCTTCATCATCCACACATAATAATCTTTATGCAAGAAGAAAGACACTTTTCATGTAAAAGTATCTTATAAATCACATAAGTTAGTGCGTTTGTTAGTTAATTTAGTTCAGTAATTAGAAGTAATTGTAGTAGCTTTATTATACTTTGCATTAACTAGATGTAGTACACTTAAGTCATTGTTACATTGGGTATTAGATTTTAGTGCTATATTATCTGATTTAAAGAATGTTCACCTCCCTATGGGATCAATAACTAGGACTCCATTAGAGCCCTGTATTACTTAATACGATACGTATACTTGCGTTGAATTTGTGACTTTACTAAATCATTCTAAATATATAATTTCGACTTCATAAATTCTTGCTAAATATGTAAAGTCGCGGTCAGATTCCAACCTATTTAGAGAGGAGATTCCTTACATCAATTTCCTTTCTTTGACTGATATCCCTTCAGAGGAGGAAATTTGGAATGCTATTAACTCTATTGACAGTTCTAAAACAGCTGGCTCAGATGGTTTCATCTCATATTTCTACAAGAAGACCTTGGGTATTTGTAAAGGAATTGTTGTCATCCAAAGTTACTTCCTTGGTATTGATCTCCCCCCAATAATTTCATGCCTCTACTATTGTGCTTGTCCCTAAGGCTACTCTTACCAAAGATTGGAACCATTTTATACCCATTTGCCTCACTTTTGTCATCAACAAAGCTATTAGTAAAATTCTGGTGGCCAGACAACAACCCCACCTGGAGAAATTTATTGTCCAAAATCAATCAACTTTAGTTAAAGGCAGTTCTACCACTGATAATATTCTGTTGGCTCAAGAAATGCTATTGGATTTGGACAGGACTTGTAGGGGTGGCACTAAGATCTATAAGCTGGACATCAAGAAAGCCTATGACACAATTGACTGGGAATTCATCCTGGAGGTTCTTCAGGCTAGAGGATTTTCTACTGATTTCTGTTGCCTTATCTAGAGATGACTTCAAAAAAACCATCATTTTCTCCTCATAAATGGACAGTGTTGGGGTAGTTTTACTGCTACTAGGGGCCTAAAGCAAGGAGATCCTCTATCTCCCACCATCTTCATTATAGCCATGGATTGCCTGTCTAGAATGATCAACAAACAAGTTCTTCCTCACCACTATACCATATATCACCACAAGTCCAATATCACTGTATCTCATTTAATGTATGCTGATGATATAATGTTGTTCTATAGAGCCAATAAACTTGCTGGTAAGAAAGTCCTACATTGTCTCAGGCATTTTCAGCACATCTCAGGTCTGCACTTTAATCCTACCAAATGTGAACTATTTTTCTCTGAAAAAATTAACTCTTATGTTTCTCATTGGATCACTCACTTCACTGGTTACACTTAGGCCAAACTCCCCCCGAAGTACTTAGGAGTACTCCTCCTGAAAGACAGAACTAAGCAAATTCAATTTGATGTGAGTTTGGGTAAGATCCATGCACAGTTGTCTAGCTGGGCCTATTCTTTTATGTCCACTGGTGGTAGAGTTACTTTACTGAAAATTATTATTACTGCCTTCCCCTCCTATGTGCTTCAAATGACTAGTAAGAAAAAGGGTACCATAATTTAAATGGAGAGAATTTTTAATAGGTTCCCGTGGTCAGGAAAAAGGAAGCAACTCCATTGAGCTAGCTGCCAAAAAGTTGCTAAACATTTTGGGGCTGGTGGTGTGGGGTTCAAGGGACTGTCTCATCTCCAACAAGTTAATTATTGCAAACTATGGATTCAATTCAGACAACAAAAATCTCTTTGGGCTAAATACATGCTGGGAAAATATTGCAAAGGGAGTCATCCAGCCCTGATACAAGAAAAAATTGGTGCTTCTAAAATCTGGAGATAAATGCTGACAAAAACATCTAGCTGACACCTTGTATAAGTGAGAATTGTGTAGTGGGGACATCCTCTTCTGGTATGATTACTGGTGCCCATCTGAGATGCTTATCCCCCTGCCAACTACCCCCAGAACTCCATTCCCTGTGGCTGATTGCTGGATTGGTGAGAATTGGTCAACTTATTTGCTTAGCCAAATTTTGTAGGAATCCTCAGCTGCTCAAGTGTCCAGGCTTCCTTTTAAAAAATCTAAACCAGATAAAATTATTTGGCAAAATGGTAAGTTGCACAGCCTAACTAAACACATCTATAATCCTATTCACAACTGGAATCCTGTTGACTTAGGAACCCATGTGTGGAACAAAATCCTCAATCCCTCAATGTCTTTCATCATCTGGAGAAATTTCCATAGCTGAATTCCCACTAATGACATCCTTAAGTTGAAAGGATTAAGGGGCCCTTCAAAATGCTACTTATGTGGCCAACACATAGAAACTATACATCACCTTTTCTTCCTTTGCCCTTTCTCACAGGAGGTCTGGTCCAATGTCACTGATTTGATCAATATTAACACTATTTTACTGGATTGGAAAGATTTACATAATAGCTGGCATTCTTAGTTGAAGACAAAGATTGAAGTCATTACATTTATCATTGCTTGGTTCATTTGGATGCATAGAAACAATGTTAAGTTTGAGGGCAAACATATCACAGTGGCTAATGTTGTGGGAAACTGCCACTCTTACATCTCCAAACTAATTAGATATAAGAAATTTCCTCAAATACTGAATGATTCCCCCCTCGGGATTAACTAACCAGATCAGAGTACTTAAGATTGTTTGGACACCCCCCGATCATCCATTTATCGAAGTAAATGCTGATGGTTCCTTCACAGAATTTGGGGCTGGTATAGGGGTAATTTTCAGAGACCACAAGGGATATTATTTATGCTTCTTCCATGCACCTGTTGAAGCTACTGATCCATTTGAAGCTGAACTGATGGCAGTCTACTGGGCCATTTTCATTGGTGTGTCCAAACACTGACAAAACCTCAAGGTGGAGGGGGACTCATCCTTACTGTTCAAATACCTGCAGGAAGATCTGTCCCCACCATGGCATCACTCTCAATGGATCCACAAAATCAAAGCTTTGATTTTAAATCAACACTTCATTTTCTTTTTTATCTACAGAGAGAGGAACAGGTCAGCCAATTGGCTTGCTAGAAGGGGATTGGATACCATGAAAGTTGTTGTTTCTTCCTCCCCCCTCCCCAGTTATCATTTTTACTGGAGGCAGACCTCTTTGGTGCTCCACATTTCAAATTATCCTATGAGTAATGCCTCTGAGTTTAGGTTTAATTTATAATGGGATACTTGTTTTTATGGTTTACAGAATTTTGTTGTGGTATGAGGAATCCCTTGGTCCTAAAATGTATTTTTTGGTCATGGATGGGGTCCTCCAATCCCTCCCCAAAATTTGTAATCCACTTTATATTAACATCTAGGGAGCCATGAGTTGTTCCTTTTACCATATATATATATATATATATATATATATATATATATATACAAGAAAGGGAAAAATTCATTCAAACAAGAGTTACATACATCTGATATAGGGAATGTCAGTCAAATCCCCAAAAAGAGAAGGCCTTAAAGGCTCAACAGGTATAACAGAAAAAGCTATAGTTTGGGAAGAAGTAGCATGTTTTGCCAACCGAGTTGCTGGTTGATTTCCCTCTCTGTAGATATGGGTCCATTTAAGGTTGAGGGAGCCAAAAGTGGAGATCAATGATCTGTAAAGATAACCAAGTTCCAGGGAGGGGGGGATATGCCTTGCAGCATGTTAACTAGCTGTTGTGAGTCAGATTCAATCCACACAAACTAATAGTTCAATGCCTTAGCAGTAAGCAATGCCCAATGTGCAGCCTGAAGTTCTGATTCAATGGCTGATGAAGAGATAGTAGGTGCACGAAAGAACCATAATGTCTGTCCCAAGGAATTTCTACAAACAGCTCCAATTCCTGCAGCAGAATTTGTAAAACTGACATCAATATTAATTTTTATCCATGGTGGAGGTGGAAGAGACCATTTAAGCAAAATAGGCTTTCTTCTTGGAAAGGAGTCCAGCAGCGATTGTTTACATAAGAAACTGCAGCAATTAGCCACAATTTGATGAGTAGTACAGGTTTTGTCTTCATATTTAGCAAGATTCCTTGCCATCCATACAAACCAGCAGATTACTAATGGTATATGAAACCATTTCTCCTCTTTCCAGTCCTCCCAGCAAGCCCCCAAATGAAACCAATTATAATTGAGATGGTTTAAATTGAATTGCTGTAATACTATATTCCAAACCTGTTTAGTGACAATGTACTAAAAAAAAGATGGGAAATTGACTCTTCTTGAGATTGACATAGCCAGCATCTAGATGCAGATCTTAAACCTTTAAGTTTCAGTATATCATCTAATGGTAGATAATTATGGAACAGTCTCCAGCAAAAGAAAGACATCGAGGGAGATATGAGCCTAGTCCAGATTTTATCTCCCCAAGTAGTATCAGGCCAAGAGTGTGTTGTGTATATAAGGCAATCTAAGAGTGTGTTGGATGCCATATTTGATGAGTTGTAGATAGGGGACTGAAAGCACCATAGACACATACCATTATGGATTCTACATACACCACCAATCCCTGCAGCATTAGGAAAATAACTCCCATCTGTGTTAATTTTAACCTAAGGGAAAAGAGGATTGCACCATTGAATCATTTACACCTTAGAGATGGGATTAGATTGAATGGGGGCAGCAGAAATGGACTTATGCAGATAACTACAAAAACTTACTGTTATATGTCTGAAATTACTAGAAACATTATCATACTTAGCTTTGCTCCTAGCAATACAAATAAACTAACCAACGATCAATGGTATATGAGACATCTGTTTCTCCTTCCAATCCTTTCCAAAGTCCACCAGGGAGTACCAGTTAAACAGTGAGTTTCTGAGTTGTAGGTAATCTAGAGTATCAATCCACACCACTTTTGATATAGGACAGTTGAGGAACAAATGTTATATTGTTTCTTCATTAGAATAGTAAAAACAAAACCTGGAAGCACACCTCAATCCTTTGAGTTTGAGAATATCATCAATAGGTAGAATGTTTCTGAATAGTCTCCAGCTGAAAAAGGACATGGATGGAGTTAGCTTCTTCCCCTAGATAACCTTACCCCATGTATTATTTTGCCAAGGATGAGAAATCTGTTATATGTAGGCATTTAAAGATTGACTGGGAGGTTTCTTAGTAATTAGTTTATTAAGTCTTGAGGGGTAGTGGGGATGAAAGTAATGTCTTTAAGCATACCTCCACTCACCAATAAGTTGAGAGCAGGAACATTCCATTGGTACCCTTGCAAAAAATTTGAAATTGAGATCCACTTCAGAAGAAGATAAAGGGAGAATGACATCATCATTGAGTCAATAATCAAGCCAAAATCTAGCTTTTCCTACACAAATTTCCCAACAAAACAGATTGTTAGCCTCCCCTCTAATTTTCAGTAAACTCTTCCAATTTTTAGAGTCACCTAGCTTTGCCTTGACCATGTTTGGATTAGATTTCTTACAGTACGTATCCCACAAATAAAGTGACCGTAGGGTATCACTTTGTTTGAACTTAATTCACTGTTTATAGAAAAAAACAAGACTCATCTGTTGAAAGCTCTTGAAGCTCAGACCTCTAGCAGCAATAAGTTTACATAGCTTGTGCCACACAACCCAATGCATCTGCTTATGTTGCCCCACCCACAGGAATTTATTAAAGGTTGTCTCTAATAATCTTTGAATGCTCTTTTTCATCCTTGCCATTTGAAGAGTATAAAGAGGAATGGTGGATAAAATGCTTCTGAGCAAAGTGACTCTCCCCCCATTAGATAAAAAAGTGTTGGTCCAACAGTTGATATAAGAGGTAACCTTATTGACCACCTCATTCTATTATGTTTGCTTCTGTCTACCTTTCATCAGTTGGATACCAAGATACATCAAAGGCAATGCAGTAGAAGAGAAACTAGTGAAAGTCTTAAGCCAAGTTTTATTATTGACATGAAGTTTCTTTCCTGTTCAGAGTTGGCAGTTATCATTGTTTAGCTCTAGTACAACCATCTCCTTCAGATGCTCCAGAATTTGCATAGTCTTCTTAACCGCTTTCCTACTGCCATTGGTAAAAAAAATCACACGTCAACTTAAGCAAGGTGACTTACTAATGGAGAAGAGTTGTGATGAAAACAGTGGTATGGATGGGTTAGACGAGCATTGTTTAAAACTCTTGAAAAATAATCAAAAGTCTGAATAAAAATGGTGGACGACAAAGGGTTCCCTTGCTTGATGCCTCTGCCAGCTGGAAAGAAGCCATGACTTGTTCTATTAATTAGTACACTGTAATTGGTGTTAGAGATCGATCTCCTAATCAGATTGCAAAATTGAGAGCTAAAACCGTAGTCGGTGCATTTTTGTGGCGGTGTTTATATTTTAGGAGTAGCCCAATAAAAGCTGTTGGTTGCCGGAATCGAGATCCCTTCACGCATTTTGGAAGGACAAC
The DNA here is from genome assembly GCA_022702705.1 of Papilionanthe hookeriana x Papilionanthe teres. Classification (NCBI taxonomy): domain Eukaryota; kingdom Viridiplantae; phylum Streptophyta; class Magnoliopsida; order Asparagales; family Orchidaceae; genus Papilionanthe; species Papilionanthe hookeriana x Papilionanthe teres. The sequence goes on along the minus strand of CM040423.1, from coordinate 87,795,992 downwards.
ATTTAATTTAATTTATATGTAGATTTAATTTAGGGAAAGAATAAAACTAAACTAATATCATATCTCTAATAGTTCAAATAGCCGAGCGCTTTACCTTAAACCACGCATTTATCACGAAGAATAAGCATGTTGCTTAATGGTACGACTCAATTAAATGACCTAGAAACCTTATTACATCCGTTTGACCTGCAGAACCTATGTATTGACTGACAGATTCCCCCATCTAATACAAAAGAGAATTAAATGGGGTTTATATTAATGCTGGGTTCGTTTACATTTCCTATAAGGGCAAGCCCCTATAGTTAATTACATGTTAGATAATGAAAGTCACCTAAGAAAACTCTTGATTTAAATCAGGAAAGATATTTTTACAATTTTACTTCAAAAGGCTAAGGATTTTCAATAAGATGTGATAATCGAAATCCAATAGGTGAAAGGTACAAGTTTTCGAGCAATTGTTGTAGGATTCCAAAGGAGGAAGAACTAGGGGAGATCATGGATCCAAGAAGGAGTCTTGGTGACTTCCTAATTTATCCTATTGTTTGGCTTAATTTAGGTAGGGAAGATATTTTTATATTTCATCCTATCAATTTTAATTAAGTTAAGGCTTACACTCACTTGATGTCGATCAGAAAAATAACCTGGAAGATAGGAGGATTTATATCATATTGGATGACAACCTCAGAAAACCTAAAATGAGTTAGGGCTTATATTTCACAGCAGGGCTACACAAAGGCCTAGAAGATCATGTGAGGATTTATGCTACACTAGACAAGCTACCTCAAAGTCCTATGGCTTGTTATTTAATTCTAAGGAATAGTTTAGCTGAAGTAGACATGTTCTGTTGTTGAAGATGGCCGTGCTGCTCACAATGCATGCTCCACGCTCCTCGTCATAGTAGGTTTAGTTTTAGAAGTGATAAATCCAATATGTTAGAGAAGTGTCGTGTTTTAGACGGGTTGAAAATTTGAGGTGACTTAGTATTTTAATTAAAACAAATGTTTAAGTTGATTTTGGCGACACCGGTTAGGATCCCACAGTTCCCTCGTTCCGGTTTCACCATTTTTATCAGATTCACTTAGTCTGGATGAATTTACTAAATCCAATTTAATAAGTTCCATACTTTCATCTAGACCATGGGATCTCGTTAGCAACACGTAGGTTACCTTCTCCGAGGGACCCCCGGTCATCCATTGAGACGTTTTAACTCAGTTGTGGTTGAAAATTTTATTTTGTTTGTGATTAAGTTTTGAGTTATTTTATATTTTGAATGTTGTGAGGTATTTTTAATTTTCATTGGCAAGTATCATGATTTGCAATAAAGTGAATGTACAGTAAAGCACAAAAGGTAAGGTTCAGTAGAGAAGAAATAGTAGTAGCGGTGTATGTAGTAAAGTAAAACAGTAGCAAGTAAATAGTGCATGTATGTGATGAAGTGTGTGTAGGGGGGACCAGTTTGAAAGTGAAAGGACACCCAACGATAGCATGTAAAATTGAAGCAATTTGAAGATGAAACATCTTTCAAAATTTCTCTCTTTGAAGTAGCAAGCATACCACCTCCTCCACTTCCTTCTCCTCTCTTGAAAAGCAACACAAATGATGCTCACCAAAGTAAATTTTAAATGAGGGCAACAAAACGAAGCTTTAAATCAACTTGCAAAAAGGCTACCAATGTAAATTTTCACGTAGGGGCTGCAAGAGAAGCTTTAAATAAACTTGCAAAAAACTACCAATGTAAATTTTCATGTAGGGGCAGCAAAGAGAAGCTTTAAATCAACTATCAAAATGGATACCAATGTAAATTTTCATGTAGGGGCACTAAAGAGAAGCTTTAAATCAACCATCAAAATGGATACCAATGTAAACGTTTATGTAGGGGCAGCAAAGAGAAGCTTTAAATAAACTTGCGAAAAGGCTACCAATGTAAATTTTCATGTAGGGATAGCAAAGAGTTGATCTAAACCAATTCCAAGACAGCATACAAGTGCAGATTTTTACATAAAGATAGCATGAGAATGATTTAAACCAACTCCAAACCAATGTATAAGTGCAGATTTTTAGTTTAGGCAACTATAGGAATGATCTAAAGCATGTCTATGCAAGTGTACAAGTGCATAAAGATAGCATGGGAATGATTTAAACCAATTCCAAACCAATGTATATGTGCAGATTTTTAGTTCAAGCAATCATAGGAATGATCCAAAACATCTCTACGCAAGTGTACAAGTGCAGATTTTTACATAAAGATAGCATGGGAATGATTTAAACCAACTACATACCAATGTATTGCAGATTTTTAGTTTAGGCAACATATATGTGATGGCATTCCTTCAAATGTGTAATGAACATATTCAAAACAAGTACCAAAAGTATGTATGTAGCAATCCCCTCTTCTCCAACAAACATTTGATGCTAATAACCACCTCCACAAGTGTCAAATACATGTGAAATGTAGAACTCTTGGATGTAACATGTGGGTGTTTTAAAATTTGGTGAAGTGTATGTAGAATGTGAAACCCTTCTATGTAGCATATGGTTGTTTTGAAAGTAAAGTAAAGTATTGTGTAAAAAAAAAAGGAATTTCATGTACGGAATGAGGTGAAATGTGTGTGAAATCAAAGCCTAAGTCTTATATGTATGAAAACTTGTTGAAACAAGTGAAAAAAAAACATGTATGGTCTCATTTGTGAGTGTTTCAAAAGTAATTTGTAATCCGAATTTTGCACAAAATTTCACCAAGCTATTTTCATGTGAACAAACCAATGTCCAAGCAATGTTAAAGCATGGAATGAGGTAAAATGTATGTAAAACCAAAGCCTAAGCGTTGTCTGTATGAAAGCTTGACGAAATAAGTGCAAAGGGGCACACACATGTTCAAATTTTGGGTACCACTTATATAGCTATTTTTAGATCCGAAAATTGCACGTAAGGGATGGATCTTTTCATTACTCAAAAAGGTGAAGCCCCCAAGGCCAAAACATTCTAGACGACATAAACTAAACAATCCATCCATTTCACATAATACATGCTAAACTTTAAACACTTTGCTAAACCTGGGATGGGCCAAGACAAAGCTTTCAAGTGAAGTGCCAAATCCTCCCAATAATATGTGCTAAGTTTAGAAAAGTATGGAAAAATCAACAAGCCAAGCTTTCCAAATAATATGCAATGAACTTAGGGAGAATAAGAAAAGCATGAACAACTCTCCAAGCATCATGTATTAAACTTAGGAAGAATAGAAGAAGGAAGTATAACATTCCACTTACAACTTCCAATCTTAAGCCATGACTTCGCCATGAATTCCTTCAAGGCTTAAAACGTAAAACTAACAAAACTTTGCTATGTAGAAATAACTTCAAAAAGCCAAAGGAAGCGTAAAATTTTTGGCATGTTGAATTAGCCTGATGCACAACACTTTACACTCTCTATATATGCAAGAACTTATGAATTTATATTTAAATAATTTCGTAAAGTTTTGATTTAAAATGCAAGTATACGTATCATTTCAAGTAGTACATGACTCTATTGGAGTCCTGGTTATCGATCCCACAGGGAAGATTTAATTAAGATTAATTAAAGGAAATTAATAGATTTTCAATTTAAAAGTATTTTTGTTTTTATTTCTTTTCAAAGATCAAATTTTAAGTTTAATGAAATTTCTACTAAAATGTAAGTAAGCAGCAATAAAGTAAAGGTTAATGCCAGTATAAATAAAACAACATTCTCCTTGTCAGCTAATTCAAGAATTTTCAGAATAATTATAATTCGTGGAGAACTTAGATTATGGTATAGCGCCAAATAGAAGCATTCCTACTCTTTTCCTTCACTCAATAGTATAAAGAAAATTGGCTAATCTATAGATCGGTTCAGGATGTATTATTAGTAGAATGGGTTAATCTAGGCTCACACTTTTAGATGTCCAAGGGTGGCTATGGTCGGCCCTACTAGTGACCCCTTCCCTTTCTATAAACCAAATTATTAGAATTTATTTTGTCACTCTAAAAAAATAATTAACTCTATGCTAAATAAACAATATCTCCCTATTTATTTTCACTTCACCTTGAATAACCCGCTCAAGGCTTCGATTACCCAAGGATTCATGTGAGATCTACTAGTTAAGAACTCATCTCTAGATAGGTCTCATATTTCTTCAACAGGTTTTAACAATTCAAATGGCCAGTTTTAAAAGTAAATTAAGATCAGGTATTAATATCATCACAATTTTTATCAAATTTAAGTTTAAGTTCTCCAACGAAATTAAATTATCTTAATTATCTTTTCATGGTTGAAAGGAGAAAGAAAGCTAACTACTCAGAACACCTTGAATTCACACAAGAAAACATATTTATAAAACTTTGAAGTAAGTTACAAATACTTATCTGGAATGTCACTTCAAGTGATCCGCTGACTCCTACTGACTCCAATGCAAAATGAAGGACTTCAACAGCAACAACAATTATAAACTAACACTTACTACTCAAGGAATTGAGTAGTAACACTCAAAATAACTAAAATAAACTCACTAATTACTTATGAAGGCGACTCCCTAAAATTATTTTCAAGCATGAGGGAACTCTAAGGTGCTTGCGGGCACACTTTTCTCTCTAAAAATAACTCGTATTTATAGAGCTTTGAGGCACCTCTTCAAAATTAGTCCAAATGCAATTTATCTTCTAGAATGTAACTGTGGCGCCTAGGCGCCGGAGTTCGTGACCAAATCTTCGCACCTCTTCACTTTGGATCACACCTCTTTGCGATTAAAACTATTTTCTCGTGTCCAGATGCATTGTATCACATGTTCTATGTATTAGCAGTAACCAGTGTTCTAGAAGGTATGTTAACCACTTAACACCATCAAAATAACTCCCCAAAGTTGTCAAAAATCTTATCTGCTTCAGTATCGAACTGGCGCTTAGGGGCCGGATTCTGGCGCCTAGGCGCCAGACCTACAATTTTAGCAACTTTGCTTTTAAGCTCTATTTATACTCCTTTTGCTTCTTAAATTATTTTTTTATCACCTACATCCAAAAACATAAAAATACCTTTCATTAAAGCATAATATCCTTAAAAATTGAATCATAATTAAGGCATAAAAATAAGTACATTTTAAGTGGATCAAATTCCCCTAAACTTAAACGTTACTTGTCCTCAAGTAACCCTTTTAATTACATAAATTATATAACATGTGGAATGAAATTGAAATATTTAAGATTTCTTATAATTTTTGGTTTTATAAACGCTTTAGCGAATATTTAACCAAATTTCACTAATTAAGTTTAGTTCTAAGAATTTAAAGAATATTTAACTACCAAATTATAAGACTTTCAATTTTTCATTTATTTCAAGAATAATTGTAATTTATCATATTAAGGTCACATAGATAATTTACAAGAAAAAGTCTTTCATGAAAAACTTTTCTAGAAAAGATGTATGTACAAAAAAATTAAGTAAAAAAAATGTTATTAGTTTACTTCCTATAAGATAATTCAAGTGAAGCCAATTTTTTATTAGGCTTTCCTTAAGCATCTCTTACATTTCTTGTTTTTTTCTTATTTCTTTTTTTTTACAATTTGTGAGGATTACTATATCTGGATAGCCTGTTAATGATTTTGAACTTCACTATCCTTAACTTATATTTAAAAACTTATACATTTTTAATTAATAAATATGACATAATTATTTTTCAAAAATTATTTCATTCTTTTCTTTTTCAAGTAATAATCTTGATTCCTTAGTATTTCAAAAATACAATTATCTTTACTATAAATCAAAAAAATTTTAATCTTATTATTCTTTAAGTTAAATAATTCTACTCTTAAAATCAATCAAAATTATTGAAATTTTTGTTAAGTTTACTAAATTATTTATAAATTCAAAAATTTAAGTAATCTTAAATAGATTTTTTTCATTCCTTATGTTATGTTAATATTTTTAAAGAAAATATTAGTACATTAAGGACAAATAATATTTAAATTTCAAAGAATTTTCCCTTCCCCTAAACTTCATTTTTGGTATAAACAATAATCATGAAAATTTCTAAAGTATGAGAGAAAGAATAGCATATTTCTACCAGGAAACTTTCTAAGTATATAAAAAAAAATCAGGAAAGGAAAATTTAATTTCTACACATGCTTTTTATAAAAATAAAAGAAAGGTATAAGCATATATAGAAAAATTTTAATAAGCAGGATCAATATCTATAAAAATCATATATATATGTATTTATTTTATTTTTTTATATTTTTTTATGATAATTTTTAATAATAATAACTAAACTAAACAGGTGTTTTGATCACTACACTAACATAGAAATAAAACATCTCATAACAAAATTAATTTTTAGCAATCCAACAATTAATACATCAATAAGTGTCTCAGAACAATGCATTAAACTTAAAATCAAACAAATCATCACACACATACAAAACTAACACAAAACATAAACAACACAGATACACAATCCTAAAAATCTAATCATCACTAGCAGTCTCCTCATCCTTGTCGTCATCAAAGGAAAAGTCTACATTCTTGTTCTAGATATCAAATGGTGAGAATCTAGGGTAAGTCCGGAACTGAACAAAATGAGCATCCTTCATGAATCTAACAAGCGACTCAGGATACTCAGCATCATAATCAATCTTACTTTGGGTGTACTCAGAATGATGATCCAATTTCAAATCTATAGTATCACTCTACACTGGATCAAAAGTAACATATTCTGCTGCTCTATAAATTTCTCATGCATAGTCTCCCAAAAACTAGATGGTGGCCCAGTAGTAGAAGTAGAAGGTCCAGAAGTTGAAGGTCTATTAGAAGTAGGTAATGAACTAGAGGGTGCGGTAGAACTCTTACCTCGGAGTCGATCATAAGTACTCAAACTTGTAGACTTGAGCATCTCCTCTGAAAGCTCAGCAACAACTCCAGCATCCTCGCACAATGAATAAATCAAAGATGGTTATCTCAGTCCCACAGAAGTGCTAGAAAGAGCAGTGGCTTCTACAGAATCATAAATAATACTCCCAACATTAATCAGCTTCCTCTCTTGTATGCAGTAATTAAGGATAGTTCTGTCTATAGTAACCTCACTCAAATGATTAATTGGAAGGAGGCTAGCAGAAATAAAGTAATTCCATGCCTTAGAAACACCATTTAGCTTAGAAAATGAAAAATTTACCCGTTTTCGTTCCTGATCTTCCAAGCTCCAGTACCATCAGTCAAGTACGCAATAATCATCTCCAGATCTCCCCCAGATGGAGATAATCCAATGTAATAGCACTCAATGTTCGGTGGCAGACCGTAGAAAATGTTGCTTCGCTTTAGAGTAAATCCTACTCCAACTCCTCTTACGAAGATCTCGTACTCTTCAGCATCTAAGAAATTTGCAAAAAACTCCCTAACGACAGGGATAACAACAACAGCAGTGAAATATCAGAATCGTGGTCAGTTGAGTGCAACGATCGTATCTTCAATCCTTCCACCAGGATTGTAAAAATTTATCTCCGAGATAAACTTCCTTGTCATAGCAAAATCATTGTAACAAAAATGTGTCGCGACAGTGGCAAACTTGCTACGATCAAAATTTTCTCGTTCTTTTCCTCGCTTAGATTTAGGTGCCATCTAAACATGAAATAAAAATCACAAAATAAATTTATAGGATCAAAGTAAATGGACTAATTAAAGATTTTCAAACTTTAAAGATCTTTAAAATCCATGTATTTAGCTTTAAAAATCAATTTCTCAAAATTTCGGTTCTCTTCAAAGAGTGCAAAATCCATAGTGAAATTCGAAAATAAATTGTTTAGAAGGTAGATCTGACCTCGAGATGAAGAAATCGAGTCATTCCAATCATAAAAACTTGAAAATTCGGCCTCAAAATGGATCCTTAAAGTTATTTTTTAAAAAAATGGGAAGAAGAAGGGAGCTAAGGCGTCAAAAATGGCGTCAGTGGGTTTAAAAACCCGATTTTGGGTGCAGGGCGGACCGACGCTTAGGCTCCTAGGCGCCAGACTCACCTTTCCAAATATTTGTTTTAAATATTATAATTTCCACCAAACCTTAACAAATTTGACTTCTAATTACTCACATGAGAGTATTACTCCAATTTCTAACTTCCAAGCATTTCCACAATCAATTAAAATGATAAATTAGATCCATGTTTCAAACATAAGATATATCCAAACACTTCAATTCCTTTTCATATTTTTCATTCCAAGCTCAATAAATTCCAGAAAAGTCTATAACAAGGTTCATCATTCTATAAACAACACAAACAACACTAATTCAAAGCAAATTCTCAATCCAACCACACACATTGAACAATTAAGCAAATACATAAACCAAATCTTCGACTCACTAAAACTTGACTCAATCACACATAGAACATATAAAAGATCTATTCAACACCGAACTTTATTTTCCATCCCTCTCGCAATGAAGTTTGCTAGGCCCGCATGGATAGAAAACCAATGCCCTTAGAAATTCCGAAGCCGTCTTCTCATCAATCCCCTTGTTCTTCTCATACATTGCTAGTTGAGCATCTTGATAGGCTGCCATATGATCGAATTGAAGTTTCTTTTGCCATTCTAAGTGCTCGATTTGGTGGTACATCTCATGGAGACGATTTCCAACACTTAGAAGTTCTACCTCAATCTTTTCTAAATGATTAAATAACCTCTTCATACTAACTGCAATAAAACCATTAAAATAAGGTTGAGGATCTTTGGAAGACATGTCTCTTACCTCATTGCCATGATTTCCTCTCTCCATTGCTTCCAAACCTTTCTTTTCTCTTCCAAAATGAATTGTCCTGGTCAAAAATAGGGTTGCTTAGGGACTGGGGATGAAGATAGGGCAATTTATAAGGAGATTTCGTGTGAAAAATTGAAGATTTTTAGTTTTTGCACGAACAGTAAGTTGGACGCTTAGGTGCCGAAATCTGGCGTCTAGGCGCCGGATTATTGATACACATTGGTTATGATGGCACTTAGGCACCGATTTTTGGCGCCTAGGCACCGGAACCATGTTCGACTCCGTTTCGCCTATCGTCAATTTTACAAAATTTTGGTTCAAGAATAGGTCTATTAAAAGGGTGTGATAGACATACAAACATTGATAAAGATAAATTCAAATCACACGCAATCACAATGACAATATATGGGTTGCTCCCACAAAGAGCTTGGTTTAACGTCGTCAGACCGACCTAATCAGTTATATTAATTGGGTAGACTTAGTTCGTAAGCCTCATTGTAATTTGGTTTTATTTCTTGCATATAAGGCTTTACTATTAATCCGTTAACCTTAAATATTTTTCCAGTTTTAGGATCTTTAATATCCACAGCCCCATAAGGGTATGTTTTCTTATTTATAAATGGTCCCATCCATTTAGATCTTAATTTTCTAGGAAAAAGTTTTTAACGAGCATTAGATAATAATACTTCTTGTCCAGGCTTAAATATTTTCTTTGAAATCTTTTTGTCATGCAATTTCTTCATTCTTTACTTATAAATCTTCGCTTTTTCATAGGACTTGTTTCTTATCTCTTCCATTTCATTCAATTGTAATAATCATTTCTCTCCCGTAGCATTCAAATCATAATTGAACTCCTTTATCGTCCAATAAGCTTTATGTTCTAGTTCAACAGGTAAGTGAAAATGTTTACCACAAATTAACCAATATGGTGACATTCCAATAGGTGTCTTATAAGCTATTCTATAAGTCCATAATGCTGAATCAAGTCTTTCAACCCAGTTAGTTCTTTTAGGATTAACAGTCTTTTCTATTATTCTTTTAATTTCTCTGTATGATACTTCAGTCATTCCACTTGTTTGTGGGTGATAAGCAGTTGTAATTCTATGTTTAATTCGAAAATTTTCTAGTAATGATTGAATTCTTATATTTCTGAAATGACTTCCCCCATCTGTGATAATTACCCTTGGCATTTCAAATCTTGTAAAAATCATCTTCTTTAAAAATTTTGAAACACTTTTGGAATCACAGTTAGGTAAAACTACAGCTTAATCCACTTTGAAACATAATCAACTGCTAATAAAATATAAATCTTTCCAGTTGATGGTACAAAAGGTCCCATAAAGTCTAAACCCCATACATAAAAAATTTCAATTTATAGCTTAGAGGCATTTCATCTTTTCTAGATATATTCCCCATTCTTTGACATCGATCACAAGTTTTCACATAATGTCCAACATCTTTAAATAATGTAGGCCAATAAAATCCAGAATTTAAAATTTTAAATGTAGTTTTATCCACTCCAAAGTGTCCTCCAAATTCAGAATTGTGACATTTTTTAATAATTGCAAAAGTTTTTTCATAAGGTACACATCTTCGAATCACAGAATCTCTTCCTATTTTAAATAAATGAGGATATTCACAAATATATGATTTAGAATCATTCTTTAATTTTTTAATATATTTGTTATTCAATCTATATGATAAAATATTGCTAACCAAATAGTTAACTATGTCTGCATAGCAAGGCATTTTTAATCCTTGAATAACATATAATTGTTCATCTGGGAATTTCTCATTGATGTTTTTTTCAGAAATCTTCTCACTATTATTTTTGATTCTTGATGAATGATCAGCAATTTGTTTGTCAACACCTTTTCTGTCCACTATTTGAAAATCAAATTCTTGTAAAAGTAAAACCCATCTGATCAATCGAGGTTTAGCATCCTTCTTAGACATTAAATACTTAATAGCGGAATAATCAGTATGTATGATACATTTTGTTCCAAGAAGATAAGGTCAAAATTTATCAAAGGCATATACTATTGCTAAAAGCTCTTTCTCAGTAGTAGTGTAATTAATTTGAGTTTCATTAAGAGTTTTTCTAGCATAATATATAACTTTGAAAATTTTCTCATATTTTTGTCCCAATGCAGCTCCAATTGCATAATCACTTACATCACACATTAATTCATAAGGTTTACTCCAATCAGGTGCAACAATGACAGGTGTAGTGATTAATTTTTGTTTTAAAATATTGAATGCATTCAAACAATCTTCATTAAATTCAAAATTTGCTTCTTTTTCTAATAAATGACAAAGAGGTTTAGTAATCTTAGAAAAATCCCTTATATATCTTCTGTAAAATCCAACATGACCCAGAAAACTTCTCACATCAGTAACGGTAGTAGGTGGTTGAAGTTCAGTAATAATTTTCACTTTTGCCTCATCAACTTCCATTCCTTTTTGTGAAATTTTATGTCCAAGTACAATTCCTTCTGTGACCATAAATTAACATTTTTCCAAGTTTATAACCAAATTTGTTTCTTCACATCTTTTCATAACTTTTGTAATATTTTCCAAGAAAGACTCAAAAGAAGTTCCAAATACTGAAAAATTGTCCATAAATACTTCAATTCCTTTATCAATTAAATCACAGGATATTGACATCATACATCTCTGAAAAGTTGCTGGTGCATTACATAAACCGAAATACATTCTTCTAAAAGCAAATGTTCCATAAGGACTAGTAAATGTTTTTTTCCCTTGGTCCTCAGGAGCAATGGGTAATTGATGATAACAAAAATATCCATAAAAAAAAAAAAGAAATATGAGTGTACAGCTAATTTATCCAGCATCTAATCTAAGAAAGGTAAAGGAAAATGATCCTTTCTAGCGACATTGTTTAATTTTTGATAATCAATGCAAATTCACAATCCAGTAACTTGTCTTGTAAGAATTACTTTATTTTTATCATTAACAATGACAGTTACTCCTCCTTTCTTCGGAACACAATGAATAGGACTTACCCATTAACTATCCGAAATAGGATAAATAATTCCAGCATCTAACCATTTTAAAATCTCTTTTTAACAACCTCTTTCAGAATTAGGTTCAATCTTCTTTAAGGTTCAATAGTGGGTTTACAATTTTCTTCCATTAAAATCCTATGCATACAGATTGAAGGCCTAATTCCTTTTATATCTGCAATAGTTCAACCAAAAGCTTTCTTATAGTTCTTTAGAACCCCTATTAATTTTTCTTCTTGATCTTTACTTAGTTCTGAAGAGATAATCACCGGTAAAGTTAATGAATTTCTAAGAAATGTATACTTTAAATGTGCAGGTAACATTTTTAATTCCAGTTCAGGGGCTTTTTCAACTGAGGGTAAAAGTATATCATTTTTACTTGTGCCTAAAATTTCCCACTTATCATGAATATAATGAGTTTTTTCAAATAAATTTCTTCATTGACTTCTTCAATTTCTTTAGTTAATAAGTCATTATATATTATAGATTCAACATTTGTTACTTCAGAAATGAACTTATATTTTTCTTGATAAAGCTATTCAATTATATAATAAAAAATATCCATCCGATAGTATTTTTCATTTTCAGGATACCTCATTAATTTCAGAACATTCAATGTTATCTCTTGATCATTAACTCTCATTGTTAATTCTCCTTTTTGCACATCAATCATAGCACGTTTGGTAGCTTAAAAAGGTCTCCCTAAAATAATAGGTATTTCTTTATCTTCTTCCATATCCAGTACAATGAAATCCACAGGGAAGATAAATTTATCTACCTTAACAAGAACATCCTCTATAACTCCTTTAGGATAAGTGATAGATCGATCAGCTAACTGAAGGGTTACAGTGGTGGGAGAAATCTCTCATAAATCTAACCTTTGAAAGATAAAAACTGACATGAGATTAATACTTGCTCCTAAATCACATAAGGCTTTTCCACAAAATTTTTCTCCAATAGCACATGGTATAGTGAAACTTCCAGGATCTTTAAGCTTCTGAGGAAATTTCTTTTGAATTATTGCACTACATTCTTCACTTAATGCAATAGTTTCATAAGCTTCAAATTTCCTTTTCTTACTTAAAATATCCTTCATATATTTTGCATAGCTTGGCATTTGTTCCAAAGCTTTAGCAAAAGAAATGTTGATGTTAAGTTTCTTAAAAATTTCAAAGAACTTATAAAATTGATGGTCATGCTTCTGCTGTTTTATTCTTTGAGGAAAAGGTGGTAGTGGTTTTTCAACTTCCACTTTAATAGGAATTACAGTCTGATCTTTACTTAGAGAAAGAGTTTCTTTAGGTTTTTCAATCTCTTCAACTTCTCTCTCTTTTCAATTTCATTCTGAATCTTCTCTTTTAATTCCTTCCACTTCTAAGTTGTATAGCTTTTGCTTGTTCATGGTCTTTTCCAGTTTCTTTAGGATTAATTTTGACGTTGCTAGGCAGTGTTCCTTGAGGTCTGTAATTAATAAAATTAGCAATTTGACCCATCTGATTCTCAATATTTCGAATAGCAGTGTTTTGACTTTGTAGCTAATTACCTAGTTGCAAGATCAATTGGAATAATGATTATTTTGAACTGGAAACATCAACAATGGAGTAAGTGGATTACAAGAAACTAGCAAGGTGTAAATTTTGATCCTCATTTGGAGTTCCTCCAAATTGATTATTTTGAACCATTTGAATAATAGAAGGTTTAAGCTCAAGAGAATTAGCATCTACAACAGGCATTTGAATACTAATACGAAGTTCATCAGCTGTAGGGTTTGCATAATCCCTTAATGGTTTATAAACATTTTGTTTATTAATTTCTATTGGATTTTGATTATTGTTATGTAAGTTAGCCATTTCCTGATATTTTTGAATTTGTTTTCCTTTTCTAATTCTTCTAACAGTTCTTTCTAATTCAGAATTAAAAGGTAATAATCCTTCATATCTATAACTACACATAAAAATAAAATAAAATCTTTTTGGTATTTTTATTTTTATATATACTTTTATTATATTTTTTAATATATTTTTTAAATAAATAAAAGTGTATATATTAATTTGAAAAATCTAAAAATTGTCTTTTCACTTTCTTCCTTAATTTCTTTCTTAATTTCTTTTCCTCCCTGGCAACGGTGCCAAAAACTTGATGCACAGCACTTTACACTCTCTGTATATGCAAGAACTTATGAATTTATATTTAAATAATTTTGTAAAGTCTCGATTTCAAACGCAAGTATACGTATCGTTTCAAGTAATATAGGGCTCTATTGGAGTCCTGGTTATCGATCCCATAGGGAAGATTTAAATAAGATTAATTAAAGAAATTTAATAGATTTTCAAATTAAAAGTATTTATATTTTTATTTCTTTTCAAAGATCAAATTTTAATCTTAATGAAATTTCTACTAAATGTAAGTAAGCAGCAATAAAGTAAAGGTTAATGCAAGTATAAATAAAACAAGTTTCTCTTTTTCAACTAATCCAAGATTTTTCAGAATAATTATCATTCGTGGAGAACTTAGACTATGGTATTGCGCCAAATAGAAGCATTCCTATTCTTTACCTTCGCTCGATACTATAAAGAACATTAGCAAATCTATAGATCGGTTCAGGATGTAATATTAGTAGAATGGGTTAATCTATGCTCACACTTCTAGATGTCCAAGGGTGGCTATAGTCGGCCCTACTAGTGACCCGTTCCCTTTCTATAAACCAAATTATTAGAATTTAGTCTGTCACTCTAAAAACTAATTAATTCTATGCCCAATAAACAATATCTCCCTATTTATTTGCACTTCACCTTGAATAACCCGCTCAAGGCCTTTAATTACCTAAGGATTCATGTGATATCATTTTGTTAAGAACTCATCTCCGGATAGGTCTCATAATTCTTCAACAGGTTTTAACAATTCATATGGCCAGTTTAAAAAGTAAATTAAGATCAGGTACAAAAATCATCACAATTTTTATCAAATTTAAGTTTAGTTTCTCCAACGAAATTAAATTATCTTTATTATCTTTTCATGGTTGAAAGGAGAAAGAAAACTAACAACTCAGAACACATTGAATTCACACAACCAAACATATTTATAAAACTTTAAACCAAGTTATAAATACTTATCTGGAATTTTTCTTCAAGTGACTCGCTGACTCCTACTAACTCCAATGCAAAATGAAAGACTTCAACAACAACAACACTTACAAACTCACACTTACTACTCAAGGAATTGAGTAGTAACACCCAAAAAAACTAAAATAAACTCACTAATTACTTAAGAAGGTGGCTCCCTAAAATTATTTTCAAGCGTGAGAGAACTCTAGGGTGCTTGGGGGCACACTTTTCTCTGTAGAAATGACTCCTATTTATAGAGCTTCGAAAATGACTAGGGGTTGCTTAAGGCATCTCTTCAAAATTCATCCAAATACAATGTATCTTCTAGAAAGTAATTGTGGCGCCTAATCGCCGGGATCTGGCACTTAGGCGTCGAAGTTCGTGACCAAGTCTTCGCACCTCTTAACTTTGGATCACACCTCTTCGTGATTAAAACTGTTTTCCCATGTCCAGATGCATTGTATCACATGTCCTATGTATTAGGAGAACTTCCAGTCTTCTAGAAGGTCTGGTAACTGCTTAACACCATCAAAATAACTGCCCAAGTTGTCAAAAATCTTATCAGCTTCAGCATCGAATTAGCGCTTAGGCGCTAGATTCTGCCGCCTAGGCACCATACCTATAATTTTGGCAACTTTGCTTTTAAGCTCTATTTTTTGCTTCTTTTTGCTCCTTTTTCCTTCTTGAACTCTTTTTTTATCAGCTACATCCAAAAACATAATAATACCTTTCATTAAAGCATAATATCCTTAAAAGTTGAATCATAAATAAGGCATAAAAATAGGTACTTTTTAAGTGGATCAGAGCCCAAACATAAGCCTCAACTTTATACTTTTAGCATGTGAAAGTGGCTTTAAAGCCAAACATATTCAATCTTTTAGCATGTGAAAGTGGCTTTAAAGCCAAACATAAGACTTCAATCTTTTAGCAAGTGACGGTGGCTTTAAAATGAAAGTCCAGGTTTCAAATTTTAACATGTGAAAGTGGCTTCAAAGCTATAGGTAAATTTCGAATTTTGACATGTAATAAGTAGGCTTAAATCCAAACATAAAGCTCAAAATATTGTTATGTAAAATAGTTCCAAGATTTAGCATGAAACTCCAGATCTTTAGCATGCGAAATAGTTCCAAAACTTAGCATGAATTCCAAACTTTAGCATGTAAATGTAACTTCAAATCCTTCATGGAGATCCCAAAATTTTCAACTAACAAATATGCTAGCAAAAAAAAAAAAGAATATACATGACTTTCCAAAAGAACATGAGTGAAGAAAAGCAGAGTCATGCCATCCAAACTTCCCTACCTAGCCTTCTTTTGTCCTCTCTTCTTTCCCACTCTTTCCTTTCTTTCTTTCTTTCTTTTTTTTTTTAAAAAAATTTTATTAATGCAACATAAGTAAAGAAAAGATAGCCAAACCAACAATCAAACTATAGAATGCATCACTTCCACATCAAATTTCAAACAATCAAAGAGATTAAAGAACTGAGGGGGTTATCACTTGGTATGAAGTACCAAAGAAAGGTTAAAGCAAGTTTGGAAGAAATTTGGCAGCACCTCCCCCTCCTTCTTCAATTTATGGCCAACCATAAAAAGAGAGGATTAGGGGCTATTTTATAGCCAAAGGAAGAAGAAGAGGGAGAAGAAGAAACCACCCAACTTACCTTTGGGTAATCACCATTGGTCCAAGAGGTATGCAGCCATCAAACTTAATTGAAATGATGGCGATGAGGAGGATGGTAGCAAGGAGATGACAATAGCATGGGAGAAGTGATGGCTTGATGCCATGGATGGGATGGGGGCTAAGAAAGATTCCTCCATGGCTTCCTCTGCAAGAAAGGAGAAGATGGGAGAGGGAGGAGGAGAAGATTTCAGCCATGGAGGGGGGGGGCGGGGGGAGGTACGATAAGAAGTAGGAGGGGGCGGGCGTGAGCTGCTAGTGCTAGGTTAGGAACAAAAAAAAATTAATAATTAATTTCAGAACATGAACGCGTCGATTTTGGCACCGTTCGCTCGTGCGCCGAACCATAGCAAAGTATATGTCCTTCCCAAGTAAATTCGACGTTCCGGACGCAACGGTGCATACCGTTTCGCGATCCGGGCACGTTTGGGCAACCTCATTGTCAATCGAGTAAAAAACATCAAATTTGGGGCTTTTAACAAAATTGGGTTAAATCAAAAAAATTGGGCTATGCTGTAGTTGAAGAAAATGAAATTAGGAATTTTTGGAGGTTTTAGGAATTTTTAGGAATTTTTGGAATTTTTGGCTAGGCAGGGGTATTTTGGTAATTTTGGGGGATTTTTGGTTAAGTGGATTAAAACCTGAATTAAAGGCTCAGGGAAGCACAAGATGAAATTTGGAGTCAAACGGGAGTGTCTGGAGGAATTTCTGATCAATGCGGACGATTTTACAAACCTCAGAACGTTTTTTAAGCATTAGCTTCTTTGGTTACGAGGGGCCTACCGATTGCTCGGAAGTATGGCATGTTTACAGTCAAACTTCTCAGTGCAGCGATGGGAACGCTATGGAATGATTTTTGGATAGCTTGGGTGATTCTGGGAAGTTTTGGGTTTTTGGGCCCATTTTTAGGGGCAATTTGGTCATTTGGGGCAATTTTAGAAATTTTGGTAAATTTGGGTAATTTTGGTCAATTTGAGTGGTGGGAGGTATTTCAAAATGATTTTTGGGAATTTCGGCAATTTATGGAGATTTTGGGAATTTTGTGGAGTTTTGGGGTTTAGGGGTATTTGGGTCGTTTGGCGGGGTTTAAGGGCTAAGGGTCAAAATTGGAGAAATTGGTAGGATTTTGGAATTCAATTTGAGATGTCAAGCTGTTTAAGTTACGAATTAGTAGTGACTCTCTTTGGTCCTCTATATGTTAGTCCTAGTCACCTTAGTGATAGGCTTAGGGTTTGGCAAACTATCCACGTGAGTTTCCAAAGAGTTAAGGGATCAAAATGGGATGTGTTTGTTTCAGAGTTGTAAGTGTGTTGTGTGTGAGTGCAAAACCTGAGTCCCAGACCTCCTAGGGTCAACCCTAAGGCCTGACCACCTATAGGGGATTTTACTTGGCCTTCCTTATGTTTAGTTTCTTTCCTCTGATCATTAGAGGTTAAGCTTTACCATATGAAAGATCCAAGTGAGGCATTTGGAATTTTTATGTGGCAGGGTTCCACTGCTAGTCTTCTAAAGAAAGTCATCAAGAGAGTCCTATGGTAGATCCTAGGCTATCTAAGAAGAAACTAGACCTCAACCAGAATTGAAATCAACAAATGGACCCCCAATAGGTGTGGTGTGCAAGAAGAGCACTCCACACGTATTGGTGTTGACCGACGGGATCAACAAAACCAACACAACAGTATCAGTCAAAACTCAAGACAGGACACTGGAATTTCAACAAGAGAGCATCCGCTGGGGATTAAACTTCCGTTAAGGAAAAGAAAAATCCGGCTGAGGAACAGTGGGCCAAAGACTTCAAAAACAGCAAAGAATTTACTCTTCCACATTTTAAAGGGGGCCCGATCAGATTTCAAATTTTCGTAGAGGAAGAGAAAACTCCAGCTGAGGAACAGTGGGCCAAAGACTTCAAAATGCACCAAAAAATTAACTCTTCCTCATTTTAAAGGGGTCCCGATCAGATATGAGTTGGAAATTGAACTTGCGTTTTGGATGTGACTTGAATTAATTTTTGGAACTCGATTTTGAAATTTCATTTTCAAAATTTGAGTTTACAATTTTCAATTTAATTTGAATGGGATTATCCTTTTTTTCAAATTAGGGTTTCTGATTCAGAATGTTGAAGGTAATCGAATGACCTTGCATCGCTCATGGAACATATGACATTTAGAAAGTGTATGGAAACTGTATGGAAAGTTAGGGGAATGTAAAGTAAGTGTAAGGAATCGGACGACCCTGCACCAATCCTAAATGTATGACATGTAGGGAATGTCTGAAAACTGTAAGGAAAATGTAGGGAAATGTAAAGTAAGTGTAAGGAATCGGACGACCCTGAACCGATCCTAGAATGTATGACATGTAGGGAATGTATGGAAACTACATGGAAAATGTAGGGAAATGTAAAGTAAGTGTAAGGAATCGGACGACCTTGCGCCGATCCTAAAATTTATGGCATGTAGGAAATGTATGGAAATTGTATAGAAAATGTAGGGAAATGTAAAGTATGTGTAAGGAATTGGACGACCCTGCACTGATCCTAAAATTTGTGAAATGTAGGGAATGTGTGAAAATGTATGGAGAATGTAGGGAAATGTAAAGTAAGTGTAAGGAATTGGACAACCTTGCACCGATCCTAAAATGTATGAAATGTAGAGAATGTGTGAAAATGTATGGAGAATGTAGGGAAATGTAAAGTAAGTGTAAGGAATCAGATGAACCTGCACCGATCCTAAAATGTATGAAACGTAGTGAATGTGTGAAAATGTATGGAGAATGTAGAGAAATGTAAAGTAAGTGTAAGGAATCGGACGACCCTGTGCTGATCCTAAAATGTATGAAATGATGGGAATGTGTGAAAAAGTATGGAGAATGTAGGGAATTGTAAAGTAAGTGTAAGGATTCAGATAGCCCTGCACCGATCTTAAAATTTATGACATGTATGGAATGTATGGATACTGTATGGAAAATGTAGGGAAATGTAAAGTAAGTGTAAGGAATTAGTTGACCCAGCGCTGATCCTAAAATGTATGACATGTAGGGAATGTATGGAAACTGTATGGGAAATGTAGGGAAATGTAAAGTAAATATAAGGAATCGGATGACCCTGCACCGATCCTAAAAGTTTATGACATGTAGGGAATGTATGAAAACTGTATGGAAAGTGTATGGAAATGTAAAGTAAGTGTAAGGAATCGGACGACCATGCACCGATCCTAAAATGTATGAAATGTAGGGAATGTGTGAAAATGTAGAGAAAATGTAGAGACATGTAAAGTAAGTGTAAGGAATCGGGCGACTCTGCGTTGATCATAAAATGTAAGAAATGTAGGGAATTTGCGAAAATGTATGGAGAATGTAGGGAAATGTAAAGTAATTGTAAGGAATTGGACAACCCTGTGCCGATCTTAAATTGTATGAAATGTAGGGAATGTGTGAAAATGTATGAAGAATGTTGAGAAATGTAAAGTAAGTGTTAGGAGAAGTGCGACTCTACGTCAATCCTAGAATGTATGACATGTAGGGAATGTATGAAAACTGTATGAAAAATGTAGGGAAATGAAAATTATGTGTAAGGAGTCGGACGACCCTGCACCGATCATAAAATTTATGACATGTAGGGAATGTATGAAAACTATATGGAAAATGTAGGGAAATGTAAAGAATGTGTAAGGAATCGGGTGACCCTACGCTGATCGTAAAATGTATGAAATGTGGGGAATGTGTGAAAATGTATGAAGAATGTAGGGAAATTAATTAATCTTGGTGGAATTTGAGTAGAGATCTTGCAATTTGTGCAAGAGATATGGACACTTGTAGGATTCCTTCAATCTGAGTAGACTTGAATTCTGTGAAGAGTGATGATGTGTGAGATACAAGAATCTGTAAATCACTCTATTCAGAACACAGAAGATTCGGACGAGTGAGAGGCGTAGAATTTCGATGAGAGAATTTAGTTTTCGAATTTGTTTATGTTTTCTTGATTTGGATTTTATTTTCTTTGTCACTTTACTTTCCTTTTATTCATGTGTTCACTTTGATTTGTTTTTAGATGTCTTGATTTCAATTTTCTTTTATTTAGTTTATTCACGTCTTTTATTTTGACTTTGATTTATTTCATTATAATTTTATGTACATGAACATTTATTATTATTTGTATTCTTATTTGTTCGCTTTAGTTCGGGACCCAAGTATGGCCCGACATCTTATTGACCATTCCACAAAGAGGAACACTCTACGAACTGAGCGAGTTGAAACATTAATCTTTATTGATTTTACTGAAAACATCAGTATAACTGATCAAGTGCTGACGAGCATCTCAAAACTGATCAAGTACACATGTCCGAATGCAGTAGAACTAAAATATCCATCAAACTGATGCTGGAGTAGAAGTAACTACTGTAAGCTGATGCAGGGACTGGTAGAAATCTGCTGATGTCTGGTATACTGCCCCGCGGACAAACTGACCGCCCAAAGGCTATGCTCCAGAACAAAAGTTCCTTCATGATCACTTAGAGGTACTTCCATCACAGTGGTAATGGGCTCTAGCTTTCTAGCTCTGGATCTGGTTTGCAGTAAAAAGGTGTCTTATCTTCGTTCATCGGTCTGAAAGTGACTGAAATTCTTCGCCCTCGAACCCCTGGGATGCAGTGCTTGGCCAGGTCAGCTCCTTTTACTTGGAGCACCAAAACTGACCCCACGAGAAGAGTAATCCTTGCTGTGCCTTTGAATTCCTCTACTCTAACGATCTCTATCTCTTGGCCAAATAACATGTCTCATTTGCTGATGAATGAAACTGTACAGAATGGTCTGTTAGAGTCATGATGGTCGATATGAGGTGGGATGCAGTCCCCATCCTTATAAATCTTTATGATACAACTGTTGGGAATACAGTCTAATAGCAGTATATGCCACTCGACCATCCTCTTGAGCATTTTCTTAATTTCTGATGGTATTGTATCCACCTCAACATGCTACAGAATCCCGAGGGGATTGCCTTGTCTGTCTTTTACAAAATTGTAGCAGCAGCCACACTGAATTGTGACTCTACCTTTTCCTCTTTTCCACTTTCAAGGCTCAGTGTATGTCCTTGGCCTCAGGCGGCCTTTCTTGCCCAAAGTCTGAAGCTCTTCAATGCAGTACAAATTCTTTTGCTAATCATTTCTCAAGAATACATTTGTGTATAACTTCAGACCTTCCAAAAAGTTAACTGCTTTCCCTTGAATAATGTCATAGTGCTGGAATGTGTCATTCTTAACCTTTCTGATTTTTGCCATAATGTAATCCGGTATCGGCAGCGGCGGTGGTAACATGATGTACTCTCGTATGTAGGGCTCGACCTCAGGACACTCTTCAAGCTGCCTCTTCAGTGCAGCGGCGACATGGTGTGAATTTTTTAATTTGCAAAAATTAATGAACTCAGTATATATATATATATATATATATATATATATATATATATATATATATATATATTTACTTAGTTTAATAAAGATTCACACAATTAACGTAAGTATACATATCATTCAAGTAATACAGGGCTCCAGTGGAGTCCTGGTTATCGATCCCATAGGGAGTTTTTAATTTCATGGTGTAGCACAGAAATCACTAATCAAATCACAGCACAATTGCAAGTGATTAATTCTTAATGTAAACACAAACAAATTCAATTAATATTTCTACCAATGTACGTTCTAGAATCCAACAAGTTAAACTAACGCAAGACTAAATTTATAACTAAGTTCAGTTGCAAGAAAAAGTCTTCCTCCTTTCTAATCATAATGTGATGATTATTGTGATATAGATCAGTGATGAAAATGTATTGTGCTAAATAGGAGCATTCCTATTCTTTACCCATATTTATACTTATAGAAAACATTGGTTAATCCTAAGTCTAGTTCCCAAATCCATGGTTAGGCTGGGAGGATACTAGCTCTCACTCCAGAGCTCCCACTTCCCTTCACCGGAAGGCTAACTCTCTCTTCAGTTTCTAAACATTAGGACCAAATTGGGGATTTTAGCCTGTCACTCTGAAATCTTTAATTATATGCCCATCAAAGTATATCTCCCTATTTATTTGCACTCAATCCCCATGAACTATGCCTCTCATTCATAGTACATGAATGTGACCTTCACTTTTATTGTGGAACTCATAATCATTTTGGAACATATGTTTCCTAATATGTTTTAACAATTCAATTTGGCCAGATCAAAAAGTAAATCAAGTTCTAAGTGAAAAGGTCATCACAAATTCTCCATAATAAATCGACACATCATTTTCATTTCACAACATTAACACATCACATGAAAAGGAGAGAGACAAAGAAATCTACTCAAGAATAATAAGGAAAAGATGATAAAACATGGATTTTATATATAAAAACAACGTCATGCAAACAGAGTAAAGTAAAGACAACTTTTCTCAAACTCTTCCCCAAGCGAATCTTAAGGAATTCCTTTGACTCCTCTTCTTTCATCACAACAACACACAATTCTCTCTTTAGATGAGTAAGGAAGAAGAAATCTCTCACTTTCCCTCTTTTCTCACACTCCTTAGAAGAGAAAACACAAAAACTAACTTCCTACACAAAATGGAAAGAAACCCTCTCTAAACTCTAAACTCTTTTCTTCCTTTTTTCCCCCTCTTCAAACTTGCGTCCAAAAGTGTTTAAATTCGGCCAAAACTGATATCCCAAGAGTTTCCTCAAGAAACCCATCAAAATCCAGTTAAATACATTAAATGTAGTTTGAATTTGGGAAGGGCGCTGTCTGACACTTGTAGGAGCGTCGTTCAGCATATTATTCCGCCAAAACGTCGTAACTCTCTATAAACTGGCACTATCCGATGCTAGTGACAGCGCGGTTCGGTGCTAATTCAATAAAATGTACATTTGTCCTTTTTCACTCCAAATTTGCTCCTTTAACTTCCTTTTTCTCAAAAGGCCTAAAATCATTGTACCTACAATAAATGAAGAAAAATACCTTTCCTTAAAGTGCAATACCACAAAAACATGTATGAAATGAATAGTAAAAAGCTATCAAATTTTCAGTGGATTAAGATCCCCCAAACATAACTATTACTTATCCTCAAGTAATTTTAGTTAATACATAAAATAGTGATCCATTGCAATGAGCGTTCTTTCTAGAATACCAGAATTTTGATTTAGATAAGTACATTAATAAAATTTTCAGAAAGATTTTTGAATAATTCAAGTAAATTCTGTAGGTGTAAGAATATTTAGTAATCAAGTCTAAGAGTTCTAGCCTTCTATTCATTTCAAAAATGACTGTAGATTGTCTTATTAAGGCACTTAAAAGGATTACATGAAAATAAATTTATGAAAACACTATTAGTAAAGATGTTAATCCATACATATAAGTTTAAGAAACTAATTAAGTTATTCCCTTTAAGTAGGTTCAAGTGAAGCCAATTTTTTATTAGGCATATCGTCAAGTTTCTCCTCACTTCTCTTTTCTTTTCTTTTCTTTTACTCTTTGGTTTTTGCTTTTCTTTTCTTTTCCTTTCTTTTCTTTTTCAGTGAGGATTACTGTATCTAGATAGCCTTTAATGATTTTGAACTTCACCCTTGTCACCCTAAATTTAAAACTTACCACATTCCTTTACCTTATAGGCATTTCTTTAGCTTATTAATGATTCATCATAGAGTCTCAATCCTTTCCTATCAAATAAAATTTTAAGATTCTTAATATTTCAAACATACAGTTTTTCTTACTTTGAATAGTTGATTATAGTTCTATTCTCTTATACCCAATATCTTACCTTACAAAATTACTTTTCATTATCAAATACTTTCATTCAACTTTATAAAATATTTAAATAAAATAAAAATACAGTTATCAGAAATTAAGTTCTATTATAGAAAATCATGTTACTAATTTTGAAAATAATTTTAAATGAGAACAATTAATAGTTAATTCTTTCCCTCCCCCAAACATAGATTTTTTAATATAATTAACATGGAAGAAAGAAAAGATATAAACATATAACTCATACCTCAATATGTTGGGCTTTTCATACCTTTCAGATTAAGCAGGTTTTCTTCATAAAGTAGAACAGTAGGCCTCAAATATTTAGAAGCATTTCTATAAAAAAATATGGGTTAGAAATTTATAAAGAAAAAGTTTAAAAACATTTAATATAAACAGTGCACATAACATTAACATCCAACTGTTACTATTACAGGTTAAAATAGCAAACCAAACATATAAAAACTCCACTATCACATCACATACATCATAAATCAACAATAAAGTCTACTGCAAGTACATTAAAATACACATAACATCATAGATACAAATCATAAGGAGTCTCAGGTAGATCACAAATACAAAACAAAAATAAAAGTTAAATGAAAAATAAAAATAAAAATACACAAACTACCAATCTTCATCAAAAGGAGCTCCAACATCATCAGGTTCTTCAGGCTGGTATGGAGTATACTCAAGGTAAGTAGGAAATACAGCACTAGTGTCTCCCCTGAAAATCACATCTGTGCATCATGATAAGGTATCTCATATTCTCTCCACCGCACTTGATAATCATCATTAATGTTATTCCTTACTTCTAGTCCCTCTATGGTGTTCAACCTTTCCAACTGATCCATAACATCATGCAGAGTAGGCTCCCAAGATGTAGATGGTCTATCATGACTAGAAGAAGGCTTATCAGCTTTCTTACTCCGTTTCCATCATACACGGGCTTCATATGTTTTCAGATTTAGTTTAGTAATGGGCTTTAGGGGGTGGACTACCTCTTAATTATCTTCAATTACTACTCCTGACTGAATGCACAAGGCATGAATCAGACTGGGGTGTTCTAGTCCTTTTGTAGTCTCTCCTTTTGAGCTTGTCAAAATACTTTTATGAATAATAGCTCCAATATTTATATTTTTCATGTTCTGAATACTGTAATTCAGAACGTACTCTATCAACAGTAACATCACTATGATGGTTGGTAGGTAACGATCTTACAGAAATGGAATAATGTCAGGCTTTCAACGCATAATTCAAAGTAGAAAGGGGGAAGTTAAATTTTAGTCTTCGCTTAGTCTTCCATTCCCCTTTTCCATAAGTCAAAATGTTCTCAATCATATCCAATGCTTCATTTGTAATAGGAAAATTTTTGTATTCACAAGAAAAAGGTCCTCTTAACTGATAAAATGCATATATGCTGGCAGGGGTGAATTCAACCATTTGGCCTCTAACAAGAATGTATTTAATCTCTGAATAGTACAGATTTGCATAAAATTCTCTAATAATACCCAACATCACATCAGTAGTGAAAGAACATAAAATCTTCAAGCATGCCTGCAGGATTTTCAAAAGCTCTCTCATGAATTCATTTATTATTGCTAAGAAATGTACTAAAGCATGAATAGGCGTTGAAACTCACAAATTTACTTTTATCATATTCAAATTTCCTCTTCTCCTTAGCCATTCTTGGAGCCATTTGTCTAAAAATGCCAAATTTTTGCCAAATCAATTTTAAAATTGTCAATATGTAAATTTAAAAAGATAAGAACTCAAAATTCATGAAAAACTCCAAAGTTTCTCTAAAAACTTCAAAATTTCAAATCTTCCTAATGCAGGAGATTTCGACCGTCAAAATAAAAAATATCTAGGTTAAAGTGTAGCTTTTACCAAGAGAAGATGAAATCTGAACTTTTCTAGCCACGAAATCACTTCAAATCCAAATGCTAGTGAGCCCTAGGTGCAAAAATAGACCTTTGCTGGAGGTAGAAGAAGATGGTTTGGGCAAAAATGGCGGGTCCCAGGGTTAAATCGTGAAAATTTGGAGTTTCGGGCATTTTTTTTGTTCGAGTGCTGTCTGGCACTAGCAGCAGCGCCGTTCGGCGCATTATTCTGCTAAAATGGCCAAACTCTCTGACTTTTGGCGTTGTCCGACACTGGTGGCAGCGCTGTTCGGCGCTAGTTTAAAAACTGGGCTTTCGACTTTCTTTTGCAATTTCGATCTTTTCAAGCCCGCTCCGACATCTAATTAGTCTAATTGAGCATTGAATAACACTTTAAAGCCTTGGCAAATGATATTTTTTTAAACACAAACAATACATAACATTACTTTCATATATAAAATCCATGTATCAAACATACACACAAAACACTAAACATTACATATTATCAAGCCATATAATCTTAAATTCAGCATCGTACACAACCACAACACAATAATGCTTAAAACTAAACAAACAAGCATGTCCAAATATAACATTCAAACCAAATATTGGAAAGTAAAGCAAAGTAATCTGATACACAAACACATAAATATAATAATCAAGTTTTCATTCGTCCTCCGAACTATCATCAATTTTAAGATCTCCCATTGATTGAGCATGAACAAATAAATTGTAGAATGGACGAAATGGAAATTCTTCAGTAGAATGCACTTCAATCCAACCTTTTGTTCTCATCAATCGTGTCAAAATTCCTTCAAGATATCCAGAATGATTAAAATGCCCCTTCATTCTCTAATCCAGATGATCAAAGAAATCAAAAGGATTGTTGATTGCATTCATTAGATGTTGTACTTCCTTCTCCAATTTATTAATTTTCTTCAAGATAATTTGTAAACTTTCAGAAAAATAAGGAGGAATAGGTGCTGACCTTTGAGATGGTTAATATGTCATTCATATCACTAACTGCCTGGTTATTATATGCATCTTCTGGGTTTATAGGCTTCCAAAATAGAAGAACTCTTTCCCAGTTCTCATATGGCACTTGTAAATGACTGCAGAGGAGAAATATGGTGGAAGGATTTCCAAGCCCATACTTTGATCCATGAATGATCAATCCCAAACAGACTTAACAATTATCAAACCAACATCAATTGGCATTTACATCTGGATACAATAATTCAGAATAGCACACTCCTTAGTTACCTTACTGATTTTCATTGTTGTAAGCAATTTTGCACATATGAAAAAATGAAAGTGTTTCGACGTAGGATTTAACAATGTGGTCGAGAAACTTACATACCTGTTATCTCTTATTACCCATTCATCACTTTCATCCATTAGATATTTGTATATATCATTCATATTGTCCTTCGTTGGGACAAAATTCGAATAGTGGCAGATTGACAAATTCTCAATCATGTATAAATCATTAATTTGCAGGAGTAAATGTGACAAACCTCCCTCTTACATAGACTGATCCTTGGTTGATTCCATGAAGATTTACATAAAACTCCTTCATAACCGGAACAACTAAAGCAGTAGTAGTATAACACAATACTTCCCAAGGACTCTGAACAATTATTTCATCAATTTTAGTAGTAGGATAATTCGTACCTCGATTCACAAATCCTCGCTTCTTAATCAACCTCATTTTTGAAATATTTTTGTTGAATTTCCGCTGCACCTCGAAACTTATGAATTTCCTACGATTGAACACTTGAAATCTTCGAGTTTCCATCGAGTCAGAATCCATTTATAGAAGAATTTGGGTCTTCCTCTTCATTGCTTTGGCAGTTCCTACATTTAGGGGAGGTTTTTTTGGAGTTCTAGTGGAGGATTTACCACCTAGAATCGCCAAAACTCGAATTTAAAGATGAGAAATTATTTTCTGAACAACGGTGTTGTTCGACGTTGATAACAGCGTCGTTCGGTGCTAGTTCAAATTTTGCCAAACATCACTTCATTTAAATTTTTAAAAGTTTTGATTTGGTTTATTTCTTAAATGTTATTAATGATAATCAAGGAAGAATAAGACTTAATTAAGTAACAAACAAACATAAATAACATATAAAATAAAGCAAACCCTCAATAACTGTGGGTTGCCTCCAACAAAGTGCTTGGTTTAACGTCGTCAGCCCGACATAACTTTCACTCATTCAGGTTGACCCAACATCAAAACCTATTTAAAATTAGCTCTATTTCCTTCAAAATATGGTTTTAATCTTTAGCCATTAACTTTGAATATTTTTCCAGATTTAGGGTCTTCGATAATCACAGCTCCAAACTGATATACTTTTATGACAATGAAATGCCCTGTCCATCTAAATTTTAGTTTCCCAGGAAATAATATCAATCTTGTATTGTATAGTAAAACTTTTTATCCTGGTTCAAATTCCTTTTTGACAATCTTCCGATCATGCCATATTTTTCTTCTTTCCGTATATATTCTATCATTATCATATGATTCATTTCTGATCTCTTCCAATTCATTCAATTGCAACAGTTTCTTCTCACCAGCATCTTTCAAATTAAAATTCAATTTCTTTATCACCCAATATACATTATATTATAATTCAACTGGCAAGTGACAATTTTTTCCAAAGATTAAGCTGTAAGGGGACATTCCTATAGAAGTTTTATAAGCAGTTCTGTATGCCCATAAGGCAGTATCTAATTTAGCAGACCAATCCAATTTCTCAGGATTAATGACTTTCTCCAAAATTTGATTAATTTCACGATTAGATACTTCTGCTAAATCATTAGTAAGGGGATGATAAGCTGTAGAGATTTTATGCACAATTATATATTTTTCTACCCCAATCTTTGAATCAGATTATTCTTAAAATGGGATCCTCTATCAGTGATGATTACTCTAGGCATTCCATATCTTGTGAAAATCTTTTCATTAAAAATCTCGAAATACTTTTAGCATCACACCTAGGTAAAGCTATTGCCTCAATCCATGTTGATACATAATCAACAACAATCCATATATATATATATATATATATATATATATATATATATATATATATATATATATATATATATATATATATATATATATATCCAAATGAAGGCATAAATGGTCCCATAAAATCTAATCTCCAAGCGTAAAAAATTTTGACTTTCAAAGTGAAATTAACAGGCATTTCATTTCTTCTAGATATATTGCCTATTCTCTGACATCGATCACAAGTTTTGATAAATCTATAAAGATCTCTGTAAAATGTAGGCCAATAAAATCCAGATTGCAAAATCTTATGTGCAGTTCTATCAATTCCAAAATGTCTTCCAAATTCAGAATCATAACATTCTTGAATAATTTTTTCAGTTTCTTCATAAGGCACACATCTCCTAATAGTATGATCTTTACATTACTTGTACAGATAAGGATCATCACAGAAATAAAATTTAACATCATTCTTAAATTTTTTCTGCTATTGCACTGTTGAATCAGGTGGTAAAATATAACTAATGATGTAGTTCAGAATATCAGCATACCACGGTAAATTTTCTTCAATAATATTATATAATTGCTCGTCAGGAAAAGTTTCAGTGATTTCATTTTCAAAATCATCTAAATTAGGTTGTTCAAGTCTAAATAAATGATCATCAACTTGATTATCGACCCCTTTTTTATTAATGATCTCAAAATCAAATCCTTGCATTAAAAGCATCGATCGAATCAGTCTTGGTTTTTCATCCTTCTTTTGCATTAAATATTTAATATCATAATGATTTGTATGCACTATACATTTAGCTATAATTAAGTAAGATCTAAATTTTTCAAAAGCATAAAGAATCACTAATAACACTCTTTCAGTAGTAGTATAATTAATTTGAGCTTCAATAAGAGTCTTACTAGCATAGTATATAACTTTAAACATTTTGTCATGTCTTTGCCCTAAAACAACTCCAATAGCTCTCCCAGTACAAAGGAATGGTTTTCCCTGATAGCTTAATCTATGTGACA
This sequence comes from Papilionanthe hookeriana x Papilionanthe teres, assembly GCA_022702705.1. Taxonomy (NCBI): domain Eukaryota; kingdom Viridiplantae; phylum Streptophyta; class Magnoliopsida; order Asparagales; family Orchidaceae; genus Papilionanthe; species Papilionanthe hookeriana x Papilionanthe teres. Next base: position 87,765,754 of record CM040423.1, on the reverse strand, counting down.
ATTTGTCATTGACTCTCATAGTTTATTCTCCTTTTTGAACATCGATCATAGCTCTCCCAGTAGCAAGGAATGGTTTTCCATAAACAATTAGAATTTCTTTATTTTTCGCTATATCTAATACAATAAAGTCCACAGGAAAGATAAATTTATCCACCTTTACTAATACATCTTCCACAACTCCTTTAGGATAAGTGATAGAATGATCAGCCAGTTGAAGAGTCAGAAATGTAGGTGAAATTTCTCCTAATCCCAATCTTTTGAAAGTTGATAAAAGCATAAGATTAATACTAGCTCCAAGATCACATAAAGCTCTTCCAAAAAACTTCTCACCTATAGCACACGGGAGAGTGAAAATACATAGGTCGTAAAGTTTTTCAAGAAGCTCTTTTTGAAAAATTGCACTACACTCATCGCTAAGTGCCACAGTCTCGTGGTCTTTAAACTTTTGTTTTGTTTTTATGTATATCCTTCATAACCTTTGCATAATCAGGCATCTGCTATAATTCTTCAACAAGGGAAATATTAATCTTTAATTTCTTAAGAAATTCCAAAAAATTTGCAAATCTGTTATCCCTGTTCTATTTCTTTAGTCATTGAGGAAAAGGAGGAAGTGGTTTTTCATCATTTATCTTCATTTGTTCTAACAGATACTCGTCTGGATATATCTTATTAGAACATTTCTCAATGTTCACTTCCTCTCTTTCAATTTTGACTTCTTTTTAAACTTTTGGTTCCAATTCTTTTCCACTCATTAATTGAATAGCCTTAATTTGCTCCTTATTTTGATCTGTCGGGTTGATCTCAACATTGCTAGGAAGATTCCCATAAGGTCTATTATTAAGTACAGTAAAGATATGTCCTAATTGATTCTCTTTGTTCTTCATTGCAACGTTTTGAGCTTGAATTTGATTACCCATATTCAGAATTATTTCTTAGTTGACAACTTCTTTTCCTTAAGTTGTTGATTACTATTAAAACTAGGAAAATAAGAAGGTCTATAATTAGTATTTCCTTGGTTGTTCAGATTTCCAGCTGGATTCATAGGATTGTTTCCCCATTGCATATTAACAACAGCATTGGTGTATTCCAGTTGAAGTTCAGGTGATTCCTCCAACTAGGATTTTAATAATTTGAATAAAGATTATTGAATTTTTTATTTATAACATTCAAGGTTTCATAAGATATTTGAGAATCTATCATCTGTCCTGATGAATTTTCTTTTAACAATGGGATTGTTGGAGAATAATTTATTCCATATTGATTTATTTTCTTAGAAAGTGCGGTAATTTGAGAGACTATCATAGTTAATGCATCAAAATCATGAATACTAGATACTCTCTTAGGATTTACCCACTCAGAGGGCTATTGAAAATTATTAGTAGCCATCTCTTCAATTAACGAATATGCTTCATTAAAAGGTTTTGACATTAATGATCCACCAGCAGCAACATCGATAATCGATCTGATAGAGCCCACTAATCCATTATAAAAGGTTTAATTTATTAACCAATCTGGTAAAGCATGGTGTGGACACTTCATCAGAAGATCTTTAAATCTTTCCCAAGCTTCATATATGGATTCTCCTTCAAACTGACTAAAAGATATAATATCATTCCTCAGCTTAGCAGTTTTTGAAGGATGAAAATATTTGACAGAAACTTTTGTGAAAGCTCTGCCCAAGTTGTAATAGATCCAGGTGTTAACAATTTTAACCACGCCTCAGCCTTATCCCTTAATGAAAAAGGAAAAATTCTAAGCCTAACAACATCTTTTGACACTCCATCATACTTAAAAGTAGCACAAAGTTCTAGAAAACTAGCGAGATGTAAGTTAGTATCTTCATTAGGTGTTCCTCCAAATTGATTATTCTGTACCATTTGGATAATAGCAGGTTTAAGCTAAAATGAATTAGCAGCAACATTAGGATTTTGAATAGTTAAGTGAATTTCATCTGTTGTTGGATTAGTATAATATCTTAAAGTTCTTGGAATATTTTCATTTTGATTGTTTAGGTTGTTCACCATATTGTGAGGATTTGCAGATCATTTTTGTTGTTTTCGAATTTTTCGAATAGTGCGCTCTAATTGAAAATCGTAAGGCACTAAACCTATAGATCCGATACTACGCATGCAAACCAAATAAACACACTAACAATAAACAGACACACACATCTATGACTTGCTATTCAAATATAAGATTTCAAATACTACAAAATTAAATTTTAACAGTTACCTTTTCTTACCGTACTTTTTTACCTTGCCTCCCTGGAAACAACGCCAAAAACTTGGTGCGACTTTTTTAATTTGAAAAAATTAATGAACTTAGATTCAGATATATATATTGATTTAGCTTAATAATGATTCACACAATTAACGCAAGAATCGTATCGCTCAAGTAATACAGGGCTCTAGTGGAGTCCTGGTTATCAATCCTACAGAGAGGCTTTAATTTTATGGCGTAGCACAAAAATCACTAATCAAATCACAATACAATTGTAAGTGGTTAATTCTTAGTGTAAAGACAAATAGATTCTATTACTATTTCTACCAAAGTATGTTCTAGACTCTAACAAGTTAAATTAGCACAAGACTAAATTTATAACAAAGTTCAGTTGCAAGAAAGAGTGTTCTTCCTTTCCAATCATAATGTGATGATTATTGTGACACAGATCAGTCATGCAAATGTATTGTGCCAAATAGGAGCATTCCTATTCTTTACCCATATTTCAGCAAATAAAGAGCATCGGCTAATCCTAAGTTTAGTCCCTAAATTTGTGGTTAGGCTGGGAGGATACTGGCTCTCACTCCAGAGCTCCCACTTCCCTTCATTTGAAGGTTAACTCTTGCTTCAGTTTCTAAACATTAAGACCAAATTGAGGATTTCAGCCTATCACTCAGAAATCTTAAATTCTACCCCCATCAAAATATATTTCCCTATTTATTTGCACACAATCCCCATGAACAACGTCTCGCATTCATGGACATTGAATGTGACCTTCACTTTTTTTTGTGGAACTTATAATCCTTTCAAAACATATGTTTCCTAACAAGTTTGAACAATTCAATTTGGGCATATCAAAAAGTAAATGAAGTTCTAAGTGAAATGGTCATCACAAATTCTCCATAATAAATCGACACATCATTTCCATTTCACAACATCAACACATCACATGAAAAGGGGAAACACAAAGAAATCTACTCAAGATTCACGAGGAAATGATGACAAAAGATGGATTTTATATATAAAAACAACATCAAACAAACAGAGTAAAGTAAAGACAACTTATCTCAAACTCTTCCCCAAGCGAATCTCAAGGAATTCCTTTGACTCCTCTTCTTTCTTCACAACAACACACAATTCTCTCTTTAGATGAGTAAGGAAAAAGAAATCTCTCACTTTCCCTCTTCTATCACACTCATTAGAAGAGAAAACACAAAACCTAACTCCTACACAAAATGTAAAGAAACTCTCTCTAAACTCTTCTCTTTCTTTCTTCCCTCTCTTCAAACTTGGCTCCAAAAGTGTTTAAATTCGGCCAAAACTGAATTCCCAATATTTTCCTAAAGGAAACTTCAAAATCCAGCCAAATACGTTGAATCTAGTTTGAATTCGGGATAGGGCTCTATCCGCCGCTAGTAGGAGCGCCGTTCGGTGCATTATTCTACCAAAACATCGCAACTCTTAATAAACTGGCGCTATCCAGCACTGGTGAGAGCACCATTTGCCGCTAGTTCAATAAAATGCATTTTTATCCTTTTTCGCTCCAAATTTGCTCCTTTTCACTTCCTTTTGCTCCAAAAGCCTAAAATCATTGTACCTGCATGAAATCATGAAAAATACCTTTCTTTAATGTCCAATATCATCAAAAATAGGTACGAAATGAATAGTAAAAAGCTATCAAGTTTTCAGTAGATCACGGCATATGCCTCATAGGTCCTGCATTCTTCTAATAGTAGAACATTACAGTCCGGGCATACTAAGAATGCCCTTGAGGTGGTCAACTGTCAAGGAAAGTCTGAGCTGCACATCGGGCATCCTGTGAAAATCTATTCCATCAAATCTTGTACTCGCTCTGGCTCTTCAGTGAGTTCCAGTTCTGTGTCAGTCCTTGGCAGACTTTCTTCCGCTTCCTTCATCTCAGGTTCGTAGAGAACCACTTCTGGCACTGGTGGTAACTAAACGGCCAAATGTCAGGCTTGCTTCCTCTCTATCCTGTCTAGGAGACGACATTTACGGAGATTTGCGTTCCTTCTCTTAGTATGTCCTAATGGCGCATCTGACTGTCTCTCAACTGAAACTGCAACTAGAACACCTCTCGGAGTGGTGATCATGGACGGAAGCTGACTGTCTCTACTATCAAGAAAGTGGTAATCAACAAATCCTCCAGTATCACCGTACCCCGAAACATGTCCTTCTTCCCGAAGTGTGAGGTTTAAGCTGCTTTTAGAAGCAAATACTTACTTACGTCCTAACATTTCCTGCACAAGAAAGACAGGGGAGATGTCAGTGGTTGGTATTTTGCGCGAAAAAGAACAATATCAAAAATTTTTTTAATGAGTTTTAAGTTATGCGGTTTTAAATTTTGTAAATGCGATTATGTTATTTAATGTAATTCCATGGAATTTAGAATTAGAAAATTTCACATGAATGTTTTGTGGAAGGAGATTTTATTTCAATTTATTTTGAAGTTATTACAAAATTTTAGACCCAATCAAATATACTGGCCACATAGCTTCATCGGAATAAAAGTCCTCCTTTAAGATTTTCATGTTGAGTAGCATTTCTTTAGGTATCATCCATTTATTGGCAGTATAGGACATTCCCCTTGTGAATGCACCAATTGGTAGGCTCCTCCGGAGTAAACTTTCTTCACAACAAATGGTCCTTCCCAAATCAGTTCAAATTTTCCTCTTATTATGCGATGTGCAAGAATATGTCTTATTTGTCCAAGTTCGAGGTCACGAACTTTGAATGACCTTAGGCGAACCAATTTGTCGTGGGGCTGGATCATCTTTGCTTGATAGAGTTCCAAATTATGTTGTGCGAGTAATTTCTTTCCTTGGACGCTTTCCAATTCTGCTAGTCGGAGTTTAGTACTTTCCTCTGTGGTAATCTGATTTGCAACGTCGACTCTAAGTGACGGTAGTTGTATTTCCAATGGTAAGACTGCCCCAGACCCGTACACGGGAGTGTAGGGTGTAGATCGTGTCAGAGTTCTAACTGTCATCTTGCAAGTCCATAAGGCTTATGAAAATTTCTCGTGCCATCCTCTTTTGTTATTGTCGAGTGTCTTCCTTAAAATCTGAACCAATGTTTTGTTGAATGCTTCTGACAAGCCATTTGTCATGGGGTAATAAATTATAGATTGTCTCCAGTCTATCCCGTGGCGTCTGATGAAATTATTGATCTTTGTGTTTTTAAAGGCGGACCTATTATCGAAAATGATTCTGCGCAGCACACCGAAACAGTAGACGATCTGATTCTTGAAAAACTGTAGAACTTGCTGTGCTGTGAATTCTCGTAGCAAAACTGCCTCCACCCATTTGAAAAAGTATTCTATAGTGGCTAGTATGAATCTATGTCCTCTAGAGGAAGGAAGGTCTATCAAACCCACTATGTCTGTGCCCCAATACTCGAATGGCTATGATGCGATCGTGGGGTGTAGAACATTTAGAGGTTGGTGTAGGATTACTCGAAGTACTTAGCATTGATGACACTTCTTAGAGATGTCCATGCAATCTATCATCATTTATGGCCAATAGTATCCAAGTCTTTTGATTTTCATTTTCATTTTCGGTCCTAACTGGTGAGCTCCACATAATAAGGCATGCACTTCTTTGATGATTTTTTGTGTTTCTGCAATGATTAGACATCTGAGCCACATCTAATCAAAGGATCTTCTATATAGAACACTGTTCATTACTGTGTATGACATTTCTTGATTCTGAATTTGGTGCGCTGCTGACTTATCTTTTGGTAGCTTCCAGGATCACAAATATTCTATGAAAGGCTGTCGCCAATATTCAGTATCTTCTACCACTGTAGCTGCTAGTCTTTCATTTCTCACTTTGTGTAGGGTGTCGAGGTCTATCTGTGACAAAACTTGACGTCCTTGTACTGTGATGTCTATGGAATCCTCCTGTGGACATGCAAATTCTTTAGCTAGCTTAGCTAAAGCGTCTGCGTAGGTGTTATCTGCTAGGGGAATCCTATAGAAAGCCATAATGGGGATTCCTTCCAATAATTATATGGTGTATCTATGGTAATCTGCTAATCTTAGATTCAGAATCTTATACTGTCTAGCCACCTCCTGAATGATGAGTTCCGAGTCGCCATATATTGCAATGTCCATTATGTCCATTAAAATTGCCAATTCCAGCCCTGTAATTAGCGCTTCATATTTCGCTCCATTGTTGGTGCACGACTCTGTCAGGTGGCAGGAGAATCTCAACATTGCTTGATCCGGTGTCATGAAGATCAGACCAATCACTGCTTTGCCTAGTATCACTGTATACTATCCTTTGTCTCTTTTGGCTGAAGAAGCTCCAACAAAGTACATCTCCCATTTGACACTGGGTTCTTCTCTTTGTAGTATTTGTTCATCTGGTAGTTTTTCGTTGAGCGAAACCCAGCTGGAAGTGGGTGTGTCGCAAGAAAGTTTGCTAAAATCTCACCTTTGATAGTGCGAAGGGGCACGAAAATTATATCGAATTGCAATAAAATCATTAACCATCTTGCAAGACGTCCAGAAAGTGTGGTTTGGGTCATCAAATATTGTAATGGATTAACTTTCGAAATTAGGTTAACCTTATGAGATAACATGTAATGTCTAAGCTTTTGAGCGACGAACATTAAAGCTAGATAATGTTTCTCAATAGGAGGATACTTTACCTCCGCCGATATTAGATGTCGACTTAAGTAGTAGAGTGCATTTTCCTTACCCTCATCATTAACTTGTGCTAGAAGAGCTTCGAGGGACTCGTCTAGTTCCATGATATAAAGTATTAATGGTCTACCCGGGATAGGGGTTACTAAAACAGGTGGAGTCATAAGATATCGCTTGATATCTTCGAAGGCATGTTGGTATTTCTTTTCCCGAATAAATTTGGCGTCCTTTTAAATTAATGCCGAGAAAGTGTGACACCTCCCCGACATATTATATATAAAGCATCATAAGTATGCCAATTTTCCTTGAAAAGAGTGTATTTATTTCAAGGTTTTGGGGGAGGCATTTCTAATATAGATTTTATCTTCTCCGGGTCAATTTTGATTCCGTAATGACGGACAACAAGACCTAGAAATTTCCTTGAGGTAACGCCGAAGGCACACTTTAAGAGATTCATCTTGAAATTGTATTGTCGTAATTGTTCGAACTCGATCCTCAAATTAGATAGTGGTTTTCCTTTACTTTGCTTTTGATGACCAGGTCGTCCACGTAGCGTTCTACTTGGTTGTGGATGAGGTCATCAAAGATCCTTGTCATTGCTCATTAGTAGGTTGCCCCAACATTCTTCAACTCGAACAAAATTATGGCATAGCAGTAGATTCCAATTGGAGTTCTGAAAGCTGTAAGTGTTGCATATTTTGAAGCCATCTTAATTTGGTTGTAACCTTACGATCCATCCATGAAGAAGATCTTGTTTGATGACTCAATGTCCACCATTAACTTCGGTATCGGAAGTGGGAACTCGTCCTTTGGACATGCCTTGTTTAAGTCCCTGAAGTTGACACACACTCAAATTTGTCCATTTTTCTTCTTTATAGGCACAACATTTGCTAACCACGTTGGATATTGCTCTTCTCGGAAAAAATTAGCTTCTATTAATTTCTTTATCTCTACTGTAACTTGTTGTTCTATATCAAGATGCATTCTTCGAGGAGCTTGTTTTACTAGCGTTGTATTTTGATCCACTTCAAGGTGGTGAACTGCAACTTCTGGGAATAACCCTGACATTTCATCGTAGCTCCAGCAAAGCAATCTTTGTATTCTGACAATAGCCTGGCCAAGTCTGTAAACTCTACTTCATTGAGTAATGGAACTTATGAAAGTTGGTCAGGGTTGCTCTTCAGTCCCGAGGTTAATTTCCCTCAACTCATCCACTGTAGACTTGATCTCTTCTTCAAATTCTGGTGGAGCATCGTCGATTTTAGAATCTTTGAAGCCTTCTTGTATGTCCAGATAATTTTCTTCTGAATTGCTAGTAACAACCAAAATCCCGAGTCATCGACCGGTCCTATCGTCCCAAATTCAAGATCCTCTTTGGAGTTGAGTTTCTTACCTTTAACATTCCATAATTTTTCGAACAATTGTAACTTGCCTTTAGGTATTTATCTTGGTATGTGTCCTTGTTGAATTAAATTTTGCACACAAGGCGAAAAGTAACCAAAAGGTAATTCCATCATTTCATTATCAGTTTATTCAATATTTACAACGGGGGCAGTAGTAGAGGCAGAAGGTCGGTAAAACTTGATCAATTTAACACCACCATTATGGACTTCCTTGACCTTTAGATTCTCGATCCTTTGAGGACTGATCGGAGTTAATGTCATGGCTTGCACATAATGGTTAATCCGACCGTACATTGACTCATATTCACTATTTACTGTCGTATCTTCCAACGTGATCTCAAAATATAATTTCTTCTGGTTGATTATCATCATTTATTTTTCTTCTTTGGATTTTCCTTCCACATCAATTTCGATCGTCTTCTCTCATTCAACTATCTGGTAAGTTCTTCCTCGCCCGTGTCCCCGACTTCGACCTTGGTTGTGTGGGCTAAAAGAACCTCCACCTCCTCCTTGTGAAGGAGTGGTGAGAGATCGTCGAAGCGGAGCCATATAGTCCCATCCTTGCAATTCTTTTGAGTTTTAATTTTTATTTGTTACAACGTTCTTGGAGAACACTGTCTTTTTCGGCAGAGTGTACTAGGCAGTGTCTTCATGGATACCCACTTTGTGTATTGAGAACGGTTGCAAGTCTCCCTTAATTCAATGCTCTTGTCCATCCTTATAATACTTTATGCATTGATGTAGGGATAATGGGACCATGTTATACTTGTGAAGCCACGGTCGACCAAGTAGAGTATTGAACAAAGTTTCTACATCGATGAAATGGAATTATACGGTTGTTACTAGATCTCCATCATTCATCTATATTGTAATTGATCCCATGGCTCTTTCTCCTTTCCGATTAAAGCCCCTTAGCATCGTCTTTTCTGTAGAGAGTTCTCGCTCGTTGATATCCAAATACGCTAACGTCCGTAGACTCATTATGTTGAGCAACGCTCCTGGATCAACCAACACTCTGGAGAGTATGTACTTTCCAATATTGATGGAGATGTAGAGCAGACGATTGTGATCGGCGGTACCAAGTAGCAAATCATCCTCGTTGAAGGTCACACTAGGATGTTCACTTATTGTACAATCTCCATCTGAGGATGAGCTAGGCAAGTGAGCTAAGAAATTTTCTGGAACAAGCAAAGCCCTAACCAAATTTTCTCTCATCTCCTTTGACAGGATCAGAGCATCGTAAAGGCTTTGTTTGGCTGGTAACTTCCTAAGATGTGCTAGTACATTGTAATCCACTTGATTTGGGTTCCTGAATTCTTGAATTTGTGTTTCTTCTGTCACTGACGATTGTTCCCTTATCCGTTGGAGCTGTTCTCGGAGGTAGTACCTTACCACTTCTAAGATTAACTTGTGTTATTTCTTCCTCCGCTGGATCAAGAGGTTCTTTCAATGTTGCAGTTGATTCTTCTTGTACTAAGTCTGTATCTAAACAGTCCAGGTTAAGTGGAGTTCCTTTACATTCGAGGACTGGTTCCTGGCTCCTCAAACTTTCATAGCCAACGTCGTCGATGTCTTCTTCTTCATCGATGTTATCATCTGGAGTTAGTGTGATTTGAGGATCAGTTTGGGAATCAAAATCGGACTTAGATTGGTCATGGCTAGGTATGTCGTCAGTAGAGACAACCAGAACGTAACCATAATAAAATCATTCGATTTAAAAGAGCCAGGAGGGGCGTAGAGATAATGGTACTACGTCAGAGGTTCGATGGGTTTAATCCCCGAATCCGAGACAACAATCTAACAGGAGTAGCCCTTATCCTACTCTTTGCTCTATCATCCTTAGTTCCTCTTACAATTTCTTTCTTCTTTGGCTTATGTCGTCGTAACGGTTCTCTTGTCATAGTCTTTATCTTGGGTTGGGCTGGTGGAGGACTCTGGGCGGCGACTCGCTTTGAATCTGACTGAATCTGCTCCAAAACTCTCCTGAGATCATCCCAGGTCATGCTGCATCCTCCTTCACCAGTGTAGGGATCTAACTCAGAGATCGGCTCAACCAAAACCACATTTATAGAACCTCTTACAGGTTCCTTTAAATGCTCCTTCAGGATTGTGATATTTCCTTCTTTGTAATTCCTCTCAAGCCAATCCTTGAAAACAAAGCATCCATCTACCATATGTCCGAGTAGCCTATGGTATAGACAGTAATTGGGTTGATCTTTCCTATTGAATGCTTTTGGTTTCTTTATCTCAGGCAACCTGAATTCTGGTTACCTTATCAGACTTCGGAACATCTTTGTCACAGCGTCGTCTCTGAAGGAGTAATTCTTGTTTAGCCGTTCTGCTACTGTCTGACTTCATCTGATGTATGTCTAAAGCGGCGTTTGTTAGGAGAACTGCTGGCTAGGCTGACTGTATTGAGGCTGCTGCTCTGGTTGTATCCTCATTGGTTGCTTCCCTTTGTTGACCGTCTCCACTACACTGATCTATTCTCAAATGCTTTGACTGGTCTTGATTTCTCTGTTTTCTCTAAAGGCTCCATGTACTTAAGTTCTTCTTGCAAACTACTTGCCTTACTGTGTATCTTCTCGAAGGATTTAATGGTCAAACCTTTAAGCATGAAAGCCACTTGACCATGGATACTCTTGAATAGTATCTCGATTGCATGTTGTTCCTTTAATTGAGCCTCACACTTCATACTATGGTTTCTCCATCTAAGGATGTAATCGACTAAGGACTCGTGGGGCTTCTGTCACTCCACTACGAGATCTCCAATGGTTATGTGGTGCTGTGTGCTGGCAAACCTCTTGACGAATAAATTTTCTATTTCTGCGAATGTCTTTACTGATCTATTGGGTAGTTCTGCGTACCAGTCGAGAGATATTCCCAACAAAATTCTCACAAACTATCGGAAAAGTAGTGCTTCACTTCCTCCTATATTGCAACAACTGGCTCTGAAATGGGCGATGTGCTGTCGGGAGTTTCCAGTACCATCAAATGTCTTGAAGGTTAATGGTACGAAGCCTGTATGGTAAGGCACGACATCAAACTCTTCTTGGTAGGGTCTACCTTTTGAAATTGATGCACCGCCTTTAGATTGGGCTAAGGCCTCCCTAACCTTCTGCTCGATCATCTGATCAACATTTGGTAAATTAGAAGCTAGGACTTTCTTCTGCTGTTCTTCTCCACTGGCGGAGGCGGCTTCTATTCTTTCATCTGTAATGTGTATAATTCTTGGTTAATTGATTTCCGGAGATGTTGTGGGTCGTGACTGTGTCTGTCCATGTACTGTAGACATTGCTGTTATAGCGGTGGTGATTTCTTCTATTTGTTTCTCTAGCTGAAGTATTTGTTCGTCCCAGTTCTGGATGGCCCTCTGGTATTCCTCTGTGGTGTTCTCCTATGTAGGAAGAGTCTCTCGCGTAGCTGAGGTGGCCAAAAAAAAAGAATTGATTTCCATTAATTCTTCCACATAGTGTGACAGGTACAATCCTCATTGTCAACATCCAGTCCTCGTTCTTTTCCTAGCTTTGAAATTTCTTCACGTAGTTTCCGGAATTTGTCTTCTATCATCTTTCTCTTTACTGATTGGAGATCTGACGGTCTTTCTGCCATTGATTCTGAGGCGACAGTGGTAGTGGCGACAGGACTATATGACTCATGATCTATATTGTAGCTAACAAACTTCTTTGATTGCACTAGTGCATCAACTTTCGATATCCACACCTTTCTTTTAGAACCTGAAGTCTGAAGGCGAGGTGCCTCGGTGGGGACATCGGAGTGAGGAAAAGAGGTTTACTCCCTAGAATGCAGGCCAAGTGTGGAGGATCGTAATCCTCTTCACTCGATTGGGATATTCTTGGACCCAATCGAGACGTGACCGGTCCACGTCTGACGGGCGCTGGAGCGGTAGCAGCTGTATCTGTACTGACGATTGTGGAAATGCGTTCTCCCAAACGGAACCTCACTGGGGCACGGGCTGATGGTGTCTCAGACTTATCCATTCTCAAAATTTTCTTTCTCATCTTGGGGGACACTGCACATCCTGTCCTCTTAAGCAGTTCTCCAATAGAGCATCCTTCTTTTTCTGCGAGTTTGTGAAACACAGCACGGACTTGGGTAACGAATGAGGGCTCCTCCCTCACCTTACCACGTCTATGGGTAGGCGGTGGCAATGTAGCGACAATCTAATGGAGATTTTCATCTCCAGTAGTATCCAGTAGAGGGTGGAACCTGCTCCCTCGAAGAAGAGGAGCGGTCTCCGGTGCCCGAGTTCCTCCTGATGAGGAATCTCATTCGTAGCTGGAAAACTAACAACTCTAGCCCTGATGGCCCTTGAATTTTTGCGGCGGTGATTCCTCCTCTGAATCTTTGTCAACAGATCGACCCTGGAATAGGAACCTACTTCAAAAACTAGCGGAACGAAGAAGCCATCCTTAGTATCCTCATGCGAAACTTCCTTTCCCTTTGCGGATGGAAAGGTACGGGCAGTCACAGTGAATCTGGTGGTGGTAGGAGCGACAGTCCTTCTGGGCGCAACACAGCTGACTTGATAGGAGCAGGAATAACTTTCATCATCTTGACAGTAAGAAAATCCTGGTGTGAGTTTAAATCAAACTCGACATAAGGCTCTTGAACTTTGGGGGCAGCGACCTTAACTATGAAGAATGGAGCCTTTCCAAGGATGACCTCAAACAGGTCAAAGCAAGCTCTGAACACAATTGTGGGAGCATCAAGACAAACTTTGCGTGAAGTAGACAAGTTGTTGGAGAATGTGAGTGTAGGAATCAACATTGTTTCACTTGATCACAAATGAGACAAATCCAAGAATTAGCGTATGGGGCAAAACCTTGTAGTTGTAATGTAAACACTACAAACTAGCAATGGTTAATATGTGAACTGGGTAAGATTCCTTTTTATTTTCTTTTTGTTTTGTTTCTTAAAAGTAGTTATTTTGTTTTATGTATTTTCAATCTTTTTGTTGTTTTTTTAGTGAAGTAAGAATTTAGAAAGATTTTGAAATTCGAAAAGATTTGGCTTAGTTTCGAAACGTAGCAAAACTATGCTTGTTTGGTAAGAAAGATAAATGAAGTATGGAATCTGGTCCGGGACCCTCTTCACAATGTACCTCACTCTAGTGGAACTTGTCCACCGACACACCTATTAGGGGTCTGACCCCACCAAATCAAAGAAAAAGAATCCTAAAAGCTTGTTGTACCCTTCTATTTAAGGGTGTTTATACATATGGTCCTGAAGTCAAGCGGAATTGATTGTACTTTCCCAAGAAAGAAATGGGTGAAGCATATCGACAGAAGAATGGTAATCTGTCCTATGAGGGATACAAGCGCATCACCGATGTATAAAAATAACATTCCTAATTTTTATGGAGAGAGAAACGACGTTCCCAGCGGAGTCGCTAGAAAGCTGTCGGTGCAATTTTGTGGTGGTTTTTTATTAGGAGTTGATACACCTAAAATATATAGTATTTTTATGCACATTTTTATACTTATTTCTAATGATATTTCACTTTAAAGATATGTTTTCTTATGTTTTTAGTTACAGGTGCATAAAATTGAAGAATTTGAAGTAATTTGAGCAAAAGGAACAAAAATGGACCAAAATGGAGCATATCAGAGCAAAACGGGTCGAACTGGAGCATATCAGAGCAAAACAGGTCAAACTGGACACATTTGTACATATGTCTAGCGCCTAAGCATCAAAATTGCCGCTTAGCCGCCAAGGCATTGGCGCCTAAGTGCCACCAAGTCTGCGCTCAGCCGCCAATGACAGTTGGTGACGGTTTTGGGCATAATTTCTTCAATATAACTCAGATTTTGATGATTTTTGATGCGTTGCGAAGCTTATTTTGAGTGGAATTCATTCAAAATGATAAAAAGGACTTTATAGAAGCGTTATAGGCGGTTCGGAAAAGTTATTATTGAAGAGATGTGTCTCTTGGTGTGAAAAGGCACTTAAGGCATCTCTTTGGAAGATTCATTGAATGTGGACTCTTTTGGAGAGACACTTATGCATCTCCTGGGAAATTATAATTAAGGCTTAGAAACTCTTGAAGAGGAAGATTTATAAAAGGGAGAGGAACTATTAGAATAGGAGAAGAAGGCCAAGAAGAAGAAGACTTGGGACGTGAGCCCTGAGTGGGGCGCCAAAGTGAGAGAGAAAGAGAGAGAGTGTCAGAGATTTTCTTTTTCTTTTCTTTTCACTTTGTTCTTGGAGAGGATTCAAGGAGATTGCTTTTGCTTTACAAAGAGAGTTTGATTTTCATCAGAGATAAGTATTTTCATTATATTTTTATTTTGATTTAGTAGTTTGTTTATTAGTTTTAAAGACTTGTTCAATGAAAAGTTCTTGTTGTTTCTCCATGTGTAGTGAGTAGTTTTCTTTACTCCTCCTTCTTATAATGAATTAGTATGCCTGTGTAGGATATATAATTGAGTAGAGTGAGAATATATTGTGATGATTTTACCTTGTTCTTCATTTACATGTAAACTTGATCAACTTGCATGTTAAAATTTGTTGTAAGAACATGTAAGAACCAATGCGGTATTGTCTCAGTCAACTATTGGTAAGAATCACATGAGATTATATGGGTGAGAATGTAGTCCATATAATTGAGTGCAAATAAATAGGGAGATATTCTTTTTAATGGAGAGTAAAATTAGAGGACGTTAGGGTGATAGGCTAAAGCCCCATAATTTGGTTTGAAGTTTTGAATTTTGTTATGAGAAGTTAGTCCCCAGGTGGAGGGAATCGAGGGAACTCTAGAGTGAGAGTTGGTATCTTCCCTGCCTAACCATGTTCAAAATGATAAAATTTCAAATTAACCAATGTTCTTTATAGAACCAAGTAAGGGTATAGAATATAATTGCTCCAATTTGTGACAATCTCTCTCGTTACTTGTTTTACTTTTACACATGTCACTAATTTCATTGCATGAGGAAGAGTACTTATAATATATTAAACTCTACTTTTCTAATTTTCATTAAGTATTTTAGTTTAGAAGTAGTATTGTAGTAATAATTTTAGGATTTAATTAAAACCAAACCTTTATCGACTTTCCAGGTTAGGGCGTGTTATTGTAGACTAAAACTTCTCTTGAAAGCCGCTGTGATTAACCGCGATCTCCGTGGGATCGATATTCGGGGCTTAATCAGAAAGCTCTATATTACTTAATAACGATACATATACTTGTGTAAAATCTCATTTTAAAATAATATCAATTAAGCTCTCATTTGCATCGACATCATGTTTTTGGCGTCGTTATAAAGAAAGAGATATAATTAAAAGAAAATAAAATGTAAGCATAAATATTCAGGGATCATGTTTTGGGCGCCGTTGCCGGGGATCACAACCGTTGATCTTGACTTTTAGGAGGATTTTAGTTGAAGTATTTAGTCTTAGACTTGAAAATCTTAGTGTCGTAAAAATTGTTTGTGTGAAAAGCAAGGTGTTTGTGAAAATGTTTTCTTGTGTTGAAAATATTTTCTGTTTAATTGTTAATGTATTGTATGTTGTGTTCTTTATGCAAACTAAAGGATTTGAAGGACATGTGCCTTATGATCCTGAGTTAGAAAAAAAAGAAAAAAAATCAAAAATAGAAAGGATTTAAAAAACATTCGAGATAATAACTTAAAAATTCATCATAAATCAGTAAGTGATTATGTAAATCCTACGATAGGTGAAATTCACTCAAGTATACAAACCCCTGTCATAGAAGCTAACTCGTTTGAACTTAATCCAGAGATGATCAAATTGCTGCAGAATAACCAGTTTGGGGGAACTCCTTCAGAAGATCCCTTTTTGCACTTATCATGTTTTCTAGAACTTTGTGTTGCATTTAGTTATAACAGCATGTCAGACGATGCTGTTAGACTAAGGCTTTTTCCTTTCTCACTAAGGGATAAGGGTAAAATGTGGTTATACTCGTTAGCACCTGGTTCTATTAAAAATTGGGAAGAGTTAATGCAAAAATTCCTAGCTATGTATTTTCCACCTTCAAGGATTATTAAACTTAGAAACGATATTATCACATATTATCAGTATGAAGGGGAATCAATATACGAAGCTTAGGAAAGATTTAAGGAACTCCTAAGAAAGTGTCAACACCATGCTCTGCCTAATAGGTTAATCATTGTAACTTTTTACAAAGGGTTAGTAGGATCCCTTAAATTTATAATTGACGCTGCCGTTGGTGGATCGTTAATGTCAAAATCATTTGATTAAGCTTATGCGTTAATTGAAGAAATGGCTACAAATGAACTTGAATGACCCTGTGCAAGGGTAAATCCTAAAAAGGTAGCCAGTGTTCATGATATAGATGCGATTGCAATTTTTGCATCTCAGGTTGCTGAAATATTAAGGAAGTTGGACCAATTTGGAATGAACCAGCCTCACTTTACTCCATTAAGTGAGGAAAGTTTATTAGGGAATATGATTGATTCTAACTTATCATATGAGACTTTAAATACCACAAACAACCCATATTCTAACTTTTACAACCCAGGTTAGGAGAACCATCCTAAATTTAACTGGAATCATACTACTGATGGTGGAAACAAAAAAAGGGAAAATAATCATGCAAATCCTAATGGAAGTTGGAATAATCAGGGGAACACAAACTATAGACCTTCATATCCACCGGAATCTAAAAATGATAAAAAATTTAAGGAAAAGAAGATGTCTACAGAAGAAGTGGTATTGCAAATGAAAAATCAATTGCAAAGTCAAAATGCTGCGATTATAAACATAGAGAATCAATTGGAACAAATTGCTAATTCACAAAGCAATAGACCCCAAGGAACACTTCATAGCAACACTGAGATCAATCATAAAGAGAACACTAATAAAGAAGTAGAAGATGTTTGATTAAAAAGTGGAAGAGAGATAGAGGATGTGGTTAGAAAAGAGAAAGAAGTTGTGAGAGACACAAAGGAAACTAAAAGACCAGAAGAACATATTTCTAAGGATCTGGAAAATTTAATATCTCCAACTAAAATCAATTTAGAAAGACCACCACCTCCATTTCCTCAAAGGCTTAGACAGCATGAGTCGGATAAAAAATGTTCAAAATTCCTTAAAGTACTTAAGAAGTTAACAATAAATATTCCTGTTACTGAAGCTTTGGAACAGATGCCATGTTATGCAAAGTTTATGAAGGAGATATTAAACAAGAAAAAGAAACTTGGGGATTACGAGATAGTTGCACTAAGTGAGTAGTGCAGCACTATACTTCAGAAAAAGCATCCTCAGAAACTTAAAGATCCTTGTAGCTTTATGTGATTTAGGAGTGAGCATTAATGTGATGCCTCTATCTATATTTAGAAGGATAGGTTTAGTCGATATTTCTCCCACTACTGTAACCCTTATGTTAGCTGATCGATCTATCATTTATCGAAAAGGAGTTATATAAGATGTGCTTGTTAAAGTGGATAAGTTTATCTTTCTTGCATACTTTATTGTATTAGATATGGAGGAAGATAAAGATATTCCAATTATTTTGAGTTGACCTTTCCTTGTTACTGGACAAGCTATGATAGATGTGCAAAAAGGAAAGTTGACTATGAATATAAATGACCAGGAAGTAACTTTTAATGTATTAAAGACTACGAAATATCCAGCTGAGAGAAAAAATTATGATTGTTTTTGGATTGATGAAATTGATTCTCTTAAGTAAAGACCATTTCCAAGAAAGTTTTGAGAGTAAGATAACAGATGAGGTCGGAATGAATTTTCATGATGATTCAAAGATGTTCTTTAAAGAAGACTGTATGTATGTTCAAGAGAGGTGTGAAATGATGGACGTCACTGAAAATAGTAAACTTTTAATTCCATCTATTGAAAAATCTCATGAACATAGGATGAATGTACCCCACACAATTTGAATGCCTACCTATTTAGGGAATTCATCTACACCACCAGTCTTTATATCTTCGGATTTGACTCAATCACAAAAAGAAATTGAACTAAATGATGAACATGATAAAGTTATCGAATTAAGATTTGGAAGAGAATTTGAGGATATATTTCAAAAGAACTTTGAGTTGAGAAAAGAGGATAAGTATTTTGAAAGACCAATGGATGATAACATGAGACAGAAGAATATCCCAGAAGAATTTGATCTAGAATCTGAATTATCTAGAGAGAATCCGATCCAAAATTTTAGAGATCTTGAAGTATCTTATAGAGATCCATTTCTTATAAATTTCAAGGAAGGTATTAATATGCAAATTGAGAAAATCATTAGAAAAATATTGGATCTAGAAAAAAATATGTGGAACAATGATACAAAGCAATCCGAAAAGGAAGAGCTGAAAGAAAATTTTCAATTTGAGGATGTTGTAGGAATCTCTGGATCTGAAAAAGATTAGATGATTGATCAAGGATTACTTAAATGGAATTTTGATCCAGGAGGAATAATTTGTTGGGCTGATGATGTTAAACTTAGCGCTTTATAGGAGGCAACCCATAGTTATTAGTGTAGTTTGATTTAGTGTGCTTGAGAGTTATGATTATTAGTGTTCTATTTTGTTTGCTTTAGTGTGGATTGATCAGATTGATTGATGATTGTTGTTATGTTGGATTGGATATTAGTGAGATTTTGGATTTTGATCCTTGTTTAATGTGTAAAAGTGTTTTGGGTTAATGTTGTGAGGTTATGCCTTGGTCTTGACTAAATCTGTATATGGCTTCTGGTAGTAGCAGGCTGACAAGTCTGTTATGACTTAGTTCTCAACAAGAACTCATTGTTACCTTGAATCATGTAGAGTTTGGACTTGGACCACTCCATGTCAACTCTGTTACTTCCTTTAGCTAACTTTGTTTTCACTGAGTAAGGTCGCAAACTTATTTAGTAAACAAAATATAGATGAACTGTACAACTTTTATTTACTAAATTATGTATACCATAGACTTGGGGTAAACCTGAAATTGGAAACACTTGAGTTTTATAATAGGGGAATTCTGGTCTAAGGGTGATAACCATATAAAAAATTCTATAATACACCCACGTAATTAGTGTAGTTTCTTCTGTTAGAAATTGAAAGTATGGAGGGGAAATGCGAGTAGAAAGGAGATCAAATTAACCTCAGTTGTTGTTTGTTTATGAAATCTGTGAATGTATGTATTGATGTTTGTGTGTCTGTGTTTGTGAGTCAAGTAAAATGAGTCTTTGGAGACAACAAAACTTATCTTAATATTTTAAACTTGTTAGCATTTAACAACTCCTTTTTAAAGTTTAATATGTTGTCCTGTTTATTTTTCAATTTGTACATGTTCTGCTATTTAAAATTCCTTTATAGTGTTATGTCAAACATGTTTAGGTTAGATTTACTTTATACTACAATATTCTACAATGTGCTATTTGTTGATATTTTTGTAGGATGTGTAGTAAATGGTAAATGTGATATTTCCCTACCTCATATTTTTGTACTTCATTGTTACACATGTTTGAGCTTAAGTTTGGGGGGGAAAGAAAAATTTTTCAAATTTAAATCTTGTTTTCAAAAGTACTACAAATAAATTTGTATTTTATTTCTAATGATTTTTGTTATGTGGAGTCATCTTAAGAATGTTAGAATTTTAAGTAAATAAATGGAGTAGGAAAACTTAGTTGATATTATGAGTGAAAAGGGTGAACCTAGAGTTAAGGATATTTAGTGGAGAACATGGGAAAATGAATAACTATCTTTAGTAGGAAGAAATGTATTTTTGGAAAATTAAGGATTCTTAAAATTTTTATTTTCAAACATTTAAGGCTCTTTTAGAAAGTATTTTAAAAAAATTTATGTATATCTTTTAAAGTAAAGAAAAGTAATAAGTTTTAACTTTAGAAGAGGATAGTGGAATTCAAAATCATTTAAGGACTTATCCAAATTTAGTAATCCTCACATATAAAAAAAAAAGAAAAAAAAAACAAAGGATCAAAAAGATCCTTAAAAAAAAGAAGAAGAAAAAAAAATGTGAGGAGAAGCTTGAAGAGAGGTCCTAATCAAAAAATGGTTTCACTTGAGTTTTTCTAAAGTAAAGATCTTAGAACAATCCTAAGCTTGCTTTTTATAAATATATTAGTTAAATTATTTTTAAGATAGTTCTTAAGTTTAGGAAGTAAAGTTCATATGATCCGAAATTTGAAAAATCTACATATTTTTTTGAATTAGATAGGAAAACAAATTCCCAAGTTTGATGATAAATATTTTAGAACCTAGGCTAGTCTAATTCACTAGAAGTTCTTCTAAGTTGAACTATCACATTTTTAGAACAATTTTTTAGCAATTCTTAAGGATGACCCATTAACTCAAATCTATAAAAAATAATTTTAAAAGTGTAGTATTACTTGAGGACAAGTAATGTTTAAGTTTGGGAGATTTTGATACACCTAAAATATATAGTTTTTTATGCACATTTTTATACTTATTTCTAATGATATTGCATTTTAAAGGTATGTTTTCTTGTGTTTTGGTTGCAGGTGCATAAAATTAAAGAATTTGGTGTAATTTGAGCAAAAGGAACAAAAAAGGACCAAAATGGAGCATATTGGAGCAAAACGGGTCGAACCGGAGCATATCTAAGCAAAACAGGTCAAACTGGACACATTTGTACATGTGTCTTGCGCCTAAGCGCCAAAATTGGCGCTTAGCTGCCAAGACATTGGCGCCTAAGCGCCACCAAGTCTGCGCTCAGCCGCCAATGACACTTGGTGACAGTTTTGGGCATAATTTCTTCAATATAACTCAGATTTTGACAATTTTTGATGCGTTGAGAAGCTTAGTTCGAGGGGCATTCATTAGAAATGAAAATTTTGACTTTCTAGAAGCATTATGAGTGGTTCTAAGGAGTTATTATTGAAGAGATGTGTATCTTGGTGTGAAAAGGCACTTAAGGCATCCCTTTAGAAGATTCATTGAATGCGAACTCTTTTGGAGAGACACTTATGCATCTCTTGGGAAATTATAATTAAGACTTGGAAAATCTTGAAGAGGAAGATTTATAAAAGGGAGACGAACTATTAGAAGAGGAGAAGAAGGCCAAGAAGAAGAAGACTTGGGGCGTGTGCCCTGAGTGGGGCGCCAAAGTGAGAGAGAAAGAGAGAGTGTGAGAGATTTTCTTTTTCTTTTCTTTTCACTTTGTTCTTGGAGAGGATTGAAGGAGATTGCTTTTGCTATACAAAGAGAGTTTGATTTTCATCCGAGATAAGTATTTTCATTGTATTTTTATTTTGATTTAGTAGTTTGTTTATTAGTTTTAAAGACATGTTCAATGAAAAGTTCTTGTTGTTTCTCCATGTGTAGTGAGTAGTTTTCTTTACTCCTCCCTCTTATAATGAATTAGTATGCATGTGTAGGATATATAATTGAGTAGAGTGAGAATATATTGTGATGATTTTACCTTGTTCTTCATTTACATGTAAACTTGATCAACTTGCATGTTAAAATCTGTTGTGAGAACATGTAAGAACCAATGTGGTATTGTCTCAGTCAACTATTGGTAAGAATCACATGAGATTATATGGGTGAGAATGTAGTCCATATAATTGAGTGCAAATAAATAGGGAGATATGTTTTTTAATGGGGAGTAAAATTAGAGGACTTTAGGGTGACAGGCTAAAGCCCCCTAATTTGGTTTGATGTTTTGAATTTTGTTATGAGAAGTTAGCCCCCAGGTGGAGGGAATCGAGGGAACTCTAGAGTGAGAGCTGGTATCTTCTCTTCCTAACCATGTTCAAAATGATAAAATTTCAAATTAACCAATGTTCTTTATAGAACCAAGTAAGGGTAAAGAATATAATTGCTCCTATTTCTCATAATCTCTCTCGTTACTTGTTTTACTTTTACACATGTCACTAATTTCATTGCATGAGGAAGAGTACTTCTAATATATTAAACTCTACTTTTCTGATTTTCATTAAGTATTTTAGTTTAGAAGTAGTATTGTAGTAATAATTTTAGGATTTAATTAAAACCAAAACTTTATCGACTTTTCAGGTTAGGGCGTGTTATTGTGGACTAGAAATTCTCTTGAAAGCCGTTGTGATTAACCGCGATCTCCGTGGGATCGATATTCGGGGCTTAATCAGAAAGGTCTATATTACTTGATAACGATACGTATACTTGCATAAAATTTCATTTCAAAATAATATCAATTAAGCTCTCATTTGCATCAGCATTGTTGTAAAGAAGAAGATATAATTAAAAGGAAATAAAATGTAAGCAAAAATATTTATGGATCAGGAGTCACCCAGAAGAAGCTGTCGGTTATCGAATCGAGATCCCATCAACCGCTTCGTAAGGACAAAATTTAATTTAATTTATATGTAGATTTAATATAGGGAAGGAATACAGCTAAACTGGTATCATATCCCTAATAGTTCAAATAGCTGAGCATTGTACCTTAAACCATGCATTTATCCCGAAGAATAAGCACGTTGCTTAACGGTACGACTCAATTAACTGAACTAGAAAATTTATTACATCCGCTTGATCTACAAAACCTGTGTATTGACTGACAGATTCCGCCATCTAATACAAAAGAGAATTAAATGAGGTTTATATTAATGTTGGGTTCGTTTACGTTTCTTATAAAGGCAAGCCCCTATAGTTAATTACATCTTAAACAACCAATCACCTAAGAAAACTCTCGATTTACATTGGGAAAGATATTTTTATGAATTGACTTCAAAAAGCTAAGGATTTTCAATAAGATGTGATAATCCAAATCCAATAGGTGAAAGTTTCAATTTTTGGAGCAATTGTTGTAGGAATCCAAAGGAGGAAGAACTGGGGAGATCATGGATCTAAGAAGGAGTCTTGGTGACTACCCAATCTATCCTATTGTTTGGCTCAATTTTGGTAGAGAAGATATTTTTATATTTCATCCTGTTTATTTTAATTAAGTTAGGGCTTACACTCACTTAATGTTAATCAGGTGAATACCTGGAAGATAAAAGGATTTATGTCATATCAGATGACAACCTCATAAAACCTATAACTAGTTAGGGCTTATATTTCACAGCAAGGCTGCGCAAAGACCTAAAAGATCAGGTGAGGATTTATGCTGAACAAGACAAGCTACCTCAATGTTCTATGGCTTGTTATTTAATTCTAAGGAATAGTTTAGCTGAAGTGGACATGTTCTGGTGTTGAAGATGGTCGTGCTGCCTACAATGCATGCTCCACACTCCTCGATTTAGCAAGTATAGTTTTAGAAGTGACAAATCGAATAGGTGAGAGAAGTGTCGTGTTTTATAAGGGTTAAAAATTTGAGGTTCCTTAGTATTTTAATTAAAACAAATGTTTAAGTTAATTATGACGACATCGATTAGGATCCCACAGTTCCCTCATTCTGGTTTCACCATTTTTATCTGATTCGCATAGTCCGGATGAATTTACTAAACCCAATTTAATGAGTTCTATACTTTCATCTAGACCATGGGAGATCTCATTAGCAACACGTAAGTTACCTTCTTTGAGAAAATCCTGGTCATCCAATGAGATGTTTTAATTTAGTTGTGGTTGCAAATTTTATTTTGTTTGTGATTAAGTTTTGAGTTATTTTATATTTTGAATGTTGTGAGGTAATTTAATTTTCACAGGTAAGTATTATGATTTGCAATAAAGAAATGTACAGTACAACACAAAAGGTAAAGTGCAATAGAGAAGAAACAGTAGTAGTGGTGTATTTAGTAAAGTAAAATAGCAGTAGCAAGTAAATAGTGCAAGTATGTGCTGAGGTGTGTGTTGGGGGGACCAATTTGTAAGTGAAAGGGCACCCAACGTTAGCATGTAAAATTGAAGCATTTTGAAGATGAAACATCTTTCAAAAATTTTTCTTTGAGGTAGTAAGCATACCACCTCCTCCCCTTCCTTCTCCTCTCTTGAAAAGCAACACAAATGATGCTCTGCAAAGTGAATTTTAAAAGAGGGCAGCAAAGAGAAGCTTGAAATCAGCTTGCAAAAAGGCTACCAATGTAAATTTTCATGTAGGGTCTTTAAATCAACTTGCAAAAGCCTACCAATGTAAATTTTCATGTAGGGGCAACAAAGAGAAGCTTTAAATCAACTTGCAAAAAGGCTAACAATGTAAATTTTCATATAGAGGCAACAAAGAGAAGCTTTAAATCAACTTGCAAAAAGGCTACCAATGTAAATTTTCATGTAGGGACAACAAAGAGAATCTTTAAATCAACTTGCAAAAAGGCTATGAATGTAAATTTTCATGTAGGGACAACAAAGAGAAGCTTTAAATCAACTTGTAAAAAGGCTACCAATGTAAATTTTCATATAGGGGCAACAAAGAGATGCTTTAAATCAACTTGGAAAAAGGCAACCAATCTAAATTTTCATGTAGGGGCAACAAAGAGAACCTTTAAATCAACTTGCAAAAAGGCTACCAATGTAAATTTTCATGTAGGGACAGCAAAGAGTTGTTCTAAAGCAATCCCAAGACAACATACAAGTGCAGATTTTTACATAAAGATAGCATGGGAATGATTTAAACCAACTCCAAACCAATGTATAAGTGCAGATTTTTAGTTTAGGCAACCATAGGAATGATCCAAAACATCTCTACACAAGTGTACAAGTGCAGATTTTTACATAAAGATAGCATGGGAATGATTTAAACCAACTCCAAACCAATGTATAAGTGCAGATTTTTAGTTTAGGCAACCATAGGAATGATCCAAAATATCTCTATGCAAGTGTACAAGTGCATATTTTTACATAAAGATAGCATGAGAATGATTTAAACCAACTCCAAACCAATGTATAAGTGCAGATTTTTAGTTTAGGAAAAATATATGTGTTGGCATTCCTTCAAATGTGTAATTAGCATAATCAAAATAGGTACCACAAGTATGTATGTAGCAATTCCCCTCTTCTCCAACAAACATTTGATGCTAATAGCCACCTCCATAAGTGTCAAATGCATGTTAAATGTAGAACTCTTGGATGTAACATGTGGGTGTTTTAAAATTTGGTGAAGTGTATGTAGAATGTGAAACCCTTTTATGTAGCATATGGGTGTTTTGAAAGTAAAGTAAAGTATTGTGTAAAAAAAAAGGAATTTCATGTATGGAATGAGGTGAAATGTGTGTCAAAATCATAGCCAAAGTGTTATATGTATGAAAAATTGGTGAAATAAGTTAAAACAAACATGAATGGTCTCATTTGTGAGTGTTTCAAAAGTAAGTTATTTGTAATCCAAACTTTGCACAAAATTCGACCAAGCCATTTTCATGTGAACAAACCAATTTTCAAGCAATGTTAAAGCATAGAATGAGGAAAATGTATGTAAAACCAAAGCCTAAGCATTGTATGTATGAAAGCTTGATGAAAGAAGTGCAAAGGGGCACACACATGTTCAAATTTTGGGTACCACTTATGTAGCTATTTTTAGATTCGAAAACTGCACGTAAGGGATGGATCTTTTCATAACTCAAAAAGGTAAATTCCCAAGGCCAAAACATGCTAGATGACATAAACAAAGCAATCCATTCTTTTCACATAACACATACTAAACTTTAAACACATTGCTAAACTTGAGATGTGCGAAGACGAAGATTTCAAGCGAAGTACCAAATCCTCCCAATAATATGTGCTAAGTTTAAAAAAGTATGGAAAAAAAAACAAGCCAACCTTTCCAAATAATATGCATTAAACTTAGGGAGCATAGGATAATCAAGACCAAATCTCCAAGCATCATTTATTAAACTTAGGAAGCATAGAAGAAGGAAGTATAGTATGCCACTTACAACTTCCAATCTTAAGCCATGACTTCGCCATGAATTCCTTCAAGGCTTAAAACATAAAACCAAAAAAACTTTGCTATGTAGAAATAACTTCAAAAATTGAAAGGAAGCGTGAAATTTTTGGCATGTAGAATGAGCCCAAACATAAGCCTCAACTTTATACTTTTAGCATGTAAAAGTGGCTTTAAAGCCAAACATAAGACTTTATTCTTTTAGCATGCGAAAATGGCTTTGAAATGCAAGCCCAAGTTTCAAATTTTAACATATGAAATCAGCTTCAAAGCCATAGATAAATTTTGAATTTCGACATGTAAAAAGTAGGCTCAAAGACAAACACAAAGCTCAAAATTATGGCATTTAAAATAGTTCCAAGATTTAGCATGAAACTCCAAATCTTTAGCATGTGAAATAGTTCCAAAACTTAGCATGAATTCCAAACTTTGGCATGTAAAAGTAACTTCAAATCCTTCATGGTGATCCTAAAATTTTTAACCAACAAATATGCTAGCAAAAAAAAAAAAAAAAGAATATACATGACTTTCGAAAAGAACATGAGTGAAGAAAAGCATAGTCATGGCATCCAAACTACCCTACTTACCCTTCTTTTCTCCTCTTTTCTTTCCCACACTTTCCTTTCTTTCTTTCTTTCTTTCTTTTTTTTTAAAAAAAAAACTATGTATTAATGCAACATAGGTAAGGAAAAGATAGCCAAACCAACAATAAAACCATAGAATGGATCACTTCCAACATAAAATATCAAACAACCAAAGAGATTAAGGAACTACGGGGGTTACCACTTCGTATGAAGCACCAAAGAAAGGTCTAAAGAAGTTTGGAAGAAATTTGGGCAGCACCTCCCCCTCCTTCTTCAATTTTCGGCCAACCATAAAAAGTGGCGAAAAGGGGCTATTTTATAGCCATAGGCAGAAGAAGAGGGAGAAGAAGAAGCCACCCAACCTACCTTTGGGTAAAGACCATTGGTCCAAGAGGTATGTAACCATCAAACTTGATTGAAATGATGGAGATGAGGGGGATGGCAGTAAGGAGATGACAAGAGCATGGGAGAAGTGATGGCTTGATGCCATGGATGGAATGAGGGCTAAGAAAGACTCCTCCATGGATTCTTATGCAAGAAAGGAGAAGATTTCGGCCATGGGGGGGGGGGGGAGGGTGGGCGTGAGCTAGGATTCGGCCGAAGGGGGGGGGAGGAGGAGCCGTGACAAGAAGGAGGATGGAGGCGGGCGTGAGCTGTTAGGGCTAGGTTAGGAACAAAAAAAAAATTAATAATTAATTACTTACCCAAATGCGCCGATGTTGGCACCGTTCGCTCATACGCTGAACCTTAGCAAAGTATATATTCTTCCCAAGTAAATTTGACGTTCCGGAAGCAATGGTGCAGTCCGTTTCGTGATCCGGGCTCATTTGGGTACCCTCGTCGACAATCAGGTAAAAAATGTCAAATTTGGGGCTTTTGACGAAATCAGGTTAAATAAAAAAATTTGGGCTACGATGTTGTTGAAGAAAATGAAATTGGGAATTTTTAGAATTTTTTTGAATTTTTTCAATTTTCGGCTAAGTAGGGGTATTTTGGTAATTTTAGAAGTTTTTGGGGTAAGTGGTTAAAAAGCTAAATTAAAGACTCATGGAGGCACAAAATGAAATTTAGAGTCAAACCTGAGTGTCCGGGGGTATTTTTTATCAATGCAGATGATTTTACGAACCCCGAAACACTTTTTAATTATCGACTTCTTTGGTTGCGAGGGGCCCAACGGTTGCTCGAAAGTATGGCATGTTTACAGTCAAACTTCTCAATGGAATGAGGGGAACACTTTGGATTGTATTTTGGAGAGCTTCGGTGATTCTGGGAAGTATTGGGTTTTGGGGCCCTTTTTAGGGGGAATTTGGTAATCTTGACCAATTTGGGGCAATTTTGGAAATTTTGGTAAACTTAGGTAATTTTAGTCAATTTGAGTTGTGGGAGTTATTTTAGAACAATTTTTTGGAATTTTAGCAATTTAGAGAGATTTTGGGAATTTTGTGGAGTTTTGGGGTTTAGAGGTATTTGGGTCATTTGGCGGGGTTTAAGTGCTAATGGTCAAAATTGTAGAATTTTGTAGGATTTCAGAATTTAATTTAGGATGTCAAGCTGTTTAAGTTACGGATCAGAAGTGACTCTCTTTGGTTCTCATTGTGTTGTCCTGGTCACCTTAGCCATAGGCTGAGGGTTTGGTGAAACTATCCATGTGAGTTTTCAAAGAGTTAAGGGATCAAAATGGGATGTCTTTGGTTCAGACTCGTAATTGTGTAGTTTGTGAGTGCAGGACCTGAGTCCCATACCTCCCAAGGTCCACCCTAAGGCCTGACCACCTATAGGGGATTTTACTTGGCCTTCCTTATGTTTAGATTCTTTCCACTGATCATTAGAGGTTAGGCTTTAACATATGAAAGCTCCAAGTGAGAAAAGCAAGCATGTAGAATTTTTATGTGGTAGGGTTACATTGCTAGTTTTCTAAGAAAAGTCACTAAGAGAGTCCTATGGCTAGACCTTAGGCTATCTAAGAAGAAACTATACCTCAACCAAAAGCGAGGTCAACAACCCCTGGCTGCTAGCACCTTATCAATAAAGTTCCAACTGATGGAGTCATAATCCTTCTTAAGATCAAGCTTGAGAATCAAATTTTGACCTCTGCAAGGTTTTTATAGATTAAGGAGCATTTCTTGAGCAAGCAAATGTTTTCTAAAAGATTTCTGCTCTGAACAAAAGCTGATTGGTTAGCACAAATAAGTTTGTGAAGATGGGGTTGGAGCTTGTTCACCATAATTATACTAATGACTTTGGTGAAGGTGTTTGTTAAGCTAATTGGTCTAAAATCATTCTAATTAGTTTTCTTTTGTATTTTCGAATTAATACAATTGTGGTAGAGGAGAAGTAGTTGGCAAAGCAGTACTAGAGAAGAAGTATTGAATGGCAGTAATGACATCCCATCTAATTACCTCTTAAGATTTTCTGTAGAACATTGCAGTAAAACCATCAAGGCCAGCTATTTTGTTCCCATCAATTTTATTCAGACCTCAAGGATTTCAGTTTCATCTTGTATTTCAAAGAGATGAAATTGACTAATATATTCCCTTTTCTCATTGAAGACCCCTGTAAAAATGTTAGGAATTTCAGTAGAATGTGCAGACATCAGAGATTGAAAGTGGCTATTTGCATTTTGAGCAATCTGTTGAGGATCTGAAACCCAATGCCCCTGGTCATCTTTAATGGATATGATTGCATTAGGTTGTCTTCTGTATTTTATCACATCAAAAAAATATTTGGAGTTTCTATCTCCAAATAAATGTTTGTTAACTGCAGCTTTTTATTCTAAGAATTTTTCCTCTACTTCAATTGCCTGGAGAAGTTTTACCTGTGCTTCCATCAACAAACGGTCATTATCCACCTCTGAAGTTTGTCCCTGCTCAAGGCAATCCACTCCTTGCTCAGCTAAGATGACCTGTTGAAATATGTTCCAGAATATCTCTTTGTTCCATTTCTTTAGATGATAAGTAAGATTTTTTTGCAATCTCCACAGTCCAGTGAGAGGATTATCTCCATAGACAGCTATAGGTTTCCATCCTATCTTCACCACATTAAGAAAATCTTGATGATCATCACAAACATTAAGAAAATCTAAAAGTTGGGGCCTGTCTCCTATTCATGAACGAGATCTTTATTAATAATGGAGAGTGATCCGAAGTAGTTTTCGGAAGGTGATGAACTTGAGTAATCGAGAATGTCTCCATCTAATTGCTATTAGCCAAGAATCTATCCAGTCTCTCTTGAATCTTTCCTCTTTTCCAGGTGAAAGGAGAGCTAAGGAATCCCAAATAAAAAGGACCAGCTGATGTAATGTTATGAGAAAATTGTAACATGCTGTTCAAATTGGGTGTTCTCCCCCTTAGTTTTTCACTAGGATCCTTGATGCTATTAAAGTCTCCACCAACAATCCAATTGTTGCATGAACTAGTACCGATAGTCTGAAAATCACCCCATAATGTAGCTTTGTCAAAAGTTGTACTGCCAGCATATATGAATATAGCCCTTCCTGAAAATTGATCCAGATAAAACTCCATATGAAGAAACTGATAATTATCAAGAAGAATGTTACAACTCAATTCCTTCCTACAGAAAAGCCATATTTTGTTATTATTATTAGGATAGAATGAGTAACCATGAAAATTCTTGCTATATTTTTTGATGTTTTTGTGTACCAAAGGTTAAAAACAAAGCAATGATCCAGAATTTATGAGTCCTGTGTGTGTGTGTGTGTGTGTGTGTGTGTGTGTGTGTGTCTACATACATATATATGTATACATACGTATCTATGTATATGTATACATACGTATCTATGTATATGTATACATACGTATCTATGTATATATATATATATATATTTATTTAGCAAAAAACTAAAAATTTCATTCAAGATGAAAAGTTAAGTACATCTTAGAAAGGGGAGTTTTGAAGAATCCCCCAAAAGTAAAAGCCTTAATGGATCAGAAGGAGTAACAGAAAAAACTATATTACTGTTTAATACAACATTTTTAGCCAACCAGTCAGCAGGTTGGTTGCCCTCCCTATAGGTATGAGACCATTTGAGTTGAAGAAAATCAGAAGTAGCCGGAAAGGTTCTGAATAGGTAAGCCAAGTTTCAAGGAGGGGGAGCAATTCTCTGCATAATATTAATCACTTGCTGAGAATCAGATTCAACCCAAACATAATGAAAGTTGAGAGCTTTAGCAGTTGTTAAGGCCCAATAAGCATCAAGGAGTTTAGATTCCAAGGCTAAAAAAGATATAGTAGGTGCTTGAAAATACCACAAGAGCTGACCCAAACTATTTCTACAAACAACACCAATACCAGTAGAATAGGGGGTGAAACTCCCATCAATATTGAATTTAATCCAAGGCTGGGGAGGCAGTACCCAATGCAACAGTACCACTTTACTTTTAGTTGAGGTAAGTAATGCAGAATTTTTATTAATGAAGCTACAACAATTCAGCTCAACAAACATTAACAAGCAGTTTTTACCTTCATATTTGTCTTGATTTCTAGCCATCCAGATAAACCAGCTGATAATTAAAGGAAGAGAGAACCCCTTCTGCTCCCATCAATTATCCCAGCAAGCATCAAAGGATAGCCAATTATAATTGTGCTGTGAGAGCTTCAGTTGTTGTAGTACATAATTCCAAACTTATTTAGTCAAAGAGTAATGAAGGAACACATGAGTGTAAGTTTCCTCATGTGAAAGGCAAAGCAACATCTAGAAGCAGTCCTTAAACCTTTTCACTTCAGTATATCATCCAGAGGGCGGAATTTGTGAAATAATCTCCAACAAAAGAAGGACATTGAGGGAGACAAATACCTGTGCCAAATCTTGTCACCCTAGTTTGTGTCAGGCCAATGAGTAAACGAATGGTTTATGAAATAATTCAAAGATTGATTAGTAGCATGGTTTAGAAAAATTTTATCAGGTCTAGTGGCATCAATGGGAAAAGCTAAAATGTTTTGCACTGTATCCTCATCAAGCACCCTTCTTAAGGAATCCACATCCCACTGTCCCTGAACCCAGAAATCTTCGACAGTGAGATGAGGATTATTATCAGTAATAAAGGAAAAGGGACCTTCAGGAAGACAGTTATCCATAAAGAAGTGAATTTTTCCAGCCCCAACCTCCCAGCAGAAAAGCTAATTAGCAGATTCCCTAACCTTCAGTAGCTTCTTCCAATGTTTAGAGTCTCCCATTTTAGAGTTAACAACATTTGGATGTAGCTTCTTGTAGTATTTTTCTATAAGGTATCAAGGCCACATAGTGTCTTATAGTCTAAATTTTATCCACTGTTTGTAGTGATATAGATGACATCTGTTGAAAGCTTTTAAAGCCCAGTCCTCCAACTTTGGTTGGTTTGCATACTTTATTCCAAATAGTCTAAAGAAATTTGTTAAAGATGGTTTCTAGCAATTTTTGAGTACTTATTTTCATGCTCACCATTTGCATTGTATAAAGAGGGAAGGTAGATAAGATACTCTCCAGCAAAGTCAGTCTTCCTCCATTGGAAAGAAAACTATTTGTCCAGCAATTTATGGAGGAAGATATCTTGTTCACCACTTCATCATATTGGGATTGTTTCCTTCTTCCTTTAATTAGCTGTACTCCCAGGTATTTGAAAGGCATCCCAACTGCTGTAAACCCAGTCAAATCTTTCAGCCAACAATGGTGCTTGTAATGTTTCCTTGCCAGGAACTGACATTTCTTCCTATTAAGTTCCAGACAAGCCACTTGGGAGAGATGATCCAGAATTTGCAAGGTTTTTCTTGTAGCCTGTTTACTACCATTAGTGAAAATAATTGCATCATCTGCATAAGCCAGATGGCTTATAATCTGAGAGGAGCTATGCTTATAATTGAGATAAGGATAACTATTGTGGGCAGCATTGAGAACTCTAGAAAAATAATCAAATGCCAAAATAAAGATTGTGGGAGATAAGGGGTCTCCTTGCTTTAAGCCCCTACCAGTAGTGAAGAAACCATTGCTGCCACCATTCACTAAAACACTATACTAGGCACTTGAAAGCCATCTCTGGATTAAATTACAAAAAGTAGAGTGGAAACCTCTTGCTTTAAGAACTTGCTCAATAAAATGCCAACTTATAGAATCATAAGCTTTCTTGAGATCCAATTTGAAGATGATATTTTGCCTTCTGCAACTTTTATCAATTTCAAGCAGCAATTCCTGAGCCAGTAAGCATTTATCTGTGATATTTCTACCCTGTACAAAAGCAGATTGGTTAGGATTGATACGGTGATGAAGGTGTGGTTGAAATCTTCCAACAATAATCTTACTAATTATTTTGGTGAAAGTGCTAGTGAGACTTATAGGTCTGAAGTCTGTCCAGCTGGTTTTTTGAGTGTCTTTAGGTATTAGAACAATGCTCGTGGCGGCAAAATACTCGGGTAGATCAAAACCAGACAAAAATGAATGAACATCATTAGTAAGATTAGTGCCCACAATATCCCAAGCTTTTATATAAAAGGTTGAAGTGAAGCCATCTGGACCTGCTGTCTTATTACCATCAATACTGTTCAGAGCTTTTAGGATTTCTGCTTCATCAGGTAGCATAGTAAGATTGAGCTGTTGTACATATGTATCATTATCACTAAACACATCGGGTTGGAAAAAGTTAGGAGAGGAGGGATGAGCTGCTAATTGTGATTGAAAATATCTCACTTCACTTTGGGAAATTAATTGAGAATCAGAAATCCATCTACCATCAGATTCTTTACATCTAAGTATTGTATTAATCTGTCTTCAATATTTAATCATTGCATGGAAGAACTTAGTGTTCCTATCACCAAATAAATGTCTATTGACAGCAGCCTTTTGTTTCAAAACAACTCTTCCCTTTCCAAAGTTTGTAAAAGATGAGTTTGTGCCTTAATTAGCTCCTGAGTATGAGCCCATCCCTGATCTTGAATAGCTACCAGAACTTAAACTTTTTCATCAACATCTTTAACTAGTTGAAACACATTGCCAAAACAATGTTTATTGCTAAACCTTAATTAATAAGCCACAGACTTCTGCAATCTCCATAGTTTGACCATAGGATTGATACAAGGACATGGAGTAGTCCAAGCAGTCTTTACCACCTCCAAAAAATTGGAATGCATAGTCCAGACATTCAAAAATCTGAAAGCGGAGAAACTAACACTGGGGAAGAAGGAGATTTGGATTAAAATGGGGGGAGTGATATTATGTTGTTCAGTGAAGGTGATTGACCTGTGTAATAGGGAAGGTATTCAGCCAAGAGTCATTAGCAAGAATTCTGTCAATCCTTTCCAAGAGTGAACCCCTTTGCCAAGTGAAAGGTGATCTAATAAAGCCCATATCAAATAAATTTGCTTTTATCATATTTTGTGAGAATTAAAGCATTGATTGTAAATCAGGAGTTCTTTCACCCATTTTTTCACTAGGATCCCTGATATAGTTGAAGTCCCCACTAATAATCCAATTGGTATTAGTATTAGCACTAATATTCGAATCTGTCCATAAGGAAATTCTGTCAGTATTGGTACACCCAGCAAAGACAAATGTGCAGAATCCAGTGAATTGATCCAACCCAAACTTGAGATTCAAAAATTGATAATTATCAATAATAATATTAGAACTCAATTCCTTCCTACTGAAAACCCAAATTTTGTTATTACAGTTGGAGTGAAACTGAAAACCAGAGAACTTTTTAGTGAATTTGGAGATATTTTTATGCACCATAGGTTCCAACAAAGCAATTAACCACAACTTATGAGTCCTGTTGAGATGTAGGAGTCTATTAAGGGTGCCAGGACTAGCCACACCCCTAACATTCCAACAAAGTAGATTAATCATGATAAATAGCATTACCAGCCCTAGTTAACCTAGGGGAGGGGCTGAGGAGCTTTCCATTCCATTTATGTTTGACTGGGATAAGTTTTGTAATTCTAAAGCATCATTTCTTCTTTTCCTACTTTTTTGTTGAGACCAGACCTCTTCCACTTTATTTTATATGCCTGTTAATACAAATTGAGTATTGTCTTCATTAATAGGGTCCTGTGGAGTTATGAAAGTGTTCCCAGCTTCAGAACTAAAAGGTACAGCTTCCCCCTCAGGAGAGGCACTGACTTGTAAAAGTAGGTGTTGGATTTGTTCTTCCTCATTAGGGGGATCCCTGATTTCAATTACCTGGGTAGGAGAAGAAACAACAAAATGGTGTCCAACATCATCTCTGGTTTGTACAGAATCAGACTGGGTCTGGTCTAGAAAAGGTTCAACCTGGGCTTCTTTTGGATTTAGAGCAGAAATTGGACCAGGTATAGAAACATGTTGCCCAACAGCAGCTCTGGGTTGTATAGCATCTGTCTAGGTTAATCCTTGGAGAGTTTCATCCTGGGCTTCCTTTGGCTTTAAAATAGAATTTGGAACCCCCGGGTTAGGGCCTTGATTACGTGTAACCTGATGAACTGTGTGAAAACGTTGATATGCATTCTTATTTCCCTTATTTGCAAAATTATATGGCCTATGTTCAGGATGTAATCTTAAGCATTGATCCATAGTATGACCAAATATGTGACAGTGTTTGCAGTAAAGTGGTTGATACTCCATCACTATAGGCTGCTAGTACCCATTGTTAGCAGTACCCATCCAAACTCCAACTAGGTAAGGTTGTGTGATATCCCTTTCCACTAGGAACCTAGCATAAGAATATCTGGTGACATTGGCAGATGGCATATCTAGTTTGAGTGGCCTCCCCATAGAGTCAGCAATGTAATAAATAATCTTATGGTTGTTAAAAGGTAACTTGAGATTTGGTAGACTGAACCACACATGGACAATTGGTGGTATTTTAGAAGGATCAAAATCCAAAGTCCTTTTAAGTAATTTCATGGGTTTGCCATCTATCATTATGACTTTTTTGGAGAATATCTGAGCATAATCCTCCTCGAAAGAGAGTTGCAACATGATATGTATGCTGTCAAAAACCCCAATTTTCCAACTACCCAGTAACTTAAAATCATCCACAACCTTCCTTAAGACATCAAGTTTAGGATGTACAAACTGAAATTTTCCAACCAATGTGAATCTATATGGTTCAGATAGTTTAGCCAGCTCCTCCTCAGTGAACAATAAGGCAAGTTTACCTTCCTTCTTAGTGCAGCGCCTAATAAATTCACATTCTGCCTTGCCTTCAATGGCACCATGAAAAATCAGAGGAAACACCAGTTTATCTACAAGAGTGGTTCCTCCCTCCTTTCTAACAATGACTTCAGCAAAAGTACCTCTCCCCATAAAGTTAGGGTTTGGTGAGTTCAGTTGCCATGGCACCGATGTAATAGTAAAACCACATGAAAATTTAAAAAATAGCAAAGCCCGGGAAGGTCCAAAACCCCTTCCCAAGCCAGAGCCAGAGCCTTAATGAGTGAAAGAAGGAAGAAACAAGCTTTCTTCCACCAAACCTGCTCCTGCCGCCCCCCAGTAGACTGCGCCACCAGCAAGATAGTCACCAACTCCATGGAAACCCTAGCAGAGCCCAAGAAACCTCAGACACCATTTTTTTATATGTATCTATGTATATTTATACATACGTATATATGTATATGTATACTTACATATATATGTATATATATATATGTATACATATATATGTATATGTATACATACATATATTTGTATACATACATATATATGTATACATACATATATATATATATATATATATCTATCTATATATATATATATATATATATATATATATAGTCGTATCGTTGTACATTTTCTTTGAAAATTTGAGGGCTGTTATCACTCACTTATAAAACTTTTTTACGTATTTGCGGGTATGATATTTGGTTCACTGCTTGTTGTATTGAAGTCAAGGTAATTTTAAACTTCATTTGTAATTTGTAATCCCTTATCTTTTTTGTTGGTTTCTTTGGATCGAAAAAAATCAAGGGAAATACTATGTGCTTATAAGAAATCCTAAAGCCATTATTTCCAATATTAAATCATTTATTTCTAAATTTGTTGCATACACAATCTCTCAAAAATATGTGGTTGGTCTTGACGGTGTTTGCACGTGGTGGGTGCTGCTTTGTGGTTTTGGTTAAGTGGGATAGTCCCCAACTTGGTGCTATTAAAGTTAATACTGATTGTAGCTTCAAGTCTTTCAATGCACGTGTTGGTGGGTTTTTTCTAACTATATTGGACAGGTTATATATAACTTTTATACTCTCTGTGATTGTGTTAGAGTATCTTACTCTGAAATGTATGTTTTCCTTTAGTTTACTTATTGCGAAGGAGATGAATTTTGGAATTTGATCGTCAAAATGGATTCTTTTTCTGTATTTTGCGGTTGCATTGGGTGTGATATGCGCAATTGACAAAACTAAATCCTTTGGGCAAAGATAATGAAGCTTTTACACTATTTTACTATTACTTGGAATCATATTTTGTGTGAAGCTAACAAACATGCAGATTTTTTGGCAAAAACTGTTGCTTCACTTGGTGGGGTTAAAGTAGGTTTTGAGTCTAACACTAAATTTAATTTACTTATATATAGAGATAAATTAGACTTACCATACATTAGAATTGGTCACATATAATATTAGAGTTGTTTTTTGGTCTTTTTGGGTGTGTTGCACCTCTCATTGAAGGATCAATTAAGCTTTGTTTTTTTTTTTAGTTTTGTATTTGGAATTAGTTGGAACCTCTAACCGGTCTTTGTAAAATTGTTTCTTGATCAACAAAATTCCTTTCGGGTTTCTCTAATATATATATATATATATATATATATATATATATATATATATATATATATATATATATATATATATATATATATAGTTACATTTTCTTCCCTATTGTTCTCTCTTTTTTGAATTCTTGGTTTCCCGGGTTTCCAGCTTTTCTGTTTCTAGTTTAATTTCTTCTTTTGGCTGGATTCTTGAATCATGGCAAGTTCAAATCTTCCCTCTTCTTCAAATCCTAGCAAATCTTTCGTGGAAATTGTTGGTCATGGTAATTCGGATAAGTTGGTTTTTCCTCAAATCTATCATGACTCGGCTGCTGGTAATGGGGATTGTCCATTTATCAAGAAGTGGAAAAGAAAGGAGGCGAACCTGCTTTACTATTTTCAGGCTCTGAAATTTCTACTCTTGTCGAGGCACATAAATGTGCCTTAATTGGGAAGTTTCAATTCGGCCATCCAAAGATGGAGACTATTAGAATATGTTTTGAAGATCTTAAGGTGGTTGGTACTTGGAAGGTTGGATTATTTGATGGAAGGCACATCTTGATTCAACTTCCTAAAGAAGAAGACTATGCCAATCTTTTCTCTAAGAAATTTATTCTTATTGAGGGAAGGTATATGAAAATTCTTAAGTGGTCACCTGATTTTGACCTTATTCTAGAGGCTCCTATAATCCCCATTTGGTATAGGCTTCCAAACTTAAAACTTCGGTTTTTAATCATCGAGTTATATATGCTTATTGGTACAGACTTTGGGAGACCTCTTAAATTGGATATGTCTACTTTTCACTTATCTAGGCCTTCCTTGGCTAGGATTTTAATTGAGAGGGACATTACATTACTCGATGTGGATGAAATTTGGCTAGGCTCTCCTCACAATGGATATTGGCAGCCTGTTATAATGGAACAAAAACTAGTTTACTGTCACAATTGCAAAATGTTTGGTCATTCTAAGGAATCTTGTTTCAAGCTTCATCCTGATCTTAGGCCTTCTTCTGTCAAGAATTCAAAATCTGCTATTAACACTACTTTTGTTCCTTTGAAAGCTGCTGGGGTTTCTGATTTAAATATTCACAATTCTGATTCTCAGTTTGTTGCTAACCCTCCAGGTGCCTATTCGTTGATGCTATGTACTGTTGAAATTACTACTTGTATACCACATTGCCGATCACGAAACTTTTGAATCCAGATCCTAATCTTCTTAAAATTACCGAAGTTGTTATGAATGATGTTCCTTCTACGAGTTGGTTGAACGAATAAAATTTCTCCTGATGATTCTCCCTGTCATTACTGAAGTTCCAACTACTATAAATTTTGCATTGCTACCTGATTATTCTCAACACATGGATGTTTTACCTAAGGCTGTGCAATATCCTGCTATTGCATCTCAGGAGGATTCCGATATTAATGTCTATGCTTTAGCTGCTGCTAATAAAGAGCTAAATGAAAACTGGGTAGTCCAAAATGCTAGGAAAAAGAAGAAGTCCTTGGAACTAAAAAATTTATCTGAACAAAACATTATTCCTGCCTCTTCTGATTCTTTCTTCTCCAGACTTACTAGAGGAGGCAGAGCTAGTCATGATTGAATTTCTATGCTGGAACATTAGGGGAGTGGCCAACCCTGGCTCCCATAATAGGTTATTAAACTTTAACAGGGTCCATAAATTATGGGTTATTGTTCTTCTGGAGCCTCTAGTTAAATCCAATTTTGACAGATTTACTAAGATTTTTGTTGGTTATAACTTTATAACTAATTGTTCTAACAAAATTTGGATGCTGTATAGAAAGGAATTGAAAATTGATGTTCTTCAAGATCACTCTCAATTCCTTCATATTCATTTTGAATTGGATCAGTTTAAGGGCTTTGCTTCTTTTATTTATGCTACATCCTCTTCTGCTGGAAGAGCTAATCTATGGTCTCAATTATTGCATATTAGCCATCATATGAATGAAGGTTGGATTGTTGGAGGTGATTTCAATTGTATTGTTCATCCTAGTGAAAAAAAGGGTGGAAGAACTCCTAATCTTCGATCTATGTTAAATTTCTACGATAATATGCAATCTCGTTGCCTTATTTGATCTTGGTTTTGAAGGTTCTTCTTTTACATGGAGAACAAGTTCTATTTATGAAAGACTTGATAGGATTCTTGCTAACAAATTATGGCTAAATTTGTCCCTATTTCTTAAGTTCACCATTTGGCTAGATTGGGATCCGACCATTCTCCTTTGTTGATTAAATTTTCTGTTCTGCCTGGGTCTAATAAGGGGAGTTTCAGGTTTCTTAATGTCTGGTCTACACATCCAAATTGTTGCAATATTATTAAAATTGCTTGGAATTCTCAAGTTAGTTCCTCCTATGTTAATCCTCTTCAGAAATTATGGCAGTTACAAAAAAGATTGGCTAAGGCTCTAACTCACTGGAATTGGAATGAATTTGGGAATATTAATTCTAATATTATTAATGCTTTGAACAGCTAGTTTCGAATTAGAAGTGGCTATTGAGGAAGGTAGAGAATCCGAACATTCTCTTTTAGAAGCTAATGAGAAGTTGAGGCTATGCCTTAATGCGGGAAGAGTTATTTCTCGAACAAAAAGTAGCTGTTAATTGGTTTCTTCATGGAGATAGAAATTCAAAATTCTTTCATGCTATCATCAAGTATAGAAGATCAATTAATGCAATTCTGAAAATTAAGTCAAACAATAATAATTGGTTGTTCACTCCTAAGGATATTGCAGAAGATGTGGTGTTCCATTTTCAACAAATATTTGCTTTCAAGCCGATTAATTCCTCTTTGTTTAATTCTCAACTTATAGAATCTAGTATTAATCCTGAAGATGAGAATAATCTGACTATGGTATCAGATGAGACTGAGATTTATGCAGCTATTAATTCCATGGATGGTAATAAAGTTGTTGGACCAGATGGATTCACAACCCACTTCCATAAATCATTTTGGGATATTATAAAGTTAGATGTTGTTGCTGTTGTAAACTGTTTTTTTCAAGGATTTGATCTTCCAAAGTACTTTGTTTCTTCTTCAATTGCTTTGATTCCTAAAGAGAAATTTAAAACTTCTTGGCATGATTTCAGACCAATTTGCTTAACTTCCACTTTTTGATAAATTATCAGTAAAATAATTGTTGCAAGGTTACAGCCTCTGTTGGAAACTTTAGTTTCTGAAAATCAATCTGCCTTTATTAAAGACAGATGCATTAGTGACAATGTTCTGTTGGCTCAAGAGTTGATAGCTGATATTGATAAACCTTGTAGAGGCTCCAATATAATTATTAAAGCTGGATCTTACTAAAGCTTTTGACTCTATTAGTTGGTCCTTCATTATCAATGTGCTTTCTGCAAGAGGGTTCAGTCTTGATTTTTGTAACCTGATTTCTAGGTGGCTGGAGAATAATTATTATAGTGTTTTACTTAATGGTGGCCGTCATGGATTCTTCAAGGTCGGTAGAGCGATTAAGCGAGGGATCCACTATCTCCTTATATATTCATTTTGGCTTTTGATTATTTTTCAAGAATGATTAATCGGTCCTGACTTGCTCATCCTTACACTCGGTTCCAGCACAAATCTAATATATTGGTTAGTCATCTAGCATATGCCGATGATGTAATCATCTTCTCTAATGGCGACAAGGGTTCTATAAGATGTATGATGAAAATGTTGGAGAACTTTGAAGTTGTTTCTGGGATGGTCTTTAATAAAACTAAATGTAAATTTCTTGCCAGTTCTAAAATATCTTCTCTGGTCAGGAATTGGATTCTTGATACTACAGGCTTTAAGGAAGCTAGTTATCCTCTTGTTTATTTCGGATTTCCTTTAATTAAAGGCAGGAGAAAACTTTCTCACTATGATGATGTGGTTACTAAGGTTTCTTCTCAAATTCAAAGCTGGACTAATACATTTCTATCTAATGGTGCAAGGATTACTCTCTTAAAAATCATTTTAACAACATTCCCTTTTTACACTCTCCAAATGGTGAGAATGAAGAAAAGCACTCATAAAATGTTATCTACTATCTTCAATAAGTTTTTATGGGAAGGCCATCATAAGCAATTACATTGGACTAATTGGGATAAATTATGTAAACCCCTTGCATGTGGAGGTTTGGGATTTAAAAACTTTCAGCATCTTTCATTCTCTTTCTATTGTAAACAATGGATTAAATTTAGGTCCAAGAACTCTCTTTGGGCTAACTTCATGCATGGCAAATATTGCTACAACAAACACCCTATTCAAGTTCAACCTAAACTAGGAGATACAAAGACTTGGAAATAGCCTTTAAAAGTTAAGTTACAGGCTGAAAAATTGTTTGTTTGGGAAGTTGGTAAGGGGGAAATTGATTTGTGGCTTGATACTTGGCTCTTCAATGATTCCCTTCAAGCTCAATTTTCTAACTCGTCTAATATTCATAAAATCTCTGATTGTTGGACCCAAAATTGTTGGGACATTTCCAAACTCTGCTCTGTTGTCAACTTGGAGACTCAATCTAAAATATTATCCATCCCCATCCATCCTTCTAAGGATGACAGAATTATTACTAAAATTCATAATGGCCAAAGTCTCTCCAAATATATTTATCACAATTGTTTTAATTGGTCTATGATTGATTGGGGTGAGAAGATTTGGAGCAAATATTTATCCCCTTCTATGTCATTTTTCTGTTGGCGATTACTCATAAAGTTATTGCCCACTGATGATATACTTAAGCTCAAAGGTATTTGTGGTCCATCTATTTGTCAATCTTGCTTCTTGAATGAGGAATCTATCAATCACCTTTTCTTACATTGTCATGATGTACAAGACATCTGGTTTTCTGTCTTAAATCATATTGGCCTTACTTCTCAATTCTGTTGTTGGACCAACATTTAATGCTGCTGGATGGACTGGAAATGTTCAGCATTATTTTATATCCCTCTAATTATTTTCCGGTTCATATGGTTCGCAAGGAATGATACTATATTTAATGGGAAGCCCTTCTCTTCTCAAACCATTGTGAAAAATTGCTTATCTTTTGTTGAGAAGCTTAATAATTACAAGACTAGATCCAACGAAACCCGCTCGCTATGTATACCGGAATTCGATTAGTTATGTGGAGGAAACCAAGTTCTCCTTGGATCAAAATCAATACGAGATGGGAGTTTCAAATTTCCCGATGCTGGAATTGGTGGAATTTGTAGAAACCATAAAGGACATTGTTTATGGTGTTATTCAGCTCCCATTATTGCTAATTCTATTCTTGAAGCAGAAACTTTGGTACGTTCTATTGGGACTGAAAATTGCCATTCATCTCAATCATTCTTTTATTCACATAGAGATGGATTCCTTGCAACTTCTTCAAATTTTTCTGCATCAAATTGTTGTTCCATGGGATCTACAGATTTGGATAAATATTATCCTCAATATGACTACTTCCTTAAATATCATCTGGAGCCATATCCTAAGAGAAGGGAATAAACCTGCTAATTGGCTTGCTTCAAGAGCATCTTCTTCTAAAGATATCTTTTGTGGGTCCTTCATGGGTTTGATCTTTCTTCTTTTAATGGTTTTAGTTCTCTTTTACATTGGGATTTGATAAATCTACCTCATGTTAGATGTAAAGTTTCAGCCAAAGCTTAATAAGATTTTCTTTTTTTGCTGAAAAATATATATATATATATATAGTTAAATTTTATTATTTATTCAAAAAGTTAAAATAGTGATATTTTTCATGTTATATAAAAGATTTGAGAGGTATAAATATAAAACATAAAAAATTAGATGTTAATTATGTAAATATATATCAATTGAGTGGTTTGCATGTATTGGATCCTAAATTTTCTTCGGAAACCCACCCCTAGAGTTTGAGCATTTAAGGAGAGAAGTGAGAGAGAGAAAGAGAGAAAGAGAGAGAGAGATAGAGAAAGAGAGAGAGTCGGGAAATAATTTTCAAGTGTCAGAACCCTCAAGTGTGAGGAACTAAAAGTCACAGGATCCAAAAGTCTCTTTATTGATTTAACAACCTCCTATTTATATGGATACAAATACATGTACACATAGAACAGTTTTCATAACTGTCTCAAAAAATTGAATTCCAATTACATGGTAATGAGTAGTAAATGGTGGTGTCTAGTCGATTGCCCAAAGCGTTGAGTCTAGCCAACTGTGTCACTCATCAGTCGTGTATGTGTGTCGGTGTCGGCGCTATTTTGGGTGTGGAATTGCCCTTTGGAAGCTGTCGGTCACCGAAATCGGAATCCCGTCGCACGCTTCGGAAGGACACTTTAATTTACACACACACACACACACACACACGATATATATATATATATATATATATATATATATATATATATATATATATATATATATATATATATATATATATATATATATAAGTTTATAAAAATATGAAATCAAACCGACCCCATATTTTTCATAGTTTAAATGAAAGAGCACTATACCTCAAGACCTGTATCTATCCCGAAAGATAAATACAAGACTCGAGGGTGAGGCCCGACCAAATAAACTAAGAAATATATGGCTTACGTTTGGTTTGTGAAACCATTTTTTATTTGTCGATAAGTTCCCCTATTTAATACGAAGAATTAAATAGGGTTTATATTAAGCTGGGTTTTGAAAAATTCCCTATAAGGGGAAGCCCCTATAGTTAATTGCATCTTAAATGACTGAGGTCACTTAAGAAAACTCTCAATTTAAATCAAGAAAGATATTTTTACGAATTAACTTCAAAAGGCTGAAGATTCTTTAATGAAATGTGATAATCGAAGTCCAATAGGTGAAACGTTCAAATTTTGGAACAATTAGTGTAAAAATCTAAAGGAGGAAGAAATAGGGAAGACCACAGATCCAAGAAGGAGGCCTGGTGAATTCTTAATCTATCCTATTATTTGGCTCAGTTTAGGTAGGTAAGTTAGTTAGTGTTTACTCCTTACAGTTTTATTAAATAGGGCTTACATTCACTTGATACCTATCATATGAATAGCCTGGAAGATATGATGATTTACATCATATCAGATGACAACCTCAGAATCCTAAGATGAGTTAGGGCTTATATTTCGCAGCAGGGCTGCGTAAATACCTAAAAGATCAAGTGAGGATTTATGCTTCGCCAGACAAGCAACCACGAAGTCCTATGGCTTGTTATTTAATTCTACTTTATCACAGGCATTCCTGGTCATCCAACGAGACGTCTTAATTTTAGTTACAATTG
Source organism: Papilionanthe hookeriana x Papilionanthe teres (assembly GCA_022702705.1). NCBI lineage: Eukaryota > Viridiplantae > Streptophyta > Magnoliopsida > Asparagales > Orchidaceae > Papilionanthe > Papilionanthe hookeriana x Papilionanthe teres. Next base: position 87,721,165 of record CM040423.1, on the reverse strand, counting down.
CAAGTCTTATTTTGTTTGTGATTAAATTTTGAGTTGTTTAACATGTGGGGTTCAATAATTTTTACAATTTAAAAGTATGAGGGACAGTAAAGCGAGAGAACTACACTAAATAAGAGTATATGTTGTGGATAGTAAAATAGGTAAATAACCAGGCATGTATATGTGCCATGGAAAGTAAAGCATGTAAACAACCAAGAATGCGTATGACAACCGAGAATGTATCTGTATGTACTGAAAAGTAATTTAGGCGAACAACTCAGGCATGTATATATATGTACTGAAAAGAAAAGCAAGAAAACAAATCAGTCATGTATATATATGTACTGAAAAGTAAAACAGGAAAACTAAACAAAACAAGTGTGTGTGTGTGAACGTGTATGTGTAGGTGATGTGAATGTGTCACGTACATGTGATGTGAATGTGTATATGTATGTGATGTGAATGTGTATGTGGTAACTGAAAGGTATGCAAGAAGAATCAAAAAGTAAAAAAGATGGTCTCGTAGGAGATCTGAAAGTGAAACTGCGAAGAAAACTCGTAGGAAATCCGTAGAAACAAATTTGTAATGAAAAATCGTAGGAGATATGTAGAAAACATTGTATGAAAAAAAAACACGAGAAACAAAGGACTATGAATGTGGGAGGACCGTAAGTGCGATGGCGCAGAGGACTCAGAGCTGTGTTGTATATCCCACCTTAAGTGCTAACTACCAGACCGACAACCTGCGGAAGGCAGTCCTAATTCGACCTGAATAGTCAACTGTGGACCTTTGTAAATTTTTCACACATTTCAGTTCGGATTGCATGCAAGTGAAAAAGTAGGTAAATAGGCTGTTTTGTTATAGAGGTAATTTTGTATTTTGATAAATATATATGTATATTTTATAAAGTAATGTTATCCACAGGTCGACTACCTTAATCGAAATAGGACTACTAGCAACCTAAGGGTGACAGTGGAAGATACCCCAAGGATGGGTGAATAGTATCAGTAAATTCCTTCATCTACCCCCTCCGGGGTCTCTGAGTCAGGAGATACTATTCTAGAATTTTCTCGTACCCCTCCTCTACGCACTGTCATCATCATCCTCCCTCAACCATCCTACTTACAGCCTTGTTTGATGGACCCACATATAGCTAAAGGCTATACATGTGCACTCATGTTTTCTACATAAGCACGTTACTTAGGCCAAGAAACAAGAAGAGCCAAAGGACAGGGAGCAAGAAAGAGAAAGAGGAGAAAACAATTCACCTAAATTAATGTCGTGAAAGAGGTGGGTCATTTCTAAAAAAAAAGACATCAAAGACATATAAGCTAGAACTCTCCCAACATGGTGCAGAGAGGTAGCTGTAAGACATATAAAAAAGGTAGGCTAAGCCCCTCCAACATGGTGTAACGGGTAGCTGTGAAAGGCAACAAGACCAAGCCCTTAAATGACTAAGAACAAGGATGCAGAAGTCTTAAATCCTTTCATGTGCATAAAGTCATAAAGAGAAAGATGATTTCACAAATAAAGAAATGTAGTGAGTGAAGTGGTGTATGTATATGATGTGTAAAATGATGTAGGAAGTGGGATAGTGTAAGACTTGAGGCAATGTGGCATGTAGGGTGATGTGGTGTAGGGATGTGGGCTAATGTAGCATATGATGTGATATAGGGTAATGTAGTATTTGAAGTGATGTAGTGTAGGGATGTGAGATAATGTAGCATATGATGTGATGTAGGGTAATGTAATATAGGGTAATGTAGTGTAGGGATGTGAGATAATGTAGCATATGATGTGATGTAGGGTAATGTAGTATATGGGGTAATGTAGTGTGGGGATGTGAGATAATGCAACATATGATGTGATATAGGGTAATGAAGTATATGAGGTAGTATAGTGTATGGATATGAGATAATTTAGCATGTGATGTGATGTAGGGTAATGTAATATAGGGTAATGTAGCATAGGGATTGTGATAATGTAGCATATGATGTGATGTAGGGTACTGTATTATATGGGGTAATGTAGTGTAGGGATGTGTGATTATGTAGCATATGAGGTGATGTAGGGTAATGTAGTATATGAGGTAGTATAGTGTATGGATGTGAGATAATGTAACATATGATGTGATGTAGGGTAATGTAGTATATGAAGTAATGTAGCATGTGGTGTGTAAAGCGATGTAGCATGTGGTGTGTAAAGTGATATAGGAAGTGAAGCAATGTAGAATGTAAGGTAATGTAGAATGTAATGTAGAATGTGGGGTAGGGAATGTGGTGATGTAAGAGTAAGGAGTGAAGTAATGTGTGGTGTGTGGTAATGTAGCAAGCGAAGTAATTTAGGATGTGATGTAAGATGTGGAGTAATGTAGGAAGTGAAGCAATGTGACTTGTGATGTGGTGAGGTAGTGTATCATGTAGGGGCAATGTGGTGTAGGGTAATGTGGCGTAGTGATATAATGAGTATGATGATGTAGGTTTTGTAGGATAACGTAATGTATAGGTTGTGGGTTATGTAAGTGGTGTAGTAACGTAATGCAAAAGAAGACGTATAAAATCAAAACTAATAAATAATGTAGGAAAACCGAATTTGATTGAGAAAAATCAGGCAGCATAACGACATAAAGAATTGAATTTTTTACACCTGCAATTTGCTTAAAAGAAGTGTCACAAGCATGTATATATATGTAATATTCAATATTTCCACCAATTTTGAGTTTCCCACATTCGAAACAACATGAAAGTGAAGTGACATGAGCATATGACACCATCCCAAGCATATTAAACAAGTAGGAGAGCATGTATAAGAATGTAAAGGCACTCAACATGAGTATGTGAGTCAAAGGCAAACTGAGCATTAATAGTATTTCCCAACTTTCTCCATTTTTGAATGGGTAAACATGCCACCTCTTTTTCTTTCTTTTTTCTCACTTAAAAGAAATTTAAATGATGCTTAATAATGTAAATTTTAAGTGAGGGCAGCAAGGGAACATTTAAAGTAAACTTGCATGGTTACCACCCATGCAATTCTCAACATAGGGGCAACAAAACAGCACTTAGAACCAACTTACCATAGGCCAAATCAAGTATATTTTGCATAGTGTCGACAAGGAAGTAATCCAAATCAATTCAAAATAAGTGCAAAGTGTAGATTTTCACTTAATAGTTGCATAGGAACATGACACTCTCTCATATGTACAATAGACATCACCAAAATGGGCTATAGGTATCCATGTAGCAATGGCGAACATTTCCAATCAAGTATTTGATGCTCATAGTAACTTTCATAAGAAATACATGCAAGCATTTGAAAAATAAAGTGAAGTAAAGGTGGAGTGTAATGTGAAAAGTGCACTTCATGTATGTCATATGTAAACACCTGAAAACTATGGGATGACTTGTATGAAAAACTGAGCTTTGAATTTCTACAAGTAAAACATGATTTCTGTGCATAGAGTAAGGTGAAACATATCTGGAATTATAGCTTTAATGTTGCATATGTGAGTACATGTTGAAATAGATGAGAAATAATTATAGGCGTGTTCAAATTTTGGTGTTTCATGAGTGAACATGTTTGAATTTGAAAATTGTATGTAACTTCAACAAATTTATTTTCATGTTAGCTAGCCATCACCAAGCAATAATAAGGCATGAAATGAGGTAGGAAATGTGTGAAATTAAAGCTTAAGTATTGTATATATGAATACCTAGTGAAATAGGTGAGAAATTAACATATATAGCCTCATTCCCAGGTGTTTCAAGTAGTGCCATTTTCAAATCCGAAAATTGCATATAATAAACTAATTATCCCATGTTTCAAAAGGGTGAAGCCCCAAGCTCAAAGTATTCTAAACAACATAAAGTATGCAAACCATCCTTTTCAAATATTATGTATTGAAGCTTGGGAAGTGACCCGACCCGCAATTTTGCAGTAAGTTAACTTCCAAAAGATGACCAAAAACTTGACCCAATTTATAAATAGCGACTAGTGTGAAAAAATCTTAAATGATATAAAAAATGAAAAATATTTTACACACTAGGGGTACTACGCAAGTATATGTATCGTTTCAAGTAATATAGAGTTTTCTTTAAAAACCCTAGTATCGATCCCACGAGGAAGTGAAGTAAGAGGTCTTTAGTAAAATTCTAGTCTACTACTATTAGTCCTTAGAATGTCGATTAAAATTGTGTTTTATCTATCAACTACTCCTAAATGCAAGTGTTAAATGTAAAGATAGTAACTACAACTAAGTGCAAATAATAATTCTAAGGATAACCCTTTTTGGATGAATTGGTTTAGAGAATTTTGAGATATTAAAAACTCTTATTCTTATGTAATGAAATGGATAATGTATAGAAATGAGATGCATTCAATATCGTATGTGCCAAATAAGAGCAATCCTATTCTTTACCCTTTGGTCCAGGCATAAAGAACATTGACTAATCCTATGCTTGTTTACTGAATCTACGGCTAGGCTGGGAGGATACCGACTCTCACTTCGGAGCTCCCACTTTCCCCTCACCTGAGGGCTAAAAATCTACACTTCAGCACCCAAATGATAGGACCGAATGAGGATTTTAGCCTGTCACTCTAAAATCTCCAATTCTAGGCCCGATTAATATTATTTCCCTATTTATTTGCACTCAACTGCCATGAACTTGACCATCCATGGAATTTGAATGTGGTTCCACTTAGTTGAGAATTACACCGCCCTTTCGTGTCAATGCAATTACAACAAATTTTAACACTACAACGAGCTCTTTTTGTAATGTAAATGACGTGCAAGTAAAAACCATCACATTTATAATTAAATTTACTTCTATCATGCATCACAAAATCCTAAACAAGATTTCTACTCATTACAAAAAAAATGTAAAATGAAAATAATGGTATAATCTTCTCATGTCACTATTTTCAAAGAAGAAGAAATAGTAAGAGAGATGCGTCATAAAGCATGAAGAAAATACAACAGAAACTTCATTTAACCAAAGCAAATCCACTAGGTAATTGTTTACAAAATTGTAAGATAATAAAGAGCAATACTTAGCTTTTTCCATTTGAAAGAAAGACGAAGATCTCTCCCACAAAGTCTCCCGGTGATCCATGCAATGCTATCGAAATCCCTTACAAATTCTCTCAAAATCTCCTCTCCAATCTCTCCAAAAGGGTAGAAATCTACATTTCTACTTCTATTCTAAAATCCCTAAACATTCTACAAGTTTTTCCTAACATTCCTCTCTTTTTTCTCTTCTTTTTTCTTCAAAAATTCACTAATTTAAAGAGTGTGGACAAATTTCTAAGAGTTCCCATAAGCACCTCTTCAAAAAAGCGTTCAAATACGTCAAATTTTGGCCCAAAGCCGCCAAAAGTCGGTCTAGAACCTTCCCCGGCGCTGTCGGCAGGTTCAAGGTCGCTGTCGGTGAGATTTTCGGGCATTTTTCGATGCTTTCTAGAAAATCTCACCGTTGGCGATATCGTGGCTGCCGTCGGCTAGCAGACTGCTGCGCAGCTCCACCGATTCGCTCCGTTTTAGCTCTGATTCGCCCGTTTTAGTTGCGTTGCTTTTGTAATAGATAACCCTACAAAATAAGCATAAAACAACCTTTCTTTAAAGTGTAATATCATTCAAAAATATGCAAGAAGTGTAAAAGAGATTAAGCATTAAAAGACTTATCAAAAGGTGTCAGGGCAGAATTTCATTTCTTGCTCATTTTTGTTCCAAATTGTACCGTTTTTGCTCCTTTTGCTCGAATTACCATTTCCTATTCCTAAAACCAAAAATCATACAAAATTCCTTCCTTTAAAGTGCAATATCATAAAAATAAGTAAAATGATATAGCAAAAAGTGTATACATTTTAGGTGTGTCAAAATCCCCCAAACTTAACTTTTACTTGTCCTCAAGTAACCCTTTTACTACATAAAAATATAACTCAAGGCAATGTACTTTTTCACCTGTAAGACACTAAAATTTTTCATTTAAAAGAATATATTGGTTAGACTTTTAGAAAGAAATTCAGTAACTTGGGTTATTGCTACGAGTATAATAATATTCAGCAATCAAGTCTGAGTTCTAGTCTTCTATTTATTTTAAGATAAACCATAATTTGTTACATTAAGAAAGCCTTGAGAGATTATGTGAAAAAGGAGTTCATGCAAACTTCATCAGAATGTAGGCCATTACTTTAAATATAAATTCAAAAAATGAAATCAAGTTCTCCCTTTAGGGTGACTCAAGTGAAGCCAATTTTTGATTAGGCATCTCCTCAAGCTTCTCATAAATATTTTTCTTTCTTTTTTTTTCTTTTCTTTCGGGATCATTTTCAATCCCTTTTTTTTCACTCTCTTTTCTTTTTCTCTTTTTTTTCTCCTTTTTTTTAATGAGGATTACTATATCTGGAGAGCCTGTAATGATTTTGAACTTTACTCTCCTCTTTATAAAGTTCAAACTTGAAACACATCCTTACTTTATAATTAGGTATGAGCTTTAATAATCATCATAAATTCACAATCTCTTCTTAGCACACAATACTTTAAGTCTCTTAACATTTTAAATATATAGTTTTCTTTACTTGAAATAGTTAACTATAATCAAATTCATTCATACCAAATATCTTATCATTATAAAATTAACTTTTATTACTAAAAACATTCATCCAATCCATCCATAATATTCAACTAAAATAAAAAGATCTAGTCATCTCAAGCGAGGTTCAACTGCCAGAAGTTATGCTAATAATTTTTTAAAATATAACAATTGAGAACAAATAAGAGTTAACATTTTTCTTCTTCCCAAACTTAAATTTCAAAAATATTTTGTAATTAATTCCATAAAATATAGCAGGAAGAAAAAGTAAAGGTTAAATCTACTTACTACTACAACATCCTATCAAGTTCATATACATGCATAATCAGGATAGAATGACTGCAGGAGAAACTAAAACTAACCTAAAACATGCTTGTAATAAAATTACACTAAAAGGAAGTATTTTCACATTAAAATTTTATTTTTCTTCCTACCCCTAAACTTAATTTTTAACATATATAGCATTCAGTACAAAAAATATAAGCAAGAAGAAAACAATTTAGAAATTCTATCTACCACAAATGTCTATCAAAACCATTTACAAGTATTTATTAGGATGTAATAATATGCAACAAAAAGTAAATCTAAACTAATCATGACAGAATGAAATTAACTAAAACAAATTCTAACTAGCATAACATGTATCAAGATGGGAATATAAGGATGTTCTTCAAGACCAAAATAAAGTTGTAACCCAAACATAATCACACATAAGATAAATGAGGTCAATTCTTCCATTAACTCATCACATCACATTAATTTACTTCAAATTTCTAACGAAATCACTAAACTAATAAATTAGGTACATTTTAAATGGTTTTATAGATTATAATCCCAAAGATAAGATTACCCCTGATATATTGGCTCATAGGCACCAATCTCAGTTATCACCTAATCCTTATAATTAAGCACCTCTAACAGTTATAAAGATAGTGTAAAATCATCCATATGGTGTTCATCAAATAGGTTTGTGACTCCTACCTAATGAAAATAAAGTTTTAGAAAGGAAGTAACAAATTAAAATAGAACTATCAATGTTCAAAATTCATGATTTCTCTTGTAAAACTCAAGTTTGGGTGAGGCCCAATTCACAATGGACTCATTAATCCAACTATTACAAGAGAACAAGTCTAGCAATAATAAGAAGTTAAGGAATCACCTCCCTCATGACACACATAGATCAAATCAAACTACTAACAATTCAAACATCTACCAATCATCAATCAAACTTAACAGTCCATAATGACACATAAAGATCAATTCTATCCACTTTAAATCAAACACAATACAACACTAACAATCATGACTCTCAAGCACAATAAATCAAAGCACATTGATAACTATGGGTTACCTCCCATAAAGCGCTTAGTTTTAACATTGCAGGCCCAACAAATGATTTCACCTGGATCAAAATTCCATTTAAGTGATTCTCGATCAATTGCCCAATCTTTTTCAGATCTAGAAATTCCAATAAAATCCTCAAATTGTAATTTTTCCTTCAGCTCTTCCTTTTCAGATGGATTTATATCATTATTCATCATATTACTTTCTAGATCTAATATTCTTCTATTGGTTTTCTGAATTTGCATATTAATATCATCCTTGAAATTTATAAGAAATGGATCTTTATAAGATACTTCAATATCTCCCAAACTTTGGATCAGATTCTCTTTAGATAATTCAGATTCAGGATTAAATTCTTCTATGTCACTGTTATGATTCAAGTTATCTTCCAATTCTTCTGCTTTATAATTATTAAATGATGGAGGATCTATCATAGTAAAGGAAAAAGGTTTTTCTACTTCCTTAGGAATTTCTTCCAATGGTCTTCCAATATCCTTATCCTCTTTTCTCAACTCAAAGTTCTTTTGAAATTTATCCTCAAATTCTCTTCCAAGTCCTAGTTCAATAATTTTATCTTGTTCATCATTCAATTCAGGTTTTTCTTGTGTTTGAGTTGCATCTAAAGATATAAAGACCGGTTGTGTAGATGAATTCCCTAAATTGATAGGCTTTAAAATTGTATGGGGTACAACCATCTTAAGTTCATGAGATCTTTCAATAGATGGATTTAAAAGTTTACTATTTTTGGTAGCGTCTATCATTTCAAACCTCTCTTGAACATACATACAGTCTTCTTTAACAATGTTTTCAACTCATCATGAAAGTCTATTTCAACCTCATCTGTTATCTTACTCTCAAAACTTTCTTGGAAATGGTCTTTACTTAGATAATCAATTTCATCTATCCAAAAACAATCATCATCTTTTCTATTAGCTAGATATTTCATAGTCCTTAATACATCAAAAGTGACTTCATGGTCATTAATATTCATAGTAAACTCTCCTTTTTGCACATCTATCATAGTTTTTCTAGTAATAAGGAAAGGTATCCCTAAAATAATTGGAATTTCTTTATCTTTCTCCATTTCTAATACAATAAAGTCCAAAGGAAAGATAAATTTATCCACTTTAACAAGCACGTCCTCTATAACTCCTTTTGGATAAATTATAGATTGATCAGCTATCAGAAGGGTCACAGTAGTGGGAGAAATATCGACTAAACCTAACCTTCTAAATATAGATAGAGACATCACATTAATGCTCACTCCTAAATCACATAAAGCTTTTCCACAAAATCTTTTTCCAATTGCACAAGGAATTGTAAAGCAGCAAGGATCTTTAAGTTTTCGAGGAAAATTTTTCTGAAGTACACCGCTGTACTCCTCACTTAGTACAACTGTCTCGTAATCCCCAAATTTCCTTTTTTTGTTTAATATCTCTTTAATAAACTTTGCATAACTTGGCATCTGTTCCAAAGCTTCAGTGAAAAGTATATTTATCGTAAATTTCTTATGTACTTTCATGAAATTTGAAAAATGTTTATCCAACTCATGTTGTTTAAGTCTTTAAAGAAATGGAGGTGGTGGTCTTTCCAAACTAGTTGTAGTTGGAGATATTAATTTTTCTAGATTTTTAGAAACATGTTCTTCAGGTTTTTTAGTTTCCTTTATTTTTCTCATAACATCTTCTCTTTTCTAACCACATCCTCTATCTCTCTTCCACTTTTTAATTGGACAATTTTTACTTGTTCATTAGTGTTCTCTTTAGAGTTGATCTCAATGTTGCTAGGAAGTGCTCCTTGAGGTCTATAGCTAAGTGAATTAGCAAATTGTCTCAGTTGATTCTCTATGTTTCTAATCGCAGCATTTTGACTTTGCAACTGGTTTCCCATTTGCAATACCACTTCTTCCATAGGCATCTTCTTATCCTCAAATTGTTGATCATCGTTAGAGTCCAGTGGATATGAAGGTCTACAGTTTGTGTTCCCCTGATTATTCCAACTTCCATTAGGATTTGCATAATTACTTTCCCATTGTTGGTTTCCACCATCAGTAATATGATTCCATTTAAATTTAGGATGGTTCTCCCAACATGTGTTGTAAAAGTTAGAATATGGGTTGTTTATGGTATTTAAAGTCTCATATAATAAATTAGAATCAATTATATGCTCTAATGAACTTTCCTCACTTACAGGAGTAAATTGAGGTTGGTTCATTACAAATTGGTCCAACTTCCTTGATATTCCAGCAACCTGAGATGCAAGAATTGCAATCGCATCAGTATCATGAACACTAACTACATCTTTATGATTTACCCTTGCAGAGGGCCATTGAAATTCATTTGTAACAATTTCTTCAATTAACTCATACGCTTCATCAAATTGTTTTGACATTAATGATCCACCAGTGGCAACATCAATTATAGACTTAAGGGATCCTACTAACCTATTATAACAAGTTTGAATGATTAACCAATCGGGCAGAGCATGGTGTGGACACTTTCTTAGGAGTTCCTTAAATCTTTCCCAGGCTTCGTATATTGATTCCCCTTCATACTGACAAAAAGAGATAATATCATTTCTAAGTTTACTAGTCCTTGAAGGTGGAAAATATATAGCTAAGAATTTCTGAGTTAACTCCTCCAAATTTTTAATAGAGCCACGTGCTAACGAGTATAACCACATTTTAGCCTTATCCCTTAGTGAGAAAGGAAAAATCCTTAGTTTAACAGCATCGTCTGACATTCCGTTATAACGAAATGTAGCACAAAGTTCTAGAAAATTTGATAAGTGTAAATAAGGATCCTCCGAAGGAGTTCCTCCAAATTGATTGTTCTGCACTGGTTGGATAATCTCAAGATTTATTTCAAACAAATAAGCTTCTACGACAGGATTTTGTATACTTGAGCGAATTTCATCTGTCGTAGGATTTACGTAATCCCTCAATAAAGTATGATGATTTTCCATGTTATTATCTTGAAAATTTTCCATTTCCATTTCTAGTTTTTCAATTCCTTTCTGTATTTTTATTTTTTTATTTTTTTCAAACTCGGGATCACAAAGCACATGTCCTGCAGATCCTTTGTTTCGCATACGTAACACAATAAACAATACATTAACAATTAAACAAATAACAGATGAAATATATTCAATACAACAAAACATTTTCACGAACACCTTGTTTTTCACACAAACAGTTTTTTCACAACACGTTTTCATATAAAAACACTTTTCACACAAAAAAATTTTTATGGCACTATAGTTTTCCAAGTCTAAGCCTAATTACTTTAACTAAGATTCTCCTAAAGTTCTTACCAAATCTTCCCCGGCAACGGCGCCAAAAACTTGACCCGACCTGTAATTATGCAGTAAATTAACTTCCCAAAGATGGCCAAAAACTTGACCCGATTTATAAATAGCAGCTAGTGTGAAAAAATCTTAAATGATATAAAAATTGGAAAATATTTTACACACTAGGGGTACTACGCAAGTATACTTATTGTTTCAAGTAATATAGAGTTTTCTTTAAAAACCCCTGTATCGATCCCACGAGGAAGTGAAGTAAGAGGTCTTTAGTCAAATTCTAGTTTACTACTATTAGTCCTTAGTTAGGAATGTCGATTAAAATTGTGTTTTATCTAGCAACTACTCCTATATGCAAGTGTTAAATGTAAAGATAGTAACTACAACTAAGTGCAAATAATAATTCTAAAGATAACCCTTTTTGGATGAATTGGTTTGAAAAATTTTAAGATATTAAAAACTACTATTCTTATGTAATGAAATGGATAATGTATAGGAATGAGATACATTAAATATTGAATGTGCCAAAAAGGAGCAATCCTATTCTTTACATTTTGGTCCATGTATAAAGAACATTGACTAGTCCTATGCTTGTTTACTGAATTTGCGGCTAGGCTGGGAGGATACTGACTCTCACTTCGGAGCTCCCACGTTGCTAACAATCTACACTTCAACACCCAAATGATAGGACTAAATTAAGGATTTTAGCCTATCACTCTAAGATCTCCAATTCTACGCCCGATTAATAATATTTCCCTATTTATTTACACTTAACTCCCATGAACTTCACCATCCATGGAATTTGAATGTGGTTCCACTTTGTTGAGAATTACACTGCCTTTTTGTGTCAATGCAATTACAACAAATTTTAACACTACAACGAGCTCTTTTTGTAATGTAAATGAAGTGCAAGTAAAAACCATCACATTTATAATTAAATTTACTTCTATCATGTATCACAAAATCCGAAACATGATTTCTACTCATTACAAAAGAAAATAAAAATGAAAATAATGGCATAATCTTCTCATGTCACTATTTTCAAAGAAGAAGAAAGAGTAAGAGAGATGCGTCACAAAGCATGAAGAAAATACAATAGAAACTTTATCTAACTAAAAGAAATCCACTAGGTAATTGTTTACAAAATTATAAGATAATGAAGAACAATACTTAGCTTTTTCCCTTTGAAAGAAAGATGAAGATTTCTCCCACAAAGTCACCCGGCGATCCATGCAATGCTAGCAAAATCCCTTACAAATTCTCTCAAAATCTCTTCTCAAATCTCTCCAAAAGGGTAGAAATCTACATTTCTACTTCTATTATAAAATCCCTAAACATTCTCCAAGTTTTTCCTAACATTCATCTCTTGTTTCTCTTCTTTTCTCTTCCTAAATTCACTAATTTAAAGAGTGTGGATAAATTTCTAAGAGTTCCCTTAAGCACCCCTTCGAAAAAGCGTCCAAATACGTCGAATTTCGGCCCAAAACCGCCAAAAGTCGGTCTAGAACCTTCCCGGGCGCTGTCGGAGGGTTCGAGGTCGCTGTCGGCGAGCTTTTCTGGCATTTTTCAGTGTTCTCTGGAAAATCTCATCATCGGCGAGATTGTGGCCGCCGTCGGCAGCAGACTGCTGCGCAGCTCCACCATTTCGCTCCGTTTGGCTGCGTTTTAGCTCCGATTCGCCCCGTTTCAGTTTCGTTGAGTTCGTTACAGATAGCCCTACAAAATAAGAATAAAAATAACCTTTCTTTAAAGTGTAATCTCATTCAAAAATATGCAAGAAGTGTAAAATAGATTAAACATCAAAAGACTTATCGAAAGGTGTTAGGGCAGAATTTCATTTCTTGCTCATTTTTGCTCCAAATTGCACTGTTTTTGCTTCTTTTTGCTCCAATCACCATTTCTTGTATCTAAAACCAAAAATCATACAAAATACCTTCCTGTAAAGTGCAATATCATAAAAAATAAGTAAAATTATATAGCAAAAAACGTATAAATTTTAGGCATGTCAGGAAGCATAGAGAAAGGAAGTACAACATACCACCTACAACTTCCAATTTGAAGCCATATGAGAGTGACCTTAAGATACAAACCAAAGTTCCAAATTTTAACATGTGAAAGAGGCTTAAAGCCTCAAATATAATTCAAATTTTGAGCTTTTACAAGGCAAGATCAAAGGCTAAGCAAATTTTAAACTTTCTGGCATGTGAATGTGTCTCTCAAGCCATAAGTTTAGCTAACTAAAAGGTGTAAGAAAGAGCACCTAAACTTCATATGAGAAAATGAATGTTTTAAACATCCCAAGCATACACTTAAACCAACCAAGAATAAGCAACAAGACTACAAAAAAAGAAATTAAAAAAATTCTCGTCAAACATGTATTTTTGGACAATTAAAAAAAACAAGGTAAGAAGGCTTCTAAATGCCTCATGAAACAACCACACTATAGGCACCAACAACTAGCTTAATCTTTTCCATGATGTATAAGCTCAAAATTTCAGCCACTAAATCACAAATTCACCATTAAATTTGCTAGCCTGCAAGCATTATAAAATCAGCCATGAAACATACCACGAGCTAACCCAACTCCACACCTCTATGTGAAACACAAATAAAAGCTAATGTCATTTAAGATCCTAGCCCCCCCCCCACCCCCCCCCCCACACACACATATATATCAAACATGTTTAGGGAATAAAATCGACTAATTTTGAAAAAAAATCGGCAACATTTCTCCTAGAAATCAGATTTTTATACATATTCTCCAAGCATACCTACATGAGAAGAAGCACATAGGAAAACCAAGCAAACATGTAGGAACTTAGGCTAGCATGTAGGAGGCTTAATAAAGCCTAAATAAACCCTAAGCAAGTATGTAAGAGCTAATTAATGCAAAGCTAAGCCAAACAACATCAAGCATTTCTTTTCTCTTTTTTTTTTCTTCTCTTTTCTTTTTTTTCACATCTTTTTTTCTTCAAGTCAAGCAACCTAAATGAGAACAAGCATATACGGAACATGTAGGAAACTTCATATTTCTCTCTCTTTTTTTTTTCCAAAAGAAAAATAAAATTTTTGGCATGTGAAATAGTCCCAAGACTAAATGTGAAAGTCAAATATATATATTTTTATATGAAAGCCTTTCCAAAACGTAGCAAAAGTTCCAAATTTTGCCACATGAAAGGCGTCCTAAACTTAGCATGAATTCTAAACATTAACCTTTGAAAAGTACTTCAAAAATCCAAACATAAATTTCAAACATTTGCCACATGAAAGAGCTTCTAAAAATTGAAGCATAAACTTCAATTCTCACAATATAACTCATTTGCCAAAAGCAAGAAAATATAAGCCATGAGTGGGGAGAAAACATGCTTTAATGGCTAGGGGAAATCAACCAAGCCAAAAAGAGGTGAAAGAATGGAAAAGCACTTAGCTCCAACATAATTTAAATATAATTTTACCTAAGATTTGGCTCAAGAAGAAAAATGGCAGCACCTCCCCCTTCCTTGTGCAAATTTAGGCCAACCCAAGTAAGCCCTAGAAATGCCATTATATAGGAAAAAAAAGGAAGAAGAAGAAGGGAAAAAGTGAGCCATTGAACATAACAATGGGTAAGGACCTTTGGAAGCAAGAATAAGGCAGCCATGAGACCATTTTTAAGGTGATAGAAGTGAAAGGAGAAGTGACCCAAAAGCTGCCATTGATTAGATTGAAGCGAGGGGAGGGAGAAAGCCATGCCTTGGAGAAGAAGAAAAGGGGAAGGAGCCAAACCATGGTAGCTTGCACCAAGGGGGCTTGGCTAGGGCTGAAACTTGCACCACTTTTGGAAGGGGAGGGGGCTGGTTCATGAATTAGAAAGGAGGAGGAGGAAGAGGGGTTCACCTAGGTTAAGTGAGGGAGCAAAAAAAAAATATTTTATTAGTTATTTACTCACCCAATGACGCCGATTTCGACTCCGTTCGCTCATGCATAAAACTATATAAAATTATATATGCCTCCCAAGTTATTTTGACTTTCCAGACGCAACGAAGCAGTCCGTTTGGGAATCCGAGGTCGTTTGTGCAACCTTGTCGTCGAAACAGGTAAAAAAAGGTCAAATTTGGGGTTTTCTCGATTAAATCAGATTTTGGTGAAACTCAAGGCAAAATTGGCGGTGATTGTCGTTGCATTTAGTTTGGAGGGATGTGTCGAAGTGTTTAAAATTCAAATTGTGAAGAAATTGGTCAACATTGGGTTCAATTTGGGTCAAATCGGAGCTTAGGTCAATATTGGGGCTTTTGATTAAATTGGCTTAAATTGACAAAATTGGGTTATGGTGTAGTTGAAGAAAATGAAATTAAAAATATTTAGGAGATTTTGAGAATTTTTGGAACTTTTTCGATTTTTTGGCTAAGTAGGGGTATTTTGGTAATATCAAGGATTTATTTTGGGAATTTGGTCAAAAGTCTGATTAAAAGATCCAAATTGGTTCAAAATGGAATTTGGAGTTGAAGGACAGTGTCAAGGGCATTTTTGACCAAAATGGAGAGTTTTACGAATCCCGGGGCGCTTTTCCACGTATCAGTTGCGAGGCATCCACTGGCAGCTTGAAAATATGACATGTTTACAATTAAACTTCATCATTTGATGAGGGAAACACTCTGAAATGATTTATGGAGTGCTCGGTGATTCTATGAAGTTTTGGGTTTTGGGCCTCTTTCCAAGGGCAATTTGGTAATTAGGTGGAGTTTAGAGGCTAGGGGTCAAAAGTGGGAGAGTTTGGTAGCTTTCGAAATTCAATTTGGAATGTCAAGTTGTTTAGGTTATGGATCAGAAGCGGCTCTCTTTGGTCCTCCATGTGTTGGTCCTAGCCATCTTAACCATAGGCTTAGGGTTGGTGGGACCACCCATATGAGTTTTCAAAGAGTTAAGGGCTCAAAGTAGGATGTGTTTGGTTTGGAGTTGCAAGTGTGTAGTGTGTGAGTGTAGAGCATGAGTTCCAGACCTCCCAGGGTCAATCATAAGGCCTGAATATCTATGGGGGATTTCACTTAGCCTTCCTTATGTTTAGTTTCTTTCCTCTGATCATTAGAGGTTAGGCTTTAACATGTGAAGGCTCCAAGTGAGAAAAGCGAGCATGTGGAATTTCTATGTAGTAGGGTTCCATTGCTAGTCTTCTAAGAAAAGTCACCAAGAGAGTTCTATGGCTAGACCTTAGGCTATCTAAGAAGAAACTACACCTCAACCAAAAGTGAGGTCAACAATTGGCTAGCTATGACGGCCGACCATACTTCTTCCTAGAGATTTTTGTTCACTTGAATAAGATGTGTGGACTTTGCTCGCAGTCTTATGATTGGCAAATCTGTTAGCTGTTAGATTCTACTAGACAAAAGATTATATTGGTCAGCACATTATGTTAATTAACCAGACTATAGAGTCGATCGACTATTTGCTGATGAGTTCTCTACTCTGCCATTCATAACCTCACTTATGTGCCTCTATTGTCGACCATGCAATTTCCTTACGAAGCATGTTGACATATTTTTAGTACATATATTAATTCTCCGATTTAAATGCTCGTTGATGAAAACAACTAAAATAAGGACAGAAAAATTATTAAGCAATAGTTGGCACAAAATAGAGAAAATTATTTAATAATCAATTCTCCATTGTTTTTTACGCCCAGGAAATCCTATAATAGGGCTAGAGTCTTTGCACTTTCCATTTTCTTATCTGCACTCAAGGTCTTTCGAATGACACTAAGGATGATGGTTTGAGTAAGGACATGGACATCCCCGTCCTAATTTTTTAGGGCATTCGTCTTGCTACACTTCCATAGTGGAAAAGAAGAACAAAAACATATCAAGAAAAAAAATAGTGAGGAAGACCTGAACTGAGCCAATGATCAAGTTCGCTTTTTGGAGAGCCCTGAATCTCATCTGCCAAAGAAGAGTCGATGACAGATCCTTGTCTGGCCTCTAGCCTGTGTGTTGGTACGACTGTTGTGGAAAGTCAGTGAGACGCCTCTCCCATTGAGGATGGTCAACAGGGATTGAGAGAAAGGTCAATTTCAACCCTCCCCCTCTTTCTTTACCAAGTAAGGATGGAGGTTCCATGGCTCAAGGGAAGGATTATTATATGACTCTTTCTGAAATAAATAGATTTTTATGCATGTAAAAAGTTTTATTTTGCTAGTTTTCTAATAATCCTTTGACATTATTCTTAATGTGGATGAGTCGGTCATTTTGAAGACTCGTACGGATGGAAGGCCATCTCAGAACATTATTGATTCTGCCTCAATGGTTACTGTTGTACCTTTGGGATTGATTGTGGCACCCCCTCCTATGGCTAGCCAAATTTTATGGCCATCCATCAGTCACATAAGCAAATGTTATCAGAAGCAATTATAGTGTTAACAAATATCCTCCACCTCAATGGAATGCTAGATGGTGGATATGGATGGCTCCTCAATCCAAGTGGCTAAAAAGCTTGCCAAAGCATTACATTGAAGTGATTGGCTCACTACGATCACTTGGAGGCTAAGGTCACTGCACTTCAATGAAGGTCGGCTGCCATTGCTAGGTTGGAGGGACAAGTTGTGTCACTCTATAGTTTTGTTAATGATTTGTGCACTAAATTAAGGCTCACATGTGACTCAACTTCATTGAGTAGTATTCATCAGGATGTCAACCATCTGGGGCATGTTATGTTTGGTGGAGAGTTGGTCTTCTAGTGGATGATTTAGAAGGGTTATGCCTCAGCTGAAGCGACAGAAGATCTTTTTATAATTTTTTTTCTTCATGATAAAAACTTATTTTATTTGCAATAAGATAATATTTTAATTAATGTGTAATGATTTTTTGGTAATGATCTTTAAGGTTTCAAATAAGGCCACAAGTTGCCTTCTATCATTTCCGTTTTATGTTTTCCTTCTCCGTGACTTCTAATTTTGCTCTCTTCCTTTTGCCTTCCAGTCATTTCATTGCTTTGTGATATAAAGAATCCAAAGTATTCTCCTACTCTTTTCGACTCGTACGTCACTGTCAATGTTTCACTTTTGATAGCCGGTGGCATTCAGAGCTACTGAGATTTTCTCAAGTCAATGTCATTGTTTGGAGTCACCACTCTGTTTATCTATCATATCGCCCTAGCTTTCAAGATATCATATTTCTTTGTATAATGTAAAGGATCCTCAGATAATAAGAAATTTGAATAAGATAAGGGCCGATAAAATTGAAAACAATAGAATAAGAAATACTGATGATAATATTTACAAAAGGAGATTCTAGAATGCCATATTCTGCAAATCTTTATATAAGGAATATCACATATGAAATTTTGATAATCATAGATTTCTAGATGTGATACCTATTCTGAGTTCTTAAATCTCCAATAGGAGCAAGCTCTTATAATTACTTACATTTTAGACAATTAGGATTGTCTAAAAAACTGCTTATTAATGTCAATCACTTATTTTTTTACGAAATATCAATATTCAATCCTAGGGGTAATATGTTCATAAGTGTCACGTACTACCCTAAAGGTTTGATTTTTTCAATGTCGTTTGTTTATGTTAGTTTTTATTTTTTTTGTTGGTTGTCATTATTGTTTGGTGGCTATCCTAAAAGTTTTAATTTTTGTGATTATCCTAAAAGTTTTAGGTTTTGTGATTATCCTAAAGGTTTTAGGTGTTATTGTTTGGTGGCTATCCTAAAAATATTAATTTTATTCATCGAATGCCTTGATCTACTTAGTCTGTTTTTAAACCAGGACCAAAAGACTCCTGTCAACAACCAGGATTGCATCATCCAAGAAATCTTCATAGATCAAGAACGCCGGGGTTCAAGTTGCATTCGGTGATCTTTATTCATTAAGGTTTCATTTAAGTTTTAATGTCTTTTCAGATTTTAGGTTGGAAATATTAGGTTGTTTACGATTTATTAACCAATTAAAATTTTCCATGTGTCCATTTAATTGATTTTTATATGTTGGTTTTGATTTGTTTATTCAAGTCTAATGTATCTTAGACTTAAAGAAAGGATTCAAGTTTATTTAGATCTAATGTTTTTAAGATCTAATTAAAATTGAGAATTTTAGATTCGTTGTCATTTGAATCTAATGATTCCAAGTTAAATCTAATATGAATTATATTTAGGGATTTATTTTCAATGTCTTTTGAATCTAAAGGTTTTGAATCAATTCTAATGTAAATTAGATAGTATTTTAGATTTAGTGTCATTTGAATTTAATATTTTTCAGTTAAATCTAATATGTAATAGATTTAAGGATTTAGATTCAATATCTTTTGAATTTAAAGTTTTAAGTCTAATATAGATTAGACTTAAGTTAAGTAAAAGCTAACATATGTTAGACTTTAAACTTTTAGATTTGATGTCTTTTGAATCTAAAGTTTTAAGTCAAATATGAATTAGATTTAAATTTTTTTCTGAAGTTCAGACTAACTTTAAATTGATTCTAAAGTTTTGGTTAGATTCAACTTAAGTTAAACTTAAAGTTTTATTAGGTTAAGTTCAATATAGATTCAACTTAGAGGTTTGGTTGACTTGAGTTCAATATGGGTTGAGCTTAAGTTTGAGTTAACTTAGGTTCAAGTTAGGTTGAACCGAAGTTAGAAGTTTTGACTTAAGTTCAATATGTGTTGAACTTAAGTTTGGGTTAACTTAGGTTCACGTCAGGTTGAACCTAAGTTAGAAGTTTTAAATTAAGTTCATTATGGGTTGAACATAAGTTTGGTTAACTTGGGTTCAAGTTAGGTTGAACCTAAGTTAGAAGTTTTGACATAAGTTCAATTTAAGTTTGGATTAACTTGGGTTCAAGTTAGGCTGAACCTAAGTTAGAAGTTTTGACTTAAGTTGAATATGGGTTGAACTTAAGTTTGGGTTAACTTGGGTTCAAGTTAGGTTGAACCTAAGTTAGAAGTTTTGACTTAAGTTCAATATGGGTTGAACTTACGTTTTAGGTTAACTTGGGTTCAAGTATGGTTGAACGTAAGTTAGATGTTTTGACTTAAGTTCAATTTTGGTCGAACATAAGTTTGGGTTAACTTGGGTTCAAGTTAGGTTAAACCTAAGTTAGATGTTTTGACTTAAGTTCAATATGGGTTGAACTTAAGTTTGGGTTAACTTGGTTCAAGTTAGGTTGAACCTAAGTTAGAAGTTTTAACTTAAGTTCAATATGGGTTGAACTTAAGTTTGGGTTAACTTAGGTTCAAGTTAGGTTGAACCTAAGTTAGAAGTTTTGACTTAAGTTCAATATGGGTTGAACTTAAGTTTTGTTTAACTTGGGTTCAAATTAGGTTGAACCTAACTGAGAAGTTTTGACTTAAATTTAATATGGGTTGAACTTAATTTTGATTTGAGTTAAGTTAAACCTTTGTATAGGTTAGGGTTAGGTTTAATGTATGCTGTACTTAGAAGGTTTGAGTTTAACTTAGGTTTAAGTTGATTTAAACCTAAGTATAAGTTTCAGTTAGGTTCAGTATATGTTGAACTTAAAAAGTTTAGGTTTGACTTAGGTTCATGTTGGGTTGAACCTAAGTATAGGTTAAGGTTAGGTTCAATGTATGTTGAACACAGAAGGTTTAAGTTTAACTTAGCTTCAAGTTTGGTGGAACCTAAGTATAGGTTAAACTTTTTTAGGTAAGATTAAATTTAATTTGATTATAATTAATTAAACCTTATTTGGGTAAGCTTTAATTAAACTTAATTAGTGGTTAAGTTTAATTTGGTTATGGTTAATTAAATCTAATTTAGGTAAGGTTTAATTAATTAATTAGACTTATTTAGTGGTTAAAGGTTTAATTGATTAATTATCCTTAATTAGTGCTTAAGTCTAATTGTATTATGGTTAATTAAATCTAATTTAGGTAACTTTTAGTTGATTAATTATACTTAATTAGTGGTTAAGTCTAATTTGGTTTTGGTTAATTAAACCTAATTTAGGTAAAGTTTAATTGATTAATTAGACTTAACAGGTGGTTAAGTATAATTGTGTTAAGGTTAATTAAACCTATTTGGGTAAGCTTTAATTGATTAATTAGACTTAATAGGGGTTAAGTCTAATTAGGTTAAGGTTAATTAAACGTAATTTATGTAAGCTTTAATTCATTAATTAGACTTAATAGGTGGTTAAGTCTAATTGTGTTAAGGTTAATTAAACTTTAATTTGGGTAAGGTTTAATTGATTAATTACACTTAATTAGTGGTTAAGTCTAATTGGGTTATGGTTAATTAAACCTTATTTAGGTAAGGTTTAATTGCTTAATTAGACTTAATTATTGGTTAAGTCTAATTGGGTTATGGTTAATTAAACCTAATATAGGCAGGGTTTATTTCGTTAATTAGACTTAATAGGTGGTCAAGTCTAATTAGGTCAATGTAATTAAACCTAATTTGGGTAAGGTTTTTTTGATTAATTAGATTCAATAAAGATTATTTCTAATTAGGTTAAGGTTAATTAAATCTAATTTAGGTAAGGTTTAATTGGTTAATTATACTTAATTTTGGTTAACTCTAATTAGATTATGATTGATTAGGGTTAATTAGGTCTAATTAGGGGTTAGACCTGGGTTAGGCCTAATTAAGGTTTATTAAGTTAAACTTGATATGATTAAGGATTAACGTGGTATGATTAGGTCTAAATGGTACCGAATTACGGTTTTGTTAAGCTAAACCTAAGGTTATTAAGGTTTAACTGGCTTTAATTAGCTCTAAAAGATGTCTTAGACCTAATTAGAGTTTATTAAGTTAAACCTAATGTGATTAAGGTCAAACTTAATTTAATTAGGTCTAATTGGTGTCTTAGACCTAAGTAGGGTTTATTGAGTTAAACCTAATGTGATTAAGGTCTAACTCTGTTTAATATGGTCTAATTGGTGTCTTAGACCTAATTAGGGTTTTTTTTTTTAAATTTAAACCTAAAGTGATTAAGGTTTAACTTGGTTTAATTAGGTTTAATGAGGAGTTTTATTTGTATTAAGCCTAATGTAGTTCAGGCTTAAGGAAAGTGATTAAGTTTAATTAGGATTTTAAATGGTTTAAATTGTATTTAAACCTAATCTAATTAGGACTTAAGGGTTCATCTTAAGTTTAAACTAGTTTAAACTTAGATATTAAGATATTATTAATTTTAATTATATCTTTCATGAATTATAAAATTTTTTAGGATTTAATTTATAATTTCAATTTTATAAAATTTACCCTAAAAGTCAAATTGTCATTTCAAATTCTCAAGAGTTATAAAATGTCATTTTTAGGATCCAAATTCATCAGCCTAAAATTTCTGAGGATTTCGAAATTTATTTTCAAATTCTTAATTAATGTAATTATTATTAAAAATAATCACAAAATAGGATTGAAAATTATCTATTTCATCCTAGATATTTCCCCTAGACTTGGAAAAATCACAGAATTCCCCAAGGATGAGAGGGTTATCCTGTGAAAATTTCATAATTTTTTTGTTTATAAAAAATTATTAATAATTAAATTGCTCTAGAGAGTAATTAATTAATTAAAAATTATGTATATCTCATTAATTCTAAATTTGGTTTTTATAATTTTCTCCTTACTCTACTGAATCCAGGGATATTTTAATCATATTTTTTATTATTTTATGTCAAGATATGAATTTTTGAAGTTAAATAGGATTTTTTTGTATTTAATTAAATCCTACTTAAAGGAAATTCTACGTGGCGCTGACTGGATCATCGAATTCGTCGAAACACCACGCGACACCACTTTATTGGCAGGATCCTTGATGTGGGAGAGTTAATCCGCTATTTTCCCATCCACAGGGTGTCTGTCCGCGGTAATCTTGGCCATCCATTTCCAATAGACAAAAATGAACGACATCCGTGCATCTCCCCCAACCTGGTGTATCTCGTGAATCGTCCATGTTCAAACTTTAAGATCTCGCTCAAATCTCAATGGATCTTCAAAAAATGTGTTTCTAAAGCTTCATCTCAAAGAGACGAACATATAATTAGGTCAAAGCGACGAACATATAATTAGGTCAAAGAGGTTTGTTTCATCTCAAAGTACGGTGATGTGTGTGTTGTGAAATGGTTTGTTTCACGAAAGAGCATACCAGAGCCTAGATTAGGTCAAAGAGGCCATACCTGAGCTTGATGAAGTGAAGATTCAAACAAGTTTGTTTGGAACGATCGAAAACTCCCTGTGCAGCTCCTAGTATGCATAATTTGGGATGAAATCGGGTGGAACTGTGAACACCAAAATGGGTTCACGGCTTGATGGAGAACTAGGTTAAACCTCACAGTAAGACCCAATTTTGATTGGGCTATTCTTCGTACACCTCAGAGAAGGTGTAGGGATGATTAATTTCAGGATTAGGCGAGGTTTATTTTAGACCAACAATATGTCCTGTTTTGGGGTATTTCGGGGTGACTAAATTGGAAGAGGACAGTGAGTTTGAAGGCTTGATTGGGTGGGGGATCAGTTGCTTAGGACCTAGGGAAGAACTTTGATGTTCAAAGTTTTTAAAATTAGGCAATGGAAATGGGTCCTCTCTCTCTCTCCTAGCGCTCTCAAATTATGCTCTATTTATAGCCATGGAGGCCATAGAGAAGCTTGGGATGGCTTAGGTTCACCTTGGGGAGGTTCTATCAGGTCAATGATTGCTATGGATAAGTTTATTGGCTGCGAATTATCACATTTGAGCATCCCCAAGTATATCAATGTTTAATTTACCCATGGTTGATTTTTAACTCAAGGCTTTGGTTTCTCTCCATTGGGCACTCTATAAGGTGTTTTTGGCTTTCTTATTTGAGCTGAATTTACCTCCCTAAGTAAATTATCCAAATCATTCAACGAATTGGTGATAAGGTGACACTTAAGCCTAATTTCCATCATTCCTATGACTTAGTCATGATGGTCCTTAACCATGGTAATGAGGGGTGTTTTAAGTGATGCTTCACTCCCACTGGTGAGTCCAAGAAATGCTTGAAGTGTCCCATAAGTTGGCCGACCACCTCATTCCATGAAAACAAATGATTAATGCTTTAGATTTAGAGAATGGTGAAACCTATTTTCTCCTTTATCTTACTTCCTTAATTAACCATGATGAACACTCCATTCAATGAAGTGGATTTGGTTCATGTTCATTGGGTGGGGAAGAGGTGTATTATGATTTATTCCAAGTGTCCACGAAGGAATGACACCTCTTTCTTCCCCTTATGATGGCTTCATAATTAACTTTAACCCTAGGGTTACCATGATGGTTAATGGGTTTACCATAAGGTTAGTCATGTTATGATGAGTTTAATGGGTCATGGATGACCCATAGGTAATTCTCCATAAATTGAATTTAATGTTAAATATCAATTATGGACTTTTGATGTCATGGGTGATGTCATAATTTCAAATTTGATTTAGGCGTATTTAATCATAATTCCATTTTTAATTAATTATGCAATTATTTAAAATAATAGAAAATTGTAATATTAACCCATGAATAAATCAAAATTACTTTGAAGGTTAATCATATGATTAATTTAAATAATTTGGTTTAAAATTGATTATTTTGACCAAATTTGACTAAAGTTGACCATCGTTGACCAGGGTAGACCATGGTTGACCAATCCAAGTCCAGGGTTGACCCAGGTAATTTATTTAACCTTGTCATAGTTAATTTAATGATGAGGTTAATAGGACGTAGATTTGACTAGGGTTAACTAAATGACTAAGTTTGATCATTTTAATGTCTAAAATTATGTAAATGAGTGAGGTTTGACCAATTTGCTGTCGAGGTTGCCCTGGTGGTTAATGGGGTTGGAATTGGATCAATGTGGTGGTCATTGGGTCATGGGTTGATGACTTAAGGTACACACTCCACGTGGCGGACACTTAGTGTAATTTTAATTCTTTTTGGAACTAGTATATAATATATTCCTTTAATCGCAGAGTTACCTTTTAATGCAAGTATACGTATCGCTTAAGTAATACAGGGCTCTAGTGGAGTCTTAGATATCAATCCCACAGGGAATATTTTAGAAGCTACAGACTAGGATTATAGAAATCAATTCAGAATCAAAACTAAATCAAAATTGCTTATCTGACGCAATCAACAATATATGAAGTTTAAATTAAACAAGTTCTACTAACAGATAACTAAGTCTACTAAAGTTAAGTTCAAATATAACAGCAATAATCTTTCTCCTTTGTTAAGATATTTAAGTGAATATATAAATAGAATTAGTTTAAAATGCTGTTGTGCCAAATAAGAGCATACCTATTCCTTACCCTTTGGTCTAAGCATAAAGAACATTGACTAATCCTATGCTTGGTTACTGAATCTGCGGCTAGGCTTGGAGGATACCGACTCTTACTTTCAGAGTTCCCATGTTCCCCTCCCCTGAGGGCTAATATCTACACTTCAACACCCAAACGACTGGACCGAATTGAGGATTTTAGCCTGTCACACTACCATCTCCAATTCTACGCCTGATAAATATTATTTCCCTATTTATTTGCACCCTACTTCCAAGGACTTTGATCTCCCTAAAGCTCAGATGTAATCTTTACTATAGTTGTTAAACTCAACATCTTTTAACTAATCAATTGGCCAGATTGAAAGTAAATTAAGAATTAAGTAAAAGATTATCACAACTTATTTAAATTTTTATGGCACACTAATTCTATTTATCATTCCACAAAAATATCAAAACAAGGAGAAAGACAAAAAAACTACTCATGTTTCATTGAAAGGTTACATTAAAACTTGGATTTCATATATAAAAGTAAAGTTCTACAATCTAAAGTAAATAAATACAACTTATCTTAAATTCCTCCCCAAGCAAACTCCTTGAAGTTCCTCTGAATCTCTGAATAATATTAAATTTTTTTGCAAGTCATTGAATGTATTTATTCCTAAAATGGGATCCTCCGTCAGTGATAATCACTCTTAGCATTCCGTATCTTGTGAAAATGTTTTTCATTAAGAATCTTGAAACACTTTTAGCATCACAATGAGGTAAAGCTTGTGCTTCAATCCACTTTGATACATAATCAACTACAATTAAAATATATAAGTTCCCAAATGAAGAAATAAATGGTCCCATGAATTCTAAACCCCAAACATAAAAAATTTCCACTTCTAACATGAAATTCAGAGGCATTTCATTTCTTATAGATATATTACCTACTCATTGCCATCTATCACAAGTTTTGATATATTTGTAAACATCTCTAAAAGAGTAAGCCAATAAAATCCAGCTTGCAAAATTTTATGCGCAGTTTTGTCAATCCCAAAATTTCCTCCAAATTCAGAATTGTGGCATTTTTGAATAATCTGTTCAGTTTCTTCATAAGGCACTGTTGACCTCATTTTTGGTGAGGTCTTTTCTTCTCTCCTTAATACTTAGGATCTAGCCATAGGTTTTCCCTTTGACTATCCTAGAGGACTAGAAATGGAACCAAACACCACTTAGAAATTCAAACCACTTCTTAACTCCCTTTAAACCCCACATTTTTTATTGTAAACCCCTAAACCACTTGGAGGGTTAAAATCAATATGTGGAGGTTTAAAGGATGAGTTTCCTACAGGACTCTATGGCCTTAGGACTACCCTGGATGGTCTGGTCTGGTAAGGGTTGACTTGCACACACACTACACTCTCACACACATTCCAACCCTAAAACCACACCTATACCCAATTTGACTTCCCGACTCATGTAGGTAATTCATATGGATGGACCTCAACCCCTAGGCCCTTGGCTAAGAGGGTTAGGAACAACATATTGAGTACCTAAAATGAGTCTTCTCAGGGCTCTTGTGAGCTTAATATGGCTTATTGGCTCAACCAAAGTGGTCCCATTTTTCTCACACGTGAACAACCTTCATTTTTCCAAAATTTCAATTTTTGACACCGGGGACCCTAAACCCACCAAGCCTACCAAATGCCCTTGAAATTGCCCAAAACTTGCAAAATTTCCTAAATTACCCGAAATTCCTCAGAATCAGTCCTAAAAATTTCCCACCACTCAAATTGATCATCCTTGGTCAAATATACCAAAATTTTCAATATACCCCTTTAATAACCTCCAAATACCCAAAATACCCTTTTAACCCAAAAATTCCAAAAATTCATAAAATTTCCAAAAAAATTCCAGAAAATCCCAAATATTCCCAATTTCATTTTGTTCAACTACACCATAAACCAATTTTGTCAATTTAGCCCAATTATACCGAAACCCCCAACTTGACCTATTTTTAACCTAAGAGAGCCCAATGTCTAACCAAACCACTCCAATTGACCTCAATTTTGATCCAATTCAATTCTAAGCTTCAATTTAATATCCTCAATATCAATTTAGACCAAATTCATACCCAATTTCATCAACATGTGGATCCAATTTCAATTTGAAGCTTAAAGCCCACTTTTGGCCCATGAGCTAAACTTAGCCCAAACCAACCCAACTCAACTCCAATTAGACCCAAATCTTTTCTAAAACCTTCGTGACAACCCCACAAACAAAACACTAATTTGATTTGCCCAAAATTTGAACCCAAACTCCACCCAAGCCTATCCTAAATAAAAAATCCCCAATTTGTCCTAAACCAGTCATGAACCCAAATAGGCCCAAATCCCAAAATCAAAGCCCAACCAAAATTGAAAACTCTTTGTTACACTCCCATAAACATTTTTCAACATTAATTTTACATCAAACCTAACATTAGCCTAACCTTTACCCAAGTTAGCTCAATTTGATCCACTTTAGCCCCATTACCAAAAAAACCCAAATTAAATCCAATTCAACCCCAAATTACCCCAAGTTTGCTCCAAACCATTCATGAAACATTCCCAAATTAAATCCAATAAATTTTGGGCCCAATATTTTTAAAAACATTCATCCACTAAGTTGTTTTAAAACCTAAAAGCCCACCGTTTCTAAGACACTTTAAAAGCCCATCCAAAATAATTTCAAAAGGCCCAAAATCAACCCAAAGCCCACATGACATTTCTTTCTATCATCCCTTTAATGAAAATCAACCCTAAGTTTCAAAATCATCATTAAACCATTCCAAATCAAGCTTCATGAAAATTTTCCACCAAAATACCAAAATTCTTAAAATCTACTTTTATGAAATTGACCAAGCATTGCCCTAAGCCACATGGAGCCATTGAGCCTTGCATAAGCCATGTGGAAGCCATGGGAGCCACATTCCACCTCACTAAGCCATTAATGGCAAGAAGAGGGGGTTCTTTCTTAACCCTTCATTATCACTTTTTAACCCCATTTATGTTACACTCTAAACCAAGTTTAGCCACATCACCATGGATGGAGACCTCACCACCCCTTCCTAGCTGATCCAAATGCTTCCCTCAGCCCAAAACCAAGTCATGGGGGGTGCGTCCAACCCATTAACATGACTTGACCAAATTGGACCCAAAAGTGCCAATTCCCTCGTGCCATTTAAACCCACTCCTTTACACATGTCAAACCCTAATTGAACTCACCAACTTCCACCCCTGACCCCACTGAGCCAGATTGTGACTTGACCCTGGCCGGACCACCACCTGGGCCACCGGAAAACACCAGGCCTAGAGCCTCATTTAAATTCAAAAATTAAAAACTCACCTGCTGAGTTGTCCCAACCCAAATGGCCACTGTGGTTGTTCTTCTTCTCCCCTGAGCAGCTAATCCCAGCCTCCAATTGTCCCCGGGAAGCCCTCCAGCCATGCCTACTTAAACCTCACCACCTCTCGGCCAAAGGAGGTGCTGGACCAAACCCTAACAAAACTCTGCCAAAATCATTCCAGACCCTTCTCAAAACATAGAGCACTTGATCCCCACTAAAATCCAGCCCTAAAACCCCCTCTGTGAACTCAATTTCTGAGTTCAATTTTGAGCCCAAAACCAGGACATTTCTCCACAGTGAACCAAACTCCAAATTGAGCAGCCCTACACCTTCACCAGATCAAGAGAAGAAGTTCCTCAGCAAAAGCCCCCTCACCGGGCCAGCCATTCTCCCTATTGGCCAAGCTTTGAAATCGGCCCTGGTCACTTTCATACCTGCACAATTCCTCAGAGCCAGAGACTTCATTTGGAACTTCCTTGGGTTCAATCGAAGGTGCTACAACTCTATGATTGAAACTTCACTTCTCAGAGCAAAGGTATGGATCTCTTCTTCCTCCCGAGCTTCTGTGAGTTCTCCATTTTGTTAGGCTTAATTACATAGCATGTTAGCCGTATGGATGTCTGCTTCTTGTTGAGACGAATCCATAGAGTATAAGAACATGAAATTTGGTGGAAAAATGAGAGATATCTTAGGGTTTTAGTGTGGACGGCTCTCGGGACACACCAGACGGAGACGATGACCAGCAGCCGTCAGATCGCGCGTGTATCGGATGGATGGTCCAGATCAAGCCGGACGAGGAGATGGAACGAGACCGCCGGCCGCGTGGCATCCCAGTCAGATGGCGGCGTCAAATGGGAGCGCGCCGCGTGGGCTTTCGATCCGCCGTAGGATGACGGGGCGCTGACTGGTTTAAGTAGATAAATAAGGTATTTTTGATTTATTTAATTACCTAGAACTTAAAAAATTCATATCTTTGTGTAGAAAAATCACAAAAATAAAATAGTAAGACCCTCTTGCTCAGTGAACAGAGGAGAACAATGTGGAAAGAGAATTAAGTTATTTTGATGAGTATTTTATTTTTAATTAATTATTTGCTGATTTCAGTATTTTAATTCTCCATGCATGCATACAATTCTCCATGGCATGAGAATGGGTTTTTTGTTGCCTCTGCTCTTGGGAACATTCCCTGAATTTTCCAAGGCTAGAGGCCATCTCTGTGGCAAGATATTGATTTTTCAAATTTATGTGTCTGTTTTGATGTTTTAATTCCAGTAATTAGCATGTTGCTTAGAAAATTCTAAGAAAATTTGGGAAGGTATCTTATGACTAGAAGACCCTAGGAAAATTTTGGTTTGGTTTAATTCCTTAAGAATAACCCTAATTGGCCAAAACACCCAAAATTAAGTTTTAAGTAATTAGGATTAACCACACACCAAAATCACTTGAATATATTTCTCCATTGTCACTTAGGATGCAGAGAACCTCATATAAAAATTTGAAGTCAATTGAAAATAATTTAACCCATTAAATGAATTATTTAAGTTGTATGACTATTTTTTAAAATTAAAAAATTCATAAAACCTAAAATACACTTCAAAAATTCACCAAAATGGTTTTGTGGGCTCTCTGATATGAGAGGAGTCTAAGAAAATTAAAATTGGAATTTTCTAAAAATTTTTATTTTTAACCATATTTCTAATATTTTAATAATTTAAAAATAATAAAAATCACAAAAGTATTAAAAATCATAAAAATATCACATTTTTCCTCCTAATCACTTAGAAATGAACCAAATATTTTTCTCAAGTCTATAGGTCAAGA
Organism: Papilionanthe hookeriana x Papilionanthe teres; assembly: GCA_022702705.1. Classification (NCBI taxonomy): domain Eukaryota; kingdom Viridiplantae; phylum Streptophyta; class Magnoliopsida; order Asparagales; family Orchidaceae; genus Papilionanthe; species Papilionanthe hookeriana x Papilionanthe teres. The sequence goes on along the minus strand of CM040423.1, from coordinate 87,690,545 downwards.
AATTGAATTTTAAAGGCTTAGGACATTTTTTTAATATTTAAAAATGAATTTCCCCACATTTTCACTAAATTAATTCTAGTAAATCAAAGAAAAGTTAGAAATTTATAAAATTTGTTTCTTTGAGTTCCTTGAGGTCAGAGAGATTTATGAAAAATATAAAACTTAATTTTCAACTTTAATTTTATTTTATAATTAATTAATACCATAAAACTCAAAATAATTATAATAAATAAAGTATAATTCAAAAAAAATCACCAAAATTAGTCCAAGTGGTCCTCTGGTCAGGTAGGAACTTCCCATACTTTTTCTAAGGACAGAATCCTCACCTTGGTCATGTTGTTGAATTTTCATTGAAAACCTTTATTTTCTCACAAAAATAAATATATAAATTAAATTAAATTCATAAAAATCACATTTTCTCCTCTAGTGTCTTAATTGACATATGAGTTAAGTGACATAAAAATTTTAAGTTCATTTGAGCTTAATTTGATGAGTTATGAAATAAATAAGCCTAAAGGGACATAAAGGTAATTAAAGGATTTTAACACTAATTAATACTTTAGGTTTAATCAAAAGGGAGGGTAAAGTATCTGGTCATAGTTTCCTCTTGGGTGATTGAAACTTAGGGAGTAAAGGGGTAGAAAACCATTGATCACTTTGGAAATATCAAAATGAAACTTTAATTAATTAAATCATTTAAATTTTGGGAGGATAATTAAAATTTTGGATTATTAGGGATGTGACTTTGGAAGATACCAATTCTTTAATTTGAAATCCCTAAATAAATTACTTTAATAACATTTCATTTCTTAATTTAACTTAAAATGATAATTGAAATTAATGATTAAAAGGAAAATAAACCTTAATTAAATTAAACTTTAGAACATTAAGTGATTTAATAACTTAATTAAATTAAATTGAGAACAGTAAAATTAATTTATCATTTGAAAAGAAACCTAAAACAAATTTGAGACATTAAAAATCAATATAAAAAAAATTTATAATAAAAATACTTTTTTAAACTAATTAAAATCAACCTAAAATATTAAAATCAATTCAAATAGTCATTAAAATTTAATAAAAATAAAGAATTTAAACACCTCTTTCAGATTAAACAAATTTAAAACATTAAAATTAATCTAAAATATTAAGATAATTAAAATATAAAGATTTAATTGAATTGAAACAACTTGAACACTATTCCAAACTTAAAATTATTAATAAAAATTTTATAACTAAACCAAATCATTTCAAAATCATCAATTCCAATTTTCTAATTAAAGAATTGTTAAAATCTTAAACAAATTAATTTGCCTCTAAAGGCTTTCATTATCATAACTCTTAAATAAAGCATTAAGTAAAATGTCACTTCACTCATAGGATAATCAAACATCCTAGTTCACTGAGTAAGAAGCAAAACTTAACTAAATTTCTTGAATGATTAATTCACTTGTACAATGAAATTTATTTGGACTCAAAATAATCTCAGAAGTATTGAAAAGATGTTTAGGACTCGCCCTAAGAACTTTCTCAATATGATGGGATGTTTTAGAAGAACAAATGAACTTAATTGTTCTTTGATAAAGAAAATCACCCTTAACAAAACATAAGAACCTAGACGTCATAGGAATTAACAAGTTATAGGATTAGGATTTTGGTAGACAACCAAAACCTTCCCTTAGTTTTACCTAGGTGTTCTTTTGCAATTATATAAATGCTCTAACCTGTGTTTTAAGTGTAGGAAAAAATAAATAGGAATGCTTACCAGGTACCCTTTTATTTCATTGCAATTTATTTACCTGCACTGTACTTACTTCTCTTGCATGTTAAACAAGAATGTCACCCTGCATGAAAACTGAAACCTTTAGGATAGCCACAAAACTGAAACCCAAAACTAAATTAAAAGTCACAACAAGATAAAATTCACCGCCACAATATTTTAAAATATAAAACAACTCAAAATTTATTCACAAACAGAACAACAAAACTACAACTACAACTAAATTAAAATGTGTCGCTGGATGATCGGGAATACCTCGGATGATGTAAACCACGTGTTGCTAACGGGATTTCCCATGGTCTAAATTAAAATGTGGAACTAATTCATTTGAGTTTATTAAATTCATTTGGACTAAGTGAATCCGATGAAAATAACGGCACCGGGATGACGGAACCGTAGAATCTTAATCGGTTCTGTTTAACCAACTTTAAAATTTATTTTAATTAAAACATTAAAAATATTTGGGCTTTAAGATTTCTCTAAACCAAAAAACTTCTCTCATTTCCTAATTTTCACTTTCTAAAACTAAACCTCTGCAACAACAAGGAGCTTGGAGCATAGTGGGCAGTACGGCCATCGTCGTCAGAAAAACTGGAATCTACATCAACAAAACCTTATTTAGAATTAAATAACAAAGCCATAGGATTTCTAGGTAGTTTTCTTAGTGCAATATAAATCCTCAACTCTTCGTTAGACATTTGCATAATCATGTTATGTAGATTAAGCCCTAACCGGTCTTAGGACTCTGAGGTAGTCATTTCGTACGACATAAACCCTCATATCTTCGAGACTATTAGTGTGATTATGTCATATAAATATAAGTCTTAATTAATTAAAATTGGCAGGATTGAAACATTAAATATACTCTTAAGTTGAAGCCAAATAATAGGATAGTTTGAGAAGTTGCCAAGATTCTTCTTGGATCCTCAGCTTCTCCTACTCCTCTTCCTTTGGACTCCTGAAATTAATTGTTCCAACTTTGATCCATTCCCTATTGAAATTTCCAAAATTCAATCTGTTCAAAACCTTGAAATTTGAAATTCTTGAAAGCATAACCACTGATCATTATCGAGAGTTTTCTTAAGTGATTTGCGTCATTTAAGATGTAATTAACTATAGGGGCTTGCTTGCCCTTATAGGGAACTTTAAGAACCCAGGTAATATAAACCCTGTTTAATTCCTTTATATTAAGCAGGGAAACTTGTCGGCTTATAATATTGGTTCGCAGACAAAACGGATGTCACAAATTTTCTAGTTTATTTAATCGAGCCCCATCATCAAGCGGTGTGTCTATTCTTCGGGATTGATACACGGTTTGTGGTACGGTGCTCTTTTATATAAACTATTTCGGATGTGAGATCGGTTTGATTTCATATCTTAAAATTTTCAAACTTAAAAATTATTTTCAAAAAATCAAATGCTACTTTCCAAATCATATATATTTAAATTAAATTTAAAATTTAAAATTGGCTGACAACTTCTGCAGGCAACCCCTTTTTTAAAATACAACACACAAACCTAAAAATATGTCGACAATTTCTGGCGACTCAGCTGGGGACTAGTTCCTCTCTCCATTTTGATGAGATGGTTTTGCTTTCATAAATCAGTAGTGAGTCCATACCCCTTGTGGACCAAACTACCACTCTTTCCATTGACATACCACGTTCATTTCTTTCTTGAACAGGTATAGTCAACTCCTTTTGGATTTTGGAGCCACTGTTTAGACACCCCTAAACAGAGAGGTTTCGAAATTCTTTTGTCTCTTTCTGAGGTGGGGTGGACCCCAATAGGTGTTAGCCTAGAAGCGATCTTTTGAGTTGAGAAGTATTATGAGACTTTCTCCTCCTTTCTAATTCTAAATCAGATCCTTTACCTTTTCTATAACCTTCCTTCTTTAATCGTTTTGTTCATAACAAACAAATCCTCTAATAAACAACCTTCTAACAAACAAACTCTTTTAAAAATCACAAATACACTAAGATAAAGGAAAATGTGTTCGGACTCTTTCTTTTTCGTCCTAAGTATTGCGACAAAAGGAAGCATAATTCGGGACTGATGTTCGGAATCTACCCTGTAGGAAATGTCTGCACCAAAGTTATTTTTCTCCTTCACCAACGAACTGAACTTAGCTGTCTACAAGGATGAACTGCCTGATAATGGGATCATTCACTTTGGATGAGGATTCGATAATACGGACGTTAAGTTCGCTGATGTTACTCTGTTCACCCTAATTAACAAAGTATCGAAAACTGAGGAGCCTGTAATTGAGTTTAACCTGAAATTGACTCAAGAGTATCCTCCCCTGCAAAGGGTTCTAGCTGAAAGAAGTACTGCTATTCGAAGGAGGAATGTTGTCTCTACCCCCATCGGTCTAGTCATCTCTACACCTACCTCGGCTCCTGCCAAACTGAAAAGGAAGGAAATCGAAGTCTATGATGAGCCTGTCACCGTGGAGGGTACAGATTTTGCTACAATACCTTCTGTCTTGGAGATAGGGTCCAGTTCAAGAGTTGCACCCTTAACTCAGACTCAAAGGAGAAATAGGAGCAGAAAGATCACCGAGGTCGAGAAGGCCGAAGGCTGCCGAAGTTGCCTTCTCGGAAAAGATTTCTGAGAAAGAGGAAGAACTGCCCGAGTATTCACCTCTGTTGGAGGGAAGTAGGTTTCACCCTTTCTCTGCTGCATCAGAAGAAGAAGATGTCTGGAGGATCGCCGCTGCATTACCCTGACCTGCATACTATAATGACTGCAAAAGGAAAAGGATTCGGACTACGCCATTTGCCCGGCTGCAAGCTGTGGTAGAGAAATTGCCTAAGAATGAGGGATGCCCTTGATCCAAGAAAAAAATACCTATTTTTATACCTTGGTTTTTTATTAAATTTTAAGGATATTATGCTTTAATGAAAGGTATTTTTGTTTTTTTGGATGTAGGTGATGCAAAAATGTTCAAGAAGGAGAAAAATATGAAAAAGGAGCAAAAAGGAGCAAAAATATAGCCAAAATGCAAAATTGTTGAAATTACTGGCCTGGCGCCTAGGCGCCAGAGTCCGGTGCCTAAGCGCCAGCTCGATACAGAAAACTGTTAAGTTTTTGACGAATTTTGGGCAGTTATTTTGACGGTGTAAGCGGTTATTGGACCTTCTAGAAGACTGGCAATTGTTCCTAGTTTATAGGACATGTGATACAATGTATTTGGACGCTTCAAAATGGTTTTAATCACGAAGAGGTGCGATCCAAAGTGAAGAGGTGCGAAGAACTGGATGCGGTGTCCGGTGCCTAGGCGCTAGATTCCAGCGCCTAGGCGCCAAACACACCTTCTAGAAGATTCATTAAATTTGGACACATTTTGAGTAGGTGCCATGAGGCAACCCTTGAAAACTATAAATAGGAGGGTACTCCTTCAAAGAAAAACACCTAACCTAGAGAGAGACTTAGAGAGATAATATTAGGGCCACCTTTCTACTTTCCTTCATAAATTAGTGAGTTTATATTAGAGTTTGTATTTAGAGTTTGAAAGAGTTAGTGCATCTAGAGTTCATTACGCTGTGTAGTCAGTAAGAATAAGAAGTTCAGTAGGAGAAACATCTAAGATAAGTATTTTTATTTTGATTCGAAGTTTATTTATTTTATTTTGTTACTTAATTTCAATGTGTTCTGAGTAGTTACTTTACTTTCTCCTTTCAATTATGAAAAGATAAATAAGATAATACAAAATTCGTCGGAGAATTAAAAATCATATAATTTCAAAACATTGTGATGATATTAATACCGGTTCTTAATTTACTATTTAAATTGGCCATTTAAATTGTTAAAACATGTTGAAGAGATTTGAGACCTAGAAGGAGATGAATTCTTAACTTGTAGATATCACATGAATCCTTGGGTAGTCGAAGGCCTTGTGCGGGTTATTCAAGGTGAAGTGCAAATAAATAAGAAGATATTATATATTGGACATACAATTGATAAGTGTTTAGAGTGACAAACTAAATTCTTATGATTTGGTTTATAGAAAAGGAAAGGGTCACTAGTAGGGCCGATCATAGCCACCCTTGGACATCTAGTAGTGTGAGCCTAGATTAACCCATTCTACTAACAATACATCCAGACCTGTTCTATAGGCTAGCCAATGTTCTTTATACTATCGAGTGAAGATAAAGAATAAGAATGCTTCTATTTGGCACAATACCATAAATTTATATTCTCCACGAATATTATTATTATCTTAGAAAATCTTGGATTAATTGAAAGTGAGAAAGTTGCTTTCTTATTGCTATTTACATCAATCATTTTATTTCTGCTTTATTATTGCATCTAGTAAATTAAAGATATTTTATTTTTAACTATAAAAGAAATACTTTAAAATAAAAATATTTAAAGATCTATAACTCTCTTCTCGTGGGAATGATACTTAGGTCTTTGTTTCATAGCCCTATATTACTTGATACGATACATATACTTGCGTAGTACCCTAGTGTGTAAAATATTTTCCATAAAATTATATTTATATACACTAGCCGCTATTATTATTTATAACATATATTTTTGAAAGCATTAATTAGTACGTTGATCTTCAGAGGACTTCGGGTCAAGTTTTTGGCGCCGTTGCCGGGGAAGAAGATTTTAGTACGCATATATTTATATCGGGTCAAGTTTTTGGCGCCGTTGCCGGGGAAGAAGATTTTAGTACGCATATATTTATATCGGGTCAAGTTTTTGGCGCCGTTGCAGGAGAGAGCAGAGGTAAATTCTTAGATTTTAAGTATTTTTTTATTCTTTTTTCTTTATTGTAAAAAAAATAATAAAATAAATATATAATATAAAAAAAACATATATATAATAAAAATAATAATAATATTTATTTTAATTCTTGCTAATTTACTTTTTATGCGTAGTTACGAACCTGAAGGATTATTACCTTTAGATTCGAATTAGAAAGAACTGTTAGAAGAATTAAAAAAAGGAAAATAAATTCAAAAATTTCAAGAAATGGCTAATTTACATAAAAATTTACAAAATCTAATTGAAATTAATGATCAAAATGTTTATAAACCATTAAGGGATTATGCTAACCCTACAGTTGATGAACTTCATAGTAGTATTCAAATACCCACTGTAGATGCTAATTCTTTTGAGCTTAAACTGTCTATTATTCAAATGGTTCAAAACAATCTATTTGGTGGAACACCAAATGAGGATCCAAATTTACACCTTGCTAGTTTTTTATAACTTTGTGCTACCTTTAAATAAAACAATGTTTGTAATGATGCTATTAGGCTTAGACTCTTTCCCTTTTATTTAAGAGATAAAGAAAAGATGTGGCTGAACTCATTAGCAACATGTTCTATTAAAACATGGGTGAGATGGCACAAAAATTCCTTGCTAAATATTTTCCTCCTTCTAAAACTGCTAAATTAAGAAATGATATTACTTCATTTAGTCAATTTGACGGGGAGACAATTTAGAAAACTTGGGAAAGATTTAAAGAACTATTATGAAAATGTCCTCATCATGCTTTACCTGACTGGTTAATTATTCAAACATTTTATAATGAATTAATTGGATCTTTAAAATCAATTATTGATGCTGCTGTTGGAGGCTCTTTAATGTCTAAATCATTTGAAGAAGCTTACCCTTTAATTAAAGAAATGGCTAACAATAATTTTGAATGGCCTTCTGAAAGGATTAATCCTAAAAGAATGGCAAGTATTCATGATAATGAAGCCTTTTCTATTTTAGCTTCACAAGTAGCAGTAATGTCTAAGAAATTAGATAGTTTTGCTATTAATATATCACATAATAACTCTGCTAATATTGAAGATTCTGAAACTATTGGAACTTTACAAGCTATTGCTAGTAAAAATAATCCTTATTAAAATTATTATAATCCTGGATGGAAAAATCATCCTAATTTTAACTGAAATAATTCACAATAATGGGGTAATAATCAATCTTATCCCACTGGAAATTGGAATAATCAAGTTAATTCAAATTATAAACCACCTGGATTTAACAATCAATAGAAAAAGTTATCAATAGAAAAATTAATTTTACAACTACGTAATCAATTACAAAATCAAAATACTGCTATTCGTAATATTGTGAATCAAATGGGACAAATCGCTAATTTAATTAATTATAGACCCCCAGGAACACTTCCTAGTAATGTTGAAATCAATCCAAAAGAAACTGGAAAAGAACATGAACATGTTAAAAATCGTACAACTTAGAAGTGGAAAGGAATTAAAAGAAAAAATGCAGAATGAAATTGAAAAAGAGATTGAGGTTGAAGAGATTGAAAAATCTAAAGAAACTCCTTCTCCTAATAAAGATCAAACTGATATTTATATTAATATGGAAGTTGAAAAACCACCACCACCTTTTCCTCAAAGACTTAAACAGCAGAAGCTTGATATCAATTTTCTAAGTTCTTTGAAATTTTTAAGAAACGCACTATAAACATACCTTTTGCTGAAGCATTGGAACAGATGCGAACTTAGGCAAAATTTATGAAGGATATTTTAAGTAAGAAACGAAGATTTGAAGCTTTTGAAACTATTGCATTAAGTGAAGAATGTAGTGCAATAATTCAAAAGAAATTACCTCAAAAACATAAAGATCCTGGAAGTTTTACTATACCTTGTGCTATTGGAGAAAAGTTTTGTGGAAAAGCTTTGTGATTTAGGAGCAAGTATTAATCTCATGCCATTTTCTATTTTTGGAAGGTTGAATTTAGGAGAAATTACTCCCACTGTAACCCTTCACTTAGCTGATAGATCTATTACTTACCCTAAATGAGTTATAGAGGATGTTCTTGTTAAAGTAGATAAATTTATATTCCCTGTAGATTTCATTGTACTTTTATGGAAGAAGATAAAGAAATAGCTATTATTTTAGGGAGACCTTTTCTAGCGACCAGACGAGATATGATTGATGTGCAAAAAGGAGAATTAACCATGAGAGTTAATGATCAAGAGATTAAATTTAATGTCCTTAAATCAATGAAGTACCCTGACAATGAAAAACGTTATCGAATGGATATAATTGATTATTTAATTGAGAAACATTATCAAGAAAAATGTAAAGTCATTTCTGAAGAAAAATTTGAATTATTAACCGATGAAGATGAAGAACTAAAAGAAGAAGAAACTCATTATATTAAAGATAATTGGGAAACTTTGGACATAACTCAAAATGATATACTTTTACCCTCAATTAAAAAAGTCTCTGAACTGGAATTAAAAATGTTACCTTCACATTTAAAATATGAATTTCTGGGAAATTCATTAACTTTAACTGTTATTATTTCTTCTGAGCTAAGTAAAGATCAAGAAGAAAAATTGATAGGAGTGTTAAAGAATTATAAGAAAGCATTTGGTTGGACGATTCGTTGACATAAGAGGAATAAGCCCGTCCATTTGTATGCATAGAATTTTAATGGAAGAAAATTTTAAACCTACTATTGAACTGCAAAGAAGATTAAATCCTATCATGAAAGAGGTTGTTAAAAAAGAAATTGTTAAATGGTTAGATGCTAGTATTATTTATCCTATTTCGGATAGCCAATGGGTAAGTCCTATTCATTGTATTCCAAAGAAAGGAGGAGTAACTGTCATTGTCAATGATAAAAATGAACTAAATCCTACAAGACAAGTTATTGGATGGCGAATTTGCATTGATTATAGGAAATTAAATGATGCCACTAGAAAGGATCATTTTCCTTTACCTTTCTTGGATCAAATGCTTGATAAATTAGCTGGACACCCATATTTTTGTTTTCTGGATGGATATTCTGGTTATCATCAATTACCTGTCACTCCTGAGGACCAAGAGAAAATAACATTTACAAGTCCATACGGAACATTTGCCTTTAGAAGAATGCCTTTTGGTTTATGTAATGCACCTGCAACTTTTCAAAGATGTATGATGTCAATATTTTTTGATTTAATTGACAAAGGAATTGAAATATTCTTGGACGATTTTTCAGTTATTGGAACTTTCTTTTTAATCTTGTTTGGAAAATATTTCCAAAGTTTTAAAAAAATGTGAAGAAACAAACTTAGTTCTTAACTGGGAAAAATTTTAATTCATGGTCACAGAAGGCATTGCACTTGGTCACAAGATTTCACAAAAAGGGATGGAAGTAAATAAAGCAAAAGTGAAAATTATTGTTGAATTACAACCACCTACTACTATTACTGATGTGAGAAGTTTTCTAGGTCATGCTGAATTTTATAGAAGATATATAAATGATTTTTCTAAAATTGCTAAACCTCTTTGTCATTTATTGGAAAAAGGTGCTAAATTTGAATTTAACAAAGATTGTGTTAATGCTTTTAATATTTTAAAAGAAAAATTAATAACTGCACCTATCATTGTTGCACCTAATTGGAAAAAATCTTTTGAATTAATGTGCGATGCAAGTGATTTTGCAATTGGAGCTGTATTGGGACAAAAATATGAGAAAATTTTCAAAGTTATATATTATGCTAGTAAAACTCTCACTGAAACACAAAGAAATTACACTACTACTGAGAAAGAGCTTCAAGCTATTGTATATGCCTTTGATAAAATCAGACCTTATCTTCTTGGTACTAAATGCATAATTCATACTGATCATTCCGCTATTAAATATCTAATGTCAAAAAAGGATGCTAAACCTAGACTAATAAGATGGGTTTTACTTCTACAAGAATTTGATTTTCAAATAGTGGATAGAAAATGAACTGACAACCAAGTTGCTAATCATCTATCTAGAATTAAGAATGATGTAATTACCGAAGAAAACATAAATATGAAATTTTCTGATGAATATTTATATGTTATTCAAGGATGCGAAATACCTTGGTTTGCGGATATTGTTAACTATTTAGTTAGCAATATTCTACCTTATGGATTGGATGAAAAATTTATTAAGAAATTTAAAAATGATGCTAAATATTATATTTTAGAAGATCCTCATTTATTTTTAGGAAGAGATTCTATAATTCGAAGATGCGTACCTTATGATTAAACTTTTGTTATATTCAAAAATGTCATGATTCCGATTTTGGAGGACACTTTGGAGTACATAAAACTGCATTTAAAATTTTAAATTCAGGATTTTATTGACCTACCTTATTTAGAGATGTTAGACATTATGTTAAAACATGTGATCGATGTCAAAGGATGAGAAATATATCCAAGAAAGATGAAATGCCTTTAAACTATATATTGGAAGTTGAAATTTTTGATATATGGGGTTTAGACTTTATGGGACCATTTGAACCATTATCTGGAAAAATTTATATTTTATTAGCAGTTGATTATGTTTCAAAGTGGATTGAAGTTGTAGCTTTACCTAACTGTGACTCCAAAAGTGTATCTAAATTTTTAACGAAGATGATTTTTTCAAGATTTGGAATGCCTAAGGTAATTATCACAGATGGTGGAAGTAATTTTAGAAATATAAGAATTCAATCATTACTGCAAAACTTTGGAATCAAACATAAAATTGCAACTGCTTATCACCCACAAACAAGTGGAATGGCTGAAGTATCAAACAGAGAAATTAAAAGAATTTTAGAGAAGACTGTTAATCCTAAAAGAGCTGATTGGGTTGATAGACTTTATTCTGCATTATGGGCTTATAAAACAGCTTATAAGACACCAATCGGAATGTCACCTTACCGGTTAGTTTTTGGTAAACACTGTCACTTACTTGTTGAACTTGAACATAAAGCTTATTGGGCGATAAAGGAGTTTAATTCTGATTTGAATACTGCAGGAGAAAAATGATTATTGCAATTAAATGAGATGGATGAAATAAGAAATGAATCATATGATAATGCAAAAATTTATAAAGAGAAAATGAAGGTATTACATGATAAAAAGATTTCAGGAAAATTATTTGAGCCTGGACAAGTATTACTATTTAATACTCGTTTAAGACTTTTTCCTGGAAAATTGAGATCAAAATGGATGGGACCACATCTAATTGAAAACGTATACCAATATAGAGCTGTGGATATTAAACACCCCAAAACAGGAAAATTTTTAAAGTTAATGGATTAAGATTGAAGCCTTATTTAGGAGACATTAAAAAGATTTATAAAGAGGCTTATGAATTGAGTCTACCTGATTAAAGAATTACTTAGGTCGGGCTGACGACTTTAAACCAAGCGCTTTATGGGAGGCAACCCATAGATTTTATTTTTAGTGTGTTTTTACATTTTAAATGTAAGGTTATGCCTCGGTCTTGACTAATTTTATATAACTTCAGAAAATTAAAAATTATCTTGAAGTATATAAAGTTTGAACTTTGGATCACTCCATTTCATATGTGAGTAAAAAGAAGATCAAGTTAACCTTCATTGAAATTATGTATAATTGTGTTACTGAGTCTATATCGATCTTACAATTACAATTTACCTATTTTTAGAGAACGAAACTTTAAAATTTGATGTTTGGCGAAACAGAGTCGAACATGGTTCCGGCACCTAGGCGCCAAAATTCGGCGCCTAAGCGCCAGAATAAGCTACCTGTCGATGGGTCCGGCGCCTAAGCGCAAGATTTGGCGCCTAAGCGCCACGGTTACTGGGTCTTGTAAAAACAAAAAATTTTCAGTTTTTCACACGATTTTCACCTTTAAATTAACCCATCTTTGTCCCCAATCCCAAAGCAATCAATATTTCGACCCTTACACTTCATTCTTGAGAGATTAGAGAGGATTTTTGCAGAAATGGAGAGGAGAAATCTTGGAGAAGAAGCTAGAGACAAAGGTCCAAAAGATCCTGAACCCTACTTCAATTGTTTCTTCGTTGTATGTTTGGAGAAAATTTGTAGTCGTCTTGATAAATTTGAAGCAGATTTCAAGAGTATTGGAGATCGCCTTCATGAGATGTATCATCAGATTGAACATCTGGAATGGCAAGCGAAACTCCAATTTGATCATCTAGTGGCTTATCAAGATGCTCAAGTTGAAATGTATGTGAAGAACAAATGGATTGACGAGAAGACGGCTACGGATTTTCTGAGAGCATTAGTGTCCTTCCCAAGTGGGCTGAATAGTTTTCCTTGCCAAGATAATGGAAATTAGATAGTGATTTGGTGAGATCGTGATTTATCTAGTGAGTCGTTGTATCGATTTAGTGAATCGATTGTGTTTGTTTGTGTATTTGCTTTCATGTTCAATGTGTGTTGTATTTGTTTTCAAATTGTGTTGTTTGATTGAGTGTTAGGACTTGAATCTTTATATTATACTTATCTGAAGTGTATTGAGCCAATATTGAAGATTATAAATGGAAATTAGAGGAGTTTGATCTAAACTTTATGTTTGATTGGTGGATTTAATATTTAATTTTTAAAATTTTTTGAAAATGTTTTGGAAGTTAGAAATGCCGGTTCGGCCTGCTTAAACAAAAATTAACATATAAACCCCATTAGCCGTGGATCACGCCTAAGCTTCATCTCCTTCCCCATTTTCATGAAAATACACCTCTTAGATCCATTTTGAGGTCAAAACACCAAGTATTTGGGCTCCAAATCAATTGATTTCTTCGTCTTGAGGTCAAATCTACACTCTAATCCATTTATTTTCGATTTTCACCATAGTTTTTCTTATGTTTTGCTAAAAATCGAAATTTTGAGAAAAATTTTAATTTTTAGGTATTCTATTTGGATTTTTAAAATTATTTTAAATTTATTAAACTTAAAAAGAGTTTAAATATTTGATTCCTAAATATGTTCTTGTTTTCTTTCATGTTTAGATGGCACCAAAATCTAAGCGAGGGAAGGGACGAGAAAATTTTGACAGTAGCAAGTTCGCGACTGCGGTAGCGCATTTTCGATATCACGAATTTGCGACGTCGAGAAAGTTTATCTCGGAGCGAAGCTTTTACAATCCGGGTGAAATGATCGAGAACACAATTGTTGTGCACAACTGGCAACGATCTCGTTATTTCATCGATGTTCTTCGTTATTCCAGTCGTTCGCGAATTTTATGCTAACTTTTTAGATGCGGAAGACTACGAAGTCTTCGTTAGAGGTGTCAGAGTTGGATTTACTCCGGAGAGGATCAATGTGTTTTATGGACTGCCACCTACCATTGAGTGTAACTATTCTGGATTATCTCCATCTGAGGGAGATCTTGAGATGATCATTGCTTATTTGACTGACGGCACTGGAGCCTGGATGATCCGGAATGACAAAAGGGTAAATTTTAAATCTTCTAAGTTAAATGATATTTCCAAAGCATAGCATTACTTTATTTCTGCTAGACTTCTACCTTCCCACCACCTGAGCGAAGTCTCTAAAGATCGTGCCAACTTAAACTATTGCATTCAAGAGAGGAAGCTGATAGATGTTGGGAGTATCATTTATGATTTTGTGGAGTCTACTGCTAGATCCAGCATTTATGTGGGACTGGAATTCCCATTATTGATCTATTCTTTATGTGTTAGCAATGGAGTTATTGTTGATATTTCTGAGGAGAAGCTTATAACTACCAAACCAATTGGGTAGGAGAGTGTTAGCATATATGATCGTCTTCGAGGGAAGAGATCGACAGCTCCTTCTACTTCTGCACCCACTTCAGGTAGACCTTCTACTTCTTGACCTTCTACTTCTACTGCTGTGCCACCATCTAGTTTTTGGGAATCGATGCATGATCAGTTTATAGAGCAACAGGCATCGGTTATTTCAAACTCATCTGCGAGTTGATTCTATTGATAAGAAAATTGATCATTTATCTGAGTATACCCAAAGGAAGAGTAGTTACGATGCTGAGTATGATGAAGCTCTCGTTAGATTCCTGAAGGGAGAGCAAGATGTTCAGTTTCCTACCTTTCCTAGATTCTCACCATATGTTGATCCTAAGGATGTTAAGTTTTCTTTTGGTGATGATGACGATGATGAGGCTACAAACAGTGATTAGTAGCCTGATTTACCTTTGAGATGTGCTAAGTCTGTTGTTAGTTTAGTTTGTTTGCTAGTATTGATTGTTGTTTGTTGTTTTCTAGTTTAGATTTGTTTATGTACTTTGTATGGATTTTTTGGTATTGAGACTGTTGTTAGAGTATTTTTAATGTATTGTGTTTAAGATTGAAATTTGGATGAATTTATGTTTATTTCTGTTTCAGCCTACTGTTTAGTAGTTAGTTTTGTTGTTTTATTTCTGTTATTATAAGTAGTATAGTCATTTAATTTAATTACTAATGAGCCTACTTACTTTTGTACCTGCTTCATTATTTCAGTATTATTCATAAAAGCATGTGCAGAAGTAAAATTTTTCTTTCTAGAACTTTTTTTAAATACTTATAAAAATTCCTTTTTAAAATTATGTTTTTCTTTCTCTCATACTTTAAACAAATTTTCATGATAGACCAAAACTTAAGTTTGGGGGAAAGGGAAAATACATTCAAATTTAAATTTTATTTGTCCATAAAGAACTAATATTTTTTTAAAATAAAAATTTTAACATAACATGAGGAATGAAGAATCTATTTAAGATCACTTAAATTTTTGAACTTATAAATAATTTAGTGGGCTAGATCAAAAATTTTAATAACTTTGATTGATTTTAAGAATAGAATTATTCAACTTAAGGTAGAATAAGATTAAGGAATTTTTCTATTCATAGTAGAGATAATTGAATTTTAGAAGTATTAAGAAATAAAAAATTTTAACTTGAAAAAGAATAGATTGAAATTCTTTTTGAAATCTATTTATGTTATAATAATTAAGTGAAAATGTATAAGTTTGAAAATATAAGTTAAGGATAGTTAAGTTCAAAACCTTTAACAGGCTATCCACATACAGTAATCCTCTCTCTTTAAAAAAAAAAGAGAGAAAAGAAAAGATAGAAAAAAGGAAAAGAGAGGAGAAGCTTGAGGAAATGCCTAATAAAAAATTGGATTCACTTGAATTTACTTATAAAAAGAAAACTGATTACATATATTACTTAATTTTTATGCATGTATTTTTATTAGAAAATAATTTCATGAAGATCTTTTTCTTGTGAATAATTTATGTGATCTTAATATAATAAACTACAATTATTTTCGAAGTGAATGAAAAATTTTTGAAGTCTTATTATTTGGTAGTTAGAATATTCTTTAAATTCTTAAAATTAAACTTAGTAAAATTTGGTTAATGATTTACTAAAGCCCTTATAAAATCAAAAATCATAAGGAATCTTAAATATTTACCTTTTATTCCAAATGTTATACATTTTATATAGTAAAAAGGGTTACTTGAGGATAAGTAACGTTTAAGTTTGGGGGATTTTGATCCAAGAAAAAGATACCTATTTTTATGCCTTGATTTTTATTAATTTTTCAGGATATTATGCTTTAATGAAAGGTATTATTGTGTTTTTGGATGTAGGTGATGCAAAAATGTTCAAGAAGGAGAAAAATATGAAAAAGGAGCAAAAAGGAGCAAAAAGGAGCAAAAATAGAGCCAAAATGCAAAATTGTCGAAATTACTGGCCTGGCACCTAGGCGCCAGAGTCCAGCGCCTAAACACCAGCCCGATACAGAAAACTATTAAGTTTTTAACAAATTTTGGGCGGTTATTTTGACGGTGTGAGCCATTATTGGACCTTCTAGAAGACTGGCAGTTGTTCCTGGTATATAGGACATGTGATACAATGTATTTGGATGCTTCAAAATGGTTTTAATCGCAAAGAGGTGCGATCCAAAGTGAAGAGATGCGAAGAACTGGACACGGTGTCCGGCGCCTATGCGCCAAACACACCTTCTAGAAGATTCATTGAATTTGGACACATTTTGAAGAGGTGCCTTGAGGCAACCCTTGAAAACTATAAATAGGGGGGGTGCTCCTTCAGATAAAAACGCCCAACCTAGAGAGAGAATTAGAGAGATAATATTAGAGTCACCTTTTTTACTTTCCTTCATAAATTAGTGAGTTTATTTTAGAGTTTGTATTTAGAGTTTCAAAGAGTTGGTGCATATGGAGTTCATTACACTGTGGAGTCAGTAGGAATCAGAAGTTCAGTAGGAGAAACATCTAAGATATGTATTTTTATTTTGATTCGAAGTTTATTTACTATGTTTTGTTATTTAATTTCAATGTGTTCTGAGTAGTAACTTTACTTTCTCCTTTCAATTATGAAAAGATAAATAAGATAATACAAAATTTGTCGGAGAATTAAAAGTCATATATTTTCAAAACATTGTTATGATATTAATACCGGTTCTTAATTTAATATTTAAATTGGTCATTTAAATTGTTAAAACTGTTGAAGAGTTTTGCGACCTAGAAGGAGATGAATTCTTAACTTGTAGATATCACATGAATCCTTGGGTAGTCGAAGGCCTTGTGCGGGTTATTCAAGGTGAAGTACAAATAAATAGGAAGATATTATATATTGGGCATAGAATAGATAAGTTTTTAGAGTGACAGATTAAATTCTTATACTTTGGTTTATAGAAAAGGAAAGGGTCACTAGTAGGGCCGACCATAGCCACCCTTGGACATCTAGTAGTGTGAGCCTAGATTAACCCATTCTACTAACAATAAATCCGGACCTGATCTATAGGCTAGCCAATGTTCTTTATACTATCGAGCGAAGATAAAGAATATGAATGCTTCTATTTGGCACAATACCATAAATTTATATTCTCCACGAATATTATTATTATCTTAGAAAATCTTGGATTAATTGAATGGGAGAAAGTTTCTTTCTTATTGTTATTTACATCAATCATTTTATTTCTACTTTATTATTGCATCTAGTAAATTAAAGATATTTTATTTTTAACTATAAAAGAAATACTTTAAAATAAAAATATTTAAAGATCTATAACTCTCTCCTCGTGGGAACGATACTGAGGTCTTTGTTTCAAAGCCCTATATTACTTTATACGATACGTATACTTGCGTAGTACCCCTACTGTGTAAAATATTTTCCATAAAATTATATTTATATACACTAGCCGCTATTATTATTTATAACATATATTTTTGAAAGCATTAATTAGTACGTTGATCTTCAGAGGACTTCGGGTCATGTTTTTGGCATCGTTGCCGGGGAAGAAGATTTTAGTACGCATATATTTATATCGGGTCAGCCCCGTGTCAGAAATCCTAAGAAGAATGGGACGAATACCAGCTAAATCCTGCCTCAGACTGCGAGTAGAGCCTGTCACTGTTGTAGAGAATCCAAGGAAAAAGATGCGAGCTAGTTCGCCTGTTGTTGTATCGGGTCACCATATTAAGGAAGACACAACCTACCAGCATGTAGCCGACAGACCGTCTGGTCCTAGACCTTCTGCTGCAAGAAGGATGGTGTGGCGACTTATTATCGCTGAGCCGATACCGACACAACGTCCCAAGAAGAAAAGCCCCATCAAAAAGCCTGAATCAGAAGAAAGTACCACTGCATTAAAAGAAACTTCTGATAAAGAAATTCAACAATCATCACGTGATAACCGCGAGACCGTCTGGAAGAGGCCACTAGAGGACGCCATAGGAAAGCTAAGGACAGACATCTGACGGTTGGCAAAAGAATGAGGAGAAAAATTAGAAAATGAAGTAGAATCATCAGAGTTCATGGATGACGAGTATATCGAGGTTAATATGGTCGAGACCCCAGCGTCGTTAGCTCTGCAAGGAGTTCCATCAGCCTCAGAAAGATATGAACCAGAAGTAATGAGAGCATGTCTTTAAGAGAAAGATGATACGATTTCTCAGATGGAAAAGAGGGTGGAAGTGATGGCTGCCGCTTTAGCCACTCTCCAGAGTCAACTTCAACCAGAGAAGGAAACACCCCCGGAGATCATTCACATTGCAGATGGGGGAAAGGAGATCACATCCGTCAACGGAGATGAACAACCAAAGAAAGATTCTGCACAAAGCATGATTCCCGAGAAGGATATCAAGAACATGGTGGAACAGTAGGTGCGAGAAGCTTAGCACAGTCTAAGAGCGGGACATCTATTCAAAAGGGTAGACCTTAACCTGAAGAATTCGATGCGGTCCAATACCCGAAAGGCTTCGTACCACCTCTGTTCAAGACTTTCGATGGTACGGGAAACCCCCGGCATCATGTCACACATTTTCGTGCTAGTTTCTGCAATGCCGGTGGAAGTGATGCTTTACTCTTTCGTCAGTTCGTCAGTAGTTTGTCAGTGATTTCCTTCGATTGGTATGCATAACTTCTGAATGGTTCAGTCAAGACTTTTTCAGAATTGGAAAACCTCTTCGTTAAGCGGTTTGTCGGGGCTCAGCACCACATCACTATCGATGATCTAGTGGTGGAGCAACAGAAACCGAACGAAACTTTAGTGGACTACATACTTTGATGGAGGAATTTAAGCATGAAGTGTGAACCACAGCTTCGGGAAAAACTTGCGATGGGTATCTCGCTTAAGAGTATTCATGGCCTGATAGTGCTTCTCCTTAAAGGATTTACAATAAAGACTTTCGAGAAGTTGCTTAGCAAGGCCGGGAGCTTGCAAGACGAGGCAAAGCAGCTAAGTTTCATCGATAAGACTGATAAACAAAAGCCCATAAAAGCTTTTGAAAAGTAATCCAAGATTGTCGCGGAAGTCGATAAGGGAAAGAAACCAATGCAAATAAGGCCAGAGGAGCCACAGCCCAGTTATCAACCACCGCAACAGACATACCAACAACCACACAGATTTATCAGCAACCTCCACAACATATTTATCAGCAACGTCAGCAGGGCTATCAACAGCCTCGACCGAGCTATCAGCCATGGCAGCATGATCAACCACTGCCTCGTTCGTCACGTCCCCTGAAGGAACTTCTGAACAAGGAATATCCTTTCAAAACTGAAGCAGTGGATAAAATGTTTCGTAGTTTGATGAAGTCACCCAATTTTCAGTTGCCAGAGCCCAGGAGGCCAGAAGAAGTCAACGAGAAGGATCATCCGAACTACTGTCCCTGCCATAGGATGCTTGGAAACAAGATCGAAGACTGCTTCACGTTTAAGAATTGGCTCGAAGATAATCTCTAAAGGGGGAACGTAACGATCCCGAAAGAATACATGAATGAACCCTAAAAAGGAGGTTCTGTCAATGTTATTTCAACAGATCATATTGTTCCGATAGACCCGTACACGACCCACGATGGATGGTGTACTATCTGGACAAAGTCCTCGAAGAAAATTTTGGATAATATCCATACCGCTTTGGTGCGTGCTTCTACTCAAAGTTCGAAACCTGCCGAGTCGACACTATCGCATGCAATTGAAGAATCGCCCCAAAAGGTGGAGAAGATCGTAGAAGAAAAGAAAATCGAGGCTCTGAAGGGTAAACTAGGGGCTGCTTATCCTAGGATGGTTGTTTCTGATTCGTGGGAGAAATCCCTCGGACCTCTGACTCTATATGATTATTTGCTCGCTCGGCGATCTTATAATGATAAGAGTTTTGGTGTTGGCTACGTTTTAACTGTTTCTAATGATTACGTAACTAACGACAACCAACCTAATCCGGATATCGATTTTGATACGATAAACAATTCTCAAATCATACTGAACCTCGATGACCACGACGAAGGAGAAGACGCTCACAAAGATGGCTATGAAAGCTCAACAAGCAAAGAGTCTATTTGTGAATTTCGAGGAGCTCCAATAAAGATAGAATTAGAGTTATCAGATTCCGAAGCAACTCCAGAAGAGCCAGTAGTTTCAATTCAAGAGGAGACATCGGTAGATTCACCACCAAATTTAGGACAAGTAACTGAAGTCAACCTAAGAAGCAGAAAAGTTTTACATCCGAGAATGGGTCCAAAGGATAAAGGAAAGCAGGTGGTTGCTCTAGAGGAGCCAACCCCAGCAGAAGAATTGCCCGTTCGGGAAGAAACTGAAGAACATGGTAATAAGATAGATTATAACATGCTAGCCCATCTTAGGAAGCTACCAGCCAAACTAAGCATCTACGACGCTCTGATCCTGTCAAAGGACATGAGGGAAACTCTGATCAAGGATTTACTTGATCCAGAAATTTGCTTAGCTCAAATGGCCGACAATTCCTTCGATGAGGTTTGCTCGTTAAAAGAACAGCGAGGTGTTACCTTCACGGACAATGATCTACTACTGGGAACAGTTGATCACAACTGACCGTTGTACATTTCAGTCACTATTGGAAAGTTTACGCTCTTCAGAGTGTTGGTTGATCCGGGAGCATCAATCAACATAATGAATCTTCGGACGTTGGCATATTTGGAAATTGATGCTCGCGAGCTTGAAGCAGACAAGATGTTATTAAGAGGGTTCAATCAGAAAGGAGAAAGAGCTCTTGGATCGATTACACTATTTATGAAGACCGGTGACTTAGCAAAGACAACCACAAAATTTCATATAATTGATTGTGAGACAACGTACAACGCTTTACTGGGTCATCCATGGATCCATGAAAACTGGATGGTACCGTCGTCTCTACACCAATGCATAAAAGTATTACAAAGGAGGAGAACAATGTATTAAGGGTGACTTGCAACCATTCTCTGTACACGAGATTGGGATTCATGAAGATGCATCCTACTACGCGCCTCTGAAGAAAACAATCTTCTCCAGAAATACCGTACCAAATGAAGAAAAAGAAGTTTGAGATGATGAAGAACCTGAAATTCTAGTCCAACAGTTACTCACCACTCCCTTACGACGAGATGGTGAAGGTCTCTCCAGAACTCGCACCCGAGGTCGAGGCCGGGGAAGAGGTCGAGGAAGAGACGTTGGAATAGTTGGACAGAAGAAACTGGTCATCGACGTTGATTGGGAGAACAGTTCTGAAGAAGAAGAAATAAAGAAAGAAGCAGCGGCGATAAGTTAGAAGAAACCACAGTTCAAGATCTGTCTAGAAGATGAAAAGAATGAGGAATACAAATCAATGTATGAGAAGAATAACCATTATGTACATTCTATGACCCTGACCCCGATCCATTCTAATAAGGTCGAGGGTATGGTGGTCTAGGAGGAACATGGTGGCGGTACTAAACCAATCAAGTTCTACCGTGGTGCTTCTTCTTCCAAAATTTAAAATGATGTACACTTCGAAGATGTTACTTCTTATGAATTAATGGAATTGTCTTTTGAGTGGTATTCTCTCTGTGTTCAAAATTTAATTCAACGTGGTGTCTTACCTTGACGATGGACAAAAGGTCAATCACAACACTTTGAAAAATTATGGAATAATGCCAGTCGGCCTCCCAATTCAAAAAATGGTCTCGAATTCGGCACAGTAGGATCAGTTGATGACACGGAATTTTGCTTGGTTGTCACTTGCAAGCCTAATGAAGTCTACTTAGAAGCCTCAGATGATCTCGAAGATCTGGAAAATGGAAATGCTCCGCCAGAATTTGAAGAAGAAATTAAATCTACAATAGACGAGTTAATGGAAGTTAACTTAGGTACTAGAGAAGAGCCTAGGCCGACCTTTGTTAGCTCCTTGCTCAATAAAGAAGACTCCAAAAATATGGTCAAGCTAATAATGGAATTCAAGGACTATTTTTCTTGGAGTTACGACGAAATGCCAGGGTTAGCTCCAGAGGTGGCAGTTCACAGGTTATGAGTGGATCCCGCTGCCATTCCAGTCAGGCAAGCTTCCAGAAGAATGCGTCTAGAGATCGAACAACAAGTAATTGCTGAAATTAAGAAGCTAATATACGCTAAATTTGCATGTGAAGAGCAATACCTGACTTGGCTAGCCAACGTGGTACCAGTCAGAAAGAAGAATGGACAGATCAGAATCTGCGTGGATTTCAGAGATTTAAATAAAGCATGTCCTAAGGATGAATTCCTACTACCAATTCCAGAACTGATGATCGACATTGCTTCAACACATGAAATCTTCTCTTTCATGGATGGATCTTCAGAATACAATCAAATAAAAATGGCACCGGAAGATGAGAAGCTCACATCCTTCAGAACGCCGATCGGAATATACTGCCACACAGTAATGACATTTGGGTTGAAGAACGCAGGAGCAATATACCAAAGAGCTATGATGAGGATTTTTTGATGATCTCATTCACAACCAAGTCGAGTGCTACGTGGATGATGTGGTCATCAAGAGAAAACTAAAGGAAGATCACTTGTATGATTTGAGAATTATTTTCGAGCGATTAAGACAATTTAACCTTAAGATGAATCCCTTGAAATGCGCCTTCGGCGTCGCCACTGGGAAATTCTTAGGATTTGTCGTCCGACATCGTGGAATTGAAATCAATCCGGAGAAGATTAAAGCTATCTTAGAAATGCCTCCTCCCAAAACTTTGAAACAACTACGATCCTTTTAAGGGAAGTTGGTATATCTTCGATGCTTTATCTCGAATTTGTCAGGTAGGTGTCAGCTCTTTTCAGCATTGGTTAAAAAGGATGCCAAATTTGTTTGGGAAGAGAAATTTCTGTGGGCCTTCGAGGACATTAAGCAGTATTTAATGACACCTCCTGTTTTAGCATCCTTAGTCTTGGGTCGACCGTTAATACTTTATACCGCGGCTTTAGACGACTCCCTCGGAGACCTGTTAGCCCAGGTCAATGACGAAGGAAAAGAAAACACTCTCTACTACTTAAGTCATCGTCTGATACTGATGGAAGTAAAGTAACCTTTGATCAAGAAGCATTGTTTGGCCCTGAGTTTCGCTGCTCAAAAGCTCAGGCACTACATGCTTTCTCACAAGGTCAACCTTATTTCGAAGTTTAATCCGTTGCAATATTTGATGACTCGATCGACGCTTTCCGGCAGACTTGCCAGTTGGTCAATGATACTATTGTAATTCAATATAAATTTTGTTCCTCTTCGTGCCGTAAAGGGACAAGACCTAGCAGACTTCCTCGCAGCACACCCTTTACAGGCAGAATCACCTCTCAATTACGACTTGCCTGACGAGCAGATAATGAGCCTAGAAGACCCTGACGATCAGTGTTGGGAGCTGTACTTCGATGGAGCATCTTCAGCACAGAAAGATAAAGAATTGCAAACGATAGTGCCCGGTAAGGTAGGAATCAGACTAATAATTATAACACCGGAACGGGGAATGTTAAGATACTCCTAACATCTAACCGAACCATGTATGAACAACGAGGCCGAATAGGAAGCTCTCATAACTGTACTGGAATTGACCATTCAGATGGGGATAACCGACATCAACATCTACGGAGATTCACAGTCGATCATTCAACAAGTCGCAGGACAGTAGATAATTCTGAAACCAAGACTCGAGCAGTACTTTCAGTATGCAATGAAATTGCTGGAGCATATTCCGAATGTAATGATCTACAAGATTCCCAGAAGAGAAAATGCTCTTACAGATACGTTAGCCTGCCTTGCAAAGGAATTTGCCTGCTTGCAGGATGAATCAGTTGAAGTGTCAGTTCAGGGATGTCAGGTTCTCTCGCAGCTCGACATGGACATGATACACATGTCAAAAAAAAGAAGAAGAATCACTCGCGACAGTAACATAAAATGCAGAAGACTGGCATGAACCGCTCATAGACTACCTACAATCAGGAAACCTACCCGACGATAAGTCATTAGCTCATCAGATCAAGAAAAAAATTCTGTATTACAGATTAATAAACAATACATTATACAGAAAGTCTTTTGATCAGATGTGGCTAAGGTGCCTGAGCGAGTCATAGGCTCGTGAAATTGTTAAAGAAGTTCACTCAGGACTTTGTGGCGCTCATTAGTCAGGTCTGAAAATGAAGATTAAGATTGAGAGACTAGGGTACTACTGGCCCTCAATGATGACCGATTGCATGAAGGTCGCCAAAAGTTGTCACCAGTGCCAAGTGCATGGAGTGGTCCTACATCAACCTCCAAATGTGCTACATCTGACAATCGTGTCATGGCCGTTTGAATGTTGCGGCACAGATATTGTGGGCCCGATAGAACCGCCTTCTTCAAGAGGACATCACTTCATTCTTGCAGCTACAGATTACTTTTCCAAGTGGACAGAAGCAATACCGCTCAGAGAAGTGAAGGCACACCACGTGCTACAGTTTTTCAAGAATCAAGTCACTTACCGTTTCGGGGTACCGCGCAGGATTATCTCAGATAACGAGTCTGTATTCTGAGTCATCACTATATAAAGAGAGTCTTAGAAGTGAAGAAGTGAAGAATTGAAGAGGCTCTTCACTGTATTTCAAAGAGAGGAATTTAGGAGATTCTTCCACTGTATTTTAAGTTTTTATTTAGAGAAGGAGTAGAGAGTAGAAAGGAGAAAAGGGTCGAAATTAAGAGTTCTTCTCCCACTTCTTTTCTTTCTTTTAGCTTAGTTTTTATTTAAGTCTGAAGTCTGTATTCTGAGTCATCGGAGTTTAGAGACTTGCTCTGAGGATTAGTTTAGCGAAGAGTCAAAGTTTCAGAGGAACTTCCTTAGTCTTGTGAAAAGGATTTTCAGATAAGTGTTTTCTTTTATTTTGTTTATCAATACTTACTTTCGTTTATTATTTTTCTAATCATTTTTAATTTCTAATCAATGTGTTTTTATATTTTCCAAATGCATACTGAGTAGTTTACTTTATCTTTTTCTTTCTTAAAATGGAGAAGTAATTAATTTAAAGAGAATTGTTGTGGAAAGTATCAGTGTTTAAAAGTTGGAAGAAGTTGTGAAGATTGATTCTGAGAACTTTGTTTACTTATTAATTTGTCCTGTTAAGTTGTAAAATTTCTTGAGATTATGTAAGATCCAATGCGATATTATCTCATTAAATTTAGTAGTAATCACATGCAATTATATGGGTGACAACTGTAGTCCATATAAGTGAATGTAATATTAGAAGTCATTTTTAGAGAAGGGAGTAAAATTAGAGGATTTTGAAGTGATAGGCTAAAACCCTCTAATTTGGTTTGATGTTTTGAGTTTTGTTATGAGAAGTTAGCCCTCAGGTGGTGGGAATCGAGGGAACTCTAGAGTGAGAGACTGGTATCTTCCCTGCCTAACCATGTTCAAAATAACATAAATTTCAAATTAATATATGTTCTTTATAGAACCAAGTAAGGGTAAAGAACACATTTGCTTATATCTGTCACAACAAAATTTAAATACTTCCACAACAATACTTTAAGAATTATTACTACTTAATGAATGGAAAAAAAAAAGATATTTTAGTTAATAGTATTTTTACATCCAGTGTTATTAGTTATTGAAACCTTTACTATCATTGCTTAGCATTTTATTAAGAAAATTTCGAAAGACAAATCAACTT
The DNA here is from genome assembly GCA_022702705.1 of Papilionanthe hookeriana x Papilionanthe teres. NCBI lineage: Eukaryota > Viridiplantae > Streptophyta > Magnoliopsida > Asparagales > Orchidaceae > Papilionanthe > Papilionanthe hookeriana x Papilionanthe teres. The sequence goes on along the minus strand of CM040423.1, from coordinate 87,664,587 downwards.
TCTAAAACTTTTAAAAATCAAGACATACTATTTCAAAAACAATTAAAGAAAGTAAAAAGATAATTTTCTAAATTCCTTTAAAAATTTTCAACTTTTCCCTGTGGGTTCGATATCCCGAGACTTAATCAGAAAGTCTTATATTACTTGATAAACGATACACATACTTGCGTAGTATCCCATATTATAAAATTATAATTTTCATATCTTAAATCATCAATGCACTTATATCCAGTGGAGTCAAGTTTTTGGCAACCGTTGCACTTATATCTAACGGAGATCAAGTTTTTTGCACCGTTGCCGGGGAAAATTAATTAAATATCATTTTAAAGAGAATTAAGAAATTGTAAATTTTTACTTTTCTTTGTTTTTGTTAGTGTGTTGTGTTTTGTTTTGTTTTATTATTGTATGCATAGTTCAGATTCTGAAAGACTTGTGCCTTACGATTCTGAATTAGAAAGAACTATCAGAAAAATCAAAAAAATTAAAAATACAGAAAAAGAAAAAAATATTCAAGAAATGACAAATCTTCAAGATCAAAATGTTGGCATCCAACAAGAATTAAGACCTTTAAGAGATTATGTTAACCCTGCAGTAGATGAACTTCGTCCTAGTATTCAAAACCCTGCGGTAGCTGCTATATCTTTTGAGCTTAAACCTGCTATTATCCAAATGGTGTCTAATATTCAGTTTGGGGGAGCAACAACTGAAGATCCTAATTTGCATCTTGATAATTTTCTAGAGTTGTGTGCTACTTTTAAATATGATGGTGTTTCATATGATGCTATTAGACTTGGACTTTTTTCCTTTGTCACTAAGGGATAAAGATAAAATGCGGTTACATTCGTTAGCACCTGGATCAATTAGAACTTGGGGTGAACTGTCACAAAAATTCCTTGCTAAATATTCTCTACCATATAAGACTGCTATGTTAAGAAATGATATAACATCTTTTTGTCCGTTTGAAGGGGAATCAATATATGAAGCATGAGAAAGATTTAAAGATCTCCTCAGGAAATGTCCACATCATGCGATACCAGTATTGGTTAATAATTCAAAATTTTTTTAATGGATTAGTTGGATCTCTTAGATCAATCATCGATGCCGTCACTTGGTGGATCATTAATGTCTAAACCATTTTCTCGATGCTTATGCTTCAATTGAAGAAATGGCTACTAATAATTTTCAATGGCCTTCTGAAAGGTTAAATCCTAAAAAGGTAGCTAGTGTTTATGAAAATGATGCTTTTACAATGTTAGCAAATCGAGTTGCTGCTGTATCAAGGAAGATAGACCAATTTGGGATGAATTTTTCTCAGCAAAATCTCATGATTGAAGAAAATTCATTAGGCTAAATGGTTGATTCTTATTCTTCACCAGAAACTATGAATGCTATAATCAAACCTAACAACCCATATTCCAATTATTATAACCCAGCTTGGAAAAATCAACCAAATTTTAACTAGAATAATAATAATCAGGGTGGTGTTAATCAATAATGGGGGAACATCCAAGTAAACCCATTGGGGAATTGGAACAACCAAGATAATAATAATAATAATAGATTAACTTATCCTTCAGGTTATAACAATGCTTTGCAATTTAAGGAGAAGAAGTTGTCTAAGGAAGAAGTAGTATCACATATGGGAAATCAATTACAAATTCAAGGAGAAACCATCAGAAATATTGAAAATCAATTAAGAAAAATTACAAATGCCTTATTTAATAGATCCCAAGGAATGCTTCCAAGTAATACTGAAGTGAATCCAAGAGAAAAGAATAAAGAACAAGTGAAAGCAATTCAACTGAGAAGTGGAAAAAAATTGGAAGGTAGAGTTCAAAAAGAGACTGAAGTAGAGAAAGAAGACATTGAAAGACCTAAAGTGGATGCTCCAAAAGGTTTTGAAAGACCTATTTCTCCACCTAAGGTTGATTTAGAAAAAATACCACCTCCATTTTCTCAGAAACTTCGTCAACAAAAGTTGGATAAGCAATTTTCAAAATTCTTGGAGATATTAAAGAAGCTTACCATTAACATTCCAATTGCTGAAGCCCTAGAACAAATGCCAAGCTATGTGAAATTTATGAAGGATATTCTTAATAAAAAAAGAAAGTTTGAAGAAAATGAGACTGTTGCACTTAGTGAGGAGTGTGTTGACCTCATTTTTGATGAGGTCTTCTCTCCTTTTTTTTAGTACTTAGGATCTAGCCTTAAGCTTTTCCTTTGACTATCCTAGAGGATTAGAATTGGGACCCACCACTTAGAAATTCAAACCACCTCTTAACTCCCTGCAAACTCCACAGACTTGATTGTAGACCCCTAATCACCTAGAGGGTTGAAATCAAATGTGGAAGTTTAAAGGATGAGTTCCTATAGGACTCTTTGGCCTTAGGACTGGCCCTGGGTGGCCTGGTCTGGTGAAAGGGCTGACTTACACTCACACTACACTTATAAACTACACTTTCACACACCTCCTAAAACCACACCCATACCTAACTTGACCTCCTGACTCATGAAGGTGATTCACATGGATGGTCCTTAACCCCTAAGCCCTTGGCTAAGAGGGTTAGGAACAACATAGTGAATGCCTCAAATGAGTCCACTCATGGCTCATATAGGCTTAACATGGCTTCATGGCTAAACCAAAATGATTTCATTCTACTTACATTTACCCAATCTTCAATTTTCCAAATTTTTAATTTTTGACCCCGGGGACCCTACACCCGCCTAGCCTACCCAAAACCCTTGAAATTACCCAAATTTTTCAAAATTCTCCAAAATCACCCAAATTCCTCAAAACCAATCCCAAACATTTCCACATCACTCAAATTAATCATTCATAGCCAAAAATACCAAAAATTCCAAAATACCTCCCAATACCCTCCAAATACCCGAAATGCCCCTCTTAGCCAAAAAATCCAAAAATTCAGAAAATTCCCAGAAAATTCCAAAAAATCCCAAATATTCCCAATTTCATTTTGTCCAACTACACCATGGGCCAATTTTGTTAATTTACCCCACGTTTGTCAAAATCCCCAATTTGACCCATTTTAACCCAAAGTGAACCCAATGTCAAACCAAACCTACCCAATTGACCCAAATTCTGGTCCAATTCAATTCTAAGCTTCAATTCAACATCCCCAACACCATCTAGACCAAATCCAAGCCCAATTTGATTGGCATTTGAATCCAATTTCACTTTTGACCTTAAAGCCCAATTTGGACCCATGACCCAAACTTAGCCCAAACTCACCCAATTCAACTCCAATTAACCCCAAATCTTTTCTAAACCTTCCCTAACATCCCCAAAAACAAAACACTAACATGATTTTCCCAAATTTTGAACCCAAACCCAACTCAAATTCAACCCAAAGCCAAAAAGCCCAATTTTGACCTAAGCCCAAACCTAACCCAAATGAGCCCAAATCCCAAAATCAAAACCCAACCAAAGTCAAAACCTCTTTGAAACACTCCCATAAACATTTCCCAACATTAATTTTACATCAATTTCAACCCTAGCCCAACAATGGCCCAAGTTAGCCCAATTTGACCTACATTGGCCCACTTACCAAATGAACCCAAATTCAAACCAATTCAATTCCAAATCACACCAAATTGACTCCAAACCATTCATGCAACATCCCTAAACCAATTGCAACATTTATTTGACATGGTCCTTCACAAAATTTTCACCCAAATGCCCATCCTAAAATCAAAAAACCCACTTCCCTAAATCACTTTAAAAGCCCATCTAAAACCATTTCAAAGAGCCCAAAATCTACCCTAAAGCCCACATGACACTTTCCTTCATCACACATTCAATTTAAAATCATTCCTAAAGTCCTAATTTATCAATTAAACAATTCCAAATCAAGCCCCATAACAATTTCCATCAAAATGCCAAAATCCACAAAATCCCTTTTTATGAAATTGACCCAATCTTTTCCCAAGCCACATGGAGCCATGAAGCCACATGCAAGCCATTGGCAAGCCATGAGGATCTCAAAGTTGTCAAACCTCCTTAAATGGAAAAAGGAGGAGGTCCTTTAAGCACCTCCTAAAAGTCCTTAACCTTAAGCATGTTTCACCTTAACCCAAATTTAATCCAAATATATTTGGATAAGGACTTCTCCATGCCAAACCAGCTGATTCCTTTGACTCCCCACAACACCCAAAGCCACCTTGAAGGGTGAACCAAGCCCAAAAGGATGGGTTGACCCAAATCAAGCCAAAATTGGCCTTCCCCCATGCCATTTTAATCCAAGCCTTTGACACATGGCAAAGCTCAATTGACTGCACAAACCTCCAGCCCTGACCCACCTGAACCTGAGGGTGACCCATGCCTGCGAGAGCTCACATGTGAGCCAACATTGAAATTCTCCCTTGCTGAGTTGCCCCATGCCCAGTGGCCATTGGAGCTGTTCTTCCCTTGCCAAGAGCAGCTGATCCCAGTCCCTAACTCCCCCTGGGAGACTCTCCAGCCTCTCCTATTTAAACACCACCTCTCTCGGCCATGGAAGAGGTGCTGAACCAACCTTAAGGAATCTCTACCAAAATCATTCCAGACCATTCTCCACACATAGAGCATTTGATCCCCACTGGATTTCTGCCCCAATTGCCTCCAACTGATCTCAATTTTGAGTTCAAATTCCAGCATAAAAACCAGGACACTTCTTCACAGTGGACCAATCCTCAAATTGATTGGTCCTACACCTTCACCAGACCAAGAGAAGAAGTTTACCGGCAAAAGCCCCATCACTGAGGCCAGCCATTGCTTCCAGCCTCCAAGCTTTGTGATCGGGCTTGGTCGAAATCTTACCTAGACAATTCATCAGGCCAAGGGACTTCATCTGGAGCTTGCTTGGACCCAATCGAAGGTGACACAACTCTCAGATCGAAGCTTCACTTCTCTGAGCAAATGTATGGACTCACTCTTCTTCCCGAGCTTACAGAGATTCTCTATTTAAGTTGAGTCAATTTCAATACATGTTTACCGTATGGATGTGTTCGTCTCTTCAAGACGAATCCATAGAGCATAAGAACACAAAAATCCGTTGAGAATCGAGTGAGAAATTAGGGTTAGAAGGTTGACGGTCACGGGTTCACACCAGTCGTAGACGATGACCAAGAGCCGTCGGATTGCGCGTGTATCGTGCGGACGACCAGGATAGCGTCGGACGAAGCAACGGAACATGAACCGCGGGGCCCTGGAGCGCTGAGTCGGATGGCGGCGCCGAATCAGAAGACGACGCGTGAAGCTTCGGAGATGCCTAGGTTGAGCTGGCGCCGCGTGGATAAGTAGGACCTTAGGTTATTTTCCTATTTATTTAATTCCCCAAACTTCAAAAATGCATAACTTTGTGTAGGAAAATCAGAAAAATAAAATAAAAATACCCTCTTGCTCAGTGAACAGAGGAGAATAATGTGGAAAAGAAATCATTTAATTTCATTGAGTATTTGATTTTTAATAATTTATTAACTCTCTGCACATTTTCAATTCTCCATGCATGTATACAATTCACCATGGCATGAGACCATAAGGCTTTTGAAGCCTCCGAATTTGGGAACATTCTCTGAATTTTCCAAAGTCAGAGGCCATCCCTATGATGAGTTATTGATTTTTCAATTCTAGGGTACTATTCTGAGTATTTTAATTCTAATAATTAGCATATTGTGAAATAAATTTTAGGAAAATTTGGTGATGTTTATTATGACCAGAGGACCCTAGGAAAAATAGGTTTTGAGTTAATTCACTTGTAGTAACCCTAATTGGCTTAAACACCCAAAATGGAGCTTTAATTAATTAGAGCTAATCATACATCAAATTGACTTGAAATCAATTCTCCACTGACCTTTAGGATTAGAGGAACCCACCGTAAAAGTTTTAAGTCAATTGGACTTGGTTAGCCTTATCAAATGGGTTGATTAAGCCATTTAGCCAAAATTAAACTTAAAAAATTCATAACTTTCAAAATACTTTTCAAAAATTCACCAAATTGGTTTTGGAGCCTTCTGATATCAGGGGAATTTAAAAAAATTAAAAATGCAATTTTCTAAAAAAAGTTGATTTTTTTTTCATTATTTTAATATTTTTAATAATTAAAAAATAATAAAAATCACAAAAATAATAAAATTCACCAAAATGTCACATTTTGAATTTTAATCACTTAGGAATAAACCCCATATTTTTCTTAAGTCTCTATGATGAGATATTAAATTTTAAAGCCCTAGGGTAATTTTAAAATTAAAAAAAATGTATTTTCTATCATTTCCACTAAAATAATTATAATAAATCAAAGAAAAATCAGAAAACTGTAAAAGTTGGTTCTCTGATTTCCCTGATAACAGAGAGATTTTTGAAAAATATTAAAATCATTTTTCAACCTTTATTTTATTTTTAAATTATTAATACTCCAAAACTCAAAATAATTATAATAAAAAGAATATAATTCAAAAAATCACCAAAATTGGTCCAAGTGGTTCTCTGGTCATTAAGAATGTCCCATAATTTTCTTAAGGACAGAAACTTTCCCTTGGTCATGTTATTGAATTTTCCTTGGAAATCCCTATTTTCTACAAAAAATAATTACATAAATAAATTAAATACAGAAAAATCACATTTTTCTCCTCTAATGTCTTTACTGACATGTGAGTGAAGTCACATAAAAATTTCAAATTCATTTGAGTTCAATTTAATGAGTTATGAAATTATTATGCTTGAAGGGCAAAAATGGTAATTAAAATTTTAATCCTTAATTAAAACTTTAGGCTTAATAAAATGAAATAGTAAAATATTTGATCCTAATCTGATTTGGAAGATTGAAACTTAAATAATTAAAGGGTAGAAACCTACTAAATAATTTAAAAATAATTAAAATAAAACCTTAATCAAATAATTAATTAAATTTGGAAGAATAATGGAAAAATTGGAATTATTAAAATAGGGATATTATTAGAAAGAGATTTGTTCTTTAATTTAAAAATCCCTAAATTAATCATCTCAATAATATTTAATTCCTAATTAAAATGATAATCCAAATTTAAAATTTAAAATGCTAAAAGACTTAATCATTAAATTAAATTAAAGTTAAATTATTTAAATTAAATCCTTTTAAAATTTCAATTAAATTAATACTTTAACAATTAAAATTAAATCATCTTTAAAACATAAAAAATAAAATATTAAATTAAATTAAAACATATTAAATTAAATCAAATTAAATCAAATTAAATTAAATTAAATTAAATTAAATTAAGTTAAATTAAATTAAATTAAACTAAAATTAAATTAAATTAAATCACATTAAATTAAATTAAATTAAATTAAAACATATTAAATTAAATTAAATTAAATTAAATTAAATTAAAACCAAGTTAAAATTAAAATTAAATTTAATTAAATAAATCAAATTAAAATTAAAATTAAACTAAAATAAACCAAACTAAAATTAAATTAAATTAAATTGAATTAAAAATAACATCACGTAAGACATAAAGAATTCAAAAATAAATCTAAAACAATTTTAACACTATTCCAAACTTAAACCCATTAATTAAAATTAAATTAAATCATAAATCACTTGAACATCAATTTGCCCTCGAAAGCCTTTGTTGTCATAACTCCTAAATGGAGCGTTAAGTGAAGTGTTACTTCACTTATAGGATATTCAATTGTCCTAGTTCACTGAGCAAGATAACAAAACTTGAACTCCCGGACGATTAATTCATTTGTATAATTAAATTCTCTTGGACTTAAAATAATCCTAGAAATATCGAAAAGATGTTTAAGACTCGTCTTAAGCACTTCCTCGATATGATAGGATATTTATAAGAACAATTGAACTTAATTGTTCTTTGATGAAAAAAATCATCCTCAAACCCAAAATACAAGAACCTAGACGTCATAGGAGGTGACTAGCTATAGGATCAAGAACTTGGTAGAAAACCATAACCCTTCCCTTACTAGGAACTTGCTTTAAATCCTTAAATATTCTAATTGTGTTTTAAGTGCTGCTTGGGATGACGGGAAGACCCTCCAGGTACACTTTTATTTTATTGCAATTTACCTTATTGCAATTTACTTAATCGCATCGCACTTACCTTTCTTGCATGATAAACAACTGTTGCATGAAAACCAAAACCTTTAGGGTAGTCCCTAAAACTGAAACCAAAACTAAATTAAAAGTCATTACAAGATAAAATTCACCGCCACAACATTTCAAAATATAAAACAACTCAAAATTTAATCACAAACAAAACAACAAAACTACAACTACAACTAAATTAAGACGTCTTGTTGGATGATCGGGAATACCTCGGATGATGTAACCTACGTGTTGCTAACGGGATTTCCCACGGTCTAAATGAAAGTGTGGAACTCATTCAGTTGAGTTTAGCAAATTCATCTGGACTAAGTGAATCCGATAAAAATAACGATGCCGGAAGGATGGAACCGTGGGATCTTAACCGGTGTTGTTATAACCAACTTTAAGATTTGTTTTAATTAAAATATTAAAAAACACTTGGACTTTAAGATTTCTAAAACAAAACACTTTTCTCATCTCTCGATTTTCACCTTCTATAACTAAACCTCTGCAACAACAAGGAGCTCGGAGCATGGTGGGCAGCACGACCATCGTCATCAGCAAAACCTGAGTCTACTTCAGCAAAACTTTCTTAGAATTAAATAACCAAGCCATAGGACTTCGAGGTAGTTTGCCCGGTGCAACATAAATCCTCAACTCTTCGTTAGGCATTTGCATGATCATGTCATGTAAATTAAGCCCTAACCGGTCTTAGGACTCCGAGGTAGTCGTTTGGTACGACATAAACCCTCACATCTTCAAGGCTATTTGTATGATTTTATCATACAAATATAAGTCCTAATTAATTAAAATTGGTAAGATCAAAACATTAAATAAACATTAGGTCTTTCCTAAATCCAAGCCAAACAATAGGATGGTCAGGAAATTACCGAAGTTCGCTTCGAATCTGTGATTTCTCCTACCTTTCTTCCTCTGAATTCCCAAAATAAAATGTTCCAAATTTGATCCATTCCCTATTGAAATTTCAAAACTCAATCCCTTGAAAACTTAAACTTTGAAATTCTTGAGAGCAAAACTACTGATTATTATCGAGAGTTTTCTTAGGTGATTCCCGTCACTTAAGATGTAATTAACTATAGGGGCTTGCCCTTAAAGGGAATTTTAAGAACCCAGGTAATATAAACCCTGTTTAATGTTTTCATATTATGCAGGGGAACTTGTCGGCTTATAAAATTGGTTCGCAGACCAAACGGATGTCACAAATCTTCTAGTTTATTTAATCGAGCCCCATCATCAAGCAATGTGTCCATTCTTCGAGATAGATACATGGTTTGTGGTGCAGTGCTCATTTATATAAACTATTTGGGATGTGAGATCGGTTTGATTTCATATCTTAAAACTTTTAAACTTAAAATTACTTTCAAAATCAAATTTTATCTTTTAAACTATATATATATTTAAATTAAATTTAAAATATGAAAATTCGCCGACAATTTCTGTAGGCGACCCCCTTTTCAAAATAAAACACATAACCTAAAAATATGCCGACAGAGTGCAGTGCGATAAATCAGAAAAAGCTTCCTGAAAAACTTAAAGATCCTAGTAGTTTCACAATTTCATGTGTAATCGGAGAAAGATTTTGTCAAAAAGCTTTATGTGATTTGGGTGCCAGCATTAACCTTATGCCTCTATGAATATTCAAAAGATTGGGACTAGGAGAAATAACCCCGACTACTATAACTCTGTAATTAGCAGATCGTTCGATCACATATCCTAAAGGAGTTATAGAAGATGTTTTGGTAAAAGTGGATCAATTTATTTTTCCTGTGGATTTCATTGTGTTAGATATGGAGGAAGATAAAGAGATACCCATAATTATGGGGAGACCTTTTCTAGCTACAGGCATAGCCATGAAAGATGTGCAAAAAGGGGAATTAACTATGAGGGTAAATGATCAAACTGTTACAATTAATATTTCAAAATCGATGAAGTATCCTGCAAGAGGTAAAGAAGATGAGTGTTATAGGATGGATGTTAATGATTATTTAAGTGAATGTCATTTCAAATCAACTTATGAAGAGAATGCTGAAAGAGAAGAATTTGAATATAGGCAAGAAGAGGACTTATTTGATTTTGAAGATTTTCAGGAGGAAGATTTAAAGTATGTTCATGAAAGTTTTGAATTGTTGGATATGACTGAGAAAGATAAATCTTATGGTCCATCAATTGAAAAACATCCTGAACTTGAGCTAAAAATGCTTCCTGAAAATTTGAAGTATGCTTTTCTAGGTGAATCCTCAACCCTACCTTTTATAATTTCCTCTCATCTAACTGAAAAAGAAGAAGAGAGTTTGCTTGAAATTTTGAAGAAGTACAAGAAAGCTTTTTGATGGACAATTGCTGATATTAAAGGAATCAGTCCTTCATTTTGTATGCACATAATTCTTATGGAAGATAATTGCAAACCACGGGCTGATCCCCAAAGGAGATTAAATCCTATTATGAAAGAAGTTGTTAAGAACGAAATTTTAAAGTGGTTAGATGCTGGAATTATCTACCCTATTTCAGATAGTGCATGGGTTAGTCCTATTCACTGTGTTCCTAAGAAAGGAGGAGTAACTGTGACTATTAATGAAAAGAATGAAATGATACCAACAAGACAAGTTACGGGGTGGCGAATATGCATTGATTATAGAAAATTAAACCTTGCCACAAGGAAAGATCATTTTCCACTCCCTTTTCTAGATCAAATGTTGGATAGACTGGCTGGGCATAAATTCGTTTGTTTTCTAGATGGATATACTGGTTACCACCAAATTCAAATTGCTCCTGAGGATCAAGAGAAACTAAATTTACCAGTCCTTATGGTACGCTTGCTTTTAGAAGAATGCCCTTTGGTTTAGGTAATGCCCATGCTACATTTCAGAGATGTATGATGACTATTTTTTGTGATTTAATTGAAAAAGGGAATGAATTTTCTATGGATGACTTTTCAGTATTTGGAATTTCATTTGAATCATGTTTAGAACATCTATCTAAAGTTCTAAAATGCTGTTAAGAAACTAATTTGGTCCTTAAATGTGAAAAATGCCAATTATGGTAGCAAGAGGAATTGTTTTGGAATATCAGATTTCAGAAAAAGGTTTGGAGGTAGATCCTACAAAAATTTAAGTTATATCTAATTTACCTTGCCCAACCAATGTAAGGGGAATTAGAAGTTTTTTAGGACATGCTGGATTCTACAGGCGTTACATTAAAGACTTTTCAAAAATTACAAAACCCTTATGCCATTTACTGGAAAAGGATACAATTTTTACTTTTGATGATAATGACCGTAAAGCCTTTGAAACATTAAAAGAAAAATTAATCACTGCACCTGTAATAATTTCACCAAATTGGGAAAAACCTTTTGAATTAATGTGTGATAGTAGTGATTATGCAATTGGTGTTGTTTTAGGTCAGAAATATGATTAAATTTTCAAAGTAATTTATTATGCTAGTAAAACACTTAATGAAGCTCAAATTAATTATACCACTACTGAGAAAGAGTTATTAGCTATAGTATTTGCCTTTAATAAATTTCGATCATATTTAATTGGAATTAAATGTGTTGTGCATACTGATCATTCTGCTATCAAATCTTAATGAAGATAAATGATGCAAAACCGAGACTTATAAGATGGATTCTTCTTTTGCAAGAATTTGATTTTGCAATAGTAGTCAGGAAGGGTTCTGATAATCAAATTGCTGATCATTTGTCTAGGCTTGAAATTGAAAATTCTCTCTGTGATATTGAAGAAATTAATGTACATTTTCCTGATGAAAAACTGTTCACTGTTAAAGAAAGAAATGTTCTGTGGTATGCAGACATAGTAAACTTTATTGTTAGTAATATTATACCCTATGGTTTGACATATCATGAAAAGAAGAAATTTCTATCTGATGCTAAGACTTATTTTTGGGATGACCCATTTTTATATAAACAAGGAAGGATCTTATAATTCAAAGATGTGTACCTTTGGAAGAGACTTATGAAATTATTTAAAAATGTCAAGATTCTGATTATGGGGGACATTTTGGAAGTGATAAAACTGCATATAAAATACTACAATCAAGATTTTATTGGCCTACAATTTTTAAGGATCTAAATGATTATATTAAAAATTGTGATAGATGTCAGCGTGTAGGCAATATTTCTAGAAGAAATGAGATGCCCCTCAATTATATGTTGGATGTTAAAATATTTGATGTTTGGGGATTAGATTTTATGGGACCATTTACACCATCTTTCGGAAATGTTTATATTTTGATAACAGCAGACTATGTTTCCAAATGGATTGAAGCTATTGCTTTACCTTGATGTGATGCTCAAAGTGTTGCAAAGTTTTTAGAAAAGAATATATTTTACAGATTTGGAATACCAAGAGTAATCATAACTAATGGGGGAAGTCATTTTAGAAATGAGATTATTGGGAAGTTAGCAAAGAAATATCATATTAATCATTGCATTGATACTGCTTATCATCCGCAGACAAGTGGTTTGGTTGAATTATTCAATCGTGAAATGAAAAGAATATTAGAAAAAACTGTTAATCCAAATAGAAATGATTGGTCAATTAAACTGGATTATGCTTTTTGGGCCTATAGGACTTCTTACAGAACACCTATAGGAATGTCCCCATATAGGCTGATTTTTGGAAAAGCTTGTCATTTACCTTTTGAACTTAAGCATAAAGCATATTGGGCTATTAAAAAGTTCAAATATAATTTGAAAGGAGCTGCTGAAAAAAGATTATTGCAATTGAACGAGCTTGAAGAAATAAGGAATGAATCTTATGAAAATGCTAAGATTTATAAGGAAAAGATGAAATTATGGCCTGACCGGAAGATTCTTACCAAAAATCTTGTACCAGGACAACAAGTTTTGTTGTATAATGCTAGATTGAGAATATTTTCTGGAAAACTTAAGTCCGAGTGGATGGGTCCATTCATTATGATAATAGATTATTCTTATGGAGTTGTAGATATTCACGATCCTAAGACTGGAAAAATATTTAAAGTTAACGGACATAGACTTAAACCATATTTTTCAGTCAATAAATCTAAATCTGATGAGAATTTAATGTTGGGTCACTCATAATGAGTTCTGGGTATGTCAGGCTGAAGACGTTAAAACAAGCGTTTTGTGGGAGACAACCCATATTTATCGGTGTGCTTTTCTTTATGTTTTTTTTGTGTGTTTTGTTTGGTTTGTTTGGTTTGTTTTTATATTTTTAATGGTAGTAAATTGGATTTTTTAAACTTAAGTAGAGTTTATTCAACTCTAATTGATGATTTAGTGAAGTCATAATGAAAATTTGGACACTTAGCGGAACTGTGCCAAAATGTGCACTGGCGGCTAAGCGCCAACTAGTTGGCGTTTAGGCGCCACAGTTATAAAAAATGTGAAAATGTGGATCTAGAAGCTTAGATCGTGGGGGAGACGTTATGGGGGTGATTTAGAAGATTCTAAACGTCTAGGGGAATATTCTAGCATCTCCTAAGTCTATAAAAAATACTAGACATGATAGAAACACTTACCCTAAGTACAAACTTCATTTTTGAAGTCTAAGAAGAAAATTTTAAAGAGCACCATGTCTTCCTGGGAGAACGAGATGAAGAAGAAGCAAGATTCCGATAAAATTAAGTTCATTAGTGATAGTGCTAAGGAGTTATTTAATGGATATCTGGTTGTTAGTATTCAAGGTATAGCAGAGATGATTGTAAAAATTGAAGCCCGAGTGACTTCAATGGAAGCAAAAATCAATGATATTACCTTACATCTGGATCACATGGGATGACAACTCAAGATGCAATTCAATCTTTCGAGGTATGTGGAAGAAATAGATAAAGCGATGTTTGTGAAAAATAAATGGATTGAAGAAGATGCTAGAAGAATGAACAATGATCGCCCGTTCAATCAAATCTACATTCTTGAAGGGTCAAATGAGAATAATAGTGGTCCTGGTTATATTCCGCCTAATGGAGAGTGGAATTAAATGTGTTTTGTTTGTATCTGTTTAGTGTCTTAATGTGTTATATTAGTGTTCCCGTGAGTTCATGTTTGATGTGTTTAGTGTTTTTATATATGCCTGATCATCCGATGGGTACATCTTAGAGATGTACACTTATCAGTTTAAGATTATAGTGTCTTGTATTTTGAGAATTTTATCCTTTATGTTTGGATAGAAATTCTAGTGTTGTATTAAATGTTACGTTTATTTGAATATAAGTTTGTGTTTTGTAAAATTTGTGTGGAATCAGAAGTTATTAAACTTTGATTTGGAGTATTAGAAGACTTATGTGGGAGAATTAATTATTGTGGACTAATTAAGGGTAATTAACAAAGTGATTTAGTGCATATACCTTAATTATAAAAATTTGGGTACTAACGGTTAAGCGCCAGAATGCCGGCGTTTACGTGCCAGATTTCGCGGCCAAGCACCGATAGTTCGCGCATTATGGAAAATCTTAAAATCATTATTCATGTTGAAAATTTGAGGAAAAGCATGATAAATTGCTTGGATTTAGTGAAAATATATTTTGGAAGATAATTTAGCAAATTTAGTTTGATTTTGGAATTTATGGTGAATTTTTTGTGAATTTTTAGAGATGGCTCCAAAGTCAAAGCGCGCTCGAAAAAAGACGAAGTTCGATTCTGACAAATTTGTTAGTTTGAGGGCTGAGGAACGATACATCGATGCATTACAATCACGTAACTTGATTCCTGAGTGAGTGTTTAGTAAGCCAGGAGAGGTGATTGAAGATATGATTGATAGAAGAAACTGGCAGAATTACTGTTTCTTCTCCGCTGTTGCTGTTGTTTCTGTGGTAAGAGAATTTTATGCAAATTTACCTGATGTAGAGGAAAATCAGGTGATGGTTAGGAGGCATGAAGTAAACTTTTCTTCAGGTGCAATCAATACCTTTTATGGACTACCTCCCGATATGCTTTGTTTTTATTCTAACTATCATCCTTCGGAAGGAGAATTAGATGAGATTATGGAGTTTACGTCCGATGGAAGAGGATTATGGAAAATTACAAATGATAGAAGAGTGAACTTTCCTGCTTCGAAATTGAATGTCATTTCTAAGGCATGGCATTATTTTATCTCATCTAAGTTGTTACCTTCAAGTCACATTAGTGAAGTGACGAGAGAAAGAGCGGTATTGAACCATTGTATTCAGCATGGGAAGCCGATTGATATTGGAAGGATAATTTATGATTATGTTTTGAACTGTGCTAGATCAACCACGACTGCAGGTATGGGATTTCCTTCTTTGATTCATTCACTTTGTGAAAGATCTGGAGTGAAATTTGAAACCTGGGAAGAGGTAGTTCAGCCATTGAGACCAATTACTAGTGTAAACGTTGGTTCTTAGACTGTACATTTGGAGTTTGGTTGGAGAGGAAGATTTGGTAGGGCTTCTACTGCTTCTGCTTTTGCTGCTTCTACTTCTCGTGCTTATACTTCACGTGCTTCGTCATCTACTGATTCACAGACTGGTTTTTTAAGAAAGATTTGAAAAAAGTGAGTCTTACTCGAGAGCGTGTGAGAGATATGGATGGTAAGCTGGATAATGTTGAGAGATATATTATAAAACATGATGATTATGAGGAGAATTATCACCAATATTTGGATAGACTGATTAGAGGAGATCAGAGTGCTGAGATGCCATCTCATCCATTTTATATACCTTATGTGCCATCCAGAAATTGGAACGAGCAAGATGATGATGATGATGAGGATGAAGAGTAGTTGTATGTGTGTTTGTTTTAGTTATTGTGTTGTTGTGTTGTGTTTTTGTATGCTTCATCTAGTATTTTGTTTGATGATTGTATTGTGATGTAAGCCTTGATAGTATGCAGATTATAGTTGTACTATTTATTTGTTATGCATATTCAGGTATTGTTGTTATTTTATTATGGATTTATATGTTGCTGTGTGGTAGAGTATAATTGTAAATATTTTTTATGTGTATGTTATGTCAGAGTTTTAATATTGTGTACTTTAATTAAAAACTGTTAGGAGATTATAAACCACTATTAGGAACTTCTACTTAGGAAAACTACATGTTTAAAGTTCTTCAAATTCCACTATTATTTGTTATCTGTATCAGTGTTTTATTTTAGTTGGTGTGTATTTGCTTTGAAAACCTCCATTACTGTAGAAGTCTTCTAAAAATTTTACTTTTCTTATTATAAAAAAACAAAAAGAAAATGTTTTGAAAAACTAAATTTGATTTCATGTTACTTAAAATAAATGTTTTATCTTAATTAAAAAATGTTTTGAAAAATGTTTTATCTTAATTAAAAATTTAAAGTTTGGGGGGGGATTTTAAAAACAAAGATTTTCAAAAACCTAAAATATTATTTGATTCTCAAGAATATGTAAAATAAATCTTATTTTTGATTGAGAACAATTATGTACATGAAGTTATATTAGGGGAATAAAGTTTTGAATATAGAAATGAATAAAAGAATTTAGTTAAAATTTAAAATAATCATGAAAAACTTAAAGTTAAAATTTTCTTAATGAATAGGTGTTAAATAAAGTTAAACTATCTTTAGTAAGAAGTTTTGTATTTTTGGATAAAAAGAATATTTAACTTTTATTCTTCAATGCTTAAATTTATTTTATTGAAGAGTAACTTTCAAATACTAATATTATGATTTTTAAGTGAAAGGTGTATATGTGACAATTATTTTAAATGGAAGGGTGGAATTCAAGATCATTAAAGGCCTATCCAGATATAGTAATCCTTACCTTGTTAAAAAAAAAAGAAGAGAAAAGAAAAAGTGAAAAATAGTATATGAAAAGTGAGGAGAAGCTTGAGGATTTAAGGGCCTAGTCAAAAATTGGTTTCACACCTAAAGTTTAAGATATAAGATCAGAGAAAATCTAAAGCTTAAAGTTGTAATATAGTAAGTAAAATTATTTTTCAAATAAAGATTTTTAAGTGAGAAAAATAAATGTTTGAATCCTATATTTTGAAAAATCTTCAAATATTTCTGAAATAGATAGAGACTTATATTTATCATTTTCTTTTACTTAAGAACTTTCTAAACTTTAAGTTGGTTTTAATTACTAAAATTTTTTCTAAATTGGACTATTCTATTTCTAGAACAAAATTTTGTTATCTTCCTAAGAAACTCATTACATAATTTGCATGCTAAAATGTTTTATGAGATTAACTGTCACTTGAAGACAAGTAACATTTTAAGTTTGGGGGATTTTGATACACCTAAAATATATAGTATTTTTATGCACATTTCTATACCTATTTTTAATGACATTGCACTTTAATGGAAGGTATTTTGTGTTTTTCTTGCAGGTATGATGAAAATAGATGGTCATGATGAAAGGAGCAAAATTGGACCAAATTTGGAGCAAGAAAAATTTAAAAATAAGAAACTTTAATTAAATTTGGCACCAAATTCAAAAGGGAATGGATGCAACTCTTGGTCGTAACGTCCATAACTTCATTTGGGCGACAAATTTGAATGAAGGGGTGCGTTCCTTGGTAGATACATTGAATCTTGACACATTTTGAAGAGACACAAAGACACCTTTTGGTTCATAATTTAAAGAGAGTATTAGAAGTGAAGAATTGAAGAGGCTCTTCACTGTATTTCGAAGAGAGGAATTTAGGAGATTCCTCCACTGCATTTTAAGTTTTTATTTAGAGTAGGAGTAGAGAGTAGAAAGGAGAAAAGGGTCGGAGTTAAGAGTTCTTCTCCCACTTCTTTTCTTTCTTTTAGTGTAGTTTTTATTGAAGTCCGAAGTCTGTATTCCGAGTCATCGGAGTTTGGAGACTTGCTCTGAGGAGTAGTTTAGCGAAGAGTCAAAGTTTTAGAGGAACTTCCTTAGTCTTATGGAAAGGATTTTCAGATAAGTTTTTTCTTTTATTTTGTTTATCAATTCTTGCTTTCGTTTATTATTTTTCTTATCTTTTTTAATTTCAAATCAATGTGTTTTTATATTTTCCCAATGCATTCTGAGTAGTTTACTTTATCTTTTTCTTTCTTAAAATAGAGAAGTAATTAATTTAAAGAGAATTGTTGTGGAAAGTATCAGTGTTTAAAAGTTGGAAGAAGTTTTGAAGATTGATTCTGAGAACTTTGTTTACTTCTTAATTTTACCTGTTAAGTTGTAAAATTTCTTGAGATTATGTAATATCCAATGCGGTATTTTCTCATTAAAGTTAGTAGGAATAACATGCAATTATATGGGTGAGAACTGTAGTCCATATAAGTGAATGTAATATTAGAAGATATTTTTATAGAAGGGAGTAAAATTAGAGGATTTTAGAGTGACGGGCTAAAACCCCCTAATTTGGTTTGAAGTTTTGAGTTTTGTTATGAGAAGTTAGCCACCAGGTGGTGGGAATCGAGGGAACTCTAGAGTGAGAGACTGGTATCTTCCCTGCCTAACCATGTTCAAAATAATATAAACTTCAAATTAACCTATGTTCTTTATAGAACCAAGTAAGGGTAAAAAACACATTTGCTTCTATCTGTCACAACAAAATTTAAATACTTCCACAACAATACTTTAAGAATTTTAACTACTTCATGAAAAGAAAGAAAAAGATATTTTAGTTAATAGTATTTTTACATCCAGTGCTATTAGTTATTGAAACCTTTACTTTCATTGCTTAGCATTTTATTAAGAATATTTTAAAAGACAAATCAACTTTCTAATACTTTTCAAAGTCAAGACATACTATTTTAAAAACAATTAAAGAAAGTAAAAAGATAATTTTCTAAATTCTTTTAAAGATTTTCAACTTTTCCCTGTGGGTTCGATATCTCGGGGCTTAATCAGAAAGTCCCATATTACTTGATAAACGATACGTATACTTGTGTAGTATCCTATATTATAAAATCATAATTTTCATATCTTAAATCATCAACACACTTATATCCAGCGAAGTATAGTTTTTGGCAACCGTTGCACTTATATCTATCGGGGATCAGCTACAGATTAGGATTATAGAAATCAATTCAGAATCACAACTAAATCAAAATTGCCTATCTGCCACTAATACATAATCGACAATATATGAAGTTTAAATTAAACCAGTTCTACTAACAGATAACTAAGTCTACTAAAGTGAAGTTCAAATATATAAGCAAGAGTTGTTCTCCTTTGTTAAGATATTTATGTGAATAGATAATTAGATTTATTTTAAAATGGTATTGTGCCAAATAGGAGCATACCTATTCTTTACCCTTTAGTTCAGGCATAAAGAACATTTACTAATCCTATGCATAGTTACTGAATCTGCTGCTAGGCTCGGAGGATAATGTCTCTCACTTTGGAGCTCCCACATTCCACTTGCCTGAGGGCTAACATCTACACTTCAGCACCCAAACGATAGGACCGAATTGAGGATTTTAGCCTGTCACACTAAAATCTCCAATTCTACGCTCGATAAATTTTATTTCCCTATTTATTTGCACTATACTTCCAAGGACTTTGACCTCCCTAGATATCGGATGTAATCTTTACTATAGTGGTTAAACTCAACATTTTTAACTATTGAATTGGCCAGATTGAAAGTAAATTAAGAATTAAGTAAAAGATTATCACAACTTCTTTAAAATTTTATGGCACACTAATTCTATTTATCATTCCACAAAAATATCAAAACTAGGAGAAAGACAGTAAAACTACTCAGATTTCATGGAGAGGATATAATAAAACTTGGATTTCATATATAAAAGTAAAGTTCCACAATCTAAAGTAAATAAACACAACTTATCTTAAATTCCTCCCCATGCAAACTCGGTGAACTTCCTCTGAATCTCTTCCTTTCTTTACAGTAAGCGGAATTCTCCTTTGAAATAGCAATGCAGAAGAGATCTCTCACTTCCCTTCCACTCTTACAATCATTTAAAGAATTTCTCACCAATATCTCTACCTGAGCTCACTATTTAACACTCACAAATAACAACAATGGACACTAGTATATTTGAACTTTTTGAAAACTCTTAATGACAATAATAGGACTCTAATAGGACTTTTTACGGACTCTTAATGACTTTTAGAAAACTCTAAAAGGACACTTTTTCGGCCTAGAATTATTCTTTTTAAAGCTGTTAAAGAGTCTCCAAGGGTTTTCCAAGCATCCCTTCAAAAACCATCCACATTCGACGTATTTTATGAAAGAACTGTCGATCCCGCCATCGGTAGCCTTCTAGAAACACTGCCTTGAATTGGCCCCGCTATCGGCGGCCTCGACCTCCACCGTTAGTGGCCTCCATTGAAATATATTCTGAACTCTTGGGAAAATCACGCCGTCGGCACCCTAGGTCAAATTTTCATAATTTAATCCTTTTTTCTCCAAATTAGCTCCTATTTGCATATTTTCGCTCCATTGTCCTTAAATCTTTATATCCGTAAAAAAAATCAAAAATATGCTTCTTTAAAGTATAATATCATCAAAATCAGTATAAAATAAGCATGAAAATCTTAACATTTTTCCTTGGGGCAGTTGACCATTTTAAGCTAATTTTACCATTTAGGTCAAACATTAACCAGTCTAGTCAATGAGGTGGTCATTGGGTCATTGGATTAACCATTTTTACCTAATTTTACCATTTAGGTCAAACGTTGACCAGTTTGGTCAATGTGCTGTTCATTGGTTCATTGGATTGACCATTTTAACCTAATTTGACCATTTGGGTCAAAGGTTGACCAGTTTAGTCAATGGGGTTGTCATTGGATCATGGGTCGACCATTTTGACCTAATTTTACCATTTAGGTCAAACGTTGACCAGTTTAGTTTATGGGATGGTCATTGGGTCATTGGGTTGACCATTTTGACCTAGTTTGACCATTTGGGTTAAAGGTTGACCCATTTGGCCAATGTGATGGTCATTGGCTTAAGCTTTGATGCGTTGACCATTTTGACCTAATTTGACCATTTGGGTCAAGGGTTGATCTGTATTGTCAATGTGGTGGTCATTGGGTCAAGGGTTGACCATTTTGACCTAATTTGACCATTTAGGTCAAAGGTTGACCTATTTGGCCAAGAGTTAATCAGATCAGGGTTTCTCATTGTCGATTTGATCATTTTAGGATGTCATTATGATTTGGGTTAGAAAGACTTCATTGGGGTTTTACCCTAGACATTAGGATTTTGTGATCATTAGTATGTTTTAGGAGGTCAATATTGATAGAATTCCTTTCTCAAGTTGATTTATCAATGATGCTCCTAAAAGTGAGGTTAATAATAGTTGAAGACACAAAGGAGATGTAGAGGTGGTACGTCTTTGATGACAGTATTGTTCTTCAGAGATTGTAGAAGTTAGAGC
The DNA here is from genome assembly GCA_022702705.1 of Papilionanthe hookeriana x Papilionanthe teres. Classification (NCBI taxonomy): domain Eukaryota; kingdom Viridiplantae; phylum Streptophyta; class Magnoliopsida; order Asparagales; family Orchidaceae; genus Papilionanthe; species Papilionanthe hookeriana x Papilionanthe teres. Next base: position 87,643,182 of record CM040423.1, on the reverse strand, counting down.
ATGCTACAATCGATGTCAGTATCGACCTGTGTCCAGTGTCTTCAATAAATATGGGTTCATTTTGACTTAAGTGGTGCCAAACTCATTTGTCGTAATCATGACCTTCATCATCTTTTTCCAATGGGAGGGATCCCTTGGTCGATTAACTTGGTTACCCACTTAATCTTATTTAAGTTTGACAAGAAAGTTTTTGTTATGTTTTTTGGTTGGAAATAAACTCAAACTTCTTGGAGTTGAAAATAAAATAAAAGACTGGAAAAAATAATTTGTGTTTGCTTCCTATTCCGATGACAGGGGGATTATAACCAGCTAGACTAATGTAATGGGGACAAATTAAAGGTTCCTCCAAAGGTCTGTATGCCTCCGAGGTGGTGTCGAAAGAGCACCAACACTCTAATCCTCAGTATACAACCAAGAAAACAGTAACCCGTGTGCTGAAGTGTGAAATGACTTGGGAGTTATGTCTTATTTCAGATGTTGTTGAGGCAACCCTGGTAAATGCGATAAGAGAAAAGCTGGTCGCCAAATAATAAAAATTGAAAATTACCCCGAAAATAGGTAATTTAGATGGTACTACTTTTGAAGGTTTTCCCCTTAGTGTCGTTACCTCTACGACGGCTGACATTAGTTGTGAAAAATTTATAGTTTCTCATTCTAAGACCACAGTTTTTATTCATAATACGGTGATCAGTGAGGTTATCATTATTACTTGATCTGATTCGGTTGATGCAGAGATAGGCAGAGAAAAATTCTATCACTGATGAAGTATTTTTTGGTGGAGCTGAGGCCCCTAGCACTTCAGCTCGTCAATCTACTCAGCCAACGAACTCGCTGTCGTCTGATCCTATACCTATCCCAGTTACACTGCTCGATTGTAAGCCATCCTATCTGCCACTTATTGACATGATAGAAAGGGTCAGGGCCACCTACGTCAAACCTGTTTCCGCTTCTTGTTCTTCTCCTATCTAGGGTTAAGAGGCATCTTCTGGCTGTTAACCCTCTCCGCATCCAAGAGGGATCTGCGCTGTCATTCGGAGAAGGAGTCGGAGGAGTTAGATCTCTCTCCTCCTTCTTCACTAAATAGAAAGAGGAAATCCTTTATGTTGCACCTAGTTCAAGAGTTGAGTCATTTGCAGATGATTCAGTACACGACTTGGTTCAACCTAGTGGCAGTGTAAGCTGCACACATTCAGAGTCTGATGTTGAACAATTCTATGAACAAAGAGAATAAAATGATCACTTCTCTGGATGTTAATCTATGGAAAATTAAAGATGATAGGAATCTCCTCAAGCTTAAAGTTAACAATTTATCCTCAGAATTGAAACAGTTCAATGAGATGCAAGATACATTATTGGACGAGAATAAACATTTGAAAGAAAAGGTTGCCTCGTAGATTCTGAATCAAGAGCACGTAACTAAGCTGGTGAGAAAATGCAAACTAGGTATTAACTATGTGTTTGAGAAATTCATAATCACGATTTGATTAACCTTAAAGTTTTCCTTGTAGGTCGAGTTCAAAACTCTTGTTCAAGACAAGGTTCAGAGCTCCTTAGAGAAAGAAGTCAAGGAAAGTAGCAACGGTGACTTTTTGTTGATCCTGGACTTCTAACAATTTTTTACTTTTTCCTTTTTTGGGTTAGTAAAAAAAGAATTATACTTGTAAACACATTTGCATTTGTATAAAAAATTCTTTTGCTTGATTTCATTATATTTTCTTTGTAAAGATTGCAATAGACTATTTTTTGTTGTTGATCTTTGTTGATCCTGGAGGAGAGTCATTCATCTTAGTTAGTTAGTTGACATTTCTCATTTAAAACTTTTAATCTACCCTAAAGAGACCTGTATCCGGGTTAGTCTTTATGAAATACTGTGGATCTTGTACCTTCAGAAATATATCCCAAACTTGAATGGTACATATCTCTAAGCCAACTGACCATTAATATTTTAAAGATCGACATTTTGAGATATTGATCGGTAATTCAAATAATCATTTTAAGTAGTTTTAACCAGATTAATCAATAAAATTGATCAATTAAGAAAAGATTATCTTTTGATGCACAACTAGTATACATCGATTGGTCGATGTACACCAACCTATATCTCCACTACCACTTATCACATTTGATCAACTGGGTCTTTTCCTTGATCCCAATTTTATTTACTACCAGATGATTACTGGTAAAGTTATGCTTGTGGTAATCAGATTATGCTTATATTTTTAATTTAAAAAAATCCTTCTTTACAAAAGTGCTAAAAATTTGATTCTAATGTAAGTAAGAATACAACATTGATATTTTAATTTAGGAATTCTACGCAAGCATATGTATCGTTATCAAGTAATATAGGACATTCTGATTAAGCCCCAAAATATCAATCCCAAGGAGAAAATTATGGATATTAAAATATAAAAATATTTTTAGATCACAAATTCTATTTAGAAAAGACTATTACTTAAACAGTTTCAGATAACAAAAAACTTTAAAAGGCTATTTTTCTTGGTTTTTCTTAAATTGTGAAATGAAGTAAACAATTTACTAACTATAACAAAATTTTTGTAAGATTAAAGAAGTATAAATGAAAATATCTTTTTTCTTATTATGAATAAGTAATAAGTACTGGAATTCTGTTGTGGAAATATTCAAAATGCATTGTGCAAAATAGGAGCAATTTTATTCTTTACCTTTAGTAGAGATGCTATAAAGAACCTTGGCTAATTTAGAGTTTGAATAATTTTGAAGATGGATTAGGTAGAGAAGATACTAGCTCTCATTCTATAGTTTCCTCCTTTGCCTCAAGCTGAGGGCTAACTCTCTCATCAAAACCTAAAATAATAAACAAAATTAGGGGCTTTAGTCTGTCAACCTAAAATCTCTAATTCTACACCCATCACTATATATTTTTCTGTTTATTTGCACAAAACTATATGAATTACTTTCTCATCCATAAAATCCCATGTGATTCCTACCTATTGTTGATCATGACAACACCTACTAGGATCTTACATGTTCTTACAACAAATGTTAACATTTTAATTGGCTAAATGAAAAAGTAAATGAAGTGCAAGGATTAAATCAACACAACTTCTTCCAAGATTAAAGATCAATACTTCCACAAGTTTCATCCAACACTTAATTACTTTTTATTTTAAGGAAAAAGATAAAGAAGACTACTTTGAATGGATGGAGATAACCCAACAATAAATAGTTTTAGAAGTAGAAACCAAGCAAAAAATACAAGAAGTCTCAATTAAAACCAAATGAAGTTCAAAGATAAAACCTTATCTCATGTTCCTCTCTACCAAACTCTTGAAGTTCCTTTGAATTTCTTCCTTTCTCTTACAAGACTCCCTTAGACTAGTCGTCCAACCCAAGAGGGCCAAACCTAAGAGGGTTTAAATCTCTATACAATAATGGATTTTTACTTAGGAGTCCTAATCACCTTCTCCTTCACTCAAAATAAGAAAACTGTGAAGAAACTCTATGTAGGAATCCTACAACTTCCTATTCTCTAAACTCTGTAAAAGAGCACTAATTGTACTCTCTAACAGCCTCTCTACACACACCACACACTTCTTTTCAAGTCCTTTTATTTTTTCTCAAAAGGTGCATTGGTGTATCTTCAAAATTTATCCATATTCAATGATTCTACCCAAGAGATGCATCATTTCAATTGAAATTTGAATGTCTTCCAGTGACCTTGATTAGTTACTCATGTTTGTACCAATGGATGCATTAAACACCTCTTCAAAATTCACCAAAAATTCTTTAAAATTGTAAGTAACTACCTGACGCTTAACTACAGGATTTTGGTGCTTAAGCGCGACCTTCTCTGTCTGCTGGTGCTTAGGCGCTAGTTCTGGGCGTTTAGGCGCCCTAGTTCATTTTAACACCTTCTTTTTTGCTCAAAAATTGATCCTTTTTCACTACATTGACATATTTGGTCACATTAAGTTTACCTGAAAGAAAAACTTACAAATGCCTTCCATCAAAGTGTAATATCATAAAAAATAGGTATAAAAATATGCATAAGAATATTATGTATTTTTGGTATATCAAATTCCTCTAAACTTAAAATGTTACTTGTCCTCAAGTGACACTAAAATCTTTCAAAACCAACATAAGCAAATTATGTGAATAAGTTTCTTTATGAGATTCTAAAATTTTATTCTAAAAATGTGGTATTCCAATTTAGAAAAAACATTAGTGAATGAGACTACTTTAAAGTTTAGAAATATTCTAAAGTAAAAAAGTATGAAAATATGAGCTACTATCTATACTTGTAAATTTTACAAATATAGAGTTTAGGCATTCTATCTCCTCTACTTAAAAATTTTTACTAAAAATAATTATTCTCACTATGTTATATCCTTAAGCCTAGGAGTTTCTCAAAAGTTATGCAATAAGAAGATCAGACGCGGAACCAATTTTTGATTAGGCACTAATCCTCAAGCATCTCCTCCCATGCAATACTTTACGTTTTATTTTCTTTTTCTTTTCTTTTTGTTTTTATTTTCTGTCAAGGATTACTATTTCTGGATAGACCTTTAATGATTTTGAATTTCAATCTTCTTTTCCTAAAGCAATGGTTTGATATATCCTTTATTTAAGAATATAATAATAGTTCTGAAAATAATTTTTAATAAAAGAAATTTAAGTATTAAAAATTAAAGTCGAATCCTCTTATATCTTTCAAAAATATAATATCTCTTACTAAAGATGGTTACATCACATTTAACATCTCTTTATTAAGAAAATTTTTGACTTGAAATTTTTCTTCATCGCTATAAAGTTTTAACCAAATTTTCTTACACATTTCTATATTCAAAATATTATTCCCCAAATATAACTTGATAAACATAATCATTTTTCAAATAAAAATTCAAATTTATTTGTGACATACTTGAGAACAAATAAAATTTATGGAAAATTTATTTTTTATCCTCCCCCTCCAAATTTAAATTTTTAAAAAGCTTAAACATTTTAGCATATACTATATAAAGATAAGAATGAAAAATAAAACTTATGCTTATATGAATTTTCATATCCTAATTATACAGGTACAAAAATTTTAAAATAGGAGAATAAATGATCACAGTTTATTTTGATTTTAACATTCAAGAGATTCAAAAGACTTCTATGTAGTGGAGGTTAAAATAAAAGCAAATCACACATACTAACATAATATCACAACTACAACAGAAAATTCATGGTAGTAAAGTAAAATTTAAACATTAAATTTTAAATGAAGGTTAGCTCTATCTAAACTTCCTAAAGCATTCAACAAAACTAACTAAACAAATTTAAAATAAAAGAGTTCAAATACATAGTACCACATCATCGTCACATAGATACACATTACAACAAACAATAACATCAAAGTTCACACCAACCACAAATAAAAACACATAAAGTAAACCAAACATCAAAACAACTAACAGTTTAAATAAACATAATACAACCCAATCTCTACACATCTTTGTCTCTGTCATCATCTCGTTAATCATCATAATCCTCACAAAAACTAGTAGAATAAAACTGAGTATACCTGGATAAAAAGGAAATACCACATTCTAATCACCTTTAACAAGTCTCTCCATACATGTGTTGTACTTCTCCTCATAATCACTATGCCTCCTTAAATAGTAATCAATATAATCAACATAATTTCCAAGATTTGATACCTTATCCATAGCATAATTAACATTATCCATCATAGTCTGCAGCATTTTAGATTGTGAAACAGGACTGGATCTGCCACTAGATGTGGAAGCTCTAGATGTAAAAGCATTTGACATAGAAGCACAAAAACTTCTAGAAATAGAAGCACAAAAACTTCTAGAAAAGCTTCCTCTCTAGCCAAAAATTGAATGCTTAGAATAAATATTTACATTCACACTAGTTAATGGGCTTTAGAGCTTGAAGAAGCTCCTCCCAACTATCAAATTTAACATCGGCTTACACACCAAAAAAAAAAAAGATTAAGGAAGGGAATCCCAAACCTGTAGTAGTACCGGCTTTGACAGAACTAGTAATAACCTGATAAATGAGGGATCCAATATTGATCGGCTTGTACCGTTGAATGCAGTAGTTTAGTGTAGCCCTCTCTCTGGTTACTTCACTAAGATGATTAGTGGGTAGTAGATGAGCAAAAATAAAAGAATGCCATGATTTTGTTGTGGGATCCATCTTCGATGTAGAAAAGTTTACCCTTCAACCACTAGCAATCTTGTAGAGAACTCTTCCAGCAATTAATGAAGATATAATTTCATCTAGCTCCTCCTCTGTAGGATTGTAATTGGAATAAAAACATAAAGATCCATAAGCAGTTCGTAAAATGAATTGATTACCTCAGGTGTAAATGCTACTGTCTTCCCTCTCACCATCACTAGATCGTCTTCAGATTCAAGGAGATTTGCATAAAACTCCCTAACTAGAGAGATCACTACAACAACAGAGAAACAACATAATCGATCCTACTGTCGGTGAACAATTAGATCTTCCACTTATGCACCCGGATTTTAAAAACATCATTCAGGAATTAACTTCCTCGATTAAAGTGCTTCATTATAACGATCCCGAGACTTAAAAATAACAAATTTGTTCGAATTGAATGTACCCTTCCCCTTGCTTCATTCATTCTTGGTGCCATTCTAAAAATTACAATAAATTCACAATAAATTCCAAAATCAACTCTAATCCACTAGATCTAACTTCTAAAAGCTTAAACTCACTCTTCCATGTAAAATCCATTAATTTTCATCAAAATTTCACCATGAATAGTTAATTTTTGAAATATCCCTAATGAACCTAAAATCCTTGGTGAAAATAAAAATTTTTTACATAAAATAGAAGTTCTAAACATAAGAAGATGAAATTCAACGAATTTACTTCCAATCCACAAAGAAATCTTCACTTCTAGGGATACCCTAGGTGTAAAAACGTGAAAGCTTGAGGAAGAAGAAGGTAAAATGAGGAGAAAATGGTGGTTTTTAGCCTTTAAAACCTTCATAAACCGGTTGTAGTGAACTGGCACTTAAGCACGACTGTTACGGGGCTTAGGCGTGGGGCTCTCGAGTTTGCTCGCGCTTAAGCGCGGGTTTCGGCGCTTAGGTGCCAGTGAAAAAATTCTTATATTTTTAAATTTTTATTCACATTTTCCCAAGTTAACCACCCTCACGTGGTCTTAAATAAGTCATAATAACAATTTCTTCCCCTTCTACTCTTTTCTTTTTAAAAAATTTTTAACATTTCACAACTTAGATTCGATCACAATAACACAAATATTTTAACACAAACATAACACTTTCATTAACATATATTCAACAAGTACAAACACACTTCGCTTATCTAATCTCATTTCAAAAAGTTTTGGAGGAGATACCCTCTAAATTCATCTCAATACAAGGCAAACTTACATTAAACACTTAAAACAAACAAACACAAACAAACAAGCAAACAAACCAAACATAAAATTTAATTCCATTCTTCATTAGGTATAATATATCCTTGACCCTCAGTTTTTCTTTCTGAACAATTTGGCACATAGATTTAATAAAATAGATAATGATGAAGAACCCTGATAGAATCCTCTTCAATCCACTTATTTTTCAGATACGTCGCCTTGTCCGCTTCTTCAATATGACTTAAATTATGGAGTTACATTTTGAGTTACCAACCCATATGGTTAAACGTGCATTAGTTTCATTTACCTTTGCCTCAATTGAAGCTGCATCAGCCTCAGTTTTCACAATCTTCTGTGTTATTCCTTCAACTCTAACAGCTAGAAATACATTATATAACTCTTGTGCACTTTGACATACAAACTTCTTCTTGACAGCTTCATCCTTTTTTTCAAATAATTCTCCCAAGAATACACCTTTGTTATCTTATCACTCTTTAAAAAACTCAAATCTTCCTTCTCTTAGACTTAAGAATGAAAATTTTGAAAGGGGAAACTTCCTTCTTCATTTCCATGCTATTTATAGACTTAAGTAGAGCCTACACCCACTTCCCACATTTAAAAACCACCAAATAATGTTCACGGCTTCTTTTCCACATTTAATTCTTCTAGAACATCATTTTGGCATGTTTTTATAACTCCGATGGTTAAGCGCTAGTTTTGGGTGCTTAGACGCTAGTGCTTAGTTAAGCACAGGCAAGCTTAACGTCGAAATACGCATTCTTACATTTCCAAGACATCATTTAAAGTCTTAAAATTGTCACCAAAGGTTCAAAATACTACCACAATTCTCTAAACAAACACAACAACAACAATCAAAACAAAAAGCACATCGATAACTTATGAGTTGCCTCCCATATAACACTTAGTTTTACATCGTTAGCCCGACGTACCTAGTGCTTATTCTAGGTGACCCAACATCAAAACATCATTCACTTTAGTTTAATCCCCTAAGAAATAGGCTTTTAGCTTATGACCATTCACTTTAAAAATTTTCAGGGTTTAAGGATCCTTACTTTCCACAGTTTCATAGGGATAAAATTTTACCACAATAAATGGGCTCATCCACCTGGAGTTAAGTTTGCCTGAAAATAATCTCTATCCTAGCTCAAAATTTTTAGTAAGAATCTTGCGATCGTGCCACTTTTTCATCTTATCTTTATAGATCTTAGCCTTTTCATAAGACTCATTCCTTGTCACTTCCAGCTCATTTAATTTCAATAATCTCTTTTTACGAGCATACTTCAAATTAAAGTTAAATTCCTTAATAGACAAATAAGCTTTATACTCAAGTTCCAGGAAACTTCAGCCAAACCACTTGTCTGAGGATGATAAGCAGTAGAAATTCAATGATAGATACGATATTTCTTCAATAATTTTTCGATTAACGCATTTTTGAAATGACTTTCCGCATCAGTTATGATAACACTTGGCATTCCAAATCTGCAAAATATATTCATTTTTAAGAACTTCACAACACTTTAAGCATCACATCGAGGTAAGCAAAACAAATTCTTTCCATTTAAACACATAGTCTACTGCTAATAGTATATATAAATTTCTGAAAGATGGTTTAAATGGTCCCATGAAATCTAATCCCCAAACGTCAAATATTTCAACTTCCAAAATATAATTGAGGGCATCTCATTTCTTCTAGAAATATTGCCTACACATTGACATCGATCACATTTTTAATATAAGTATTAACATGTCTAAAGATAGTAGGCCATTAAAATCCAGATTGCAAGATTTTATATGTTGTTTTATCAACATCAAAATGTCCCCTAAAATCAGAATCATGATATTTTTGAATGATTTCAAAAGTCTCTTCTAAAGGCATACATCATCAATTAATTATATCCTTTCCCTGTTTATACAAAAATGGGTCATCCCAAAAATAGGTCTTGGCTTCAGATAAAAATTTCCTCTTTTGTTGGTGTCTCAGACTATAAGGTAAAATGTTACTAACAATAAAGTTCACAATGTTTGCATACCATGGAACACGCCATTCATTAATATTGAACAAATTTTCATCTAGAAAATTTTCATTAATTTCTTCATCAGAACAAAGTAATTTCTCAGAGTTAAGCTTGGATAGATGATCAACAATTTGATTATCAACACTTTTTCTATCTACTATTTCAAATTTAAATTCTTGCAAAAGAAGAATCGACCTTATGAGTCTTGGTTTTGCATCCTTCTTTTTCATTAATTTTATAATAGTAGAATTATCTGTATGCACCACACATTTTAGTTCCAATTAAATATGATCTAAACTTTTTATAGGTAAATACTACTGCTAATAACTCTTTTTCAGTTGTGGTATAATTAATTTGAGCTTCATTAAAAGTTTTACTAGCATAGTAAATTACTTTGAAAATTTTATCATATTTTTGTCCCAAAACAACTCCAATAGCATAATCACTTACATCTCACATTATTTCAAATTGTTTTTTCCAAACTGGTGAAAAAATAACTGGTGCGGTGATTAATTTTTCTTTTAAAAGCACAAAAACATTTTGGCAATCCTTACCAAAATTGAAAGTCACATCTTTTTTGAGCAAATGACATAGTGGCTTAGCAATTTTTGAAATTCTTTAATATATCGCCTGCAACAACATGTCCTAAAAAACTCCTAATATCCCTCACACTTGTTGGATGAGTTAAATTAGTGATCACTTGAATTTTAGCAGGATCTACTTCATACCTTTCTCTGAATCTCTTAAATCTATTATCGATGCCGCTACTGGTGGTTCATTGATGTCTAAATCATTTCGTGAAGCTTATGCTTTAGTTAAAGAAATAGCTAGTAATAATTTTTGATGGCCTTCTGAAAGGGTACATCTTAAAAAGGTAGCTAGTATTCATGATTCTGAAGCTTCTCCTCACCAAACACTTGAAGTTCCTTTGAATTTTTTCCTTTCTCTTACAAGACTCACTTGAACTAGTTGGCCAACCCAAGAGGGTTTAAATCTCTCTACAACAATAGATTTTTTACTTAGAAATCCCTACTCACCTTCTCTTTCATTAGGAATGAGAAAAGTGTGAAGAAACCCTACGTAAGAATCTTACAACTTCTTACTCTCTAAAATCTGTAAAAACACACTAATTCTATGCTCTAACAGCCTCTCTACACACACCACACAATTCTTTTCAAGTCATTCTTTTATATTTTTTCAAAAGGTGCCTTGGTGTCTCTTTAAAATGTGTCCATATTCAATGAATCTACCCAAGAGATGCATCCTTTGAAGTGAAATTTGATTGTCTTATGGCACCCTTGATTAGTTACCCACGTTTGTACCAATGGATGCCTCAAAAACCTCTTCAAAATTCACAAAAAAATTCTTTAAATTGAAAATTAACTACCCGGTACTTAAGCGCAGGGTTTTGGCGCTTAGGTGTGGCCTTCTCTGTCTGCTGGCACTTAGGCACCTCAGTTCATTTTAACATCTTCTTCATTTTAATTCCAAATTTGATCCTTTTTTAGTGCTTTTGACATATTTGGTCCATTTAAGTGTACCTAAACACAAAAATACCTTTCATTAAAGTACAATATAATCAATAATAGGTATAAATATGTGCATAAAAGTATTATATATTTTTGGTATATCATGCCTCGAACATATTTATTCGTACACTATGTATGGGTCTTGTCGTTACATGTGAAGGTAACCTCCAGGACTTGTTTCCAGGATGATTTACACTGTACTCCTTCACAGAGCTTGTCATTAGCAAGCAAAGAACCATTTCTGAAAACATGATCATTTTGATTTTGATTCAGGCTTTGAGATATTTAGGGAGGGTAAAAGAGATCGATTGATATATCTTAGTCGATCCTTCCAGGATTCATGCCTTTTCAATTTATTTTTTCAAGTTCCCAGAGCATTTAAATTAATGGTTGTTGACAGTTACGATGAGAACTGTGGTATCATCCTATTTGTCGTGGCCCTTAAGCTCAGGTTTAAAGATTTACTTTAACTGCAGCCTGGTTCTCTTTTTCACTTTTGGGAAATTGATTATCGAGTTATCATGCTACAGTCTCGAACTGCCTTGTCACGGTATTGATATGTCTTCTCATGGGGCCCCATAACAAATTTTGTCGGGCTACCCCTGTTGGAATCCTTGACTCTCTCTTTTACAAAATGGGGAGGGTCCTGTTTTGACAACACTCATTATCAAAAGAAATTATTAATGGGTTATTATAAAATGTGAGAGTTCGATCAACTCTATGCCGAGCCTTAGATGAAGGTAACAAGCCTGCGAGGGCTTTGAACTAGCTTGTCTTTTCCTTTGAGTCAGGAGTCGAAATAAAGTACTTTCTCTAATTTGGGTGTCAAACATGTTATCACACGAGATGGTTGATCGAGTTCATCCACCTTCGTGAATGGGTGTAGTGTGCCTTGGGGAAAGGTTGTACTAAGGACACATTCATAGGGAATGCAATACATCCATTTGACAGTTGTTGCTAGAAGCTGAGTTCAATGTGAAGAGGTAGTGGCGGAGGAGTGGAACTATAAAGTGTTTGGGCAGCTGTATCCTCCCTCTCTCCATCATCTTCCCATATCGAGGGGACAATTGTCGGCGTCTTTTTTTATTTTATTTTTTTTAGGTTTTTAATTTAAAAATATAAATAATTTAGAAAGTAATATTTGATTTTGAAAATAATTTTTTAAATTTGAAAAAATATAAGGTGTGAAATTAAACCGATCTCACATCCCAAATAGTTTATATAAACGAGCACCGCACCACAAACCGTGTATTTATCCCGAAGAATAAATGCATTGCTTGATGATGGGGCTCAATTAAATAATCTAGAAGATTTGTGACATCCAATTGGTTTGTGAACCAATTTTCTAAGCCGACAAGTTCCCCTGCTTAATATAAAGGAATTAAGCAGGGTTTATATTACCTGGGTTCTTAAAGTTCCCTATAAGGGCAAGCCCCTATAGTTAATTACATCTTAAATGACGGGAATCATTTAAGAAAACTCTCGATAATGGTCAGTGGTTTTGCTTTCAAGAATTTCGAAGCTTAAGGTTTTCAAAGGATTGAGTTTTGGAAATTTCAATTGGGAATGGATCAGATTTGGAACAGTTTATTTCAAGAATCCAAAGGAAGAGAAGTAGGAGAAGCTGAGAATCCAAGAAGAATCTTGGAAACTTCCCAAACTATCCTATTTTTTTGCTTCAATTTTAGGAAAATTATTTAATGTTGCAATCATGCCAAGTTTAATAAATTAGGACTTATATTAGTATGACATCATCATACAAATAGCCACGAAGATATGAGGGTTTATGTCGTACCGAACGACCACCTCGGAGTCCTAAGACCGGTTAGGGCTTAATTTGCATAACATGATTATGCAGATGCCTAACGAGAAGTTGAGGATTTATGTCACACTAGGCAAACTACCTCGAAATCTTATGGCTTGGTTATTTAATTCTAAGAAATTTTTGCTGAAGTAGACCCGAGTTTTGCTGATGACGATGGCCGTGCTGCCCACTGTGCTCCGAGCTCCTTGTTGTTGCAGAGGTTTAGTTTTAGAAGATGAAAATCAAGAGATGAGAGAAGTGTTATGGTTTAGAAGTCTTAAAGTCCAAATGTCTTTTAGTGTTTTAATTAAAATAAATCTTAAAGTAGTTTAAACAGAACTGATTAAGATCTCACGGTTCCATTATTTTCATCGAATTCACTTAGTCCAGATGAATTTGCTAAACTCAACAGAATGAGTTCCACACTTTCATTTAGACCTTGGGAAATCCCGTTAGCAACACGTGGGTTTCATCATCTGAGGTATTCCCGATCATTCAACGAGACGTTTTAATTTAGTCAAAGTTTTTTTTGTTGTTCTATTTGTGATTAAATTTTGAGTTGTTTTATATTTTGAAATTTTGTGGCGGTGGATTTTATCTTGTTGTGACTTTTAATTTAGTTTTAGTTTCGATTTTATGGCTATCCTAAAGGTTTTGGTTTTCATGCAACAATCTTGTTTAACAAGCAATAAAAGTAAAGCGCAGACATAAAAAGCGTACCTGGAGAGTCTTCCCGTCATTCCAATCTACACTTTAAAACACATGTTAAGGCATTTAAACATTTCAACAAGTACCTAGGTAAAGACTAAAGGAGTGATTTTGGTTGTCTACCAGAATCCTAATCTTATAGCTAGTTATTTCCTATGACGTCTAGGTTCTTGATTTTGGTTAAGAATGATTTTATTCATCAAAGAACAATTAAGTTCAATTTTTCTTTAAAACATCTCACGTATCGAGGAAGTGTTTAGAACGAATTCTAAACATCTTTTCAATACTTCTGAGATTATTTTGAGTCCAAATGAACTTCATTGTACTGGTGAATTGATCATCCAAGGGTTTAGTTAAGTTTTGTTCCTTTGCTCAGTGAACTAGGATGTTTGATTATCCTATGAGTGAGGTGACATTTCACTTAATACTTCATTTAATAGTTATAATAATTTAAAGCTTTCAGAGGAAAGTTAATTTGTTAAAGATTTTTAATTATTTTTATTTAATGTTGATTATTTATCTTAATGTGATTTAATTATGAAATTTTAATCAAAGATTTTATGTTTAGAATGTTGTTTGGTTCATTTAAGTTAAACCTTTTATAAATGATATCAATTAATTTAATTTTTACATCATGTTTTAAGGTAAGTTAACTAAAAATTATTTAAAATTTGCAAATTTGATTTAAGTTTGTTTTGAAATGAGTCTTAATTAGTTCCAAATATTTTTAATTTACTTTTTTAATTATTTAACATTTTAGGTTTTAATCGATTGTTAGATTATTTAATGATGTGGGTTTTAGTCAAATTAAGAATTATTTATTTTTAATCACTTAATTATTAATTCCGCTTATCCTCTTAAGTTTAAGAGTTAAATATTATTAAGTGATTTATTTAGGGATTTTTAAATTAAAGAATTAATATCTTCTTAAGTTAGATCCCCATTTTAATAATCCAACTTTAGTTAATCTTCCAAAATTTAAATCGCTCAATTAATTTAAATTTTAATTTTGGGTTTATTAAAGTGATCAATGGGTTTCTACCCTTCAAGTTCCCAAAGTTTCAATCATCTAAGAGAAGATTAAAATTAAATATTTTACCCCCATGTTGATTAAACCTAAAGTTTTAATTAGGGGTTAAAATCTTTTAATTACCTTTATGCCCCTTTAGACTTATTTATTTTATAGCTCATTAAATTAAGCTTAAATGAACTTAAAATTTTTATACCACTCCACTCACATGTCAATTAAGACATTAGAGAGGAAAAGACGATTTTTCTGAATTTGATTTATTTATATAATTATTTTTTAATGGAAAATAGGGATTTTCAAAGAAAATTCATCAACATGACCAAGGTAAAGTTTCTGTCCTTAAGAAAATTTTGGGACATTCCTAATGATAAGAGGACCACTTGGACCAATTTTGATGATTTTTTGAATTATATTTTATTTATTAGAATTATTTTAAATTTTGAAGTGTTAATTAATTATAAAATAAATAAAAGTTGTAAAATGGATTTTATATTTTTCAAAAATCCCTCTGACCTCAAGAAAGTTAGAGAAACAAATTTTATATTTTTATCATTTTTCTTTGATTTATTAGAATTAATTTAGTGAAAAGGTTGGAAAATCAATTTTTTAATTCAAAAATTGTTTTAAGCATTTAATATTCAATATCTTTACTTTGGGACTTGGGAAAAATATTTGGTTTGTTTCTAAGTGATTATTGGACCAAATATGACATTTTTATCATTTTTACTATTTTTATGATTTTTACTATTTTTATGATTTTTATTATTTTTTAATTATTAAAAATATTAAAATATGCTCAAAAATGAAAATTTTTAGAAAATTCTAATTTTATTTTTCATAGACTCCACTGATATCAGAGAAGTCCCAAAATCAATTTAGTGAATTTTTGAAATGTATTTTAGGAGTTATGAATTTTTAAAAATTAATTTTGATTATGTGGCTTAATTAATCCATTTAGTAGGGTTAAACATTTCCAATTGACTTCAAATTTTTATGTGAGGTTTCCCTAATCCTACAGATTAGAGGAGAATTGATTTCAAGTTATTTTGATGTGTGATTAATTCTAATTAATTAATGTTCAATTTTGAGTGATTAGGCCAATTAGGATTATTTTTAATGAATTAACTCAAACCGCAATTATCATAGGGTCCTCTGATCCTAAGGAACTTCACCATATTTTTCTGGAAATTTCTGAACAACTTGCTAATTTTTGGAATTAAAATTTAAAACAGTGACATAAACTTAAAAAATACATAACTTACCACAGGGATGGCCTATAATCTTGAAAAATTCAGAGAATGTTCCCAAGATCAGAGGCTTTAAAAGTCCTATGGTCTCATGGCATGGTGAAATGTGTACATGCATGGAGAATTAAAATGCTCAAAATAGTATTAAATTAATTAAAAATAAAATACTCAACAAAATAGATCAATTCTTTTTCCACTTTATTCTCCTCTGTTCACTGAGCAAGAGGGTATTTTTCTTTTATTTTTATGATTTTTCTATGCAAAGATATTAATTTTTGAAGTTTCAGGTATTTATAAACAAGAAAAATCGGATTTTCCTACTTAAACCAGTCAGTGCCGCGTCAACCTCGGTGGCTCCGAAGCTCTATGTGTCGCACTCCCATTCGACGCCGCCACCTGAGTAGGCTGCCACGCGTCCTGCGATCCCGCTCTGTCTTCTGGTTCGACTTGATCTACGCCGTTCAACCGATACACAATCGATCGGACGGCTCCTGGTCATCGTCTACGACTGGTGCGTCACGTGAGCCGTCGACCTTCTAACCCTAAAATCTCCCTCGATTCTCAATGGATTTTTGAGTTCTTATACTCTATGGATTCGTCTTGAGAAGATGAACACATCCATATGGTAAACAGGCATTGAAATTGACTTAAAAAAAATGAAGAATCGCTGGAAGCTCAGGAGGAAGAAGAGGGCAATACCTTGGCTCTGAGACGTGAAGCTTCTATCAGAGAGGCATGGCACGTTCGTTGGAGTCCAAGGAGGCTAGGGATGAAGCCTTGAGCTGTGGTGAAATGTCTAGGCTTGACTTCCACCAGGCCCGATCACAAAGCTTGGAGGCTGGAACAACTGGGTGGTCTGGAGAGGGGGCTTTCACTGGGGAACTCCTTCTCTACCTCTGGTGAAGGTGTGGGAAGAGTTAATTTGGATTTGGTGAAGTTTCGGAGAGTGTCCTGTTTCTGCTCTGATTTTTAGCCGAGAAATTGAGCTCGACTGGAAGAATTCGAGGCGGGGAGAACGATCGGGGTTCTTCTTCGATAAGTCGGGAGAAGCTCTGGGAGTGATTTGGTGAGGTTTGGTTGAGAAAAATTTCAACACCCTTCAGCACCTTTCTCATGGCTGAGAAGAGGTGTTTAAATGGCCAGGGCCACTGGGCTGAGCTAGGGCTCAATTGTTGGGTGGATTCCACTGCTCAGGTGGAGGGCAGAGGAGCTCCAAGGTTTGATTTGGCTGAGGTGGCCAATTGGGTGAGTTTGGGTTTGTTTCACTTGGTGGTGGCTCTCGGTTTTGACTCCCTCTGGCGGCTAGGCCGGCCGGCAAGGACAAGGGAGCTGGCCATGGGTTAGGTCAACAAAGGAGTAGGGTTTAATGGTGATAAACAAGGCAAGGGGGGATTTTGGGTGAGGCAAAAGAGGATTTGTCCATTTAAGGGAAGAGATCCCTTAAAATGGGGAACCCTTAGTCCATGGCTCACTTAGCTTGGGCTAGGTTGATCTAGGGTGGTTCCTAGGGCTCAATTAGTGGCTATGGATAGGTTGGTTTAGCCACATTTGGTTCAATTTGGTTTGGTTTGGTCATGGGTTCAAATTGGCTCATTTGGGTTTGGGTTGGGCTAACTTGAGTTAGGTCTTGATTTGTGTCCAAATTTATGGAGCAATTTTGAAGAGGTGATTGCCATGAAGAAGTTTCATGAAGACATGGGGAGGTTTTGAGTTCAATTGGAAGGTCAATTTTGTGGATTTTGATATTTTGGTTTATTTGGGGAGGGTTGAATCAACTTGGGTCCAAGTTGGGTTAAGGTGGGGTTTAGACCCAAGTAAAAGTTTCTAATGGTTTAGGGGAATGTATTGAAGAGTTCCCAACATCAATTGGGAAGAAATTTTAGGGTTTGGCTAATCAATTTTGTAGGTTTAGGGCATGGGTTCACTTTAGGCTAAAATGGGGGTATTGGATTTCAAATGGGATTGAACACAAATATGAATCAATTTGGACTTGGATTTGATTTAGATTGATAGTAATGATGTTGAATTAATGTTTAGAATTGAAATTAGGCAAAATTGATGTCAAATGGGTTGGTTTGGAGTGACATTCGGTCCATTTAGGTTAAAAATGGGTCAATTTGGGGATTTTAATAAACGTGGGTTATTTTGGAAACATTGGGCTATGGTGTAGTTGAACAAAATGAAATTGGGAATATTTGGGATTTTTTGGAATTTTTTGGGAATTTTTGGAATTTTTGGAATTTTGTGCCAAAAGGGTATTTTGGGGTATCAAGAGGTTATTTGGAGGGTATTGGAGTATTTTGGTAAATTTAAAACATGGTGGTTGTTTCAAAATGTTTTTTAGGATTTTTGGAATTTTTGGTAATTTTTTGGGGAATTTTTAGAAAATTTGGGGTAATTAGGTAATTTTAGGTAGGTTTAAAGGACCCAATGTCACAACTAGGCATTTGGCAAAAGTTGAATTTTGATTATGATGAAGCTTAAAGTGAGCCATGGACCAAGAAATGTCCACCCTGAACATCTCATGGGTTGTTTCCAACCCTCTTTGCCAAAGAGCTAGGGTTTTGGACTTAGCCATATGAGTGCTCAAATGAACCAAGGGGAGAAATGGGTAAGGATGGTGTGTGTGAGAGTACAGTGTGTGTAAGCCAGACCTCACCAGGACCAGGCCACCCAGGGTAGTCCTAAGGCTTGAACAACCTTATAGGGGCTCACTATTGGTTCTCCATATGGTGGTCTTAACATTCTAAGGTGATTTAGAGGTTTGCAACCATCCAAGTGGGATCCTAAGAGGAGTCTAGAAGTAGCTGAGTTGCTAAATGGTGGGTCCCAATTCTAGTCCTCTAGGATAGTCAAGGAGAAAACCTTATGGCTAGATCCTAAGAAGTACTAAGGAGAGAAAAGACCTCACCAAAAATGAGTTCAACAAATGGACCGCCAATAGGTGTGGTGTGCTGATGGAGCACACCGGGCGTATTGACGTTGACCGAAGAGATCAACAAAACCAACATAGATGTGTAAATGACACACTTAGAACAGAATAGAAAATTTTCGCTGGTGAGTGTCAGGCAGATCTCTAAGACTGAAGATCCCTGAACTCTCGCTGGGGAAGAAGGAGGTGAATTCCAAATCACAAGACTTGGAGAGATCGGACTTAGATTTGTTTTATTTTTATTTCAAGTTTCAATTTCAAGTTTCGAATTGATTTGAGTTTCAATTTTAGTTAAAGTTCGGTTTAAGATTAATTTTAAGGTGGTTTTCGTTAAGATTCAGAATTTGGAATGAGAATCAGAACCTAGGTTCTAATCTCGAAATTTGAAAGAGAACTAGAATTTAGGCTCTAGCCTCGACGAAGAGAGTTGGAATTTAGGCTCCAACCTCAGAAAGAAGATCAGAATTTTGGTACTGATCGAATGGAATGAGGAACGGAATTTAAGTACCAGCCTCGGAGAGAGAATCAGAATTTAGGTACCGACCTCACAAAAGGATGAGAATCAGAATTTAGGTACTGATCTCGAAGGAGCGAGAATTGAAATTTAGGTATCAATCTCAAAAAGAGAGTCGGAATTTAGGTACCGACCTCATATAGGATGAGAATCAGAATTTAAGTACTGATCTCGAAAGAGTGAGAATTGAAATTTAAGTATCAATCTCAAAAAGAGAGTCGAAATTTAGGTATCAACCTCGAAAGGATGAGAACTGTAATTTAGGTACCAGTCTCAAAATGAGAATCAAAATTTAGGTATCGATCTCGAAAAGAGAGTCGGAATTTAGGTACCGACCTCAAAAGGAGAGAACTGGAATTTAGGTACCGGTCTCGAAAGAGAGTCAAAATTTAGGTATCGATCTCGAAAGGAGATGAGAATTGAATTTTAGGTATCGATCTTGGAAAGAGAGTTAGAATTTAGGTACCGACCTCACAAAGGATGAGAATCAGAATTTATGTACTGATCTCGAAGGAGAGTCAGAATTTAGGTACCGACCTCAAAAGGAGAGAACTAGAATTTAGGTACCAGTCTCGAAAGAGAATTGAAATTTAGGTATCGATCTCGGAAAGAGAGTCGGAATTTAGGTACCGACCTCACAAAGAAGAGAACTGGAATTTAGGTACCAGTCTCAAAAGAGAATCGAAATTTAGGTATCGATCTCGAAATTTCAGATGTACGAAAAAGTTTCTCGGAAGAGTGCGGGTTAAGGGACACCGAGATCAGGATGCCTTAGCGGTCTTATACTCGAGTCAGAGGATTAGAGTGCAGGAAAGTTTCTCGGAAAGGATGCGAGATTGGCGGGAATTCAGAAGAGAGAATCGAAATTTAAGTATCGATCTCAAAAAGAGAACTGGAAGTTAGGTACCAGTCTCAGAAGGATGGGAATTGGCATTTAGGTACCAATCCCAAAAGTTGGTATTGATCTGGTTTTGAAGATTCTGTGGAAATTTTAGTTTTGTGGAAGATTTGAATGTGTTTCACTTTCTAAGAGAGTTGATTGAAGGTTGATTGTTTGGCGAAGGATATGAATCCATGCCATCAGAACCAAATTGAAAATTTCGTGGTTCTGTGTCAGTAGACTCAGTCGGCCTTCTCAAAAAGGGGGAGAAATCGCAGAGAGTCAAAAAGGTTTCGAGAACAGCCGTAAGCTGGGGATATCAGATTCATGAATTTTGTTTTCATTGTTCACTGCTTTTAGTGATTTAATTTTGTTTTAGTTTGTTTTCGATTGAAATTTCATTTTGATTCGGATTTTAATTTATTTAGTTGGTTCACATCTTGAACTTTTAAGTTGATCTGTTCTGAGTTTTGGTTTGTGTTTTCTTCAGACTTTGAATTCAAATTTTGTTTTGTTGTTATTATTTCATTCAAAACGTTCTTCATTCGACTTTCTTCTTTAGACCGAGTTAAGCTCAGATCTGGTGGCGTTTGCAGTGAATTGCACAAAAGTAAAGGTAAAACACAAAGTTCATTTCCATTAACATGTCGAAGATACATCAGGTGATTCCATCAAAACATTTCTGATGACATTCTTCTGAGAACAAACTTTGACAAAAGTTCATATATATATCTAAACACAGATCGCATTGATATCTTCGTGTACTGCGACAAAATTGTGCGCTTGATTCATCCATGTACGAAAAGTAAACTACACGAGTAATAACATCACCTTCTAAGCCACTTTCCGGAGGAGAATCCCACGTAGGTGTATTTTAGAGGTGTGCTACTACTATGTAGCCTACAGCTCGTAGGGCTGTAAACTCTCTAGTTCTAGATCTGGCTGGAAGTAGACCGAAATTTTACTCTCGTCCATCCTTCTGAAAGTGATGGAGATTCGCTCGTAGGGAACTTCCGGTATGCAGTGCTTCGCTACATCTGCACCATTTCCTTGTAGTACAAGAACAGAGCCTACCGGTAGAGGTATCTCCACCGGCCCTCGAAATTCTCCGAGGCCAATTATCCGGAGTTCTGTCCCGAACATAATGTTGCATTGGTTGATGAAGGTAACAGTACAAAAGGGCCTTACAAAATCATGATGATCTGTGTGAGGAGGAATGCAGTCTCCTTCTGCATAGAAGTTGATAATACAGTTGTTCGGTATGCAATCAGCGGGTAAGACTCGCCAAGCCACCATCCTTTTATCATTTTATTAATTAAAACTGCCATTGGATCCACTTCATTGTAGCGGAGTATCCCTGGCGGATTCCCTTTCCTGTCATCAGTGAAGTTGTAATAGCATCCAAATTGGATTGTAATCCTCCATTTACCTCTTTTCCATTTTATTGGCTCGGAGTAGGTTCTGCTACGTAATCATCCTGCACGACCTTGTTTCTTTAGTTCATTGACGTAGTCTACAATTTCACTCTGCTTGTAATGAGAGAAAACATCTGTATGTAGCTCTAGGCCTTCCAGGATGTTGACATATCTGCCTCTGATTCTCTGAAAGTATTCAAAATTCTGCTTCCGCACCCTCTGGATCATCTCTAATTCGTGCTCTGAAATTATCTGCAGCTGACTGGGTCTAGTGACGTACTGTGGAATATATGGCTCCACACCGTCACGCTCTCCTGGGATCGTCACTATCTCAGGTGCAGGCTCTGTAGTAACCTCCTCCAGGATAACCTCTGCTATGGTCCTCCTGAGGACTGGCCTCCTTGGGGTAAACTCCACGGCCGTCGGGGTTTCTTCTTTGTTCTGCTCTTCTGTTAACTTCTTTAGCATCTTGGCGATACGGAGATTCTTGTTTCTTCTCTGAGTTGGGGTCAGGGTGGCTTTCCTCTCTCCCTGAATCTCGGTAGGAGCGACACTGACAAGCTTTCCTCCTGCGGATGTTATCACTGATTTCATCTTGTTTTCCTCGATCATATTGATCTTTCTCTTCTTGTTCGCATCTTGGGGAGCCTTCTTGTTGAGCCTCATCACTGTCTTCCCACGGCACTGTTCGGGATCCACAGCAGTCCAAGCAGTTTCCTCATATTCCAACTCTAGCTGTGCAAGGTCCGAGCCAACCTCTATCACAGCATCAGCTTTCAGCTCTTCTTTGTTAAGTGCAAGACTTACGCCATCCTTAAAGTTCAGGAACAACCGCCTGTTCGACATTTCCCTGAAAAGAAAATAAGGAAAGGATCAGGGGCTGTACTCAGGACGAGAACAATAAGAATATTTACTCATTAATGAAAAATTATTATTTAATAATTTCAAATTTTATAAGAGTAAGAGAAGATAGGAAAAGATCAGGAGTGAGCTGGGCTCGAAAGGAAGAGTAAAAACTTTATTATTACTTCAATTGCATATGTTTTCCTTTAATACATTCTTTTTCTTATGATTTTTTATCATTCATTTTCTTTCGGGTTCGGACCCAGTTATAAGTGATTACTCTACCCGTGCTTCTAGGAATGAAATTTCATTCCTCGAAACATCAGGTTGCATAATACTTCTTCAAATATCGTCCATTGATTGGAAGCATCAATCGTTCTCCACGGCAATTCACAAGCTGGTAAGAACCTCCTGAGTAGACTGTCTCGACCACGAACTGCCCTTCCCAAGTCGGTTCAAATTTACTTCCTATCTTGCGATGTGCAAAAATAGGCCTCTTGAGAACTAGGACAAAGTCACCGACTTTGAATGTCCTTGGGCAGACCAGTTTATCGTGGGCCTGGATCATCTTAGCTTGATACAGTTCCAGATTCTGTTACGCTGCAAGTCGTTTTCCTTCCAATTTTTCCAATTCTTCCAGCCGGAGTCTGACATTTTCTTCTGTAGTGATTTTGTTGGCAACTGTAATTCTGAGTGATGGGAGCTGAACTTCCAAGGGTAGAATTGCCTCGGACCTGTACACTAAAGCGTAGGGCGTAGACTGAGTAGGAGTCCTAAAAGTCGTTCTGTAGGCGAAAAAGGCTTCTAACAACTTCTCGTGCCAATTTCTTTTGTTGTCGTCCAAGGTTTTCTTTAAGATTTGGACGAGAGTTTTATTAAAAGCCTCGGCCAAGTCGTTTGCTCTTGGGTAGTAGATCGTTGAATAACGCCAATCGATCCCGTGTCTTCTAACAAAACTATTTATCTTCGTGCTTTTAAACGCGGACCCGTTATATGAAATAATTCTGCGCGGTACCCCGAAGTGGTAGACGACCTGATTCTTGAATAACTGTAGCACGTGATGTGCCTTTACTTCTCTAAGCGGTACTACTTCTGCCCACTTGGAAAAGTAATCTGTAGCTGTGAGAATGAAGCGATGTCCTCTTGAAGAAGGCGGTTCTATTGGACCCACTATTCTACCATGCTCTTAATATCCTTTTCAGGAATCCTGTTTTGTGCAAAATCTTTCTTCAGCTAATCATCTCCATTAACAGATGTAATCTCTTTTCCTCCATCTGCAATATGGATGACCTCCGGGGGTATTTCTTTCTGAGGTCGGGCTCGACTGCGGAGAGTGGCTAAGGCGGCAAATATCTCTTCCATCCTTTTCGCCATCTGGGAAATCGTATCATCTTTTTCTCGAAGCTGTGCTCTCAATAATTCTGGCTCATCTCTTTCTAAAGCTGGCGGGACTCACTGCGAGGCTGATGATGCCCGTGTTTCAACCATGTTAATCTCAACATACTCTTCATCCATAAATTCTGACGAATCCACTTCGTCCATTAATTCTTCTCCTCTTTCTCTTGCTAGCCGTCGGATGTCTGTTCTTAGCTTCCCTATGGTATCCTCAAGTGGCCTTTTCTGAGCGATCTCATGGTCGTTAAGAGACGAATGTTGAACCTCTCTTTCAGGAGTTTCCTTTATTGCGGCACTCTCTTCAGATCTGTAATCTTCAGTGAGACTTCTCTTTCCAGAACATTGTGTTTGTATTGGTTCGGTAATAATAGGTCGCCACACAATCCTTCTTGTAGCAGAAGGCCTAAGACCGGCTAGTCTATCGGCGGTGCGTAAGTAGGTGGTGTCCTCCCTAATATGGAGACCCGATACAACAACAGGTGAGCCTTCCTCGCTAGCTCGTACCTTTTTGTTTGGTCTTTCAGGGACAGTGGCAGGCTCTACTAGAGGACCGAGGCGAGACTTAACTGGCACTCGTCCCATTCTTCTCAGAATCTCTGATACAGGACATCCTTCTTTTCTTGCTAATTTCTCGACTACTGCACGCAATCGGGTGAGCAGTGTAGCCCTGCTCTTCTTCTTTTTCTTACTGTCACTGTAATATGCAAGCCAGGGTAACGCAGCGACGATCTTTCTGGAATCTATTTCATCAGATGCAGCAGAGAGAGGGTGGAATCTATTTCTTTCCAACAGTGGTGAGTATTCTGGCAGTTCTTCCTCTTTCTCTTTAGGGATTTCTTCAAGACAGGCGGCTCCAGCTTCTCTGACCTTCTTGATCTTAGCAAACTTCCTGTTTTTATTCCTCCTTTCTGTCCGGGCTAAGAGCCTATACTTCGAACCGGACTCTATCTTGAAAACAGACAGTAATGCAGCGAAGTCTGAACCCTCCACAGTGATAGGCTCATAACTGACTTGTACTTCCTTTCCTTTCAGTTTGGCAGGAACCGGGGTAGGTGCAGTAATGACCAGACCGGTGGGGGTAGAGACGACAGTTCTGGGGGTAGCAGTCAACTTCTTGTAAACAGCAGCGTTCCCTTCAACTGGTGCTCTCTGCAGGGGAGGGAATTCTTGAGTTGACTTCAGGTTAAACTCAATCATAGGTTCTTCAGTCTCAGGCACTTTGTTCATCAGTGCGAAAAGAGTAACATCGGCAAACATAACGTCCGTATTGTCAAACCCTTGTCTGAAGCGAATGATTGCATCGCTAGGCAGCTCGTCCTGGTAGACAGCTAAGTCAAGTCCGTTGGTGAAAGAGAAGATTAGCTTCGGGGCAGGCATCTTCTGCAAGGCAAGTTCCGACTATCAGTCCTGAATTATGCTTCCTTCGTCAGGACGAAAAGAAAGAAATCAAAAAGAGTCCGAACACGATTTATTTAAGTTTGATTAAAAAGAGCTTTTGTTTGTTAGGCGGTTAGTTTATTCGTTACAAATGAGAGGAGATTAGAGAGGGTAAAGGACACAATCCAGAGCTCAGAAAGGAAGGGAAAATCTCGTAGGATTTCCCAACCCGAAGGACCACTCCTAAACTAACACCTATTTGGGGTCTACCTCGCCTCTCCGGAGAGGTATCAAAAGGAGGATTTCGGAACCTCTCTGTTTAGGAGTGTCTAAACAGTGGCTCCAAAATCCGAGAAAAGTTGATCATACTTGTTCAAGACAGAAATGAACAAGATATGTCAACGGAAGAATGGTAGTTTGATCCACTAGGGGCATGGACTTACTACCGATTTATGAAAGCAAAACCATCCGACCCAGAATGGAGAGAGGAACTAGTCCCCAGCGGAGTCGCCAGAAACGTGTCGGCGTATTTTTTTATTTTATTTTATTTTAGATTTTTAATTTAAATATATAAATAATTTAGAAAGTAACATTTGATTTTGAAAAAAAATTTTTAAATTTGAAAAATTATAAGATGTGAAATTAAACCGATCTCACATCCCAAATAGTTTATATAAACGAGCACCGCACCACAAACCGTGTATTTATCCTGAAGAATAAATACATTGCTTGATGATGGGGCTCGATTAAATAAACTAGAAGATTTGTGACATCTGTTTGGTTTGTGAACCAACTTTATAAGCCGTCAAGTTCCCCTGCTTAATATAAAGGAATTAAGCAGGGTTTATATTACCTGGGTTCTTAAAGTTCCCTATAAGGGCAAGCCCCTATAGTTAATTACATCTTAAATGACGGGAATCATTTAAGAAAACTCTCAATAATGATCAGTGGTTTTGCTTTCAAGAATTTCAAAGTTTAAGGTTTTTAAAGGATTGAGTTTTGGAAATTTCAATTGGGAATGGATCAGATTTGGAACAGATTATTTCAAGAATCTAAAGGAAGAGAAGTTGGAGAAGTTGAGGATCCAAGAAGAATCTTGACAACTTCCCAAACTATCCTATTGTTTGGCTTAAATTTTAGGAAAATTATTTAATGTTTCAATCATGCCAATTTTAATTAATTAGGACTTATATTAGTATGACATAATCATACAAATAGCCTCGAAGATGTGAGGGTTTATGTCGTATCGAACGACCACCTCAGAGTCCTAAGACAGGTTAGGGCTTAATTTGCATAACATGATTATGCAGATGCCTAACAAGAAGTTGAGGATTTATGTCGCACTAGGCAAACTACCTCTAAATCCTATGTCTTGGTTATTTAATTCTAAGAAAGTTTTGCTGAAGTAGACCTGATTTTTGCTGATGATGATGGCCGTGCTGCCCACTGTGCTCCGAGCTCCTTATTGTTGCAGAGGTTTAGTTTTAGAAGATGAAAATCAAGAGATGAGAGAAGTGTTATGGTTTAGAAGTATTAAGGTCCAAATGTCTTTTAGTGTTTTAATTAAAACAAATCTTAAAGTTGTTTAAACATAACCGATTAAGATCCCACGGTTCCATCATCCCGACACCGTTATTTTCATTGAATTCACTTAGTCCAGATGAATTTGCTAAACTCAACTGAATGAGTTCCACACTTTCATTTAGACCGTGGGAAATCCCGTTAGCAACACGTGGGTTACATCATCCGAGGTATTCCCGATCATTCAACAAGACGTTTTAATTTAGTTAAATTTTTTTTATTGTTCTGTTTGTGATTAAATTTTGAGTTGTTTTATATTTTGAAATGTTGTGGTAGTGGATTTTATCTTGTAGTGACTTTTAATTTAGCTTTGGTTTTGATTTTGTGGCTATCATAAAGGTTTTGGTTTTCATGCAACAATCTTGTTTAACAAGCAATAAAAGCAAAGCGCAGTGAAATAAAGTAAATTGCAATAACATAAAAAGCGTACCTGGAGAGTCTTCCCGTCGTTCCAAGATACACTTTAAAACACATGTTAAGGCATTTAAACATTTGAATAAGTACCTAGGTAAAGACTAAAGGAATGATTTTGGTTGTCTACCAGAATCCTAATCCTATAGCTAGTCATTTCCTATGATGTCTAGGTTCTTGATTTTGGTTAAGGATGATTTTCTTCATCAAAGAACAATTAAGTTCAATTGTTCTTTAAAACATCTCTCCGTATCGAGGAAGTGTCTAGAAAAAATTCTAAACATCTTTTCAATACTTCTGAGATTATTTTGAGTCCAAATGAACTTCGTTGTACTGGTGAATTGATCATCCAAAGGTTTAGTTAAGTTTTGTTTTTTTGCTAAGTGAACTATGATGTTTGATTATCCTATGAGTGAGGTGACATATCAATTAACGCTTCATTTAATAGTTATAATAATTTAAAGTTTTCAGAGACAAGTTATTTTGTTAAAGATTTTTAATGATTTTTATTTAAAGTTGATGATTTATCTTAATGTGATTTGATTATGTAATATTAATCAATGATTTTAAGTTTAGAATGGTGTTTGGTTCATTTAAGTTAAACCTTTTATAAATGATATCAATTAATTTAATTTTTACATCATGTTTTAAGGTAAGTTATCTTAAAATTATTTAAAATTTGCAAATATTATTTAAGTTTGTTTTGAAATGACTCTCAATTAGTTCCAGATATTTTTAATTTACTTTTTAAATTATTTAACATTTTAGGTTTTAATCGATTGTTAGATTATTTAATGATGTGGGTTTTAGTCAAATTAAGAATTATTTATTTTTAATCATTTAATTATTAATTCCACTTATCCTCTTAAGTTTAAGAGTTAAATATTATTAAGTGATTTATTTAGGGATTTTTAAATTAAAGAATTAATATCTTCTTAAGTTATATCCCCATTTTAATAATCCAACTTTAATTAATCTTCCAAAATTTAAATCACTCAATTAATGTAAATTTTATTTTTGGGTTTATTAAAGTGATCAATGGGTTTCTACCCTTCAAGTTCCCAAAGTTTCAATCATCTAAGAGAAGATTAAAATCAAATATTTTACCCCCATGTTGATTAAACCTAAAGTTTTAATTAGGGGTTAAAATCTAGTAATTACCTTTATGCCCCTTTAAGCTTATTTATTTTATAACTCATTAAATTAAGCTTAAATAAACTTAAACTTTTTATGCCACTCCACTCACATGTCAATTAAGACATTAGAGAGGAAAATGTGATTTTTCTGAATTTAATTTATTTATATAATTATTTTTTAATGGAAAATAGGGTTTTTCAAAGAAAATTCATCAACATGACCAAGGTAAAGTTTCTATCCTTAAAAAAATTATGGGACATTCGTAATGACAAGAGGACCACTTGGACCAATTTTGGTGATTTTTTGAATTATATTTTATTTATTAGAATTATTTTAAATTTTGAAGTGTTAATTAATTATAAAATAAATAAAAGTTGTAAAATGGATTTTATATTTTTCAAAAATCCCGCTGACCTCAAGAAAGTCAGAGAAACAAATTTTATATTTTTATCATTTTTCTTTGATTTATTAGAATTAATTTAGTGAAAAGGTTGGAAAATCCATTTTTTAAGTCAAAAATTGTTTTAAGCATTTAATATTCAATATCTTTACTTTGGGACTTGGGAAAAATATTTGGTTTGTTTCTAAGTGATTATTGGACCAAATATGACATTTTTATGATTTTTATTATTTTTATGATTTTTATTATTTTTTAATTATTAAAAATATTAAAATATGCTCAAAAATGAAAATTTTTAGAAAATTCCAATTTTATTCTTTTTAGACTCCTCTGATATCAGAGAAGTCTCAAAATCAATTTAGTGAATTTTTAAAATGTATTTTTGGAGTTATGAATTTTTAAAGATTAATTTTGATTATGTGGCTTAATTAATCCATTTAGTGGGGTTAAACATTTCCAATTGACTTCAAATTTTTATGTGAGGTTTCCCTGATCCTACAGATTAGTGGAGAATTGATTTCAAGTTATTTTGATGTGTGATTAATTCTAATTAATTAAAGTTTAATTTTGAGTGATTAGGCCAATTAGGAATATTTTCAATGAATTAACTCAAACCACAATTATCATAGGGTCCTCTAATCCTAAGGAACTTCACCATATTTTTCTAGAATTTTCAGAATAAAATGCTAATTTTTGGAATTAAAATGTCAAAACAGTGACATAAACTTAAAAAAATACATAACTTTCCACAGGGATGGCCTATAATCTTGAAAATTTCAGAGAATGTTCCCAAGATCAGAAGCTTCAAAAGTCCTATGGTCTCATGCCATGATGAAATGTATACATGCATGGAGAATTAAAATGCTCAAAACAGTATTAAATTAATTAAAAATAAAATACTCAACAAAATAGATCAATTCTTTTTCCACAATATTCTCCTCTGTTCACTGAGCAAGAGGTATTTTTCTTTTATTTTTATGATTTTTCTATGCAAAGATATCAATTTTTGAAGTTTCATGTATTTAAATAAACAAGAGAAATCGGATTTTCCTACTTAAACCAGTCAGTGCTACGTCAACCTCGGCAGCTCCGAAGCTCTACGTGTCGCGCTCCCATTCGACGCCGCCACCTGAGTAAGTTGTCACGCGTCCCGCGGTCCCGGTCCATCTTCTGGTCCGACTTGATCTCCGCCGTTCAACCGATACACAATCGATCGGACGGCTCCTGGTCATCGTCTATGGCTGGTGCGTCCCGTGAGCCGTCGACCTTCTAACCCTAAAATCTCCCTCGATTCTCAATGGATTTTCGAGTTCTTATACTCTATGGATTCGTCTTGAGAAGATGAACACATCCATATGGTAAACAAGCATTGAAATTGACTTAAATAAAATGAAGAATCACTGGAAGCTCGGGAGGAAGAAGAGGGCAATACCTTGGCTCTCAGAAGTGAAGCTTCTATCAGAGAGGCTTGACACGTTCGTTGGAGTCCAAGGAGGCTAGGGATAAAGCCTGGAGTTGCGGTGAAATGTCTAGGCTTGACTTCCACCAGGCCCAATCACAAAGCTTGGAGGCTGGAACAACTGTGTGGTCTGGAGAGGGGGCTTTCACTGGGGAACTCTTCTACCTCTGGTGAAGGTGTGGGAAGAGTTAATTTGGATTTGGTGAAGTTTCAGAGAGTGTCCTATTTCTGGCCTGATTTTCAGATGAGAAATTGAGCTCAGCTGGGAGAATTCAGGGCAGGAGAACAGTGGGGTTCTTCTTTTATAGGCTGGGAGAAGCTCTGGGAGTGATTTTGTGAGGTTTGGTTGAGAAAAATTTCGACACCCTTCAGCACCTTTCTCATGGGTGAGAAGAGGTGTTTAAATGGCCAGGGCCACTGGGCTGAGCTAGGGCTCAATTGTTGGGTGGATTCCACTGCTCAGGTGGAGGGTAGAGGAGCTCTAAGGTTTTATTTGGCTGAGTGGCCAATTGGGTGAGTTTGGGTTTGTTTCACTTGATGGTGGCTCTCGATTTTCACTCCCTCTGGCGGCTAGGCCGGCCGGTAAGGACAAGGGAGCTGGCCATGGGTCAGGTCAACCAAGGAGTAGGGTTTAATGGTGATAAACCAGGCAAGGGGGGATTTTGGGTGAGGAAAAAGAGGATTTGTCCATTTAAGGGAAGAGATCCCTTAAAATGGGGAACCCTTGGTCCATGGCTCACTTGGCTTGGGCTAGGTGGATCATGGGTGGTTCCTAGGGCTCACTTAGTGGCTGTGGATAGGTTGGTTTAGCCACATTTGGTTCAATTTGGTTTTGTTTGGTCATGGTTGTATCATTTGGGTTTGGGTTGGACTAACTTCAGTTAGGTCTTGATTTGGGTACAAATTTCTGGAGTAATTTTGAAGAGGTGATTGCCATAAAGAAGTTTCATGAAGACATGGAGAGGTTTTGAGTTCAATTGGAAGGTGAATTTGGTGGATTTTGGTATTTTGGTTTATTTGGGGAGGGTTGAATCAACATGGGTCCAAGTTGGGTTAAGGGGGGGTTTAGACCCAATTAAAAGTTTCAAATGGTTTAGGGGAATGTATTAAAGAGTTCCCAACATCAATTGGGAAGAAATTTTAGGGTTTGGCTAATCAATTTGGTAGGTTTAGGGCATGGGTTCACTTTAGGCT
Organism: Papilionanthe hookeriana x Papilionanthe teres; assembly: GCA_022702705.1. Taxonomy (NCBI): domain Eukaryota; kingdom Viridiplantae; phylum Streptophyta; class Magnoliopsida; order Asparagales; family Orchidaceae; genus Papilionanthe; species Papilionanthe hookeriana x Papilionanthe teres. The sequence continues at coordinate 87,611,888 of CM040423.1, read as the reverse complement.
AAAATGGGGGTATTGGATTTCAAATGGGATTGAACTCAAATATGAATCAATTTGGACTTGGACTTTGTTTAGATTGATATTAATGATGTTTAATTAAAGTTTAGAATTGAAATTAGGCAAAATTGAGGTCAAATGGGTTGGTTTGGTGTGACATTGGGTCCATTTAGGTTAAAAATGGGTCAATTTGGGGATTTTAATAAAAGTGGGTTATTTTGGCAAAATTTGGCTATGGTGTAGTTGAACAAAATGAAATTGGGAATATTTGGGATTTTTTTGATTTTTATGAGAATTTTTGGAATTTTTAAAATTTTTGGAATTTTGTGCCAAAAGGGTATTTTGGGGTATCAAGAGGTTATTTGGAGGGTATTGGGGGTATTTTGGTAAATTTAAAAGGTGGGGGTTGTTTCAAAATAATTTTTAGGATTTTTGGAATTTTGGGTAATTTTTTGGGGAATTTTTGGAAAATTTGGGGTAATTAAGTAATTTTAGGTAGGTTTGAAGGACCCAATATCACAACTAGGCATTTGGCAAAAGTTGAATTTTTATTATGATGAAGCTTAAAGTGAGCCATGGACCAAGAAATGTCCACCCTGAACATCTCATGGTTTGTTTCCAACCCTCTTTGCCAAAGAGCTAGGGGTTTGGACTTAGCCATATGAGTGCTCAAATGAACCTGGGGGAGAAATGGGTAAGGATGGTGTGTGTGAGAGTGCAGTGTGTGTAAGCCAGACCTCACCAGGACCAGGCCACCCAGGGTAGTCCTAAGGCTTGAACAACCTTATAGGGGCTCACTATTGGTTCTCCATATGGTGGTCTTAACCTTCTAAGGTGATTTAGAGGTTTGTAACCATCCAAGTGGGATCTCAAGAGGAGTCAAGAAGTAGCTGAATTGCTAACGGGTGGGTCCCAATTCTAGTCCTCTAGGATAGTCAAGGAGAAAACCTTTTGGCTAGATCCTAAGAAGTACTAAGGAGATAAAAGACCTCACCAAAAATGAGGTCAACAACAATGAAAAGAGAAATAAGGAGGTGAGAGAGAAGATATAAGAGCACTTGGTAAAGGGCTATTAGCTGAGATTCAACACAGAGTCATTGCCTTTCTCATGCACTATCTTGCTTATAGATTTCCTCCATTAAGAGAAAAATGAAAATGTAGAGAGAATGGGCCTTTCTAAAAAGATTGTTCTTATAAAACAATTGCAATAGGTGTACCTTTTTCTTTTATTATTCACTAATTGATTTATACATTTCAATTAAGATAAATAAAATTTTTGATCTTCTCTATCAAAAATGATTTTTTTGTTTAAAGATTTTGTGGTCAATCAGCTTACGTTGTATTATTTTGTCTTTTTCTTCTTTTTTGCTCAATCAACTTGAGTTCAACAAGCATTAAAAATACTCAGTACACATCATTCGACTGAGACAAGCTTTCTGGATATTAAAAATTGACATGTGTTTGATAGGGTCATGTTACTTGAGTGTCTGTGATACCCATGTGTTATTTCATCAAAATGGTTAATATCAATGGATGGTGCCCAGAAAGCTCGTCACCGCCGACGCCACTGATTCTCTCATGTTTCGTTGTGAATGTTGAAATGTCTATCAGTGTCATTATTGAGGTTGAGGGGTCACCACTCTGTTTATCTATTACATTGATCTAATCTCTAAATAATCTTATTCTTTTAGAGCATGTAAAAGATCCTTAGATATTAAGAAGCTTGGAGAATAAAGAATAAAGCTAGCGGAAAGGAAATGTCGGGATTGTAGTGAACATTACAGAGAAGACTGTAGAATGTCTAATTCTGGAGATTCTCGTATATGGACGACCACATGGAAAATTTAATATTCAGATACTTTAGGTATGATACCTATTCTGTTACATCTTAGACAGTTAAGATTTTCCTAAGAAAACTCCTGATTATTGTTAACATTAGCTCTCTAAGAAATTTTAAGAGTAAGGAAGGAAAAACCAATGTTTGATCCTAAAGGTAATATGTTTGTATGTGTCTCATACTACCCTAAAGTTTTGGTTTATTATTGTGAGTTTGTTTTGTTTTTATTATTATTTTAGTTTTATTTTATTTTGATGTAATTTTTTTTTGTTTTATTTTATTGTCATTTTGGTTTATTTTGTTTTGGTTTTGTTTTTCACGCTGCCATTGTTTGATTTTGATTTTATTTTATTTTGATATTGTTGTTTTATTTTGTAGTTGTTGTTTTGTTTTGGTTTTAGTTTTATTTTAAAGTTTGTTGTCTCATATTTAGAGTGTCGCCCTGCTAAACCAAGTTAGCACATCCTAATAACACGTAAAGTAAATCTATAATGAAACTTATCTTCAAATTGCAAGGAAAACAAATTTTAAAATAATGTCGATTTTATTTTATAAATTTTTGATTTATTTAGTTAATTTTTAATTTTTAGACAACCCAGTCATGACGTTCATGGCTCTGTCATCCTAGGGTGGTCGGATGCCTTGGTTTACTTAGTCCGAAGGGTGTTTAAACCAAGACCGAAAGGCTCTTGTTAATAACCACAGATTGTATTGTCCAAGAAATCTTCATAGATCAAAACATACTGTATTTTAAGTTGCATTCGGTAATCTTTGTTGATTAAAGTTGCATTTAAGTTTTAATGTCTTTTGTCTATTTTTAAAGTTTGAAATATTTTAGGTTGTTAACAATTTTTTAACTGATTTTAGTTTATCATTTCCTTTATTTTGAATGATTCAATCATGATAATTAATTTTAGGTTAAAGTAGAACCTAAAACAAGGCGATTTTAGATTCAATTTAAATAGAACATAAGGTTTAATATTACATAGATTCAACTTAGAAAGAATCTAAGGTTTAATGTCATTTAGCTTCAATTTAGATAGAATCTAGAGTGACTTAGGTTCAATTTAGTTAGAACATAGCGTATAGAATTATTCAGGTAATGTTGGTAGAACCTCAGGTTTAGTTATGTCTAAGGTATGTTAGACATATAGTTTCGTTTTGGTGTCATTTAAACTTAATGAATTTAATTAATTTAAGTTCAATTTAAGTTGAACTTAATGCTTGACATAGATTCAATTTAAGATTGAACCAGAATTTTTGATTCAATTAGGTTCAATTTGGGTTGAACTTAAGGTTTAAATTAATGTAGGTTGAACCTATGATGTCTTTTTTACCTGAGTTCAATTTAGGTTGAACCTAAGGTATAGGTTGATGTAGGTTCAATGTAAGTGGAACCTATGGTTTAGGTTGATTTAGGTTCAATGTATGTTGAACCTATGGTATAGGTTGACTTAGGTTCAATGTAAATTGAACTTATAATTTTTTTTTTACTTAGGTTCAATTTAAATTGATCCTAAGTTTTGAGTTGATTTAGGTTCAATATAAGTTGAACCTAGGATTTCTTTTAGGTTTAATTTGAATTAATACTAAGATTTCAGTTGACATAGGTTCAATTTGGGTTGAACCTAAGGTTTAGGTTGACTTGGGCTTGTTGACCTCATTTTTGATGAGGTATTCTCTCTTCTCTCTCTCCCTAGTACTTAGGATCTAGCCTTAGGTTTTCCATTTGACTATCCTAGAGGATTAGAGATGGAACCCACCATTTAGAAATTCAAACACCTCTTAACTCCCTTTAAACCCCACATGCCTGATTGTAAACCCCTAAGCCACTTGGAGGGTTAAGATCAAATGTGGAGGTTTAAATGATGAGTTCCCTATAGGACTCTTTGGCCATAGGACTACCCTGAGTGGCCTGGTCTGGTGAGGGTTGACTTGCACACACACTACACTCCCACACACACATTCCAAGTCCTAAAACCACACCTACACCCAATCTGACTTCTTGACTAATGTAGGTAATCCATATGAATGGTCCTCAACTCCTAAGCCCCTGGCTAAGAGGGTTAGGAACAACATATTGAGTGCCTAAAATGAGTCCTCTCATGGATCCTGTGAGCATAATATGGCTTCATGGCTCAACCAAAATGATCCAATTTCACTTACATTTGATCAATCTTCATTTTTCCGAAATTTAAATTTTTTACCCTGGGGGCCCTGCACACGCCAAACCTACCAAATGCCCTTAAAAAAACCCAAAATTTGCAAAATTGCCTAAATTACCCAAAATTCCTCAAAATCAATCCCAGACATTTCCCCCCACTCAAATTGATCATCCATAGCCAAATACACCAAAATTTCCAAAAATATCCTCCAATTTTCAAAAATACCCAAAATACCCTTTTAGCCCAAAAATCCAAAAATTCCAAAAATTCCCAAAAAATTCCATAAATCCCAAATATTCCCCATTTCATTTTGTTCAACTACACCTTAGGCCAATTTTTCCCATTTAACCCACTTTTACCAAAACCCACAATTTGACCCATTATTAACCAAAGTAAGCCCAATGTCAAACTAAACCACTCCAATTGACCTCAATGTTGATCCAATTCAATTCTAAACTTCAATTCCATATCCCTAATATCAATTTAGACCAAATCCATGCCCAAGTTGATGAACATTTTGATCCAATTTCAATTTGAAGCCTAAGGCCCAATTTTGGCTTATAACCTAAACTTAGCCCAAACTAACCCAATTCAACTCCAATTAGCCCCAAATCTTTTGCAAAACCTTCCTAACATACCCACAAACAAAACACTAACTTTATTTGTTCAAAATTCTAACCCAAACTTCACCCAAACCTAACCCAAATAAAAAATTATCAATTTGGCCTCAACCAATCATGAATCAAAATAGGCCCAAATCCCAAAATCAAAGCCCAACCAAAACTGAAAATTCTTTGTAACACTCCCATAAACCTTTTGCAACATTAATTTTACATCAAACCCAACATTAGCCCAACCTTAACCCAAATTAGCTGAATTTTACCCACTTTGGCCCCATTACCAAAAAACCCAAATTAAACCCAATTCAACTTCAAATTACCCCAAATTGGTTCCAATCCATTCATGAAACATTCCTAAATCAAATTAAATACTCATTGAGCCAAATCTTTTATAAAATTTCCATGTACCAATTTGTTTTAAAACCTAAAAGCCCACTTCCTTTAAGGCATTTTAAAAGCCCATCTTCACTAATTCTAAAAAGCCCACAATTCAATCCAAAGCCCATGTGACACTCTTCTTCATCATGCATTCAATTAAAACCATCCCTAAAGTCCTAATCAAATATCAGATTGTTCTAAATCAAACCACATGACAACTTCCATCAAAATATCCAAAACCTTTAAAATCCATTTTTATGAAACTAAGCCAACTTTTTCCAAGCCAAATGTGAGCCATGAAGCCATGCATAAGCCATATGCAAGCCATGGAAGCCACTTTCCACCTCACCAAGCCATTAATGGCAAGAAGAGGGGCCTCTTTCTTAAGCCTTTAATAAGCATTTTTAACCCCATTTATGATACACTCTAAACCAAGCTTAGCCACTTCACCATGAATAGAGACCACACCACCTTCTCTTGGCTAACCCAAATGATTCCTTTCAGCCCAAAATCAGACCTTGGTGGGTACAACAAGCCCATTTCCATGGGTTGACCAAACCAAGCCCAAAATAACCCTTCCCCCATACCATTTAAATCAAGCCACTTTACACATGGCCAACCCTAATTGATTTCACTAAACCCCAGCCCTGACCTCACTGGTCAAGATGGTGACCTGACCCTGGCCGACTAGCCACCATGGTCGCCGGAATACTCCATGGCCGAGAACTCCATGTGAGCCAAAATTTTGAATTCTTCCTTGCTGAGCTGTCACATGGCTAATGGTCACCATGGTACGTTCTTCTCTTGACTAAGGCAGCACATCCCAGCCTTCAACTCCCTTTGGGAGGCCCTCCAGCCACCTCTATTTAAGCACCACCACCTCTCGGCCAAAGGAAGTGTTGAACAAAAACTTAACAAAACTCTACCAAAATTACTCCACTCATTCTCCAAACATAGTGCACTTGATACCCACTAAAATCCAGCCCAAATTTCCCCTAGCTGAGCTCAATTTCAGAGTTCAAACTTAGCCCCAAAACCAGGACAACTCTGAAACCTTCACCAAAATCAAATTAAACTCACCCACACCTGCACAAGACAAAGAGAAGGAGTCCCCCAGTGGAAGCCCCCTCACAAGGTCAGCCATTCTCTCTATCGGCCAAGCTTTGAAATCGGGCTTGGTGGAAGTTGCACCTAGACAATTCGCCAGGGCTAAAGGCTTCATCCCCAGGCTCCTCCAACTCCAACAAACGTGCCGAGCACATTCAGTTGAGGCTTCACCTCCTGAACCAAGGTATGTGGATTTCTCTTTAGCCCGAGCTTCCAGCAATCCATCATTTAATTTGAGTCATTTTTGATGTATGTTAGCCGTATAGATGTGTAGCCCTAGGCTGAACAAACATGTAGGAGAAAACCGCATGCGTTTTGGTTAACTATAGCTCTAGATCTTAAGGTTTTAGTGTGAACGGTTCTCGGGTTGGGGCACTCGGGGACGATGAACGGATGTCGTCCATTCGCGCGTGTATCGAATGGACGGTCCAGATTGCGCCGGATAGAAGGATGGAGCGAGACCGCGGGCCGCATGACATCCGAGTCAGATGGACCTACAGAGGTTGACGCGGCGCCGTGTGGATAAGTAGATAAATAGGTTATTTTCTATTTATTTAAATATCCAGAATTTAAAAAATCCATAACTTTGCATGGAAAAATCAAAAAAATAAACTAAAAATACTCTCTTGCTCAGTGAACAGAGGAGAACAATGTGGAAAAGAAATCAAGTCATTTTGTTGAATATTTTATTTTTAATTAATTATTTACTCATTTCAATGTTTTAATTCTCCATTTGCATAGACAATTCACCATGACATGAGACCATAGGGCTTTTGTAGCCTCTGATCTTGGGAATATTCCATGAATTTTCCAAGGTCAGAGGCCATCTCTATGGCAAGTTATTGATTTTTCAAATTTTTGTGCCTGTTTGATATTTGAATTCCCATAATTAGCATGTTGTGCAATAAATCCTAGGAAAATTAGGAGAAGTATCTTAGGACTAGAGGACCCTTAGAAAATTATGGTTTGAGTTAATTCATTAAGAATAACCCTAATTGGCCTAAATACTCAAAATTAAATTTTAATTAATTAGGATTAACCACACATCAAAATAACTTGAAAATAATTCTCCACTGGTCTTTAGGATCAGATGAACCTCACATAAAAATTTGAGGTCAATTGGAGGTGATTAGCCCCACTAAATGGACCAATTAAGTTACATGACCAAAATTAAACATTAAAAATTCATAACTCCAAAAATACATTTTTTAAAATTCACAAAGTTTGTTTTGGGACTTCTCTCATGTTAGGGGAGTCTAAGAAAATTAAAATTAAAATTTTCTAAAAATTTTCATTTTTAATCATATTTTCAATATTTTAATAACTAAAAAATAATAAAAATCACAAAAATATTAAAAATCACAAAAATGTCACATTTTACCAACTAATCACTTAAGAACAAACCAAATATTTTTCCCAAGTCTCTAGGTTAAGAAATTGAATTTTAAATGCTTAAGATAATTTTTAAAATTAAAAAAATGAATTTCCTTACATTTTCACTAAATTAATTCTAATAAATCAAAGAAAAATCAGAAAAATATAAAGTTTATTTTTCTAAACTCCATGAGGTTGGAGAGATTTATGAAAAATATAAAATCCATTTTTCAACTTTAATTTTATTTTATAACTAATTAACACTCCAAAATTTAAAATAATTATAATAAATAAAATATAATTCAAAAAATCACCAAAATTAGTCCAATTGGTCCTCTGGTCATTAGGAACATACCAAAATTTTCTTGAGGATAGAAACATTTCCTTGGTCATGTCGTTGAATTTCCATTGGAAACCCTCATTTTCTCACAAAACTAATTGTACAAATTAAATTAAATTCAGAAAAATCACATTCTCTCCTCTAATATCTTAATTGACATGTGAGTGAGGTGACATAAAAATTTCAAGTTTATTTGAGCTCAATTTAGTGAGTTATGAAATAAATAAGCTTAAAAGGGCATAAAGGTAATTAAAAAATTTAACCCTAATTAATATTTTAGGCTTAATCAAAGGGGAGAGTAAAATATATGATTTTAAAATTTTCATTTGATGATTGAAATCTAGGCAATTAGGAGGTAGAAACCCACTAATTACTTTACAAACATTTAAAGTAAATTTTAATTAATTAAATAATTTAAATTTTGGAAGATTAAATTAAAATTTGGATTATTGAGGTTAGGGATATAACTTTAGAAGATATTAATTCTTTAATTTAAAATCCCTAAATAAATCACTTCAATAAGATCTAATTCTTAATTAAACTTAAAATAATAATTGGAATTAATAAATTAAAAATTCAAAGAAAATAACCCTTAATTAAATTAATATTTAAAATATTAAAAGATTTAACAATTAAATTAAATTAAATTTAAAAATTAATTCAACATCACTTATTAACAAACTTAAAGCAAATTTGAAATATTAAATAATATTAAAACGATTCATAATTAAGCATATAAAACAAATTAAGCTAATCAAAACTAACCTAAAATATCATAATTAACCTAGATCAAACCATAAAAAATATGTGAATAATTCAAACACATCTAAGTAAATTTAAAACATCAAAATTAATTTGAAACATTAAGATAATAAAAAAAAAGTTTAAAGATTTAAACCAAATTTAAAACAATTTGTACACTATTCCAAACTTAAAATTATTAAAATTTCATAATTAAATTAAACCACTTTAAATCAACAATTCCAATTTTAAATCGTTAAAATCTTTAATAAATTAATTTGCCCTTAAAGGCTTTCGTTATCATAACTCTTAAATGGAACATTAAGTGAAATGTCACTCCGCTCATAGGATAATCAAACATCTTAGTTCACTGAGCAACAAACAAAACTTGACTAAACTTCTGGAGGATTAATTCACCTGTGCAATTAAATTCACTTGGACTCAAAACAGTCCCAAAAGTATTGAAAAGATGTTTATGATTTATCCTAAGCATTTTCTCAATATGATGGGTAGTTTTAGAAGAACAACTGAACTTAATTGTTCTTTGATGAAGAAGATCATCCTTAAAGAAAACACAAGAACCTAGACGTCATAGGAAATGATTAGCAATAGGATTAGGAATTTGGTAGACAACCAGAACCGTCCCTTAGCTTTAGCTAGGTATTTATAATAAACATTTAAATGCTTTAACATGTGTTTTAAGTGTAGCTTGGAATGACGGGAAGACCCTCCAGGTACGCTTTTATTTTATTGCAAGTTACTTACTCGTACTGCGCTTTACCTTTCTTGCATGTTAAACAAGATTGTTGCATGAAAACTGAAATCTTTTAGGATAGTCACAAAACTGAAACCAAAACTAAATTAAAAATTGATACAAGATAAAAATCACCGCCACAAAATTCAAGATAAAACAACTCAAAATTTAATCACAAACAGAACAACAAAACTACAATTGTAATTAAATTAAAACATCTCGTTGGATGATCAGGAATACCTCGGATGATGTAACCTACGTATTGCTAACAGGATTTCCCACGGTCTAAATGAAAGTGTGGAACTCATTTAGTTGAGTTTAGCAAATTCATTTGGACTAAGTGAATCCGATAAAAATAATGGTGTCGGAATGCTGGAACCGTGGGATCTTAACCGGTGTTGTTATAATCAACTTTAAGATTCCCCTAATAAAACATTAAGACACCTGGACTTTAAGATTTTTCTAAACCAAAACACTTTCCACATCTCCTGATTTTCACCTTTTAAAACTAAACCTCTGCAACAACAAGGAGCTTGGAGCATAATGGGCAGTACAGCCATCGTCATCAGCAAAACTGGAATCTACATCAGCAAAACCTTTCCTAGTTTTAAATAACCAAGGCATAGGATTTCGAGGTAGTTTGCCTAGTACAACATAAATCCTTAACTTTGTCGTTAGGCATTTGCATAATCATGTTATGCAAATTAAGCCCTAACCGGTCTTAGGATTTTGAGGTAGTCGTTTGGTACGACATAATACCTCACATCTTCAAGGCTCTTTGTATGATTGTGTCATACAAATATAAGTCCTAATCAATTAAAATTGGCAGGATTGAAACATTAAATAAATATTCTCAAATTGATGCCAAACAATAGCATAGTTTGGGAATTTGCCAAGATTCCTCTTGGATCCTCAGCTTCTCCTACCTCTCTTCCATTGGACTCTTAAAATAAACTGTTCCAAATTTGAGTTATTCCATATTGAAATTTACAAAATCCAATTGTTTGAAAATCTTAAACTTTGAAATTCTTGAGAGCAAAACCACTGCTCATTATCGAGAGTTTTCTTAAATGATTCCCGTCATTTAAGATGTAATTAACTATAGGGGCTTGCCCTTATAGGGAACTTTAAAAAACCAGGTAATATAAACCCTGCTTAATTCATTTATATTAAGCAGGGGAACTTGTCAGCTTATAAAATTGGTTTGCAGACCAAACGGATGTCATAAATCTTCTAGTTTATTTAATTGGGCCCCATCATCAACGTGTGTCTTTTCATCGGGAGAGATACACGATTTGTGATGTGGTGCTCCTTTACATAAACTATCTGTGATGTGAGATCAGTTTGATTTCATATCTTGAAATCTTTAAACTTAAAATTATTTTCAAAACCAAATTCTACTTTCAAGTTATATATAATTATAAATTAAACACAACCTAAAAAATATGCTGACAGGGCTCAACTTTATGTTTAGGTTGACTTATGTTCAATTTGGGTTGAACGTAAGTTATAGGTTGAGTTAGGTTCAATTTGGGTTGAATCTAAGTTAAAGGTTGACTTAGTTTTAATTTGGGTTGAACCTAGGGTTGATTTAGGTTCAATTTAAGTTGAACCTAAAGTCTAAGTTGACTAAAGTTCAATGTTGATTAGAACTAAGGCATATGTTGACATAGGTTCAATATAGGTTGAACCTAAGGTCTATGTTGACTTAGGTTAACTGTAGGTTGTACCTAAGGTATAGGTTGACTTAAGTTCAATGTTGGTTGAACCTAAGGTATATGTTGGTGGGTTTTGTAAGGTTTAATAAGTATTTTAGTTTTAACTAAGGTTGAACTTTTGTAAGGTTTAAGCCTAATGTAAGTGAGCCGTAATTAATTTAATTAGATCTAATTAAGGTTTGACCTAATTATAGTTCAGGGTTAATTAAACCTAATGTGAATAAGGTTCAATTAGATTAATTAGGTCTAGTTAGGGTTAGGCCTAATTATGATTTATGATTAATTAAACCTAATTTAGGTAAAGTATATTTGGATTAATTAGATCAAATTATCATTATGCCTAATTATATTTTAGGATTAATTAAACCTAATTTAGGCAAGGGTTAATTGGATTAATAAGACCTAATTAGGGTTAGTCCTAATTAGGGTTTAAGTTTAATTAATTCTAATTTTAGTAAGGCGATGCGACTTTTTTTATATGCAAGGATTTATGAACAATAGATATATAATAATTTTTATAAAGTCACAATGATTCAACGCAAGTATACGTATCGTATCAAGTAATACAAGGCTCTAATGGAGTCCTGTTTATCTATCCCACAGGGAAGCGAGGTAAGAGGTTCTTAGTCAAATTCTAGTAAACTGCTAAGAGCCTTATTTTGGAAGGGTGATATAAGTGGTTTTTCTAACAACTACTCCTAAATGCAAACGATTATATGTAAGAATAATAACTACTACTAAATGCAAATATTACTTCTAAAGATAACCTTTTCTGAATAAATTGGTTTGGTGAATTTAGAGATAATAAAATCTACTATTCCTATGTAATGAATTTGATAAAGTTTAGGAATGAGATACATTAAATGTTGTATGTGCCAAATAGGAGCAATCCTATTCTTTACCCTCTTCCGAGTACCCCCTCTTTAGAGCGCTATAAAGAACATTGACAAATCTTAGGCTTAGTCCTTAAATCTATGGTTAGGCTGGGAGGATACTGGCTCTCACTTCAGAGCTCCCACTGCCCTTCACTTGAAGGCTAACCCTAGCTTTAGTTACCAAACTTCAGGACAAAATTGGGGATCTCAGCTTGTCACCTTGAAACCTCCAATTTGACGCCGATGAAACAATATTTCCATATTTATTTGCACTCAATCCCCATAAACTACGCAATTCATTTACGTACATTGAATGTGGTTCCACTTTGTTGAGAATTACACCGCCCTTTTAGGACAATGTAATTACAACCAATTTTAACAATACAACTAGCCCTTTTTGTAATGTAAATGAAGTGCAAGTAAAAACCATCACATTTATAATTAAAACATCTCTTAGCAAGCATCCCAATAATCTAAAAATGAATCCTACTCATTGCAAAAGAAAAATAGAATGAAAACAATGCATAATCTTTTCATGCCACTATTTTCATAGAAGAAGAATGAGTAAGAGAAAGACATCACAAAGCACGAAGAAAACACAACGAAAAACTTCATTTCAAAGCAAATCCACAAAAAAAGTGTTTACAAAATTATAAGATAATGAAGAACACAATACATAGCTTTTTCCCTTTGAAAGAAAGATCTTCCACAAAGTCTCCCGCAGATCCATGTAATGCTAGAACATTCCCTTACAGATTCTCTCAAAATCCCCTCACCAATCTCTCCAAAAATGTATAAATCTACATTTCTACTCCTATTCTAAGATCTCTCAACATTCTCCACATTTTTCTTAACATCTTCACTCCATTTTTTGCTTCAAATTCAATTTAAAATAGAGTAGGGACAAATTTCCCAAGAGGTGCATGAAGAAACACTCCAAAAAGCGTCCAGATTCGATGTATTTGGCCTCCAGACCGTCTCGGGGGCCACCGTCGTTGAATAGGGCACTGCTGGTGCCCTATTTTTCATGGTATTGGGCGTCTGGCACTGCCGACGCCAGATTGGGCGCCCCCGGCGCCAGATTGGACGCCCCCGGCGCCCATCCTGCGTAGCTCCACCATGTTGCTCCGTTTGGCTCTGTTTCAGCTCCGATTCGCCCCAATTCAGTTGTGTTGCATTCCTAACAGATAGCCTTACAAAATAAGCATAAAAAAATCTTTCTTTAAATTTTAATCTCATTCAAAAATATGCAAGAAGTTTAAAAGTAATTAAACATATAAAGACTTATCGAAAGGTGTAAAGCCAAAATTTGCTTTCTTACTCGCTTTTGCTCCAAATTGCACCGTTTTTGCTTCATTTCCAATCACCATTTCTTGTACCTAAAACATACAAAATTCCTTCCTTTAAAGTGTAATATCATAAAAAATGAGTAAAATTATATAAGAAAAAGCGTATATGTTTTAGGCATGTCAATACCCCCAAACTTAACTGTTACTTGTCCTCAAGTAACACTATAACTTTAAAAATAAAATATGTTGACTTGTGGTTGTGGGTTTCAATTGAGTTTCCTATAATTTCATCTCAGAAATATTATAGTATAACATAGGAGAAGTTCTAACAAATCAACCTAGGACTAGAGTGTAAGAATATCTCATATTCAACTTAGGAATCCTAAGTTTCAATTTACTTTAAATTGAAAATTGTCAAATTAAAGATTAATAGAAAGTATAAAAATGGAATTTAAGCACCTTATCTATACCAATTTAACTAATATCTTTTGAAATAAGAATAAGCTCAGGATTGTTTTTAAGTCTTTTCATTTAAAAAGATTTAAGTGAAACCAATTTTGGATTAGGCTTTCCCTCAAGCTTCTTCTCACTTATTTTCTTTTCTTTTTTTTCTTTTCTTTCGGAATCATTTTCAATCCCCTTTTTTTCACTTTTTTTTTCTTTCTTTCTGGATCATTTTTAATCCTTTTTTTTACCTTTTTTATGTGAGGATTACAATATCTGGATAGACCTTTAATAATTTTGAATTTCACTATCCTCTCTCTAAAACTCAAAACTTTCTCTCACTTTTTATAAGTGTAAGTATTAGTTCGAAAAAGGTTTTCAATAAAGTCTCAATTCTCATTAAGTATAAATCTAAGAATTTTAGCTTTTCAAATATTCAATTTTTTTCTACCATAAATAGAAAAATCATTTTTCCAATGTTTCCTACAAAATATCTTAACTCTAGAACAGTTTCTTCACATAGGTTTTCAACTAAGTTATTTTTCTAACATTCCTAAAATTGAAATTATAGTAAACTAAAGATAACACCACATGCCACAAGTCATTTTAAAAGTGATATCAAATTAAATACAGGCTACTGAGGACAAATAAAGTTACATTTTAAAAATTTTCTTCCCCCCAAACTTAAATTTTAAAATATTTTGCAATTAATTCCATAAAATGTAGCAGGAAGAAAAAGTAAAGGTTAAATCTACTTACTACTACAACATCCTATCAAATTCATATACATGCATAATCAGGATAGAATAACTGTAGGAGAAAGTAATTATAACCTAAAACATGCTTGTAAAAAAATTACACTAAAAGGAAGTATTTTCACATTAAAATTTTATTTCTCTTCCTACCCCCAAATTTAATTTTTAACATATATAGCTTTCGGTACAGAAAATATAAGCAGGAGAAATTCTATCTACCACAAATGTCTATCAAAACCATTTACAATTATTCATTAGGACAATACAATATGTAGCCAAAAGTAAATCTAAACTAATCATGCTATAATGAAATTCACTAAATAAAAGTTTAACTAGCATAGCAGGTATCAACAAGGGAATATAAAAATGTTATTCAATTATTATATAAAATTGTTACACAAACATAAATACACATATGATAAATGATGTTAATTCATCCTTTAACTCATCGCATCTCACTACCTTACCTTCAATTTCTAATGGAGTAACTACACTAATAAATCAGGTACTTTCAAATGAATTTATTGATTATAATCCCAAAGATAAGATTATCCCTGATAAATTGGTTTTCGGACACCAATCTCAGGCATCTTCTAATTCCTTTAATTAAGCACCTTTAACAGTTACATATTATACTGTAAGATCATCCTAATGTTATTCATCAAATAGGTTCACGACTCCTACCAAATGAAAACAAAGTTAGAGAAATGATGTAACAAAATTGAGATGAAGCTGTCATTGTTCAAATTCATGATATCTCTTGTAAAACTAAGTCTGAGTAAGACCCGAGTTATAGTGGACTCATCAATCCAACTACTACAAGAGAACATGCAAGTCTAATCATAATAAAAAGTTAAGGAATCACCTCCCTCATGACACACAAAGATAAAATCAAACTACTAACAATCCAAACATCTACCAATCAACAATCAAACTTATCAATCAATAATGACACATAAAGATCAAGTCAATCCACTCTAAAGCAAACACCATATAACACTAACAGTCAAGACTCTCAAGTACACTAAATCAAAGCACACTGATAACTATGGGTTGCCTCCCATAAAGTGCTTGGTTTTAATGTCGCGGGCCTGACAAATGATTTCTCCTAAATCAAAAATCCAATTAAGTAATCCTCGATCAATCACCCAATCCATTTCAGATCAAGGAATTCCTATAATATCCTTAAATTGTAATTTTTCAATCAGGTCTTCCTTTTCAGATTGATTTATATCATTGTTCCTCATATTTCTTTCTAGATCTAATATTCTTCTATTGATTTTATGAATTTGCATATTAATATCATTTTTGAAATTTATAAGAAATGGATCTTTATAAGAAAATTCAAGATCTCCTAAATTTTGGATCAGATAATCTATAGATAATTCAAATTCAGGAACAAATTATTCTATGTTACTCTTCTGTTTTAAGTTATCTTCCAATTCTTCCCCTTTATAATTATTAAATGATGGAGGATCTATCTTAGTTGAGGAAATAGGTTTTTCTAATTTCTTATGAATTTCTTCCATTGGTCTTCTAATATCCTTATCCTCTTTTCTCAACTCAAAGTTATTTTGAAATTTATCCTCAAATTCTCTTTCAAGTCCTAGTTCAATAACTTTATCTAGTTCATCATTCAATTCAGGTTTTTCTTGTAATTGAGTTGAATATGAAGATATAAAGACTGGTGGTGTAGATGAATTCCCTAAATAGGTAGGCTTTAAAATTGTATGAGGAACATCCATCTTAAGTTCATGAGATTTTTCAACAAAAGGAATTACAAGTTCACTATTTTTAGCAGTGTCCATCATTTCACATCTCTCTTCAACATACGTACAGTCTTCTTTAAACAAAATTTTCAACTCATCCTGAAAATCTATTCTGATCTCATCTGTTAACTTACTCTCAAAACTTTTTTGGAAATGGTATTTACTTAGATAATCAATTACATCCATCCAAAAACATTCATCTTTTCTCTCAGCTGGAAATTTCATAGTCCTCAACAAATCAAAAGTGCCTTCCTGGTCATTAATATTCATAATCAACTCTCCTTTTTACACATCTATCATAGTTTATTAAGTAACAAGGAATAGTTGTTCATTACCATTCTCTTTAGGTTTGATCTCAGTGTTGTTAGGAAGTGTTCCTTGGGGTCTATTCCTAAGTGAATTAGTAATTTCTCCCAGTTGATTCTCTATGTTTATAATCACATAATTTTGACTTTGCAAGTAGTTTTCCATTTGCAATACCACTTCATCTATAGACATCTTCTTATCCTAAAATTGTTGATCCATATTAGATTCTAGTGAATGTGAAGGCCTATATCTTGTGTTACCCTGCCTATTCCAACTATCATTAGGATTTGCATGAATATTTTCCCATTATTGGTTTCCACCCCTGGTAGTACGATTCCAGTTAAAATTACGATGTTTCTTTCAACATAGGTGGTAAAAGTTAGAATATGGGTTTTTTGTGGTATTTAAAGCCTCATATAATAAGTTGGAATCAATCATACGCCCTAATAAACTTTCCTCACTTACAAGAGTAAATTGAGGTTGGTTTATTCCAAATTGGTCCAACTTTCTTGATATTGCAGCAACATGAGATGCACGAATTGCAATCGTATCTGTATCATGAACACTTGCTACATTTTTAGGATTTACCCTTGCAGAGGGCCATTGAAATTCATTTGTAGCCATTTCTTCAATTAATTCATATGCTTCATCAATTTTTTTTGAAATCAATGAACCACCAGCAGCAGCATCAATAATGGGCATAAGGGATCCAACTAACCCATTATAAAAAGTTTGAATGATTAACCAATCTGGCAGAGCATGATGTGGACAGTTTCTTAGGAGTTCATTAAATCTTTCCCAGGCTTCGTACATTGATTCCCCTTGATACTGACAAAATGAGATAATATCGTTTCTAAGTTGAGTAGTCCTTGAAGGTGGAAAATACTTAGCTAAGAATTTTTGAGTTAACTCCTCCCATTTTTTAATAGAACCAGGTGCTAATGAGTATACCCACATTTTAGCCTTATCACTTTGTGAGAAAGGAAAAAGCCTTAGCCTAACAGCATCGTCTGACATGCCGTTATAATGAAATGTAGCACAAAGTTCTAGAAAACTGGATAAGTGTAAATAGAGATCCTACGAAGGAGTTCCCCAAACTGGTTGTTCTCCACAAGTTGGATAATCACTGGATTTAGTTTAAACGAGTCAGCTTCTATGACATGCTTTTGTATACCTGAGTGAATTTTATCTATCGTAGGATTTACATAATCCCTTAAAGATTTATGATGATTTATCAAGTAATTATTTTGAATGTTTTCAATTTCCATTTCTAGTTTATCAAGTCCTTTCTGTATTTTTATTTTTTTCCATTTTTCTAACTCAAGATTATAAGGCACAAGTCCTACAGATCCTTTTTTTTGCATATGTAACACAACAAACAATAGATTAACAATAAAACAAATAAAATGAAAAATATATTCAACACAACAAAACATTTTCATAAACACCTTATTTTTAACAAAAATAGTTTTTTCACAAAACTTTTTTATACAACAAAATACTTTTCAGACAAACACAATTTTATGACACTGAAGTTTTTCAATTCTAAGCCTAATTACTTCAACTAAAATTCTCCTAAATTCTTACCGAAGCATCCCGGTAACAGCGCAAAAAACCTGATTCGACTTTTTTTTTATATGCAAGGATTTATGAATAATAGATATATAATAATTTTTATAAAGTTACAATGATCCAATGCAAGTATAAGTATCGTATCAAGAAATACAGGGCTCTATTGGAGTCCCGTCTATCGATCCCATAGAAAAGTAAGGTAAGAGGTTCTTAGTCAAATTCTAGTCTACAACTAACAGCCTTAGATTGGAAGGGTGATATAAGTGGATTTTCTAACAACTACTCCTAAATGCAGACGATTATATGTTAAAATAATAACTACTCCTAAATGCAAATATTACTTCTAAAGATAACCCTTTCTGGATAAATTGGTTTGGTGAATTTTGAGATAATAAAATCTACTATTCTTATGTAACGAATTGGATAAAGTTTAGGAATGAGATGCATTAAATATTATATGTGCCAAATAGGAGCAATCCTAATCTTTACCCTCTTCCGAGTACCCCCTCTTAAGAGTGTTATAAAGACATTGGCAAATTTTAGGCTTAGTCCTTAAATCCATGGTTACGCTGGGAGGATACTGGCTCTCACATCAGAGCTCCCACTGCCCTTCACCTTGTTGACCTCATTTTTGATGAGGTCTTCTCTTCTTCTCTTTAGTACTTAGGATCTAGCCTTAGGCTTTTCCTTTGACTATCTTAGAGGACTAGAATTGGGATCCACCATCTAGAATTTCAAACCACTTCTTAACTCCCTGCAAACTCCACAAACTTGACCGTAGACCCCTAATCACCTAGAGGGTTGAAATCGAATGTGGAAGTTTAAAAGGATGAGTTCCTATAGGACTCTTTGGCCTTAGGACTGCCCCGGGTGGCCTGGTCTGATGAAGGGGCTGACTTACACACACACTACACTCATACACTACACTTCCATACACCTCCTAAAACCACACCTATACCTAACTTGACCTCCTGACTCATGTAAGTGATTCACATGAATGGTCCTTAACCCCTAAGCCCTTGGCTAAGAGGGTTAGGAACAACATAGTGAATGCCTCAAATGAGTCCCTTCATGGCTCATATGGGCTTGATGTGACTTCATGGCTCAACCAAAATGATTTTATTCCACTTATATTCACCCAATCTTCAATTTTCCAAATTTTTAATTTTTGACCCCCGGGACTCTACACCCGCCTAACCTACCAAATGCCCTTGAAACTACCCAAAATTTCCAAAATCACCTAAATTACCCAAAATTCCTCAAGACCAATCCTAAACATTTTCTCCCCACTCAAATTGATCATCCATAACCAAAAATACCAAAAATTCCAAAAATACCTCCCAATACCCTCCAAATACCCAAAATACCCCTCTTAGCCAAAAAATCCGAAAATTCAGAAAATTCCCAGAAAATTCCAGAAAATCCCAAATATTCCCAATTTCATTTCGTTCAACTACATCATGGGCCAATTTTGTCAATTTACCCCACTTTTATTAAAACCCCCAATTTGACCCATTTTAACCCAAAGTGAACCCAATGTCAAACCAAACCTACCCAATTGACCCAAATTCTGGTCCAATTCAATTCTAAACTTCAATTTAACATCCCCAACACCAATCTAGACCAAATCCAAGCCCAATTTTATTGGCATTGGGATCCAATTTCACTTTTGGCCTTAAAGCCCAATTTGGACCCATGACCCAAATTTAGCCCAAACTCACCCAATTCAACTCCAATTAACCCCAAATCTTTTCTAAACCCTCCTTAACATCACCATAAACAAAACACTAACATGATTTGCCCAAAATTTAGACCCAAACCCCACTCAAATTCAACCCAAAGCTAAAAGGCCCAATTTTGACCTAAACCCAAACTTAACCCAAATGAGCCCAAATCCGAAAATCAAAACCTAAACAAAAGCCAAAACCTCTTTGAAACACTCCCATAAACATTTCCCAACATTAATTTTACATCAATTTCAACTCTAGCCCAACTTTGGCCCATGGTAGCCCATTTTGGCCCACCTTAGCCTCTTTACCAAAAAGGCCCATATCCGACCCAATTCAAACCCAAATCACCTCAAATTTGTTTCAAACCACTCGTGACACATCCCTAAACCAAACTCAACAATTATTTGGCCCAAGCCTTTACCAAAATTTCATCCCAAAATCCATTTTAAAATTCAAAAGCCCACTTTCCTAAACCATTTTAAAAGCCGCATCTAAAACCATTTCAATGAGCCCAAAATCTACCCTAAAGCCCACATGACATTCCCATTTGCCATCCACTTAATCAAAGCCATTCCCTAAGTTCTAATCACATCATCAAATAATTCCAAATTAAGCCTCATGCCAAATCACCCCTAAAATACCAAAATTTTTCTTAAATCCATTTCCATGAAATTGACTCAACTTTTCCCAAGCCAAAGGTGAGCCATGAAGCCATGCATGAGCCACATGTGAGCCATGAGGGCCTTGGACACTCCACCATGACATATTGGGTAAGAAGAGGGGGGCTTTCCTTAATCCCTAAAGCTCATTAGCCTTAATCATGATTCACACTAAACTTAGATTTAATCCAAATATATTTGGATGGAGACCTCTCCATGCCAAACCAGTTGATCCCTTTGATCCCCCACGGCACCCAAAGCCACCTTGAAGGGTGCACCAAGCCCAAATGGGTGAATTGACCCATTTAGACTCAAAACTAGCCATGCCCCATTCTACTTTGGATCAAAGCCTTTACACATAGCAATTGCCGATTGCTTGCACCAAGTCCCGCCACGACCCACCGACCTTGAGGGTGACCCATGCTGGCCGGCCGGCCACCCGGTCGCCGAAAAACACCATGCCCGAAACCTCGGAGAGGCCAAGCTTTGAAATTCCATCTCGTCGAGTCGCCTCATGCCCAATGGCCACCATAGCTCGTTCTTCCCATGCCCGGAGCAGGTCGATCCCAACCCTTGGCCATCCCTGTGAGGCTCTCCGACCACCTCTATTTAAACCCGACCCCCTCACGGCCATGGAGGAGAGTTGCATAAAACCTTGCCGAAACTCTGCCAAAATTGTTCCAAACCCTACTCCACACTTAGAGCAGTTGATCCCCAGTGTCAATTTTCCCTAATCCCCACTGATAGAATCCAATTTCTCAACTGAAATTTCACCCAAAAACCAGGACATCTCCTCACAGTGGGCCAATTCCCAAATTGATTGGTCCTACACCTTCACTGGACCAAGGGAAGAAGTTTCCCACCGAAAGCCCCATCTCCGGAGCCACCCGGTTGCTCCGGCCTCCAAGCTTTGTGATCGGGCGTGGTCACTTTCATAGCTAGACAATTCACCGGGCCAAGGACTTCATGCGGAGCTTACTTGGACCCAGATCGAAGGTGACACTAACTCTCGGATCGAAGCTTCACTTCTCCGAGCAAAGGTATGGACTCCCTCTTCTTCCCGAGCTTCCAGAGATTCTCATTTTAATTTGAGTCAATTTAAATGCATGTTTACCGTATGGATGTGTTCGTCTCTTCAAGACGAATCCATAGAGCATAATAACACGAAAATCCATTGAGAATCGAGTGAGTTCTTAGGGTTAGAGTGTGGACGGTCACGGGATCTCACCAGTCGTAGACGATGACCAGGAAACGTCGGATCGCGCGTGTATCGGATGGACGGCTTGGATTGCGTCGGACCAGCAGATGGTGCGTGAACCGCGGGGCCCCGGGCAGCCGAGTCAGATGGCGGCGTCGAATGGGACCGCGCCGCGTGGTCGTTCGGAGATGCCGAGGATGACACGGCGCCGCGTGGATAAGTAGGAAATTAGGGATTTTTCTGATTTATTTAAATACCAGAACTTTAAAAATCCATATCTTTGTGTAGAAAAATCACAAAAATAAAATAAAAATACCCTCTTGCTCGGTGAACGAGAGGAGAATAATGTGGAAAAGAAATTAATTAATTTTGTCCAGTATTTTATTTTTAATTAATTATTTACTCCCTGCATTGTTTTAATTCTCCATGTATTCATACAATTCACCATGGCATGAGACCATAGGGCTTTTGAAGCCTCTGAACTTAGGAACATTCCCTGAATTTTCCAAGGTCAGAGGCCATCTCTGTGAAAAGTTATTGATATTTCAAATGCATGTTGCTGTTTTGAGTATTTTAATTCCAAAAATTAGCATGTTGTGAAATAAATTCTAGGAAAATTTGGTGATGTTCCTTATGACCAGAGAACCCTAGGAAAAATCGGACTTGAGTTAATTCACTTAAGATAACCCTAATTGGCTTAAACATCCAAAATAGACCCCTAATTAATTAGAGCTAACCATACATCAAATTGACTTGAAATCAATTCTCTACTGACCTTTATGATCAGAGGAACCCACCATAAAAATTTCAAGTCAATTGGACTTGGTTAGCCCTACTTAAATGGGTTGATTAAGCCATTTAGTCATTTTAAACTTTAAAAATTCATAACTTTCAAAATACCTTTCAAAAATTCACCAAATTGGTTTTGGAGCCTCTCTGATATCAGGGGAATTTAAGAAAATTAAATTTTCAATTTTCTAAAAAAGTTAATTTTTTAGTATTATTTTAATATTTTAATAATTAAAAATAATAAAAATCACAAAAATAATAAAATTCACCAAAATGTCATATTTTGAAATATAATCACTTAGGAACAAACCCCATATTTTTCTTAGGTCTATTTAATGAGATATTAAATTTTAAAGCCTTAGGGTAATTTTAAAATTAAAAAATGTATTTTCTAGCATTTTCACTAAAATAATTATAATAAATCAAAGAAAAATCAGAAAATTGTAAAATTTGGTTCTCTGGAATCCTTGATATCAGAGAGAATTTTAAAAATTATAAAATTCATTTTTCAACTTATATTCTATTTTTAAATTAATTAATACTTCAGAACTTAAAATAATTTTAATAAATAAAATATAATTCAAAAAATCACAAAAATTGGTCCAAGTGGTTCTTTGGTCATTAGGAATGTCCCATAATTTTCTTAAGGACAGAAATTTTCCCTTGGTCATATTATTAAATTTTCCTTGGAAATCCTTATTTTCCACCAAAAATAATTATATAAATAAATTAAATGCAGAAAAATCACATTTTCTCCTCTAAAGTCTTTATTGACATATGAGTGAAGTAACATAAAAATTCCAAGTTCATTTGAGCTCAATTTAGTGAGTTATGAAATTATTAGGCTTGAAGGGCAAAATGGTAATTAAAATCTTAACCCTTTAATTAAGACTTTAGGCTTAATGAAATTAATAGGCAAAATATTTGATTTTAACTTGATTTGGATGATTGAAATTTAGATAATTAAAGGGTAGAAACCTACTAAACAATTTAAAATAATTGAAATAAACCTTAATTAAATAATTATTTAAATTTGGAAGAATAATAAAATTGGAATTATTAAAATAGGGATATTATTAGGAGGAGATTTATTCTTTAATTTAAAAATCCCTAAATTAATCATCCCAATAATATTTAATTCCTAATTAAAATGATAATCCAAGTTTAAGATTTAAAATGCTAAAAGACTTAATCATTAAATTAAATTAAAGTTAAATCATTTAAAACAAATTCCTTTAAAATTAAAAATTAAATTAAAAATTAAGAATTAAATTAAACTAAATTAAACTAAATTAAATTAAATTAAATTAAATTAAATTAAATTAAATTAAATTAAATTAAATTAAATTAAATTAAATTATATTATATTATATTAAATTAAATTAAATTAAATTAAATTAAATTATATTAAATTAAATTAAATTAAATTAAATCAAATCAAATTAAATTAAATTAAATTAAATTAAATTAAAAGTAAATTAAATTAAATTAAATTAAATTAAATTAAATTAAACTAAATCATATTACATTAAATTAACTTAAGTTAAATTAATTTAAATTAAACCACATTAAACTAAATTAAGTTAAATTAAATTAAATTAAGTTAAATATAAAGACATGAAGAATTCAAAAATAAATCTAAAATAACTTGAACACTATTCCAAACTTAAATCATTAATTTGAACTTAAATTTGAATCACAAATCATTAAATATCATTTTGCCCTTAGGAGTTTTACTATTATAACTCCTAAATGGAGTATCAAGTGAAATGACACTTCACTCATAAGGATATTCAAACATCCTAATTTACTAAGCAAGAAATAAAACTTAACTCGAACACCCTGGATGATTAATTCACTTGAACAATAGAATTCATTTGGACTTAGGACAATTCCCGAAATATTGAAAAGATGTTTAAGATTCGTCTTAAACACTTCCTCAATATGATGGAATGTCCTTAAGAACAAATTGAGCTTAGTTGTTCTTTGGTGAAGAAAATCATCCTTAAAACCAAAATTGAAGACCTAAACGTCATAGCAGATGACTAGCTATAGGATTAGGAACTTGGTAGAAAACCATAACCGTTCCCTTAGTTTTACCTAGGAACTTACTTTAAATGCTTAAATATTCTAACTGTGTTTTAAGTGCAGCTTGGGATGACGGGAAGGCCCTCCAGGTACGCTTTTATTTTATTGTGATTTACTTTACGACAATTTATTTAATCGCGTTGCACTTTACCTTTCTTGCATGATAAACAACAGTTGCATGAAAACCTACACCTTTAGGACAGAAACCAAAACTGGAACCCATAACTAAATTAAAAGACACTACAAGATAAAATTCACCTCCACAACATTTCAAAATATAAAACAACTCAAAATTTAATCACAAACAGAACAACAAAACTACAAATACAACTAAATTAAAACGTCTCATTGAATGATCGGGAATACCTCGGATGATGTAACCCACGTGTTGCTAACGGGATTTCCCACGGTCTAAATGAAAGTGCGGAACTCATTTAGTTGAGTTTAGCAAATTCATCTGGACTAAGTGAATTCGATGAAAATAACGGTGCCGGGATGACGGAACCGTGGGATCTTAATCGGTTCTGTTTAATCAACTTTAAAACCTGTTTTAATTAAAATATTAAAGACACATGGAAATGAAGACTTTCTCTAAAACCAAACACTTCTCTCATCTCCTGATTTATGACTTCTAAAACTAAACCTCTGCAACAACAAGGAGCTCGGAGCATGGTGGGCGGCACGGCCATCGTCGTCGGCAAAGCCGAAATCTACATCGGCAAAACTTTCTTAGAATTAAATAACCAAGCCATAGGACTTCGAGGTAGTTTGCCTAGGGCAACATAAATCCTCAACTCTTCGTTAGGCATTTGCATGATCATATCATGTAAATTAAGCCCTAACCGGTCTTAGGATTTCCGAGGTAGTCGTCCGATACGATATAAACCCTCACATCCTCGAAAGCTATTTGTATAATTTTATCATACGAATATAAGTCCTAACTAATTAAAATTGGCGAGGATCAAAATACTAAATAAACATTATGACCTTCCTAAATTCGAAGCCAAACAATAGGATAGTCGGGAAATTACCAAAGTTCGCTTTGGATCTGTGATTTCTCCTACCCTTCTTCCTTTGGACTCCTAAAATAAAATGTTCCAAATTTGATCCATTCCCTATTGAAATTCCAAAATTCAATCCCTTGAAAACTTAAACTTTGAAATTCTTGAGAGCGGAACTACGATTATTATCGAGAGTTTTCTTAGGTGATTTCCGTCACTTAAGATGTAATTAACTATAGGGGCTTGCCCTTATAGGGAACTTTAAGAACCCGAGTAATATAAACCACTGTTTAATGTTTTCATATTAAACGAGGGAATTTGTCGGCTTATAAAATTGGCTCGCAGACCAAACGGATGTCACAAATCTTCTAGTTTATTTAATCGAGCCCCATCATCAAACAATGTGTCTATTCTTCGGGATAGGTACATGGTTTGTGATGTGGTGCTCGTTTATATAAACTATTCGGGATGTGAGATCAGTTTGATTTCATATCTTAAAATTTTCAAATTTCAAATTATTTTCAAAATCAAATACTACTTTTCAAATTATTTATTTAAATTAAATTAAAATTCGCCGACAATTTCTGTAGGCGACCCCTTTTTCAAAATAAAACACATAACCTAAAAATATGCCGACACACCTGAAGGCTAACGCTAGCTTTAGTTACCAAACTTTAGGACCAAATTTGGGATCTCAGCTTGTCACCCTGAAACCTCCAATTCGACTCCCATGAAACCATATTTCCCTATTTATTTGCACTCAATCCCTATGAACTACGCAATTCATTCACGAACATTGAATGTGGTTCCACTTTGTTGAGAATTACACCGCCCTTTTGGGACAATGCAATTACAATGAATTTTAACAATACAATGGACCCTTTTTGTAATGTAAATGAAGTGCAAGTAAAAACCATCACATTTATAATTAAAACATTTTTTAGAAAGCATCCCAATATCCTAAACATGAATCCTACTCATTCCAAAAGAAAAGTAGAATGAAAATAATTGCATAATCTTCTCATGCGACTATTTCCATAGAAGAAGAAAGAGAAAGAGAAAGACATCACAAAGCACGAAGAAAACACAATGGAAAACTTCATTCCAAAGCAAATCCACGAAATAAGTGTTTACAAAATCATAAGATAAAGAAGAACACAATACTTAACTTTCTACCCTTGAAAGAAAGAAGAAAATCTCTCCCACAAAGTCTCCCGCAGATCTATGCAATGCTAGAACATTCCCGTACAGATTCTCATAAAATCCCCTCACCAATCTCTCCAAAAGTGTAGAAATATACATTTCTACTCCTACTCTAATATCTCTCAACATTCTCCACATTTTTCTTATGATCTCCTATCCATTTTTTGCTTTAAATTTGGTTTAAAATAGAGTAGGGACGAATTTCCTAAGAGGTACATGAAGAAACCCTCCAAAAAGCGTCCAGATTCGATGTATTTGGCCAAAAACCGCCCAATATCATATCCAAACCATCTCGGGTGCTGCTAGCGTCAGTTTGGGTGCCCCGGCGCTCATACTGCGCAACTCCACCATTTTGCTCTGTTTGGCTCCGTTTCAGCTCTGATTTGCCACATTTTGGTTGCGTTGCGTTCTTAAAAAATATCCCTACAAAATAAGCCTAAAAGAACTGTCGGCATATTTTTAGGTTTGTGTTTTGTATTTTGAAAAGAGGGGTCGCCTACAGAATTTGTCGGCGAATTTTTAATTTAATTTACAGATATATATAATTTGGAAAGTAATGTTTTGATTTTGAAAATAATTTTAAAAAATTTAAGATATGAAATCAAACTGATCTCACATCTCAAATAGTTTATATAAACGAGCACCGCACCACAAAACGTGTATCTATCCCGAAGAATAGACACACTGCTTGATAATGGGGCTCGATTAAATAAACTAGAAAGGTTTGTGACATTCGTTTGGTCTGCGAACCAATTTTATAAGCCGACAAGTTCCCCTGCTTAATATAAATGAATTAAGTAGGGTTTATATTACCTAGGTTCTTAAAATTCCCTATAAGGGCAAGCCCCTATAGTTAATTACATCTTAAGTGACGGGAATCACCTAAGAAAACTCTCGATAATAATCAGTAGTTCTGCTCTCAAGAATTTCAAAGTTTAAGTTTTCAAAGGATTGAATTTTGGAATTTCAATAGGGAATGGATCAAATTTGGAACATTTTATTTTAGGAATCCAAAGGAAGAGAGGTAGGAGAAATCACAAATTCGATGCGAACTTCGGTAATTTCCCGACTATCCTATTTGTTTGGCTTGGATTTAGGAAAGTCCTAATGTTTATTTAATGTTTTGATCTTGCCGATTTTAATTAATTAGGACTTATATTTGTATAATAAAATCATACAAATAGCCTTGAAGATGTGAGGGTTTATGTCGTACTAAACGACTACCTCGGAGTCCTAAGACCGGTTAGGGCTTAATTTACATGACATGATCATGCAAATGCCTAACGAAGAGTTGAGGATTTATGTTGCACCGAGCAAACTACCTTGAAGTCCTATGGCTTGGTTATTTAATTCTAAGAAAGTTTTTTGAAGTAGACTCGGGTTTTGCTTGATGACGATGGTCGAGCTGCCCACCATGCTCCGAGCTCCTTGTTGTTGCAGAGGTTTAGTTTTAGAAATCATAAATCAGGAGATGAGAGAAGTGTTTTGATTTAGAGAAAATCTTAAAATCCAGGTGTTTTTTTTATATTTTAATTAAACAAATCTTAAAGTTGATTATAACAACACCGGTTAAGATCCCACGGTTCCATCCTTTTGGCATAGTTATTTTTATCGGATTCACTTAGTCCAGATGAATTTGCTAAACTCAACTGAATGAGTTCCACACTTTCATTTATACCGTGGGAAATCCCGTTAGCAACACGTAGGTTACATCATCCGAGGTATTCCCGATCATCCAACAAGACGTTTTAATTTAGTTGTAGTTGCGGTTGTTGTTCTGTTTGTGATTAAATTTTGAGTTGTTTTATATTTTGAAATGTTGTGGCGGTGAATTTTATCTTGTAATGACTTTTAATTTAGTTTTTGGTTTCGGTTTTAGGGACTATCCTAAAGGTGTGGGTTTTCATGCAACGGTTGTTTATCATGCAAGAAAAGTAAGTGCGATACGATAAAATAAATTGCAATAAAATAAAAGCGTACCTGGAGGGTCTTCCCGTCATCCCAAGCTGCACTTAAACACAATTTAGAATATTTAAGCATTTAAAGCAAGTTTCTAGGTAAAGCTAAGGGAAGGGTTATGGTTTTCTACCAAGTTCCTAATCCTATAGCTAGTCATCTCCTATGACGTCTAGGTTCTTGTATTTTGGTTTGAGGATGATTTTCTTCATCAAAGAATAATTAAGTTCAATTGTTCTTATAAATATCCTATCATATCGAGGAAGTGCTTAAGACGAGTCTTAAACATCTTTTCCATATTTCTAGGATTATTTTAAGTCCAAGAGAATTTAATTATACAAATGAATTAATCGTCCGGGAGTTCAAGTTTTGTTATCTTACTCAGTGAACTTAGGACATTTGAATATCCTATAAGTGAACACTTCACTCAACACTCCATTTAGGAGTTGTGACAACAAAAGCTTTCGAGGGCAAATTGATGTTCAAGTGATTTATGATTTAATTTAATTTCAGTTAATGGATTTAAGTTTGGAATAGTGTTCAAGTTGTTTTAGATTTATTTTTGAATTCTTTATGTCTTAGGTGATGTTATTTTTAATTCAATTTAATTTAACATTAATTTAATTTAATTTGGTTTAGTTTTAATTTTAATTTAATTTATTTAATTTAATCTAATTTTAATTTTAACTTGATTTTACTTTTTTTATTTTAATTTAATTTAATTTAATATGATTTAATTTAATTTATTTAATTTAATTTGATTTGATTTAATTTAATATGTTTTAATTTAATTTTATTTAATTTAATTTAATTTAATTTAATTTAATTTAATTTTTAATTTAATTTATTTCTATGTTTAATCTCATTTAAAGTATAATCTCACTTCTCTAACATTAATTAAATTAAATTAAAACATAGTTCTTGAAAAACTGTAGCACGTGGTGTGCTTTCACTTCTCTAAGTGGAACTGCCTCTGCCCACTTGGAAAAGTAATCTGTAGCCGCAAGAATGAAGCGATGTCCTTTTGAAGATGGTGGTTCTATTGGACCCACTATATCCGTGCCCCGACATTCGAATGGCCATGACGCAATTGTCGGATGTAGCACATTTGGGGGTAGGTGTAGAACCACTCCGTGCACTTGGCACCGAGTGACGGCTCTTGGCGATTTTCATGCGGTCGGTCATCATCGAGGGCCGGTAGTACCCTAGTCTTTTCATTTTCATTTTCATCTTTGGACCCGACTGGTGAGCGCCACGAGTCCTGAATGCACCTCTTTAAGAATTTCACGAGGCCTCGGACCCGCTTAGGCATCTTAGCCACATTTGATCGAAAGACCTTCCGTATAACGTGTTGTTTATTAATGCGTAGGACGAGTTCTTTTCTTGATCCGATGGGCTAACGACCTATCGTCCGGTAGTTTTCTGTTTGCGGGTAGTCCATTAATGGTCGTCGCCGATCTTACGTGTTTTTACGTCACTCGCTGCAACTGATTCTTCTTCTTTTTCTGATTTATGTATTGTGTCTATGTCGAGCTGTGATAGGACCTGACGTCCGTGAACTGACACTTCCACTGATTCATTTTGTAAGCAGGCAAATTCTTTTGCGAGGCGGGCTAACGCATCTACTAAAGCGTTTTCTTTTCTGGGAATTTTGTAGATCGTCACGTTTGGAATATGTTCCAATAGTTTCATGGCATACTGGAAGTATTGCTCGAGTCTTGGCTTTAAAATTTTGTACTGTCCGGCGATCTGTTGAATGATTAATTGCGAATCCCCGTAGATGTTGATGTTTGTTATCCCCATTTGAATAGTTAATTCTAGTCCTGCTATGAGGGCTTCGTATTCTACTTCATTATTCGTACACGGCTCTGTTAAGTGGTAGGAATATCTTAACATCCCCCGCTCCGGTGTTATAAATATTAGTCCGATTCCTGCCTTACAAGGCACTATCACTTGCGATTCTTCGTCTTTGTGTGCTGAAGATGCTCCGTCAAAATATAATTCCCAACGTCGATCATCAGGGTCTTCTAAGCTCATTATTTGTTCATCTGGCAAGTCGTCGGCGAGAGGAGATTCTGCCGGCAAAGGGTGTCTTTGCGAGGAAGTCTGCTAGGACTTGTCCCTTTACGGCACGAAGAGGCACGAAAGTTATATCGAATTGCAATAATATCATTGACCACACGGCAAGTCCGCCGAAAGCGTCGGACGGGTCATCAAGTATTGCAATGGATTAAATTTTGAGATCGAGTTGACCTTATGAGAAAGCATGTAGTGCACGAGCTTTTGAGCGGCGAAGATCGAGGCCAAACAATGCTTTTCAATTGGAGGATACTTTATTTCCGTTGGAAGTAAACGACGGCTTAGGTAGTAAAGAGCATTTTCTTTACCCTCATCATTGACACAGGCTAACGAGGCTCCGAGAGAGTCGTCTAAAGCCGCGGTATAAAGTATCAACGGTCTACCCGAGGCTCAGGTCTGCTAAGACAGGAGGTCTCATTAAATATTGTTTAATGTCCTCAAAGGCCCTCTGGCATTTCTCTTCCCAAATAAATCTGGCGTCCTTTTTAACTAATGCCGAGAAAGGCTGACACCTACCTGATAAGTTTGAGATAAAGCGTCGAAGATATGCCAACTTCCCTTGAAAAGATCGTAGTTGTTTTAAGGTTCTGGGAGGTGGCATTTCTAAGATAGCTTTAATCTTTTCCGGGTCAATTTCAATTCTACGATGTCAGACAACGAATCCTAAGAACTTCCCGGAAGTGACGCCGAAGGCGCATTTTAAGGGATTCATCTTAAGGTTAAATTGTCTTAATCGTTCGTAAACAATTCTCAAATCATACAGGTGGTTTTCCTTTACTTTGCTTTTGATGACCACATCATCCACGTAGCATTCGACTTGATTGTGGATGAGATAATAAAAAATTCTTGTCATTGCTCTCTGGTAGGTTGCTCCTGCGTTCTTCAGTCCGAATGGCATCACTCTGTGTAGCAATATACTCCGATCGGCGTTACGAATGCTTGTAAGTTTTTCATCTTCGGAGCCATTTTTATCCGGTTGTATCACGAAGATCCATCCATGAATGAGAATATTTCATGTGTTGAAGCGATGTCGATCATTAATTCGGGATCGGTAGAGGGAATTCATCTTTTGGACATGCCTTGTTTAAATCTCTGAAATCGACACAAATTCTGATCTGACCATTCTTCTTCCTGACTGGTACCACATTGGCTAACCAAGTCGGGTATTGTTCTTCACGGACAAATTTAGCATCTATTAGATTTTTAACTTCAGCTATGACTTGTTGTTCGATTTCTAGACGCATTCTTCTGGAACCTTGTCTGACTGGAACGGAAGTAGGATCCACTCCTAGCTTATGGACTGCAACCTCTGGAGCTAATCCTGGCATCTCATCATAGCTCCAAGCAAAACAATCTTTAAATTCCATTAATAACTTGATTATCTCTTCGGAGTCTTCTTTATTGAGTAAGGAGCTAACAAAGGTAGGTCTAGGTTCTTCGCTAGTACCTAAGTTAACTTCCGTTAACTCATCTATTAGTAGATTTGATCTCTTCTTCGAACTCTGGTGGAGCATTTCCAATTTGTAAATCTTCAAGTTCTTCTGTAGCTTCCATGCAGTTTTCATTAGACTCGTAAGTGACAACCATGCAAAATTCAGTATCGTCAACTGATCCTACTGAGCCGAATCCAAGACCATGCTTTGAATTGGGTGGACGACCGGAGTTATTCCATAAATTTTCAAAATGTTGTGATTAACCTTTTGTCCATTGTCGAGGTAAGAAACCATGCTGAATTAAATTTTGAACACAGGGAGAGTACCACTCAAAAGGTAATTCCATTAATTCTGATGAAGTAGCATCTTCAAATTGTACATTGTTTTCAGTTTTGGAGGAAGGAGCACCATGGTAGAATTTGATGGGCTTTGCACCACCGCTACGTACCTCTTTGACCACCATACCCTCGATCTTATTAGAATGAATCGGGGTCAGGGTCATAGTATGTACATAGTGGTTAATCTTCTCGTACATCGATTTATATTCCTCGTTCTTTTCATCTTCGAGAGAGATCCTGAATTGCGGCTTCTTCCGACTTATTGTCGCTGCTTCTTGCTTGATTTCTTTTTCTTCTTCAGAACTATCTTCCCATTCAACATTGATGGCTGGTTTCCTCTGTCCAATTGTCCTAACGTCTCTGCCACAACCTCGTCCCCGGCCTCGACCTCGGATAATCTCATTCAAAAATATGCAATAAGATTAAATGAGATTAAACATAGAAAGACTTATCAAAAGGTGTCAAGCCAAAATTTACTTTCTTGCTCGTTTTTGCTCTAAATTGCACCGTTTTTGCTTCTTTTTGCTCCAATCACCATTTCATGCACCTAAAACCAAAAAACATACAAAATGCCATCCTTTAAAAAGTAATTTCATAAAAAATGAGTAAAATTAGATAGCACAAAGCGTATATATTTTAGGCATGTCATAATGTTTTACTGAATTAATTAGACTTAATTAGGGTTAGGTCTAACCTAAGTTTAATTAAACCTAATTTAAGTAAGGTTTAATTTGATTAATTAGACCTAATTAGGGGTAGGCCTAATTATAGTTTAAGGTTAATTAAACCTAATTCAGGTAAGATTTAATTAGATTAATTAGACCTAATTAGGGTTTAAGTTCAATTAAACCAAATTTAGGTAAGGTTTAATTGGATTAATTAGTTCTAATTAGGGTTAGGTTTAATTATAGTTTAAGGTTAATTAAACCTAATTCAAATAAGGTTTAATTGAATTAATTAGACCTAATTAGGGTTATGTCTAGGGTTTAAACTTAATTAAACCTAATTTTGATAAGGTTTAATTGAATTAACTAGATCTAATTAGGATTAGGCCTAATTATGGTTTAGAGTTAGATAAACCTACTTTTGGTAAGGTTTAATTGGATTAATTAGAAGTAATTAGGGTTAGTTCTATTTATAGTTTATGGTTAATTAAAAATAATTTATGCAAGGTTTAATTGGATAATTAGACCTAATTAGGGTTAAGTCTAATTAGGGTTTAAGATTAAGAAAGCTTAATTTTGGTAAGGTTTACTTGAAATAATTAGACCTAATTATGGTTAGGTCAAATTAGGTTTTAAGTTTAATTAAACCTAATTTAGGTATGATTTAATCGGATTAATTAGACCTAATTAGGGTTAGGTCTAATTATAGTTTAAGGTTAATTAAACCAAATTTAGGCAAGCTTTAATCGAATGAATTAGAATTAATTAAGGTTAGGTCTAATTAAGGTTTAAACTTTGTTAAAACTAATCTTGGTAAGGTTTAATTGGATTAATTAGACCTAATTAGGGTTAGGCCTAATTATGGTTTAGAGTTAATTAAACCTAATTTAGGAAAGGTTTAATTGGATTATATAAACCTAATTAGGGTTTGGCCTAATTATAGTTCAAGGTTAGTTAAATATAATTTAGGTAAGGTTTAATTGGATTAATTAGACCTAATTAAGGTTAGGTCTAATTGTAGTTTAAGGTTAATTAAACCTAATTTAGGTAAGGTTTTAGATTATTTAGACCAAACTTGGGTTATGTCTAATTAGGGTCTAAACCTAATGTTATTAAGGTTTAAGTGTGTTAATTAGACCTTAGACCTAATTATGGTTTGTTTTGACTTAAAACCTAATGTTATTAAAATTTAAGGTGATTAAGCTTAATTAGGGTTTTTAAAGGTTTAAGTTATATTTAAACCTATCCTAACTAACACTTAGGGATTCATCTTAAGTTTAAAGTGATTTAGGCTTAGATATTAGGATTTAGTTAATCCTAATTTTCTTTTTTTTTTTAAAAAATGTAAATTTTAGGGTTTAATTTATATTTTTTTAATCATACAAATTTTACCCTAAAAAACCTTATATGTCATTTCAAATATTCTAAAGATTATAATTGTCATTTTGGGGTTCCAATTCATCACCCTAAGGTTTCTAACCATTTTGAAATTTTATCTTCCAATTTTCTAATTATTTTAATTATTTTTGAAAATAATCACAAAGTAAGGTTGAAAATTGGATATCTCATGCTAGAGACTTCCCCTAAAATTGGAAAAATCACAAAATATTCTCAATGACGGAGGGATCAATCTGTGAAAATTTCAAAATTTTTGAACTTATAATTAATTTTTAATAATTAAATTACTCTAGAGATTAATTAAATAATTTAAAATTAAATATAATTCATTAATTCCATTTTTTTATTACTTTCTCCTTATTCTATTAAATCCAGGAGTATTTTTATCATATTTTTGTGATTTTTCATTGTAAAGATATGAATTTTTAAAGGTTTCATGTATTTTCTCAAATAATTAAATACCTGATTATTCTATTTATTTAGTTAAGAACTAGTGCAGCCTCTCAGATGTCGAATCTCCACGTGGAGCTGTCTGATTGGTTGGAATTTACATGCGGCAGCTTGCATGGCCCGCAGCTTCGTCTGTTTCATACGGACAGATCTGTGGTTTGACTAGATCAGAGCCGTCCATTTCCAATACACATAAATTGATGACATCCAGTCATCTTCCCCAATCTTTTTTAGCCTGCGTACTGTCATTTTCAAAATCCTAAGATCTCTGAAGAAATATTAAGGTTTTTAATGAAATTTGTTCCTAAAGCTTCATCTTAAGGAGACGATCACATTTATATGGTGATGTAGGTGTTTTGAAATGATATTCTTCATAATGGTCTAAACCGGAGCAAGAATTAGTTTAAAATGGCCATACCTTGCTTTGATGAGGTGAAGCCTCAATCAAACTTTATATGAACAATCTCTAGTTCCTTGAAAAGCTCTTCCTGAGTTCAATTTGAAGTGAAATTAGGTCAAGGTATGATTTCACTAAAATGGGTTCACGGCTTGGTCTTGGAATGGGTTAGAGCTTACGGGAAGAGCCAATTTTGATTGTGAACTTCCTCGTGAAGCTCAATGATATGTGTAGAAGTGGTTAATTTGGGGTTTAGAGTAGTTTTGTGTCAACCCAAAAATTTGTCTTGGTTTTCCATGTGAGAAATTGGACTTCTGTAATGGATTTCAGAGGTCTCATCTATGGGGATCAGATGCTTATTTCTTGAGTGTTTCAGGTTTTGGGCAGTGTAGGTTGGTTTTTCCCCTCTATTGGAGCTCTCAGGTTAGCTCTTTTTTATAGGCATGAATGGTCATGGCTGAGCTTGGGTTTGCTTGGGGAAGAAGGTAACAGCCTCATAATGGCATGAGGATAAGTTCCTGGCGGGAGGTAACCAAGGGAGAGCTCCCCAAGTGATTCCATAATGAGACTTTATTAACACAAAGATTTGGCTATGTTTTTTTTTGCTTCCCTCCATTTGATGGTTTATGTGGTGGATAAGATCCTTAGATTGAGCTGGGTTGACCTCCCACACATAAGCTTTGCAAATCATTTGATAGGCTTGAGAGGGAATGACACATAAGCTTCCTCTTTCCTAACTTCCATGGCTTAGTTATGATGAACTTAATCATGGTGAAGAGATTGGTTTGAGTAATTTCTTTTTCTTATATTGAGTGAAGATTGAGGTGGGTTGTGACTTAACAATGTCTTCTTCCAACAATTTCATGAAGGAATGACACCTTCCCTCTTTCATAATGGCCTCATGATGACCTTGGTCAAAATTTGTAAGGTCATGGGTCTTTCATAGGTCTTGACATGTCATGGCAAGTTTCACGAATTATGGATGATTCATGGGTCTTATATGAAGAAGGGGCCTTGGGCTTGGGCTTGGGCTTTCATACATGGGTTAGTTTTTCCATGTGTACCATGATACACCTAAAATATATACTGTTTTTATGCACATTTTTATGCCTATTTTTGATGATCTTGCACTTTAATGGAAGGTATTTTTGTGTGTTTTTCTTACAGGTATGATTAAATGGATAATTGTGATAAAAAAGGAAAAAGTAACAAATTTGAAGCAAAATGAAGAGAATTGAAAAAGTGATGGTGACAGCTAAGGGCCAGAACTCGCGCTTACGCACGGTTATGTACCAGTACCCCGCGCTTACGCGCGACAGTTAAAAAAGTGTTATTTTAATTTAGGCACCATTTTAGAGAGGCTTTATAAGCACCTCTTGGTGAGAACATGGGTAACTACCTATTGGCACCAAATTCAACTCAAATTACTCTTAAATGGATGCATCTTTTAAGAGATTCATTGAATTGGGATAAAAATTGAAGTGATACGAAGGCACATTTTGAAAAAGTATAAAAAAAGGAAGAATTAAAGAGGAGAGTCCAATTAGAGTCTTAGAAAGTAGTAGAGTGTCTAGTAAGAGAGTGTTTTTAGTGTGGTTGTTGTAGAGTGTGTAAGTAGTGTAAGAGTGTTCTTTCATTTACTACTACTCCACTTCACTACTTTTACTTAAATTTAAATTGTATTAAGAGTTGCTTAG
This sequence comes from Papilionanthe hookeriana x Papilionanthe teres, assembly GCA_022702705.1. Classification (NCBI taxonomy): domain Eukaryota; kingdom Viridiplantae; phylum Streptophyta; class Magnoliopsida; order Asparagales; family Orchidaceae; genus Papilionanthe; species Papilionanthe hookeriana x Papilionanthe teres. The sequence continues at coordinate 87,574,769 of CM040423.1, read as the reverse complement.
AGAATTAGAGAGTTCAAACTTGGGCACCAATATCTAAGGAGTCTTGTAAGGAAAAACAAAGTTTCAAAAGAACTTTAAGAGTCTTGTGGAGAGAATCTAAAGATAGGTCTTTATCTTTACATTACATTTTGTTTTTAATTAAGACTTCTTGTGTTATCACTATTATTTCAACTTTTAAACCAAGTAGTGGATGTATTTTCTCCATGTATTCTGAGTAGTTTTCTTTATCTTTTTCCTTAAAGTGATGAAGTAATTAAGTTATGGAAGTATGTTGTGTTAAGTATAGGATATAAATGTTGGAAGAAGTTGTGATGATTCAAAACCTTACATATTTTCTTCTTATTTTGGCTAATTAAGATGTTAAAATATAGTGTGAGAACATGTATGATCCAGTGTGGTATTGTCTCAGTCAACAATTGAAAAGAATCACATAAAACTATATGGGTGAGAATGTAATCCATATGGTTGAGTGCAAATAATTATGGAGATATACTTTGATGGGTGTAGAATTAGATGACTTTAGATTGATAGGTTAAAGCCCCCAATTCGGTTTATTGTTTAATGTTTTGATACGAGATGTTAGCCCATAGATGGAGGGAATCGAGGAAACTCTAGAGTGAGAGCTAGTATCTTTCCTGCCTAACCCGTCTTTAAGATCTTTAGAGCAGTAAATCAACCTATGTTTTTTACAGCATCTCTAGTAAGGGTAAATAATATTAATGCTCCTATTTGGCACAATACATTTTAGATACTTCCACAACAAATATTTTCCATAACTTGTTACTATTCATAAAAAAGAAAAAAGATAATTCATTTGCATAACTTTTCATTTTACAAAAATTTAATTAAATTAGTTGTTTATTTTCATTTCAAATTATAAAATCAATAAAAAGTATTGAATTTTATTTCCTAAAATTATTTTTGGTTTAAGTAAAATCTTTTCTAGAAGTAAACAGTTAATTTTCCATTTCAGAATGAGAAGATATTTTCATTTATTAATCACTTTCTCTGTGGGTTCGATATCTTGGGCTTAATAAGAAAGTCTTATATTACTTGATAAACGATACAAATACTTGTGTATTATCCAACTTATAAAATCATTAAAAATGAGTATTAATTTATATATATATATATATATATTTTTTTTTTAAATATACCTACCCAAAGGGCAGGTACAATAACATTACCAAAGTAACATACTTAGCTTTTTACATATGGGTTCCAAAAGAGCAAAACACCACAAATTATGAAACTTAACAAGATGTTTAATTCTACTAAGAGAGGTTGGATGAGCAGCCCCCCTAATATTACAGCACATAAAATTCATCCTTGAGAAGAAGTTTTTCCTTTCCCCCTATTTCTAGGGAGAAGAGAAGATGTAGATTTATCTGGTGTATCCCCTGAGGCCTGAGCATCAAGTAGCCCTTGTAATTCAGATTTACCCTTTTTTCTCTTGTTACTTTTTTGTGTCTGCCATTCTTCAGTCATATCTTCAGTCACAACTTGGATTGTTTCAGCAGAAATATCTAGCCCTTCAACTGAATCAGGAATAGACTGAATTGGTTTTAACTTACCAGCTTCATCAGCAAGGTGAGCTCCATCCCCAATAGTGGCCAGAAGCTCATCCTGAATTTCAGTCAGATTTGTATCAGCAACTTCATTCAGCATATGATTACTCTGAGGTGCCAGATGGATTTCTGCTTCAAAATGTAATTCCAAATTGATCTGCTCCACTTCAGGAATTGGTGGGGGATTGTTTGTCCCCTTATTTGGCCCAGAATATTTCTTTCTGGATGGGGGGTGCAGCCTGTAGCATTGCTCCATGAGGTGTCCAAACATTCTGCAGTGTTTGCAGTAGTGAGGTTTAAATTCAACTTCAACAGCTTGCCAGAAGCGTTCATCAGGGATATCTTCATCAGTTCTGATCCATATTTTCTGCACATCAGGTAAAGTTATATCCCTTTCTACCAACACCCTGGCAGCAGTTGGTCTAGCCATATCAAAGGTGTGGGTATCTGTCTTTAAAGGCAATCTCAAGGCTTGGCTGATATTGTATAGAGCATTGTGGTTATATAGTTGTATAGGCAATTCAGGGAACTTGAACCACATGGGGATAATTGGGGGCTCCTTTAGGGGATCAAAATCTGGGGTCCATTTTAATATCTTCATTGATGTGCAAGAAATCAAGATTATTTGCTTTCCAAAAATTATTGCATAATCTTCTTTATTGGAGAGTCGAATAAGCAAATGCCTCCCATCCATCAAGCCTAATTTCCAGCTTCCCACCAACTTAAGATCTTCAAAACATTTCCTAACATACTCCATTTTTGGGTGTCCCAATTGGAACTTTCCAATAAGACAATACTTGACTGCCTCATTCAAATATTTCATATCCTTTTTTAGAAAAAAGAATAGTAGGTTGGCCATCTTTGTTGCATAATGTTCTAATGTAAGGGCAGTTCCCTTTGCCTGCAGCAGTGTCATGCATTGCTTGTGGGAACACAAGGTGACCAAAGTTTTTATGCGAAGGTTGGCCCTTTCCCACCACACCAGCATAGGTGGCCTTAGCCCACATAACATTAGTGTTGGGGTCAATAGGGAAGGATTTGGCAGCAGGAGAGTCCATAACACCTCACCTCCAAACCCAGGAGAGAAGTCAGAAATACCAACCAAGGAACAAAGCAAACAAAACAGACCAGAACAGAAGTGAACTGGTCAGCAGCAGAAGCAGGAAAACACCAGAAGTAAAAGCAAAGATAAAGCCCAAAGGAGCAGCACAATGGAACAGTAGCCTCCACCAGAAATTTGAAAAAACACCAGCCTGGGAAAGCCAAAAAGGAAGGGAAAAACACCAAAGGGCCCAGAAGCCAGGCCACACCTCAGAACAAACCTTGAAGCCACCAGCGCCTTCCAACCTCACAGCCGCCATAGCCAAGCGCCAAACCCTAGCAGAGCACCTCCCTCCTTAGCCGTCATATATATATATATATATATATATATATATATATATATATATATATATATATATATATATATATATATATATATATATATATATATATATATATATATATATATATCGTAGGCATTAATATTTGTGGATCATACCATTTGGGCAATGTTTTCTTCATGGAGTCATTAATGGTTTAATTAATTAAATAATTAAATAATTAATTAATTATTATCCAATTAATTTAGTTAAAATCACGAGTTTAATCATTGGACCATGAGATTGGTCATGTTGTCTTCATGAATTTAATGGTTTTCTTAAGGTTTTGTCTTGTCATGGGTTTAAACCATCATTTTGGACTTAAACCCTATGTCTAATAATCTTTAATTTCATTCTCTTTAATTAATTTAATAATTAAATTATTAAAAGAATAAAATCATTTTGATTAAAAGACCTAATTTTAACCAAAAATGGTAAAATTGATTAAGTTTCACCAAGGTTGACTAATTTAGGTCCAAGGTTGACCAGATAACTTACTTGCCATTATCATGGTTTAGTGAGTCATGGATGGTTAGGTAGCTTGATTTGATTAAATGGTGTGGATTGACCCATTTTAGTCTTAAGGTTGACCAAATGATCATGTTTGATCATTTTGGTGTCTTGAGTCCAAATATGGGTCAAGTTTGACCAATTTGGTGTCTCAGTTGACCAAATGGTCAATGAAATAGTCATTAGACCCAAAATTGATCATTTGGACGTAGTTTGACCAATTTATTTTTAGGGTTTACCAAATGGTCCATGGGGTGGTGATCCACTTTGAAAATTACCTATTTTTAGTGTAGATTTCATGCTAACTTTATACACATTTTTAAAGATATTACACTTTAAAGGAAGATATTTTGCATATTTTTGTCTTCAAGTATAAAAATATGATTTTAGAGAAAATCAAGCACAAACTATGCAATTTTGAGCCAAAATAAGCAAGGAAGAAAATTCTAACATAGCACATATTGATATGTTTTTCTATGCTTAATATCTTTTATATTTCTCACATGCTTTTGAATGAAATTATACTTTTGAGAAAGATTGTTTTTATGTCTATCTTGTAGGTGAATATATTAGGAATGCAACACAACTGAAATGGGTCGAGATGGAGTTGAAACGGAGCCAAACAGAGCAAAACAGTGGAGCTGTGCACAGGGCGGCGCCTAGGCCCCAAACCCGGCGCCTAGGCACCAGTGACGACGAGAAAACAGCGCCTAGGCGCCAGAATAAAGGCCTAGGCAACATAATCATCTAAAAACAGTTATTGGACGGATTTTTGACAACTTTGGGAGTTGATTTGATGGTGTTAAGTAGTTTCTAGACCTTCTAGAAGACTGAAAGTTACTTATAATATATAGGACATGTGATACAATGTATCTGGACACATTGGAACAATTTTAATCGCGAAGAGGTGTGACCCAAAGTGAAGGGGTGTAAAGACTTGGTCAGAGGAGTCTGGCGCCTAGGCGTTAGATCCTGGCGCCTAGGAGCCAGAGTCGATTTCTGGAAGATTCAATGAATGTGGACTACTTTTGAAGAGGTGCCTTAAGAAACCCCTGGCCATTTTCAGAGCTCTATAAATAGGAGATATTTATATAGGGAAAAGTGCCTCTCTCTCTTGTCTGTCTCTCTCTCTCTCCCCCCCTTCTCTTTCTTCCCCCTTAGTAATTTTAGTCATTTTAGAGTCATGAAGAAGTAGATTTCTACATCTTATGGAGCGATTGTTGAGGGAGTTTGAGATATTTATGTAAGGAATGTACGAGCGGTGCATGGATCGGTGGGAGACTTTGGTGGAGAGATCTTTCTTCTTTCCTTCAGAGGGGAAAAGCTAAGTATTGTGTTCTTCATTCTTTTGTAATTGTTGTAAACACTTTCTAGTGGATTTTCTTTGTTTTAAATCATGTTTTATGTCGTGATTTATCCATGCTTCGTAAGTAATTTTCTTTACTCTTTCTTTTAATATGAAGTAGTGGCATGTGTAGGAAAATTATTTTTATGATAGAATTATCTATTAAATGCTTCTAGGTGACAGATAGTTACATAAATATAATAGAATACTAATGAAATAAGTTCCTTGTTGGCACTTAATATATTATATAGTTCTATCAATTCTTTTACTTATTATGCCATTATTTTCATTTACTTTTATTTTGTTATGAAATAGATGCATGTTTAAGAATTAAGATTTGCTTAGATATTCTCTTAATAAATTATGGTGATGATATTCATACTGGATCTTCATTTACTTTACAAATTAATCACTTGTATTGTTAAAACCTGTTGAAGAATTCCGAGACCTATCCGGAGAAGAGTTCTTAACTAGTAGATATTAAATGAATCCTTGAGTAATCGAAGGCTATATGCGGGTTATTCATGGTGAAGTGCAAATAAATAGGGAGATATTTCTTATTGGCCGCAGAATTGATTAGTTTTTAGAGTGACAGACTAAATTCTAATAATTTGGTCTATAGAAAGGGAACAGGTCACTGGTAGAGTCGACTATAGCCACCCTTAGACATCTAGTAGTGTGAGCCTAGATTAACCCATTCTACTAATAAAACATCCTGAACCGATCTATAGATTAACCAATGTTCTTTACACCTGGACCAAAGGGTAAAGAATAGGATTGCTTCTATTTGGCACTATTACATAAAATTCTAAGCATTTCTTTCCTACACATTATCTAAGTAATTGCAAGAGAAAGGTAGTCTTTAACATCCCAAAATTCTCCAAACCCATTTATCCATAAGTTATCTTTTTATTTAAGAACTTTATTTAGGATTAGTTATTAAAAAAAAACAATTTTAATCGAAATTCTAAATTTAGGCCTTATAGAAATAGACTGGAATTAGCCTAAAGAATTCCTTACCTCGCTTCTCTGTGGGATTGATACTGGGGTTATAAAAGAAAACCCTATATTACTTCAAACGATATGTATACTTTCATAGTACCCCTAGTGTGTAAAATATTTCGTAAAATTTTACAACATTTTAATTTTATACACTAGCCGCTATTTATAAATTTGGTCAAGTTTTTGGCCATCTTTTGGAAGCTAAAATTACGACGTTATTGCGGGTCTTGTCAAGTTTTTGGCGCCGTTGCCGGGGAAGCTTCAGTAAGAACTTTAGGAGAATTTTAGTTGAAATAATTAGGTTTAAACTTGGACAACTTTAGTGTCGTAAAAACTATTTTTGTGTGAAAAAGTATTTTGTTATATGAAAAAGTGTTGTGAAAAAAAGGGAAAAATATTTTTTGTGTGAAAAATAAGGTGTTCGTGAAAATGTTTTGTTTTGTTGAATATATTTCATCTATTATTTGTTTAATTTTTAATGTATTTTTTGTTGTGCTATGTATGCAAAACAAAGAATCTGCAAGACTTGTGCCTTATGATCCCGAGTTTGAAAAAAATAAAAAAATAAAAGTACAGAAAGGAATCGAAAAACTAGAAATGGAAATGGAGAACTTTCAAGATAATAACTTGAAAAATCATCATACTTCATTGAGGGATTACGTAAATCCTACGACAGATGAAATTCACTCAAGTATACAAAACCCTGTCATAAAAGCTGAATCGTTTGAAATAAATCCTGAGATTATCCAACTGGTGCAGAACTGATTAGAACAATCAGTTTGGGGGAACTCCTTTGGAGGATCCCTATTTACACTTATCTAGTTTTCTGGAACATTGTGCTACATTTCGTTATAATAACATGTCAGACGACGCTGTTAGGATAATGCTTTTTCCTTTCTCTCTATGGGATAAGGGTAAAATATGGTTATACTCACTAGCACCTGGCTCTATTAAAAATTAGGAGGAGTTAACACAGAAATTCCTTGCTAAGTATTTTTCCACCTTCAAGGACTATTAAACTTAGAAATGATACTATCACATTTGGTCAATATGAAGGAGGATCAATATACGAAGCCTGGGAAAGATTTAAGGAACTCCTAAGAAAGTGTCCACATCAAGCTCTGCCCGATTGGTTAATCATTCAAACATTTTATAATGGGTTAGCAGGATCCCTTAGGTCTATAATTGATGCTACTGCTGGTGGTTCATTAATGTCAAAATCATTTGATGAAGTGTATGCATTAATTGAAAAAATGGCTACAAATGAATTTGAATGGCCCTCTGCAAGGGTAAATCATAAAAATGTAGCTTGTGTTCATGATACAGATGTGATTACAACTCTTGCATCTCAGGTTGCCGCAATATCAAGGAAGTTGGACCAATTTGGAATGAACCAACCTCAATTTACTTCTGTAAGTGAGGAAAGTTCATTAGGGCGTATAATTAATTCTAACTTATCATATGACGCTTAAAATACAATAAACAACCCATAATCTAACTTTTACAACCCGTGTTGGGAGAATCATCCTAAATTTAACTGGAATCGTACTACTGATGGTGGAAAAAAAAATGGGAAAATAATAATGTGAATCCTAATGGAAGTTGGAATAATCAGGGGAACATAAACTCTAGACCTTCATATTCACAGAACTCTAACAATGATTAACAATTTGAGGATAAGAAGATGTCTATGGAAGAAGTGGTATTCCAAATGGGAAACCAGTTGCAAAGTCAAAATACTGCGATTAAAATTATAGAGAATCAACTGGGACAAATTGCTAATTCACTTAGCAATGGACCCCAAGGAACACTTCCTAGCAACATTGAGATCAATCCTAAAGAGAACACTAATGAACAAGTAGAAGCTGTCCAATTAAAAAGTGGAAGAGAGATATAGGATGTAGTTAGAAAAGAGAAAGATGTTATGAGAGAAACAAAGGAAACTAAAAGACATGAAAAACATGTTTCTAAAAATTTGGAAAAAATAATTTCTCCAACTAAAATCAGTTTGGAAAGGCAACCACCTCCATTTTCTCGAAGACTTAGACAGCATGAGTTGGATAAATAAATTTTCAAAGTTCATGAAAGTACTTAAGAAGTTAACGATAAATATTCCTTTCACTGAAGCTTTGGAACATATGCCAAGTTATGCAAAGTTTATGAAGGAGATATTAAAAAAGAAAAGGAAATTTAGGGAAAATGAGACAGTTGCACTAAATGAGGAGTGCAGCGCTATACTTCAGAAAAATTTTCCTCGAAAATTTAATGATCCTTGTAGCTTTACAATTCCTTGTGCAATTGGAGAAAGATTATGTGGAAAAGTTTTATGTGATTTAAGAGTGAGCAATAATGTGATGCCTCTATCTATATTTAGAAAGTTAGTTTTAGTCAATATTTCTCCTACTACTGTAACCCTTATGTTAGATGATCGATCTATCATTTATCCAAAAGGAGTTATAGAAGACATGCTTCCTAAAGTGGATAAATTTATCTTTCCTTTGAACTTTATTGTATTTGATATGGAGGAAGATAAAGAAATTTTAATTATTTTAGGGATACCTTTCCTTGTTACTGGACAAGCTATGATATATGTGCAAAAAGGAGAGTTGATTATGAATATTAATAAACAGAAAGTCACTTTTGATGTATTAAAAACTATGAAATATCCAGCTGAGAGAAAAGATTATGATTGTTTTTGGATAGATGACATTGATTATCTAAGTAAAGACCATTTCCGAGAAAGTTTTAAGAGTAAGTTAACAGATGAGATTGAAATGGATTTTCGTAATGATTCAAAAATGTTATTTAAAGAAGACTGTATGTATGTTCAGGAGAGGTGTGAAATGATGGATGCTACCAATAATAGTAAACTTTTAATTCCATTTGTTGAAAAATCTCATGAACATAAGATGGATGTACCCCATACAATTTTAAAGCCTACCTATTTAGGGAATTCATCTACACAACCAGTCTTTATATCTTTAAATGTGACTCAATCAAAAAGAAAACATGAATTGAATGATGAACATGATAATTTATTAAACTAGGACATGAAAGAGAATTTGAGGATATATTTCAAAAGATCTTTGAGTTGAGAAAAAAGGATAAGGATACTAGAAGACCATTAGAAGAAATTCCTAAGGAATTAGAAAAACCTATTTCCTCAACTATGATAGATCCTCCATCATTTAATAATTATAAAGGGGAAGAATTGGAAGATAATTTGAAACAAAAGAGTAACATAGAAGATACTGATCCAGAATCTGAATTATCTAAAGAGAATCCGATCCAAAATTTGGGAGATATTGAAGTATCTTATAAAGATACATTTCTTATAAAATTTAAGGATGATATTAATATGTAAATTCAGAAAATCAATAGAAGAATATTGGATCTAGAAAAAAATATGAGGAACAATTATATAAATCAAACTGAAAAATGAAGAGCTGAATGAAAAATTAAAATTTGAGGATTTCATAGGAATCCCTGGATCTGGAAATGATTGGGCGATTGATCAAGGATTACTTAATTGGAATTTTGATCCAAGAGGAATCATTTATCGGGCCCGCGACGTTAAAACCAAGCATTTTATGGGAGGCAACCCATAGTTATCAGTGTGGTTTGATTTAGTATGATTGTGAGTCATGATTGTTTATGTGTTGTTTTTTGTTTGCTTTAGTGTGGATTAGATTATTGTTGTGAGGTTATGCCTTGGTCTTGACTAAATTTGTATATGACTTCTATTAGTAGTAGGCTGACGAGTCTGTTATAACATAGTTATCAACCGGAGCTGAGCATTACCTTGAAGCATGTAGAGTTTGGACTTGGTCCACTCCATGTCAACTCTATTACTTCCTTTATCTAACTTTGTTTTCACTAAGTAAGGTCATGAAATTGCTTAATGAACAACATATGAATGAACTAAACTATTTTTATTTACCAGATTATCATTATTAGTGTAGTTTCTTCTGTTAGAAATTGAAAGTAAGGAGGGAAAATGTGAGTAGAAAGGAGATCAAATTAACCTCAATTGATATTTTTTTTATGAATCTGCGAGTCTATGTATTTTAGTTTGTGTGTTTGTGTTTGTGTTTGTGTTACAACAATTAAGAGATTTGAATAACACTTAAATATATTTTCCTATGCCGATACATGTCTTGCTTATTTAACCTTTCTTCAGTTTAATTTTATTCTAGAATGTTTAGTTTGGATTTACTTTCTATTGCAAATTTTTATGTACTGATGAATATTTTTAGATGTTTTTGACAAACATTGGTTGTAGATAGAATTTCTGAACTATTTTTCTTCCTACTTATATTTTCTGTGCTGAATGCTATACATGTCCAAATTCAAGTTTGAAGGTAGGAAGAAAAATATATTTTAATGTTAATTTACTTCCTTTAAGTTTAATATTATAACAAGCATGTTTTAGGCTAGATTTACTTTTTTCTGCAATCATTCTATCCTAATTATGCATGTATATAAATTTGATAGGATGTTGTAGTAGTTAATAGATTTATCTTTTATTTTTCTCCCTCCTATATTTTATGAAATTAATTGCAAAATATTTTAAAAATCAAGTTTGGGGGGAATGAAAAACAGTTTTCAAAAACTTAAATTTTATTTGTCCTAAAAAATGTTATAAATAAATTTGATTTTTGACTGAAAATTAATTATGTGTATGAAGTTATATTAGGGAAATAAAATTTTGAATATAGAAATGAGTAAGAGAATTTAGTTAAAATTTATAGTAGTGATGAAAAGTTTAAAGTTAAATTTTTCTTAGTGAAGAAATGATAAATATTGTGTAACCATCTTTAGTAAGAAAAGTTGTATTTTTAAAAAAATAGAATGATTAGACTTTTGTTTGCAATATTTAAATTTCTTTTATTGAAAAATAATTTTCAAAACTGTTATAATATTTCTAAGTAAAAGATATATATCTACCTTAAGCTTTAGGAAAGGAAGGGTGGAATTCAAAATTATTAAAGGCCTATCCAGATATAGTAATCCTTGCCTAAAAAAAAAGAAAAGAAAAAGAAGAATAAGAAAGAAAATAAAAAGAAAAAGAAAAAGAAAAGAAAAGTATACTATGTGAAAAAGGAATGAGAAGCTTGAGGATTAAAGGGCCTAATCAAAAATTGGTTCCACACCTGAGCTTTTTAAAGTATAAGATTTGAGAAAATCTAAAGCGTAAAAATATAATATAGTTAGTATAATTATTTTTAATTAAGGTTTTTAAGTAAAGAAAATAAAATGCCCAACCCCTATATTTTGAAAATTTTACAATCATTTCTGAATTAGATAGCAACACATATTTTCATACTCTTTCATCTAAGATATTTCTAAACTTCAAATTGGTCTCATTTACTATAATTTTTTTTCTAAATTAGACTACTACTTTTCCAGAACAAAATTTTAGAAACTCCTAAAAACACTCATACACATGATTTGCTTATGTGGTTTTATATGATTATAGTGTTACTTGAGGACAAGTAATGTTTAAGTTTGGAAGAATTTGATCCACTTTAAAAATTACCTATTTTTAGTGTAGATTTCATGCTAACTTTATGCACATTTTTAAAGATATTACACTTTAAAGGAAGGTATTTTGCATATTTTTTTCTTCAAGTATAAAAATATGATTTTAGAGAAAATCAAGAAAAAACTATGCAATTTTGAGCCAAAATAAGCAAGGAAGAAACTTCTAACTTAGCACATATTGATATGTCTTTATATGCTTAATATCTTTTATATTTCTCACATGTTTTTGAATGAAATTATACTTTTTAGAAAGGTTGTCTTTATGTCTATCTTGTAGGTGAAGATGTTAGGAACGCAACACAACTGAAATGGGTCAAAACGGATTTGAAACGGAGCAAAATAGTAGAGCTGCGCACAGGGCGGCGCCTAGGCGCAAAACCCGGCACCCAGGCACTAGTGACGACAAAAAAATGGTGCCTCGGTGCTAGAATCAAGGACTAGGCGCCAGAATCATCCAAAAACGGTTATTGGACGGATTTTTGACAACTTTGGGAGTTATTTTGACGGTGTTAAGTAGTTTCTAGACCTTCTAGAAGACTGAAAGTTACTCATAATATATAGGACATGTGATACAATGTATCTGGACACATTGGAACGGTTTTAATCGCGAAGAGGTGCTACCCAAAGTGAAGGGGTGCGAAGACTTGGTCAGAGGAGTCTTGCGCCTAGGCGCCAGAGTCGGTTTCTAGAAGATTCATTGAATGTGGACTACTTTTGAAGAGGTGCCTTAAGCAACCCTTGGCCATTTTCAGAGCTCTATAAATAGGAGATATTTCTACAGGAAAAAGTGCCTCTCCCTCTTGTCTTTCTCTCTCTCCCCCTTCTCTTTCATCCCCCTTAGTCATTTTAGTCATTTTAGAGTCATGAAGATGTAGATTTCTACATCTTATGGAGAGATTGGTGAGGGATTTTGAGATATTTATGTATGGAATGTACGAGTGGCGTATGGATCGGTGGGAGATTTTGGTGGAGAGATCTTCTTCTTTCCTTCAGAGGTAAAAAGCTAAGTATTGTATTTTTCATTCTCTTGTAATTATTGTAAAAACTTTCTAGTGGATTTTCTTTGTATTAAATCGAGTTTTCTGTCGTGATTTATCCATGCTTTGTAAGTGACTTTCTTTACTCTTTCTTTTATTATGAAGTAGTGGCATGTGTAGGAAAATTATATTTATGATAGAATTATCTTTTAAATGCTTCTAGGTGACAGATAGTTGCATAAATATAATAGAATACTAATGAAATAAGTTCCTTATTGGTACTTAATTTATTATATAGTTCTATCTATTCTTTTACTTCTTATGTCATTATTTTATTTACTTTTAATTTGTTATGAAATAGATGTATGTTTAAGAATTAAGATTTGCTTAGATATTTTAAATTATGGTGATGATATTCATATCGGTTCTTCATTTACTTTACAAATTGATCACTTGTATTGTTAAAACCTATTGAAGAATTCTGAGACCTATCCGGAGATGATTTTTTAACTACTAGATATCACATGAATCCTTGGGTAATCGAAGGGTATATGCGGGTTATTCATGGTGATGTGCATATAAATAGAGAGATATTGCTTATTGGGTGCACAATTGATTAGGTTTTAGAGTGACAGACTAAATTCTAATAATTTGGTCTATAGAAAGGGAACGGGTCACTAGTAGGGAAGACCATAGCCACCCTTGGACATCTAGTAGTGTGAGCCTAGTTTAACCCATTCTACTAATTAAACATCCTGAACTAATCTATAGATTAGCCAATGTTCTCTACACCTGGACCAAAGGGTAAAGAATAGGATTGCTTCTATTTAGCACTATTACATAAAATTCTAAGCATTTCTTTCCTACACTTTATCTATGTAATTACCAGAGAAAGGTAGTCTTTAACATCTCAAAATTCTCCGAACCCATTTATCCATAAGTTATCTTTTTATTTAATAACTTTATTTAGGATTAGTTATTTAAAAAAAAAACCATTTTAATCAAAATTCCAAATTTAGGCCTTATAGAAATAGACTGCAATTAGCCTAAAGGATTGCTTACCTCTCTTCTCTGTGGGATCGATACTGGGGTTATAAAAGAAAACCTATATTACTTGAAACGATACGTAAACTTGCGTAGTACCCCTAGTGTGTAAAATATTTCCTAAAATTTTACAACATTTTAATTTTATACACTAGCCACTATTTATAAATTGGGTCAAGTTTTTTGCCATCTTTTGGAAATTAAAATTACTGCGTTATTGCGGGTCGGGTCAAGTGGTCATTGGTTTAAAATTGACCATTTTGACTAGGTTTGATCAAATTAGGTTTATGGTAGACCAGATGGTCAATGTGGTTGTCATTGGGTTCAAAATTGACCAATTTGAACAACATTCACAAATTTAGGTAGATAGTCAATGTGGTGGTCATTGGGTCCAAAATTGACCATTTTGACCATGTTTAACTAAATTAGTTTTATGGTTGACTAGATGGTGAATGTGGTGGTCATTGGGTTCAAAATTGTCCATTTTTTTTTATGTTTGAAAAATTTAGGTCTATGGTTAACTAGATGGTCAACGTAGTGACTTTTTTGTCAAGGGTTGATCAAATGGTCCACGTGATGACCATTGAGTCAAGAGTTAATTAGATCAGTGTTTGTTATTGTTGATCTGATCATTTTAGGTTGACATCATGGTTTGACTCCAAAAAGGGTGTATTGGGGTCAATCCAATTTTACTGTATTAGGGAACCCAAGATTAATTCAAAGGGGTCAATATTGGTAGACTTACTTTAGGGATGAATTCAATGATCATGGTGATCATTAAACTTTTGAAGAAATGACTGGGGATCTTGAACTATTTTAGATGGCTCTAGACATGTCGTGTCTTCTTTGTTAATTTTGGGTGCTCATAAAAGTGAGTTCAACATCAATTTTCATTGCACTAATGGAATTTATAAGTTGGTAATGACACTCCCATTTACATATATGTAAAAAAGAGTTTTTAAGGTAAATACTTCCTCAAGTCATCCTTTCTCCACGTACAAGGGAGTTCCTTTCTGGCATTTATTTACCCTGTAAGCTCCTAGAAAGACTTGTCGGCTAATAATGTATGACATGCTCCATTGACATTTTTTTGGACCAAGTCTCCTGTGGTGAAATTCTTTGTTTGAACATGTCTGTTGAAGTAACAAGCAGTTCATCTTTTCTCAACTTCCTGCCAGAGAGCGAAGTCAGTTTGCCTTTCTTTTGCAAAATTAAGGGCTAACATAGCACCCTCGATGTTTGTTTCCTACCATTTGATTAGATTTTCTTATGTAAATGATGAGGCTATGATAACCCTTTGGCTATGGTGGTCGTACTCGACTAATAAATGGTGGGCGCAAAAAACATTGCAAAGTGGGTGACCACTTCACATAAGTATACGTGTCTAAGTAGTAAGCGGTTACAGGATTATCGCATGCCTTCCCCATGAGAAAGTTTGCTAAGAGGAAAAATTGAAAAAAAAAGGCTACAATTTACTAACTTTTCCAACCAAGTTCGGCATGATTCAATAAACAATATAAAGAAGTCTTAAGTTTACGAGAGTCTACAAAAATTAAAACACAAGGAGTGTGTGTCGGTTGTTAAATTGAAAATTATCGGTGGCTGGAATGGGAATCTCGGTTCCCACTTTAAAATATATTTAATTTAATATATATTTTTAAAAAGTAATATTTTAACTTTGAGAATACGAGACTGAACTGATCACATATATTTGATAGTTTAACTAAACGATCACTACATTGCAAGTTATGCATCTACTCCGAAGAATAGATACATTGCTTGATAATGAGGCTCTATTAAATAGATTATGGAAATTATGACATCTATTTTGATCTGCGAAAACCTTTTATATTTACTGATAAGTTCCCCTATCTAATATAAAATATTAGATTGGGTTTATATTAAGTTGGGTTTTTAAATTTTCATATAAGGGAAAGCCCCTTAGTTATTTACTTCTTAAGCAACCAAAGTCACCTAAGAAGACTCTTGATTTAGATTATAAGATATTGTCTTCATGAATTTCAAAGTTTAGGGTTTTTAAGGTAGGACAAAGAAAATTCAAAAGAGAAAAGATCAAGTTGGAGCAATTATTATGGAATCTAAAGAAGGAAAGGTAGGGGATGTCACGGATCATGAGGAGAACCTCGGTGACTTCTCAAACTATCCTATAGTTTGGCTTCAGTTTCGAAAAGAGATCATTTAATATTTTATTCTGCCAGTTTTATTTTGTAGGGCTTTGTATGAAATCCATCGTTAGCCTGGAAGATAGGAGGAATTACGTCGTATTGAACAAGAACCTCAGAATCCTAAGACTCGTTAGGGCTTATATTGCACGGTATACAAAATCCTAAAAGATAAGTTGAGGATTTATGTCGCACTAGGCAAACAACATCAAAGTCATATGGCTTGTTATTTAGTTCTAAAGATTGGTTTGTTGTTGTAGAATTGTTTTCTCTCTTGAAGATGTTCTTCTGTATGCCTTCATCGTGTTGCCCATGATGTTTGCTCCAAGCTCCTTTCTCTAATTGTAGTAGCTCCATAGTTTCAAGGTTCAGAGTTTATAGTTTTGTAGTGTGTATGTCAAGTTTTGTAATTGTTTTTGTTTTGGTTTCATTTTTTTTTTGTTTTAGTTTTGTTTTGTTTTTTACACGCAGAGTGAATAAATTACGAGTAATTTAAAAAGTGCTGAAAGTAAAATGTAGTAAAGTAAAATGCTATAATAAACTGTAAAAGCGTACCTAGGCTTTTGCTACTATTGCATGATTAGTACAATAAGACATATAATAAGTTGCAGGAATTTAAATAAATTGTAGAGAAAAGTAAAGACAATAAGTAAAAGGAAGGATACCCTGTACAAAAGTTGAAAAAGTGAGTTGTAGAAATCAAGAACAAAATCTCATAGTCACATATGGATGATCATAATTAGATATAAAATATCGGTAAAGGTGGGGGCTTACAGCAAGACTGTGTGCTTCCCAATCTTGCGCAAGGGCTTCTTACCTGACAACCTACAGAAGCCAGTCCTAATCCCGATCGAAGTGACTAACCATGGAACTTTATAAATTTTCATCAAAATTTTTTAATTTTGTTTGAAATTTTTCATGCAGAGTTTGTTTTAACATGAAAAAGAAATTCTCTTTTTAACTTTGTTAAGTAGTGTAATCAACATGTTAGTCACTCAAATCAAGCTAGGACTACTAACAACCTAAGAGAGTTGGGGGGTAACAATCCCACCAAGAGTCGGTGAATAGTATCATTGATCCTTTCCTTTTCCTTATTGAAGGTCCTTGAGGTAGGAGACACAATTCTAAAATTCCCACATCATATTGTATCCCTCATTTTAGCATACATTAGCATTATCGTCATTGCCCTAGCCACTTAGACCTCCGACTTATACCAGTCCGATGATCCATACGTGGTCAAACAAATATCCTAGTTGCCCACAAAGACTTAAATACTTTAAAGAAGACTTAAGACCTTGATCATTGGTTTTCAAATGTATGATAAGTAGTTTAGCCAATTTTTTTTATTTAGGTGAATTAATGGGTCCCTACGCATAACTTGGTGCATCCCTAAAGATTTTAAGGATGATTTTATTCATCAAAGCATAATAGGTCCAATTGTCCTTCAAAACACATAAAAGATCATAAAATTGCTCAGGGAAAAAATCCTAAACATTTTTTAAAATCCTTTGAATCATTTCGAGTTTTTCTGAACTTATTATGTTGATAAATCACTCATCTGAGTTTAGTGTTTAAGTTATGCTCAATGTTATATCTCAATTAATCCATGAGAGAGGAGATAAGAAAGCTTGAGCTTGTAGTATTTGAGGGAGATTAGTTATGTTTTATCCTCGAACTAACCCTTAAGTATTCTGATCAAACTTAGCTCACTACACAACTCAAAATGACATTAGGGGCAAAAGTGTAATTTAGGAAAAGTCATATTAAGAATAATTAATTCATATTAAAAGGTCATCCTTTAACTAAACCATTGGTTTGGGACTTTGGGTTGGTGAATTATATTATCTTCCTGATTCATGCCCCAAACATTTAAATCATCCAAATTGATTTATTCTTCTAAGACTTAACAACTAGGTAATTGCAATTATACACTTCTTTTCAAAAGTGGAAGTTAATTGTTTTCTACCTCTTACCCTCATGTTTCAATCACCCTAAGATATTGTTTATGATCAAAATATTATCCCATAATTTTTTAACCTATCCTAAATTTTAGTTAGGGGTGAGAAGGTGGAAATTATAATTTTTCCCCTAGGGTTCCTATCTTCATAAATCTTTCAAATTAATTCATATAGGCTTGAAAATTTGCTTACCTATCTCTTATGGGTTAATTGAAATACTAGAGAAGGAATTATAATTTTTTTATCTTTATTTCAATTTATATAATTATTTTAATCCAAAAAAGAATTTTGATGGTTAATTCATTTAATAAGTTAAAGTAAAGTTTCCATACTTAGGAAAATTATTGAAGGTTCATCTAGCTGAGAGGACCTCTAGGAATAATTTTTATAATTTTTTTAATTATATTTTAATTTTTATATTTATTTATTTATTTATTTATTTTAGGTATTAATTAAATAGAAAATATAAACTATCTTAATAAATTATTTTTATGTTTTTATTAAATCTTCCTTAGACCAAATAACTCACAGAAACAAACTTTTAATTTTTCTAATTTTTTATTTTATTTACTATAATTGTTTTAATGAAAAAAATTAAGAAAAGTACATTTTTAGCATTTAAAAATGCATTATTAAATTAGAAAATTTAGGAAAAATATTTTAAAGGGTCCCAAATGACCAGTGGACAATTTGTGATATTTTGATGTATTTTATATTTTTGTGTTTTTATTATTTTTAATTATTTTAAAAAAATAGAAAATAACTTAAAAATAAACTATTTACATTAACCTCAATTTTATTTTTTATAGGCTCCTCTGGTCTTAAGAAACACTCCAAACCAATTTTTATAATTTTTTTATTTTTATTTAATTTATGTAATTATTTTAAACAAAAATTCCTATTTACTTAGAAAATTAAAATTTGCATCAAAAACAATTTTAATGACCTTAGAATTTTTACAGGAACCTCATGAAAGGTACGCTTTCATTTGGCCCAATTTGGTGATTATTTAAATTATTTTGTATTTTTCCAATTTTTGGTATTTTTCTTATCTTTTAAATAGAAAAATATTTTTTGAATCTTTCAAATTGCATTTTTATTTTTCGTAAGTTTCTCTGACTACATTGAACTTATCAATTCCATTTTTATAATTTTCTGATTTATATCGTATTTATTATAATTGTTTTAAGTGAAAAATAATGATTTACCATGAAAATTAGAGCTTACCATGTTAGAGATGCTCTCTAATTTGGGAAAAATCAGCCAAAATATGAGGGAATAAACCCTCAAATGTTCATTTTTTTTCTGATTATTGTTTAATTATATATAATTAAAGTAAGGTTATGAATATTTAAACAAATAAAAATAAAATACAAAAAAGAAAATTTTAGTATTTAGTCCATAATTTTCTTCTTTGTTTGCTGAGCATTATAGTATTTTTATTTTATTTTTAGGATTTTTCTAAACCAAGTTATGATTTTTTAAAGTTTATGTAATTAAATAATAAAAAATATCCATTTTCATACTTATGCCATTCGACGCCGCCTTCTGAGTTAGTTGACATGCGTCTCCGTGTTAACACTCTATCCTTCCATCCGATGCAATCTGAGCCGTATGTCCGATACACGCGCGATCGGATGGCTTTGGGTCTTCATCCCCAACTGGTGTAACCCGTGAGCCACTCTTTTTCTAACCCTAATTTCTCACTCAATTCTCAAACAAATCATATGTGGTTTGTTCCTACACCTTCATTTACTCAAAACAAACCAATCTATATGGTTAATTAAGTATGAAATGCAAGTTCACTTCATAAAGACCCAAACTGAGCTTGGATTTGGTTGTTTTGATCCATACCTTTGTCTGAGAAGTGAGGCCTCAATAAGATGCTTACAAAAGCTTCAATGAAGTCCAACGAAGGTGCCTGAAGTGTCAATTTCCAATGGGAAAGGGTTTGAGTAGGAGTTCCTCCAACAGGTGGTGGCCTTGGTGGAAGTCTGGTGCAGACGCTTCAATTGATGGGGATTTCAGTGGGAAGCTTCATCTCTTGCTCTGGTTTGACAAATTTAATGTTTTTCAAAATCAACTTAAACACATTAATAAAAGGTAAATAACAATTAAACAATCAAATCCAAGTGCTAAAAACCGAACTAGCCACATTTGTAACTTTAATAAAAATTTCAAATATACCCTTTTCATTATTACACTCAATTTATGAAATAATTAAAATTAAAAACCTTAACCAACTAATTAAAATCACCTATCAAAATAACACAAAACATGATAAGTAACTTTCACCTTGAGAAAAATGGTTTAATTTAAAAAAAAATATAATTTTACAAATATAATTGTATAAATTAATATTCCCTAATCTTCCCAAAAAAACTCCAAATTGAATGAAATTGTCTCCATTAAATCAATTAAACAGAGAAGAATATTGATATTTAAAAATATTTACCATTAATAATTTTCAATAATAATTACATAATTAAGTTACGAAATAGAAGTAATAATTCATAAAATTTTCAAATGAACTCAATATGCTTTAAAACTATAGAGGTTGTTTAGAAACTAATTTTGAACACCTCTATAAAATTTTAAGAATGTTGGAGGACTTTTGAACTTGTTAGAAATTTCAAAATAAAAGGCACTCTTATTAATAATAAAATAATATGATTAAATTAAGTGTCTACTAAAAATCAAATAAAAATATAATACTTTTAAAAAATCAAATAATAATAAAATAAAATAAGTTTTAACAAAACCCTTAAAATCTGAAAGACATTAAAACATAAAGTGAACCCTAATGAACAACAATAAAATTTACAACTTTAACAATAATCCACACTGAATCTATAAAGATCACTAGGATAACACAACTTACTGTTGCTAATAAGAATATGTTTATCAGATTGGGTGAACTAACTTTTCTTATGAAATAAATTAGGGATCACGATGACAAAAAATGATGGAAACATGAGATCTTAACTGGGTCTACTTATAATTCTCTGCTCCCTTATTTCATAATTTATCTTTTAGATGTCGTAAGGCTTTAACTCTTGTATTAGGATTAGATCGGCCGAGGTCATCCTGTTATGGTTGTGTTTTGAATTTTTCTTATTTTATCGTTAGACATTTGTTTAAAATGGTGAATTAGTTTTATTCTTTTTAAATGTTGTACTATTGTTCCATGTTAGTCTTGATTGTTGTTGTTTGCTCTACATGTTTCTAGGTTGTCAGAGTAAGTTTATGATGTACTAATTTTATTCTATAAGGTTGCTATAGTAAACATAGTCTGTCATTATAAAGTAGATTTCCTTTCTTGCTACTTTTCTTTTCTATAGCTAGGGTCTGTCATCGTTGGTCAGTTGTTACCATCCAAACCATCCAAGGGAAAGTTAACACAAAGCAAAGGATGAAACTCAACTAAAATAACAACAATTTTTGGATGATATTCATAGGTTCAGGGTTGGCAACCTATTTATTGTATTTGTTGTTTTGTTTTGCTCAATAGGTCTGACCACGTTTTGGGTCAGTATTTTGTTTGTTCCCTTTGCTTGGACTAATAATAGACAAACTAAGGACTAACTTTTCTACCCAAACTAAAACAAATTTAATTTAAAATTATCAAAATTAATGAAACCCATAACCAAAACTACAAATAAATAAATCATTACATTAACTCCTTAGAAACATCACGCATTTAAAATAACAACATTGACATTAATTAAAAATTAGTAAAATCTTTTTTGCAATTTTTAAATAGCTATAAAAAGTGCACTTTAGCCATAAGCATTTATATTACATCTATTCCTTATCTTAATGTCCTCAGTCATTGCATGGAAATGGACGACTTGTACTTATAGAATCATTGCTTTATAAAGTGAGTTCTCAACTTTGCATATAATTTAGCCTTACGAATGAATCTATTAAATATTAATATATCATTAAAGACTTGCATACCTATACACGACCAGTTTTATTCACTCAGCACTGAGCGCTAACAAAAAAAGAAATGAAAAATTAGAGCATGGTGAGTTTTAAAAATTAAAATTTTGAGTTATTAATTATTGTCCTGTTAGTATTAGTAAATTATACATATCATTCATAGGTAGATAGCTATATTTTATAATCGAGTTATAAGACATATATTACCAAATAAATAACAACATATCTTGTCTTGCATTCATTGAGACTATCAATGCACAGTTTTGCTGCAATTAGATAGTTTAGATTGTAACCCTTCCATACGTGGTTATAAGTCCTTTACATTTTGTTTCTTGTGCTTTCTCTTCTTTTAAATAAGGTTTTTAATTTTTATTTTAGTAAACCACACTTCAATTTTTAGGGTTCTAAGTTTATTTGTACAGTTATGATATAAATCCTCATCTTCTAGGCTTTCTCATGATCATATATCATTCAATCTATGTCCTAAATTTATAGTGAAATATTAACTAAAATAGTGAATAAATTTCCTTCAAAATTACTAAAGCTAAACAATAGCATAGTTGGGATGTCCCAAGTAGCTTCGACATCTCCTATTACTTTTCCTGTGGGTTCCAAAAATAAAATGTTTCACTTATGAGTGTCGACCGCCATATTATAATTTTCTGGTCGTTAGAATGGAAATATTTTTACCCTCTTTAAAATATATATTTTAATATATATATATATATATATATATATATATATATATATATATATATATATATATATATATATATTCAATGGGGACATCCTATGCTCCCCTCATTTCAGAATTGAGCACAACTCTTCCCCTGAAGTCAGTACCTAACCTGCTGCTGCTGCCACATCTTTTCTCATATGAGCAGATTTCTTGTTCTGTATGGTGGTACTTACCTTCTGTGTCTTGCTTACCCTTTGTACTGGCATCTTATAAGCCTCCTGTTATGTTTTCTTTTTGGCCTTTTGGGGGACTATCTACCCAAAGGCTTCCATGTAATCTGCTTTTTTGTTTCAACATGCGGGAAGCCCGAGTAGCTTCTTCTTTTTAATATATATATATATATATTTATATATATATATATATATATATATATATATATATATATACATATGTATATATATATATACATATATATATATCTGTGTGTGTGTGTGTGTGTGTGTGTGTGTGTATTTGGAAAAGAATATTTATTTTGAAAATACGAGACCGAACTGATCCCTTATATTTAAAAGTTTAAATAAAAAATCACTACATCGCAAACCATGCATCTATCCCAAAGAATAGACTCATTGCTTGATGATGAGACTCGATTAAATAAACGCAAAAGTTATGACGTCCATTTTAGTCTGTGAAAGCTTTATGCTAACCGACAGTTTCCCCTACTTAATATTAAAGATTAAGTAGGGTTTATGTTAAGTTGGGTTCTTAAATTTTCCTATAATAACAAGCCCCTATATTTAATTACTTCTTAGAAAACCAAAAACACATAAGAAATCTCTCAATTTAGATCATAAGTATTATCTTCATGAATTCTAATGTTTAGGGTTCTCAAGGTACGACATAGGAAATTCAAGTGGAAAGGATCAAATTGGAATAGTTATTTTGGAATCCAAAGGAAGAAATTGTTGATGTCACAAATTCTAAAGAAAGCTTCGTGATTTGCCAAACTAACTTGTGGTTCGGCTTCAATTTCAAAGAGCTATTATTTGATGTTTCATCCTGCTAATTTTATTCTTTAGGGCTTACACTTGCATGATACCGATCACACAAATAGCTTGGAAGTTTGGAGGATTTACGTCGAATCAGACAACGCCCTCAAAATCTTAAGATGAGTTAGGACATATGCTATTCAGCATGGTTGTGCAAGAGCTTAAAGATAAGTTGAGGATTTATGGCGCACTAGGCGGCCAACCTCAAAGTACTATAGCTTGATATTTAATTCTAAGGAAAGATTTAATTTTGTAAACGTACTTGCTATCTTAAAGATGTCCTCATGCATGTCCTCTTTGTGCTTCCGATGATGTTTTCTCCAAGATCCTTGTGAAGTAGCAATCCTAAAGTTTATTTTTCTACTGGTTTTACCAGGTTTGTTCGATTGTTTTTGTTTTGTTGATGTTGGTGTATTTTATTTGGGGGAATTTTAATTTAGTTAGAGCAAAACCTGTTAGGATCCCATGGTTCCCTTATTCTGAAACCACTATTTTCTTTTGATTTTACTTAGCCTAAATGAGTTATTAGGCTCACTTAGACCGGAGAATCCCCGTTATCAACCATACGCTGCCTCATCCGAGACATCCTCGTAAATCAAGATCAATGTATTATAAGCATTCACTAGGTTTAAAAGTGTATTTAATTTTTGTGAACACCTTTTTATTCCATTTATTTTGTTCTACATGCATGCATAGTAAAGTAAATTGCACACGTAAAAAAGGTGTTGACTAACAAAAGCGCAATAGAGTAAAATGTTGTAAATAAACTCTAAAAGCATACTTGGGCTTCTGTTACCGCTGCATGGTTATTGCAACAAAGCATAGTATAATTTGTAGGAGATTTAAATAAATTGCAGGAAAATGATCAATCGTAAGCAAAAAAAAATCTAGTATAAGAAAATTAGAAAAGTACAACGCAAGAAACATGGGCGAGAAAACTCATAGTCACACATGGAAGACTAAGAATAAGTATAAGACATTAGTAAATATGGGGGCTCACAGCTGGACTGTGTGCTTCTTTCTATTGGGTAAGAGCTACCAACCCGAAACCTACAAAGGGTAGTCCTAACCTTGATCTAAGTGACTAAGCATTAACCATTATAAATTTTCACCAATATTCTTTACTTTTCAAGAGAAATTTGTTGTTTAAAATTTAATGTAGAGTTGGTTTTATCAAGCAAAAGAAATCTTTTTTTTAGTTTTGTAAAGTAGTAAAGTTCACATGTTAGTCACTCTAATAGAGCTAGAACTGCTAACAACCTAAAAATGTCAGGGGAAAAAATCCTACCAAGAGTCAGGGAATAGTATCATCGACCATTTCCTCTCATTTATTAAAGGTCCTTGAGGTAGGAGATAAAATTATAAAATTCCCACATCGTATCGTATCCCTCGTTTTAGCACACATTACCATTATCATCATTGCCCTAGCCACTTAGACCTCAGACTTATACCAGTCTGATGATCCATATGTGGCAAAAACAAATGTTCCCAATGTCTCACAAGGACTTAAATACCTTAGAGAAGACTCAAGTACTTGAGCATTGGGTTATATATGTAGGATAAGTAGTTTAGGGCATTTTTATTGATTTAGGTTAATGAACGGGTCTCAGGGCATAAATAGGTGAATCCTTAAAGATTCTAAGGATGATTTTCTTCTTCAAAGCATAATAAGTTCAATTGTCCTTCACAACATCCAAAAGATCATAAAAGTACTCGGGGCATAACCCTAAATAACTTATAAAATCCTTTGAATTGTTTTGAGTTCCTATGAACATATTATGTTGATAAATCATTCATTCTCAATTAAGACAAGGTTTAATTGTTGTAATATTTAAATCTGTGCTAAATGAACCTTAATGTTCCAATTATCCTACAAGCAGGTTAACTATGCATTCACTTGAAATTTTATTTGAGGATTATGTGGGTTAAAACCCTTAGAGGCAATTTGAATTATTAGTAACTTTTGCTCCTTCAATTAAAGTTTGGCTTGTAGTGTTTTAAGGGTATTTAGAATTAGTTATGTTTCATTTTCTAAATCTCATTAAACAAGTTAGGTTAAACTTTACTCACTACTAAGCCCTTAAGATTTCATGTGTAGATTTATAATTATTAGAGATATTGAACTAAATTGGTTTAATTCTTATCAAAAGATTGTACTTTATTATTTGATCACCAATTAGGGGCTTCAAATTAGTGGAATATTATCTTTCTAACATAAGCCTTTTATTCTAGGATCATCCAATTAGAGCACAATAATTTAAGAAATAACAATTTTACTTTTGTTGTAAACAACAACAGATTGATTTTTACCACTTAAACCCTTTGTGTTTCAATCAACCAAATTTTTTAATTAAGATCAATATTGCCCATTTACCCTTTAATTTCTCCTAAATATTAATTAGTGCTTAAAATTCCATAATTACCATTTGCCTCTAATGGCTTTCCACTTCATAATCCCTCAAATTTAACTCAAATGACTTTAAAATTTCCTAGTTACCAACTCATGGGTTAATCAGAACATTAAATGAGAAATCATGTATTTTCTTATTTTTATTTACTTTTAATAATTATTTTATGTTAAAAATAAAATTTTTTGAATTCAATTAAAATAACTAAGTAAAATAAACCTTTTATACTTAAGAAAATTATTGGAAGCTCAATTAGGTTAGAAGACCACTAGGAATAATTTTATTAATTTCCTCTTTAATTATATGTTAATTTTTATAATTATTAAATGGTCATTTTATGAACAAATAAATAGAAAAAAGTATTTTTATTATTAAAAAGTAGTTTTATTTTTTTCATAAATCTCTCTGACCTCAAAAAGCTTAGAGAAAATTATATTTTATTTTTCTCATTTTCATTTTATTTTTCTCATTTTCATTTTATTTTTAATAATTTCTAATGTATATATATATATATATATATATATATATATATATATATATATATATATATATATATATCTATACTAAAAAAAGGCTCCTTCCATTCATTCATTCAAAAACATACACTTGTAAGTTAAAGGAATCCTAACGCATGCACCTAGGATTCCCCACCAAACCCAAAAGGCAAAAAAAAAAATACCAGTATGACTAGAAAGAACAAAACCCCAGGAAACCCAGCCCTTACGCTTTAGCAATTCTGAAGTAAGGAGCCATATATGCATCAGCTTCAATCAATAAGGATAGTTGGGGGGGAGGAAAAGAAGAGACCACAATATCCATTGAGCAGAGCCCTCTTTTAGCAATCCAGTTGGCAGGTCGGTTCCGTTCTCTGTAGATAAAAGAGAACTGGATAGCAGCTTGTGAAGTTAAAGAGTGTATTCTTTTAATCCACAGGGAGTGATGCCAAGGGGGATGAAGGTCCCTCCTCAAATGATTAAGCAAAATTAGTGAGTCCCCCTCCACCACAAGGTAATACCTGTTGTTGAAAACAACTTATTGAATGGCCCAATAGACAACCATGAGCTCAGTTTCAAAAGGATCACTTGTAACAACAGGGGCCTGGAAAAATCAAAGGCATTTGCCATTGGCATGCCTGTAGAGTCCACCAATCCCAGCCGCCCCATCAGTGTTAACCTTAATATAAGGATGGTGGGGAGTGTTCCACCAGATATGAATTATCTTAACCTAAGGGGGAATGCTGCTAGGGGAAACAGTAAGAATGTTATGGAACTTCTTGTGTTTAATAAGTTTGGAGATGTAAGAATGGAAGTTCCCCACCACAATCTGCACACAAGGAGACTTGGAATCAAACTTGCTTCTATTCTTATTCATCCAGAAGAACCAGGAAATAATAAATGGAATGGTTCCCAACTGTTTCTGATGCCAGGACTGCCAGCAGGTGGCTAGATCAAGCCAATCCAGTTGCATGGTGTCCATGTTAAGGAAAGTAATAATTCCATTCCAGAAATTTTGAGAAAAATGGCATCTAAAGAAAAGGTGAGGAATTGATTCAGCTTCAGTTCCACAAAGATAACATTTTGATGGTCCCCTCAATCCCTTAAGTTTCAGGATGTCATCACTTGGGATACAACACTTTAGTATCCTCCAATTCAGAAAAGACATGGATGGAGAGAGGAATGAGTTCCAAATTTTATTACCCCAATCCACTTTGGTCCAGGAGTGAATGGCATTATAAATTTGCTTAGTTAGGCTGTGGTGCAACCCATTGTGCCAGTTGATGGTATTAGGAATATTTCTGTTAAATGGGATCTTAGAAACATGCTTCGTAGAACTCTCCTGTAGGATAAGCCTAAGAGCATCCATGGACCATTCTTCCCTATGCCAGCAATCAGCCACAGGGAATTGAACTTTTTCAGTATTAGGAATAGGGATGAGCATATCAGCTGGACACCATTGGTCCTGCCAGAAAAAAATTTCCCCTTTCCCAAGCTCCCATTTAAATAAGTTATTGGTAAGGTGCCTGCATTTCAGCATCTTCTTCCAGACTCTGGAAGATCCCAGCTTGTCTTGAACAGTAGTAGGGTGAGAATTTTTACAGTACTTCCCCAACATAAATTTGGCCCAAAGAGAATTCTGCTGCCTAAACTTAAACCAGAGTTTGCAGAAATTGACTTGCTGTAGTTGATGTATACCTTTGAAGCCCACACCTCCAGCCTCAAAAGGTTTAGCTAGCTTCTGCCAACTAGCCCACTGCAATTGCTTTCTATTTCCCGACCATCGAAATCTGTTAAGAATCCTCTCCATCTGAATTCTGGTACTTTTTTTCATACAGGTCATTTGAAGTACATAGGAAGGGGATCTAGTGAGAATGCTATGCAGTAGAGTAATTATCCCTCCAATGGATAGAAAGGAATGAGCCCATTTAGCCAGTTGGGTTTGAAGCTTTTGAATGATGCTATCGAACTGGATTTGCTTTTGCCTACTTTTAATGATAAAGACCCCCAAAAAGTTTAGAGGAAGCTTAGCTTTGGAGAAACTAGTATGGTTCTGAATCCAGTGGGAGATGGATGGAGGACAATTCTCAGGGAAGATAAGAGTGCATTTTTTAGGATTGCAAGAAAGCCTAGAAACCAATTGAAATATTTCCAAGCATTTGGTGACTTTCTTCACAACATTTTTACTTGCTCTGGAAAAAAGAATAATGTCATCAGCATAAATTAAGTGAGAGATAGGGATGTTGGACCTGTGGTGGTATCTTGCATAGTGGAGGGAGGATATCTGGGAATCTAGCAATATGGATAAGAAGTACATAGCAATAATAAAATTGTGGGAGATAAGGGGCCCCCTTGTTTAAGGCCCCTAGTGGCAGTAAAACTCCCCCCAGCATCTTCCATTGATCATGATAGAATGCTGGTTTAACTGAGCCATCTCTTAATTAACCTGCAGAAATCCAGATGGAAGCCTCTATCTTGGAGAATTTCAAAAATGAAATTCCAATCTAAGGTGTCATAAGTCTTTTTAATGTCAAGTTTATACACAAGATTCCCACCCCTGCAAGGGCTGTCCAAATCTAACATCATCTCCTGAGCAAAAAGCACATTATCAGAAATAGACCTGCCATGCACAAAGGCAGCTTGATTGGGGCAAATAATCTGGTTTAAATGAGGTTGGAGCCTCCTCACCAATATCTTGCTGATAGCCTTGCTGATCACAGAGGTGAGGCTGATGAGTCTGAAGTGAGACCAATCAGTAGGGTTAGTAGACTTTGGAATTAGCACAATGGTGGAAGCATAAAAATACTGGGGCAGCTCAAACCCCCTAAAATAACCCTGAATGGCCTTGACCACATCACCTTTACAAATATCCCAAGTCTTTTTATAGAATTCAGCAGTGTAACCATTAGGACCAGCAGATTTGGACCCATCCATTGATTTAATGACCTCCCAAACTTCCTCTTCAGTAGGGAGGTCAGTCAGATTAAGAGAGTAGATAAGGTGATGTTCCATGGAGAACATATTAGCATCAATAGGAGGTCTATCTGCCTTGACATGAGTAAGCATCTTCTTAAAGTACTCCACAGCAATGTTGGCAATCTCTTCGCCATTATGAAGTGTCACCCCCATCTCATTCCTGATGGAGTAAATAGAGTTACATTTTCTTTTGTATTTAATGTATGCATGATAGAATTTTGTATTCCTATCCCCATCTTTAAATTTATAAATAGCAGCTTTACATACAGAAAACAGCCTTGAAGCTCCACAGCCAACAACAGATTATCCTGACCAGCAATCAGTTCCCCATATTTGTCCTGATTAGCAATAACAGCAGCTTCCAACTCATTGACCTCTTTCTCAGCGTTTTCTACATTCTTAGCAATATCCCATATAGTGTTCCAACTCCATTCTCTAAGGACCTTTCCCACTTTGTCCTGAAGCATTTGAGGTTGTCTGAAAGGGTTAGGGTTATGGCACCCAGACCAGTTAGCAGCAACAATGTCCTGGAACTTGGGATGGCCAGACCAGCAATTGAGATACTTGAAGGGAGAGGGGTTATTGGAGTTTTCAGCAGCTGTAATGGTGATCAATAAGGGTCTATGGTCAGACCCAGCCATGTTCAGGTGGGTGACAAAGGTGTGAAGAAAGTTTTGGTGCCAAAGACTGTTAGCCAGAAACATGTCCAATCTCTCCCAAGTCTTACCTCTTCTCCAAGTGAAAGGGTGGCCCTTAAACCAAAGGTCAAACAGACCAGCAGTAGAAATGTTGTCATTAAATTCAGTCATAGTGGGGATGGCAGGAGGCCTTCCCCCAGTCTTCTCAGCAGAAGAGATCAAACAGTTGAAATTCCCACCAATAATCCAGCTGGATTTGATGGAAGAGCTGATGGATAAAAGCTCAGTCCATAGCTCATTTCTAGCATTTCTAGTGCAACCAACATAGACAAAAGTGACAGCAAATTTGTGGACATTCAGATGACAAGCCAAGTGAACAAATTATTGATGATCCACAGTTACAGTCCAATGAATTTCCTTTCTGCAAATGATCCAAATCAAGTTAGAAGTATTAGTGAAGAAGGAGCATCCAGGAAATTTAGTAAGGTATTTGTGGGGGTTATAGTGAACTAAAGGTTCAAGAATGGAAATGCACCAAAGATGGTGTTTTTAAATAGAAAAAGGAGTCTTTTGAGGGATGAGGAGTGAGCAACACCCCTGATATTCCAACACAGAAAGTTAAACATCAAGGGGTCGGGGAGGGGTGGGGGTTGAGATGTGAGAATGTGATTTAGATCTGGTTTTGACCCGACTTGAACTGGGTGGAGAACCAGTATGAGTGGGGGGAATTACTGTTTCTATCAAACCAGTGGCCAACTTGTTTTTCTTTTTAGATTTCTGTACTTTCCATTCCGACCCCAATTTATTTTGGAATGCTAGGCACTTATCTGGAGAGGGAGCCACTATCTCCTGGAGCTCCTCAGTGGGGGGTGCCAGGGAGTCAGCATCCCCAACCAATAGGTTAAAGGCAGAATTGGGTTTAGAAGGAGAAGAAGAAGGAGGGGGGTTGAGCAAGCAATTGTGGTAGGTATAGAAGGTGTTCTAGTTGGGCTAACAGCATGACCAACCCCAATGGGATGGGAATTGGAAATGGGGATTGGAGGAGGGCTAATGATCAAGGTAGGGGGAGGGAGAATACAATCAGAAGATAGGGCAAGATGATCTATCTTAGAATGAACTTCATTAGTGGAATTAGCAGTAACTATAGAAGGGGAAGCTTGACTGTTAACCACAGTTCCATCTCCAGTTCTGGGAGTAGCCTTACTTGGGGGGTGAAGTCTGTAACATTTATCTAAAGTATGGCCAAACATTTTATAGTGAGAGCAGTAGTAAGGTTTCTGTTGCATGATGACTTCCTTCCAGCAGCCATCAGAAGTAGAACCCACCAAAATCTTTTTAATCTCTGGCAAAGAGATATCCCTCTCTATTTGCAATCTAGCAGCCTCAGGTTGAGCTCTATTGAAAGTAGCAGCATCCATCCTCAAAGGGGTGCCAATGGCTCTACCAATCTGGAAAAAGAGTATTTTGATTGAAGAATCCATAGGGAAGGTTGGGAAATTGAAACCAAATGGGTATAACTGGTGGTTCCTTGCTGGGATCAAAAACAGGTATCCACTTGAGGAGTTTCATATCCCTGCCTGCAATGCTGACCATTTTCTTGGAAAAAAGCTTGGCATAATCCTCCTCAGTGGAGAGATGAATGAGGAGGTGTCTTCCATCCAAAAGGCCCATTTTCCAGTTGCCAATGAATACCAAAGAATCAAAGTAAGCTCTCACAAACTCCATTTTGGGATGACCAAGAGCAAATTTCCCTATAAGAGTGAGTTTGACTTCATCGTTTAACACTTCCAGTTCAGAGTCAGAGAAAAATACAGTTGGGCATCCATCCTTTACACCAATAGGGTCGATAAAAGGGCAGGAGATCTTTCCAGCTGCGGCATCATGAAGCTGTTGAGGATATATATATATATATATATATATATATATATATATATATATATATATATATAATAGGTATATATAAATGATGGCGGCTGGGAACTTCCCTAGTACTCTGCTAGGGTTTCTATGGAAGTGGTGACCTTCCTGACGGTGGCGGCGGTTCAAAGGTGGTGGTGGCTTGTTGCTGAGCTATTCTCTGAGGTTGGTTTGTCTTGGATAAGGCTTTTAATCTTTCCCGGGTTTTGGGAATTTTTGAATTTCTGGAGACTTTTACTGTTCCATTGGGATGGCTGAGGAGCTTACTAAGGCGGATCCTAACTTTATGGGTAAAGGAACCTTTGCTGAGGTTACAGTTAGAAGAGAGGGTGGCTCTACTTTGGGTGACAAACTGGTATTTCCTCAGTTATACCATGATGCTTATAGTCGGGAAGAGTCGAATGTGAGTTCATAAGGAAATGTACAAAGAAAGCAGGGAAACTGGCACTTATTTTCACTGAAGAGGAGTTGGACAAATTATCTGAGCCTTATAAATTTACTTTAGTGGGTAAGTTTCAATTCGGCCATCCAAAGCTTGACATTTTGAGAAAGGCTGTTGATGATTTTAAACTTGTGGGAAGTTGGAAAATTGGAGTATTTGACAGCAGGCACATTATGCTCCAACTAACTAGAGAAGATGATTATGCCCAAGTGTTCTCTAAAAAGGTGATTATGATAGATGGAAAACCTATGAAATTATTGAAATGGACATTGGATTTTGATCCTTCCAAAGAACCACCTATTGTTCCTGTTTGGTTTAGCATGCCCAACCTGAAACTTCTATTTATTAATCATAAAATTTTCTATGACATTGCAGACTCCATGGGTCGACCCCTCAAAGCTTGATATACCCTACTGCTTAATATTACTAGAATCTCTAAAACCAGATTCTTAGTTGAAAGGGATATTACTCTCCCTATATTGATGGTGTTTGGCTAGGGACTGCCAACTGTGGGTATTGGCAGCCTATTGTGCTTGAATACCAACCATTGTATTGTAAACATTGTCACATTTTTGGGCACATTATGGAACAGTGTTTTAGAATCCACCCTGAATTAAGTCCTTATAATGCTGCCACTAAAAGTAATAAGGAGTCTGTTCCTCAAGGAAGTCCTATTGCTGTCCCAACTCCACACTGTCCTCATGTTGAAACAAGCCAGGTTGATAAGATTCTACCTCAATCAAGTCAGAATTTGCCCTTACAAGTTGCAAATAATATCATACCTAAGAATAGAAGAGTTGCTGAACAGGAGATAGATCTCAGAGATGTTCTTGGAGATGGTGCACAATCCAGTCTTAAAGGACAATTGGAGTCTCATTTTCCTGTGCCAAGACAACTGGAAGATCAAGTGATTGATAATGGCATCTCTCAGGAAGTTGAAGAGCAAGCCCAACAAATACAATTGAATACTAAGGAGACTACGATGAAATTAGGATTCAACACGGTTCTGCCGGGAGAGGTTTCTTATCCTCCTCACCAGATAGATCCATTGGGATGAAACTAGTTACACAAAGGGGTTCGAGTTGAAGATGAAGAATTACACTACGGCTACGATGTTGGGGGTACCTTTATCACTCCACCTAATCCTGATCCGGATAATCGGTTAGCACAACCCATATTAGGCGATTTGGCAAATCGAAAAGAAGAGGAGTGGATTCAACAAAAAAGTAGAAGAAAAAGAAAGGATGCTTTAGAACTCAGAAATTTATCTCAATCAAATGTCATTGGATTGGAAGTTTCTTCTGCCACCCTCTTAGACTTACTAGGGCGGGTAAGGCATTACATCATGATTAACCTGTTGTCTTTGGAATGTTAGGGGTATTGCTAGTCCTGGTACCCTTAACAGAATCAAACACTTAATCAGGACCAACAAGTTATGGATTTTTGCCATATTAGAACCTTTGGTGCAGAAGAATATTTCCAAACACACTAAACAATTTCTTGGTTTTAATTGTTTTAGAAACTGCGATAACAAGATTTGGGTCTTTACCGGGAAAGAACTAAATTGTAAGGTGATTGCTGATAACTATCAATTTCTTCACTTGCATTTTGATTTGGAACAATTCTCCGGTTTTGCTACTTTTGTCTATCTTGGATGCACTCATCGAAGACGAAGCGCTCTTTGGGATGCCCTTCTTTGTCTCGGCCAAGCTCACACATGCTTGGTTGGTGGGGGTGATTTTAATTGCATTAGTGATCCTAGTGAGAAGATGGGGGCAGAACTCACGATCTCCAAACCATGCTGAGTTTCTCTCAAAATATTACTAAAGCTGGGCTTTTTGATCTGGGTTTCCTTGGCACTCCTTTTACCTGGAAGAGAGGCAATCTGCTGGAGAGAATAGATAGAATCCTTGCTAATGACTGTTGGATGCATTCCTTTCCTATTACCCAAGTTCATCATTTGCACAGATCTACCTCTGATCATTCCCCCTATTAATTAAGATATCCTTTTTCCCAAGAACAAGCTCTTCCCCTTTCAGATTTTTAAATGTTTGGACTGATCATCCTTCCTTTCTTGAGGTGGTAAAGGCTGGTTGGATTAATCCAATTGCTTCTGATACTAATGCTCTTATAAAGCTTTGGAGGTTACAAAAGAATGTGGCATATCATCTAAGACAATGGAATAAGCAAAGCTTTGGAAATATATTTCAACAGGTCAGGGAGGCTGATAACAAAGTCCAATTCCTTGAAGCTATTCGGGATGCGGGAGGAGATAATGGCCAAGAGTTGATAAATGCTCAGAATCGGTTGACTCGAAGCTTTGGATAGAGAGGAGATGTTCTTGCGGCCAGAAAGCCTCCATTAACAAAAAACTTTTTGGTGATAGAAATACAAAATTCTTCCATGCTATGATTAAATACAGAAGGCAAATAAAAGCTATTCTCAGCATTAAAGATCCTGATGGTAGAAGAATTAATGATCCTAATCTCATTTCTCAAAGTGCAGTGAAGTATTTTCAGACTCAAATGGCTGTTCAGTCTACTAACCCCTCTTTGTTCTTACCTGATGTGTTCAACACTGACAATGTTTATGCTTCTCAACTTCAACTAACTCTTTTACCAGATGTGAATGAAATTTTATCAGCTCTAAAAAGTATTGATGGGAACAAGACTGCAGGGCCGGATGGTTTTAGTGCCACCTTCTACTTAAAAGCTTGGGACATTGTTGGTGCTGATCTCTGCCATGCTGTCCAAGCTTTTTTCTCTGGTGCTGAGTTACCCAGATATTTTGCTGCATCTTGTATTGTTCTTATCCCTAAAGAACAAAAGAAGTCCTCTTGGACTGATTTCAGGCCTATTTGTCTTACTAACACTTTTACTAAAATTATTAGTAAGATTTTGGTTAGTAGAATACAACCTCATTTAGACAAACTTATCAGTGCTAACCAGTCTGCATTTGTACAGGGAAGAAATATTGCTGATAATTGTCTTTTAGCACAGGAATTACTTCTGGATTTGGATAAACCATGTAGAGGACACAATCTGATTCTGAAACTTGATCTCAAAAAAGCATATGACTCTATCAGCTGGTCCTTCATTGATCTGGTTCTCAAGGCTAGAGGCTTCAACCCTTCCTTCTGCAACCTTATCCAAAAGTGGCTATCCAGCTCTTTTTATAGTGTGTTGGTTAATGGGGAGAGCCAGGGCTTCTTTTCTGCTGGTAGGGGCATTAAACAAGGTGACCCTTTGTCCCCTACAATTTTTATATTGGCATTTGATTATCTATCCAGACTTCTTAATTCAGCTCAGGGTAATGCTCACCACCTTTGTTACAAACATAGTTACGCCGGAGTCATTAGCCATTTGGCTTATGTCGATGACATTATTCTATTTACTAATGACAACAAACTTGCCATTAGAAAAACTATGCATTGTCTGGATCATTTCTCTCAAGTCTGCTGAGGTTTGGAACTGAACAAACGAAATGCCAATTTACGGCGGGGAAGAACTATAAACATCATAAGCTGGATTAAAGCTACCACTGGATTCAACTCAGTTGGTTTACCTTTTAAGTACTTGGGTGTGCAATTGATTAAAGGCAGGAAGAAGCAAACTCAATATGATGATGTGGTTAATAAGATTTCTTCCACTATAAACTGTTGGACTAACAGCTTTCTTTCAAATGGGGGCAGATTAACCTTATTAAAAAGCATTCTATCTACCTTCCCTTTATATACAATGCAAATGGTGAGAATGAAGAGAAGTACCCAAAAATGCTTAGAGTCCATGTTTAACAAATTTTTGTGGGAGGGCCAGTATAAACAACCCCATTGGGCTGTGTGGAATAAGCTTTGCAAACCTACCATAGCTGGGGGACTGGGTTTTAAAAGTTTTCAGCAAATGAATCAGCTTTTCTACTGTAAACAATGGTTTAAGTTTAGACAACAGGATACAATATGGGCTCAGTTCCTTAAAGAAAAATACGGTAAAAGGGTGCATCCTGATCTAGTTCAACCCAAAATTGGTGACTCAAAGCATTGGAAAAGTCTGTTAAAGGTCAGAGAATTTGCCTAATAAGCTATCTTCTTGGGAGGTTAGTCTTGGACAAATCAGTTTCTGGATGGATAGCTGGCTCCCTGATGGTCCTCTTTCAACCTTACCTGATACTAACTATCAGCTTAAGATTTCTGAATTCTGGATGCAGGACAATTGGAATGTAGAGGCACTGAAAGAAGTGGTTGATGAAGAGATTGTACAACAAATTTTGGCTATCCCCATTGACCACAGTAAACTCTGATAAACTTTTGATTAAACACCCCCATCACGATCGGTGAATAATTTTATTCATAATTCATTCAATATACTGGATCGTTAACGAGTTGGGGCACTTTTATTTGGTCTCCAAAAATCTCTCCTTCCATGTCCTTCTTTAATTGGATATTAGCACACAAATTTCTCCCATTAGATGATATTCTCAAACTAAAAGGATTAAGAACAGCTTCAAGATGTTGGCTATGTAAATCTGAGGAAGAAACTTTGGATCATCTATTCCTTCAATGCCCTTTTACCTTACAGTTTTGGGAGGATGTGTTACATCTTTTAAATCTATTGCATCAAAGACATCATTGGGTCACCATTGATACTTGCTGGAATGATTGGAAAAATCAGAAATGGGGTTGTGTTCCTCTTGTTATCAACTGGTTTGTATGGGTGGCTAGAAATCAGGCCAAGTTTGAGGATAAACCTTGCCCCCTAAAGCTACTGTGTGACATCTGTTTCAATTTTATCAGCAAATCTGCTGCTAACTCTTCAACCCCTACTCGAAAAGTCTCCTTAGTGCATGGTACGCCTTCACGACCTTGGATTAAAATTAATGTGGATGGAAGCTTCACCTCTGCTGCTGTGGGATTAGTGTTGTGTGCGGGAATCATGTTGGGAAATTGCTTTGGTTCTTTCAATCTCCTTTATTCTCCTCTTACGCACTGAAGGCTGAGATGTATCGTTCGTTCTCGGGCCATTAAAACAGCTACAGCCTTAAATCAAAAACAGATTTGGATTGAATGTGATTCTCAACAAGTTATAAAGATGATGTTGGGTGAATTCACTCCTCCTTGGAATCTGGTTTATTCATACAGAAAAATTTTACTATTATCACTACATCTTAACATCAAATGGTGTCACATTCATAGAGAAGGGAATCAACCTACAAATTGGTTAGCAAAGACTTCTGCCTCCAACCAAAGTGTAATCTTTTCCTTTTTGCCTGCTAAGCCTTTAAGGCAGTTACTTTTGGGGGACTCTCTTCACCTCCCTTTCATTAGATGTACCTAATATTTTCTTATTAATGAATGGTTTTCCTTTTCTTTGAAAATATATATATATATATATATATATATATATATATATATATATATATATATATATATATATATATATATATATAAAAAACACAACTAATATATTAATCTTGAAAAAGTCTAGTACATCTGATATGAGGAATTGAAAACAAATCCCCATGTAAAAGAAGTCTAAACTCCTTAAATAAAGGAGATATATGATCCATAGAAGAGTAAGAATAACATAAAATGTCATTAGAAGAAGAGGCTCTAGTAGCAAGCCAATTTGCAGAATGATTGCACTCTCTATGGATATGGCTCCAAACAATAGCTCTATTAAGTGCCTATATAGATATTTTGTTGATCCATATTCGAAGATACCAATGAGCAGTTGCTTTATGTTGAAAAATATTAAGTAAGAGTAATGAGTCCATCTCAATATGAATTAGACAATGGTGATTCAGAATGGCTGTCTTAAGACCCCAGAAAACAGCAATAGCTTCTGCTTCAAGTGCATTAATGGTAGTAATAGGAGCAGAAATAATCCATAAGCATGATCCCATATGATTTCTACATAAAGCACCAATACCAGCATTGGAAGGTTTGAAACTAACATCAGTATTTATTTTTACCCATGGAAACTTAGGAGTTCTCCAACTAATCAATTGCGCCTTAACATGAGAAGGTTTATCACTTAATTTGAAGAGAGTGATTATCTTGTGATGATAATTCAAACAATTTTAAATGATAACTTGGGCTGAAAATATCTTATTGTTGTAAATAATATCATTCCTTGCCATCCATGTAAACCAAAAAATAATAAAAGGAATATAAAATTTTGTTGTCTCCTTCCAGTCCTGCGAGCAATCAATAAGATTAATCCATAAGTGATGCCTATGAAGCAACCCCTTATGCTTAAGAACAGTTTTCCATACTTCCTGTACAACAAGGCAGTTGATGAATAAATGATAAATTGATTCTTCATTGGAGTGATAAAAATGACATATAGAAGGTCCCCGAATTCCCTTTAGCTTCATAATATCTTCAGTTGGCAGAAAATTTCTAAAAAGTTTCCAGCAAAAAAATGACATTGAAGGAGATATGAACTTATTCCAAATAAGCTTCCCCCAATCATTATAAGTCCAATTATTACTAGAGAGATAAATGAATTTGAATAGGCTTTGTGTGGATGGATTTTTGGTAATCAATCTATCCTTTTAATTGGGCTGTAATGGAACAGACAAAATTTTATTTACCAGATCTGTGTTGACAGCAGCTTTAAGCTTGGATTCATCCCCTTTTAAATTGGTCCAACAATCAGAAACTTTGTGTAAAGAAGAAGACATCACCTGGTGATCTTTTAGGTAATCATTATACAACCAGTTGTCTAACCAAAAATCAATTTGGCCATCTCCAATTTCCCAAATAAATAAATTTTCAGCAAACTCTCTTACTTTTAAAAGCCTCTTCCAACTTTTTGAATCACCCATTTTTGCTTGAACCTGAGAAGCATGAGCTGTTTTGCAATATTTCCTATGAAGAAATTTAGACCAAAGTGAAGACTTTGATCTAAACTTAACCCATTGTTTACAATAATAAGAAAAGCTGAGATGTTGGAAACTTTTAAAACCAAGCCTACCACTAGCAAGAGGTTTACACAATTTATCCCAATTTGACCAATGCATTTGTTTATGTTGTCCTTCCCATAGAAATTTGTTAAAGA
Organism: Papilionanthe hookeriana x Papilionanthe teres; assembly: GCA_022702705.1. Classification (NCBI taxonomy): domain Eukaryota; kingdom Viridiplantae; phylum Streptophyta; class Magnoliopsida; order Asparagales; family Orchidaceae; genus Papilionanthe; species Papilionanthe hookeriana x Papilionanthe teres. Next base: position 87,535,611 of record CM040423.1, on the reverse strand, counting down.
TAAGAGATAAAAGTTTCTGAGAACTTCTCTTCATATTAACCAATTGTAGAATATATAAAGGGAAAGTTGTTAAAACACTTTTCAAAAGAGTAATTCTACCACCATTTGACACGAAAGAATTTGTCCAACATTGAATCTTGGAAGAAATTTTAGTAACCACTTCATCATAATGAGATAACCTTCTTCTAGCTTTTAACAAAGGGAAACCAAAGTAAACAAGAGGATAAATGGCTTCTTTGAATCCAGTATATTCAGAAATCCACTTTTTAATCTGTACTTTAATCAATGAGCTAGCAAGAAATGAACATTTGGCCTTGTTAAATTCCATTCCAGAAACAGCTTCAAAACAAGAAAGAGCTTTCATTATGCATTTAATAGATTGCTTGCTCCATTAAAAAAAATAATAACATCATCTCCATAAGGAAGATGACTAATCAAGAGATTGGACTTGTGCTGATATTGGACATAAGGATTATCCTGTTGAACTTGATTTAACAAGTAAGAGAAGTAGTCAAAAGCCAAAATGAATATATAAGGAGATAAAGGATATCCTTGTTTGATTCCCCTGCCAGCTTGGAGAAACCATGAGTACTTCCATTAATCAAAACACTATAAAAGTTATTTTCCAGCCATCTAGATATTAAATTGCAAAAATCTGAATTGAAACCTCTAGCAGCTAAGACATCAAGTATAAAAGACCAATTAATAGAATCAAAAGCATTAGAAAGATCCAACTTGAGAATAATATTTAATCCCCTACATGGCTTGTCAATATCAGCAAGAAGTTCTTGGGTAAGAAGAATATTTTCACTAATGCATCTACCTTTAATAAATGCATATTGGTTTTCTGAAATTAAATCCACTAGAAAAGGTTGAAGCCTGTCCACAAGAACCTTGCTTATGATCATGGAGAAAGTAGATGTAATACTAATTGGTCTAAAGTCTTTCCAGCAGTTTTTATTCTTATCTTTAGGTATAAGAATGATAGAAGAGGATGCAAAATATTTAGGCAGATTAAAACCTTGAAAAAATGCATGAATAGCAGCAATCACATTTTGCTTAATAATATTCCAAGACTTTTTGTAGAAATCAGAAGAATAACCATTCGGCCCACTTGTTTTGTTACTATCCATTGAATTAATGGCAGAAAAAACTTCCTCTTCAGTAGGTGAATTAGTTAACAGATCAGCATTTCCTTTAAACATTCCATATTGCAGCAGTTGAGCAGAAAATAAAGAAGAATTAACAGGCTGATAGGAAAACTATGTCTGGAAATACAAAACAACATCATTAACAATTTCTTGCGAATCATATAACCATCCTTTCATAGATGAGTTAATTTTCAGAATAGTGTTGAGAGATCTCCTGTATTTGATAACAGTATGGAATAACTTAGAATTCCTATCTCCATAAAAAAAATGATTGGCTGAAGCCTTTTGTTAATTCCTCTTGAAGAATGGCCGAATTCAATCTTGCATTTGCCAGCAGTAACTCATGTTCAGAACAAATACCATTTTTAACATCTTTTTCAAGCTTAGAGACCAAATCTTCAGCATATCTGATAGTGGAATTAATATTACCAAACTTATTCCAATTCCAGCTAGTCAAAGCCTTAGCCAGTTTTTTCTGAATTTTCCATAATTGAATAAGAGGATTTGCATTTTAAAAATCCTGTGGAATGCACCAATTAAGTTTAATTAACTTACTGTAGTTAGGATGAGAAGACTATACATTCAAATATCTGAAGCAGGCTTTATGATCAGTATTGGTAATAGCAAGTTTAATAAGTAGAGGGGAATGATCAGACCCCAATCTAGCAAGGTGTTGGACTTTGGAAATAGGAAACAGATCTAGCCAAGCCTTATTAACAAGGATTCTATCCAATCTCATAGATGCATCCTCTTTTCTAGGTAAAGGGAGAACCTTCAAAGTCAATATCAAACAATCCAGCATTTTTAATTTGATCAGTAAAAACCAGCATATCATTGAGATTAGGATTTCTTCCCCCCTTCTTTTCACTAGGATGTGTAATACAATTAAAATTACCTCCAACCATCCATCCCTCATTGATATTTTGACCAATCATATGTAAATGAGACCAAAGATCTTCTCTATCAGCTTTAGAAGATGAAGCATAAACAAATGAAGCACATCCTTTAAACAGATCAAGTTGAAAATGAATATGTAAAAATTGAGAATGATCCACCAGAATATCAGCCTTTATCTCTTTTCTATAGAAAACCCAAATTTTATTGGAAGAATTAAAAACTGGATTGTAACCAGTGAACTTTCTAATAAATCTGTCCAAGTTTGATTTAACCATTAGTTTAAGAAGAACCACCACCCAACATTTATAAACCCTGTTAAGTCTTAATAATATATTAAGGGAGCCAAGGTTTGCCACTGCCCTAATGTTCCAACAGAGAAAATTAATCATGATGGGTAGATCTGCCTCCTCTAGTCAATCTAGAGAAGGAAGATGCAGAAGGACTAGATGGAATGATGTTATCAGCAGATAGATGATCAACACACTTCTTTTTCTTACTTCTTTTCACCACCCAATCTTCATTAAGATCACTATTAACAATAGCCATATTACTATTGATACCAGTATTCTCCTGTGGCTTAAGGTTAAAAACTGGATAGTGCATGGCTGGAGGTAACACTTCCTTGGATAAATAATGATCAGTATCAACATTATCAGAATGATCTGAAATAACTTCATTAGCTAATTCAGGTTCCAAACCCTGAGTACAAGAAGTATTATCAGGGTTGATATGAAAGTGAGGATCAATATTTATAAATTCAGCTTGAATGTGAACATCCCCTTCAGTAACATTCTGAATAACAGCAGGTAATACAGCTGAAGGAATAACATCAGGTAACACAGCTGAAGGAATAACATCAGAAAGTGCCCCAGAATCAATGACATTAATAACAAAATTTTCAACCATAATAGCAGCCTCAGAATTAATATTCTGAATTTGAGTAGGATTTTGTATAGGATTAATATTATTCATAACAGGATCTTTAGTCCCAACAGGTTGTAGATTCTGATTTTCAACAGCTAAGGACCCCTCGGGTACTGATCCATCTTTAGCCAATAGAGAAGAATTGACACTTTTAATATTAACTGGTTTAAGATCAGGCTTTAATCTATAACAGCCTTCTTTAGAATGTCCAAACATTCTACTGTGATAGCAATAAGCAGGCTTATGTTCCACAACTATAAGCTGTCAATAGCCATTATGAGGAGAATCAAGCAAATTTCATCAATCTCTGAAAGAGTAATGTCTCTTTCAACAAGAATTCTGGACAAGGATGGCCTAGAGAGGTTGAAAGTAGACATATTCAATTTTAAAGGCCTTCCTATAGCAGTCCCTATAGCATAAATAACCTGATGATTGAAAAAATGAAGTTTCAAATTGGGAAGCCTGTACCAAATAGGAACAATAAGAGCTTCTTGATTAGGGTCATAATTAGGGGACCATTTCAAGATCTTCATATATCTTCCTTCAATCATGATGAATTTCCTGGAAAATAGATTAGCATAATCCTCTTCCTTTGAAAGATGGATCATAATGTGCCTACCATCAAAGAGGCCAACCTTCCAATTCCCAGCCAATTTCAGTCCTTCAAAAATCTTTCTGATGTTATCCATTTTTGGATGACCATACTGAAATTTACCAATTAAAGTAAATTTATGAACATCCACAAGTGAAGACAATTCAGAATCAGAGAAAATAAGGGCAGGTTTGCCACCCTTCTTGACCACTTGCTTAATAAATTGACAACCTCCCTTTCCAGCAGCCGTGTCATGATAAGATTGAGGGAAGGTTAGTTTGTCATGCTGTTCAATAATGCCCATACCAGCAACTTCAAGAAAAGAAGCCTTACCAGTATTCATTTCAGCCATAAGATAAGAAAGAACCACAAAACAAGAACTGGAACAGCAGAACCAAAGAAGAAACCCAGAATTCTCAAAGAAAGGAAGAAACTACCAGAACCCAGAATTTGAAAAACAAATACCCGGGAAGCAGAAAACCACAGCAAGGGACAATCAACAACAACAGAGAACTTCAAACCAAAGGAAATCAAAGGAAACCAGGATCAAGCAACAGAAAAACCAATCACAATACCTGAGGAAATTTGAAAATCGCCTCAAGAAACCTCCCTAAATTTCTGGAACTTCTCTCTCATCCCCATCTTTATATATATATATATATATATATATATATATATAAGGAGCTACATAGCTCCTAACATTTCATATAAATAAGGAGTACAAAGAGGGGAAAAAGGGCCCTACAAAATAGCAGGCCCGATTTCAAATACAAAACTCCACTCCACTCCACTACCACTAGACCCAAAAGAAAAAACTGCCATTATATATAAATAATTGTGTGTAATTTTATCATATGTATATATATAATTGGCCAAAAATCCACTAGCACGGAATAGAAAGGAAGAGTATCCACAAGACCAAGATAGCACAACTCAAATTTGGGCAAATGACTCCACTCTAAGATGGGGGAGTCTTAAGTTATCTCCAGCAATTAGTATTTTGGGTTCAGGTGGGGGGGCAAGAGAAACCAACACCTGCTGAGATTTAGCACCAGTACATGCCAGCCAGTGAGCAGCTTTGTTCCCTTCCCTTAGTATGGAAGAGAAGGTTGACTGAGGGGGTTTTAGACACTTAATCTGCTTTTTCCAATAGTTATGAAGCCAGGTTGATGAAATATCTTGATTCAGGCTATTAAGGAGTACAGTGGAATCAACTTCTAGCAAAATGTTTGACCAGTTGGCAATCTTGGCTAGTTGCAAAGCACACAAGACTGCAATTAATTCAACTAAGGGCATCATGTGCAAGCACGAGGGCATAGAAAAAAGTTGGCAATTGCCATGGTGGTTTCTAAAAATTCACCCAACTCCAGATCTTTCTTTTGAGAAGCTTCCATCAGTGTTAATCTTTATAGTTGGCCTTATAAGGGGATTCCATCTTACCAATTTTACCTTAGTGCCAGCTGAAGTTGCATCCCCATCTTTATATATATATATATATATATATATATATATATATATACATATTTATGGCAGAAGATTAAGCTGGGAGTTATCCCTTATATTGTGGCTTGGTTCATATGGATGCACAGGAATGGGGTGAGGTTTAATGATCTTCCCTGTAAAGTTACCACTGTTCTGGGAAACTGCCACTCCTACATTTCTAAGCTCATCAGATTTCAAAAGTTCCCCAGCATCCTCAAAATTCCCCAAGACTCAATCAAAAGTTTCAGGATTCTCAAGATCAATTGGAAGGCTCCCACTTATCCATTCATCAAAGTCAACACTGATGGAGCTTTGTCTGCAGAAGGGGCTGGCTTTGGTGGTGTTTTCAGGAACCATTTTGGTAAATGTGTTTGCTACTTCCAGTCCCCTACCCATGTGGCTGACCCCCTGGAGGCCGAGCTGTCTGCTGTCTACTGGGCAGTTTACTTTGCTGTCCTCAATAACTGGATCTATTTAATTGTGGAGGGAGACTCCAGTATGCTCATAAATTATATACATGATAGTTGTCCCACACCTTGGCACCATCTTGTTTGGAAACAAAAAATCAAAGCTCTGATCCAGAACCACTCCATTACTTTCTCATTCATCTATAGGGAGGGAAATAGACCGGCAAACTGGTTAGCCAGGAATGCTCTCTGGTCTCAGGACATTATGGTCTCCACAAAGCCCCCTCCTCATTTACAAATGGCGGCTGAGGACACACACACACACACACACACACACATATATATATATATACATATATATATATATATATATATTTAACAAAATGAGCAAGAATAGCTCCTTACATGTTGATGTGGAGGATTACATGGTGTTGAGAAAAACAATGATCCTCACATACAAAAAATTCACTCAAGAAGGAAAGGGTATATTGTTATATATATGAACTATAAAAGTATATATATATATATAAGTATAACAAAAGGAAGGTATCAAAGAAGTTATAGAAGGCTAAGCAGCTTTTAGATAGGGTAAACCGAGTATATCTCCATGTATCAGCCTTGCAAGATAAGGGGCAGGTTGGATTGTAATAATGGGAGTATGACTATGGAAACCTTGTGTGGCTAACCAGTGTGCAAGTAGGATGGTTTCTCTAGGAGTGAAGACAAACATGCTACTATTGTAGTCACTAAGCTGTTGTATCTTGTTGAGCCATATGTGTATGTAACAAGGAGGAGTGCCACTATGTTGAAGAAACTTGATGCAACTGAGGGAATCTGATTCAATAATGAGGGGCCTGATGTTGCAAGCTTGGGCAATCCATAGGGCCCAGTACACAGCAATGGTTTCAGCTTCCAAGGCATCTTCAGACTCAGTTGGAGAGGAAAAGAGTAGTAAGCACATACCCAAAGAGTTTCTGAAAAGTCACCAAACACCAGCAGAGTTATTACTGAAACTGCCATCAATATTGACTTTAAAGTAGGGGGTTGAAGGAGGAAACCAGTAGCTGAGGGTCACAGAGGGAGCATGGAGGGTTGTAGGGGGGCTCCAATTGATGCAGATATTTGTAAAATTATGGTATGTGATAGTTTTTTTGCAAATAGGTAAGGCAGCTGTTGACAGCTTTTGTGGCTGAGGGGGTTTGGGCATGAAATCTGGCATTGTTTCTAGCCATCCAAATGAACCAAGAGACCATGCAAGGAATGGCATCAAGCTTAGCATTAGCCCAATCAGCCCAGCAAACAGCAAAGGATTGCCAACTGAGGAGGAGAGTATTAACATGTAGAGCTTGCAGTAGGATTTGCCAGACATTTTGAGAAAAATATGTATATATATATAGACACACACACACACACACACACACACACACACACACACACACACACACACATATATATATATATATATATGAAAAATAGGCCAAAAATAAAATAGTTATTTGAACTCTAAATTTATTTTTCTTAGGTACCACTGGACATAGGGAACACCCAAACCAATTTTTATATTTTTCTGATTTTTCATTTAATTTATATAATTATTTTAAGAAAAAATTCATATTTACTTGGAAAAATTGATTTTTAAATCTAAAATAATTTTAGGGGTTCTAGGAATTTTACAGGAGTCTCATGAATTGGTAAGCTTCATTTCGACCCAATTTGGTGATTATTTGAATTATTTTGTATTTTTCCAATTTTTTGTATATTTCTTAATTTTAAAATAGAAAACCAGATTCAAAATGTAAAAAAATATATAATTTCTACTTTTTCTAGATTTTTTTGACCGTGGTGAACCTACCAAATCTATTTTTATATTTTTCTAATTTATATCTTATTTACTAAAATTATTTTAAGCAGAATAATGGTTTTCATTGATAATTAGGTTTACTATGTTAGAGATGTTCTCTAACTTTGGAAAACTCAGAGAACATCCTTAAACATGAGAGGAATGAATCCCAAAGTTTCACATTTTTATAATTATTATTTAATTATTTATAATTAAAATGAGCTTTAGAGTATTTAATTAATTAAAAATAAAATACAACAAATAAAATTTTGATTTTTGGTTCGTAATTTTTTTCTCTATTAACTGAGCACAAGGGTATTATTATTTTCTTAATCAATTCTATACACCAAGTTATGATTTTTTAAAGTTTCAGTATTTAAATAAATAAAAAAATGCTCTAGTTTTCTACTTATCCACGCGGCACTGACTCGATCCTCAGCAGGACCAAAAACCCAAGTGGTGTGCTCCCATTCAACACTGCCTTCCATGTCAGTTGCCATGTGGCCTGTACTTTTTGCTCCATCTTCACGTCCAATGCAATCTGCGCCATCTAAGTAATACACACGTGATCTAATGGCTACACATCTTCGTCGCCAACTACTGTAAATCGAGAACCGTCCACACTCAAACCCTAATATCTTACTAGCTACTCGACCAAATCACATGGGGTTTGCTCTACATATTCATCTAGTCCAAGAGAGCACATCTATATGGCTAATCAAGCATAAAATTAAGATCTTCTTCTCGAAGGCCTAAACCGAGCTCAAATTTGGGTGTTTGGATCTATTCCTGAGCCCAAGAGGTGAAGCCTTGATTGGTATGGTTCTGAAGCTTCATTGGGAATAGGCGCACCTCCCCCAATTGTTAGTTCGAGCTGGGGTTGAAACTGTGTACGAACTCCTCCTACAGGTGGCACAACCTTGATCAAAGTCAGGCGCAGAGAGGTCTAGGGATAGGGATTTTTGTGGGGATCTTCTTCATTTGGTTTGGGGAAGGTTAGGAATGAATCAATTTGAAGGTTTTTGGAGGTTTATGATATGACCGAGAAGTGTCCTACTTTTGGAGATTTTTTTGAGAAGAAATTTAGCTCAGGTTGTGGGGTAATTGGCTGCAAAATAGTGGACTCAACCTCAGGAAGGTTTGTAAAAATATTGGGATATTCTCTCAAAGAAAATTGAATTTATTCTTCTCTGAGCCGTTAGGGGTGGTGCTTAAATAGAGGGGGAAGGGGTTGCCAATTGGGTTGACCAATGGGTGTAAAGTACAGCTTAGGTGGAGGGCTGAACAGCGCCAGCGACCAATGGGGAGGGCACACTCAGTTTTGGATGAGTACAATTGGTTCAATCCATGAGGAGGGCACTCTCAGTTTTGGATTTTCCAACAACTAGGCGTGCCGGCCATGGCAGAGCTAGTGGCTAGCTGGGTCAGGGAGTTCAGTGGAATGTTTAAATGTGATTAGTTTGCAGGTTTGATTGCTGAAGGCAAGTATCTTCTTAGTTTGGCTAATTTTTTGAGGAAATTCCATAATTTGAGGCACCCTTGGTCCATGGCTCAACTATGGTAGGCTAGGTAGATCTAGGTTGGATCTTAGGGTTCAAAAGGTGGCTGTGGTGGTCAGGGTTAGGTTGGACCAAATGGATTGAAGTGAGTTTGGGGTTTGGTTTTGAGATCATGCTCTAATCTTGGACATCGATTTGGGCTTAGCTAGGGTATCAATTTGGGTAAATTCAAAGTTCAATTTGTTGTAAAATCTTGACATGAAGAATTTGTACATCAATTGAGTTGTAATTGGGGAGACATGAAGTTCAATTTGGTAGATTTTAAATTTTAGGGCAAAATTGAAGGTTTTGATTTGGGTTGGATTTAGGCTAAGTTTTATTTTGGTGTTAGTCCAATTAAAGGTTCAAATTGGTCGAGATGAATGTTGTGAAGAGTTTAGGATTCAAATTTGGGGGAACTGAACTGATTATGGAATTCAATTTGATGGAATTTAAGGATATGGTTAAATTGGGGATTTTAAATTGGGCTTGAAATTTGAGTTTGAAATTTGATTCAATTAGGCTTGGATTTGGTTTAAATTGAGTTCAGACATGATGAAAATTAATTTGGATTTGAGATTGAGGGAGTTTGAAATCAATTTAGTGGAAATTGGGGTGATTTGGAGAAATTACACACATAGGGACAATTTGGAAAATTTGGGAAATTTTGGCTAATTTTGGAAGATTTAGGTGAAATTGAAGACATTAAGGGTTCAAATTGGTTTTGGGGACAATCTGAATGAATTTGGAGATTTTCGAAATTATTTGGGCATGAGGGCTATTTTGGTAATTTTCGTAATTTTATGTAAATTTGTTGGTATTTTAGTAATTTTTGTAAATTTGGGTTATTTTGGGAATTTTGGGTATTTTGGGCAATTTGAGTGGTTTAGAATGTTTTTAAAAAAAATTTAAAGAATTTGAGAATTTGGGCAATTTTGGGAAAATTAGGGTATCAGGGGCATTTTGGTAATTTTTGAAAAGTCTGGGCCTAAAATGTCAAAATTGGGAATGTGGCAAAATTGGGATCAATTGAGAATGTTAATCATAGAATTATCCCTTATTGATCCATGAGACCAAGGGAAATCCCAAGGATCCTTCATGCATTAGTCCTAGCATAACCCTAGCCTATGGCTAAGGGTTCGGGGGACCACCCACATGAGTTTCCAAAAGAGTGGGTAACCAAGTGATGCATTTATCCCCGATAAATATATGTATGCCAAAAACTTAACTCTGTACCGATAAATATATGTATGCCAAAAACTTGGTCGGCCGTTAAATATATGTGCTGATGATTTAGATATGAAAATTATGATTTTATAATATGGGATACTACGTAAGTATACGTATCGTTTATCAAGTAATATAGGACTTTCTGATTAAGCCCCGAGATATCAAACCCTCAGGGAAAGTGATATACCTTTAAAGAAATAATAAAATTATCTTTTTACTTTTTTAATTGGTTTTTGAAAGTATGTTTTGATTTAGAAAAGTTTGATAGTTGATTTCGCTCATTAATTTTTCTTATAAAAGTCAAACAAGAAATTAAAATAATAATAACTGTAAACACGGTATGAAAAATACTATTAACTAGAATTGGTATGAAAAACACTATTAACTAGAATATCATTTTTTTTCTTTTATAAACTAGTAATAATTATGAAAGTATTGTTGTGAAAAAATGAAGCAAATGTATTCTTTACCCTTACTTGGTTCTATAAAGAATATTGGTTAATTTGAAATTTTATCATTTTGAACATTGTTAGGCAGGGAAGATACCAGCTCTCACCCTAGATTTCCCTCGATTCCCTCCACCTGGGGGCTAACTCCTCATAAAAAACTCAAAACTTCAAGCTAAATTAGGGGCTTTTAGCCTGTCACACTAAAAATCCTCTAATTTTACTCCCCTTTTTAAAACATCATCTAATATATTGCATTCAATTATATGAACTACATTTTTCACCCATATAATTACATGTGATTCTTTCTAACTTTTATGAGACAATACCACATTGGATCTTAAATAATCTCACCGCAACTTCTTCCAACTTTAAACACACATACATTCCACAACAATTTTTCATGAATTACTTACTTCTTCATTTAAGAAAGAAAAAGATAAAGTAAACTACTCAAAATGCATTAAGAAAATACAAAAACACATTGATTTGAAATTAAAAACCATAAGAAAAACAACCAACAAAAAAAGTACTAATTAAAAATTAAATGTAAGAATAAAAGTAAACAATTATTTGAAAATCCCCTTCACAAGACTCAAGAAGTTCCTCTGAAACCTTGGCTCTTCACTAAACTATTCCTTAGAGCAAGTCTCCCAACTCCGATGATTCAGAAACAGACTTCAGACTTCAATAAAAACAAAACTAAAGGAAAGAAAGGAAGTGGGAAGAAGAAAGCTTCAATCCTACCATTTTCTCCTCTCTACTCTCTACTCCTACTCCTAATTAAAACTCTCTGCAAAATGCAAAAGAAGAACTCTTTTCTACTCTCTACTCCTGCTCCTAATTAAAACTCTCTTCAAAATGCAAAGGAAGAGCCCCTTTTCTACTCTCTACTCCTACTCCTAGTTAAAACTCTCTTCAAAATGCAAAGAAAGAGCCCTTTTCTCTTTCTAAAACTCTCTTTAAATATTAAACCAAAAGGTGCTTGGTTTCTCTTCAAAATGTGTCCAAATTTGATGTATCCACCAAAAAATGCACCCCTTCATTCAAACTTGCTACCCAAAGAAAGTTATGGAAGTTATCACCAAGAGTTGCATCCCATCCTCTTTGAAAATGGTACCAAATTCAAATTAAACTCGATTTTTAACTGTGGCGGCTAAGCGCCGGCCAAGCGGTGCTTAACCGCTAGTGCCCAAATTTTCATTTTTCTTTTTTTTTTGCTCCAAATTTGATCTAATTCTGCTCCTTTCATCATAATTACTCATTTTTATCATACCTGCAAGAAAAACACAAAATATCTTCCATTAAAGTGCAATATCATCAAAAATAGGTATAAAAATGTGCATAAAAAATACTAAATATTTTAGGTGTATCAAAATCCCCAAAACATAAAATGTTACTTATCCTCAAGTGACAGTTAATCTCATAGAAAAATTCTAACATGCAAATTATGTAATGAGTTTCTTAGGAAGATAACCAAATTTTGTTCTAGAAATGGAATAGTCTAATTTAGAAAAAATTTCAGTAATTAAGACCAACTTAAAGTTTAGAATGTTCTTAAGGAAAGAAAAATGACAAATATAAGTCTAGATCTAATTCAGAAATATTTGTAGATTCTTCAAAATATAGGATTCAAACATCTTATTTTTCTCACTTAAAAATCTTTATTTAAAAATAATTTTACTTACTATATTATAACCTTAAGCATTAGATTTTCTTTGAACTTATATATTAAACCTTATGTATGGAACCAATTTTTGATTAGGCTTTTAAATCCTCAAGCTTCTCCTCCCTTTTTACATACTATTTTTCACCTTTTCTTTTTCTTTTTCTTTTTTTTTTCTTTTTCTTTTTCTGTTTTATTCTTTTTCTAAGGCAAGGATTAATGTATCTGGATAGACCTTTAATGATTTTGAATTCCACCCTTCCATTTAAAATAAATGTCAAATATATATCTTTCACTTAAAAATCATTATAATAGTATTTGAAAATTATTCCTCAATAAAAGAAATTTAAGCTTTGAAGAATAAAAGTCGAATATTCTATTTATCCAAAAATATAAAATTTCTTACTAAAGATAGATAGCTATTTTTAACATCTCTTCACTAAGAAAATTTTAACTTTAAGCTTTTCATGATTACTATAAATTTTCAACAAAATTCTTTTATTCATTTCTATATTCAAAATTTTTGTTCCCCTAATATAACTTCATATACATAATTGCTCTTAATCAAGAAATAATATTAATTTTAAGTATTCTTGAGAAAAAGTAAAATTTTAAGTTTTTGAAAAATTTTTGTTTTTAAAATCCCGCCCCCCAAACTTTAATTTTTAGTTAGGATAAAACATTTAAGCATAAGAAATGATACATGGGTGAGAATTAAAGACTAACATAACATGCTTGCAGGAATTTAAATATCCTAAATATGCATGTATAACAATTTAAACAACAGGAGTACAATGAAATCAAACTCAGTTTTTCAAAACATTTTCTTTTTATAACAAGAAAAGTAAAAATTTCAAAAGACTTCTACAGTGGAGGTTTTCAAAGCAAATACACACCAACTGAAATCACACTGATACTAGATAGCAAATGGTAGTGGTGGATTTTTGTAAAGTTTTTAAGCATGCCTATTCCTAAATAGTAGTTTCTATAGTGTTCTCTAATCTCCTAACAGTTTTACAATTAAAATACACCCTAAAAAAAACTCTAGTACAACATACACCTTAAAACATTTACTGCCACACATACTACACTCAAAGCAACATATAAAACATCAATCCAACAACAATACATCTGAATATGCATAACAGATAAATAGTACAACTACAATCTGCATACTATCAGAGTAAGACTTACTTTCTTTAAATTTTTTCTTAATAAACTAGTCTGTGAATCATTAGTTGATGAAGCAAGTGAAGTAGTAGCACAAGAAGTAGATGCAGCAGAAGCAAAGCAGAAGTAGTAGAAGCCCTACCAAATCCTCCTCTCCAGCCAAATTCTGAATGTATAGTGTAAGTTCTAATGTTTACACTGGCGATAGGTTTCAAAGGCTGAAGTACCTCTTTCCAGGTTTCAAACTTCACTTCAGACCAATCACATAATGAATGAATCAGGGAAGGAAATCCCATACCTGCACTAGTGGTAGATCTGGCACAATTCACAATATAATCATAAATGATCACTCCAATATCTATAGGCTTCCCATGCTGAATGCAATGGTTCAAAACAGCTCTTTCCCTCATCACATCGCTGGTATGACTTGAAGGCAACAGTTTAGAAGAGATAAAATAATGACATGCCTTAGAAGTGACATTTAATTTGGAAGCAGAAAAATTCACACTTCTATCATTTGTTATTTTCAATAATCCTCTTCCATTAGTCAAAAATCCCATTATCTCATGTAACTCTCCATCAGTAGGATGAAAATTAGAATAAAAACAAAACATAGCAAAAGGCAGTTCATAGAAAGTGTTAATTACCCCAGAAGAAAAGTTCACATCTTGCCCCCAAACCATCACTAAATTCTCTTCTGATGCAGGAAAATTCAGATAGAATTCCTTAACAGCATAAATAACAGCAACAGTAGTTCTCCCAGTTCCTCCTAGCAATCATATCTTCAATCACTTCTCTTGGCATATTGAACACTCTTTCAGGAATCAATTTATGTGACTACAATGCATCGACGTATCTTTCCTCAGCCCTCACACTAACAAATTTGTTGGAATCAAACATCTTCTTTCCTCTCACGCATTTTGACTTTGGAGCCATCTTTAAAAATTCACAAAAAATTTACTATAAATTCCAAAATCGAACTAAACTTGCTAAATTATCTTCCAAAAAATGTTTCCACTAAATCCAAGCAATTTCTTAAGTTTTTCCTCAAATATTCACCATGAATAGTGATTTTAAGATTTTCCAAAATGTACACAAAATACATGGTGAAAATAAAAATTTTTTACTTAGGGGTAGTGCTCTTACCTCAAGGAATCCAAATTTACAAATTTTTGTTGAGATCAGCTCTTAAATGGTCCAAATCAAGGATGCCACAGACTCTCTCTTGCGTGAAAACGACGGGTTGAAGATGAACAGGGAGTTAAAAATGGTGATTCACGGGTTTTTAACTTGTGGGAACTAATATTCGCAGCTTGGCGCTTAAGCGTGAACCCTTCGGTGCTTAGCCGCGAAATATGGCGCTTAGCCGCCAATACCCAGATTTTCACAATTAAGGTATATGCCTTAAACCACTTTGTTTAATCACCATTAATCGCTTCAAAATAATTATATCTTCCCTATAAATCTTCCAATATTCCAATTTAAATGTTAAATATTCATTGATTCCAAACAAATTTCACAAAAACACATACTTATATTCATTAAAACAAACATTACACTTAATACAATCCTAGAATTTCTATCCAAATACATAAGATGAAATTATCTAAATACAAGAGACTTAATCTCAAATTGTTAACTTTACATCTCTAGGATCTAACTATCACATCAAAAGTCGTTATTAAAAACTTAAACATAAACACTAAACACACCAAACAAAACACATAAGAACACTAAACATATTAAATAAAACACATAAGAACACTAAACATATAAAAATAAAGCATACTTAATTCCACTCTCCATTAGGCAGATTATATCCAGGACCACTATTATTCTCATTTGACCCTTCTGGAATATAAATCTGATAGAATAGGCGATAATTGTTCATTCTTACATCTTCTTCTTCAATCCATTTATTCTTCAAAAACATCAGCTTATCCGCTTCTTCCACATATCTTGAATGACTGAATTACATCTTAAGTTGTCATCCCATGTGCTCCAAATGTAAGTTAGTTTCATTGATTTTTGCTTCCATTGAATTCAATCGGGCTTCAATTTTTGCAATCATTTTTGCAATCCCTTGAACACTAACATCGAGAAATCCATTGAATAACCCTTCAACACTGTCACTAATGAACTTAATATTGTCAGAATATTGATTCTTCTTAATCTCATTCTCCTAGGAAGACATGATGCACTCAAAGTACTATTCTTAAGACTCGGGAATGAAAAGAGGACATGAGGCAAGTGTTTCTCTTAAATCAGGTTCTTTTTATAGACCTGGGAAGTGCTAAAACTACCCCAAGACGTTTTAAAACTCCAAGATAACTTCCAAAACGTCTTCCCCACGATCTAGGCTTCTAGAATCTCATTTTTCACATTTTTTGTAACTCCGGCGCTTAAGTGCCAACTAGGCGGCGCTTAGCCGCAAGTGCTCAATTTAGCACAGGCCTGCCAAATGTCCAAATTTTCATTATGACTCCTCTAAGTCATCAAAATAAGGTCAAATAAACTCTATTTAGTTTAAAAACACCAAATTACTACCACTAAAAACATAAAAATAAACCAAACAAACCAAACAAAATACACAAAACAAACATAAAGCAAAGCACACCGATCAATATGAGTTGCCTCCCACAAAGCGCTCGGTTTAACAACTTCAGCCTGACAAACCTATAACTCATTCTGAGTGACCCAACATCAGATTCTCATCAGATTTAGATTGCTCGACTGAAAAATATGGTTTAAGTCTATTTCCATTAACTTTAAATATTTTTCCAGTCTTAGGATCTTGAAGATCCGCAGCTCCATAAAAATAAATTTTCATCATAATAAAAGACCCATCCACCTGAACTTAAGTTTTCCAGAAAAAATTCTTAATCTGGCATTATACAGCAAAACATTTTGTCATGGCACAAGATTTTTAGTAATAATATTCTGATCATGCCATAACTTTATCTTTTCTTTATAAATCTTAGCACTTTCATAAGATTCATTCCTTATCTCTTCAAACTCATTTAATTGCAATAAACTCTTCTCAGCAACATCTTTCAAATTATAATTAAACTCTTTAACAGCCCAAAATGCTTTATGCTCAATTTCAATTGGTAAATGACAAGCTTTTCCAAAAATCAGCCTATATGGGGACATTCCTATAGAGGTTCTGTAGGCAGTCCTATAGGCCCACAAAGCATAATCCAGCTTGATTGACCAATCCTTTCTATTTGGATTAACAGTCTTGTCCAATATTCTTTTAATTTCACAATTAGATGATTCAACCAAATCACTTGTCTGCGGATGATAAGCAGTAGCAATGCAATGATTAATATGATATTTCTTTGCTAACTTTCCAATAATCGCATTTCTAAAATGACTTCCCCCATCAGTTATGATTATTCTTGGTATTCCAAATCTGCAAAATATATTCTTCATCAAAAACTTTGCAACACTTTGAGCTTCACATCGAGGTAAAGCACTAGCTTCAATTCATTTGGAAACATAGTCTACTGCCATCAAAATATAAACATTTCCGAAAGATGGTGTAAATGGTCCCAAAAAATCTAATCCCCAAACATCAAATATTTTAACTTCCAATATATAATTGAGAGGCATCTCATTTCTCCTAGAAATATTGCCTATACGCTGACATCTATCACAATTTTTAATATAAGCATTCACATCCTTAAAATTGTAGGCCAACAAAATCCGGATTGTAAGATTTTATATGCAGTTTTATCACTTCTAAAATGTCCCCCATATTCAAAATTATGACATTTTTGAATAATTTCATAAGTCTCTTCCAAAGGTACAGATCTTCGAATTATAAGATCCTTTCTTTTTTTATATAAAAATGAGTCATCCCAAAAATAAGTCTTAGCATCAGACAAAAATTTCTTCTTTTTCTAATATATCAAACCATAATGTATAATATCACTGACAATAAAATTTGCTATTTCTGCATACCACAGAATACGACACTCATTAACAGTGAACAGTTTTTCATCAGGAAAATGTTCATTAATTTTTTCAACATCACAGAGAGGTTTTTCAATTTCAAGCCTGGTGAAATGATCAGCAATTTGATTTTCGTAACCCTTTCTATCTACTATCTCAAAGTCAAATTCTTGCAAAAGAAGAATCCATCTTATCTCGTCTCTGGCTTAGCATCTTTTTCTTCATTAAGTATTCGATAAGTAGAATGATCGATATGCACAACACATTTAGTTCTAATTAAATATGATCAAAATTTATCAAAGGCAAATACTATAGCTAATAACTCTTTCTCAGTAGTGGGATAATTAATTTGAGCTTCATTAAGAGTTTTACTAGCATAATAAATAACTTTGAAAATATTATCATTTTTCTAGCCCAAAACAGCACCAATAGCATAATCACTAGCATCACACATTAATTCAAAAGGTTTTGCAGTGATTAATTTCTCTTTTAATGTTTCAAAGGCTTTGAGGCAATCATCATCAATATTAAAAATTGCATCCTTTTCCAGTAAACGAAATAAAGGTTTTGTAATCTTTGAAAAGTTTTGATGTAACGCCTGTAGAATCCAGCATGTCCTTGAAAACCTTTAATTCCCCTTACATTGGTTGGGTAAGGTAAGTTAGATATAACTTGAATTTTTGCAGGATCTACCTCCAAACTTTTTTCTGAAATCCGATGTCCCAAAACAATTCCTCCTGCTACCATAAATTGGCATTTTTCCCAGTTAAGGACCAAATTAGTTACTTCACAGCGTTTTAGAACCTTAGATAGATGTTCTAAACATGATTCAAATAAAATTCGAAACACTGAAAAGTCATCCATAAAAACATCAATCCTTTTTTCATTTAAATCATAAAAAATAGCCATCATACATATCTGAAATGTAGCAGGGGCATTACATAAACCAAAGGGTATTCTTCTAAAAGCAAACGTACCATAAGGACTGGTAAACATAGTTTTCTCTTGATCCTCAGGAGCAATTTGAATTTGGTGGTAACCAGTATATCAATCCAGAAAACAAAAGTGTTTATGCCCACCCAGTCTATCCATCATTTGATCCAGAAATGGGAGTGGAAAATGATCTTTCCTTGTGGAAAGTTTTAATTTTCTATAATCAATTCGTATTCGCCACCCTGTAACTTGTCTTGTTGGTATTGTTTCATTCTTTTCATTAACAATCACAGTCACTTCTCCTTTCTTAGGAACACAGTGAATATGACTAACTCATGCACTATTTGAAATAGGGTAGATAATTCCAGCATCGAATCATTTTAAAATTTCGTTCGTAACAACGTCTTTCATGATAGGATTTAATCTCCTTTGGGGATCAGCCCGAGGTTTGCAATTATCTTTTATAAGAATTCTGTGCATACAAATTGAAGGACTGATTTCTTTAATATCAGCAATTGTCCATCCAAAGGCTTTCTTGTGCTTCTTCAAAATTTTAAGCAAACTCTCTTCTTCTTTTTCAGTTAATTGAGAAGAAATTATAACTGGCAAGGTTAAGGATTCACCTAGAAAAACATACTTCAAATTATCAGGAAGCATTTTTAACAGAAGTTCAGGAGGTTTTTCAATTGATGGATCATAAGATTCATCTTTTTTAGTTAAATCCAACAATTCAAAACTTTCACCAACATACTTTAAATCTTCTTCTTGAAAATCTTCAGAATATAGTAACTTCTCTTCTTGCTTATGTTCCAATTCTTCTCTTTCCAATTTCTCTTCATAAGTTGACTTGAAATGATATTCACTTAAATATTTGATAACATCCATCTTATAACATTCATCTTATTACCTCTAACAGGATATTTCATCGATTTTGAAATATTAAAAGTAACAGTCTGATCATGAACCCTCATTGTTAATTCCCCTTTTTGCACATCTATCATGGCTCGGCCTGTAGCTAGGAAAGGTCTTCCAGAAATTATAGGTATCTCTTTATCTTCCTACATATCTAACATAATGAAATCAATAGAAAAAATAAATTGATTCACTTGAACCAAACCATCTTCTATAACTCCTTTACGATATGTGATCAAACGATCTGTTAATTTAAGAGTTACAGTAGTTGGGGTTATTTCTCCTAGTCCCAGTCTTTTGAGTATTGATAGAGGCATAAGGTTAATGCTTGCACCCAAATCACATAAAGCTTTTCCATCGAATCTGTCTCCAATTGCATATGGAATTGTGGAACTACCATGATCTTTAAGCTTTTTAGGAAGTTTTTTTGAATTATTACACTGCACTTCTCACTAAGTGCAACAGTCTCGTTATCTTCAAACTTCCTTTTCTTGTTAAGAATATCCTTCAAAAATTTTTCATAGCTTGGCATTTGTTCTATGGCTTCAACAAATGGAATATTAATAGTAAGCGTCTTAAACATCTTCAAGAATTTGAAAATTGCTTATCCAACTTTTGTTGATGAAGTCTCTGAGGAAATGGAGGTGGTGATTTTTCTAAATCAACCTTAGGTGGAGAAATAGATATTTCCAAACCTTTCAGAGCGCCCTCTTTTGGTTCTTCAATCTATTCTTTCTCTACTTGAGTTTCTTTTTGAACTCTATCTTCCAATTCTCTTCCACTTCTCAGTTGAATTGCTTTTACTTGTTCTTTATTCTCTTCTCCTGGATTTACTTCAGTATTACTTGGAAGCATTCCTTGGGATCTATTACTTAAGGCATTTGCAATTTTTCCCCATTAATTTTTGATATTTCTGATGGTCGTTCCTTGAATTTGTAATTGATTTCCCATATGTGAAACCACTTCTTCAATAGAGAACTTTTTCTCCTTTAATTGTAAAGCATTGTTATAACCTGAAGGATAAGTTAATCTATTATTATTATTATTATTATTTTCTTGGTTGTTCCAATTCCCCAATGGGTTTACTTGGTAATTTCCCCATTGTTGATTAACACCACCCTGATTATTGGTATTCCGGTTAAAATTTGGATGATTCTTCCAACCTGTGTTATAATAATTGGAATATGGGTTATTAGGCTTAATAATAACATTCACAGTTTCTGGTGAAGAATAAGAATCAACCATTTGGCCTAATGAATTTTCTTCAATCATGGAATGTGGCTAAGAAAAATTCATCCCAAATTGGTCTATCTTCCTTAAAACAAGAAGAACTTGATTTGCTAACACTGTAAAAGCATCATTTTCAAAAACAGTGGCTACCTTTTTAGGATTTAACCTTTCAGAAGGCCATTGAAAATTATTAGTAGCCATTTCTTCAATTAAAGCATAAGCATCAGAAAATGGTTTAGACATTATGATCGACTAGCAGCAGCATCGATGATCGTTCTAAGAGATCCAACTAATCCATTATAAAAAGTTTGAATTGTTAACCAATCTTGTATCGAATGATGTGGAAATTTCTTGAAAAAGATCTTTGAATCTTTCCCATGCTTCATATTTTGATTCACCTTCAAACTGTCAAAAAGATGTAATATCATTTCTCAACTTAGCAGTCTTAGATGGTGGAAAATATTTAGCAAGGAATTTTTGTGAAATTTCACCCCAAGTTCTAATTGATCCAAAAGCTAACGAATGTAACCATATTTTAGCTTTATCCCTTAGTGAGAAAGAAAAAGTCTAAGTCTAATGAATCATCCGAAACACCATCATATTTAAAAGTAGCACACAACTCTAAAAAATTAGCAAGATGCAAATTACGATCTTCAGTTGTTGCTCCCCTAAACTGATTATTAGACACCATTTGGATAATAACAAGTTTAAGCTTAAAAGAATTAGCAGCTACAACATGGTTTTGAATACTACAACGAAGTCTATCCACTGTAGGGTTAACATAATCTCTTAAAGATCTTAATTCTTGATGGATGACAACATTTTGATCTTGATGATTTGCCATTTCTTGAATATTTTATCTTTTTCTGTATTTTTAATTTTTTTGATTTTTTTGATAGTTCTTTCTAATTCAGAATCATAAGGCACAAGTCCCTCAGAACCTGAACAACGCATACAACAATAAAACAAAACAAAACACACACACTAACAAAAATAAAGAAAAGTAAAAAATTTAAAATTTCTTAATTTTCTTTAAAATGTAATTTCAATTAATTTCTTTTCCTGGCAACGACGCCAAAAACTTGATCTCCGATAAATATATGTGCGTCAAAAACTTGACTCCGCAACGATAAATATATGTATGCCAAAAACTTGGTCAGCCGTTAAATATATGTGTTGATGATTTAGATATGAAAATTATGATTTTATAATATGGGATACTACGCAGGTATACATATCGTTTATCAAGTAATATAGGACTATCTGATTAAGCCCCGAGATATCGAACCCACAGGGAAAGTGATATATGTTTAAATAAATAATAAAATTATCTTTTTACTTTTTTAATTGGCTTTTGAAAGTATGTTTTGATATTGAAAAGTTTGATAGTTGATTTCGCTCTTTAAATTTTCTTATAAAAGTCAAACAAGAAATTAAAATAATAATAATTGTAAACACAGTATGAAAAACACTATTAACTAGAATTGGTATGAAAAACACTACTAACTAGAATATCTTTTTCTTTCTTTTATAAAGTAGTAATAAATATGAAAGTATTGTTGTGGAAGTATTTAAATTTGTTGTGAAAAATAGAATAAAATGTATTCTTTACCCTTACTTGGTTCTATAAAGAACATTGGTTAATTTGAAATTTTATCATTTTGAACATTGTTAGGCAAGGAAGATACCAGCTCTCACTCTAGAGTTCCTTCGATTCCCTCCACTTGAGGGCTAACTTCTCATAACAAAATTCAAAACATCAAACCAAATTAGGGGCTTTTAGCTGTCACATTAAAAATCCTCTAATTTTACTCCCCTTTTTAAAACATCTTCTAATATATTGCATTCAAGTATATGAACTACAATTTTCACCCATATAATTGCTTGTCATTCTTTCTAACTTTTATGAGACAATACCACATTGGATCTTACATAATCTCACCAAAAATTTTACATCTTAACAGGCCAAATTAAGAAGTAAACAAAGTTTATAGAATCAATTTCCGCAACTTCTTCCAACTTTAAACACATATACATTCCACAATAATTTTTCATGAATTATTTACTTCTTCATTTAAGAAAGAAAAAGATTAAGTAAACTACTCAGAATGCATTGCGAAAATACAAAAACACATTGATTTGAAATTAAAAACAATAAGAAAAACAACGAAAAAAGTATTAATTAAAAACTAAATGTAAGAACAAAATTAAACACTTATCTGAAAATCCACTTCACAAGACTCAGAAAGTTCCTCTGAAACCTTGACTCTTCACTAAACTACTCCTCAGAGCAAGTCTCCCAACTTCGATGATTCAGAAACAGACTTCAGACTTCAATAAAAACTAAACTAAAGGAAAGAAAAGATGTGGGAAGAAGAAGGCTCCAATCCTACCCTTTTCTCCTCTCTACTCTCTACTCCAACTCCTAATTAAAACTCTCTTCCAAATGCAAAGGAAGAGCTCTTTTCTACTCTCTACTCCTACTCCCAATTAAAACTCTTTTCAAAATGCAAAGGAAGAGTTGTTTTCTCTTTCTAAGACTCTCTTTAAATATTAAACCAAAAGGTGCCTTGGTGTCTCTTCAAAATGTGTCCAGATTCGATGTATACACCAAAGAACACACCCCTTCATTCAAACTAGTCGCCCAAAGGATGTTATGGAAGTTATCACCAAGAGTTGCATCCCATCCCCTTTAAAAATGGCAACAAATTCAAATTAAACTCGATTTTTAACTGTGGCGGCTAAGCTACGCTCAGCGGCGCTTAGCCGCTAGTGCAAAAATTTTCATTTTTCATTTTTTTGCTCCAAATTTGATCCATATTTGCTCCTTTCATCATAATTACTCATTTTCATCATACCTCCGAGAAAAACACAAAATACCTTCCATTAAAGTTAAATATCAACAAAAATAGGTATAAAAATGTGCATAAAAAATACTATATATTTTAGGTATATCATGCATGATTGGTTTAGGGTTTTGGTTTAGGAGTGAAGGTAAAGGGTTTTAGTGAGTGTGTGAAAGTCTGATTCAAGCCATACCACCCAGGGCTAACCTTAAGGCCAGGCAATCCTATGGGAACCCCTCTTGAGCTACCTTTTGCTTGGTTCTATCCTACTAAGTGCTAGAGGTTAGAACTAAACATGTGGAACTCCA
This sequence comes from Papilionanthe hookeriana x Papilionanthe teres, assembly GCA_022702705.1. Classification (NCBI taxonomy): domain Eukaryota; kingdom Viridiplantae; phylum Streptophyta; class Magnoliopsida; order Asparagales; family Orchidaceae; genus Papilionanthe; species Papilionanthe hookeriana x Papilionanthe teres. The sequence continues at coordinate 87,512,082 of CM040423.1, read as the reverse complement.
AGAAGAGTAAAGAAGCGCTTGGAATTTCTAATGGCGGTTGGGTTCCATCACTAGTATTCTAGGATAGTCAACAAGAAAGTCTTATAGCTAGATCCTAGGCTTCTGAAGAAGAACGACTAGACCACAACAAAAGTGAGGCTAACAATAAGTTGTTTTATTTTGTTACTCTTAATAATCAATCTTGGAACTAAAACTAGAAGTTTTTTGAATATAAGATCTAAATTAGTATCAATAATTTTTTTAAGTGCCTTTTAGTTCTCAAGTTGTAACTAACTATAGATGCTTGCCTTTATAAAGTTTTGAACCCATGATTAATCTAAAGCTTGTATTGTATTTACATTTGATAGTAGAAAGATTTGTTGCTTTTAATTGTAGACCTTGCAAATATCTAAATTTTCTTTGTTTAAGTAATTGAACACATCATAAAGTGGTCTTTCTATCTCATAAGATAGTATACTACTTTTGATATTGTATTTGATTATTTAAATAATTTAATCATTGAATCTGTATGGTTTTTAAACAACCTAACTGAAAATATAACTGACATATCCCAATAACACTTCAGAATGACCCAATGGCATCAAAATGGGATCAAACAAATGCTAAAACCATTTTCCTAAAAACTGAAGCAAGATCAAAATAAACACAATTATTTTTTATATGTGATTTGCTTTGATTTATATTTCAAACCCTTTCCTTATTTTTAGTAGCTAGCCACCCACTGTAACAATTCATGAGAAATATTTTGACAAGCCCAAAAATGACTTCTTTAGTTTTTGGTGGACCATTCTTGAATTTTACTTGGGTCGATCTATATAAGAAAGTTATGAAATCACATAATCCCTTCATGTGACAAAAAATATTAAGAACATATTTTAAGCGCTTTAAAGATAAGTTTAGTGATGTTCTTATTCTTTGTGTTGGTTTGGTGATCTTCTCTCAATTGAAACTTTTTAGTTAGATCATTAATCCTTAGACAAAATTTATGTGGTCAGGTTATAAAATAATCAACATTACATATTTATCTATCATTCAGATTAAAAAATATGAGCCAACAAATATCATCTCTCATTGTATATAACTTGCTTAAGAATACAAGGCCATCCCATAATTCGAAAGCATAAAAATCAGCAACATAGTTCTCAGTACATTTTTATTTTCGCAGTCACAATAAAACTTTAAGAAAATATTACATAGAATGTTCTCCAAAATCATCTCTTTATAATCTTCATACGAAAATGAAGTCATTCGGGATAATGGCTGTCATTAGATATTCTTATGGAGAATCCTCAACCTTAAATGACTTGAAGATATCTTGACATCATAGATTCATTCGCAACCATCATTACATGTAAGAGATGATGAATTGAGTAAGTGTTATAAGGAAAGTTAATTTAAGATGTTTATTAATGACAACTCTAAACTTTGGATTTACACTAATATTTATAATACATTGAATTCATCTTTAAGGAATATTAAGCCTCGCTATAAATATTAGTAGTGATTTTTTTCTCCATCTAGCATGTAAAGAACTTAAATCACAAAAATTGAACTGCTTAATATAATTTTATATACTTTTTTTTTCTTATTTTTATCAGACTTCCCCCTTAACCATTTTCTCTAATAATTAGAGATGATTCTAAACCTGATGAATTCCCTCTGTTTAAAAAAGGAAATTTCGCAATCCATATGATTATCCATTTTACATATAATTCTTTTTAATTCGATCTTATCTATATGGTGCTCATATGCGGTAGCATATTAATTGAAATTAAAGTAAAAGAATTCAATATAATGAGCATGAATGCTCAAACGTCCAGTAATAATAAAAAAAGGCATGATCTTATCTACATGTCATAATTTATTTTCATTAAACTAATTAACATTTTTTAACAGTACGGTGATGGTCTCGTTTGTCGAGCTAGTCGAAAAACATATAAAATTTGACGATTATAGTACAAAAGCACGTGATGTGTGTATATACAGTCAATATTTTCATCAAAATAATGAAACATAAACAACCCCACGTGAAAAGACACTTTTCTGGAGAGAGCCGCGAACAATTAATTTGAGTTTTTGGTATTCTAACATTGAGAGTGCACAAAAGTTTATAATTTATTAACATGTTATAAACTAGTCAATTTGTGTCACTCATTTGGATTGAGTATCTATAATGTAGAAATTTTACATCTTTAGTGGTTTCTAAGAGTTTATGTTCATTTTACTTTTAGTTGATTCATCGTTATGATACGTCAACAATAATGTGTATTTATTTAACGTTCCAATTTTAACTTTTATATTTCTAACAATTAAATGTTTCATTTCATATTAAAAATCCTATTATTATTGTTATTTTTGTTATTATTTTTTTTAATAAAAGTAGAAGAAATTTTTAATATGTAATTAAAATATTATAAAGACATATTCAAGTTAGATATTGTATCCATTATGTGCGTGCGTGTGCGTTGAGTTTATATGCGTGTATATTTACATACATTTCACAAATCAATCAAACGTGACAACTACTTTAACTTCCACATTTATATAATATTATTTATGCACAAAAGTGTATTTCTTTTTTAATAGTTAAAATAATTGCCCAGTGGTTATATATTCCTTATGTACCAAAATGCTCCATGTTCCAAATCCAATAATATAAAAGAAATTTAAAATAATGTTTTTTTTTCAATATGATTTAAAAAATTTGGTTGGTACATGGGCAAAAGAATGTGAAAAACATTATTACACAAAAGATAAATAATTAAACATGGTGCAATTTACGTGACTCGACGCAAACTGCCTACACTAAGTAGAGGAATTACTGATTTCGGACGCCGGACGCAAATCTACGTCTGGCGTCCAATGAGAAATTTTTTTTTTGAAAAAAAAAACTTTAAAAGTGTGCCCCACTCCATACACTTTTTGGGTGGGGCGTTGCGTCCAGCGTCCGGACGCAATAATTCATCCACTAAGTGAGGGGGGTTATTCCATTACTAAAAATGGAGGAAAAAAAACAACTAAAATAGGGTTACAATTCCACACATTAAAATAAGCCCTAATCTCCCCTATAAAAAAAGAGAGGATTAGAGCATACTAATAAAAACAGAAAATGAAAAATTTATCCCTCACAAAAATAAAGCCTCCAATAATATAATCTCTACATCATCTCTCATTTCTAGATAAGTGGGAGACAATGAGTTGAAATACTAAAATAACTGCACCAATATATTTACCTACCCCCTCCCAAAGTGATCAAGCCTCACATAGTTCTTCAAATGCCCAAATGCGCAATTAGTCATGAGCTTGAATGTTCACTAAACTCCTATAGTGTGTGAACTTATAAACTGGTAGTATCTTTGTGAGCATGTATATTAGATGCTCCTTCATTTCTATCTTCTCAATAGAACATTGACATAATTAAATAAGTCCTAAAAAATGTGGTACCTCACATCAATGTTTGGTACGGGCATTTTGAATTAGATTTGTGGCCAAGCATATCAAACTCTGAATTTCACACAATGCTATTAGAGACTCCTAATCAACTTCCAAGTCATCCAGTAGGGCCTACGTCCTCATCATTTCCTTCATTGCCTCTATTTCAACAATTTACTTGCCCAACATAGTAGATTAAAAATCAATCTCCAACTAACCTGATCTCCTACCAATGAGAATAAATAGCCACTCACAAATTTACACCAATTCATATCACCTACATAGTCTAAATATGTCTATCCTATAAACAAGTCAGTAATAGATGAACTTTTCTCAAACACTAAGTTGACATCAACTATACCCTCCCGTTACCTCAAAATACTTGTCGCAACAAGCTAATTATGTCATTTTGTACCATGCATGAACTTGATCACATCACCAATAGCTTCTACAATTTTTGGTTCAATATTAACTAATTCATGACGGGGACATGGTTCGCATGGCTAGAAATTATACCGTAGAGGTAACTCTAGAGCTCCTAGTTAGTGTTGCATCTGAAGGAATGAATACCTTCAAGGACCACTAGAGAGGCTAGAAAAAACAAAAGAGCATTGTAGAGCATAACCATCTAGTGGTGGCCTCTTCCTCAGGGAAATAGTCATGCCGACAAGAGCAAGCAACAAGGAAGGAATGTAAGGAGCATGCTTGTTCTTATACAAAGAAGGTCATGTAGCAAATGCATCAAAGGGCATAAGATTATCAAATGTAATCCTAAATTGGTATCTGAAGGAACCAAAAGTGAAGGTCTTCCCTTGCACATCAAGAACACTAAGTATAAAGAAAATGATGCTTTATAGGTGCATTGATAGTGATCAGCCCTTAACTGACCATTCATGTTAAGAACAATGGTAACGATTAAGCTTAAGAAAAAGATTTAAGCCAATCAATGTACAACAACACCAACATATATGATAAGGCAGTCACTGAAATGCTGAGGGTGAGCAAAGAGGGCGGAACATTGTTAAGTTACTAACCATGACACTAACATATGGATAGGAATCCAGGGTCCAAAAAGGCTAAAAGAAGCAACATAAAGAAGAACTAGGTCACAATAATTAATGCTGGACTCCTAAAATGGAAACAAAACCTCATCACCAGAAGAGTCGTCAGTATGTTTCGGTTCTTATTGTAAAAACTCAGACTCGCCAGCTTGTCTATCATCGCATGATTCCCTTTTTCAAATAATTCTCTATTTTGGATCATGTGAATGATACAGAGGAGAAGGAATCAGAAAGTAAGGATATATGATGATGATAGAAAAACAAGTTTTGAATAAGGTCATGGAGAGCTTTTGTACAATAAAACTTACGTGATTGGTCAAGAATGTACATAAAAAAAAATCGTGTTGACACACCATGAACCAAATATCCAAGAAAGGTTATCCACATAAGCTACTCGAACCCAAAAACCAAATGTGTGAGCTTGTTCTCGGTCAAGAGAACTCTTAACGGGATGTATTCAATTTGATTAATTAAATCTTGAGGGATGCCCAAGAATACACTTGGTTAAAGAAATTATGCTTAGATTTTAGTAATGTGTAGTAAGGGGTGTCACGAAGGAAGGTTTTCTCATAGGAAAATATTACTACCTTTAAACCTCTTAATAAGCCAGAGGTAGAAGTGAGGCTCTCACATTCCAAATGTGTAGAGGCTCATCAGTGCACAGGGCACTTGACATAACCAAGTCGACTCTTAGGATTAAAACTATGCTTCTAGGCCTAATAGAAACATAAGGTTAGATGGTGAATCATTAAATCCCAAATGATTGATGGAATATCTAAGGCTTATGAGAAAAATTGATAAAGCGTCACAGGAGTGACAATGTCCAAAGTGAGTGAACAAAGGATGGGTAGACTAATCTTATTCGAGTAGAGATAGCTGATCAGGATACCACAAATCCATCATTCTAAGATATTAGGACACTAAGTCTACTTCGTTATGAAGGTAGTCAACCCAACACAATTAGAGGGAGGCCCCTCGTCAACAATCATGAATTGTGACATCGAAGAAAACTGACATGCGTCAATTTTACGTGATTTGACCTACACTTTTCGCTACATTTCACATTGTATTTTTACCTATTAGCCACATGTTTATGCTAAGAAAGGTTTTTTTTTATAATGCGCAGGTTTTATAGGTTGAATAGAAACAATTTAGAATGAGAAAATCAAGTTAAAAAATGCCCTAAAGCGGCGTGGCCACGGTTAGAAGTGGTAGGACAATGTCATGCTTTGAAGCGGAGCGGCGTGATCATTTTGGATTTATCGTGACCATGATTCCTTATCCATCCAACGCATGACCACACCGTTGTTGGCCAACACCACGCCAACCTCCTGCAGTCCAATGGCATGACCTCATCAGATTTGGGTGTGATTAAACCGATGAGTGGAAAATATCCATTAGGAAAGAAGTTTGATTGCCTAAGCCCTTGTACTTGATATAAAAGATATTTCAGGGCTTCATGTGGAGAGTTATGCATTTATGAGTCATTTGAGGCAGCTCAATGCATGGTTTGGAGAGAAATTTGAGAGTTTTCGTCAAGATCTTCTTCCTCCTTTGGTAAAAACCTTGTAGGGTGAGAGTTCTTGTGTTTTTTGAGTCTTTAGAGACATGTATAAGACGAAACAGAGCTTCAACTGTTGAAAAAACAACTCCTTGTAGGTATTTTATGTTTTTGTTTCTTATAAAAAATTCTTGCTTATTTTTCAGTGCAATGGTTTTCTTGATAATGTGTTACTAAACTCCTCCTTTGTGTCTCTGTGATGTCGGGGGAGTGGATTTAATTGTGATTATTTTGTAATATTTTTTCATTATTATTTCTTATGCTTTTATGGCCAAAGTTGTTGGTTGACCTCTAAACTGAATTTACTCTTAGTCTAGCTAACTAGAAGGATAAAATTTTTTGTGAGGCTACATCTTCTAACTGTTGCATGGGGGAAACAGAGTTTCACCACAGAATTTTGAGAGGATAGACATTCAAGTGGAATTCTGCATTAATCCCAAGGGATCAAAACTTTTTTGCAAAATTCCATGGGAATTGGGGAAGCCTAAACTTCATGGATTCTAGGCTTCTTTTTTCTATACATAGAAATAAGTTGTACTATATCACTAGTTAACAACTATTACGTAGGAAATATTTAGAAAATTACGATCATCACGATCCATGAATCACATAGGCATGGGACTCATAAATCTTAAAGTAACTCTTGAAAGTCTATATACTATTTTTACTTTCCATTGTCTAATAATTTGTGCCCAATCTCTTTGTGAATATAGTGAGTTAGGTAACTAAATTAGCAAACTAGTTTTTTTTTGTGAAATAAATTGCTAACATTTTCTCTGCGGGATTGATAAGCGGACTCTTAAACTTCGTACTACTTGACACATACACTTGTGTTGTATAGCCACTTACTTCATGGTGCGCCATTTCTAGAAAAAGTGTTAATAAATGTTTCCATTATTAGGAATATGCTGACCTCACTTTTATTGAGGACTAAATTTCTTTAGGAGCCTAGGATCTAGCCATAGGATTTCCATGTGATTATCTTAGAGGAGGTGATGGATCCCTCCTCACTAAAAATTCAAAATGCCTCTTTGCCTCACTTGGAGTTTCATATGTTTGCTACCAACCTCTAGCACATAGTAGGATGGAGCCATGCATAAATAAACTCAAGAGGAGTCCCCTATAAGATGGTCAAGCCTTAAGACTTACCTTAGTTGGTTTTGTCTAGGTCAGGCTTGCACACACACACGCTTGAACCTCACACTTTGACTCTTAACCCAAAACCCTGAACCAAACATGCCGAACCTTGGTTCCCTACTCTTTTGGAAACTCATGTGGGTGGCTCCTCAAGCTCTTAGCATTAGGCTAGGGTTTGACTATGACCGACACATGGAGGATCCAAAATGAGACTTTTCTTTGTTCCATGGATCAAATATGTTAATATAATGATTAACATCATTAATTCATTCCAATTTTACCAAAACTCCCAATTTTGAACCATTTAGCGCCAAACTTTGCCATAATTACCAAATTGCCCCTACAACCCCAATTTTCCTCAAAATTCCCAAAAATGCCCAAATTCTCAAATTTCCCATAAAAATCATTTTACAACATTTCCCAACATTCAAATTGACCAAAGTCCACAAAATAACCAAAATTATCAAAATACCCCTAAAATCCCCAAAATTACTAAAATGCCCTTTAATTTTCAAAAAATTTTAAAATCTAAGAAAAACATTCCAAATGATACCAAAACGAATTTGAACCACTCCATTGAAGCAAATTTATCCAAATAGACCCATTTTGACCAAAATCTCTAAATTGCCCTTAAAGGCCTAAAATGCCCAAATCACTCTCAATTTCCACCAAATAGACTTCAATCTCCCCCAATTTCAATTTCAAAACAAAATTCATCATCCTAAAATTCAATCGAAACCAAATATAAACCCAATTGACCCAAATTTGAAGTTAAACTTCACCCAAGCCCAATCTAAGGTAAAACCCCCAATTTTAACCTAAATTCCAATTCTCACCAAATTGAACTCCCTAAACCCAAAATTTCCACCCAATTGATATCTAAAACTCTTTATGACAATAACCCAAATCAATTTTAACCATCAAATGAACCATATCCAAGCTCTAGCCTAATCCAAACCAATGTCTAGTTCATATACCCCAAAATTGACTATGTGACTGATCCAAGAAAAAAATACCTATTTTTATGCCTTGATTTTTATTAAATTTTAAGGATATTTTGCTTTAATGAAAGGTATTTTTGTGTTTTTGGATGTAGGTGATACAAAAATGTTCAAGAAGAAGAAAAATATGAAAAAGGAGCAAGAAGGAGCAAAAAGGATCAAAAATAGAACCAAATTGCAAAATTTTCGAAATTATCGGCTCGGCGCCTAGCGCCGTAGTCCGCGCCTAAGCGCCGACTCGATACAAAAAACTCGTTAAGTTTTTGACGACTTTCAGGCGCTATTTTGACGGAGTGAGTAGTTATTGGACCTTCTAGAAGACTAGCAGTTGTTCCTGGTTTATAGGACATGTGATACAATGTATTTGGACGCTTCAAAATGGTTTTAATCGTGAAGAGATGTGATCCAAAGTGAAGAGGTGCGAAGAACTGGACGCGGTGTCTGGCGCCTAGGCGCCAGATTCCGGTGCCTAGGCACCAGACACACCTTCTAGAAGATTCATTGAATGTGGACACATTTTGAAGAGGTGCCTTGCGGCAACCCTTGAAGCCTATAAATAAGAGGGTATTCCTTCAGAGAAAAACGCCTTATCTACCCCTCCCTATCTAGAGTCCAATCTAGAGAGAGAATTAGAGAGATCATATTAGGGCCACCTTTGTACTTTCCTTCATAAATTAGTGAGTTTATTTTAGAGTTTGTATTTAGAGTTTAAAAGAGTTGGTGCATCTGTAGTTCATTACGCTGTGGAGTCAGTAGGAGAAACATCTAAGATAAGTATTTTTATTTTGATTCAAAGTTTATTTATTATGTTTTTTTATATAATTTCAATGTGTTCTAAGTAGTTACTTTACTTTCTCCTTTCAATTATGAAAAGTTAAATAAGATAATACAAAATTCGAGAATTAAAAATCATATATTTTCAAAACATTGTGATGATATTAATACCAGTTCTTAATTTACTATTTAAATTGCCATTTAAATTGTTAAAACCTGTTGAAGAGTTTTGAGACCTAAAAGGAGATGAATTCTTAACTTGTAGATATTACATGAATCCTTGGGTAGTCGAAGGCCTTGTGCGGGTTATTCAAGGTGAAGTGCAAATAAATAGGAAGATATTATATAATGGGCGTAGAATTGATAAGTTTTTAGAGTGACAGACTAAATTCTTGTTATTTGGTTTATAGAAAAGGAAAGGGTCACTAGTAGGGCCTACCATAGCCATCCTTGGATATCTAGTAGTGTGATCTTAGATTAACCCATTCTACTAACAATATATCCGGACCTGATCTATAGGCTAGCCAATGTTCTTTACACCTGAAACAAAGGGTAAAGAATAGGAATGCTTCTATTTGGCACAATACCATAAATTTATATTCTCCATGAATATTATCATTATCTTAGAAAATCTTGGATTAATTGAAAGGGAGAAAGTTGCTTTCTTATTGCTATTTACATATATTATTTTATTTCTGCTTTATTATTGCATCTAGTAAATTAAAGATATTTTATTTTTAATTATAAAAGAAGTACTTTAAAATAAAAATATTTAAAGATCTATAACTCTCTCATCGTGGGAACGATACTGAGGTCTTTGTTTCAAAGCTCTATATTACTTGAAACGATACGTATACTTGCGTAGAACCCCTAGTGTGTAAAATATTTTTCATAAAATTATATTTATATACACTAGTCGCTATTATTATTTATAACATAAATTTTTGAAAGCATTAATTAGTACATTGATCTTTAGAGGACTTCGGGTCAAGTTTTTAGCACCGATACCGGGGAAGAAGATTTTAGTACACATATATTTATATCGGGTCAAGTTTTTGGCGCCGTTGTCGGGAAGCTTCGGTAAGAACTTTAGGAGAAATTTAGTTGAAATAATTAGGTTTAGACTTGGAAAACTGTAGTGTCGTAAAAATGATTTTTGTGTGAAAACGTGTTTTGTTATATGAAAAAATGTTGTAAAAAAAAATTGTTTGTGCGAAAAATAAGGTGTTCGTGAAAATGTTTTATTGTGTTGAATATATTTCATCTATTATTTGTTTAATTGTTAATGTATTGTTTGTTGTGCTATATATGCGAAACAAAGGATCTGCAAGACTTATGCCTTATGATCCCGAGTTTCAAAAAAATAAAAAAAATAAAAAAATAAAAATACAAAAAAGACTCGAAAAACTAGAAATGAAAATGGAAAACTTTCAAGATAATAACTTCGAAAATCATCATACTTCATTGAGGGATTACGAAAATCCTACAACAGATGAAATTCAGTCAAGTATGCAAAACCCTGTCATAGAAGCTAACTCATTTGAAATAAATCCTGAGATTATCCAACTGGTGCAGAACAATCAGTTTGGGGGAACTCCTTTGGAAGATCCCTATTTACACTTATCTAGTTTTCTAGAACTTTGTGCTACATTTCGTTATAACGGTATGTCAGACGATGTTGTTAGGCTAAGGCTTTTTCCTTTCTCACTAAAGGATAAGGCTAAAAAATGGTTATACTCATTAGCACACGGCTCTATTAAAAATTGGGAGGAGTTAACTCAGAAATTCCTAGCTAAGTATTTTCCACCTTCAAGGACTACTAAACTTAGAAACAATATTATCTCATTTTGTTAATATGAAGAAGAATCAATATATGAAGCCTGAGAAAGATTTAAAGAACTCCTAAGAAAGTGTCCACTTCATGCTCTACCCGATTGGTTAATCATTCAAACTTTTTATAATAGATTAGTAGGACCCCTTAGGTCTATAATTGATGCTACTGCTGGTGATTCATTAATGTCAAAATCATTTAATGAAGCGTATGAATTAATTGAAAAAATGGCTACAAATGAATTTCAATGGCCCTCTACAAGGGTAAATCATAAAAATGTATCTAGTGTTCATGATACAGATGTGATTATAATTCTTGCATCTCAGGTTGCCGCAATATCAAGGAAGTTGGACCAATTTGGAATGAACCAGCCTCAATTTACTTCTGTAAGTGAGGAAATTTCATTAAGGCATATAATTGATTCTAACTTATCATATGACGCTTTAAATACCATAAACAACCCATATTCTAACTTTTATAACTCGTGTTGGGAGAATCATCCTAAATTTAACTAGAATCATACTACTGACCCGATATAAATATATGCGTACTAAAATCTTCTTCCCCGGCAACGGTGCCAAAAACTTGACACGAAGTCCTCTGAAGATCAACGTACTAATTAATGCTTTCAAAAATATATGTTATAAATAATAATAGCGACTAGTGTATTAAATATAATTTTATGGAAAATATTTTACACACTAGGGGTTCTACGCAAGTATACGTATTGTTTCAAGTAATATAGGGCTTTGAATTAAAGACCCCAGTATCGTTCCCACGAGGAGAGAGTTATAGATCTTTAAATATTTTTATTTTAAAGTATTTCTTTTATAATTAAAAATAAAATATCTTTAATTTACTAGATGCAATAATAAAGCAAAAATAAAATAATTGATGTAAATAGCAATAAGAAAGCAACTTTCTTCCTTTCAATTAATCCAAGATTTTCTAAGATAATAATAATATTCGTGGAGAATATAAATTTATCGTATTGTGACAAATAGAAGCATTCATATTATTTACCCTTTGATCCAGGTGCAAAGAACATTGGCTAGCCTATAGATCAGGTCCGGATGTATTGTTAGTAGAATGGGTTAATCTGGGCTCACACTACTAGATGTTCAAGGGTGGCTATGGTCGGCCCTACTAGTGACCCTTTCCTTTTCTATAAACCAAATCATAAGAATTTAGTCTATCACTCTAAAAACTTATCAATTCTACACCTATTATATAATATCTTCCTATTTATTTGCATCACCTTGAATAACCCGCACAAGGCCTTCGACTACCCAAGGATTCATGTGATATCTATAAGTTAAGAATTTATCTCCTTCTAGGTCTCAAAACTCTTCAACAGGTTTTAACAATTTAAATGGCCGATTTAAATAGTAAATTAAGAACCGGTATTAATATCATCACAATATTTTGAAAATATATGATTTTTAATTCTCCGACAAATTTTGTATTATCTTATTTATCTTTTCATAATTGAAAAGAGAAAGTAAAGTAACTACTCAGAACACAATGAAATTAAAAAACAAAATATAATAAATAAAATTTGAATCAAAATAAAAATACTAATCTTAGATGTTTCTCCTACTGAACTTCTGATTCCTACTGACTCCACAGTGTAATGAACTACAATGCACCAACTCTTTCAAACTCTAAATACAAACTCTAAAATAAACTCACTAATTTATGAAGGAAAGTAAAAAAGGTGGCCCTAATATGATCTCTCTAATTCTCTCTAAAGATAGGACTCTAGATAGGGAGGGGTTGATAGGGCATTTTTCTCTGAAGGAATACCCTCTTATTTATAGGCTTCAAGGGTTGCCTTAAGGCACCTCTTCAAAGTGTGTCCACATTCAATGAATCTTCTAGAAGGTGTGTCTGGCGCCTTGGCGCCGGAATCTGGCACCTAGGCGCCGGACACCGCGTCCAGTTCTTCGCACCTCTTCACTTTGGATCACTCCTCTTCGCGATTAAAACCGTTTTGAAGCGTCCAAATACATTGTATCACATGTCTTATAAACTAGGAACAACTGCCAGTCTTCTAGAAGGTCCAATAACTGCTCACACCATTAAAATAACCACCCAAAAGTCGTCAAAAACTTAACAGTTTTCTGCATCGAGCTGGCGCTTAGGTGCCGGACTCTGGCGCCTAGGCGTCAGGCCAATAATTTCGACAATTTTGCATTTTGGCTCCATTTTTGCTCCTTTTTGCTCCTTTTTGCTCCTTTTTCATATTTTTCTCCTTCTTGAACATTTTTGTATCACCTACATCCAAAAACACTAAAATACCTTTCATTAAAGCATAATATCCTTAAAATTTAATAAAAATTAAGGCATAAAAATATGTATTTTTTTCTTGGATCAAAATCATTCCAAACTTAAACGTTACTTGTCCTCAAGTAACCCTTTTTACTATATAAAATGTATAACATTTGGAATAAGAAGGTAAATATTTAAGACTTATGATTTTTTATTTTATAAAGGCTTTAGTAAATCATTAACCAAATTTCCTTAACTAAGTTTAATTTTAAGAATTTAAAGAATATTCTAACTACCAAATCATAAGACTTCAAAAACTTTTCGTTCACTTCGAAAATAATTGTAGTTTATTATATTAAGATCACATAAATTATTCACAAGAAAAAGATCTTCATGAAATTCTTTTCTAATAAAAATACATGCATAAAAATTAAGTAGTAAATGTAATCAGTTTTCTTTTTATAAGTTAATTCAAGTGAAGCCAAATTTCGATTAGGCATTTCCTCAAGCTTCTCCTCTCTTTTTATTTATTTATTTATTTATTTATTTTTTATTTTTATTTTTTTTTAAAGAGAGAATTACTGTATCTGGATAGCCTGTTAATGGTTTTAAACTTCACTATCCTTAACTTATATTTTCAAACTTATACATTTTCACTTAATTATTATAACATAAATAGATTTCAAAAAGAATTTCAAGCTTTTCTTTTTCGAGTTATAATTTTTTATTTCTTAATACTTCTAAAATTCAATTATCTCTATTATGAATAGAAAAATTTCTTAATCTTATTCTTCTTTAAGTTGAATAATTCTATTCTTAAAATCAATCAAAGTTATTAAAATTTTTGATTAAGTTCACTAAATTATTTATAATTTCAAAAATTTAAGTGATCTTAAATAGATTCTTCATTCCTCATGTTATGTTAAAAATTTTTATTTTAAGAAAATATTAGTTCTTTAAGGGCAAATAAAATTTAAATTTGAATGTATTTTCCCTTTCCGCTAAACTTATGTTTTGGTCTATCATAAAAAATTTTGTTTAAAGTATGAGAGAAAGAAAAACATAATTTTAAAAAGGAATTTTTATAAGTATGTAAAAAAAACATTCTAGAAAGAAAAATTTACATCTACACATGCTTTTATGAATAATACTGAAATAATGAAGCAGATATAAAAGTAAGCAGGCTCATTAGTAATTAAATTAAATGAATATACTACTTATAATAACAGAAATAAAACAACAATACTAACTACTAAACAGTAGGCTGAAATAAAAATAAACATAAATTTATCCAAATTTCAATCTTAAACACAATACATTAAAAATACTTTAACAATAATCTTAACACCCAACAATCCACACAAAGTACATAATCAAATCTAAACTAGCAAACAACAAACAGCAAACAATACTAGCAAACAAACTAATCTAACAACATAATTAGCACAATTCAGAGGTAAATCATGCCACTAATCACTGTCTGTAGCCTCAGCATCGTCATCATCACCAAAGAAAAACTCAACATCCTTAGGATCAACATATGGTGAGAAACTAGGAAAGGTAGGAAACTGAACATCGTGCTCTCCCTTCAGGAATCTAACGAGAGATTCATCATACTCAGCATCGTAACTACTCTTCCTCTTGGTATACTCAGATAATGATCAAATTTCTTATCAATAGAATCAACTCTGTAGTGAGTTTGAAATAACTCATGCTACTGCTCTATAAACTGTTAATGCATCGATTCCCAAAACTAGATGGTGGCTCAGCAGTAGAAGTAGAAAGTCTGGAAGTGGAAGGTCTACCTGAAGTGTGTGCAGAATTAGAAGGAGCGGTTGATCTCTTCCCTCGAAGACGATCATATATACTAACAGTCTCCTGTCCAATTGGCTTGGTAGACTTCAGCTTCTCCTCAGAAATATCAGCAGTGACTCCATTGCTAACGCATAAATAATAGATCAAAGATGGGAATCCCAGTCCCACGGAAGTGCTGGATCTAGTAGTAGACTCCACAGAATCATGAATAATACTGCCGATATCTATCGGCTTCCTCTCCTGAATGAAATAGTTTAAGATAGCTCGATCTCTGGTGACTTCACGCAGGTGGTTGGAAGGTAGAAGTCTAGCAGAAATAAAATAATGCCAAGCCTATAGAACACCATTTAGCTTAGAAGATTTGAAGTTTACCCATTTTTCATTTCAGATCTTCCAGGCTCCTGTGTCGTCAGTTAAATAAGCAATAATCATCTCAAGATCTCCCTCAGATGGAGATAATCCAGAATAGTGGCACTCGATGATAGGTGGCGGTCCATAAAATACATTGATCCTCTCCGGAGTAAATCCTACTCCAATACCTCTGACAAAGACTTCATAGTCTTCCGCATCTAAAAAGTTAGCATAAAATTTGCGAACGACTGGAATAATAACAACAACAGTGAAATAACAGAATTGTTGTCAGTTGTGCGCAACGATTGTGTTCTTGATCATTTCACCAGGATTGTAAAAGCATCGTTCCAAGATAAACTTTCATGACGTCACAAATTCGTGATATTGAAAATGCGCTGCCACAGACGCGAACTGGCTACTATCAAAATTTTCTCGTCCCTTCTCTCGCTTAGATTTTGGTGCCATCTAAACGTGAAAGAAAACAAGAACAAATTTAGGAATTAAATATTTAAACTCTTTTTAAGTTTAAGAAACTTAAAATAATTTTAAAAATCCAAATAGAATACCTAAAAATCAAAATTTTTCTCAAAATTTCAGTTTTTAGCAAAACATAGGAAAAAATATGGTAAAAATCAAAAATAAATGGATTAGAGTGTAGATCTGACCTCGAGACGAAGAAATCAAGTGATTTCGCGCCCAAATACTTGATGTTTTGACCTCAAAATGGATCTAAGAGCTATATTTTTGGGAAAATGAGGAAGGAGATGAAGCTTAGGCATCATCCATGGCTAATGGGGTTTATATGTTGTTTTTCGGGTAAGCAGGCCGAACCGGCGCTTAGGCGCCAAATTCTGGCGCTTAGGCGCCAGACTAGCCTTTCACAAAAATCACTCTAAAAATTTTATTTTCCACCAAATTCATAAATTCAACTTCCAATTACTCATATTAGAGTAGGGCTTCAGTTTCCAACTTCCAAAACATTTTCCAAAAATTTTTAAAAATTAAATATTAAATCCACCAATCAAACACAAGGTTTAAATCAAACTCCTCTAATTTCCATTTATAATCTTCAATATTGGCTCAATACACTTCAGATAAGTATAATATAATGATTCAAGTCCTAACACACAATCAAACAACACAATTTGAAAGCAAATACAACACACGTTGAACATGAAAGCAAATACACAAACAACACAATCGATTCACTAAATCGATACAATGACTCACTAGATAAATCACGATCTCACCAATTCACTATCTAATTTCCATTATCTTGACAAGGAAAGTTATTCAGCCCACTTGGGAAGAACACTAATGCTCTTGGAAAATCCGTAGCCGTTTTCTCGTCGATCCAATTATTCTTCGCATACATCTCCACTTGAGCATCTTGATAAGCCACTAGATGATCAAATTGGAGTTTCTCTTGCCATTCAAGATGTTCAATTTGATGATACATCTCATGGAGGAGATCTCCAATGCTTTTGAAATCTGCTTCAAATTTATCAAGACGACTAGAAATTTTCTCCAAATTTACAGTGATGAAACCATTGAAGTAGGGTTAAGGATCTTTGGGACCTTTGTCTCTAGCCTCTTCTCCAAGATTTCTCCTCTCCATTTCTTCAAAAATCCTTTCTAATCTCTCAAGAATGGAGTGTATGGGTCGAAATAATGATTGCATAGGGATTGGGGACGAAGATAGGTTAATTTAAAGGTGAAAATCGTGTGAAAAACTGAAAGTTTTAGGTTTTTACACGAGCCAGTAACCGTGGCACTTAGGCGCCAAATATGGCGCCTAGGCGCCGGACCAATCAACACATAGCTTATTCTGGCGCTTAGGCGCCGAATTCTGGCGCCTAGGCACCAGAACCATGTTTGACTCCATTTCACCTAACGTCAAATTTCAAGGTTTTGTTTTCCAAAAATAGGTAAACTATAATGATAAGATCGGAACAATCTCAATAACACAATTATACATAATTTCAATGAAGGTTAACTTGATCTCCTTTTTACTCACATATGAAATGGAGTGATCCAAAGTCCAAACTTTATATACTTCAAGATAATTTTTAATTTTCTGAAGTTATATAAAATTAGTCAAGACAGAGGCATAACCATGCATTAAAAATGTAAATACACACAAAAAATAAAATCTATGGGTTGCATCCCATTAAGCGCTTGGTTTAACGTCGTCAGTCCGACCTAAGTAATTCTTTAATCAGGTTGACTTAATTCATAAGCCTCTTTATAAATCTTTTTAATGTCTCCCAAATAAGGCATTAATCTTAATCCATTACTTTAAAAACTTTTTCCGTTTTGGGGTCGTTAATATTTAGAGCTCCAGAATGTTATACTTTTTCAATTATATATGGTGCTATCCGTTTTGATCTCAATTTTCCAGGAAAACGTCTTAAACGAGTATTAAATAGTAATATTTCTTGTCCAGGCTCAAATATTTTTCCTGAAATCTTTTTATCATGTAACACCTTCATTTTCTCTTTATAAATTTTTGCATTATCATATGCTTCATTTCTTATTTCATCCATCTCATTTAATTACAATAATCATTTTTCTCCTGTAGTATTCAAATCATAATTAAACTCCTTTATCGCATAATAAGCTTTATGTTCAAGTTCAACAGGTAAGTGACAGTGTTTTCCAAAAACTAACCGGTAAGGTGACATTCCGATTGGTGTCTTATAAGCTGTTCTATAAGCCCATAATGCATAATCAAGGCTATCAACCCAATCGGTTCTTTTAGGATTAACGGTCTTCTCTAAAATTCTTTTAATTTATCCGTTTGATACTTCAACCATTCCACTTGTTTGTGGGTGATATGCGATTGCAATTTTATGTTTGATTCCAAATTTTTGCAGTAATGATTGAATTCTTATATTTCTAAAATGACTTCCACCATACGTGATAATTACCTTAGGCATTCCAAAGCTTGAAAAAATCATCTTCTTTAAAAATTTAGATAAACTTTTGGAGTCGCAGTTAGGCAAAGCTACGGCTTCGATCCACTTTGAAACATAATCAGTTGTTAATAAAATATAATTTTTTCCGGATGATGGTACAAATGGTCCCATAAAGTCTAAACCTCATATATCAAAAATTTCAACTTCCAATATATAGTATAAAGGCATTTCATCTTTCTTGGATATATTTCCCATTCTTTGACATCGATCACATGTTGTAACATAATGTCTCATATCTCTGAATAAAGTAGGCCAATAAAATCTTGAATTTAAAATTTTAAATGCAGTTTTATCTACTCCAAAGTGTCCTCTAAAATTGGAATCATGACATTTTTGAATAATAGCATAAGTTTCTTCATGTGGTACACATCTTCGAATTATAGAATCTCTTCCTAATTTAAATAAATGAGGATCTTCCCAAATATAATATTTAGCATCATTTTTAAATTTCTTAATAAATTTTTCATCAAATCCATAAGGTAGAATATTGCTAACTAAATAGTTAACTATATCCGCATACTAAGGTGTTTGGTATCCTTGAATAACATATAAATGTTCGTCAGGAAATTTCTCATTTATGTTTTCTTCAGTAATAACATCATTCTTAATTCTAGATAAATGATCAGCAATTTAGTTGCACATTCCTTTTCTATCCACTATTTGAAAATCAAATTCTTGTAGAAGTAAAACCCATCTTATTAGTCTAGGTTTAGCATCCTTTTTGACATTAGATATTTAATAGCGGAAAGATTAGTATGAACTATGCATTTAGTACCAAGAAGATAAGGTCTAAATTTATTAAAGGCATATACTATAGCTAGAAGCTCTTTCTCAGTAGTAGTGTAATTTCTTTGAGTTTCAGTAAGAGTTTACAAGCATAATATATAACTTCGAAATTTTTCTCATATTTTTGTCCCAATACAGCTCTAATTGCAAAATCACTTGCATCGCACATTAATTCAAAAGATTTATTCCAATTAGGTGCAACAATAATAGGTGCAGTAATTAATTTTCTTTTAAAATAATAAAAGCATTAACTTAGTCTTTGTTAAATTCAAATTTAGCATCTTTTTCCAATAAATGACAAAGAGGTTTAGCAATTTTAGAAAAATCTTTTATATATCTTCTATAAAATCCAGCATGACCTAGAAAACTTCTCACATCGATAATGATAGTAGGTGGTTGTAATTCAGAAATAATTTTCACTTTTGCTTGATCTACTACCATCCCTTTTTGTGAAATCTTGTGACCAAGTACAATGCCTTCAGTGACTTTGAATTGACATTTTTCCCAGTTAAGAACTAAGTTTGTTTCTTCACATCTTTTCAGAATTTTGGAAATATTTTCCAAACAAGATTCAAAAGAATTTCAAAAAACTGTAAAATCGTCCATGAATATTTCAATTCCTTTGTCAATCAAATCATAAAATATTGACATCATACATCTTTGAAAAGTTGCAGGTGCATTACATAAACCAAAAGGCATTCTTGTAAAGGCAAATGTTCCATAAGGACTTGTAAATGTTGTTTTCTCTTGGTCCTCAAGAGCGACAGGTAATTGATGATAACCCGAATATCCATCCAGAAAATAGAAATATGAGTGCCCGACTAATTTATCAAGCATTTGATCCAAGAAAGGTAAAGGAAAATGTTCCTTTCTAGTGGCGTCATTTAATTTCCTATAATCAAGGCAAATTCGCCATCCAGTAACTTGTCTTGTAGTAATTAATTCATTTTTATCATTGACAATGACAGTTACTCCTCCTTTCTTTGGAACACAATGAATAGGACTTACCCATTGGTTATCCGAAATAGGATAAATAATACCAGCATCTAACCATTTAACAATTTCATTTTTAACAACCTCTTTCATGATAGGATTTAATCTTCTTTGCGGTTCAATAGTAGGTTTAAAATTTTCTTCCATTAAAATTCTATGCATACAAATGGACGGGCTTATTCCTCTTATGTCAGCAATTGTCCAACCAAATGCTTTCTTATAATTATTTAACACTCCTATAAATTTTTCTTCTTGATCTTTACTTAGCTCAGAAAAAATAATATCAGGTAAAGTTAATGAATTTCCTAGAAATGCATACTTTAAATGTGAAGGTAACATTTTTAATTCCAGTTTAGGGGCTTTTTTAATTGAGGGTAAAAGTATATCATTTTGAGTTATGTCCAAAGTTTCCCAATTATCTTTAATATAATGAGTTTCTTCTTCTTTTAGTTCTTCATCTTCATCGGTTAATAATTCAAATTTTTCTTCAGAAATGACTTTACATTTTTCTTGATAATGTTTCTCAATTAAATAATCAATTATATCCATTTGATAACATTTTTCTTTGTCAGGGTACTTCATTGATTTAAGGACATTAAATTTAATTTCTTGATCATTAACTCTCATGGTTAATTCTCCTTTTTGCACATCAATCATAGCTCGTTCGGTTGCTAGAAAAGGTCTCCCTAAAAAATAGGTATTTCTTTATCTTCTTCCATAAAAAGAACAATGAAATCTATAGGGAAGATAAATTTATCTACTTTAACAAGAACATCCTCTATAACTCCTTTAGCGTAAGTGATAGATCTATCAGCTAACTGAAGGGTTACAGTGGTGGGAGTAATCTCTCCTAAATTCAACCTTCAAAAAATAGAAAATGACATGAGATTAATACTTGCTCTTAAATCGCATAAAGCTTTTCCACAAAACTTTTCTCCAATAGCACAAGGTATAGTAAAACTTCCAGGATCTTTAAGTTTTTGAGGTAATTTCTTTTGAATTATTGCACTACATTCTTCACTTATTGCAACAATTTCAAAAGCTTCAAATCTTCGTTTCTTACTTAAAATTTCTTTCATAAATTTTGCATATGTTGGCATCTGTTCCAAAGCTTTAGCAAAAGGAATGTTTATAGTATGTTTCTTAAAAATTTCAAAGAACTTGGAAAATTGATGATCAAGCTTCTGTTGTTTAAGTCTTTGAGGAAAAGGTGTAGGTGGTTTTTCAACTTCCATATTAATAGAAATATCAGTTTGATCTTTATTAGGAGAAGGAGTTTCTTTAGATTTTTCAATCTCTTCAACCTCAATCTCATTTTCAATTTCATTCTGTATTCTTTCTTTTAATTCGTTTCCACTTCTAAGTTGTACAGCTTTAACATGTTCATGTTTTTTTTCCAGTTTCTTTTTGATATATTTCAACATTACTAGGAAGGGTTCCTGGGGGTCTATAATTAATTAAATTAGTGATTTGTCACATTTAATTCTCAATATGACAAATAGCAGTGTTTTAATTTTGTAATTGATTACTTAGTTGTAAAATTAATTCTTCTATAAATAACTTTTTCTGTTGATTGTTAAATCCAGGTGGTTTATAGTTTGAATTAACTTGATTATTCCAATTTCCAGTGGGATGAGATTGATTATTACCCCATTGTTGTGAATTACTCCAGTTAAAATTAGGATGATTTTTTCATCTAGGATTATAATAATTTGAATAAGGATTATTTTTACTGGCAATAGCTATTAAAGTTTCAATAGTTTGAGAATCTTCAATATTGGCACAGTTATTATGTGATATATTAATAGCAAAACTATCTAATTTCTTAGACGTTGCTGCTACTTGTGAAGCTAAAATAGAAAAGACTTCATTATCATGAATACTTGCCATTCTTTTAGGATTAATACTTTCAGAAGGCCATTGAAAATTATTGTTAGCCATTTCTTCAATTAAAGTGTAAGCTTATTCAAATGATTTAGACATTAAAGAACCTCCATCATCAGCATCAATAATTGATTTTAAAGTTCCAATTAATCCATTATAAAATATTTGAATAATTAACCAATCAGGAAAAGCATGATGAGAACATTTTCTTAATAGTTCTTTAAATCTTTCCCAAGTCTCATAAATTGTCTCCCCGTCAAATTGACTAAATGAAGCAATATCATTTCTTAATTTAGCAGTTTTAGAAGGAGGAAAATATTTAGCAAGGAATTTTTGTGCCATTTCAGCCCATGTTTTAATAGAACCTGTTGCTAATGAGTTCAGCCACATCTTTGCTTTATCTCGTAAAGAAAAAGGAAAGAGTCTAAGCCTGACAGCATCATCAGAAACATTGTTATATTTAAAGGTAGCACAAAGTTCTAAGAAACTAGCAAGGTGTAAATTTGGATCCTCATATGGTGTTCCACCAAATTGATTGTTTTGAACCATTTGAATAATAGACGGTTTAAGCTCAAAAGAATTAGCATCTACAGTGGGTATTTGAATACTACTATGAAGTTTATCAACTGTAGGGTTAGCATAATCCCTTAATTGTTTATAAACATTTTGATCATTAATTTCAATTGGATTTTGTAAATTGTTATGTAAATTAGTCATTTCTTGAAATTTTTGAATTTGTTTTTCTTTTTTAATTCCTCTAACAGTTCTTTCTAATTCAGAATCTAAAGGTAATAATCCTTCAGATCCAGAACTACGCATAAAAAGTCAATTAGCAAGAATTAAAATAAATATTATTATTATATATATGTTTTTTTAATAAATAAAAATGAATAAAATAAAAATACTTAATATCTAAAAGTTTGCCTGTGCTCTCCCCGGCAATGGCGCCAAAAACTTGACCCGATATAAATATATGTGTACTAAAATCTTCTTCCCCGGCAACGATGCCAAAAACTTGACCCGAAGTCCTCTGAAGATCAACGTACTAATTAATGCTTTCAAAAATATATGTTATAAATAATAATAGCGACTAGTGTATATAAATATAATTTTATGAAAAATATTTTACACACTAGGGGTTCTACGCAAGTATACGTATCATTTCAAGTAATATAGGGCTTTGAAACAAAGACCCCAGTATCGTTCCCACGAGGAGAGAGTTATAGATCATTAAATATTTTTATTTTAAAGTATTTCTTTTATAATTAAAAATAAAATATGTTTAATTTACTAGATGCAATAATAAAGCAGAAATAAAATAATATATGTAAATAGCAATAAGAAAGCAACTTTCTTCCTTTCAATTAATCCAAGATTTTCTAAGATAATGATAATATTCGTGGAGAATATAAATTTATGGTATTGTGCCAAATAGAAGCATTCATATTCTTTACCCTTTGATTCAGGTGCAAAGAACATTGGCTAGCCTATAGATCAGGTCCGATGTATTGTTAGTAGAATGGGTTAATCTGGGCTCACACTACTAGATGTCAAGGGTGGCTATGGTCGGCCCTACTAGTGACCATTTCTTTTTCTATAAACCAAATTACAAGAATTTAGTTTATCACTCTAAAAACTTGTCAATTCTACACCCATTATATAATATCTTCCGATTTATTTGCACTTCACCTTGAATAACCCGCACAAGGCCTTCGACTACCCAAGGATTCATGTGATATCTACAAGTTAAGAATTTATCTCCTTCTAGGTCTCAAAACTCTTCAAAAGGTTTTAATAATTTAAATGGTCAATTAAAATAGTAAATTAAGAACCGGTATTAATATCATCACAATATTTTGAAAATATATGATTTTTAATTCTTCGACGAATTTTGTATTATCTTATTTATCTTTTCATAATTGAAAGGAGAAAGTAAAGTAACTACTCAGAACACATTGAAATTAAATAACAAAACATAATAAATAAACTTTGAATCAAAATAAAAATACTTATCTTAGATGTTTCTCCTACTAAACTTCTGATTCCTACTGACTCCACAGTGTAATGAACTACTACAGATGCACCAACTCTTTCAGACTCTAAATACAAACTCTAAAATAAACTCACTAATTTATGAAGGAAAGTAAAAAGGTGGTCCTAATATGATCTCTCTAATTCTCTCTCTAGATAGGACTCTAGATAGGGAGGGGTAGATGGGGCATTTTTCTCTGAAGGAATACCCTCCTATTGATAGGTTTCAAGGGTTGCCTGAAGGCACCTCTTCAAAATGTGTCCACATTCAATGAATCTTCTAGAAGGTGTGTCTGGCGCCTACGCACCGAAATCTGGCGCCTAGGCGTCGGACACCGCATCAAGTTCTTCGAACCTCTTCACTTTGGATCGCACCTCTTGGCGATTAAAATCGTTTTGAAGCTTCCAAATATATTGTATCACATGTCCTATAAACCAGGAACAACTGCCAGTCTTCTAGAAGGTCCAATAACTGCTCACACCGTCACAATAACCCCCAAAAGTCTTTAAAAACTTAACAGTTTTCTGTATCGAGCTGGCGCATAGGCGCCGGACTCTGGCGCCTAGGCGTCAGGCCAATAATTTCGATAATTTTGCATTTTTGCTCCATTTTTGCTCCTTTTTGCTCCTTTTCATATTTTTCTCCTTCTTGAACATTTTTGTATCACCTACATCCAAAAACACAAAAATACCTTTAATTAAAGCATAATATCCTTAAAATTTAATAAAAATCAAGGCATAAAAATAGGTATTTTTTTTTGGATCAACTTTTGATGGTGGAAACCAAAAATGGGAAAATAATCATGCAAATCCTAATGGAAGTTGGAATAATCAGGGGAACACAAACTATATACCTTTATATCCACCGGACTCTAACAATGATCAACAACTTGAGGATAAGAAGATGTCTATGGAAGAATTGGTATTACAAATGGGAAGCCAATTGCAAAGTTAAAATGCTGTGATTAAAAATATAGATAATCAGCTGGGACAAATTGTAATTCACTTGGCAATAGACCCCTAGGAACACTTCCTAGCAACGTTGAGATCAACCCTAAAGAGAACACTAATGAACAAGTAGAAGCTGTCCAATTAAAAAGTGGAAGAGAGATAGAGGATGTGGTTAGAAAAGAAAAATATGTTGTAAGAGAAATAAAGGAAACTAAAAGACCTGAAAAATATGTTTCTAAGGATTTGGAAAAATTAATTTCTCCAACTAAAATCATTTTGGAAAGACCACCACCTCCATTTCCTCAAAGACTTAGACAACATGAGTTGGATAAGAAATTTTCAAAGTTCATGAAAGTACTTAAGAAGTTCACAATAAATATTCCTTTCACTGAAGCTTTGGAACATATGTCAGGTTATGCAAAGTTTATGAAGGAGATATTGAACAAGAAAAGAAAATTTGGGGATAACGAGACAGTTGCACTAAGTGAGGAGTGCAGCGCTATACTTCAGAAAAAATTTCCTCGAAAATTTAAAGATCCTTGTAGCTTTACAATTCCTTGTGCAATTGGAAAAAAATTATGTGGAAAAGCTTTATGTGATTTAGGAGTGAGCATTAATGTGATGCCTCTATCTATATTTAGAAGGTTAGGTTTAGTCGATATTTCTCCTACTACTGTAACCCTTATGTTAGCTGATCGATCTATCATTTATCCAAAAGGAGTTATAGAAGTTGTGCTTGTTAAAGTGGATAAATTTATCTTTCCTTTGGACTTCATTGTATTAGATATGGAGGAAGATAAAAAAAAATTCCAATTATTTTAGGGAGACCATTCCTTGTTACTGGACAAGCTAAGATTGATGTGCAAAATGGAGAGTTAATTATGAATATTAATGACAAGAAAGTCACTTTTGATGTATTAAAGACTATGAAATATCTAGCTGAGAGAAAAGATGATGATTGTTTCTAGATAGATGAAATTGATTATCTAAGTAATGACCATTTCCAAGAAAGTTTTGAGAGTAAGTTAACAGATGAGATTGAAATGGATTTTCATGATGATTCAAAAACGTTATTTAAAGAAGACTGTATGTATGTTCAAGAGAGGTGTAAAATGATGGACGCTACCAAAAATAGTAAACTTTTAATTCCATTTGTTGAAAAATCTTATGAACATAAGATGGATGTACCCCATACAATTTTAAAGCCTACCTATTTAAGGAATTTATCTACACAACCAGTCTTTATATCTTTAGATGCGACTCAATCACAAGGAAAACCTGAATTGAATGATGAACATGATAAAATTATTGAACTAGGACTTGGAAGAGAATTTGAGGATATATATCAAAAGATCTTTGAGTTGAGAAATAAGGATAAGGATATTGGAAGACCATTGGAAGAAATTCCTAGGGAATTAGAAAAACCTATTTCCTCAACTATGATAGATCCTCCATCATTTAATAATTATAAAGGGGAAGAATTGGAAGATAATTTAAAACAGAAGAGTAACATAGAGGATACTGATCCAAAATCTAAATTATCTAAGGAGAATCGGATCCGAAATTTGGGAGATATTGAAGTATCTTATAAAGGTCCATTTATTATAAATTTCAAGGATGATATTAATATGCAAATTCAGAAAATTAATAGAAGAATATTGGATCTAGAAAGAAATATGAGGAACAATGATATAAATCAAACTGAAAATGAAGAGCTAAATGAAAAATTAAAATTTGAGGATTTTGTAGGAATTCCTGAATCTGAAAAGGACTGGGCGATTGATCGAGGATTACTTAATTAGAGTTTTGATCCAGGAGGAATCATATGTCGGGCCCGCGAAGTTAAAACCAAGCGCATTATGGGAGGCAACCCATTGTTATCAGTGTGCTTTGATTTAGTGTGCTTGCGAGTCATGATTGTTTATGTGTTGTTTTGTGTTTTCTTTAGTGCGTATTAGATTAATGTTGTAAGGTTATGCCTTAGTCTTGACTAAATTTATATATGACTTCTGGTAGTAGCAGGCTGACGAGTCTGTTATAACTCAGTTATCAATCGGAGCTGAGCATTACCTTGAAGCATGTAGAGTTTAGACTTGGACCACTCCATGTCAACTCTATTACTTCCTTTATCTGAATTTGTTTTCACTAAGTAAGGTCATGAAATTGCTTAATGAACAACATATGAATGAACTGCACTATTTTTATTTATCAAATTATCATTATTAGTGTAGTTTATTTTGTTAGAAATTGAAAGTAAGGAGGGAAAATGTGAGTAGAAAGGAGATCAAATTAACCTCATTTGATGTTTGTTTATGAATCTGCGAGTCTAGCTATTTTAGTTTGTATGTTTGTATTTGTGTTCGTGTTACAACAGTTTAGAGATTTGAAGAACACTTAAATATATATTCCCATGCCGATGTTTGTCTTACTTGTTAGACCTTTCTTTAGTTTAATTTTATTCTAGCATGTTTAGTTTAGATTTAATTTCTATTGCTAATTGTTATGTCCTGATGAATATTTGTAGATGTTTTTGACAAACATTTGTGGTAGATAGAATTTCTGAACTATTTTTCTTCCTGCTTATATTTTCTGTGCTAAATGTTATACATGTTCAAATTCAAGTTTTGGGGTAGGAAGAAAAATATATTTTAAAGTTAATTTACTTCCTTTTTAGTTTAATATTATTGTACGCATGTCTTAGGCTAGATTTACTTTCTTCTGCAATTATTCTATCCTGATTATGCATGTATATAAATTTGATAGGATGTTGTAGTAGTTAGTAGATTTATCTTTTATTTTTCTTCCTCCTACATTTTATGAAATTAATTGCAAAATATTTTAAAATTCAAGTTTAGGGGGGTTGAAAAATGAATTTTGAAAAACATAAAATTTATTTGTCCTAAAAAATGCTATAAATAAATTTGATTTTTGATTGAAAAATAATTATGTGTATGAAGTTTTTTTAGGGAAATAAAAATTTGAATATAATAATGAGTAAGAGAATTTAGTTAAAATTTATAGTAGTGATGAAAAATTTAATGTTAAATTTTTCTTAGTGAAGAAATGATAAATATTGTGTAACTATCTTTTGTAAGAAAAATTGTATTTTTGGAAAAATAGAAAGATTAGACTTTTGTTTTAAATATTTAAATTTCTTTTATTGAAAAATAATTTTCAAAACTGTTATTATATTTCTAAGTAAAAGATATATATCTACCTTATGCTTTAGGAAAGGAAGGGTGGAATTCAAAATTATTAAAGGCCTGTCCAGATATAGTAATCCTTACCTTAAGAAAAAAAAAAGGAAAGGAAAAGAAAAAGAAAAAGAAAAAGAAAAGAAAAGAAAAGAAAAGTATAGTATGTGAAAAAGGAAGGAGAAGCTTGAGGATTAAAGGGCCAAATCAAAAATTGGCTCCACACCTGAGCATTTTAAAGTATAAGATTTGAGAAAATCTTAAGCTTAAAAATATAATATAGTAAGTATAATTATTTTTAATAAAGATTTTTAAGTAAAGAAAATAAAAATGCCTAACCCCTATATTTTAAAAAATTTACAAGTATTTCTAAATTAGATAGCAACACATATTTTCATACTCCTTCATTTAAGGGATTTCTAAACTTCAAATTGGTCTCATTTACTAAAATTTTTTCTAAATTTGACTACTACATATCTAAAATAAAATTTTAGAAACTCCTAAAGAAACTCATACACATGATTTGTTTATGTGGTTTTACATAATTATAGTGTTACTTTAGGATAAGTAACGTTTAAGTTTGGGGGATTTTGATCCATGAAAAAAGTACTTATTTTTAGTGTTCATTTCATGCCCACTTTATGCATATTTTTAATGATATTACACTATAAAGGAAGGTATTTTGCATAATTTTGTATATTTTTGTTTTCAAGTATAAAAATATGATTTTAGAGAAAATGAAGCAAAAACTATGCAATTTTGAGCCAAAATGAGCAAGAAAAACAAATTCTAACTTAGCACATATTGATATGTCTTTCTATGTTTAATATAATTTATATTTCTTACATATTTTTGAATGAAATTATACTTTTTAGAAAGGTTGTTTTTATGTCTATCTTGTAGGTGAAGATGTTAGGAACGCAACGCAACTGAAATGGGGCGAAACGGAGTTGAAACAGAGCCAAACAGAGCAAAACAGTGGAGCTGCACACAGGGTGGCGCCTAGGCGCCAAAAACTAGCGCCTAGGCGCCAGAATCATCCAGAATTGGTTATTGGATGGATTTTTGACGACTTTGGAAGTTATTTTGACGGTGTTAATTAGTTTTTAGACCTTCTAGAAGCGTGGAAGTTATTCCTAATATATATGACATGTGATACAATGTATCTGGACACTTTGGAACGGTTTTAATCGCGAAGAGGTGCGATCCAAAGTGAAGGGGTGCAAAGACTTGGTCACAGGAGTCTGGCGCCTAGGCGCCAGAGTCGGTTTCTAGAAGATTCAATGAATGTGGACTACTTTTGAAGAGGTTCCTTAAGCAACCCTTGGTCATTTTCAGAACTCTATAAATAGGAGATATTTCTACAGGAAAGAGGGCCTCACTTGCCTCTCTCTCTCTCGTGTCTCTTCTTTCTCTCTCTCTCTCTCTCTCTCTCTCTCTCTCTCTCTCTTTTCCCGTTGAGTCATTTTAGAGTCATGAAGATGTAGATTTTTACATCTTATGGATAGATTGGTGAGGGATTTTGAGATATTTATGTAAAAAATGTACGAGCGGTGCATGGATCGGTGGGAGACTTTGGTGGAGAGATCTTCTTCTTTCCTCTAGAAGGAAAAAGATAAGTATTTTGTTCTTCATTCTCTTGTAATTGTTGTAAACACTTTCTAGTAGATTTTATTTATTTTAAACAGAGTTTTCTGTCGTAATTTATCCATGCTTCGTAAGTGATTTTCTTTACTCTTTCTTTTAGTATGAAGTAGTGGCATGTGTAGGAAAATCATTTTTATGATAGAATTAACTATTAAATGCTTCTAGTGACAGATAGTTGCATAAATATAATAGAATACTAATGAAATAAGTTCCTTGTTGGCACTTAAATTATTACAATATTCTATCAACCCTTTTACTTCTTATGCCATTATTTTCATTTACTTTTTTTTGTAATGAAATATATGCATGTTTAGGAATTAAGATTTCTTAGATATTCTCTTATTAAATTATGGTGATGATATTCATACCAGATCTTCATTTACTTTACAAATTGATCACTTGTATTGTTAAAACCTGTTGAAGAATTCTGAGACCTATCCGAAGATGAGTTATAAACTAGTAGATATCACATGAATCCTCGGGTAATCGAAGGCCTTGTGCAGGTTATTCAATGTGAAGTGCAAATAAATAGGAAAATATTATTCAATGGGCGTAGATTTAATTAGTTTTTAGAGTGACATACTAAATTCTAATAATTTGGTTTATAGAAAGGAAACGGGTCACTGGTAGGGCCGACCACAGCCACCCTTGGACATCTAGTAGTGTGAGCCTAGATTAACCCATTCTATTAATAAAACAACTCGAACCGATCTATGGATTAGCTAATGTTCTTTACACCGGACCAAAGGGTAAAGAATAGGATTGCTTCTATTTGACACTACCATATAAAATTCTAAGCATTTCTTTCCTACACATTATCTATGTAATTGCAAGAGAAATGTAGTCTTTAATATCTCGAAATTCTCCAAACAAATTTATCCATAAGTTATCTTTTTATTTAAGAACTTTATTTAGGATTAGTTATTAAAAAAACCTTTTTAATCAAAATTCCAATTTAGGCCTTATAGAAATAGACTGGAATTAGCCTAAAGAATTGCTTATCTCGCTTCTCTGTGGGATCGATGCTAGGGTTATAAATGAAAACCCTATATTACTTGAAACGATACATATGCTTGCGTAGTACCCCTGGTGTGTAAAACATTTTCTAAAGTTTTACAACATTTTAATTTTGTACACTAGCCGCTATTTATAAATTGGGTCAAGTTTTTGGCCATCTTTCGGATACAAAAATTACTGCGTTATTGCAGGTCGGGTCAAGTTTTTGGCAACTTTGACGGGGAAGAAGATTTTAGTATGCATATATTTATATCGGGTCAAGTTTTTTGCGTCGTTGCCGGGGAGAGTAGAGGCAAAATTTTAGATTTTAAGTATTTTTATTTTATTCATTTTTCTTTATTAAAAACAAAACAAAAAAACATATAAATTATAATAATATTTTTTTTAATTCTTGCTAATTGACTTTTTATGTGTAGTTCTGGATCTGAAGAATTATTACTTTTATATTCTGAATTAGAAAGAACTGTTAGAAGAATTAAAAAATGAAAACAAATTAAATAATTTCAAGAAATGACTAATTTACATAACAATTTACAAAATCCAATTGAAATTAATGATCAAAATGTTTATAAACCATTAAGGGATTTTACTAACCCTACAGTTGATGAACTTCAAAGTAGTATTCAAATACCCACTGTAGATGCTAATTCTTTTGAGCTTAAACTGCCTATTATTCAAATGGTTCAAAATAATCAATTTTGTGGAATACCAAATGAGGATCCAAATTTACACCTTGCTAGTTTTTTAGAACTTTGTGCTACCTTTAAAAATAACAATGTTCTGATGATGCTATTAGGCTTAGACTCTTTCCTTTTTCTTTAAGAGATAAAACAAAGATGTGGCTGAACTCATTAGCAAGAGGTTCTATTAAAAAATGGGCTGAAATGGCACAAAAATTCCTTGCTAAATATTTTCTTTCTTCTAAAACTGCTAAATTAAGAAATGATATTACTTCATTTAGTCAATTTGACGGGGAGAGAATTTATGAAACTTGGGAAAGATTTAAACAAATATTAAGAAAATGTCCTCATCATGCTTTACCTGATTAATTAATTATTCAAACATTTTATAATGGATTTATTGGATCTTTAAAATCAATTATTGATGCTTCTGCTAGACGTTCTTTAATGTCTAAATCATTTGAAGAAGCTTACACTTTAATTGAAGAAATGACTAACAATAATTTTCAATGGCCTTCTGAAAGGATTAATCCTAAAAGAATGGCAAGTGTTCATGATAATGAAGCCTTTTCTATTTTAGCTTCACAAGTAGCAGCAATGTCTAAGAAATTAGATATTTTTGCTATTAATATATCACAGTTAATATTGATGGTTCTCAAACTATAGAAACTTTACAAGCTATTGCTAGTAAAAATAATCCTTATTCAAATTATTATAATCCTGGATGGAAAAATCATCCTAATTTTAACTGGAATAATTCACAACAATGGGGTAATAATCAATCTCATCCCACCTGGAAATTGGAATAATCAAGTTAATTCAAACTATAAACCACCCGGTTTTAACAATCAACAGAAAAAGTTATCTATAGAAGAATTAATTTTACAACTAAGTAATCAATTACAAAATCAAAACACTGCTATTCGTAATATTGAGAATCAAATGAGACAAATCGCTAATTTAATTAATTATAGACCCCCAGGAACACTTCCTAGTAATGTTGAAATCAATCAAAAATAAACTGGAAAAAAAACACGAACATGTTAAAGCTGTACAACTTAGAAGTGGAAAGGAATTAAAAGAAAGAATGCATAATGAAATTGAAAATGAGATTGAGGTTGAAGAGATTGAAAAATCTAAAGAAACTCCTTCTCCTAATAAAGATCAAACTGATATTTCTATTAATATGGAAGTTGAAAAACCACCACCACCTTTTCCTCAAAGACTTAAATAGCAGAAGCTTGATCATCAATTTTCTAAGTTCTTTGAATTTTTTAAGAAACTTACTATAAACACACCTTTTGCTGAAGCTTTGGAACAGATGTCAACTTATGCAAAATTTATGAAAGATATTTTAAGTAAGAAACGAAGATTTGAAGCTTTTGAAACTGTTGCATTAAGTAGAAGAATGTAGTGCAATAATTCAAAAGAAATTACCTCAAACACTTAAAAATCCTGGAAGTTTTACTATACCTTATGCTATTGGTGAAAAGTTTTGTGGAAAAGATTTATGCGTTTTAGGAGCAAGTATTAATCTCATGCCATTTTCTATTTTTCGAAGGTTGAATTTAGGAGAGATTACTCCCACCACTGTAACCCTTCAGTTAGCTGATAGATCTATCACTTACCCTAAAGGAGTTATAGAGGATGTTCTAGTTAAAGTAGATAAATTTATCTTCCTTGTAGATTTCATTATACTTGATATGGAAGAAGATAAAGAAATACTTATTAATTTAGGGAGACCTTTCCTAGTGACTGGACGAGCTATGATTGATGTGCAAAAAAGAGAATTAACCATGAGAGTTAATGATCAAGAGATTAAATTTAATGTCCATAAATCAATGAAGTACCCTGACAAAGAAAAATGTTATCGAATGGATATAATTGATTATTTAATTGAGAAACATTATCAAGAAAAATGTAAAGTCATTTCTGAAGAAAAATTTGAATTATTAACCGATGAAGATGAAGAACTAAAAGAAGAAGAAACTCTTTATATTAAAGATAATTAGTAAACTTTAGACATAACTCAAAATGATATAATTTTACCCTCAATTAAAAAAGCCCCTGAACTGGAATTAAAAATGTTACCATCACATTTAAAGTATGCTTTTCTGGGAAATTCATTAACTTTACCTATTATTATTTCTTCTGAACTAAGTAAAGATCAAGAAGAAAAATTGATAGGAGTGTTAAAGAATTATAAGAAAGCATTTGGTTGGACAATTGCTGACATAAGAGGAATAAGCCCGTCCATTTGTATGCACAGAATTCTAATAAAAGAAAATTTTAAACCTACTATTGAACCGCAAAGAAGATTAAATCCTATCATGAAAGAGGTTGTTAAAAAAGAATTTGTTAAATGGTTAGATGCTGGTATTATTTATCCTATTTCGGATAGCTAATAGGTAAGTCCTATTCCTTGTGTTCCAAAGAAAGGAGGAGTAACTGTCATTGTCAATGATAAAAATGAACTAATTCCTACAAGACAAGTTACTGGATGGTGAATTTGCATTGATTATAGGAAATTAAATGACGCCACTAGAAAGGATCATTTTCCTTTACCTTTCTTGGATCAAATTCTTGATAAATTAGCTGGGCACTCATATTTCTGTATTCTGGATGGATATTCTGGTTATCATCAATTACCTGTCGCTCCTGAGGACCAAGAGAAAACAACATTTACTAGTCCTTATGGAACATTTGCCTTTAGAAGAATGCCTTTTGGTTTATGTAATGCACCTGCAACTTTTCAAAGATGTAAGATGTCAATATTTTGTGATTTGATTAACAAAGGAATTGAAATATTCATGGACGATTTTTCAGCTTTGGAACTTCTTTGAATCTTGTTTGGAAAATATTTCCAAAATTCGAAAAGATGTGAAGAAAAAATTTAGTTCTTAATCGGGAAAAATGTCAATTCATGGTCGCCGAAGGCATTGTACTTGGTCACAAGATTTCATAAAAAGGGATGGAAGTAGATCAAGCAAAAGTGAAATTATTGCTGAATTACAGCCACCTACTACTGTTACTGATGTGAGAAGTTTTCTAGGCCATGCTGGATTTTATAGAAGATATATAAAAGATTTTTCTAAAATTGCTAAACCTCTTTGACATTTATTGGAAAAAGATGCCAAATTTGAATTTAACAAAGACTGTGTGAATGCTTTTAATATTTTAAAAGAAAAATTAATAACTGCACCTATCATTGTTGCACCTAATTGGAATAAATCTTTTGAATTAATGTGCGATGTAAGTGATTTTGCAATTGGAGCTGTATTGGGACAAAATAATGAGAAAATTTTCAAAGTTATATATTATGCTAGTAAAACTCTTACTGAAACTCAAAGAAATTTCACTACTACTGAGAAATAGCTCTATCTATAGTATATATGCCTTTGATAAATTTATACCTTATCTTCTTGGTACTAAATGCATAGTTCATACTGATCATTCCACTATTAAATATCTAATGTCAAAAAAGGATGCTAAACCTAGACTAATAAGATGGGTTATACTTCTACAAGAATTTGATTTTCAAATAGTGGATAGAAAAGGAACGGACAACTAAATTGCTGATCATTTATCTAGAATTAAGAATGATGTTATTACTGAAGAAAACATAAATTAGATATTTCCTGATGAACATTTATATGTTATTCAAGGATACCAAACACCTTGGTATGCATATATAGTTAACTATTTAGTTAGCAATATTCTATCTTATGGATTGGATGGAAATTTTATTAAGAAATTTAAAAATGATGCTAAATATTATATTTGGGAAGATCCTCATTTATTTAAATTAGGAAGAGATTCTATAATTCGAAGATGCGAACCTTATGAAGAAACTTTTGCTATTATTCAAAAATGACATGATTTCGATTTTGGAGGACACTTTGGAGTAGATAAAACTGCATTTAAAATTTTAAATTCAGGATTTTATTAGCCTACTTTATTCAGAGATGTGAGAAATTATGTTAAAACATGTGATCGATGTCAAAGAATGGGAAATATATCCAAGAAAGATGAAATGCCTATAAACTATATATTGGAAGTTGAGATTTTTGATATATGGGGTTTAGACTTTATGGGACCATTTGTACCGTCATCTGAAAAAATTTATATTTTATTAGCAGTTGATTATGTCTCAAAGTGGATTGAAGCTGTAGCTTTACGTAACTGATACTCCAAAAGCGTATCTAAATTTTCAAAGAAGATGATTTTTTCAAGATTTGGAATGCCTAAGGTAATTATCACAGATGGTGGAAGTCATTTTAGAAATATAAGAATTCAATCATTACCGCAAAAATTTGGAATCGAAACATAAAATTGCTATCGCCTATCACCCACAAACAAGTGGAATGGTCGAAGTATCAAACAAAGAAATTAAAAGAATTTTAGAGAAGACTTTTAATCCTAAAAGAACCGATTGGGTTGATAGACTTCGATTCCGCATTATAAGCTTATAGAACGGCTTATAAGACACCAATCGGAATGTCACCTTACCGGTTAGTTTTTGGAAAACACCGTCACTTACTCGTCGAACTTGAACATAAAGCTTATTGGGCGATAAAGGAGTTTAATTCTGAGTTGAATACTGCAGGTGAAAAACGATTATTGCAATTAAATGAGATGGATGAATTAAGTAATGAATCATATGATAATGCAAATATTTATAAAGAGAAAATGAAGGTATTACATGATAAAAAGATTTCAGGAAAAAAATTTGAGCCTAGACAAGAAGTATTATTATTTAGTACTCGTTTAAGACTTTTTCCTGGAAAATTGAGATCAAAATGGATAGGACCATATATAATTGAAAAAGTATACCAACATGGAGTACGTGGATATTAAAGACCCCAAAACGGGAAAAATTTTTAAAGTTAATGGATTAAGATTAAAGCTTTATTTGGGAGACAATAAAAAGATTTATAAAGAGGCTTATGAATTAAGTCAACCTGATTAAAGAATTACTTAGGTCGGGCTGACGACGTTAAACCAAGCGCTTAATGGGTGGCAACCCATAGATTTTATTTTTAGTGTGTTTTTACATTTTTAATGTATGGTTATGCCTCAGTCTTGACTAATTTTATATAACTTCAGAAAATTAAAAATTATCTTGAAGTATATAAACTTTGGACTTTGGATCACTCCATTTCATATGCGAGTAAAAAGGAGATCAAGTTAACCTTCATTGAAATTGTGTATAATTGTGTTATTGAGATTGTTCTGATCTTACCATTATAACTTACCTATTTTTGGAGAACTAAACCTTGAAATTTGACATTAGGAGAAACTGAGTCGAACATGGTTGTTGACCTCATTTATAATGAGTCAATACCTTTTGACCTAAAAAGTCAACTTTGGTCAAAATGGTCAAACTGGACCGAATGACCAACCTTGTTGACCCCATAGG
The DNA here is from genome assembly GCA_022702705.1 of Papilionanthe hookeriana x Papilionanthe teres. Taxonomy (NCBI): domain Eukaryota; kingdom Viridiplantae; phylum Streptophyta; class Magnoliopsida; order Asparagales; family Orchidaceae; genus Papilionanthe; species Papilionanthe hookeriana x Papilionanthe teres. Next base: position 87,475,268 of record CM040423.1, on the reverse strand, counting down.
TCAACCTTTTGACCTAAAAAGTCAACTTTGGTCAAAATGGTCAAACCAGACCCAATGACCAACCCTGTTGACCCCATAGGTCAACCTTTTGACCTAAAACGTCAACTTTGGTCAAAACGGTCAAACCAGACCCAATGACCAACCCTGTTGACCCATAGGTCAACCTTTTGACCTAAAAGTCAACTTTGGTCAAAATGGTCAAACAAGACCCAATGACCAACCCTGTTGATCCCATAGGTCAACCTTTTGACCTAAAAAGTCAACTTCGGTCAAAATGGTCAAATCTGACCCAATGACCAACCCTATTGACCCTATAGGTCAACCTTTTGACCTAAAAAGTCAACATTGTTCAAAATGGTCAAACCAAACCTAATGACCAACCCAGTTGAACCCATAGGTCAACCTTTTGACCTAAAAAGTCAACTTTGGTCAAAATGGTCAAACCAGACCCAATGACCAACCTTGTTGACCCCATAGGTCAACCTTTTGACCTAAAAAGTCAACATTGGTCAAAATGGTCAAACCAGACCCAATGACCAACCCAGTTGACCCCATAAGTCAACCTTTTAACCTAAAAAGTCAACATTGGTCAAATGGTCAAACCAGACCCAATGACCAACCCTGTTGACTCCATAGGTCAACCTTTTGACCTAAAAAGTCAACTTTGGTCAAAATGATCAAACCAGACCCAATGACCAACCCTATTGACCCCATAGGTCAACCTTTTGACCTATAAAGTCAACTTTAATCAAAATGGTCAAATCAGACCCAATGACCAACCCTGTTGACCCATAAGTCAACCCTTTTGACCCAATGACATGTTTAAAACCCCACAGTGACAAAATCACAAATATTATAATCAAATCAACAATGAAAAGGTTAAAAAGGTCACATTGGACATTTCAAATTAAATTGACCAATTTAGGCTGACTTGGGTCAACCTAGGTCAAAATTGGTCAACATTTATCTGTTTTAATCAAAGTAGATAAAAATGAAATAAAAACAACAAAATTAATCAAATAATTAATTTCAAATTTATTTTGATTAATTAAAATGATTAATGATTTAATTTTCAATATTTTAATTAAATGACATAATTAATTAAAATGAAAATTAAATTAAAATCATAAAATAACAAAAATAATAAAATTAATCAATTAATTAATTTGAAATTATTTTCAATTAATAAATTGATTAATAAAATAATTTCTAACAATTTTTAATTAATAACATGATTAATTAAAATGGAAACTAAATTAAAAAAAAAAAGAAGAAGAAAAAAAGAAAAGACATAAGATGACACATGGCCTTCCCATAATTAATTAGGCTAAGACTAAATTAAGCTCACCATGAGACATATCAACACATAATAAAGCTTAACTTAAATCAATTTAACCATGGGTTAACACCCATCATGATGGGTAAAGTGAGGTGTCTCTTCCCCCTTCACCCTAAGCCATGACTCACCCTTACTTAGCCATGAGGTGGCCGGCCAACACCAAGCCTCATTTCCTACATCCCAAGCTAGCCAATGGAGAGAGAACCAAACTTGAACCCACCCCTCACCATGGTTAAATGAAATCATGAGAGGAGAGCATATGTGTCACCATTTGCCAAGGCTAGAGGGTGATGTGTAAGCTCATAAGGAGGAGAAATTATAGCTCACTTAAAACCTCTTGCATGACCCAATGGAAGAGAGCCCAAGCAATGAGCTCATGATGGAAAGCTTGGGAGAAACCACCATGGCTATCCTCTCAGCCGAATTCCTCCTCCAATAGATTAATAGGGAAGATAATAACTCCCCTAGAACAACCTAAGCTAAGCCATGGCCTCCCCTTGGCTATAAATAGAGCCATACCCGAGCCCTACAAAGAAGAAGAAAAAAAATTAGTAAGACCTATAGGCTGCTCAAATCTTCTTTCTCCCAACATAAAAAACTCTTCCCAAGAGTTTTAGCAATCCATTAGGATCAAATCCAAGCTATAGATTGAGCCCAATCGAGCCAATTTGATCAAATTTCAAAAACATTCCAAACCAGCCACCTCTTCAAAATTCTTCTTTAAGGCCGACTTTTAGATCAAATTGCTGTAGCTACAATCTTCCTTTGGGGTCCTAGAAGACAACTATAAGGTCTGATCTAGCCTGATTTGCTTATGGCAATGGTATGAAATTATTTTTCACAAAATAATTCATATTTTTTAAATATCATGTGTTATACTAGCCTAGAAATGTTACATCACCGTATGGATATATTCAACATGTTTAGATGATTCCATAGGTTCAAAAATCACTCCATTTCATCAAGAAATGAGTGAGATAATAAGCTTTGAAGTTTAACGGCTTGAAATAATTCAAATTTTTATTCGAATTATCTCAGCCATTCGATCCCGTGTTTCGGGATGAATGGCGCTGATCGCGCTCCGCGGTATCCGGTTTTTGGCCTCCCTCAGCGGATCCTCCCGCCTGTTCGACGCGTACGAGAACACGCGTCGGCAGGAGGTGAGTTCGGCGGCGGGAAAATGGTTAAAAATTAATTTTAACCTTAAAAACTTCAAAATTTAATATCTTTTTATCTAGAGGTCACAAAAATATGATAAAAATACCTCTGGAAAGCTCTTGAAGAGGAGAAAATTATGAAATAAAAATCATAATTTTATTCCCATTATTTAATTTTTAAATAATTAAATACTCTCTGGGTATTTTAATTATTAAAAATTATTTATAAATCAAAAAAATATGAAACTTTGAGGCATTTATCTTTATGCTCTTAGGAATGTTTCATGATTTTTCCAAGGACAGAAAACATGTCTATGACACTTTTCTCTAATTTTCAAGACATCTTGTAATTATTTCAAATAATAATTATAAAAATTGAAAATTAAGAAAAATAAAAATGGAAATGATCAGAAATGTTAGGGCAACAGAAAATAACCCTAATAAAATCATTTCTAAGTCATAAAAATAACTTTAAGTGACATTTTAAAATTTAGGATTAAGATTCTTTATTAATTAAATAATTTTTAATCCTAAAAATAACCTTTTTATAAAGTTAGCTTATTTTCCTTAATAATCTAAGTTTGAAATGAATCTAGTCTTTGATAGGCTAACGGAAAACTTTAATTAAGTTTAAAATGACAAAATTAGACTTAATTAGGTTTAAAACATCATTTAAACTTGTTAAACTTTAAATTTAATTAATTAAGTCTAAAATGACATAATTAGACTTAATTAGGTTTAAAACATCATTTAAACCTATTAAACTTTAAATTTAATTAATTAAGTCTAAAATGACAAAATAAGACTTAATTAGGTTTAAAACATCATTTAAACTAATTAAACCTTAAATTTAATTAATTAAGTCTAATTGACAAAATTAGACTTAATTAGGTTTAAAACATCATTTAAACCTATTTAATCCTAAATTTAATTAATTAAGTCTAAAAAGACAAAATTAGACCTAATTAGGTTTAAAACATCATTTAAACCTATTTAATCCTAAATTTAATTAATTAAGTCCAAAATGACAAAATTAGACTTAATTAAGTTTAAAATATCATTTAAACCTATTAAACCTAAAATTCAATTAATTAAGTCCAAAATGATAAAATTTGCCTTAATTAAGTTTAGAATATCATTTAAACCTATTTAATTCATCAATTAAACCTTACCTAAATTAAGTTTAATTAACCTTAAATAATAATTAGACTCAACCCATAATAAGGCTAATTAATCAATTAAACCTTACCTAAATTAGGTTTAATTAATCTTAAATAATTAGACTTAACCCATAATAAGTCTAATTAATCAATTAAACCTTACCTAAATTAGGTTTAATTAACCTTAAATAATTAGACTTAACCTATAATAAGTCTAATTAATCAATTAAACCTTACCTAAATTAGGTTTAATTAACCTTAAATAATTAGACTTAATCCATAATAAGTCTAATTAATCAATTAAACCTTACCTAAATTAGGTTTAATTAACCTTAAATAAATAGACTTAACCCATAATAAGTCTAATTAATCAATTAAACCTTACCTAAATTAGGTTTAATTAACCTTAAATAGTTAGACTTAACCCATAATAAGTTTAATTAATCAATTAAACCTTACCTAAATTAGGTTTAATTAACCTTAAATAATTAGACTTAACCCATAATAAGTCTAATTAATCAATTAAACCTTACCTAAATTAGGTTTAATTAACCTTAAATAATTAGACTTAACCCATAATAAGTCTAATTAATTAATTAAACCTTACCTAAATTAGGTTTAATTTACCTTAAACAATTAGACTTAACCCATAATAAGTCTAATTAATTAATTAAACTTTATCTAAATTAGGTTTAATTAACCTTAAATAATCAAATCTAAACCAAACTTATGTCTAACCTACACTAGGCTTAAGTCAAACCAAACTTAGGTTCAACTCAACATAGACCTAAGTCAAACCTAAATCTAACTTAAGTCTAACCTACACTAGGCTTAAGTCAAACCAAACTTAGGTTCAACTCTACATAAACCTAAGTCAAACCTAAATCTAACTTAAGTCTAACCTACACTAAACTTAAGTCAAACCATACTTAGGTTCAACCTAACATAAACCTAAGTCAAACATAAATCTAACTTAGATCTAACCTACACTAGGCTTAAGTCAAACCAAACTTAGGTTCAACTCAACATAAACCTAAGTCAAACCTAAATCTAACTTAATTCTAACCTACACTAGACTTAAGTCAAACCAAACTTAGATTCAACCTGACATGAATCTAAGTCTAACCTAAACACAAATTAACTCTAACCCATGTTAGACTTAAGTCAAACTAAACTTAGGTTCAACCCGACACGAACTTAAGTCTGACCTAAACTCAATGTAAGTTTAACCCATATTGAACTTAAGTCAACTTTAAATATAGGTTCAACTTAACTTGAACTTATGTCAAATCTTAACTTAAGACCAAACTATACTAAACTTTTAATCCAACTTAATTCAAACCTAAATTCAACGTAAAATTTTAATTAAGTATAACATCCTGGACTTAATTAAATCATGAAGCAATTGAGATTTAAAATAACAAATCATGAACCTAAGTCTAATTTATTAGACTTAATGTCTCAATAAACTACAGCTAAATAAACTTAATTAAAACTTAAGCCTTATCTAAAAAGGACTTAGATGGTCTGCAATTCTAATTAAGTCCAATTTATTAGACTTGATTAACCTTTAGGTCTTATTTAAATAAGGCTTAAAACTTAATTAAGTCTATTCTAAGTTAAACCTTTTAACTTAAGTTCAGACAGACATGAACTTAAGTTAATTAGATTCAATCAACATTGAATCTAACTTATGTTCAACCAGACATGAATCCAAGTTAATTCAATTAATATTGAATCTAAATTTAAACCTTTTAATTTAAGTTCAGATGGATATGAACTCAAGTTAATTAAATTCAATCAACATTGAATTTAACTTAAGTTCAACCAGACATGAAACCAAGTTAATTCAATCAATATTGAATCTCTTTCAACCTTTTAACTTAAGTTCAGAAAGACATGAACTCAAGTTAATCTAAACCAAACCTTTTAACTTAAGTTCAGACAGACATGAACTCAAGTTAATTAAATTCAATCAACATTGAATTTAACTTAGGTTCAACCAGACATGAACCCAAGTTAATTCAATCAATATTGAATCTAACTTTTAACCTTTTAACTTAAGTTCAGGCAGACATGAACTCAAGTTAATCTAAACCAAACCTTTTAAATTAAGTTCAGACAGACATGACCTCAACTTAATCTAAACCAAACCTTTTAACTTAAGTTTAGACAGACATGAACTCAAGATTTAAGTTTAAACTTAAGTTAAGACGTAAATTTGACATTTTAAATCAAAATCGACATAATCGACATAAATTTGACATTTCAAACGAATATCGACATAACTGACATAAATTCGACATTTCAAACATAAATTGACATAACTGACATAAATTCGACATTTCAAACCAAGATCGACATAACCGACATAAATCTGACATTTCAAACCAAATTAAATAATTACCGACATTAAATGACATTAATCGACATTTCAAATCAAATTCGACATTAAATGACATTTCAAACCAAATTAAACAATCATCGACATTAATTGACGTTAATCGACATTTCAAATCAAATTCAACATAAATGACATTTCAAATCAAATTAAACAACACCGACATTAAATGATATTAATCGACATTTCAAACCAAACTCAATATATCTCGACATAAAACAACATAATTCTTAAAGTTCAACCCACATTGAACTTAACTGGACATAAAATTAAAAATCGACAATCCAACCCAAATCAGTATTCAAGACAAATAAAAATTTAAACATAAACTGACATAAACCTAATCAACATTTCAACCAAACTCGGACATCCGACAACTCTGGATCAACAGACACTTTGACCAGGTAATCTAAATATCTTGATATGACATTGTTTCTAACTTTATTTTCTTTGTAGGATGAAGACATGAAGTTTCGTTTAGATTTTCTTTGCAAGTGATAGGGTGTGCTAACTCTATTTTGCAGGATGTCGATGACGGAACATTGACAACAAAACCATAACTTTTAGGATAGTCACAAACTTAAAGTTTCTACAAACGACAAAATAAAAATGACATGACAACAAAGACAACTGGACTTTTAGGTTAGTCACGAAATCTGAAATAAAACGATAAAATTATTAACATTGACATCGACATAACATCAACATTGACATCAGCATACAATGACATTTCTATACCACAACAAAATGATGACATGACATTAAACCAAAACAAGAAAATGACAAAATGACATGATAAAATAAAATTGAGATGGCCATAAAACCAAAACTTAAAATAAAAGGAAATCATAAACAAAATAACAAAAATAAATAAATAATGATATCTTCTTGACATCATAGAAGGTATCTCATGATGTAATAACGACATCTTCTTATAGGAGATAAAATATCTCATGACAAATCGAGATATTAATCATGACATCTTATGACATTACAACATCACATTAAGACATGACATAAAATGACATGACACTATAATTCACATTAAGACATGACATAAAATGACATGACATTGCGACATCAAATGACATTACATACAATAATATGATACACATATTAAGACATCCTGACATGACACTCGACATGACATACAAAATGACAAAATGACAAATATTCAACATAAACAAAATATTCTGGTAGTATCGATTCTTCAGAAACACACTACCACGACAACACTTACACTTTTTCGAGGATAAATGTTAACCTTAATCGGGAGTTTTCCTAGGCAATATTAATTGCTCAGGATGTAATAAACTATAGGAGCTTGCTTCTATAGGAGATTAAAGAACTTAGGATAGGTATTTCACCTCTAAGATCTCTCTGGTTACCCAAGATCTTCATGTGATTTTCTTATACGAAAAACTTCAGTAATCACACAATCTTAAGATTTATTCTATGAGATTATCATTCGAACTCTTTTTCTCTCAATCTCTATCATGATTAATCCTTCTTCAATTTCTCCAAAGACTTCTGAAAAAAAAGTCTAAGTAAAATAAGAATTAGGGTGATGGATCGAGAAAGAGAGTGGCGACTCCTTGACATTGACATGATATAGGAATTGACGGCGACGACATGTGATCCATATATTTCATCGCCATCAATGGTTCTGGCGCCTAAGCTCCATAATAAGCTGTGTCGATGGGTTCAGCGCCTAGGCGCCAGTTTTGGCCCCTAAGCGCCACGGTTACTGGGTCGTGTAAAAACCGAAAACATTCAGTTTTTCACACGATTTCCACCTTTAAATTAACCCATCTTCATCCCCAATCCCTATGCAATCATTATTTCGACCCATACACTCCATTCTTGAGAGATTAGAGAGAATTTTTGAAGAAATGGAGATGAGAAATCTTGGAGAAGAGGCTAGAGACAAAGGTCCAAAAGATCCTCAACCCTACTTCAATGGTTTCATCGCTGTAAGTTTGGAGAAAATTTATAGTCGTCTTGATGAATTTGAAGCGGATTTCAAGAGTATTGGAGATATCCTCTATGAGATGTATCATCAAATTGAACATCTGGAATGACAAGCAAAACTCCAATTTGATCATCTAGCGGCTTATCAAGATGATCAAGTGGAGATGTATGTGAAGAACAATTGGATCGACGAGAAAACGGCTATGGATTTTCCAAGAGCATTAGTATTCCTCCTTAGTAGGCCAAGCAATCTTCATTGTGAAGATAATAGAAATTAGATAGTGATTTGGTGAGATCGTGATTTATCTAGTGAGTCGTTGTATCGATTTAGTGAATCGATTGTGTTTGTTTGTGTATTTGTTTTCATGTTCAATGTGTGTTGTATTTGTTTTCAAATTGTGTTGTTTGATTGTTTGTTAGGACTTGAATCATTATATTATACTTATTTGATGTGTATTGAGCCAATATTTTAGATTATAAATGGAAATTAGAGGAGTTTGATTTAAACCTTTTGTTTGATTGGTGGATTTAATATTTAATTTTTAAAATTTTTGAAAAATGTATTGGAAGTTAGAAACTGAAGCCCTACTCTAATATGAGTAATTGGAAGTTGAATTTATGAATTTTGGTGGAAAATGAAATTTTTAGAGTGATTTTTGTGAAAGGCGAGTCTGGCGCCTAAGCGCCGGTTCGGCCTGCTTATCCGAAAAACACCATATAAACCCCATTAGCCATGGATGACGCCTAAGCTTCATCTCCTTCCCCATTTTCGTGAAAATACACCTCTTAGATCCATTTTGAGGTTAAAACATCAAGTATTTGGGCGCGAAATCACTTGATTTCTTCGTCTCGAGGTCAGATCTAAACTCTAATCCATTTATTTTCGATTTTCACCATAGTTTTTCCTATGTTTTGCTAAAAACCAAAATTTTGAGAAAAATTTTGATATTTAGGTATTCTATTTGGATTTTTAAACTTATTTTAAGTTTCTTAAACTTAAAAAGAGTTTAAATATTTGATTCCTAAATTTGTTCTTGTTTTCTTTCACGATTAGATGTCACCGAAATCTAAACGAGGGAATGGAAGAGGAAATTTTGACAGTTGCAAGTTCGTGACTGCGGTAGCGCATATTTGATATCACGAATTTGCGATGTCGAGAAAGTTTATCTTGGAGCGAAGGTTTTACAATCCAGGTGAAATGATCGAGAACACAATCGTTGCGCACAACTGGCAACGATTCTGTTATTTCACTATTGTTGTTGTTATTCCAGTTGTTCGCGAATTTTATGCTAACTTTTTAGATACGGAAGACTACAAAGTCTTCGTCAGATGTATTGGAGTAGGATTTACTCCAGAGAGGATCAATGTGTTTTATGGACTGCCACCTACCATCAAGTGCCACTATTTTGATTATCTCCAACTGAGGGAGATCTTAAGATGATTATTGCTTATTTGACTGACGACACTGGAGCCTGGAAGATCCGGAATGAAAAACAGGTAAACTTCAAATCTTCTAAGCTAAATGGTGTTTCAAAGGCTTGAAATTATTTTATTTATGCCAGACTTCTACCTTCCAACCACCTGAGTGAAGTCACCAGTGATCGAGCTATCTTAAACTACTGCATTCAGGAGAGGAAGCCGATAGATGTCGATAGTATCATTTATGATTCTGCAGAGTCTACTGCTAGATCCAGTACTTCTGTGAGACTAGGATTCCCATCTTTGATTTATTCTTTATGTGTTAGCAATGGAGTCACTGCTGATATTTCTGAGGAGAAGCTGAAGTCTACCAAGCCAATTGGGTAGGAGAGTGTTAAAATTTATGATCGTCTTCGAGGGAAGAGATCAACCACTCCTTCTACTTCTGTACACACTTCAGGTAGACCTTCCACTTCCAGACCTTCTACTTCTACTGCTGAGCCACCATCTAGTTTTTGGGAATCGATGCATGATCAGTTTATAAAGCAGCACATGAGTTATTTCAAACTCACTGCAGAGTTGATTCTATTGATAAGAAAATTGATCATTTATCTGAGTATACCTAGAGGAAGAGTAGTTACGATGCTGAGTATGATGAAGCTCTCGTTAGATTCCTGAAGGGAGAGCACGATGTTCAGTTTCCTACCTTTCCTAGTTTCTCACCATATGTTGATCCTAAGGATGTTGACTTTTCTTTTGGTGATGATGACGATGCTGAGGCTACAGACAGTGATTAGTGGCCTGATTTACCTCTGAATTGTGCTAAGTTTGTTGTTAGATTAGTTTGTTTGCTAGTATTGATTGTTGTTTATTGTTTGCTAGTTTAGATTTGTTTATGTACTTTGTGTGGATTGTTGGGAGGTGAGACTGTTGTTAGAGTATTTTTAATGTATTGTGTTTAAGATTAAAATTTGGATAAATTTATGTTTATTTCTGTTTCAGCCTACCGTTTAGTAGTTAGTATTGTTGTTCTATTTCTGTTTTTATATGTAGTATAGTCATTTAATTTAATTACTAATGAGCCTGCTTACTTTTATACCTGCTTCATTATTTCAGAATTATTCATAAAAGCATGTGTAGAAGTAAATTTTTCTTTCTAGAATGTTTTTTTTTTACATACTTATAAAAATTCCTTTTTAAAATTATGTTTTTCTTTCTCTCATACTTTACAAAAAAAATTTTATGATAGACCAAAACTTAAGTTTGGGGGAAAGGGAAAATACATTCAAATTTAAATTTTATTTGTCCTTAAAGAACTAATATTTTCTTAAAATAATTTTTTTAACATAACATGAAGAATGAAGAATCTATTTAAGATCACTTAAAATTTTGAAATTATAAATAATTTAGTGGACTTAATCAAAAGTTTTAATAACTTTGATTGATTTTAAGAATAGAATTATTCAACTTAAAGAAGAATAAGATTAAGAAATTTTTCTATTCATAGTAGAGATAATTGAATTTTAGAAGTATTAAGAAATCAAAAATTATAAGTCGAAAAAGAATAGATTGAAATTCTTTTTGAAATCTATTTATGTTATAATAATTAAGTGAAAATGTATAAGTTTGAAAATATAAGTTAAGGATAGTGAAGATCAAAATCATTAACAGGCTATCCAGATACAGTAATCCTCTCTTTAAAAAAAAAAAGGGATATAAAAAAAAAGAAAAAGAGAGGAGAAGCTTGAGGAAATGCCTAATCAAAAATTGGCTTCACTTGAATTAACTCATAAAAAGAAAACTGATTACATTTATTACTTAATTTTTATGCATGTATTTTTATTAGAAAAGAATTTCATGAAGATCTTTTCTCGTGAATAATTTATGTGATCTTAATATAATAAACTGCAATTATTTTCGAAGTGAATGAAAAATTTTTGAAGTCTTATGATTTGGTAGTTAGAATATTCTTTAAATTCTTAAAATTAAACTTAGTTAGTGAAATTTGGTTAATGATTTACTAAAGCCTTTATAAAATAAAAAATCATAAGTAGTCTTAAATATTTACCTATTTATTCCAAATGTTATACATTTTATATAGTAAAAAGGGTTACTTGAGGACAAGTAATGTTTAAGTTTGGGGGACCAAGAAAAAAATACCTATTTTTATGCCTTGATTTTTATTAAATTTTAAGGATATTATGCTTTAATGAAAGGTATTTTTGTGATTTTGGATGTAGGTGATACAAAAATGTTTAAGAAAAAGAAAAATATGAAAAAGGAGCAAAAAGGAGCAAAAAGGAGAAAAATAGAGCCAAAATGCAAAATTTTCGAAATTACTGGCGTGGCGCCTAGGCGCCAGAGTCCGGCGCCTAAGCGCCGACTCGATACGTAAAACTGTAAAGTTTTTGATGACTTTTGGGCGGTTATTTTGACGGTGTGAGCGGTTATTGGACCTTCTAGAAGACTGGCAGTTGTTCCTGGTTTATAGGACATGTGATACAATGTATTTGGACGCTTCAAAACGGTTTTAATTACGAAGAGGTGCAATCGAAAGTGAAGATGTGCGAAGAACTGGACGCGGTGTCCGGCGCCTAGGCGCCCGACACTCCTTCTAGAAGATTCATTGAATGTGGACACATTTTGAAGAGGTGCCTTGAGGCAACCCTTGAAACCTATAAATATGAGGGTATTCCTTCAGAGAAAAATGCTCCATCTACCCCTCCCTATCTAGAGTCCAATCTAGAGAGAGAATTAGAGAGATCATATTAGGACCACCTTTGTACTTTCCTTCATTAATTAGTGAGTTTATTTTAGAGTTTGTATTTAGAGTTTAAAAGGGTTGGTGCATTTGTAGTTCATTACGCTGTGGAGTCAGTAGGAATCAGAAGTTCAGTAGGAGAAACATCTAAGATAAGTATTTTTATTTTGATTCAAAGTTTATTTATTATGTTTTGTTATTTAATTTCAATGTGTTATGAGTAGATACTTTACTTTCTCCTTTAAATTATGAAAAGATAAATAAGATAATACAAAATTCGTCGGAGAATTAAAAATCATATATTTTCAAAACATTGTGATGATATTGATATCGGTTCTTAATTTACTATTTAAATTGGCCATTTAAATTGTTAAAACATGTTGAAGAGTTTTGAGACCTAGAAGCAGATGAATTCTTAACATGTAGATATCACATGAATCCTTGGGTAGTCGAAGTCCTTGTGCTGGTTATTCAAGGTGAAGTGCAAATAAATAGGAAGATATTACATAATGGGCGTAGAATTGATAAGTTTTTACAGTGACAGACTAAATTCTTGTGATTTGTTTTATAGAAAAGGAAAGGGTCACTAGTAGGGCCGACCATAGCCACCCTTAGACATCTAGTAGTGTGAGCCTAGATTAACCCATTCTACTAACAATACATCCGGACCTGATCTATAGGATGGCCAATGTTCTTTGCACCTGGATCAAAGGGTAAAGAATATGAATGCTTCTATTTTGCACATTACCATAAATTTATATTCTCCACGAATATTATCATTATCTTAGAAAATCTTGGATTAATTGAAAGAGAGAAAGTTGGTTTCTTATTGCTATTTACATCGATTATTTTATTTACGCTTTATTATTGCATCTAGTAAATTAAAGATATTTTATTTTTAATTATAAAAGAAATACTTTAAAACAAAAATATTTAAAGATCTATAAGTCTCTCCTCGTCGGAACGATACTGGGGTCTTTGTTTCAAAGCCCTATATTACTTGAAATGATACGTATACTTGCGTAGAACCCCTAGTGTGTAAAATATTTTCCATAAAATTATATTTATATACACTAGTCGCTATTATTATTTATAACATATATTTTTGAAAGAATTAATTAGTACGTTGATCTTCAGAGGACTTCGGGTCAAGTTTTCGGCACCAATGCCTGGGAAGAAGATTTTAGTACGCATATATTTATATAGAGTCAGTGACAGAAGTCCACCAAATTGAACCTCCAAATCAATTCAAAATCACCTATTTTTTCAAAACTTCTCATGACAATTATCCAAGCCTATTTGATCAGTCACTTCACCCAATCTTTAGCCCAATCCAAACCTAGACCCTAGTTGACCTAAAGCCTTAATTATTAACTCAAACTCCAAATGTAACCAAATTAAGCCAAATTGACCAACCCAAGTCCACCACAACCAAGATGTGAATCCTAAGAACCGGCCAAAATCCACCTAGCCCAAAGTACATGAGCCATGGACCAAGCATCCCATGATTTAGGGTGTTTTCTCCAAAAAATAGTTAACCCACCATATCTTTGCCATCAGCCATCAAACACTCAAGCTAATCACTGTTAAGTCCTTCCACTTGCTCACCTGGCCACTTGACCACCAGCTCAGGCATGAACAGCCAGCCTAATTACAGAGGACCCAAAATCAAGAGAGTCCTCTCCACCACTTGAACCCAAATTAACCCATCTAGGTGGTCAAGCTAAAAATGTACTACTTTTTAAGCTAAATTTTAGAATGATATCGCACTTTAAAGGTATGTTTTCTTATGTTTTTGGTTGTAGGTACATCAAATTGAAGAATTTAGAGTGATTAGAGCAAAAGGAACAAAAATGAAGCAAAAACAGTGTATAACTGTTAGGAGTGAAACACAACTCAAATGGGGTAAAACTGAACTGAAACTAAGCAAAACGGAGCAAAACGATGGAGCTGCACGCAGGATGGCGTCGAAGCGCCAAAGTTGGCGCATAGCCACCAGAAATGAAACATAATCGACACCAAATTGGTGCATACCTGCAAGGCAATGGATCTTATGCATCGGAAATTGGCGCATAGCTGCTAGTGGCGGTTTTTGGCATAACTTCTTCAATTTATGTCAGATTTGCATAATTTTCAAAGCGTTGAAAAGTGTGCCTCATGGGTAATACATTAGAAATGATAAAATAAACTTTCTAGAAAATTTTGTGTTTGTTCAAAGGATTTATTATGGAAGAGATGTTTCTCTTGGAGTGAAAAGGCACTTAAGGCACCCATTGGAAGATTAATTGAATATGGACACATTTGAAGAGACACTTAAGCATCTCTTGGGAAATTATATACACTCTTGAACTCTTGGGGAAAAGAAGATTTAGAGAGATATATGTTGACCTCATTTTTTATGATAGGGTCAACCCTTGACCTAAAAAGTCAACTTTGGTCAAAATGGTCAATCCTGACCCAATGACCAACCTTGTTGACCCAATAGGTCAACATTTTGACCTAAAAAGTCAACTTTGGTCAAAATGGTAAATCCTAACCTAATGAACAACCCAGTTGATCCAATAGGTCAACCTTTTGACCTAAAAAGTTAACTTTGGTCAAAATGGTTAATCCTGATCCAATGACCAACCCTATTAACCCAATAGGTTAACCTTTTGACCTAAAAAGTCAACTTCGGTCAAAATGGTCAATCTTAACCCAATGACTAACCTGTTGACCCAATAGGTCAACCTTTTCACCTAAAACGTCAACTTTGATCAAAATGGTCAATCCTGACCAAATGAACAACCCTGTTGACCCAATAGGTCAACATTTTGACTTAAAAGGTCAACTTTAGTCAAAATGGTCAATCTTGACGCAATGACCAACTCTGTTGACCAAATAGGTCAACCTTTCCACCTAAAAAGACAACTTTGGTCAAAATGTCAATCCAGACCCAATGACCAACCCTATTGGCCCAATATGTTAACCTTTTGATCTAAAAAGTCAACTTTGGTCAAAATGGTCAATCCTGACCCAATAACCAACCCTGTTGATCCAATAGGTCAACTTTTTGACCTAAAAAGTCAACTTTGGTCAAAATGGTCAATCCTGACCCAATGACCAACCCTTTTGACCCAATAGGTCAACCTTTTGACCTAAAAAGTTAACTTTGGTCAAAATGGTCAATCCTGACCCAATGAACAACCATGTTGACCCAATAGATCAACCTTTTAACCTAAAAAGATAACTTTTGGCAAAATGTCAATCTAGACCCAATGACCAACTGTGTTGACCCAATAGGTCAACCTTTTGACCTGAAAAGTCAACTGGTTAAAATGATCAATTTTTGACTAAATGACCAAATATTGACCCAATGACATGTTGAAGAGCCAAAAATGACAAAATTAATCAAATAATTAGTTTCAAAATTATTTTGATTAATTAAATGAAATTGACTAATAATTTAATTTTTAATATTTTAATTAATTAAATGATATAATTAATTATAATGAAAATTAAATTAAAAGTCATAAAATGACAAAATGCACCAAAATGAAATGAAAATGATAAATTTAATCAAATAATTAATATCAAAATTATTTTGATTAATTAATTGGCTAATGATTTAATTTTTAAAATTTAAATTAATGACATAATTAATCAAAATGAAAAATTAAATTCAAAAGCCATAAAATGCACAAATTAATTAAAAATGATGAAATTAATCAAATAATTAATTCCAAAATTATTTTTAATTAATTAATTGACCAATAATTTAATTTTCATATTTTAATTAATCAAAATAATTAATTAAAATGAAAATTAAATTGAAGTATATGAAAAGTGATATTAGATTTAGACTATATTCATGAAAGATTTGAAATGTTAGATACTATGAAAAGTGATGATAAAAGTTTAATTTCATCTATCATAAAACCTCCTAAACTTGAAATGAAAATTCTTCCTAATCATTTGAAATATATGTTTTTAGGAGAATCATCTACCTTACCAGTTATTGTAATTTCGTATCTGAATGAATATCAAGAACAAATATTATTGGAAACTTTAAAAAGATACAAAAAGGCATTTGGTTGGTGACCCGACCGGCAATAACGCAGTAATTTTTGCTTCCAAAAGATGGCAAAAAACTTGACCCAATTTATAAATAGCGGCTAGTGTATAAAATTAAAATATTGTAATATTTTTAAAAATATTTTATACACTAAGGGTACTACGCAAGTATACGTATCGTTTCAAGTAATATAGGGTTTTCTTTTATAACCCCAGTATCGATCCTACAGAGAAGCGAGGTAATAAATTCTTTAGGTTAATTACAGTCTATTTCTATAAGGCCTAAATTTGGAATTTCGATTACAATGATTTTTTTAAATAACTAATCCTAAATAAAATTCTTTAAATAAAAAGATAACTTATGGATAAATTGGTTTGGAGAATTTTGAGATGTTAAAGACTGCCTTTCTCTTGCAATTACATAGATAATGTGTAGGAAAGAGATGCTTAGAATTTTATGTAGTAGTGCCAAATAGAAGCAAACCTATTATTTACCCTTTAGTCCAGGTGTAAAGAACATTGGCTAATCTAATGATCGGTTCGGGATGTTTTATTAGTAGAATGGGTTAATCTAGGCTCACACTACTAGATGTCTAAGGGTGGCTATGCTCGGCCCTACCTATGATCTGTTCCCTTTATATAGACCAAATTATTAGAATTTAGTCTGTCACTCTAAAAACTAATTAATTTTACGCCCAATAAATATTATATTCCTCTTTATTTGCACTTCACCTTAAATAATCTGCATATAGTCGGCGATTACCTAAGGATTCATGTGATATCTACTAGTTAAGAACTCTTCTCCGGATAGGTCTCAGAATTCATCAACAGATTTTAATAATACAAGTGATCAATTTGTAAAGTAAATGAAGATCTGGTATGAATATCATCACCATAATTTAATAAGAAAATATGTAAGAAAATCTTAATTCCTAAACATGCATCTATTTCATTACAAAATAAATGTAAATGAAAAGAATGACATAAGAAGTAAAAGGGTTGATAGAATTATGTAATAATTTAAGTGCCAATAAGGAACTTATTTTATTAGTATTCTATTATATTTATGCAACTATCTGTCGCCTAGAAGCATTTAATAGTTAATTCTATCATAAAAATGATTTTCCTACACTTGCCACTACTTCATTTAAAATAAAGAGTAAATAAAATCACTTACGAAGCATGGATAAATCACGACAGAAAACTCGATTTAAAACAAAGAAAATCCACTAAAAAGTGTTTACAACAATTACAAGAGAATGAAGAACAAGAGAGAGGCGAGAGAGGCAAAAAGAAGAAGATCTCTCCACCAAAGTTTCTCACCGATCCATGTGACGCTCGTACATCCCTTACATAAATATCTCAAAATCCCTCACCAATCTCTCCATAAGATGTAGAAATCTACATCTTCATGACTCTAAAATGACTAAGGGGGAAGAAAGAGAGGACGAGAGAGAGAGAGAGAGAGGCAAGAGAGAGGCGAGAGAGGCAAAAAGAAGAGACACCCCCTTGCTGTAGAATTGGTCCCTATTTATAGAGCTTTGAAAATGACCAAGGGTGCTTTAGGCACCTCTTCAAAATTCGGACTAGATACATTGAATCTTCTAGAAACAATTCTGGCGCCTAGGCGCCAGACTCCGTGCCCAAAACAGTCACACTCCTTCACTTTAGTTCGCACCTCTTCATGAATTAAGCCGCCCCAATGTGTCTAGATTCATTGTATCACGTGTCCTATATATTAGGAATAACTTCCAGTCTTCTAAAAGGTCTAGAAACTACTTAACACCGTCAAAATAACTTCCAAAATCGTCAAAAATCTATCCACTAACCGTTTTCTAGATGATTCTGGCCCCTAGGCCTTGATTCTGGTGCCTAGGCACCGTTTTCTCGTGGTCACTGGCGCCTGGGCGCCGGGTTTCACGCCTAGGCGCTACCCTGTGCGCAGCTCCACTGTTTTGCTCCGTTTGACTCCGTTTCACCCATTTCAGTTGCGTTGCATTCCTAACATCTTCACCTACAAGATAGACATAAAAACAACCTTTCTCAAAAGTATAATTTCATTCAAAAACACGTGAGAAATGTAAAATATATTAAGCATAGAAAGACATATCAATATGTGCTAAGATAGAATTTTCTTCCTTGCTTATTTTGGGTCAAAATTGCATAGTTTTTGCTTGATTTTCTCTAAAATCATATTTTTATACTTGAAGACAAAAATATGCAAAAATTCCTTCCTTTAAAGTGTAATATCTTTAAAAATGTGCATAAAGTTAGCCTGAAATCTACACTAAAAATAGGTAATTTTTAAAGTGGATCAGTTGGTCCTTAACTAATATTAAATGAATCAGTCCTTCGATCTGCATGCATAGAATTTTGTTGGATGAACAACATAAACCTAGAGCTACTCCGCGAAGGAGATTAAATCCAATGATGAAATTAGTATTAAAGAAGAAAATTTTAAAATAACTTAATGCTGGACTTATTTATCCAATTTCAGATTGTGCTTGGGTAAGTCCAATTCATTGTTTTCCTAAGAAATGAGGAGTGACTGTTGATGTGAATGAATAGAATGAGATTGTACCAACAAGACAAGTTAATGGATGGTGAATTTGTATCGATTATAGAAAATTAAATGCCGCCACCAGGAAAGGTCATTTTCCTCCTTCTTTTTTAGATCAAATGTTGGATAGACTTGCCGGACACACGTATTGTTGCTTCATTGATGGATATATCTTTTATCATCAAATACGTATTGCTCCTGAGGATCAAGAAAAAACTACATTTACTAGCCCTTATGGAAATTTTGCTTTTAGAAGAATACCCTTTGGATTATGTAATGCACCCGCAACGTTTCGAAGACGTATGATGTCTATTTTTAATAATCTGATTGATAATGGAATTGAAGTATTTATGGATGATTTTTCTTACATTTGGAACTTCATCTGACTTATGTTTAAAAAACTTAGAAAAATTTTTAGAGCTTTGCGACAAAACAAATTTAGCTCTAAATTAGGAAAAAGGTTAATTTATGGTTGCAGGAGGAATTGTACTTGGGCATAAAATTTCTGAACTTGGAATGGAGGTTGACTATGCAAAAATTTAGTTTATTGAGAAATTACCACCACCTACTACTATGAGAGGAGTAATAAGTTTCTTAGGATGTGCTGGATTTTACATGCATTATATTAAAGATTTTTCCAAAATTACT
The DNA here is from genome assembly GCA_022702705.1 of Papilionanthe hookeriana x Papilionanthe teres. Classification (NCBI taxonomy): domain Eukaryota; kingdom Viridiplantae; phylum Streptophyta; class Magnoliopsida; order Asparagales; family Orchidaceae; genus Papilionanthe; species Papilionanthe hookeriana x Papilionanthe teres. Next base: position 87,455,799 of record CM040423.1, on the reverse strand, counting down.
AAACCTCTAAGCCAACTTTTAGAAAAAGATAAGAAATTTGATTTTAATGAAGAATGTTTGAATGCCTTTGAACTTTTAAAAGAAATTAATCGCTGCCCCTATAGTTATTTTACCTGATTGGGATAAATCATTTGAACTTATGTGTGATGCTAGTGATTTTGTGATTGGATGTGTTTTAGGGCAAAGGTATGATAAGATGTTCATGGTTATTTACCATTCTAGTAAAATGCTTAATGAAGCTCACATTAATTATACAACAACAGAAAGAGAATTATTAGCTATTGTATATGCTTTTGAAAATTTTCGACTTTATCTGATTAGAACTAAATGTATAGTGCATACGAACTATTCAGCTATCAAATATTTAATGCAAAAGATGGAAACCAGACCAGATTAATTAGATGGATACTTCTAATGCAAGAATTTGACTTTGTGATAGTTGATATGAAAGGAACTATTAATCAAATTGCTGACCATCTGTCTTGACTAGAGTATTATAAACTATCTAATTTGAGAAAGAAATTACATAAAATTTCCCTGATGAGCAACTGTATAACATTAAGGAGAGGAATTTGCCTTGGTATGCTGATATTGTGAATTATTTAGTATGTGATATTTTACCACCTTATTTAACAAGGCAACAACAAAAGAAATTTAGATATGATGCTAAATTTTACTTTTGGGATGAGCCCTACGTATATAAATAAGTTAAGGATCTTATTAGTATAAGATGTGTTCCATATGATCAAATTGAACCAATTATTCAGACTTGTCATGATTCAGAATTTGGAGGACATTTTGGTACCGATAAAACCACTTATAAGATTTTGCAATCTGGATTTTATTGGCCTAATCTTTTTAGAGAAGTATACAGACATATAAAATCATGTGATCGGTGTCAGAGAGTAGGTAATATATCTAGAAGAAATGAAATGCCTCCAATATTTATATTAGAAGTTGAGATCTTTTATGTATGGGAATTGGATTTTATGAGACCATTTACTCCATTCAGAAATTTATATATATTGGTCGATGTTGATTATGTCTCAAAATGGATCGAATCCATTGCTTTACCTAGTTCTGATGCTCATAATGTTTCAAAATTTTTAATAAAAAATATTTTTACAAGATATGGAATACTGAGAGTGATCATAATTATTGGTGGATCTCATTTTAGAAATAATCTAATTGAGATATTGGTTAAAAAATATAACAATATTCATAGAATCTCTACTGCTTATCAACCCCAAACAAGTGGTTTAACAGAGTGTCTAATAGTGAAATTAAAATAATTTTAGAGAAAATTGTGGATCTTCACAAATTAGACTAGTTTGTAAGATTAGATACTGCATTATGGGCATATAGTACTGCTTATAGGTCCCCTATTGGAATGACTCCTTATAGACTAGTGTTTGGAAAGACTTGCCATTTACCTGTAGAATTGGAAAATAAAGCATATTGGGTGATAAAAGAATTGAATTTTAATTTGAAGATGGCAGGTGAAAAGAGATTTATGCAATTGAATGAGTTAGAAGAAATCAGAAATGAATCTTATCATAATGACAAGATTTATAAGGAGAAGATGAAATTATGGTATGATCGGAAGATATTAACAAAGAAATTTAAAACTGGACAGAAAGTTTTTCTATACAATAAAAGATTGAAACTATTTCCTAGAAAACTAAAGCCTAGGTTGATAGGACCTCTTACTATTATAAAAGTTTCTTCTTTTAGAGCTGTTGATATTGAGGATCCTAAAACTATAAAGATATTTAAAGTTAATGGACATAAATTAAAACCATACTATGAAGGATATCGACCTGATTTTAAGGAGGTTTTAATGTTAAGTCATCCTGAATAACTGAAAGTTTGTCGAGCTGATGACTTTAAACCAAGCGCTTTGTGAGAGGCAACCCATATGTATCTTGGTTATGTTTGTTTGTTTGCATACTTTTAGTAGTTGTACTTGTAGTTAGTAAGATTTGAGTCCTACTCATTCGTAAATGTAAAAGATGAGAATTTTTGGATCGTATTGAAGAATTGGAATATTTCAGACCAAAATGAAGTTCGGTGCATTTTTGAACACTGGCGCCGCCAGTGCCCAAATCCAAAGAAAAATCCACAATTATTTCGATAGAGTGTCGCCAACGCCGAGAACCAGTTGACGGTTTTTAGAGCTCAAAAATACAATTTTTGGTGATTTTAGGTGAGATTTCGTCGTAATAATTACCCAAATTGTGTTTTTAACCCCTAAATTACAAAAAAATGAAAACTTCAATTCCCAATTTGCTTCAAATGGATTTCAATTTCGTAGAAACACAGAGATTTAGAGTTTTCAACCAAAAAAAATTCATCAGTTTCGAGACATAGTGTTTATTCAACAAAGTGATGATGAAGAGGAGGATTAACAATGAAAGAGGCTTTGTAAATAAAGTTATAGATACTCTAAATACTCGAATGGAAGAAATTATAGTGCAGAGACGTTGGGAGGTGTTATGCTAAAATACTACCGTTGTAGTCATTAATATTGTGAAAGAGTTTTATGCAAATCTTCATGGAATCAATCAAGGATTTGTCTATGTACGAGGTAGGGTTGTACCATTCACTCCTTCAAAGATTAATGATTTGTTTATGATTGAGAATGTGTCTATCCGCCATTATACAAATTTTGATGTGAAAAGAGACAATATGAATGAAATTCATCACTATTTGAAGAATGAAAATGAAGATTGGAGATAGAGACAACGGATTTGTAAGTTTCTCTACTACTTTAAATCTGGTGTCGAAGCAATGGCATTACTTTATTTCTGCGAAGTTACTTTCTACTATGAAAATTAGTAAAGTGACTAAGGAAAGTGTCATTTTAAATTATTGTATTCAAACTAGATGGTCGATAGATATTGGAACTATAATTGTGAAATATGTATTGGGATTGATTTTTCATGGATCTAAATATGTCTTAGAAATCCCTCTGCCATATTTCTTCTTTGCAGCCTGTCACAAGTTCCTTACGAAAGTTGGGAAAAAATACTTCTTCCTTGGAGGCCTATTGACCTAACTAATCTTTATGATTGTCAGGCAATAGGAGATGAGAATGATATGAGCCTCATTGAAGATCAACTATCTCAAAGTTCATGACCACTTCAGCCTTACTTTCCTGAAAGTTCCGAAGTGATTTTGAGGAAAATCAAGAAGTTAAAGAAAGAGGTACAAAATCTTATGAATGTTATTAATAATATCTCTGATTTTTTTGATCGCTTGGATTGGAGAATGATAGAACAGTTTGATTATACTGGTAGAATTGAAGATAGTTTGATAAATCTGATGAAAAGGACTGTTGTGATTACTGAGGATTCGACTGATAAATTCCTATATCGACCCTTCTACAATCTATTTGTGCATCGTCAATCTATTAAAGATATCAGAGGAGAACATAAAAATGAGACTAATGATGACCAGTGACTCTACCTTATATTTAGTATTTCATATTTCTATTTTGCTTTAGTGTGCTTAATATTGGCTTGATTTACTTTGTAGTTTGTGTTTGGATTTATTATGCTTGGATTCTGTGTTTGTGTGTAGTTTTTAGCAATAGGGAATCGTATCATGTTTGTGATGCTGAATTGATATGGCTTGATGAACTTAGTAATATGAATTTTATATATTAAAGTGATGTATTGTGTTGTTTATGTAAATTTGTTGTTAGTTAGGGCTTAAATGATGAAATAGATGCCTAAAGAGGCTAATTATGTGATGTTGTAACGTCGAAACGATCGAAATTGCAAAAAATTTATGGACTCAAAAAAATTTGAGCTAGCGCCGCCAACTCCCAAATATAGAGAGTTTGGCTATTTTATTTAAGTAGAGCACCGCTGGAGCCCAAACCAGTGTCGCTGGCGCCCAAATACAAAAAATTCCCAAACCTCTTTATTTTACAATTTTTGCCCTACAACTTGCCTATTTTGCCATCTTCATCATCTTCTACCTCCAATCACCTCATTTTCAAGACCTTGGGCTTGCTAGATTAAGGATTACAAGCAATTTTAAGGCCTAAAAAGTGTGGATCTTAACTTCTCTAGGTAAGAGTTTCACCCTAAACTAAAAATTTTTTATTTTCACCATGGGAATTTCTCACATTGCTTAAATCCAAAAATTGAAATTTTTGATGAGGTTTTGAGATATTTCATAGTGATTTAAGCTTCTATTTACTTAGATTTGCTTTAGGAGTCTCCTACATTGTGATTTATTTGATTTTCTTGCAATTTTTTTAGAATTTCTAATGGCTTCTAGACAAGCAAAGGTAAGAGAAAGTTGAATTTCGATGAAGATAAATTTGTTAATGTTAAAGAACAATTTCATTTCAATTCAGTCCTGCATAATAAAAAGTGTATACAAGATCGGGCTTTTAAAAATCCAGGCAGATCTGTAAAGCAGTTGATTTATGATAGGAACTGGGAAAGATTTTATTATTTCACTGTTAAAGCTATTATGGGTACTATGCGAGAATTTTATGCAAATCTGCCTTAGACCGAAATAGAATATGTGCTTATTCGAGGAAAATGGTAGAATTCACCCCTCAGCATATTAATGATTTTTATCAGTTATAGGTGGTGAGTTTTTGTGAATATGAAACATTGTTATGAGAGAGCCTGATATGAAAGAAGTGATTGTGTTTCTTACTGATGGAAGAGGGGAATGGAAAGTAAAGCAGAAACATATGATTAATTTCCCTGCTTCCAAGTTAAATGTAGCTTCTAATGCATGGCACTATTTCATTTCTACAAGATTACTACCATCTTATCATCACTATGAAGTGACTAGAGATAGAGAAATTCTTAATTATTGTGTTCAGACTATGAAACAGATTAATATTGGATTGATTATTTTCAAGAATATTCAGACTATTGCTAGAGGAGAAACAACTGGTGGATTAGAACATCTTGCCCTGATTTATTCACTATATGCACAGTCTGGAGTTGAATTTGATAGTTTTAAAGAATTAGCCATACCACCGAGACTTTTTACCCAAACTATTATTTGTACTTATAAGGCTCATGTGGTGGGGAGAGAAGTAAGAGTACGGATATTCCTACTACCAGCCAGGATATACCATCTACTTCTGAGCCACCTACATTATCTGATGTTATGGAGCAGTTGAGGATTCATAATGCTAGTATAGAGAGACTCAATACAGGATGGATGAAATTTGAGGATAAAAGTGATGTGAATGAAGATTATATGAGGAGGAGTTGAGTATGATATAACCTACCATGATGCTCAGGTTAGATTTATGAGGGGAGACACTGGAGTGATATTTCATACCTGCCCTAGCTATGTTCCATACCGACCTGATCATGCAGAAGAGGCTGAAGAAGCTGGTGATGATGATTGGTAATGTAGTGTGTTTTTTTTATTTCTATTTTTCTTTTTTTGTTGCAGAACTTTATTGTGTTTGTTATTTATTTTTCTGTGATTAGTTTAGTTTGTTAATGTATTTGTGTTTAAAAAAAATGGAAATGTAATGAACTCTATGTTAGTTTATTTAGTTATTTGGATTGAAATTGTTATGTTATGTTGGATGCTTAATAATTAAATGTTTAATATTTCGCCTCCCTTGCAAATTTTTAATATTATATATATATATATATATCACTACTTCTAACTGTTTCATGCTTGCAAGCTTAATTTATTGATTAATACCAGCATAGCTTCAGAAGATTTCAAAATCCCAGCACAAAAAGGTTAGTGTTATTTTACTCTCTACCTTTGCAAATTTGTATGTGACGAAAAATTTAGGTTGGGGGAGGGTAAAAATATTAACACTTATTTATTCTCAGTTAATATAATTTCAAAAATTATTAGCATGATTTTTAGTAGCTGAACCTAACTTGAGATAACTAAATTTTTTATTTCATCTAAATATTATGGTGGATTTGAATGAAAGTGCTTAGTAATGAAGGTTTATTTTATAAGATTGAGATATTTAGTATAAGAGAATTGACTATAGTTGACTATTTAAAGTAAAGAAAACTATATTTTTGAAATGTTAAGATACTTAAAGAACTATGTGTGAAGAAAAGATTGCGACTTTATGATAAATTATAAACTTAATATATATTTATAAAGTAAGGAGGTGTTTCAAGTTTTAACTTTAGAAAGAGGAGAGTGAAGTTAAAAATTATTAAAGGCTATCCAAATATAGTAATCCTCACAAAAAAAAGAATAAAAAGAAAGGATTGAAAAACAATCCCAAATAGAAAAGGAAAAAAAAAAGAGGCAACAAAAGATGTGAGGAGAAGCTTGAGGAGATGCCTAATAAAAAATTAGCTTCACTTGAATCAACCTAAAGAGAGAACTTTGTTACATTTTTACATTTATATCTCAAGTATTAGCCAATGTTCTAATAGAGTTTGCATGAATTTCTCTTTTATATAAGTCTTTCAAGGGACCCTTAATGTGACAAATTATGGTTCATCTTGAAATAAATAGAAAACTAGAACTCCTAGACTTGACTACTGAATGTTCTTATACCTATAATTTTAACCCGAGTTACTGAATTTCTTTCTAAGAATCTTACTATTATATTCATGTGAATAAAAAATCATAGTATTCTATAAGTGAAAAGTTCACTATTTTGAGTTATATTTTTATGTAGTAAAAGGATTACTTGAGGATAAGTAATTGTTAAGTTTGGGGGATTTTGATACACCAAAAATACTTTAGCTTTTTGTTATACAATTTGAACTCTTTTCTGGTGATATTGCACTTTAAAGGAAAGTATTCTTCATGTTTCTATAGGTATGATGATTTTAGGTGATTAGAGTAAAAGAAAGCGAAAAGGAACGAATTTGGAGAAAAAAGAGGCAAAATGGAAAACATGCTTTCTGGCATCGCCAGCACGAGAATGGGCATCGTCGGTGCCCAATTCCAAAGTGTACTGAAATTAAAAGGCGACTCAGCGCCACTGGCGCCCTATCCAGTGCTGCTAGGGCCAAATGTTGGTGGAACTCAAATTCAATGTATTTTGATGCTTTTTGAAGAGTTGCTTGAGGAAACTCTTAGGGAATTCATTTCTAATCTATTTTAGACAGTTATGGACACCATTTCTATGGGGGGTGGTGTGGAAGAGAAGTGAAGAGGAGTGAAGAGAGTGTGTTAGGGTTTGGAGAGTGTGTGTGTTAAGTGTTGTTTTGTGAGGGATTTTTCTCTAAGGAGTGTAGGAGAAGGAGGAAAGTGAGTGTTTGCTTCTTCCATACTATTCTAAAGAGAGAATTAAGTGTTGAAGAAGAAGAGAGAAAAAGATTCAAAGGAACTTCAAGTGATTTGCTTGGGGAAGAAAGTGAGATAAGTTCAATTTAATTTTGTGGTTTGTATGATTTTGCTTTATATATATAATCTATATTGTGTTGTGGATTCCTCATGAATTCTGAGTAAATTTCGTTGTATTTCTTCTTGCAATGTTATGTGGTGAAGTGTTGATGTAGATTTGATGTGCCATAAAAAATATTAAGAAATTGTGATGGTTTTTCACTTTGAACTTTATTTACTTTTCGTTCCGACCAATTGAATTGTTAAAATTTGTTGTGAAACATCCAATCTAAAAAGACTATGTATTCTACAATAATAGTGGAGAATCCATTCAATGTCCATGAATGAAATGCGTAGTTCATGGGAATTGAGTGCAAATAAATAGGAACATATGTTTTGATGGACAACAAATTGTAGGTTTTAGAGTGACAGGTTGAAATACCCAATTTGATCCTAAAGTTTAGTAACTCAAGCTAGGGTTAGCCTTTAGGCGAAGGGAAGTGGGAGCTCTGAAGTGAGAGCCAGTATCCTCCGAGCCTAACATTGGATTTAGTGACTAAACCTAGAATTTGCAAATGTTCTTTTCATACTTGGAAGAGAGGGTACTCTGACAATGGTAAAGAATATTAATGCTTCTACTTGGCACAATACAAAATTATTATCAATCTATATCAATCACTCATCATAAACACATTGCAGGAGGAAAGATACATTTCCATATTTGAATTTTTCAATTCAAAACTTAGTGTGTTAATTATTCTTGCTTAGAAGTTTAGAAAGTAATTGTATTTAATTTAGTTTGATTATATTTGCACTTGCAACTTAAATAGTACTTGAATTTACATTGTGATTTTAGTATTGGATTTCAAATCTTGGCTATAATTTGATAAGTTACAACCTTCCTCGTGAACTCAATAACCAGGACTCCACTAGAGCTTTGTATTTCTTGAATGATACACATACTTGCGTGTACGGGGTGTCTGCCTAATTATTAAAACTAATCTTATTGTGAAACTAAACTGAAATTATCTTTTGAATATTATTTTATAGGTAGCATATCTGGCAGCACCGAAACCCCGATTTAACCCCTAAATCATCGAGTGGTACCAAAAAAGTTGGAGGCTCACTCATCAACCAAGAAAGAAAAAAAAAGACTTGTTTAAAGATTTTTTTATTATTTATCCTTTTAAATATATTTTAACGTGTCAATTTGAGTGACATTAACCCTGTGCGAAACTCTAATAAAACGGGTATCCTCCATAAATAAAATTAACGTTTTGGGTGTGCTTACGTTGTTATATTCGTGATCTGAGATCGTTCAGTCAAATTCACCGACAACCAAACCAATTTGGACTTAATCACTTGTGTCACATGGAACGAGATCCGTTGGTCTGGTCAAGCCCACCCAACAGACAAAATGTCAACAGATCTTCGTCTAAGTAAAAACTAAATTCTAGCATAGCGACAACAATCGTGTGTCTTTCAGACACGTCAGAGGGTCTTAAATAGGTTTCTTACACTACAAGAATCAACGCATGTATCTGACAAGATTCCATTGTGTTCGAGCGGACACTATTAGGGGTGTAAACGAACCGAACACGAACGAACAGAGCTAGTGTTCGTGTTCGAAATATTCGAACACATCACTGTTCGTGTTTGGTTCGTTTAACAAACCGAACGAAAAAAATTTTTCGTGTTCGTCTCGTTTGCTTATCGAACGAATCGAACACGAACTTCTTGGAGAACCGAACACGAACTGTACGCGAACGATGAGCTTTTTCGATAGCCCTAACTTTGATAGCATATTTCCTCAAAATGAAGCAAATTGATCAGGTATTTCGTACACATCAAGTAATCCATACTTCCTCAAAATGAAGCAAACTGAATAAGGTGTTTAGGGTTTTATTTAGGGTTTTATTTTAATATATAGTATAGTATATTAATTATAATATTATAATATTTATATTAATCTAATTAATACTATAATATTATTATTGTTATTAATAATTTATCATATATTATAATTTATAGAAGTTTAATTATATAAAATATGATAAATTTTTATAATATATAACTATTTTTAAAATATCATAAATTTTTTATATATAATATTTTCAATTACTTTATCTTTCGAATAATAACGAACCGAACGCGAAAGAACACATCATTGTTCGTGTTTGGTTCGTTTAACAAACCGAACGAAAAAATTGTTCGTGTTCGTCTCTTTTGCCCGAACACGAACTTCCTGGCGAACCGAACACGAATTGTTCGTGAACAACGAGCTTTTTTGACAGCCCTAGACACTCTACACTCGCGACATCAAAATTTGTGCCAACACTCTTCACATCGGTCATGAAAGGATTCATAACCAATTGATGAATCAACATTTATTCCATCAATGTAGTGGATGTTACAGTATTTGACGGCATGCTATTATCTATGGCTTGACTGGATATTATAACAAAACTTTCTTTTAACTCTTCCCATTATGTCTGCGACTTCGCCTCGCAGTTGTATGTCTATCGGGATTGCATCGAACTAGCTTTGATACCAAATTTTATGCAAAACAATCCGGATAACAAAATCGCACAACAAACAAACAATCAAACATGGCGCAATGTACATGGTTCGGCGCAAATCCACAAACATCCACGTGATGGATTTATTCCACTATCAATATATGGGGAGAATGAAAATAAGAGAGGATTATGAGGCACTAAATTCAATCATAATTCTTGTTAAAAATAAGAGAGGATTATAACACAATAATAAGAACAAAAAATGGCCAATCTACTCATTCTACAAAAAAGTCTCAAAAAAATATTACAACTAGAATAAATAAACTTCAATGGTTAGAAATGTGTAAATATATAAATTAGGTGGCGTATAGGGCTGTTAATGAACTGATTTCGAGCAAAGTTGGAGCTGACTCGAAATTGGCTCGTATGATTTAGTTTCGGATTCATGGGGCATGTAGCTTGTTGGGTTTGATTTCGAGCCAGCATGGCTGAAAATTGAATCGATCTCGGTCCAGCTCGAAAACATAACTAGTTTGCTCAAATTTAAAATATTTGAATTCATTCCAACTCAAAATCAAAATAAGATGGCTCAAATTTCTATATGAAATCGGCTCTTAGCTTATTATATTTGATTGTATGTAGCACTATGTTTAAATTTTGTAAACATAAATTAATTCAAGCCGATCTCGAGTCAGTTCAAGTTTATTCATGTATGACTCGTACTCTGCAACTCATAACTTAACTCATTTATTTTGATTCAATCTCAATCCAATCCAAAATAAAATTCCGAAAAAATTTTTTAGCTAAATAATGATCTTCCAATTAAATTAACAGCCCTAGTTAAATGTAAGTAAATGTCGCATATGTATTGATGATATTGTAATTCGATCTCAATATTAAAAAAGAAAATTATCCATGTTAACGGAGGTGATTTGGCAACTTCAACAATGGCTTCAGAATCCTGACATTGGACTCCATTTATTAAATATATTTATTTACTGAATTGGATGGAAACCAGAAACCAATGCTTTTGGGCTCCTGACAATCTGACTTTTTTGGTTATTCCTATTTGTCATTTTCCACCTTCATCAACCTAATTTCCTCCGCTTTCACTCCCATCTTTTTCAGTTTCACTTCAAACTTTTTCAGTTGCTTCGCTCTCCATTCTTCTACTTCTGAACCAACTAAAAGCCCTCTTGGAGCGAAATGGAGAAAGGATTGCCGAAGAGAGGTCAGATCAAGATCAAGATCTTCAAGCTGCTAATCAAATCACTCTATAGTTTAGTTTCCCGGAGTAAAGGCAGAGAATGGGGAAGAAGGTGAGGAAGCTATTTATTTTATATTATGTTTAGTCAATGTGATTATTTATTTCATGTAATCTAAATGTATAAAAATATTTTATTTGGGAACTGTTCTTTATTTAGAATGTTTTAGACGTAAGAAAACTGGCTGATATATGAATGAAATTAAAGTAATTTATTATTTGAAAGAGACTGTGATTTATTGGTTAACAAATGTTGTTTTCTAAAGATTAAAAAGTCAAATCGTATATTTTATAAATTATTGTTTATCATTTAAAAAATCGGCATAGCTCTGTTGTATCTTTTGAACCATATTCATTTTTATAAACCATTGAATCAGGCAAGTGATATTAAAATTTGGCAATGCGTACAACAGATAGCATGCAATGGAGCGCTTTATTTTTTTATTCCGGCATTATTGTTTTTATCTCTTTCACCAGTCCCGGCCAAATTTCGATAGCATGAGCGTAGCGTAGCCAACGATGTGATTTACTAGAGCTGCAAAATAAACATATTGAAGTTCATTATTGTAGTTAATCAACTTCGTTTATTAATTTCAGTTTGAATTTAGACCTGTCGGATCATGCCCAAGACATAAAAGTATAGGGATTGAGAGAGAGAACGAGGAAAAGAGAGGGAGAGAAGGAGAGGAAGGCGTGAATGGAGTGCTCCGCCCATTTTATTCTTTTAATATCGTGATTACAGGAGAGAGGAACCAAAAGTTCTTAATAAATGAAAGTATCATCTTATTTATAAATGATCGCTAGACAAATATAAAATTTAAATTATTTACCTTCTTTTGTACAGGGTATGCTTGCAAACCATTTTTTGGTATATATTTTAGGTTCCCAGATTTACTTGTTCTTTGACAGCTAAACCTATGATAAGGAAAATAAAATTTATAAAGCAAAACACATGATTACATGAATCACTGATGATACACCCAATTTGAGCGTTATTTGCGCTCTATTCTTGCATCTTTTTGGCCATCTCACCAGCTCCAAGGTAATTTTCTCCGAATCGACTAGTTTGTTGACATTGTTGGTCAGCTAGTTAGACTCATCTATCAATTTGATATGTCACTTAGAGTACATTTTTATTTTTCTTTTTTCTCGTAAAGTATAGCAACTCTTTGTAAAGAATTTTTTAGTAAGAAAACTCCTTTTATGTTTTCATGTATGGAGAGAACTAAGGTTTTGGCCAGTTTGCCCTTTTACCTTTACCGTGCTATTTATTTGTGAAAGTTGCTTATGAAAAATATTGGTGTTGGTTGATAACTCAGATCTTCAAAAAGACTGTTGATCATTTTTTATGTATCTGTCATCCGACACAAGTCTTACAATGTATGTATCTGGTTACTCGATCAAGTCATCACCTCAGTTGAGTCACACCTTTCGCCAAGTCTTAAGCAGATAACGTCCATGTCTTCACAGAAGTAATTGTCGAAACTTGATACTGGGGTGATTTACGCATTACCCTTAGCAGAGCTTGTCGCTACTAGGCAGGAAACAACATCTAAAGTTTATTTATGTCGAGGTTAGTGACATTGTCCTTTTAATGCTTCGTGTTGAGAGTAGATTGTGGGCTTGATCGGACGATTTTGGCATTATGACTAATCATTTTTATTTGATTTGTTGGCTAATGCAACAACGGGTAGGTATCTGGGGTGTATGAACTGGGTTCAACCTTTCACTTACGTGGGTGTCAATCGCTTTGTAGGAGCTTTGTCAAGGGTTGGGTTCTCTCTTTATGGGAGGTGGTTGCTCACTCCTTTCTAAGATGATTATCGGTGTACCCTTCACAAAGCTTGTCAATACTGAGTAGGAAATCATCTCCAATTTTTTATCTGATCTATGCTTTAGGACTTGAATTCATGGTAAGGAAAGTCGCTTATATGGTCATTTGAGACGTTTTATTGATCGAATGTCTTACAACATTGTCGGTTTTATTTATTTATGACTTTAACTGATCAGACGTTTTCAGTGGAGTTGTCGGTTTTGCTACCAGGTTCAAATTCCCAAAGTGTCGAGTGGCCACTGGAATGCTTCATGTACTTGAAATTTCTGTGCCTTGACCTGACCCTTCAAATTAAAATTCTAAATATTATAATATAAATATATAACAGAATAAGCTTTGAAGAAACAACATACTCATGTACCAAAAAAACATCAACCAATATAGGGTCAAGGACCACTAGAGATACAGCTAATAAAGTAGGGATTTTGATCTGGTGTTGAAGCATTTTTATATTAATTCATATTTTAAGAACAGAAGGACATGCCTTTTGAGTAGTTATGTTTTGTCAAAATTGAATAACGTAATCTGGCCAGTGTTGAGCTGTCGGCACGATAGTTGGAGATTCAGCTGGTCCGTTGCTCAGTGCCTAAGCAAATTTCCGCGCAATTGGTTCCATGCGACAAAGAAGATCGACAGGCGTCAGTGTCCGCGTGAATGGTTTTGCGTGACTGTGAGAAATTCGGGAGTTTGCTCGTCTGGAGGCGCTCGTGCAAGTGGTTTTGCGTGACTGAGAAGCCCAGCCGGAAGACTTCCACGACTTTGGCAACCTTCACGGCTTGCATCTTCGCTTCAAGCTTCTGGATGTAACTTTAACGGGTGGTACCATCAGTTAAGACACAGTAAATCTCCCATAAGCTACTAACCCATAGTTCAAGTAGTGAAAAAAAGACAGAGTTCCTTGGAGATTGCCAGTAGCAACAAATAAATGGAGTGGATCCGCTATTGTGCAAGTTCCTATTGTGCGCTCTTTGTTAGTAATGTATCTCTGAAGAGTTTTTTCTCGATGTTGATCCTCTCTTATTGTTGGTACAATCCACAATCTCTTCTTCTTTTAGGATATAGAATTCAAATCTATCTAATTATGCCAAAAAGATAAAGCGTAGGGAACAAGGGAGAAAAAGTTGAACAGAGAGGGAGAGAGAGAGAGGAGTTGCCTCGTTGGGGCGAATGTGGTGTTCCCGTGCTCCAGCGACCCATTTTATTCATTGAAATATGGTGATTACAAGAGAGGGGAACAAAAAGTCCATAATACATGAAATGGTGCTCTTACTTATAGATTATAATAGGACAAATGGTCTTGTTTTGTATAGGATATTCTACTATTCTTATCTGAACTATTAGATTGTCTCAAAATCTATACAGACTATTTTTGAGCATATAATGTTATTTATTAAATTCGATTTGAATTTAAATAAGTTTTAAAATATTGATAAATTTATTTTAAATTTTCTAATCAAAACCGAACTTTATTTTATTACCTTTTTTTAATCATTCAAACCTGATTATTGTCTTGCAAGAAATTGAAGTATACATATCAACATAGGAAACCAACTTGCACAACATTTTTGTAAACAATTTGGTAAGAGTACGCACAATACTAAATTTTAAATCTACACTTCCAATGGATGAGCATTAATAATTCATTAATATATTCTTCCATCCCTTTTGTCCCACACATTTGTTGGTGGTCTTCTTTTCTCCTTGTCCAAAAAGGCATAACAAATTGATTAATTCGCCATTATAACAAGTTATTGGTTTTCATAATTTGATGTGCACTGATTCTATGCAATGCCCATGTGCAGCAAATAGAATTGATCCGTCAAGTTGGCCTTTTACTACAGTGTGAGGTACTGCTAGATCTCACTAGTCCACAGCAAGATGAGTCATTCGGAAACATCATTCGACTACTGTGGATCCTATGCTTTTATTTTGCCATTATTTGTGCATTAAATTTGTAAAGGATTCATTACAAGCCATTTAAATTGTTTGAGATAGACATCTTATGACTGTCGTTTCTCATGTGTCTTGTACAACAACTGTCCTATGTGATTCCAAAGTGTCCCTAAAATGCAAAAAAAAAAAAAAAAAAAAAAAAAAAAGGAAAAAAAAAAAGGGCAATCTAATATAATAAGTTAATGAGATATTATACTATCTCAATTAAATCATAGCTAAAATTTCTCTTAGACCAGCTCCATAATCGCAAATAGATGAGAGTTCATGTCAAAAATGGATGTGTGAAGTCAATGAAACTAATTAATTAATGCGTAAAACATTTGTAATAGAAGTATTTAGTAAGTGAAAGATATAGCTCCTAATTTTATTAAATTAGCATGAAACATCAGTAAACATTTGCATAAAATCCAGTAAGAATTTTTTATTTCATTCATTTTTAGATTAATTATAATTATACAAGATAAAATAGTTACCCATTTTGGACAATCTCTCTAATGTAATCAATCTATGCTAAGCCCCACTTTCACGTTTTCTGTATAAGGGAAAAATATTATGTCCAGAAGTTCACATGTCTCGGTAGCTGTCACTTCTTATGTCGATGAGGTGTATGGCAATGTGAACGTGAAGTATTCAGATAGATTATTTTCTTCGGTCTATGTACCTAATTTTCCCCTAAATTGAAGAAGTACTCTTGTTGAGTTGTTTCCTAATTTCTTATACTATTTCCACCCATCACCTCATCCTTTATTCTCTTATGTTTAAAATTGAAATATTGTTATAAACTATGAATGAATACGAAGTGACTCCTATTTACTATATATGATAATAAATCTTTTATGACGCTGCATCCTCGTTTAAGTTAAGAGTGGTTAGTTATCTAAGTATAATTTTATTAAACTGATTATCAAATTAAATTATTTTTTCATAATATTTGAATGTATAATCAAAATTATTCAAAATATTAATAAACTTAATATCAATTTAAACATACTGTAACTGATCAAGGCAAACATCATTTATGCTTAATAGTTTATACATGTATAAAAAATAGACAAATGAGGCAAGAGTATGTAAGTTAATAAAGCAGCACATCTAAAAAAAATGACCATGAAGAACACACACATAAGGAAATTAAATGGTTAAAAACCCATTCATGATAATATATATATATATATCTCGTAAATATTATAATTCAATTAATAATAAATATTATAAAATAAATATTCATTAATAATAAGAATTTGATGGTATTTATAAATAGTTTGGTAGGATCCCCTTAAGAAAATTCTAACTGTGCCACAGATTGTGAAATGATCCGTTAAAATATATTTTAGCAATCATTAGCTATGAAAATATGTATCTACTATATGCCTCTTTTAGACAAAATTAGGTAGACAAATGGATGAGAATAATGGTGAGAAAAGTGGCAATTTTTTGAACAAGTGAAAAAGAGAAAGATGCAGCAATTAATGTCAAAAAAAGTTAGCAAATGAGAGTGGGGCTTGGCCTGATGCGGTTTGTGGGATAGGTGGATGGGGATTCGTAGATGATAGGAGAGGTGTGGTAGGATGAGTGGGGATGATAGTAAGAGATTATTTGGATGGGGTGGGGGGGGGAGCGGGCGGGGTGGGGGGATAATTTGAAGAGATGTAAGGTGTTTGTGATTGTCCTAATCAATAAGGTGGTAAATTAATAAAAAAATGGGGGAGTTTGTGCATGAAATGAGGTTAATATTCACTATATAATTCATAATTTATTATTTATGATTCTTTTTGAAAACTAAATGCAAATCTCATTGTAAATGCATAGTAATCCTAAAATGTTTTTCCCCCATGTAAATTTACTCTTATGTGCTCTTCAAACCTCGAATTCCAATTAGCCATACACTCTTTTCATTGGTAAGAAAAATAACATAATAGAAAATAGTAAAAGAACTTAAAATAAATAAATAAATAAAAAGGCAAATAAAACAAATGGTTAAATAATAGCTAAAGTTCAATATATGGTCCTTTCTAAACAAAAAATAAACTTTCATATATAAAAATCACCAAATCAATCAATTGCCATGTTTAATTATTTATGAGGAAAATTTGAAGTATAATTAAAAATTATATGATCACCCCAGAGTCGTTCGCCGATAACCCTGCCGTCAACAACTAATTGGCTTCTATTACTATGCGTTTTCTTACCAATCTCATGATCTCTCAATTAAAAATTAAAAATAATAGACAAATCTTTCTTTGGTCGTGTTGTAAATCAAAATCTATGATTTAAAAGATTGATAAGCGAGAAGGACAGGACATCATCATTGGGAGTGATAAGTGATTACTGTAGCCATCTAAGTATATTCGATTCCATTTTTGGGAATTCTAATCCATCCGAACGTCCCGTGAATCAAATCAAATTCTAATCATATTTTCGCATCGTTTATGCTGTCAAGCTCTCAGGTTCCATCGACAGCCGTCAGTTTATAATTGTTCTTTATATGTCATTTAAATTTTCAGAGTTGAAATATTCTTCAACTTTTTACCTTTCATTATAATTATTCTACATCTCAGTGAATTAAAAAGATACTGTTAATCGATTTGCACGTAGCATAAAAGCATATACAATTTGTACTTATCTATGAATAAAAAAAATATTTTTTAAATATTAAAATAATAATACTTCTAGTGTTATATGAATGATCTCCATCTTATAAATATAAAAAGTAAAATGTAGACATTAAACATGTCAATACAGAATAATTGGGTGATATATACCAACATGTTCTTTTATAAAATTATGAAGAATGTATTAAGACATTTCAAATATATATATATATATATATATAAAATATACTTTTTATAAGTTTTCAGGTTTTTATTTCGTTTGATAAAATTACTTAATAATGACACCATCGAGAATCAACTTACTTTTTCAAATTTTATTTTAAGTCTAAATTTGAACAGAATAATTAATTTTAATTATGGTTTAATAATAATATAAATACATATACATATATTAATTGTATTTATATTTGTATATGAAGCTTTTATTATATGGATTGACGAAAATGAGTTGAGTGTCATATAGATATATTCACATTATTACGTACCTAAAATTAATATAATTTGAATTTTATTTTAATATTTTTTGTGGGGCGGACGGCAGGAAAAAGACAGCTCGAACGTCGTACGTTGCGAACTTCAATCATCTGACACCACGTGCCGTATAAAGTTGCTTCTGACAATGTAATCAGCCCCTTAAGGGCTCAATTTTGTCCCTTGTACCAAATAATCCACGGCGCTGTGGGATTCTGCAGAAGAAACTTTGCAGAGTCTAAGAGGCTGTTTGATATAATAAATATATCACATATTAAGGGATTCTTCTTTATTTATAAAATGCGATCATCCCATTCGTTTTAAGTATGGTGGTTTATTTAATTCTTATGATGAATCTAATAAAGAAAAAAAAAAATCAATTCAACTCTTTCGAAATGAATGGAAGATGAATTTCAAAACTGGATCATTTACAATCATAACATGCAATTCCTACTTATTTACATATCTATCACCTAAACATTATTATTATTATTATTATTATTATTATTATTATTATTATTATTATTATTATATAAATATATATCCTAGATGTTTCATTTCAAATAAAAATATCATTATTTTAACATTAAAATAATAAATATATATTTTCATGCATAAATAAAATGATATAAATGTAAAAATTGATGTTGAGATTTTAGATAAGTAAATACATAAAAATGGAGATGCACACGCAAGCAAATCTTCATTTTGTTTTTCAGCAATAAGAGATATAACTCAATTAAATTGAACAAATATTAATATTTATAGCACAAAGTTTATTAAAAAGAGCCATCTAATAGAACAAATTTATTCTTGTAGCTCATTAAATAAAAGCAAAAAAACTTATATCACTAGACTTAGGATTAAAAAAAGAAACACTATAGGAATGCCGTTAAATAGCACTGAAACATTCATATGCAAAATTTTCAATCTGCTTTGTGAAGGAAATTCACGGGATAAATTATATTAGGGACGGGTATTGCGTTGACACTATCCAACACAACAATTTTGCATCAGTTTTGGTGGTTGACTTTTATGTGGCATTGTTCAATTAATTTACTTTGAATCGTCGGTAAACTACATGAATTAAGTTTATCTGTGTCGGACATATCAGACGTAAATCATACATACATCTAGCGATATTTAAGGATTATCGTCGGATTTACGTCTGATTTATGTTCTATTATTTCTATCGTTAATTTGGGGTTCGGTACTGTTATTTTTGTTCATTATATGTTTAACAGTTCTCACATAAATAATTTTTATCCGTTTTTGCGTCATCATTGCATCGAATTTGTTTATATGAAACATGCTTCAAATTTACATCTGAAAGTATCAGAAGATAAATATTAACATCAGATTACCGTCTAATTTGCGTTGGAAAATATCGTAGAATGACGAAATTTAATTGTCAATGTAGCGTTAGACTTTGCGTCCGAAAATGGACGAAAATCTGACGTAAGCATGTAACACATAAAAAAAAGAAGAATATCATTTATATTTCCACAACCTGCGCAAATACACATTCAACATTACATACGACATTAAGAATATCTATATCACATATTAAATCTCAAAACAATATCATTAAAAAGGGGAAAATACTATTACCAACCATCCCAAATAAGAAAAATAAAGTTCATATAAAAATCCTAAAACAAATGTTTAACATAACACTTATCAAATAAAAGAAAACATAAGAAAAAACTCCTCCTCCTCCTCCTCCTTCTCTTGCATGGATGTCATTGACTGCTTGCCCTGACTATCGAGGAATAGATCCCTCTACTCAACATTTGCTCACATAATTTGTGGATCTTTTCGCTCATTGCAGCTACCTATCTGACAAGAGCCTCCTGGTCTGACTCTGAGAAGCTTGATAACTAAGAACAAGACCACAAGAGAGCTCGGTCTCGATGGCTATGTAATTCACTCCAATGCCATAAAACCTCCCCTTCTTCCTCCCTGCCACCTAGGACTAAAGCTAGTACTTGAAGTGCACAGTGGTAGATTAACTACCACTGCTATCAGCAGATGTCTAGGTCTGAGAAGCCAAGTGCCTCTCCCAGAGTTGCTAAAACTCCTGCATAATGAAAACCATCATTTAATTAAAAGTTTCAATATTTAAGTTTAGAAAAAACTTTTAATTTAAGGCTTTTAACTTACAGCAACCCAACAAGTATACTCTGAGACCCATAGCACAGTCCCCGGGTGTCAATGAGTTTGGACATACAGCTCTGCAACGAAGGGAGCAAGACTCTACTCATTGGTCTATGTAGCGTATAAAAATGGTTAGCGCTAAAATAATTAATCATCCAAAAATTGAATTAATGTTTAAATATTTAAACAAAATTTACCAACCTGTTGTTGTGCTACGTATGGGGGATCAATATACTAATATGGAGCGCAGCTCTCCTGACCCCCTCTGTAGCCTAGTTTGTCTGGATATTCTGCATCTTCCACTCACAATTAGGAGGGCCCAAGCTGCGGTCAACTCACTATGGACCCCTTGACACGCCTAAAATATATACGCTTTTTGCTATATCATTTTACTCATTTTTTATGATATTACACTTTAAAGCAATGTATTTTGTATGTTTTTTGGTTTTAGGTACAAGAAATGGTGATTTGAACAAAAAGAAGCAAAAACGGTGCAATTTGGAGCAAAAACGAGCAAGAAATGAAATTCCGCCTTGACACCTTTCGATAAGTCTTCTGATGTTAAATCTCTTTTACACTTCTTGCCTATTTTTGAATGAGATTACACTTTAAAGAAATGTTTTTTTTTATGCTTATTTTGTAGGGCTATCTGTTACAAACGCAACACAACTGAAACGGGGCGAATCAGAGCTAAAACAGAGTCAAACGGAGCAAAACGGTGGAGCCGCGCAGTAGCCTGCTCGCCGACGGCGACCACAATCTCGCCGACGGCGGCCACAATCTCGCCGACGGCGAGATTTTCCAAAAAACACCGAAAAGTGCCCGAAAAGCTCGCCAACAGCGAGCTCGAACACGCCGACGGCGCCCAGAAGGTTCCGGACCAACTTTTGACAGTTTTTGGCCTAAATTCGACGTATTTGGACGCTTTTTCGAAGGGGTACTTATGGAAACTCTTGAAACTTCATCCATACTCTTTAAAATGGCGAATATAGGTTAGAAAAGAGAGATAAGAGAGGAATTAAGAGGAGAAAAAGTGGAGAAAAACTTGAGGAATGTTTAGGATTCTTAGTTTAAGAGTAGAAATGTAGATTTCTACTCTTTTAGAGAGATTGGAGAGGAGATTTTGAGAGAATTTGTAAGGGATTTTGCTAGCATTGCATGGATTGCTGCGAGACTTTATGGGAGAGATCTTCATCTTTCTTTCATAGGAAAAAGCTAAGTATTGTTCTTCATTATTTTATAATTTTGTAAACTTTTATTTAGTGGATTTGCTTTGGTTACATGAAGTTTCCGTTGAGTTTTCTTCGCGCTTTGTGACGTATCTCTCTTACTTTTTCTTCTTCTTTGGAAATAGCGGTATGAGAAGATTATGTCATTATTTTCCATTTACTTTTCTTTTGGAATGAGTATAAATCTTGTTTAGGATTTTGTGATGCATGGTAGAAGTAAATTTAATTATAAATGTGATGGTTTTTACTTGCACTTCATTTACATTGCAATAAGGGTCCATTGTAGTGTTAAAATTCGTTGTAATTGCATCGACCCGAAAGGGCGGTGTAATTCTCAACGAGTGAAACCACATTCAAATTCCATGGATGGTGAAGTTCATGGGGATTGAATGCAAATAAATAGGGAAATATAATTATCGGGCGTAGAATTGGAGATTTTAGAGTGACGAGCTAAAATCCTCGATTCGGTCCTATCGTTTGAGTGCTGAAGTGTAGATTATTAGCCCTCAGGCGAGGGGAATGTGGGAGCTCCGAAGTGAGAGTCGGTATCCTCCCAGCCTAGCCACAGATTCAGTAACCAAGCATAGGATTAGTCAATGTTCTTTATGCCTGGACCAAAGGGTAAAGAATAAGATTGTTCCTATTTGACACATACAATATTTAATGCATCTCATTCGTATACATTATCTATTTCAATACATAATAATTGTTGTTTTTAGTATCTCAAAATTTTTTAAACAAATTCATCCAAAAAGGGTTATCTTTAGAATTATTATTTGCACTTAGTTATAGTTAGTATTACATTTAACACTTGCATTTAGGAGTAGTTGCTATATAAAACACAATTTTAATCGACATTCCAACCTAAGGAGTAATTCTAGTAGACTATAATTTGACTAAAGACCTCTTACTTCACTTCCTCGTGAGATCGATACTGGGGTTTTTAAAGAAAACTCTATATTACTTGAAACGATACGTATACTTGCGTAGTACCTCTAGTGTGTAAAATGTTTTCTAATTTTTATATCATTTAAGATTTTGCACACTAGCCGCTATTTATAAATTGGGTCAAGTTTTTGGCCATCTTTTGGAAGTTAATTTACTGCATAATTGCGGGTTGGGTCAAGTTTTAGGCACCGTTGCAGGGGAAGCTTCGGTAAGAACTTTAGGAGAATTTTAGTTGAAATAATTTGGCTTAGACTTGGAAAACTGTAGTGTCTTAAAAACTATTTTTGTGTGAAAAGTGTTTTTATATGAAAAAGTGTTGTGAAAAAAAAACAAAAAAAATTATTTATATGAAAAATAAGGTGTTCGTGAAAATGTTTTGTTGTGTTGAATATATTTCATTTACTATTTATTTAATTATTAATGTATTGTTTGTTATGTTGCGTATCAGAAATAAAGGATCTGCAGGACTTGTGCCTTATGATCCTGAGTTTGAAAAAATAAAAAAATAAAAATACAGAAAGAACTCGAAAAACTAGAAATGGAAATGGAAAACTTTCAAGATAATAACTTAGAAAATCATCATAATTTATTGAGGGATTATGTAAATCCTACGATAGATGAAATTCACTCAATTATAGAAAACCCTGTCGTAGAAGCTGATTCGTTTGAAATAAATCCTGAGATTATCCAACTAGTGCAGAACAATCAGTTTGGGGGAACTCCTTCAAAGGATCCCTATTTACACTTATCAAATTTTCTAGAACTTTGTGCTACATTTCGTTATAACGGTATGTCAGACAATGCTGTTAGACCAAGGCTTTTTCCTTTCTCACTAAGAGATAAGGCTAAAATGTGGTTATATTCATTAGCACCTGACTCTATTAAAAATTGGGAGGAGTTAAGTCAGAAATTCCTAGCTAAGTATTTCCCACCTTCAAGGACAACTAAACTTAGAAACGATATTATCTCATTTTTTCAGTATGAAGGGGAATCAATATATGAAGCCTGGGAAAGATTTAAGGAACTCCTAAGAAAGTGTCCACACAATGATCTGCCCGATTGGTTAATCATTCAAACTTTTTATAATGGGTTAGTAGAATCCCTTAGGTCTATAATTGATGCTGCCGTTGGTGGATCATTAATGTCAAAATCATTTGATGAAGCGTATGCATTAATTGAAGAAATGACTACAAATGAAGTTCAATGGCCCTCTCCAAGGGTAAATCATAAAAATGTAGCTAGTATTCATGATACGGATACGATTTCAATTTTTGCATCTCAGGTTGCTGAAATATCAAGAAAGTTGGACCAATTTAGAATGAACCAACCTCAATTTACTCCTATAAGTGAGGAAAGTTCATTAGAGCATATAGTTGATTCTAACTTATCATATGGTGCTTTAAATATCATAAACAACCCATATTCTAACTTTTACAACCCAGGTTGGAAGAACCATCCTAAACTTAACTGGAATCATACTAATAATGGTGGAAACCAAAAATGGGAAAATAATCATGCAAATCATAATGGAAGTTGGAATAATCAGGGGAACACAAACTATAGACTTTCATATACACAAGACTCTAATATTGATCAACAATTTGAGGATAAGAAAATGTCTCTGGAAGAAGTGGTATTGCAAATGGGAAACCAGTTGCAAAGTCAAAATGCTGCGATTAGAAACATAGAGAATCAACTGGGACAAATTGCTAATTCACTTATCAATAGACCCCAAGGAATACTTCCTAGCAACAATGAGATCAACCCTAAAGAGAAAACTAATGAACAAATAGAAACTGTCCAATTGAAAATTGGAAGAGATATAGAGGATGTGGTTCGAAAAGAGAAAGATGTTGTGAGAGAAACAAATGAAACTAAAAGACCTGAAGAACATGTTTCTAAGGATCTGAAAAAATTAATATCTCCAACTAAAATCAGTTTGGAAAGACTACCACCTCTATTTCCTCAATGACTTGGACAACATGAGTTGGATAAAAAATTTTCAAAGTTAATGGAAGTACTTAAGAAGTTAACGATAAATATTCCTTTCACTGAAGCTTTGGAACAGATACCAAGTTATGCAAAATTTATAAAGGATATATTAAACAAGAAAAGGAAATTTGGGGATTATGAGACAGTTGCACTAAGTGAGGAATGCAGCGCTATACTTCAGAAAAATTTTCCTCGGAAATTTAAAGATCCTTGTAGTTTTACAATTCCTTGCGCAATTAGAGAAAAATTATGTGGAGAAGCTTTATGTGACTTAGGAGTGAGCATTAATGTGATGCCTCTATCTATATTTAAAAGGTTAGGTTTAGTCGATATTTCTCCCACTACTGTAACCCTTCTGTTAGCTGATCGATCTATTATTTATCCAAAAGGAGTTATAGAAGACGTGCTTGTTAAAGTGGATAAATTTATCTTTCCTTTGGACTTTATTGTATTAGATATAGAGGAAGATAAAGAAATTCCAATTATTTTAGGGAGACATTTCCTTATTACTGGACAAGCTATGATAGATGTGCAAAAGGGAGAGTTGACTATAAATATTAATGACCATGAAGTCACTTTTGATGTATTAAAGACTATGAAATATCCAGCTGAGAGAAAAAATGATGATTGTTTTTGGATGGATGAAATTGATTATCTAAGTAAAGAATATTTCCAAAAAACGTTTTGAGAGTAAGTTAAAAGATGAGATTGAAATAGATTTTCATGATGAGATGAAAACTTTATTTAAAGAAGACTGTATGTATGTTCATGAGAGGTGTGAAATGATGGACGCTACCAAAAATAGTAAACTTTTAATTCCATCTGTTGAAGAATCTTATGAACTTAAGATGGATGTACCCCATACAATTTTAAAGCCTATCTATTTAGGGAATT
Organism: Papilionanthe hookeriana x Papilionanthe teres; assembly: GCA_022702705.1. NCBI lineage: Eukaryota > Viridiplantae > Streptophyta > Magnoliopsida > Asparagales > Orchidaceae > Papilionanthe > Papilionanthe hookeriana x Papilionanthe teres. The sequence continues at coordinate 87,430,618 of CM040423.1, read as the reverse complement.
CATCTGCACTACCAGTCTTTATATCTTTAGATGTGACCCAATCACAAGGAAAACCTGAAATGAAAGATGAACAAGATAAAATTATTGAACTAGGACTTGGAAGAGAATTTGAGGATAAATTTCAAAAGAACTTTGAGTTGAGAAAAAATGATAAGGATATTGGAAGACCATTGGAAGAAATTCCTAGGGAATTAGAAAAACCCATTTCCTCAACTAAGATAGATCCTCCATCATTTAGTAGTTATAAAGGGGAAGAATTGGAAGATAATTTGAAACGTAAGAGTGACATAGAAGAATTTGATCTAGAATCTGAATTATCTAAAGAGAATCTGATCCAAAATTTGGGAGATATTGAGGTATCTTATAAAGATCAATTTCTTATAAATTTTAAGGATAATATTAATATGCAGATTGAGAAAATTAATAGAAGAATTTTGGATCTAGAATAAAATATGAGAAACAATGATATAAATCCATCTGAAAATGAAGAGCTGAATGAAAAATTAAAATTTGAGGATTCTGTAGGAATCCCTGGATCTGGAAATGATTGGGCGATTGATCGAGGATTACTTAATTGGAATTTTGATTCAGGTGGAATCATTTTTCGGGCTAACGACGTTAAACTAAGCACTTTATGGGAGGTAACCCATAGTTATCAGTGTGCTTTGATTTAGTGTGCTTGAGAGTCATGATTGCTAGTGTTGTATGGTGTTCGCTTTATAGTGGATTGATCAGTTTGATTGATGACTGGTAGATGTTTGGATTATTAGTAGTTTGATTTGATCTTTGTGTGTCATGAGGGAGGTGATTCCTTAACTTCTTATTATGGCTAGAAATGATCTCTTGTATTAGTTGGATTAACGAGTCCACTGTGAATTGGGCCTCACCCAGACTTGAGTTTTACAAGAGATACCATGAATTTAAATTGTAACATATCTATCTCAAATTTGATACTTCTTTTCTCTAACTTTACTTTCATTAGATAGAAGTCATGAACCTATTTGATGAATACCATGTGGATGATCTTACACTATCTTTATAACTATTAAAGGTGATTAATTATAAGGATTAGGTGATGCATGAGATTGGTGCCTAGGAACCAATATATCAGGGGTAATCTTATCTTTGGGATTATAATTTCTAAAATCATTTGAAAGTACCTAATTTATTAGTGTGGTGACTCCGTTAGAAATTGGAAGTAAATCAATGTGATGTGATGAGCAAATGAAAGAATTGACCTCATTTATCGTATGTGTGTTTATTTTTGTGTTACAATTTTATATAATAATTGAAGAACATTTTTATATTCCCTTGCTGATACATGTTATGCTAGTTAGACTTTGGTTTAGTTAAATTCATTCTGGAATGTTTAGTTTAGATTCACATTCTGCTACAGGATTCCTATCCTGATTAATAACTGTAGATCTTTCTGATAGATATTTTTAATAGATAGAATTTCTAAATTGTTTTCTTCCTGCTTATATTTTCTGTACTGAATGCTATATATGTTAAAAATTAAGTTTGGGGGTAGGAAGAAAAATAAAGTTTTAATGTGAGAATACTTCCTTTTAGTGTAATTTTATTACAAGCATGTTTTAGGTTAGCTTTACTTTCTCCTACAATCTTTCTATCCTGATTATGCATGTATATGAATTTGATAGGATGTTGTAGTAGTAAGTAGATTCAACATTTACTTTTTCTTCCTGCTATATTTTATGGAATTAATTGCAAAATATTTTTGAAATTTAATTTTGGGGGGAAGAAAAATTTTAACTCTTGTTCTCAACTGTTATATTTTCAAAAATTATTAGCATAACTTCTGGCAATTGAACCTCGCTTGAGATAACTAAAACTTTTTATTTTAGTTGAATATTATGGAAGGATTGGATGAAAGTTTTTAGTAATAAAAGTTAATTTTATAAGGATAAGATATTTGGTATGAAAGAATTTGATTATAGTTAACTATTTAAAGTAAAGAAAACTGTATTTTTGAAATGTTAAGAGACTTAAAGTATTGTGTGTTAAGAAGAGATTGTGACTTTATGATGAATGATAAAGCTTATACCTAATTATAAAGTAAGGATGTGTTTCAAGTTTGAACTTTAGAAAGAGGAGAGTGAAGTTCAAAATCATTACAGGCTCTCCATATATAGTAATCCTCATTAAAAAAAAAGAGAAAAAAAAGAAGAGAAAAAGAAAAAAAAAGAAAAAAAAAGAATAAGAAAAAGGAAAGAAAAATATTTATGAGGAGAAGCTTGAGGAGATGCCTAATAAAAAATTGGCTTCACTTGAGTCACTCTAAAGGGAAAACTTGATTTCATTTCTGAATTTATATTTAAAGTATTGGCCTACATTCTGATGAAGTTTACATGTACTTTTTCACATAATTTTTCAAGGCACTCTTAAAGTAACAAATTATGGTTTATCTTGAAATAAATAGAAGACTAGAACCCTTAGACATGATTGTTGAATATTCTTATACTTGTAGTGTTAACCTGAGTTACTGAATTTTTTTCTAAAAGTCTAACCAATATATTCTTTTAAATGAAAATTTTAGTGTATTACAGGTGAAAAGTACATTTCCCTGAGGTATATTTTTATGTAGTAAAAGTGTTACTTGAGGATAAGTAACAGTTAAGTTTAGGGGATTTTGATACGCCTAAAATATATACGCTTTTTGCTATATCATTTTACTCATTTTTTATGATATTACACTTTAAAGGAATGTATTTTATATGCTTTTTGGTTTTAGGTACAAGAAATGGTGACTTGAGCAAAAGGAAGCAAAAACGAGCAAGAAATGAAATTCTGCCTTGACACCTTTCGATAAGTCTTTTGATGTTAAATCTCTTTTATAATTCTTGCATATTTTTGAATGAGATTAAAATTTAAAGAAATGTTGTTTTTATGCTTATTTTGTAGGGCTATCTGTTACGAATGCAACGCAATTGAAATGGGGCGAATCGGAGCTAAAATGGAGCCAAACGGAGCAAAACGGTGGAATTGCGCAGCAGCCTGCTCGCCGACGGCGGCCACGATCTCGCTGACGGTGAGATTTTCCAGAAAACACCGAAAAGTGCCTGTAAAGCTTGCCGAGAGTGAGCTCGAACCCACCGACGGCGTCCGGAAGATTCTGGACTGAATTTTGGCGGTTTTTGGCCTAAATTCGATGTATTTGGACGCTTTTTTGAAGGGGTGCTTATGGAAACTCTTCGAACTTCGTCCATACTCTTTAAAATGGCGAATATAGGTTAGAAAAAAGAGATAAGAGAGGAATTAAGAGGAGAAAAAGTGGAGAAAAACTTGAGGCATGTTTAGGATTCTTAGATTAAGAGTAGAAATGTAGATTTCTACCCTTTTTGAAAGACTGGAGAGGAGATTTGAGAGAATTTGTAAGGGATTTCGCTAGCATTGCATGGACGCCGGGAGACTTTATGAGAGAGATCTTCGTCTTTCTTTCAAAGGGAAAAAGTTAAGTATTGTTTTTCATTATCTTATAATTTTGTAAACTTTAATTTAGTGGATTTTCTTTGGTTACATGAAGTTTCTGTTGAGTTTTCTTTGCGCTTTGTGACGCATCTCTCTTACTTTTTCTTCTTCTTTGGAAATAGCAGTATGAGAAGATTATGCCATTATTTTCCTTTTACTTTTCTTTTGGAATGGGTAGAAATCATGTTTAGAATTTTGTGATGCATAGTAGAAGTAAATTTAATTATAAATGTGACGGTTTTTACTTGCACTTCATTTACATTGCAATAAGGGCCCATTGTAGTGTTAAAATTCGTTGTAATTGCATCGACCCAAAAGGGCGATGTAATTCTCAACAAAGTGAAACCACATTCAAATTTCATGGATGGTGAAGTTCATGGGGATTGAATGCAAATAAATAGGGAAATATAATTATCGAGCATAGAATTGGAGATTTTAGAGTGACAGGCTAAAATCCTCAATTCGGTCCTATCGTTTGGGTACTGAAGTGTAGATTGTTAGCCCTCAGGCGAGGGGAACTTGGGAGCTCCGAAGTGAGAGCCGGTATCCTCTCAGCCTAGCCGCAGATTCAGTAACCAAGCATAGGATTAGTCAATGTTCTTTATGCCTGGACCAAAGGGTAAAGAATAAGATTGTTCCTATTTGACATATACAATATTTAATGCATCTCATTCCTATACATTATCTATTTCATTACATAAGAATTGTAGTTTTTAGTATCTCAATATTCTCCAAACCAATTCATCTAAAAAGGGTTATCTTTAGAATTACTATTTGCACTTAGTTATAGTTACTATTACATTTAACACTTGCATTTAAGAGTAGTTTCTAGATAAAACACAATTTTAATCGACATTCCAACCTAAAGAGTAATCGTAGTAGACTAGAATTTGACTGAAGACCTCTTACTTCACTTCCTCGTGGGATCAATACTGGGGTTTTTAAAGAAAACTCTATATTACTTGAAACGATACGTATACTTGCGTAGTGTCCCTAGTGTGTAAAATATTTTCTAATTTTTATATCATTTAAGATTTTGTACACTAGCCGCTATTTATAAATTGGGTCAAGTTTTTGGCCATCTTTTGGAAGTTAATTTACTGCGTAATTGTGGGTCGGGTCACCCCTCACCAATCAAGGCAAGCCACTCACCTCGTTGTTGGGCTATCGTAAAGATGTCAGCAAGGCGATGCCTTCCTTTAATTTCAGATGATTTGAAGGATCTGCTTGTGGGACTCTAATAGTCAGGTGAAGGACCTCTGCAATGTAAAAAATAATCTATGTGTTAGTATTAAAAAAAAATCCAATTTACAAAATTGATTCAAATTACATGATCATAACTCAAACTACATGAACCACAAGTCTCAAGTGGCTACAAGTATCTGCTTCTATGACAGATAGGGATCGTGATGTCTAATCCTGATAAGCACTATGATGTAGGTGACAAATAGCTTGTGGGGAATGAATATTCTTAAGAAATAAATTAGTTACCAAAAAACATATAACATGAAGAATATTCATAATATAAAGTTTGCAATAACTTAAAAGCCCCCCTCTGACATAAAATTTACCCTCGGGAGGGGGGGGGGGTTGAGTCGGCTGGTCAAGCTCAATAGGTGTGCCAGCAGTAGGTGGGGAAGTAGGTCTAGAAGGAGCAGCAGTCAGTGGAGACGGAGAAGCATCAGGTGTAAGAGATGGTGCAACAGAAGGGGTGGCAATTGCAAATGCGGGAAGAGGTGCCACAGGAATTGTAGCAGCAGTCGTTGAGGGAGAAGAGCCATAGAAGGTGTGGTAGCAGTAGATGGGGGAAGTGTTAGAGAAGGTTTATTAGTAGTATAAGCAGCGACAGGAGTAGACGACCTCCTAATCTTGCCTAAAACATTGTGTCTATGAGGTGGCTGACAACCTGTACCACCTGTGGCCACCTGAAAACAAAGAAATGACTTTAAAAAAATTAGTAATTGTAGGAAACACAATCATAAGCAAAAAAGAAAAAGTGTTGTAAGGGTAAGACACAAGTTGCAGTTCTGTCTAAAAGCAAGAAATGTAAGTTTAAGGACTATGTCTAATAACAACAAATGTAAAAAAGATCAAAAGTTGCATAAGTAAAAATTAATCTAAAGTTTGCATACCTATGTTATTAACTTTCATAAATACAACTCAATGCCGAAGTAGAACCTCAAATTTCTTCTTCCCTATCTTCATCGTTCTCATCCAAATCATGAGAAATCTCTTCAAAAGTCCCTGTGGTATCCTTTAGCGCAAACATTTCATCATTTGTGTTATCTTGAATAAGGAAAGCTGACATACTTTCCTTTTAGTGAATTGGTTCTATAGAACTATGCTGCTCAATTGTTTTCTTTAGATTAATTTTCATAACCACAACCCTATAAATTTTATCCCTTACTCTACTAGGGTATTGAAGGTAATAAACCTGGGTAGCTTGGCGTGCCATAATAAAAGGATCAAACTTCACATATCATCTATTCAATTTGACCTCAGTGAAATCATAAGGCATGAGAGTTCGAGTTCCTCCATTCAGGACAAGATGGAACAATTGATGGTTGAACAAGTACATAATGTAGCTGACATTGCTTATATATTTCAATTGAATGACTTCATCAAGTATGCCGTTATAGCAAATCTTGACATCTATGTGTGTGTTTTCTTTATCAACGACACCACAGTTATATATCTTCTTCCCTTCACACCAGGAACTCATATGTAATGTATATCCATCTACATAAAATATCTATCATGTAATAACACTATGATTATGCCCATATGATAGATCCTTTAATCTTTGATCCATGATTTTTTTTTGCTGTATTGTGAAACTATAATAAACAGAGAGGTACTATTAGTGTAAATTTAAATGAAATGATCATATTATGCACTTGTTATTAGAAATGTTCATTATATTTATGTATAATTGGAATCATATTGGAGATTCTGCTTTAGCCTTGCTGCTTATTCATCTTCCATGTCTAGGACGTCAATAAATAATCTGATCATAATATTTTTATTTGTATTTTTGAAGTACTCAGTATATAACATTCTCAATAATAAATAACAATATTAAGTTTGAGGGCTGTGAATTTGACTATATAGAAGGATGAACTTCATCATAGTTCATCAGAACGTGCAATGCAGCTATCCAAATCTCTTTATCATTTAGATATCGTGTGTCATGCCTCCTTGATGGCCCACCTGATATTTGATAGATGGATAATTCTGGCAGTGGAGGCATTCAACTACAATATGACCACATCGGTGGCCTTGCTCAAAAAAATATGAGCAGAAAGTTTTTGTCCACTGCAATTGATATGCTTCACAGATTAATCCCGCAGGATGTGTTTTATTCTTAACAATTTTGTTATTTACTTGAAAACCTATAGAACATAAATTTTACATTGAATATGGGGGTCGTATAATGTGAAATAAGATGTTACTTGTAATGTATGATCAAGAAGACATACCTCTCAAAGCAATATATCTGTCCTTACTGCACTAGATCGCCTATTTAGCATCATAATATAGATGTGTATTCAGATGCTCCATTGATTTGAAGAAAATAGGTGAAAATATTAGCTCAAGCTTACATAATAATAGGAGAACACTCAAATCAATATGTCTAAATGAGTCAACAGTGAGGGTCCCTACACATAACTCTTTAAATACTATACTTACTTCGATCGTGGGATCGACCACCGGCTTCGGCATTGCATGAAATGTAATGGCTAACAAAACATTACAGAAATATATGGTAGTCGGGACTCTTCAAGCCAAATACCTTACTTGTTCCCAAGTCAAAACAACATTTTAAATTTGAAACACAGCTACGAGGAAACTTTAGAGAATTCACCCACTCAAAAATTATCCTCCATTTATCTAGTGTAAGATAGTACACAGTTTTGGGCTTTATTACTTTACGTCCCATTTATCTGTTGAAGCTCTAAGGTCCTCCTTCGCAACACTCTTTCAAGTCCATTCTAGTTTTCTCATTTTATTTTATCTTACCTCTGATATCCATCATAATGTTGAAGATGTTATCAAAAAAATTCTTCTCAATGTTGATAACATTAATATTATGTCTAATAAGATTAGTCTTCCCAATACCGTGCTTCGTTCAGTTGTGCATGACACCGAAATCATGAAGATGTGTTGTAGCTAGCTTTGGTCTCTCAGTGAACTTTTATACTTTACTGATCATCTCTAATATATGGACTTTAGTATTTCTTGGAGGTGGACTTGATCTGTCAATCATGCTTTTTAAGAACACAACTTTGTTCATTCTAAATGGGTGATCATGGTTTAGAAATCTTCTGTGATAATCAAAGCATCTATTTTTCCTACCTTGTTTCAGAATAAATGCCTTTGACAAACCATGTAGTAAAAAAATGCCAATTTCTTGGCTAAGCGCCATCTAGATAGTATTCCATAGGCCAGGAAATCATTAATTATCCACATAAGAGTCATTCTCAGTTGAAAATTTTGCTTCATAGTGATGTCATACGTAACAAATCCAACTTCCAATAATAATTAATGTTCTTCAATCAAAGGTTGTATGTAGACGTTGATTTTTCACTCCGGGCTATGTGGACCTGGTATGAAAATGGCATGTTCATGGACATATCGGGGGGCAAATTGCACAGTGCAATGATCAATGGCTAGCATGCACACAAGGTTGCAGCATGACCGTACGGGGCGAAGCCATTCGCACATAAACCAAGTTGAAATTGCATAATTTAGCTGCAAAATTTGGGTAAGTACGGTCAGAAAGTCTCTAGACCTCACCATGTGACAGATGACTCATCGGGTTAGCATCAACAAATCCAGTAATGTACAATTTCATGTGTGGTATTGTACACTTGGAAGTGAACAATATATGAAGGTAGGGTAAGAGTAGAAACTAAAAGAGATGTTTGTAAGAAATATTTTTCTAACTTTTATTCATTTCCCCCCCTTTGTTTGAATCTACCTACACTACAAGATCAACACTTCTTCTCAACTTCATCAGTCTTGTAATATATCATTGATGCGCGGACTTTAATATTGCAAGAACTTATGAACTCAAATTTATATATATTTATAATTATTTTGTAAAGTCCAAACATTCAACGCAAGTATACATATCGTATCAAGTAATACAGGGCTCTAATGGAATCCTGGTTATCGATCCCACAGGGAAGACACGATTCTTACAATAGATAACGTAATACTGAAATTCAATACTCAAATTGCAATTAAAGTTTAATGTTTACTTCTACTAACTAGATGCAAAAAACAGTAACAATTAAGAAAACTACAATTACTTCTAATATCTTTAAAATAGGATTAACTAACAGACACACACAAAGCTACATATTTGAAAGGTTTTGATATATAAGAAAACTATCTTTCCTCTTACAACGAGAATATGATGTGTGGTTGATATGGAATGATTATTTATGATATTTTGCCAAATAGGAGCATAAATGTTTCTTTACCCTCAAAAGAGTACCCCCTCTTCCAAGCATGAAAAGAACATTGACATATCTTATGTTTAGTCACTAAATCTAAGGCTAGGCTGGGAGGATATCGGCTGTCACTACGGAGATCCCACTCACCCTTCTGATCCATGAAAAAAATACCTATTTTTATGCCTTGATATTTATCAATTTCTAAGGATATTATGCTTTAATGAAAGGTATTTTTGTGTTTTTGGATGTAAGTGATGTAAAAAGGTCCAAAAAAGGAAAAAGGGTGAAAAAGGAGCAAAAAGGAGCAAAAATAGAGCAAAATACAAGAATTATAAAAAATTATGGCCTGGCGCCTAGGCGCCAGAAGTTGGCGCCTAAGCGCCAGACTCGATACTGAAACTGTCAAGTTTTTGATGACTTTTGGACGATTATTTTGACGGAGTGAGCGGTTATTGGACATTTTAGAAGACTGGCAGTTGTTCCTTGATAATAGGACATGTGATACATTGCATTTGGACGCTCCAAAATGGTTTTAATCGCGAAGAGGTGCGAGCCAAAGTGAAGAGGTGCAAAGAACTGGACGTGGTCTCCGGCGCCTAGGCGCCAGATTCCGGCTCCTAGGCGCCAGACAGACCTTCTAGAAGATTCATTGAATTTGGACATGTTTTGAAGAGGTGCCTCAAGGCAACCCTTGAAGCCTATAAATATGAGTCCATTTCTTCAGAAAAATCGTGCCCCCATTGTATCCCCTATCTCTTAGCCACTTTAGGATCTCTCATCCTTAGAGAGAGAAATAGAGAGAGAAATTTAGGGCCACTTTTATTTAGTTTAGTGTGTTTATTTTCAAATTGTTGCATTTGGAGTTCATTACACTCGTGGAGTCGATAGGAATCGAAGATCCGTAGAAGGAATATTTGAGATAAGTATTTTATTTTCGATTCAAAGTTTATTTATTATGTTTTGTCGTTTATATTCAATGTGTTCCGAGTAGTTAGTTTACTTTCTTCCTTCAATTATGAAAAGATAAATAAGATAATATAAAATTAGATGGAGAATTGAAAATCAAAATATTTTCAAAACATTGTGATGATATTAATACTCGATCTTACTTTACTTTTTAAATTGGCCATTTAAACTCGTTAAAACCTCGTCGAAGAGTTTTGTGACCTAGAAGGAGAAGAACTCTTAACTTGTAGATGTCACATGAATCCTTGGGTAGTCGAAGGCCATGTGCGGGCTATTCAAGGTGAAGTGCAAATAAATAGGAAGATAAGATTTAAAGGGCATAGAATTGATAAGTTTTTAGAGTGACAGACTAAATTCTTATAATTTAATTTATAGATAAGGAAAGGGTCACTAGTAGGGCCGACCATAGCCACCCTTGGACATCTAGTAGTGTAAGCCTAGATTAACCCATTCTACTAACAATACATCCGGACCTGATCTGTAGATTAGCCAATGTTCTTTGTGCCTGGATTAAAGGGTAAAGAATAGGAATGCTTCTATTTGGCACAATACCATAAAATAGATTCTCCAAGGAATATTAAATTATCTTAAAAATCTTGGATTAATTGAAAGGAAGAAAGTTGTTTGTTTTATATTGTTTTCACAAAATCATTTTCTTATTTTTTTTTTCTTTATCTGCATCTAGTAAATTAAAAGTAATTTATAGTTAGATTAAAATATAAAAAGATTTTGAAATACAATATTTAAAAATTTATTACCCTTTTTCCCCGTAGGATCGATACTGGGGTCTATGTTTCAAAGCCCTTTATTACTTGAAACGATACGTATACTTGCGTAGTACCTAAAAAGTATATAAAATATTTTGCTTTAAAATTATATTTTGCTACATAAACATATATTTAAAAAGTATTAATCACTAACTGCCTAGCATTCAATAGCAATCAAGTTTTATTTAATGTTATTACAATAAATTAAAATTTGGTACACATCTATATTGCAAGTTATTCCAGGTCAAGTGTTTCGCGCCTTTGTCGTAAATTAAATTTTCTAAGCAGTGGTAACAAATTCCTCGTATTTGGAAATACAAAAATCGGGTCAAGTTTTTGGCGCCGTTGCCGGGGATAAGAGGTACAATTTATAGATTTTTAAATATTATATTTCCAAAAACATAAAAAATATAATAATATAAAAATATAAAATATAAAAATTAAATAAAATAAAATAAAAGAAAATTTTATTCCTTGCTTTATTTTTCTTTTTTTATGGGTAGTTTTGGTTCTGAAGGATTAATACCTTTAGATTCTAAACTAGAAAGAACAATTAGAAAAATTAAAAAGGGAAAACAAATTAAAAAAATTCAAGAAATGACTACTTTACAAAATCTAATTGAACTTAATGATCAAAATGTTTATAAACCATTAAGGGATTATGCTAACCCTACGATTGATGAACTTCATAGTAGTATTCAAATACCCACTCGTAGATGCTAATTCTTTTGAACTTAAACCGTCTATTATTCAAATGGTGCAAACCAATCAATTTGGTGGAACACCAAATGAGGATCCAAATTTACACCTTGTTAGTTTTTTAGAACTTTGTGCTACCTTTAAATATAACAATGTTTCTGATGATGCTATTAGACTTAGACTCTTTCCTTTTTCCTTAAGAGATAAAGCAAAGATGTGGTTAAACTCATTAGCAACTGGTTCTATTAAAACATGAGCTGAAATGGCACAAAAATTCCTTGCTAAATATTTTCCTCCTTCTAAAACTGCTAAATTAAGAAATGATATTACTTAGTTTAGTCAATTTGACGGGGAGACAATATATGAAACTTGGGAAAGATTTAAAGAACTATTAAGAAAATGTCCTCATCATGCTTTACCTGATTGGTTAATTATTCAAACATTTTACAATGGATTAATTGGATCTTTAAAATCAATTATTGATGATGTTGCTGGAGGTTATTTAATGTCTAAATCATTTGAAGAAGCTTACACTTTAATTGAAGAAATGGCTAATAATAATTTTCAATGGCCTTACGAAAGGATTAATCCTAAAAAGATGGCAAGTATTCACGATAATGAAGCCTTTTCTATCCTAGCTTCACAAGTAGCAGCAATGTCTAAAAAATTAGATAATTTTGCAATTAAATTTCACATAATAACTCTGCTAATATTGAAGATTCTCAAACTATTGATACTTTACAAGCTATTGCAAGTAAAAATAATCCTTATTCAAATTATTATAATCCTCAAGTGGAAAAATCATCCTAATTTTAACTGGAATAATTCACTACAACAATGGGGTAATAATCAATCTCATCCCACTGGAAATTGGAATAATCAAGTTAATCTAAATTATAAACCTCCTGGATTTAATAATCAACAGAAAAAGTTATCTATAGAAGAATTAATTTTACAAATGAATAATCAATTACAAAATCAAAATACTGCTATTCGTAATATCGAAAATCAAATGGGGCAAATTGATACTTTAATTAATAACAGACCTGTAGGAACACTTCCTAGTAATGTTGAAATTAATCCAAAGGAAACTTGAAAAGAACATGAACATGTTAAGGCTGTGCAACTTAGAAGTGGAAAGGAATTAAAAGAAAGAATGCAGACTGAAATTGAAAAAGAGATTGAAGTTCAAGAGATCAAAAAACCTAAAGAAACTCTCTCTTCTAGTCAAGATCAGACTGTTATACCTATTAATGTGAAAGTTGAAAAACCACCACAACCTTTTTCTCAAAGACTTAAACAGCAGAAACTTGATCATCAATTTTCTAAGTTCTTAGAAATTTTTAAGAAACTTACTATTAACATACCTTTTGCTGAAGCTTTGGAACAAATGCAAACTTATGAAAAATTTATGAAGGATATTTTAAGCGAGAAACAAAAATTTGAATCTTTTGAAACTGTTGCATTAAGTGAAGAATGCAGTGCAATAATTCAAAAGAAATTACCTGAAAAGCTTAAGGATCCTGAAAGTTTCACTATACCCTGTGCTATTGGAGAAAAATTTTGTGGAAAAGCTTTATGTGATTTAGGAGCAAGTATTAATCTCATGCCATTTTCTATTTTTCAAAGATTGAATTTAAGAGAGATTACTCCCACCACTGTAACCTTTCAGTTAGCTGATAGATCTATCACTTATCCTAAAGGAGTTATAGAGGATGTCCTTGTCAAAGTGGATAAATTTATCTTTCCTATAGATTTCATCGTACTTGATATGGAAGAAGATAAAGAGATACATATTATTTTAGGGAGACCTTTCTAGCTACAGGACAAGCTATGATTGATGTGCAAAAGGGAGAATTAACCATGAGGGTTAATGATCAAGAGATTAAATTCAATGTTCTTAAATCAATGAAGTACCCTGATAAAGAGAAGTGTTATCGAATAGAAATAATTGATTATTTAATTTAGAAACATTATTAAGAAAAATGTCAAGTCATTTCTGAAGAAAAATTTAAATTTTTAACTGATGAAAATGAAGAAGTAAAAGAAGAAGAGACTCATTTTATTAAAGATAACTGGGAAACTTTAGACATAACTCAAAATGATATACTTTTACCATCAATTAAAAAAGCCCCTGAACTGGAATTAAAATTGTTACATTCACATTTAAAATATACGTTTCTTGGAAATTCGTTAACTTTACCTGTTATTATTTCTTCTGAACTGAGTAAAGATCAAGAAGAAAAATTACTAGGTGTGTTAAAGAATTATAAGAAAGCTTTTGGTTGGACTATTGCTGATATAAGAGGAATAAGCCCTTCCACTTGTATGCATAGAATTTTAATGGAAGAGGTTGTTAAAAAAGAAATTGTTAAGTGGTTAGATGCTGGTATTATTTATCCTATTTCGGATAGTCAATGGGTAAGTCCTATTCATTGTGTTCATAAGAAAGGAGGTGTAACTGTCATTTTCAATGATAAAAATGAACTAATTTCTACAAGACAAGTTACTGGATGGCGAATTTGTATTGATTATAGGAAATTAAATGACGCGACTAGAAAGGATCATTTTCCTTTACCTTTCTTGGATCAAATGCTCGATAAACTAGCTGGACACCCATATTTCTGTTTTATGGATGGATATTCTGGTTATCATCAATTACTTATTGCTCCTGAGGACCAAGAGAAAACAACATTTACAAGTCCTTATGGAACCTTTGCTTTTAGAAGAACGCCTTTTCGTTTATGTAATGCACCTGCAACTTTTCAAAGATGTATGATGTCAATATTTTGTGATTTGATTGACAAAGGAAATGAAATATTCATGAACGATTTTTTAGTTTTTGGAACTTCTTTTGAATCTGGTTTGGAAAACATTTCCGAAGTTCTAAAAAGATGTGTAGAAACAAACTTAGTTCTTAACTGGGAAAAATGTCAATTCATGGTCACAGAAGGCATTGTACTTGGTCACAAAGTTTCACAAAAAGAGATGGAAGTAGATCAAGCGAAAGTGAAAATTATTGCTGAATTGCAACCACCTACTACTGTTATCGATGTGAGAAGTTTTCTAGGTCATGCTCGGATTTTATAGAAGATACATAAAGGATTTTTCTAAAATTGCTAAACCTCTTTGTCATTTATTGGAAAAAGATGCGAAATTTGAATTTAACAAAGAATGTAATAATGCTTTTAATATTCTAAAAGAAAAACTAATAACTGCACCTATCATTGTTGCACCTAATTGGAATAAATCTTTTGAATTAATGTGTGATGCAGGTGATTTTGCAATTGGAGTTGTATTAGGACAGAAATATGAGAAGGTTTTCAAAGTTGTATATTATGCTAGTAAAACTCTCACTGAAACACAAAGAAATTACACTACCACTGAGAAGGAGCTTCTAGCTATAGTATATGCCTTTGATAAATTTAGACCTTATCTTCTTGGTACTAAATGCATAGTTGATACTGATCATTCTGCTATTAAATATCTAATATCAAATAAGGATTCTAAACATAGACTAATAAGATGGGTTTTACTTCTACAAGAATTTGATTTTCAAATAGTAGATAGAAAAGCAACTGAAACCAAATTGCTGATCATTTGTCTAGAATTAAAAATGATATTATTTCGGAAGAAAATATAAATGAGAAATTTCCTGATGAATCTTTATATGTTATTCAAGGATGCAAAACACCTTGGTTTGCTGATATTGTGTTGACCTCATTTTTGATGAGGTCTTCTCTTCCCTCTTTAGCGTTTAGGATCTAGCCTTAGGCTTTTCCTTTGGCTATCTTAGAGGACTAGAATTGGGACCCATCCCTTAGAAATTTAAACCACTTCTTGTCTCCCTGCAAACCCCACAAGCTTGATTGTAGAATCCCTATAGGACTCTTTGGCCTTAGGACTACCCTGGGTGGCCTGGTCTGGTGAGGGTTGACTTACACACTCACTACACTCACACTCTACACTCTCACACACACAATCCAAATCCTAAAACCACACCTATACCTAACTTGACTCCTTGACTCATGTAGGTAATTCATATGGATGGACCTTAACCCCTAAGCCCCTGGCTAAGAGGGTTAGGAACAACATAGTGAATGCCTCCAATGAGTCCTCTCATGGCTCATATGGGCTTAATATGGCTTCATAGCACAACCAAAGTGATTCCATTTCACTCACATTTGATCAATCTTCATTCTTCCAAAATTTCAATTTTTGACCCTGGGGACCCTACACCCATCAAACCTACCAAAAGCCCTTGAAATTGCCCAAATTTTCCAAAATCTCCAAATCACCCAAAATTCCTCAAAACTAATCCCAAGCATTTCCATATCACTCAAATTGATCATCCATAGCCAAATATACCAAAATTTCCAAAAATACCCCCAATACACTCCAAATACACTAAAAATACACTTTTGGCCTAACTTTTAAAAATTCCAAAAATTCCTAGAAAATTCTAGAAAATCCTAAATATTCTCAATTTCATTTTGTTCAACAACACCATGGGCCAATTTTGCCAATTTACCCCACTTTTACCAAAACCCCCAATTTGACCCATTTTTAACCTAAAGTGAACCCAATGTCAAACCAAATCAACCCAATTGACACCAATTTTGGTCCAATACAATTCTAAACTTTAATTAAATATCCCTAATGTCAATGTAGACCACATCCAAGCCCAATTTGATTGAAATTTGAATCCAATTTCACTTTTGACCTTAAAGCCCAATTTGGACCCATGACCCAAACTTAGCCCAAACTAACCCAATTTAACTCCAATTGACCCCAAAACTTTTCTAAACTTTCCCTAACATCCCCACAAACAAAAAACTAACATGGTTTGCCCAAAATGCGAACCTAAACTCCACCCAAATCCAACCCAAAGCCAAAATTCCCACTTTTGACATAAACCCAAACCTAACCCAAATGGGCCCAAATCACAAAATTAAAGCCCAACCAAAGTTGAAAACTCTTTGTAGTACCCCCATAAACATTTCCCAACATTAATTTTATATCAATTTCAACCCTAGCCCAACATTGGCCCAAATTAGCCCAATTTGACCTATGTTGGCCCCTTTACCAAAGAAGCCTAAATCCAACCCAATTCAAACCTAAACCACTTCAAATTTATTTCAAATTACTCATGACACATCTCTAAACCAAACCCAAAAATTATTTGGCCCAACCTTTTACAAAATTCCCATCCATAAACTTATTTTAAAACCTAAGGCCCACTTCCTTAGGCCTTCCTAAAAAGCCCACTCCAAAATGATGCCAAAAGCCCAAACTTCATGCTGAAGCCCATATGACAAATTCTTCTCATCATACCCTTAATTGAAATCATCCCTAAGTTCTAATTAAGCCATCAAATTTTTCTAAATTAAGCCATATGCCAAATCCTATCAAATCACCCCTAAATTACCAAAATTCCTAAAAACCTCTTTCATGAAAGTCGACTTAGCTTCTTCCAAGCCAAAGGTGAGCCATGAAGCCATGCATGAGCCACATGGGAGCCATGAGGGCTTTGGGCACCTCACCATACCCAAGATAGGAAAGGAGGGAGGCTCTTTCCATAATTCCTAAAAGTCATTAGCCTTAATTATGTCTCCCTTAAACCCAAATCTAATTTAAATATTCTTAGAAAGGGACCTCACCACCTTTGACTCGCTAACCCAACTCATTCCCTCGACCTAAAACCAAGTCATGGGAAGGTGAACCTAACCCAAATGCATGAGTTGACCAAAGTGAGCCAAAATTAGCTATGCCCCCATTCCATTTTGATCCAACCACTTTACACTTGGCAACTACTAATTGAATACACAAAACCCCAGCCCTGACTCACCTGAACCTGAGGGTGACACATGCCTGCCGGCCAGCCGCCTGGATCGCCAAAAAACACCACACCCGAGAGCACCATGTGTGCCTAACATTGAAATTCTCCCCTGCTGAACTGCCCCATGCCCAATGGCCACCATGGCTGTTCTTCTCTTCCCCTGAGCTGCTGATCCAAGCCTTCACACCTCCTTGGGAGGCCCTCCAGCCTCTCCTATTTAAACCCCACCTGTCTCGGCCATGAAAGAGGCTGAATAAAAAACCTTGAGGAAACTCTACCAAAATCACTCCAGACTCTCCCCCACACCTAGAGAACTTGATCCCCACTGAAATCCCCCTGCCATTTCCTCTCTGTAAGCTCAATTTCGGAGTTGAAATTCAAGCCCAAAACCAGGACACTTCACCACGGTGAGTCAATCCTCAAATTGATTGGCTCTATACCTTCACCGGATCAAGAGGAGAAGTTTCCCAAGAAAAGCCCCTTCACCGTGCCGGCCATTGCTTCCAGCTCTCCATGCTTTGTGATCGACTGTGGTCACTTTTGTACCTAAGTAATTCACTGTGCCAAGGGACTTCATCTGGAGCTTGCTTGGACCCAATCGAACGTGTCACAACTCTTAGATCGAAGCTTCACTTCTCTGAGCAAAGGTATGAACTCTCTCTTCTTCCCGAGCTTCTGGAGATTCTCCATTTGATATGAATCGATTTCAATGCATGTTTACCGTATGGATGTGTTCTTCTCTTCAAGACGAATCCATAGAGCATAAGAACACAAAAAATTTGTTGAGAATCGAGTGAGTTCTAAGGGTTTTAGTGTGGACGGTCACGGGTGCACACCAGTCGTAGACGATGACTAGGAGCCGTCGGATCGAGCGTGTATCGAGCGGATGGTCGAGATCGAGCCGGACAGCGTAATGGTACATGAACCGCGGGCCCCTGGAGCACTGAGTCGGATGGTGGCGTAGAATAGGAATGCGCCGCGTAGAGCTGCCGAGGATTGCGTGGCGCCGCGTGGATAAGTAGATAAATAGGGATTTTTCTTATTTATTAAATACCCAGAACTTAAAAAATGCATAACTTTGTGTAGAAAAATTCTAAAAATAAAATAAAAATACCCTCTTGCTCAGTGAACAGAGGAGAATAATATGGAAAAGAAATCAAATAATTTCATTGAGTATTTTATTTTTAATAATTTATTTACTCTCTGCATTGTTTTAATTCTCCATGCACATAGACAATTCATCATAGCATGAGACCATAGGGCTTTCAAAGCCTCTAAACTTGTGAAAATTCTCTGAATTTTCGAAGGTCAGAGGCCATCTCTATGAGAAGCTATTTATTTTTCAATTGTCTGTTACTGTTTTGAATATTTTAATTCCAATAATTAGCATATTAAAAAATAAATTTTAGGAAAATTTGGTGATGTTTCTTATGACCAGAGGAACCTAGGAAAAATAATTTTTGAGTTAATTCACTTGGAATAACCTTATTTGGTCTAAATACCCAAAATTGAATTTTAATTAATTAGGGTTAACTACACATCAAATTAACTTAAAAACATTTCTCCACTGATCTTTGGGATTAGAGGAACATCTCATAAAAATTTGAAATCAATTCGACTTGATTAACCCCACCAAATGGGTTGATTAAGCCTCATAAGCAAAATAGGTAAAATTAAACTTTAAAAATTCATAACTCACAAAATACTTTTCAAAAATTCACAAAAATGGTTTTGGAGCTTCTCTGATCTCAGAGGAACTTAGGAAAATTAAAATTGTAATTTTTTAAAAAAGTTGATTTTTATCATTATTTTAATATTTTTTAATAATTAAAAAATAATAAAAATCATAAAAATATAAAAAATAACCAAAATGTCACATTTTGAATTCTAATTACTTAGGAAAGAACCAAATATTTTTCTTAAGTTCCTAGGATAAGATATTGAATTTTAAAGGCTTAATGTAATTTTTAATATTAAAAAATGTATTTTTCAACCTTTTCACTAAAATAATTCTAATAAATGAAAGAAAAATCAGAAAAATGAAAAATTTGTTTCTTTCAACTCCCTGAGATCAAAGAAATTTAAGAAAAATATAAAATCCATTTTTCAAGTTTAATTTTATTTTAAAATTAATTAATACTCCAAAACTCAAAATAATTGTAATAAATAAAATATAATTTAAAAAATCACCAAAATTGGTCCAAATGGTCCTCTTGTCATTAGGAACATCCCATAATTTTTTTAAGGATAGAAACATTTTCTTGGTCATGTTATTGAATTTTCCTTGAAAACCCTTATTTTCCATTAAAAATAATTACATAAATAAATTAAATACAGAAAAATCACATTTTCTCCTCTAATGTCTTAATTGACATGTGAGTGAGGTTACATAAAAATTTCAAGTTCATTTGAGCTTAATTTAATGAGTTATAGAATTATTAAGCTTGAAGGGCAAAATTGTAATTAAAAAATTTCAACCTTTAATTAAAATTTTAGGATTAATTAAAAATGGGAGGGTAAAATATTTGATTTTAAACTGATTTTGGATGATTGAAACATAAATGATTGAGGGTAGAAACCTACTAACCATTTCAAAAATAATTAAAATAAAACTTTAATTAATTAATTAATTGAAATTTTGGGAAAATAATAGAAATTGGAATTATTAAAGTAGGGATACTATTAAGAGGATATTTATTCTTTAATTTAAAAATCTCTAAATAAATCACTTCAATAATACTTAATTCTTAATTAAAAAAAATTTAAATAATAATCCAAATTAAAATTAAACTAAAATTAAATTAAAATTAAATTGAAATTAAATTAAAATTAAATTAAATTAAATTAAAATTAAATTAAATTAAAATTAAATTAAATTAAATTGAAATTAAATTAAATTAAATTAAATCAAATTAAATTAAAATTAAATTAAATTAAAACTAAATTAAATTAAAATTAAATTAAATTGAATTAAAATTGAATTAAATTAAATTAAAATCATTTAACAACAAACCTAAATGAAATAATTAAGAATTAAATCTAAAATAACTTGAACACTATTCCAAACTTAAACTAACTTTTTATAATTAAGTCAAAATTAGAATTAAATCATTAAGTTTAAATCATTAAAATGCTTAATAATTTGATTTGCCTTTTTAAAGCTCTTATTATTATAACTCTTAAATGAGGCATCAAGTGAAGTGTTACTTCACTTATAGGATATTCAAATGTCCTAGTTCACTGAGCAAGAGAACAAAACTTAAACTCCTGGATGATTAATTCACTTGTATAATTAAATTCTCTTGGACTTAAAACAATCCTGTAGGTATTGAAAAGATGTTTAAGACTCGTCTTAAGCACTTCCTCAATACGATAGGATGTTTATAAGAACAACTGAATTTAATTGTTCTTGGGTGAAGAAAGTCATCCTTAAACCAAAACACAAGAACCTAGATGTCATAGGAGATTATTAGCTATAGGATTAAGACTTTGGTAGACAACCAAAACCTTTCCCTTAGCTTTACCTAGGTACTTGTTGAAATATTTAAATGCCTTAACATTTGTTTTAAGTGCAGCTTGGGATGACGGGAAGACCCTTGAGGTACGCTTTTATTTTATTGCAATCAACTTTATTGCACTATACTTTACTTTTCTTGCATGATAAACAACTGTTGCATGAAAACCAAAACCTTTAGGATAGTCCCTGAACTGAAACCAAAACTAAATTAAAAGTCATTACAAGATAAAAATCATCGCCACAACATTTCAAAATATAAAACAACTCAAAATTTAATCACAAACAGAACAACAAAACTACAATCGCAACTAAATTAAAACGTCTCGTTGAATGATCGGGAATACCTCGGATGATGTAACCCATGTGTTGCTAACGAGATTTCCCACGGTCTAAATGAAAGTGTGGAACTCATTCAACTGAGTTTAGCAAATTCATCCGGACTATGTGAATTCAATGAAAATAACGGTGCCGGGATGACGGAACCGTGGGATCTTAATTGGTTCTGTTTAAACAACTTTAAGATTTGTTTTAATTAAAATATTTAAAACACTTGGATTTTAAGATTTCTAAAACAAAACACTTTTCTCATCCCTTGATTTTCACCTTCTAAAACTAAACCTCTGCAACAACAATGAGCTTGGAGCATAGTGGGCAGCACGGCCATCTTCATCAGCGAAACCCGGATCTAATTCAGCAAAATTTTCTTAGAATTAAATAACCAAACCATAGGACTTCGAGGTAGTTTGCCTAGTGCAATATAAATCCTCAACTTCTTCGTTAGGCATTTGCATGATCATGTTATGTAAATTAAGCCCTAACTGGTTTTAGGATTCTGAGGTAGTTGTTTGGTACGACATAAACCCTCACATCTTCGAGGCTATTTGTATGATTTTATCATACAAATATAAGTCCAAATTAATTAAAATTGGCAAGATTGAAATATCAGATAATATTAGGATTTTCTCAAACCCGAGCCAAACAATAGGATAGTTTGGGAAGTTGCCAAGATTCCTCTTGATCATCACCTTCTCCTACTTCTCTTCCTTTGGATTCTCAAAATAAACTGTTTCGAATTTGAGCTAATCCCTATTGAAACTTCTAAAGATCCAATTCTTTGAAAACCTTAAACTTTGAAATTCTTGAGAGCAATACCACTAATCATTATCAAGAGTTTTCTTAAATGATTCCTATCATTTAAGATGTAGTTAACTATAGGGGCTTGCCCTTATAGGGAACTTTAAGAACCCAGGTATTATAAACCCTGCTTAATTCATTTATATTAAGTAGGGGAACTTGTCGGCTTATAAAATTGGTTCGCAGACCAAACGGATGTCACAAATCTTCTAGTTTATTTAATCGAACCCCATCATCAAGTAGTGTGTCTATTCTTTGGGATAGATACATAGCTTGTGATGTGGCACTCATTTATATAAACTATTTGGGATGCGAGATCAGTTTGATTTCATATCTTAAAATTTTCAAATTTAAAATTATTTTCAAAATCAGAAACTACTTTTCAAATTATATATTTAAATTAAATTAATAATTTGCCGACAATGTCTGGCGACTCCGCTGTGGACTAGTTCCTCTCTCCATTTTGATCAGATGGTTTTGCTTTCATAAATCGGTAGTGAGTCCATGCCCCTAGTGGACCAAACTACTATTCTTTTCGTTGGAATACCCCGTTCATTTCTGTCTTGAACGAGTATAGCCAACACCTCTCGGATTTAGGAGCCACTGTTTAGACACCCCTAAATAGAGAAGTTCCGAGATCCTTTTACCTCTTTTCTGAGGTAGAGTGGACCCCCAATAGGTGTTAGCTTAGAAGCGGTCCTTCGAGTTGAGAAGTCTTGCATAAGACTTCCTCTTCTTTTCCAATTCTAAATCAGGCCCTTTACCTTTTCTATAACCTTTTTCCTTTAATCGTTTTGTTTCTAACAAACGAACTACCTAATAAACAACCTCTTTTATAAATCACAAATGCACTAACATAAACGAAAATGTGTTCGGACTCTTTCTTTTTTGTCCTAAACTTTACGACGAAAGGAAGTATAATTCGGGACTGACATTCGGAATCTGACCTGTAGAAAATGGATGCCCCAAAGTTAATCTTCTCCTTCACCAATGGACTGGACTTTGTTGTTTACAAGGATGAGCTGCCCGACAATGGGATCATCCGTTTTGGACAAGGATTTGGCAACACAGATGTCAAGATCGCTGACGCCACTCTCTTCACGCTAATGGACAAAATGTCAGAAACTGAAGAGCCCGTGATTGAATTCAACCTGAAGTCAGCACAAGAGTTCCCTCCCCTGCAAAGGGTTCCAGCTGAGAGGAATACTACTGTTCGTAGGAGAACTGTTGTCTCTACCCCCACCGGTCTAGTCGTCTCTGCACCTACCCCGGCTCTCGCTAAACAAAAGGGAAAGGAAGTCCAAGCTTGTAATGAGCCTGTTACCGTGGAGGGTACAGATCTCCCTGTGAGACCTTCTGTTTTCTAAATTGGGTCCAGCTCAAGGGTTCCACCCCTAACACGGACTCAGAGGAGAAACAGAAGTAGAAAGATTGTCAGAAAGGCCAGAGCTGCTGAAGTTGCTTTCTTAGAAGAGATCCTAAAGTACACACCATTGCCTGAGTACATACCATTGCCTGAGTATACACCGCTTTTGGAAGGAAGTAGATTCCATCCCCTCTCCGCCGCAGCTGACGAGGAAAATGTCCGCAATATTGCTTTTACATTACCTCAACCCGCATACTATAGCAACAGCCGAAAGAAAAGGGCTAGGATTACACCATTTGATCGACTGCAGACTATGATAGAGAAGTTAGCAAAGAAAGAGAAATGTCCTGTATCAGAGATTTTAAGAAGGATAGGGCGGGTGCCAGCCAAATCCCGTCTTAGGCTCCGAGTAGAGCCCGTTAGCGCCACAGAAAAGCCGAATAAGAAGATGAAAGCTAGTCCACCTGTTGTTGTTTCAGGTTTACGGCATCGGTGAGGATACCACCTTCCAAGCATTCGGCCGACGTACCATCCGGTCCTAGGCCTTCGCTGCTAGAAGGATGGTATGGCGTCCTACTACCGGCCAATTAAGACCGAAACAACGACCCGAAAAGGAAAGTCTCGTCGAGAGACTCGAGTCCGAAGAGAGCGCTACTGCGACGAAGGGGACTCCCAAGAAGGAAATCCAACAGCCATCGCATGATAACTGTGAAACTGTACGAAAAAGACCATTGGAGGACGCTATGGAAAAGCTAAGAACCGACATTCAACGATTAGCAAGAGAAAGTGAAGAAAAGTTTGGAGATGAAGTCGATTCGTCGGAATTCATGGATGACGAATATGTGGAGATCAACATGATTGAGACACGAGCATCGTCAGCTTCGCAAGGTGCTCCGGCAGCTGCGGAAAGAGATGAACCCGAAATGTTAAGAGCACAACTTCGAGAAAAAGATGATACAATCTCTCAAATGGCGAAAAGGATCGAAGAGATGGCTGCAGCCCTAGCCACTCTTCAGAGTCAGGTTCAACCCCCAAGAGAAACGTCTCCAGAAGTTATTCATATTGCAGACGGATGAAAAGAGATTACATCCGTTAATGGAGACGATCAGTCGAAGAAAGATTCTACCCAGAATAAGATTCCAAAGAAAGAAATCAAGAGCATAGTTGAACAGCAGGTGCGAGAAGCCTTAGCACAGTCTAAGAGCGGAGCATCTATTCAGACGGGTAGACCTTACCCCAAAGAATTTGATGCAGTACAATACCCAAAAGGCTTCGTACCACCTCTGTTCAAGACTTTTGATGGTACCAGAAACCCTCGACAGCATGTTGCGCATTTTCGCGCAAGTTGTTGCAACGCCGGTGGAAGTGACGCCTTACTCTTCCGACAGTTCGTCAGCAGCCTGTCAGGGATCACCTTCGATTGGTACGCAGAGTTACCGAACGGTTCGGTAAAGACATTTTCAGAATTAGAGAACCTCTTTGTGAAACGGTTTGCCGGAGCTCAACACCATATCACCATCGGTGATCTAGTGGTGGAGAAATAGAAACCGAACGAAACTTTAGTGGACTACATACTTCGATGGAGGAATCTAAGCATGAAGTGTGAGCTACAGCTACAAGAGCAGCATGCAGTCGGTATCTTGCTTAAAAGCATTCACGGCCCGATAGCACTCCTCCTTAAGGGGTTTAGGATTAAGACTTTCGAGAAGTTGTTAAGCAAGGCCGGAAGCTTGCAAGAGGAAGCGAAGCAACTAAGTTTCGTCGACAAGACAGACAAACAAAAACCTGTGAAGACATTTGAAAGGAAATCTGGGATCGTCGCGAAAGTCGATAAGGGCAAGCAGCCAATGCAAATACAGCCAGAGCAGCCGCAGCCTAGCTATCAGCCACCGCAACAGACGTATCAACAACCTCAACAGAACTACCAACAACCTTGACCCGGTTATCAGCCAACTCAACAGTATGAGCAACCGCCTCGCCCGCAGCGCACGTTAAAGGAGCTTATAAATAGAGAATATCCGTTCAAGAATGAGGCAGTGCCAAATATGTTCCGCAGTTTGATGAAGACTCCGGATTTTCAACTGCCAGAACCCAGAAAGACCATCCCATCTTTTACCCTTACCACCGGATGCTCAGGCACAAGATAGAGGATTGCATTACCTTCAAGACTTGGCTCTACCAGAATCTCTGAAAAGGGAACATAACGATTCCGAAGGAATACATGAAGGAACCCCAGAAAGGCGGTTCCGTCAATGTTATTTCAACGGATCCTATTGTTCCTATAGATCCCTACACGACGAATGATGGATGGAGTACCGCTTGGACGAAGTCATCAAAGAAAATTTTAATCACATCCAAATCGCTTCGGTGTGTGCTTCGATTCAAAGTTCGAAACCTGTCAAGCCGGCGCTATCGCTTGCGATTGAAGAACCACCCTAGGGAGAAAAGATCGTAGAAAAGAAGGAGATCGTAGAAGAAGAAAAGATCGAGGCTCTTAAGGCTAGACTAGGGGATGCTTATCCTAGGATGGTTGTTTTCGATTCGGGGGGAAAATTCCTCGAGCCTCTGACTCTGTATGATTATTTGCTCGCTCTGGCGGAATCTTATAATGATAAGAGTTATGGCGTTGGCTACATTTTGACTGTTTCTAACGATTACGCAACTAACGACTACCAACCTAATCCGGATCTCGATTCCGATACAAATAACAATTCTCAAATCATACACAACCTCGATAATCACGATGACAAAGAAGATATTCACCAAGAAGTTTACAAAAGTTCAACAAGCAATGAATCTATTTGTGAATTTTGAGGAGCTCCAATCACAATAGAGTTAGAGCTTTCAGATTCCGAAGCGACTCTAGAAGAACCTGTCATGCTGATTCAAAAGGAGACACCAGTAAACTCAGTACCAAATTCAGAAGAAATCAAAGAAGTCAACTTAAGGAGTGGAAGGGTTCTACCTCCGAGAATGGGTCCAAAAGATAAATTAAAGCAGGTGGTTGTTCAGGAAAAATCAACCCCAGCAGAAGAATTGCCCATTCGGGAAGAAACTGAAACACATGGTAACAATGTGGACTATAACGTGCTAGACCATCTTAGGAAACTACCAGCCAAACTGAGCATCTACGACGCTCTCATCTTATCAAAAGAGATGAGGGAAGCTCTGATCAAGGCCTTACTTGATCCAGAGATTTATTTAGCTTAGATGACCAGAGATTCCTTAGACGAGGTTTGCTTGTTAAAGGAACAGCGAGGTGTTACCTTCACGGACGAAGTGATCTACTACTCGAGACGACTCGATCACAACCGACCGTTGTACATTTCGAGTCACAATCGGAAAGTTTACGCTCTCCGGAGTATTGGTGGATCCAGGAGCGTCAATCAAAATAATGAATTTTCAGACGTTAGCATACTTGGAAATTGATGCTCGCGAGCTTGAAGCGGACAAGATGTTACTTAGAGGATTCAACCAGAAAGGAGAAAGAGCCCTCGGATCAATAACGTTGTTGATGAAGACCGGTGATTTAGCAAAGACAACCGCAAAATTCTATATAATTGATTCTGAAACATCGTTCAACGCACTACTGAGCCGATCGTGGATACATGAGAATCGGATTGTACCGTCGTCTCTGCATCAGTGCATAAAATACTACGATGGAGGAAGAAGAGTGCATTAAAGGTGACTTGCAACCTTTCTCCATACATGAAATTGGAATTCATGAAGATGCAGCCTACTACGCGCCTCCAAAGAAAACAATCTTCTCCAGAAATACCATGCCAAATGAAGCAAAAGAAGTTCAAGACGATGAAGAGCTCGAAGTTCTAGTCCAATAGTCACTCACCACTCCCTTATCGCGAGATGGTGAAGGTTTCTGCACAACTTGCACCCGAGGTCGAGGCCGGGGACGAGGTCGTTGCAGAAACATTGGGACAGTTGGACAGAAAAAGCCGGTAATCAATGTGAATTGGGAGAACAGCTCTGAAGAAGAAGCAGAAATCAAGAAAGAAGCAACTACAAGAAACCGTAAGAAACCACAATTCAAGATCTCCCTCGAAGATGAAAAGAATGAAGAATATAAATCAATGTACGAGAAGATTAACTACCATGTACACACTATGGCCCCGACCCCGATCCGGCCTAATAAGATCGAGGGTATGGTGGTCAAGGAAGTGCATGGCGGTGGTGCTAAACCAATCAAATTTTACCGTGGTACTTCTTCTTCCAATAATGAAAAAGATGTACAATTTGAAGATGTCACTTCTTCCGAATTAATGGAATTACCTTTTGAGTGGTACTCTCCCTGTGTTCAAAATTTAATTTAACGTGGTGTCTTACCTCGACAATGGACAAAGGGTCAATCAAAACATTTTGAAAGACTATGGAACAATGCCGGTCGGCCTCCCAATTCAAAACATGGTCTCGGATTCGGCACAGTAAGTTCAGTTGACGA
The DNA here is from genome assembly GCA_022702705.1 of Papilionanthe hookeriana x Papilionanthe teres. Lineage (NCBI taxonomy): Eukaryota > Viridiplantae > Streptophyta > Magnoliopsida > Asparagales > Orchidaceae > Papilionanthe > Papilionanthe hookeriana x Papilionanthe teres. The sequence continues at coordinate 87,402,923 of CM040423.1, read as the reverse complement.
TACAGAATTTTGCTTGGTTGTCACTTGCAAGCCTAATAAAGACTGCTTGGAAGCTTCAGAGGACCTCGAAGATCTACAAATCAGAGATGCTCCACCAGAATTTGAAGAAGAAATCAAATCTACAATAGACAAGTTAATGGAAGTTAACTTAGGTACTAGCAAAAAAGCCTAGACCAACCTTTGTTAGCTCCTTACTCAATAAAGAAGATTCCGAGAAAATGATCAAGCTATTAATTAAATTCAAGGACTGTTTTGCTTGGAGTTACGACGAAATGCCAGGATTAGATCCAGAAGTCGCAGTTCACAAGTTAGGAGTAGATCCTACTTCTGTTCCAGTCAGACAAGCTCCCAGAAGAATGCGTCTAGAAATTGAGCAACAAGTAATTGCCGAAGTTAAGAAGCTAATCGACGCTAGATTGTCCATGAAGAACAATACCCTACTTGGTTAGCCAACGTGGTACCTGTTAGAAAGAAAAATGGTCAGATCAGAATCTGCGTAGACTTCAGGGATTTAAATAAAGCATGTCCAAAGGATGAATTTCCACTGCCAATCCCAGAACTGATGATCGACATTGCTTCAACAAGTGAAATATTTTCATTCATGGATGGATCATCAGGATACAATCAGATAAAGATGGCACTAGAAGATGAAAGGCTCACAACTTTCAGAACGCCGATCGGAGTGTATTGTTACACAGTAATGCCATTCGGACTAAAGAACGCAGGAGCAACATATCAAAGAGCAATGACAAAATTTTTGATGATCTCATTCACAACCAAGTCGAGTGCTATGTGGACGATGTGGTCATCAAAAGCAAACTGAAGGAAGATCACCTGTATGATTTGAGAATTTTTTTCGAGCGACTAAGGCATTACAACCTTAAGATGAATCCCTTAAAATGCGCCTTCAGCGTCACCTTCGGGAAATTCTTAGGATTTGTGTCCGACATCGCGGAGTCAAAATTGATACGGAAAAGATTAAAGCTATCTTAAAGATGCCGCCTCCCAAAACCTTAAAACAGCTACGATCCTTTCAAGGGAAGCTGGCATATCGTCGACGATTTATCTCGAACTTGTCAGGTAGGTGTCAGCCCTTCTCGGCATTAGTTAAAAAGGACGCCAAATTTGTTTGGGAAGAGAAATGCCAACGGGCCTTCGAGGACATTATGCAATATTTAATGACACCTCCTGTCTTAGCAGCCATTGTCTCGGGTAGACCGTTAATACTTTATACCGCGGCTTTAGACGACTCTCTCGGAGCCCTGCTAGCCTAGGTCAATGACGAGGGAAAAGAAAATGCTCTTTATTACTTAAGTCGTCGTCTAATCCCGACGGAAGTAAAGTATCCTCCTATTGAGAAGCATTGTTTGGCCCTGATCTTCGCCGCACAGAAACTCAGGCATTACATGCTTTCTCATAAGGTCAACCTCATCTCGAAAGTCAATCCATTGCAATATTTAATGACCCGACCGACACTTTCTGGCAGACTTGCGAGGTGGTCGATGATACTATTGCAATTTGACATAACTTTCGTTCCTCTCGCGCCGTAAAGGGACAAGTACTAGATGAATTTCTCGCAGCACACCCTTTGCTGGCAGAATCGCCTCTCGACGATGACTTGCCAGACGAACAAATAATGAGCCTAGAAGACATCGATGATCGACGTTGGGAACTATACTTCGAAGGAGCGTCCTCAGCACAAAAAGACAAAGAATCGCAAGCGATAGTGCCCGGTAAGGCAGGAATCAGACTAATCTTTATAACACCAGAGTGGGGGATGTTAAGATAATCCTACCACTTAACAGAGCCGTGCACAAACAACGAGGCAGAATACGAGGCCCTCATAACAGGACTAGAACTAACAATTCAAATGGGAATAATAGATATCAATATTTACGGAGATTCTTAGTTGATCATTCAACAGGTCGCTAGACAATACAAAATTTTAAAGGTAAGACTCGAGCAATACTTTCAGTTTGCCATGAAACTGTTGGAACAAATTCCAAATGTAACAATCTACAAGATCCCCAAAAGAGAAAATGCTCTCGCGGATGCGCTAGCTTGCCTTGCAAAAGAATTTGCCTGCTTACAAGATGAGTTAGTTGAAGTGTCAGTTCAAGGACGACAGGTCCTATCACAGCTCGACATGGTTATGATACAGAAATCGAAAAATCAGAGGAATCGATTACAGAGAGTGACGAAAAACACGGAAGATCGGCGTCAACCACTAATAGATTACACCGCAAACAGGAAAATTACTTGGACGATAAGTCATTAGCCCATCAAATCAAGAAAAGAACTCCGTCTTACGCATTAATAAACAATACATTATACAGAAGGTCTTTTGATCAGATGTGGTTAAGATGCCTGAACGGGTCCGAGGCTCATGAAATTGTCAAAGAGGTACACTCAGGACTTTGTGGCGCTCATCGGTCGGGTCCAAAAATGAAAATGAAAATTAAAATACTAGGGTACTACTGGCCCTTAATGATGACCGACTGTATGAAAGTCGCCAAGAGCTGTCACCAGTGCCAAGTGCACGGAGTGGTTCTACACCAACCTCCAAATGTGCTACATCCGACAATTGCGTCGTGGCCATTTGAGTGTTGGGGCACATATGTAGTGGATCCGATAGAACCGCATTCTTCAAAAGGACATCGCTTCATCCTTGCAGCTACAGACTACTTTTCTAAATGGGCAGAAGCAGTTCCACTCAGAGAAGTAAAGGCACACCACGTGCTGCGGTTTTTCAAAATCAAGTTGTATACCTTTTCGGAGTACCGCGCAGAATCATTTCAGATAATGGGTCTGCATTCAAAAGTACAAAGATCAACAATTTTGTCAGAAGACACGGGATCGATTGGCGATACTCAACGATCTACTACCCAAGAGCAAAAGGCTTGGACGAGGCTTGTAATAAAACTCTCGTTCAGATTTTAAAGAAAACCTTGGATGACAACAAGAGGAATTGGCACGAGAAGTTGTTAGAAGCCTTATGGGCCTATAGCACGACTTTCAGGACTCCTACTCAGTCTACGCCTTACACTTTAGTGTACGGATCCGAGGCCGTTTTACCTTTGGAGGTCCAGCTTCCATCACTAAGGATTGCAGTTGCAAATAAAATTACTACAGAAGAAAATGCCAGATTACGACCGGAAGAACTGGAAAACTTGGAAGGAAAAGACTTGCAGCGCAACAAAATTTGGAACTGTACCAAGCTAAGATGATCCAGGCCCATGATAAACTAGTCCGACCAAAAACTTTCAAAGTTGGTGACTTAGTTCTTGTTCTCAGAAGACCTATCCCTGCACATCGCAAGATAGGAGGCAAATTTGAACCGACTTGGGAAGGGCAGTTTGTGGTCGAGGCAGTCTACTCAGGAGGCTCCTACCAACTTGTGATTTGCTAAGGAGAACGAGAAATGTTTCCAATCAAGGGACGGTATTTAAAGAAGTATTACGCAACCTGATGTTTCGAAGGGTGGCCTCTAAAATAGAGTCTTATCCCTAGAAACACGGGTGAAGCAATCACTTTGTGATTGGGTCCGAACCCAAAAACATAAAAATGGATAAAAAAATCATTAAAAAAAAGTATGTGCTAAAAATGAAATATGTGAAATCATAATAATAAAGTTTTACCCTTCCTTTCAAATCAAATCTTGTTCCTAATCTTTCTTCATCTTTTCCTACTTTCCTTAAAAATTAAAATTAAAATAAGAGAATAAGAATCTTCAGTGATAAATATTTTCTTAATGTTCTTGTTCTTAGTACAGCCCCTGATCCTTTCCTTGTCTTCTTCGCAGGGAAATGTCGAGCGGGCGGTTGGTCCTAAAATTTAAAAATGGCGTAAGTCTCGCACTCGATGAAAAGAGGGTGAAGGATGGAGCAGTGATAGAAATTGATTCTAACTTCACACCAGCCAGCCTACAGTACGAAGAAAATGATTGGGTCCCAGTGGACGGAGAAGAGCTTCATAGCCAGACAGTGATGAAGATGGGTAGCCAAAACCACCAATCCAGCAACAAGAAAAGAAAGACAAAACCCAGGAAAGCAAGAAAATCAAATTAGTAGTTGCCACGACAGAGGGCAAGCTTGTTAGCGCCGCGCCCGCAGAAATTTAAGGGGTAAGGAAAGCTACTCTCACTGCTACTCAAAGAAGGAATAAGAATCACCGTATCCGCAAGATGTTGACTAAACTAGCAGCAGATCAACACGAGGAAACAGCCACCTTCGCCGACACACACATTTCAAAGATACCGGTTCATCAGGAACCTGAGAAGAGGGAACAAGCTCCGAGAACAACAGAAAAGATAAGAGGAACTCTGAGAAGATCAGAAATAGAATCAGTGCCTCGACGCCGGACAAAGATACCATATATGAAGAACCTTGTTGCGGAAGCAATCCTGGAGGATGTTCCGACAGAGACAATCCCCGAGGAGCCAAGGTATGCAGGAGAACGTGACGAGATTGAGTCATACATCCCGCAATACATTACTAGGCCTCGTCACTTGCAGATCATCCCAGAATATGAACTAGAAAGAATGCAAAATGTTGAGAAGAAGACTTTCGAATACTTTGAAAGGATTAGAGGCAAAATAATCAACATTTTGGAAGGCCTCGAGTTACACACAGGTGTATTCTCAGAGTACAAGAAACAACAAATTGTGGATTGCATCTTAGAACTTCAGAAGATGGGTCGAGCAGGCCGTCTGAGAGAAAAGACTTATTCGGAACCCCAGAAATGGATGCCAGGGAAAGGAAGAGTCACAATACAATGCAGATGGTGCTATAACTTCGCAGAAGACAGAAAGGGAAATCCACCAGGGATACTCCGTCACGGTGAGGAGGATCCAATGCCGAGGATAATTAAAAGAATGGTGAAAAGAATGATAATGTGGAGGGTACGCCAGCAGATCGTATACCCAACGGTTGCATCATCAACATTTATCAGAAGGGCGACTGCATACCTCCACACATAGACCACCATGACTTTGTCAGACCTTTCTGCACAGTTTCGTTTATCAACCAATGCAATATCATGTTCAGATCTGACCTCCGGATAGCAGACCCGGGTAAGTTCCGTGGGCCGGTGGAGATACCACTTCCGGTAGGTTCCGACATGATATTACAAGGGAATGGAGCAGACATCGCAAAACATTGTATACCGGGAGTACCAGTGGAGCGGATCTCCATCACTTTTAGAAGGATGGACAACGTGAAGGCGCCTTACCACTTCCACGCGTATCCGGAATTGGAGAGTCTCCGCCCTACGAGCCGTGAGCTACGGGGAAATATCACACCTCCAATGCACATCCATGCGGCATTCCCGCCAAGGATGGCTTGGAAGGTGATGTTATTGACCGTGTATCTCATTATTCAGACATGGATTTTAACAGATACTTTTTGGATGGATCAACAAGAATCATACATAGTCCGTTTTGAGTCATGGATTGTATGAGAAATATTTTAGATCGAATTGTATGATGTATCTTCAACAAGATTGGAATGAAAGTGACCATGTCACATTTTGCCTTCACCTCTTTTTGTGCAAATTGACTGGGAAACGCCATTAGAGTTAAATGAACTTTGAACAAAGAACAAAAAAGAAAAGAGAAATAAATAAGAACCGTTCTTAGAAATCCAAATATTCAAATGAACTTCAAATCCACATGAACACCAAATAAAATTTACGTGAACATCAAATAAACAACAAAAATAAAATTGGATCATTAAAGGACAAACAAAATGAAAAATGAATCTCAAATGGAATTACAATCTCAATCTATCTCTTTCAAATCCTTCAATTCTTCCTCACATCAAAATCTACTTCAAACTACTTTGAAACCCTCTTTCGGGATGGTTCTTCCTCACGGAAAACTCACACTTCAAATTTCAAAAATCCTACACCTTTTTCGTCACATCGAAATCCTTTTAATTTTCTGTGATCTCCTTTCACTCTTGTACGGAGATTGACTAGGTCTATTGTCACGGAGCCACGAACTTGGTTCGGTTTGGTTCTGATGGCGTGAGACTGGGTCCTTCTTCATACATTACAACTTCCGAGACTGGTACCTAAATTCCCGTTCTCATTTTGAGGTCGGTACCTAAATTCCGACTCTCCTTTCGAGATCGATACCTAAATTTTGATTCTCTTTCGAATTGATACCTAAATTTCAATTCTAAACTTCCGAGACTGGTACCTAAATTCCAGTTCTCATTTCGAGGTCGGTACCTAAATTTTGACTCTCCTTTCGAGATCGATACCTAAATTTCGATTCTCTTTCGAATTGATACCTAAATTTCAATTCTAAACTTCCGAGACTGGTACCTATATTCCAGTTCTCATTTCGAGGTCGGTACCAAAATTTCAACTCTCCTTTCGAGATCGATACCTAAATTTCGATTCTCTTTAGAATTGATACCTAAATTTCAATTCTAAACTTCCGAGACTGGTAAATTCCAGTTCTCATTTCGAGGTCGGTACCTAAATTCTGACTCTCCTTTCGAGATCGATACCTAAATTTTGATTCTCTTTCGAATTGATACCTAAATTTCAATTCTAAACTTCCGAGACAGGTACCTAAATTCCAGTTCTCATTTCGAGGTTGGTACCTAAATTCCGACTCTCATTCGAGATCGATACCTAAATTTTGATTCTCTTTTGAATTGATACCTAAATTTCAATTCTAAACTTCCGAGACTGGTACCTAAATTCCAGTTCTCATTTCGAGGTTGGTACCTAAATTCCATCTCTCATTCGAGATCGATACCTAAATTTTGATTCTCTTTCGAATTGATACCTAAATTTCAATTCTAAACTTTCGAGACTGGTACCAAAATTCCAGTTCTCATTTCGAGGTCGGTACCTAAATTCCGACTCTCCCTTCGAGATCGATACCTAAATTTCGATTCTCTTTCGAATTGATACCTAAATTTCAATTCTAAACTTCCGAGATCGGTACCTAAATTCCAGTTCTCATTTCGAGGCTCGTACCTAAATTCCGACTCTCTTTTTGAGATCGATACCTAAATTTTGATTCTCTTACGAATTGATACCTAAATTTCAATTCTAAACTTTCGAGACTGGTACCTAAATTTCAGTTCTCATTTCGAGGTCGGTACCTAAATTCCGACTCTCCTTTCGAGATCGATACCTAAATTTCGATTCTCTTTCGAATTGATACCTAAATTTCAATTCTAAACTTCCAAGACTGGTACCTAAATTCCAGTTCTCATTTCGAGGTCGGTACCTAAATTCCGACTCTCCTTTCGAGATCGATACCTAAATTTCGACTCTCTTCCGAGATTGATACCTAAATTTCAATTCTCATTCCGAGATCAGTACCTAAATTCTGATTCTCATCCTTTTCGAGGTCGATACCTAAATTTTGACTCTCATCCGAGATTGATACCTAAAATTCAATTCTCATTCCGAGATCGGTACCTAAATTCTGATTCTCATCCTTTTCGAGGTCGATACCTAAATTTCGACTCTCTTTCGAGATTGATACTTAAATTTCAATTCTCATCCCTCTCGAGATCAGTACCTAAATTCTGATTCTCATCCTTTTTTACGTCGACACTTAAACTCCGATTCTCAATCCGCGGCTGGTACCTAAATTCCAATTTTCTTCATAATCCCGAGGTTGAAACCTAGGTTTTAATTCTCATTTCAAATCCAAATTTCAAATTCAAAATTTCCTCAAATTGATTTTAAACCAAACTTCAATCTAAATTAAAACTCAAGCTAAAATCTAAACTCACACATTGAAACTTGAAATTTAAAAGTAAACTGAAATCTAAATCGAATTCCCTAGATCATATGAATTGGAGTTCACCTCCTTTCCCATTCCCCAGCGAGAGTTCAGGAACCTCCAGTCTTGGAGATATACCCGATACTCCCCAGCGGAAGTCCTTCTACTCTGTCCCAAGTTTATCATTTGGGAATCTGTGTTGGTTTTTTTGATCTCTTCAGTCAACGCCAATACGCGCGGTGTGCTCCGTCATCACACCACACCTATTGGGGGTCCATTTGTTGACCTCATTTTTGATGAGGTCTTCTCTTCCCTCTTTAGCGTTTAGGATCTAGCCTTAGGCTTTTTCTTTGACTATCTTAGAGGACTAGAATTGGGACCCATCCCTTAGAAATTTAAACCACTTCTTGTCTCCTTGCAAACCCCACAAGCTTGATTGTAGACCCCTAATCACCTAGAGGGTTGAGATCAAATGTGGAGGTTTAAAGGATGAGTTCCCTATAGGACTCTTTGGCCTTAGGACTACCCTGGGTGGCCTGGTCTGGTGAGGGTTGACTTACACACTCACTACACTCACACTCTACACTCTCACACACACAATCAAAATCCTAAAACCACACCTATACCCAACTTGACTCTCTGACTCATGTAGGTAATTCATATGGATGGACCTTAACCCGTAAGCCCCTGGCTAAGAGGGTTAGGAACAACATAGTGAATGCCTCCAATGAGTCCTCTCATGGCTCATATGGGATTAATATGGCTTCATGGCTCAACCAAAGTGATTCCATTTCACTCACATTTGATCAATCTTCATTCTTCCAAAATTTTAATTTTTGACCCCGGGGACCCTACACCCATCAAACCTACCAAAAGCCCTTAAAATTGCCCAAATTTTCCAAAATCTTCAAATCACCCCAAATTCCTCAAAACCAATCCCAAATATTTCCACATCACTCAAATTGATCATCCATAGCCAAATATACCAAAATTTCCAAAAATACCCCCAATACACTCCAAATACACTAAAAATACACTTTTGGCCAAACTTTTATAAATACAAAAAATTCCCAGAAAATTCCAGAAAATCCCAAATATTGTCAATTTCATTTTGTTCAACTACACCATGGGCCAATTTTGCCAATTTACCCCACTTTTACTAAAACCCCCAATTTGACCCATTTTTAACCTAAAGTGAACCCAATGTCAAACCAAATCAACCCAATTGACCCTAAGTTTGGTCCAATACAATTCTAAAATTCCATTAAATGTCCCTAATGTCAATCTAGACCAAATCCAAGCCCAATTTGATTGACATTTGAATCCAATTTCACTTTTGACCTTAAAGCCCAATTTGGACCCATGACCCAAACTTAGCCCAAACTAACCCAATTTAACTCCAATTGACCCCAAACCTTTTCTAAACTTTCCCTAACATCCCTACAAACAAAAAACTAACATGGTTTGCCAAAAATTGGAACATAAACTCCACCCAAATCCAACCCAAAGCCAAAATTCCCACTTTTGACCTAAACCCAAACCTAACCCAAATGGGCCCAAATCCCAAAATTAAAGCCCAACCAAAGTTGAAAACTCTTTGTAGTACCCCCATAAACATTTCCCAATATTAATTTTACATCAATTTCAACCCTAGCCCAACATTGGCCCAAATTAGCCCAATTTAACCTATGTTGGCCCCTTTGCCAAAGAAGCCCAAATCCAACCCAATTCAAACCCAAACCACTTCAAATTTATTTCAAATAACTCATGACACATATCTAAACCAAACCCAACAATTATTTGGCCCAACCTTTTACAAAATTCCCATCCATAAACTTATTTTAAAACCTAAGGCCCACTTCCTTAGGCCTTCCTAAAAAGCCCACTCCAAAATGATGCCAAAAGCCCAAACTTCATGTTAAAGCCCATATGACAAACTCTTCTCATCATACCCTTAATTGAAATCATCCCTAAGTTCTAATTAAGCCATCAAATTTTTCTAAATTAAGCCATATGCCAAATCCTATCAAATCACCCCTAAATTACCAAAATTCCTAAAAACCTCTTTCATGAAAGTTGACTTAGCTTCTTCCAAGCCAAAGGTGAGCCATGAAGCCATGCATGAGCCACATGGGAGCCATGAGGGCTTTAGTCACCTCACCATACCCAAGATAGGAAAGGAGGGAGGCTCTTTCAATATTTCCTAAAAGTCATTAGCCTTAATCATGTCTCCCTTAAACCCAAATCTAATTTAAATATTCTTAGAAAGGGACCTCACCACCTTTGACCTGCTAACCCAACTCATTCCCTCAGCCTAAAACCAAGTCATGGGAAAGTGAACCCAACCCAAATGCATGAGTTGACCAAATTGAGCCAAAATTAGCCGTGCCCCCATTCCATTTTGATCCAACCACTTTACACTTGGCAAGTACCAATTGAATACAAAAAACCCCAGCCCTGACTCACCTGAACCTGAGGGTGACCCAAGCCTACCGGCCAGCCGCCTGGATCGCCGGAAAACACCACACCCGAGAGCACCATGTGAGCCTTACATTGAAATTCTCCCCTTCTGAGCTGCCCCATGCCCAATGGCCACCATGGCTGTTCTTCTCTTCCCCTAAGCAACTGATCCAAGCCTTCAAACCCCCCTGGGAGGCCCTCCAGCCTCTCCTATTTAAACCCCACCTCTCTCAGCCATGAAAGAGGTTGAACAAAAAACCTTGAGGAAACTCTACCAAAATCACTCCAGACTCTCCCCCACACCTAGAGCACTTGATCCCCACTGAAATCCCCCGGCCATTTCCTCTCTGTAAGCTTAATTTCAGAGTTGAAATTCAAGCCCAAAACCAAGACACTTCACCACAGGTGAGTCAATCCTCAAATCGATTGGTTCTATACCTTCACCGTACCCAAGAGGAGAAGTTTCCCAAGAAAAGCCCCTTCACCAGGTCAGCCATTGCTTCCAGCCTCCAAGCTTTGTGATCGGCTGTGGTCACATTTGTACCTAGGCAATTCACTGTGCCAAGGGACTTCATCTGGAGCTTGCTTGGACCCAATCGAACGTGACACAACTCTCAGATCGAAGCTTCACTTCTCTAAGCAAAGGTATGAACTCTCTCTTCTTCCCAAGCTTCTGGAGATTCTCCATTTGATATGAATCGATTTCAATGCATGTTTACCATATGGATGCGTTCATCTCTTCAAGACGAATCCATAGAGCATAAGAACACAAAAATCCGTTGAGAATCGAGTGAGTTCTTAGGGTTTTAGTGTGGACGGTCACGGGTACACACCAGTCGTAGACGATGACCAGGAGCCATCGGATCGAGTGTGTATCGAGCGAACGGTCGAGATCGAGCCGGACAGCGCAATGGTACATGAACCCCGGGCCCCTGGAGCGCTGAGTCGGATGACAGCGTCGAATAGGAATGCACCGCGTGGGCGTTCGGAGCTGCCGTGGATTGCATGGCGCCGCGTGGATAAGTGGATAAATAGGGATTTTTCTTATTTATTAAATACCCAGAACTTAAAAAATGCATAAATTTGTGTAGATAAATCCTAAAAATAAAATAAAAATACCCTCTTGCTTAGTGAAAGAGGAGAATAATGTGGAAAAGAAATCAATTAATTTCATTGAGTATTTTATTTTTAATAATTTATTTACTCTCTGCATTGTTTTAATTCTCCATGCACATAAACAATTCATCATAGCATGAGACCATAGGGCTTTTAAAGCCTCTGAACTTGGGAACATTCCCTGAATTTTCCAAGGTCAGAGGCCATTCCTATGAGAAGTTATTGATTTTTCAATTGCATGTTACTGTTTTGAATATTTTAATTCTAATAATTAGCATATTGAAAAATAAATTTTAGGAAAATTTGGTGATGTTCTTATGACCAGAGGAACTTAGGAAAAGTAAGTTTTGAGTTAATTCACTTGGAATAACCCTAATTGGTCTAAATACCCAAAATTGAATTTTAATTAATTAGGTTTAACTACACATGAAATTAACTTAAAAACAATTCTCCACTGATCTTTAGGATTTGAGGAACATCTCATAAAAATTTGAAATCAATTGGACTTGATTAACCCCACCAAATGGGTTAATTAAGCCTCTTAAGCAAAATGGGTAAAATTAAATTTTAAAAATTCATAACTCACAAAATACTCTTCAAAAATTCACAAAAATGGTTTTGGAGCTTCTCTGATCTCAGGGGAACTTAGGAAAATTAAAATTGTAATTTTCTAAAAAAGTTGATTTTTATCATTATTTTAATATTTTTTAATAATTAAAAAATAATAAAAATCATAAAATATTAAAAATCACCAAAATGTCACATTTTGAATTCTAATTACTTAGGAACAATCCAAAAATTTTTCTTAAGTCCCTAGGATAAGATATTGAATTTTAAAGGCTTAATGTAATTTTTAATATTAAAAAAATGTATTTTTCAACCTTTTCACTAAAATAATTCTAATAAATGAAAGATAAATCAGAAAAATGAAAACTTTGTTTCTCTAAACTCCTTGAGGTCAGAGAGATTTAAGAAAAATATATAATCTATTTTTCAACTTTAATTTTATTTTAAAATTAATTAATACTCCAAAATTTAAAATAATTCTAATAAATAAAATTTAATTTAAAAAATCACCAAAATTGGTCTAAATGGTCCTCTGGTCATTAGGAACATCCCATAATTTTATTAAGGATAGAAACATTTCCTTGGTCATGTTATTGAATTTTACTTGAAAACCCCTATTTTCCATTAAAAGTAATTACATAAATAAATTAAATACAGAAAAATCACATTTTCTCTCTAATGTCTTAAATGACATGTGAGTGAGGTTACATAAAAATTTCAAGTTCATTTGAGCTTAATTTAGTGAGTTATAGAATTATTAAGCTTGAAGGGCAAAATGGTAATTAAAAAATTTCAAACTTTAATTAAAATTTTAGGATTAATTAAAAAGGGGAGGGTAAATTATTTTATTTTAAATTGATTTTGGATGATTGAAACTTAAATGATTGAGGGTAGAAACCTACTAACCATTTAAAAAATAATTAAAATAAAACTTTAATTAATTAATTAATTGAAATTTTGGGAAAATAATAGAAATTGGAATTATTAAAGTAGGGATACTATTAAGAGGATATTTATTCTTTAATTTAAAAATCCCTAAATAAATCACTTCAATAATACTTAATTCTTAATTAAAAAGAATTTAAATAATAATCCAAATTACAATTAAACTAAAATTAAATTAAAATTAAATTGAAATTAAATTAAAATTAAATTAAATTAAATTAAAATTATATTAAATTAAATTAAATTAAATTAAATTAAATTGAAATTAAATTAAATCAAATTAAATTAAAATTAAATTAAATTAAAACTAAATTAAATTAAAATTAAATTAAATTGAATTAAAATTGAATTAAAATTGAATTAAATTAAATTAAAATCATTTAACAACAAACCTAAATGAAATCATTAAGAATTAAATCTAAAATAACTTGAACACTATTCCAAACTTAAACTAACTTTTTATAATTAAGTCAAAATTAGAATTAAATCATTAAGTTTAAATCATTAAAATGCTTAATAATTTGATTTTCCCTTTTAAAGCTCTTATTATTATAACTCTTAAATGAGGCATCAAGTGAAGTGTTACTTCACTTATAGGATATTCAAATGTCCTAGTTCATTGAGCAAGAGAACAAAACTTAAACTCGTGGATGATTAATTCACTTGTATAATTAAATTCTCTTGGACTTAAAAGAATCCTAGAGGTATTGAAAAGATGTATAAGACTCGTCTTAAGCACTTCCTCAATACGATAGGATGTTTATAAGAACAACTGAATTTAATTATTCTGGGGTGAAGAAAGTCATCCTTAAACCAAAACACAAGAACCTAGACGTCATAGGAGATGATTAGCTATAGGATTAGGACTTTGGTAGACAACCTAAACCTTTCCCTTAGCTTTACCTAGGTACTTGTTGAAATATTTAAATGCCTTAACATGTGTTTTAAGTGCAGCTTGGGATGACGAGAAGACCCTCCAGTTACGCTTTTATTTTATTGCAATCTACTTTATTGCAATGTACTTTACTTTTCTTGCATGATAAACAACTGTTGCATGAAAACTAAAACCTTTAGGATAGTCCGTGAACTGAAACCAAAACTAAATTAAAAGTCATTACAAGATAAAAATCACCGCCACAACATTTCAAAATATAAAACAACTCAAAATTTAATCACAAAACGTAACAACAAAACTACAATTGCAACTAAATTAAAACGTCTCGTTGAATGATCGGGAATACCTCGGATGATGTAACCCACGTGTTGCTAACGGGATTTCCCACGGTCTAAATAAATGTGTGGAACTCATTCAGTTGAGTTTAGCAAATTCATCTGGACTAAGTGAATTCAATGAAAATAACTGGTGTCGGGATGACGGAACCGTGGGATCTTAATCGGCTCGTTTAAACAACTTTAATATTTGTTTTAATTAAAATATTAAAAACACTTAGATTTTAAGATTTCTAAACCAAAACACTTTTCTCATCCCTTGATTTTTCACCTTCTAAAACTAAACCTCTGCAACAACAAGGAGCTTGGAGCATAGTGGGCAGCACGGCCATCTTCGTCAGCAAAACCCGGATCTATTTCAGCAAAATTTTCTTAGAAATAAATAACCAAACCATAGGACTTTGATGTAGTTTGCCTAGAGCAATATAAATCCTCAACTTCTTCATTAGGCATTTGCATGATCATGTTATGTAAATTAAGCCCTAACTGGTTTTAGGATTCCGAGGTAGTTGTTTGGTACGACATAAACCCTCACATCTTCGAGGCTATTTGTATGATTTTATCATACAAATATAAGTCCAAATTAATTAAAATTGGCAAGATTGAAATATCAGATAATATTAGGATTTTCTCAAACCTGAGCCAAAAAATAGTATAGTTTAGGAAGTTGTCAAGATTCCTCTTGATCCTAAGCTTCTCCTACTTCTCTTCCTTTGGATTCTCAAAATAAACTGTTCCGAATTTGAGCTAATCCCTATTGAAACTTCCAAAGATCCAATCCTTTGAAAACCTTAAACTTTGAAATTCTTGAGAGCAAAACCACTAATCATTATCGAGAGTTTTCTTAAATGATTCTTGTCATTTAAGATGTAATTAACTATAGGGGCTTGCCCTTATAGGGAACTTTAAGAACCCAGGTAATATAAACCCTGCTTAATTCATTTATATTAAGTTGGGGAACTTGTCGGCTTATAAAATTGGTTTGCAGACCAAACGGATGTCACAAATCTTTTAGTTTATTTAATCGAGCCCCATCATCAAGTAGTGTGTCTATTCTTCGGGATAGATACGTAGCTTGTGATGTGGCGCTCATTTATATAAACTATTTAGGATGTGAGATCAGTTTGATTTCATATCTTAAAATTTTCAAATTTAAAATTATTTTCAAAATCAAAAACTACTTTTCAAATTATATATTTAAATTAAATTAAAAATTTGCCGACATATTGTTAACTATTTAGTTAGCAATATTTTACCTTATGAATTGGATAACAAATTTATTAAGAAATTTAAATATGATGTTAAATCTTATATTTGGGAAGATCCTCATTTATTTAAAATTGGAAGAGATTCTATAATTTGAAGATGTGTACATTATGAGGAAACTTTTTCTATTATTCAAAAATGTCATGATTCCGATTTTGGAGGGACACTTTGGCATAGATAAAACTGCATTTAAAATTTTAAATTTTAGATTTTATTGGCCTACCTTATTTAAAGATGTGAGACATTATGTGAAAACATGTGATCGATGTCAAAGGATGGGAAATATATCTAGGAAGGATGATATGCCTTAAAACTATATATTAGAAGTTGAAATTTTTGATATATGGGGTTTAGATTTTATGGGACCATTTATTCCATCATCTGGAAAAACTTATTTTTTATTAGCAGTTGATTATGTTTCAAAGTGGATTGAAGCTGTTGCTTTACCAAACTGTGATTCTAAAAGTGTTTCTAAATTCTTAAAGAAAATGATATTTTCAAGATTTGGAATGCCTAAGGTAATTATCACTGATGGTGGAAATTTCAGGAATGTAAGAATTCAATCATTACTACAAAAATTTGAAATCAAACATAGAATTGCAACTGCTTATCACGCACAAACAAGTGGAATGGCTGAAGTATCAAACAGAGAAATTAAAAGAATTTTAGAGAGGACTGTTAATCCTAAAAGAACTGATTGGGTTGATAGACTTGATTCTACATTATGGGCTTATAGAACAGCTTATAAGACACCAATCAGAATGTCACCTTATCGGTTAATTTATGGTAAACATTGTCACTTACCTGTTGAGCTTGAACATAAAGCTTATTGGGTGATAAAAAAGTTTAATTTTAAGTTGAATGAAGCAGGAGAAAAGTGATTATTACAATTGAATGAGATGGAAGAGATAAGAAATGAATCATATAAAAATGCAAGGATTTATAAAGAGAAAACGAGGATGTTACATGATAAGAAAATTTCAGGAAAAATTTTTGAGCCTGGACAAGAAGTATTACTGTTTAATTCTCGTTTAAAACTTTTTCCTGGAAAATTAAGCTTTAAATGGATTGAACCCTATATAATTAAGAAAGTATACCATTATGGAGCTGTGGATATTGATCCATGAAAAAAAAGTACCTATTTTAGTGTTCATTTTATGCTCACTTTATGCATATTTTTAATGATATTACACTATAAAGGAAGGTATTTTGCACAATTTTACATATTTTTGTTTCCAAGTATAAAAATATGATTTTAGAGAAAATTAAGCAGAAACTATGCAGTTTTGAGCCAAAATGAGCAAGAAAGAAACTTCTGACTTAGCTCATATCAATATGTCTTTCTGTGCTTACTATCTTTCATATTTCTCACATGTTTTTGGATGAAATTATACTTTTAAGAAAGGTTATTTTTATGTCTATCTTGTAGGTGAAGATGTTAGGAACGCAACGCAACTAAAATGGGGCGAATCAGAGTTGAAACGAAGCCAAACGGAGCAAAACCGTAGAGCTGCGCACAGGGTGGCGCCTAGGCACCAAAACCCAGTGCCTAGGCGCCAAAATCATCCAGAAACGGTTATTGGACGAGATTTTGACGACTTTGGGAGTTATTTTGACGGTGTTAAGTAGTTTCTAGACCTTCTAGAAGCCTGACAGTTGTTCCTTGATAATAGGACATGTATACATTGCATTTGGACGCTCCAAAACGGTTTTAATCGCGAAGAGGTGCGAGCCAAAGTGAAGAGGTGCGAAGAACTAGACCCGGTGTCCGGCGCCTAGGTGCCAGATTCCGGCGCCTAGGCGCGAGACACACCTTCTAGAAGATTCATTGAATGTGGACACATTTTGAAGAGGTGCCTTGAGGCAACCCTTGAAGCCTATAAATAGGAGGCCACTCCTTCAGAGAAATTCGCACCCTATAGTCTCTTTCTTTCCCCTTAGTCATTTTAGTCATTTGGAGTTATGAAGATGTAGATTTTTACATCTTATGGAGAGATTGGTGAGGGATTTTGAGATATTTATGTAAGGGATGTACGAGCGTCGCATGGATCAGTGGAAAACTTTGGTGGAGAGTTCTTCTTTCTTTCAGAAGGAAAAAGCTAAGTATTGTGTGCTTCATTCTCTTGTAATTGTTGTAAGCACTTTCTAGTAGATTTTCTTTATTTTAAACTAAGTTTTCTGTCATGAATTATCCATGTTTCGTAAGTGATTTCCTTTACTCTTTCTTTTAATATGAAGTAGTGGCATGCGTAGGAAAATCATTTTTATGATAGAATTATCTATTAGATGCTTCTAGGTGATAGATAGTTGCATAAATATAATAGAATACTAATGAAATAAGTTCCTTGTTGACACTTAATTTATTATATTGTTCTATCAATTCTTTTACTTCTTATGCCATTATTTTCATTTACTTTTATTTTGTAATGAAATAGATGCATGTTTAGGAATTAAGATTTGCTTAGATATTCTCTTATTAAATTATGGTGATAATATTCATACCTGATCTTCATTTACTTTACAAATTGATCACTTGTATTTTTAAAACCTGTTGAAGTATTCTGAGACCTAGAAGGAGATGAATTCTTAACTAGTAGATATCACATGAATCCTTGGGTAGTCGAAGGCCTTGTGCGGGTTATTCAAGGTGAAGTGCAAATAAATAGGGAGATATTGTTTATTGGACGTATAATTGATTAGTTTTTAGAGTGACAGACTAAATTCTAATAATTTGATCTATAGAAAGGGAACGGGTCACTGGTAGGGCCGACCATCGCCACCCTTGGACATCTAGAAGTGTGAGTCTAGATTAACCCATTCTACTATAAAAACATCCTGAACCGATCTATAGATTAGCCAATGTTCTTTATGCCTGGACCAAAGGGTAAAGAATAGGAATGCTTCTATTTGGCACTACTATATTAATTCTAAGCATATCTTTCTTACACATTATCTATGTAATTGCAAGAGAAAGGTAATTTTTAATATCTCAAATTTCTCCAAACCAATTTATCCATAAGTTTTCTTTTTATTTAAGAATTTAATTTAGGATTAGTTATTAGAAAACTCATTTTAATCGACATTCCAAATTTAGGCCTTATAGAAATAGACTGGAATTAGCCTAAAGGATTTCTTACCCCGCTTCTCTGTGGGATCGATACTAGGGTTAAAAAAGAAAACCCTATATTACTTGAAACGATACGTATACTTGCGTAGTACCCCTAGTGTGTAAAATATTTTCTAAAATTTTACATCATTTTGATTTTATACACTAGCCGCTATTTATAAATTGGGTCAAGTTTTTGGCCAACTTTTGGAAGCGAATATTACTGCGTTATTTCAGGTTGTGTCAGATATTAAAGACCCCAAAACAAGAAAATTTTTTAAAGTAAATGGATTAAGATTGAAGCCTTATTTGGGAGATATTAAAATGATTTATAAAGAGGCTTATGAATTGAGTCAACCTGATTAGAGATTTACTTAAGTCGGGCTGACGACGTTAAACCAAGCGCTTTATGGGAGGCAACCCATAATTAGCTTTTGTTTTGAGTGTTTTTATGTTTTTAATGTAAGGTTATACCTCGACCTTGACTAATTTTATATTACTTTAGAAAAATTTGATGCTTATAAGTCTTTGTTGACTTAAGCTGAAGATTATTTTTAAATATGTAAGATTTAGAAATTAGATCACTCTATTCTAAATATGAGTAAAAAGGAGATCAAGTTAACCTTCATTATGATTGCTTACAAATTGTGTTATTGAGTCTAGATTACTCTTACCAGTATAGTTTACCTATCTTGGAGAACGAAACTTTGAAATTTGACGATTAGGCAAATTGGAGTTGAACATAGTTCCGGTGCCTAGGCGCCAAGATTCGGTGCCTAAGCGCCCGAGTTAAACTATGTATCAATAGGTCTGACGCCTAGGCGCCAGATTTGGCGCCTAAGCACCACAGTTACTGGGTCGTACAAAAACTAAAAATTTTCAGTTTTTCACACGATTTTCACCTTTAAATCAACCCATCTTCATCCCTAACCATCAAGCAATCAAAGTTATGTCCATTACACTTCATTCTTGAGAGATTTGAGAAATTTTTGAAGAAATGGAAGGAAGAAATATTTGAGAAGAGGCTAGGGACAAGGTCTCAAAGGATCCTCAACCCTACTTCAATGGTTTCATCGCGGTAAGTTTAGAGAAAATTTCTAGTCGCTTGGATAAGTTTGAAGCGGAGTTTAAAAGCATTGGAGATCGCCTTCATGAGATGTTTCATCAGATTGAACATCTAGAATGGCAGATGAAACTTCAATTTTATGATTTTGTGGCTTATCAAGATGCTGAAGTTGAAATGTATGCTAAGAACAAATGGATTGACGAAAAAATGGCTACTGATTTCCTGAGAGCGTTAGTATTCTTTCCAAGCGGATTACACAATTTCCCTTGTGAAGATTAGAGTATTCTGGTAATGAGATCGTTATTATCTGGTTTGTTGAGTCGTTGTATCGATGTAGTAAATCGATTGTATTTGTGTATTTGCTTTCATGTTCAAAGTGTGTTGTTTTTGCTTAGAAAGTGTTGTGTTTGATTGTGTATTAGGAACTTGAATCAAGTATGATACTTATCTGGAATATATTGAGCCAATATTGAAGATTATAAATGGAATTTAGTGAAGTTTGATTTAAACTTTATGTTTGATTGGTGGATTTAATATTTAATTTTTAAAATTTTTGGAAAATGTTTTGGAAGTTAGAAACTGAAGCCCTACTCTAATGTGAGTAATTGGAAGTTGAATTTATGAATTTTGGTGGAAAATTAAATTTAAAAATAATTTTTTGTGAAAGGTGAGTCTGGCGCCTAGGCGCTAGAATTCAACGGCTAAGCGCCTGTTCGGCCTGTACCCGAAAAATTCCTTAAATACCCCCAAAAGCCATTATCAATGCCTAAGCCTTCTTCTTCCTCCATTTTTCGCGAAAATCAGCTATTAAAATCCATTTTGAGGTCAAAAACGTCAAGGATTTGGGCGCGAAACCACTCGAATTCTTCGTCTCAAGGTCAGATCTACACTCTAAACCATTTATTTTCGATTTTCACCATAAATTTCCCTAGGTTTTGCTAAGAACCGAAATTTTGAAAAAAATATTGATTTTTAGTGATTTCTTTGGATTTTTAAACTTATTTTAAGTTTTCTAAACTTAAAAAAAGTTTAAATTTTTTATTCCTAAATTTGTTCTTGTTTTCTTTCACGTTTAGATGGCTCCGAAATCTAAACACGGGAAGGAATGAGACAACTTCAATAGCAGCAAATTTTCTACTGCGACTGCGCATTTTTGATTCCACAAATTTGCAACGTAGAGGAAGTTCATTTCAGAATAAAGTTTCTATCATCCGGGGGAGGTGATTGGAAACACTATTGTTGCGCACAACTGGCAACGATTCTGTTATTTCACTGCTGTTGCTGTTATCCCTATAGTTCGAGAGTTTTATGCAAATTTTTTGGATGCTGAAGATTATGAAGTTATTGTCAGAGGTTTCGAAGTAGGATTTACTCCTGAAAGAATCAATGTATTTTATGGCCTGCCACCGACTATGGAGTGCAACTATTCTGGATTATCTCCATCTGAGGGAGATTTGGATATGATCATTGCTTATTTGACTGAAGTTACTAAATCTTGGAAGATCAGGAACGAAAAAAGGGTAAACTTCAAGTCCTCCAAGTTAAATGGTATTTCTAAACCATGACACTATTTTATTTCTGCAAGATTGTTACCTTCCAACCACCTGAGTGAAGTGACTAGAGATCGAGCGATCTTAAACTACTGCATTCAGGAAAGGAAGCCTATTGATGTCGGCAGTTGTCGGCATATTTTTTAGGTTATGTGTTGTGAAAATGGGTCGCCTACAGAAATTATCGGCAAATTTTTAATTTAATTTAAATATATAATTTGAAAAGTAGTATTTGATTTTGAAAATAATTTTAAATTTGAAAATTTTATGATATGAAATCAAACTGATCTCACATCCCAAATAGTTTATATAAATGAGCGCCACATCACAAGTTATGTATCTATCCCGTAGAACAGACACATTACTTGATGATGGGGCTCGATTAAATAAACTAGAAGATTTGTGACATCCGTTTGGTCTGCGAACCAATTTTATAAGCCGACAAGTTCCCCTGCATAATACAAAGAAATTAAGCAGGGTTTATATTACCTGGGTTCTTAAAGTTTCCTATAAGGGCAAGCCCCTATAGTTAATTACATCTTAAATGACGGGAATCATTTAAGAAAACTCTCGATAATGATTAATGGTTTTGCTCTCAAGAATTTCAAAGTTTAAGGTTTTCAAAGGATTGGATCTTTGGAAGTTTCAATAGGGATTAGCTCAAATTCGGAACAGTTTATTTTGAGAATCCAAAGGAAGAGAAGTAGGAGAAGCTGAGGATCAAGAGGAATCTTGGCAACTTCCCAAACTATCCAATTGTTTGGCTCGGGTTTGAGAAAATCCTAATATTATCTGATATTTCAATCTTGCCAATTTTAATTAATTTGGACTTATATTTGTATGACAAAATCATACAAATAGCCTCGAAGATGTAAGGTTTTATGTCGTGCCAAACGACTACCTCGGAGTCCTAAGACCGGTTAGGGCTTAATTTACATGACATGATCATGCAAATGCCTAACGAAGAGTTGAGGATTTATGTTGCACTAGGCAAACTACCTCGAAGTCCTATGGCTTGGTTATTTAATTCTAGGAATGTTTAGTTGATGTAGATCCGAGTTTTGCTGACGAAGATGGCCGTGCTGCCCACTATGCTCCAAGCTCCTTGTTGTTGCAGAGGTTTAGTTTTAGAAGGTGAAAGTCAAGAGATGAGAAAAGTGTTTTGGTTTAGATAAAATCTTAAAATCCAAGTGTTTTTAATATTTTAATTAAAACAAATCTTAAAGTTGTTTAAACAGAATCGATTAAGATCCCACGGTTCCGTCATCCCGGCACCGTTACTTTCAGTGAATTCACTTAGTCAAGATGCATTTGCTAAACTCAACTGAATGAGTTCCACACTTTCATTTAGACCGTGGGAAATCCCGTTAGCAACACGTGGGTTACATCATCCGAGGTATTCCCGATCATTCCACGAGACCTTTTAATTTAGTTGCAATTGTAGTTTTGTTGTTCTGTTTGTGATTAAATTTTGAGTTGTTTTATATTTTGAAATGTTTTGGCGGTGATTTTTATCTTGTAATGACTTTTAATTTAGTTTTGGTTTCAGTTCAGGGACTATCCTAAAGGTTTTGGTTTTCATGCAACAGTTGTTTATCATGCAAGAAAAGTAAAGTACAGTGCATGTAAGTAAATTGCAATATGGTCTCATGCCATGGTAAATTGTCTATGTGCATGGAGAATTAAAACAACGCAGAGAGTAAATAAATCATTAAAAATAAAATACTTAAAGAAATTACTTGATTTCTTTTCCACATTATTCTCCTCTATTCATCGAGCAAGAGGGTATTTTTATTTTATTTTTGTGATTTTTCTACACAAAGTTATGGGCTTCGCTTTCATGGCTTAGGATAAAGCTCGTCAATTTCATGGAAATAAGACTTAGGAATTTGGTATTTTGCTTTGGAGAATTTTCATGAAGCTTGATTTGGAATGGCTTAATGATGATTTAAACTTAGGGGTGATTTTGATTAAATGGATGATGTGGAGAAATGTCATGGGCTTGATTGGAACTTGGGTTTTTTGAAATGGTCTTTGGGTGCAAGCTTTAAAGTGGTCTACGTGGGCGGGCCTTGTGCTAAAAAAATGGGCTTTTGAAAAAAAAATTGTAATGGGCCATGCCAAATAAAATGTTGCAATTGTTTTAGGCATGTGTCATGAGTGGTTTGAAAAAAAAAACAAACTGAGGTGGCTTGCCTGATTGCTGATTTGGCTCTTTTATAAATGGGCCAATGTAGGTCAAATTGGGCTAACTTGGGCCATTAAGTTGGGTTGGAGTTGAAATTGATGTAAAATTAATGTTGTGAAATGTTTATGGGAATGTTTCAAAGAGGTTTCTGACTTTGCTGGGTTTTGATTTTGGGGTTCAGCTGTCAGGTTAGGTTTCAGCTTAGGTCAAAATTGGGCTTTTAGCTTCTTTGGGTTGAATTTGAAAGTGTTTGAGTTTAAATTTGGGCAAAATCATGTTAGTGTTTTGTTTGTGGGGATGTTAGGGAAGGTTTAGAAAAGATTTGGGGTTAATTGGAGTTGAATCGGGTGAGTTTCAAATGGCAGTTTGGGTCATGGGTTCAAATTGGGCTTTAAGGTCAAAAATGAAATCAGTCCAAATGCCAATCAAATTGACTTGGATTTGGTCTAGATTGGTGTTGGGGATATTGAATTGAAGTTTCGAATTGAATTGACCATGACTTGGGTCAAATTGGGTAGGTTTGGTTTGACATCGAGTTCACTTTGGGTTAAATGGGTCAAATTGGGGATTGATAAAAGTAGAGCAAATTAACAAATATGGCCAGTGGTGTAGTTGAACAAAAATGAAATTGGGAATATTTGGATTTTCTGAATTTTTCTCGAATTTTCTGAATTTTGGATTTTTGGCTAAGAGGGGCATTTTGGGTATTTGGAGGGTATTGGGAGGTATTTTGGAATTTTTTAGTATCTTTTGGCTATGAATGATCAATTTGAGTTGTGTGGGAATGTTTGGATTATTTTGAGAATTTGGGTGATTTTTGAGAATTGAAAATTTAATTTCATGTTTTTGCAGGCTAAAGGCAGTAGGGTCCCCTGTCAAAAAATTAAAAATTTGAAAAATTGAAGATTGGGTAAATGTAAGTGGGAATGAAATCATTTTGGTTGAGCCACATGAAGCCATGTTAAGCCTATATGAGCCATGGAGAGACTCATTGGTGCATTCACTATGTTGTTCCTAACCCTCTTACCAAGTGGCTTGTGGGTTAAGGACCATCCATGTGAATCACCTTCATGAGTCGTGGAGGTAAAGTAGGTGTGGTTTTAGGAGGTGTGTGAAAGTGTAGTGTAGTGTGAGTGTAATTCAGCCTTCACTGCACTGTGCCACCAGTAAGGGCCCTAAGGCCAAAGAGTCCTATAGAACTCATCTTTAAACTTCCACATCTGGATTAACCCCAGGTGATTAGGGTCTACATCAAGTCTGTGGAGTTTGGCAGGAGTTAAGAGGTGGCTTGAATTTCATGGTGGGTCCCAATTCTAATCCCCAGATAGTCAAAGGAAAAGCCTAAAGCTAGATCCTAAGTACTAAAAAGAAGAAGAGAAGACTTATCAAACAGGTCAACAAATGGACTTCATCAGCGTGGTGTGCTAACCAAGCACACCGCGCGTATCGGCGTTGACCGAAGCAATCAAATGTTCATCACGTATGTCCGTGTGACAAACTTAGGACGAAGTAGAAGAGCTTCCGCCGGGGGAGTGTCACATATTCCCGAGACCGGAGATTCCCGAACTCTCGGGCCGGGGAAAGGAAAAGGAGGTGAATCCCAAATCACATGATCTGGGGGAATTTTGATTTAGATTAAAGTTTTGTTAAAATTTATTTTAAGGGATTTGAATCTTGAAATGAAAATTGGAATTTTGTGGTTTTAAATGTAACATCCTCAAAAGAAAATTGAATCAGATTGATCGAATCATTACAACGAGGAGAGATCTCGTAGTAATGCGGTATCGATGTAACCTTAACCTCAAGAGTTTGATTTGGTGTGCTTCATTGCACAGGAGAACCTAAAGCAATGTGGTATCGATGTAAACTTTAACCTCAAAAGTTTGATTTTGATGTATTTCATCGCGATAGTGGAAAGAACCTAAAGTTAAATGCTTCCTGATGTAAAATCCTCAACCCCAAGAATTTGATTTTGATGTATTTCATTGTGATGTGGAAAGAACCTAAAGCAATGCAAGCCTTCGGATGTAAAATCCTCAACCCCAAGAATTTGATTTTGATGTATTTCATTGCGATAGGAAAGAACCTAAGCAATGCGCCTCGCATGTAAAATCCTCAACCCCAAGAATTTCCGATTTCGATGCATTTCATTGCGATAGAACAACCTAGCAATGTACTTCGAATGTAAAATCTCAACCCCAAGAATTTGATTTTGATGTATTTCATTGCGATGTGGTAAGAACGGCCTCGGATGTAAAATCAACCCCAAAATTTTCGATTTTGATGTATTTCATTGCGATAGTGGAAAGAACCTAAAGCAATGGCCTTGACAAAATCTTCAACCCCAAAAGTTTAATTTTGATGTGTCACTTGCGATAGGGAAAGAACCTAAAGCAATGCGTCTCGATGTAAAATCCTAAACCCCAAGAATTTCGATTATGTATTTCATCACATATGAAAATAACCTAAAGTTAGACGCAAGATTCGATGTAAAATCCTCAATCCCAAGAATTTGATTTCGATGTATTTCATTGCGATAGGGAAAGAACCTAAAGCAAATGGCAACCTCGGATGTAAAAATCCTCAACTCCAAGAATTTGATTTCGATGGTAATTGATTTTGCAAAGATTTGTAGCGTTGATTCCGAAAGTGTATCTTCGTGTTTTTTGGAGAATTTCATGAAAGTTGCAAAAGATTTTTGTGAAAGAACAGACAGAGAGAATATGTAGATGCTACATATCCCATTCAAAAGTGCTGATCGAGAGTTGCCGGGTTCGATTGGATACAATTCCTCGCCATCGTGTCCGAATCGAAAACCTCGCGGCTCCGTGTCAACGGAATCGACCGCTTCCATCCCGCATGGGGAGAGAGTAGAACGGATTGGATTTCGCATTTGGAAGGTTGAGTTTGAATTTGATTGAGATTTAATTTGAGATCCGGAAAGTTGAATTTGAATTTTCGATATAAAATTTGTGTTCATTTTGTTTCCGTCTTTTAACGATTCAAATTTGTTTTATCGTTCATTTAATGTTAATTTGGAGTCCATCATTTTTTTAGATTTTTAAGGAAAGTTTCTTTTTATTCTTTTTTGTTTCTTTTTTTCTCGTTCTTTGTTCGAAGTTCATTTAACTTTAATGGCGTTTCCTTACCAACTTGCACAAAAGAGGTGAAGGCCAAAAATGTGACATGGTCACTTTCATTCCAATCATGTCAAGATACATCACACAACTCGATCTCGGAATACATCTCATACAATCCATATAGACTCAAAACTTGACCATGGATGATTCGTCGATCCATCCAAAAAGGTATCTCACAAAAATCCATGTCCGAATAAAGGAGGTACATGGTCAATAACATCACCTTCCAAGCCATCCTCGGCAAGGATGCCGACGATGTACGCTTCGAGGTGCGATATTTTCCATGTAACTCACGCCGTAAGGCCGTGAGGCTCTCTACTTCTCCGGGTCCGTCGGAAGTGGTAAGGTGCTTTCCGCCATCCATCCTTCGAAAGTAACTCGAGATCCGCTTCACGGTACTCCCGGTATGCAATGTTTAGCGACATCGCGCTCCGTCGTCTCTTTAGTATGACATAACCTACCTAAGAATTTGTATCTTACCGCCTCGAACTCACCCGCTCCGCTATCCGGAGGTCGATCCGAACATCATATTACACTCGTTCGAAAAGAAACTCGTGCGTAAAGGTCTGTACCCGTGGTGATCTATGCGGTGGTATGGCACAATTCTTCAGAATGTTAATAATGCAACCGGCTGGGTATGCACCGCCGGCGTACTCCTCCATGCTATCATTCCTTTTACCATCCTTTTAATGACTAATGGCATTGGATCCACCTCGGCCACAAGATCAGGGCATCCCTGCGGGGTTTCCTTCCTATCTTCTCGCGAAGTCAGAAGCACACTCCACATCAGATTGCAATTCTCCCTTCGGCATCCATCTCCGGGCTCCGAGTAAGTGTTTTCTCTTAGGCTGCCCCGCTCGTCTATTCTCTTTTCAAATCCCGGATGCAACGACGATTTGTTGTTGCCGTATTCCGAGAACACGTCCGTATGTAGCTCGAGGCCTTCTAAGATATTAATCCTCCTTCGCCCGATTCTCTCGAAGTATCAAGTTTTCTTCTCACATTCTGATCCTTTCTAGCTCGCATTCTCCGGAATGATCTGCAAATGACGAGGCCTCGGTGACGATCGTGTGATATATGGCTCAATCCTCTCGCGTTCTCCCCCGCATACCCCGCCTCCTGTGGATGGTTTCCGTCGGGACATCCTCCGGCTGCTTCGCAACAAGGCGTGCATTGCTGGTGGCTTTATCTCGGTGGCGTGGTAGCCTTCCTCTTCTGATCTTCTCGAGGTTTCTCTGATCTCTTCGTTATCCTTGAGCCGGCCTCCTTCCTTCGGGTTCTCGGCGAACCGGCATCCTCGGGAAGAGGCGCACCTGCCAAAGAAGAATCGCCCGTCGCGCCCGTCCGTCGCTATTTAGTTAACATCTTGCGGATACGGCGATTTTATTTCTCGAGTTGCCGTGAGAGTAGCTCTTCGTACTTCCCGACTTCGTGGGCGCGGCGGCCGATGCTCGCCTTCCGTCAGAGCGACGGCGGCATCGATTCGTCTTCTTCGCTGTTTGTTTTTCTTTTCTTGCTGCTGGATTGAGGCTTGGGCCACCCACTTTCATTATCGTCGGACCGGGCGTCCTCTCGGTCAATCGGGACCACCACCTTCCTCGTATCGCAGGCCCGCCGGTGCGAAGTCCGAGTCAATCTCTATTATCGCTCCATCTTTCACCCTTTCGTCGAGTACAGTTTACGCCATTTAAACAGATCAACCGCCCGTTCCATATCGCGAAAAGACAAGCAAAAGGATCGTGGGCTTGTGAAGTCTGAGTTGGTTGATTAGCAGAAGATTCATATCACCTTCATCTCCTACTGTTTGGTAGTCATAAAGATTAGTTGGATCAATAGGCCTCTAGTGAAGAAGAACCTTTTCCCAACTCTCATATGGAACTTGTGATTGACTACACAATTGAAATATGGTGGAAGGGTGTCTAAGCTTATATTTAGATCCATGAACAATCAATCCCAAAACTGCTTTCACAATTATATTACCAATATCAATCGGCCTCCCAGTTTGAATACAGAAATTCAAAATGGAACTTTCCTTGGTTACCTTGTTAATCTTCAAAGTTGGAAATAACTTTGCCGAAATAAAGTAATGCAACTGCTTTGACACCGGATTTAAGGATGCATAAGGGAAACTAATATATCCATTTTATTTAACTTCCCAATCTTCATTCTCATACGTCAAATAATGATTCACATCATTCATATTATCACTTGTGGCATTGAAGTTGGAATAGTGGCAAAAAGGTACATTCTCAATCATAAAGAGATCATTAATTCTCGCAGGTGTGAATTGCACAAACCTACCTCGCACAAAGACGAATCCTTGGTTGATCTCGTGAAGATTTGCATAGAATTCCTTCACAACTGGAATAGATACGGCAGTGGTAGTGTAACATAGCACTACCCAACGTCTTTCCTTAATTATCTCTTCAATTCTTGTAGAAGGATTATCCATATCTCGATTTATAAAGCCTCTTTCCTTGATAATCCTCCTCTTCATCATCACTTTGTTGAACAATCACTGTGCCTCAAAACTTATAAACTTCCTTCAATTGAAAATGCAAGATCGAGGGGTTTCTATGGAGTAGGAATCCATGGAATGCAAATTAGGAATGGTAGTTTTTGTTTTTCTGGAGTTTGGAAATCTAAAATGAAGTTTAGGGAATTATAAGGATGAAGATCCCGCTCAAAACTGCCAAAACTCGTATTTTGAAACTCCAAAAACTGTCAACAAGTTTTGGGCGCCGGCGGCGCTCAAACCCGAAATTCAGCAATTCTCTCTGTAGTTGGGCGCCGACGGCGCCAATGGTTAAAAATCTCACCGAACTTCGTTTGGCCCAAAATATTCCAATGTCTCAATTCAATCTAATATTTATCAATTTTAAAAGTATTTAGGAGCGATTAGGATTCAAAATAACTATCTAAAAGCACAACTACAACAGACAAGCAAACACACCACAAAGATACATATGGGTTGCCTCCCATAAAGCGCTTGATTTAACATCGTCGGCCCGACAAACCATTCAGTTAATCGAGTTGAGTTAACATTAAAACCTCTTTGAAGTCAGGTTAAAACCCATCAAAGTAAGGCTTTAATCGATGCCCATTAACCTTGAAAATCTTTCCAGTATCAGGATCCTTAATATCAACAACTCCAAAAGAAAGAACTTTTACAACTGTAAAAGGACTCAACCATCTCGACTTGAGCTTTCTAGGAAATAACTTCAATCTCACAGTTTTCTCCAAAATTCTTTTAATTTCACGATTAGACACTTCTGCTAAACGACTAGTCTGGGGATGATAAGCAGTTGAGATTCTATGAATAATATTATATTTCTCAATCAATTTCTTAATTTGATTATTCCTGAAATGGGATCCACCATCAATTATAATCACTCTCAACATTCCATATCTTGTAAATTTATTTTTCTTTACAAATCTTCAAACACTCCGAGCATCACATCTTGGTAAAGTAATAACTTCAATTCATTTTGAGACATAATCAACTGCAACCAGTATATATAAATTTTTAAATGAAGGAGTAAATAGTCGCATAAAATCTAATCCCCATACATAAAAAATTTTAACTTCTAAATTATAATAGAGGCATTTCATTTCTTCTAGAGATATTACCTACTCTTTGACATCGATCACATGATTTAATATATTTGTATACATCCTTAAAAAGAGCAGGCCAATAAAATCCTAATTTTAAAATCTTCAAAGCAATTTTATCAACACCTAAATGACCTCCAAATTCAGAATCATGAAATTGTTGAATAATTAAATTTATTTCTTCTTGTGGCACACATCTCTTAATAATTAGATCCTTACACTGTTTATATAGATAGGGCTCATCCTAAAAATAAAATCTTGCATCATATTTAAACTTCTTTTGTTGTTGCCTGGTTAAATCAGGTGGTACAATATCACTCACAATATAATTCACAATGTCAGCATACCACGACAAATTTCTTCCCATAATAGTATAAAGTTTTTCATCAGGGAAAGTTTCTGTAACTTCCTTCTCAAATTTGGATAATTTATCATACTCTATTCTCGACAAATGATCAGCTATTTGGTTATCAGATCCCTTCCTATCAACTATCATAAAATCAAATTCTTGCAGAAGAAGTATCCATCTAATCAGTCTAGGTTTCTCATCCTTCTTTTGCATTAAATATTTGATAGCCGAATGGTCTGTTTGCACAATACTTTTAGCTCCAATTAAATAAGGTCTAAACTTTTAAAAAGCAAATACTATAGCTAATAACTCTCTTTTAGTAATGATATAATTAATTTGAGCTTCATTAAGAGTTTTACTAGCATAGTAAACGACTTTGAAAACTTTATCATGCCTTTGCCCAATGCTACTCCGATTGCATAATCACTAGCATCACACATGAGTTCAAATGGTTTCTCCCAATCTGGTGAAACAACTATAGATGCAGTGATTAATTTCTCTTTTAATAATTTAGAACACTCAAACATTTATCATTAAAATCAAACTTTCTATCATTTTCTAGAAGTTGGCACAAAGGTTTAGTAATTTTAAAAAAAATCTTTAATATATCGCCTGTAAAATCCAGTATGTCCTAAGAAACTTCTCACCTCTCTCACGGTAGTGGGTGGTGGCAATCTCTCAATTACTCTAATTTTAGCAGGGTCTGTTGACCTCATTTTTGATGAGGTATTTTCTCTACTCTCTCCTTAGTACTTAGGATCTAGCCTTAGGCTTTCCGTTTGACTATCCTAGAGGACTAGAGATGGAACCCACCACTTAGAAATTCAAACAACTCTTAACTCCCTGCAAAGCCCATAAGTTTGATTGTAAACCCCTAAGTCAGTTGGAGGGTTAATATCAAATGTGGAGGTTTAAAGGATGAGTTCCCTATAGGACTCTTTGGCCTTAGGACTACCCCAGGTGGCACAGTGCGGTGAGGGTTGACCCGCACACATTACACTTTCACACACATTCCAAATCCTAAAACCATTCATACCTAGCTTGACTTCACGACTCATGTAGGTAATTCATATAGATGGACCTTAACCCCTAGGCCCTTGGCTAAGAGGGTTAGGAACAACATAGTGAATTCCTCAAATGAGTCCTCTCATGGCTCTTATGGGCTTGATCTGGCTTCATGGCTCAACAAAAGTGATTCCATTCTACTCAAACTTGATCAATCTTTATTTTGTTTCAAAATTTCAATTTTTGACCCCCGGGGCTTGACCATAGAAAAATGTATTGAGAAATTTATACCAATTTTATATGAAATTGCACTTTAAAGAAAGGTATTTTTTTATTTTATTGTACGAATGAAGATTTATAAGTAATGAAACCAAAAAGCATGAAAATAAACGAATTTGGAGCAAAAAGGACTGAAATAGATGAAAAGTGAATTGTCCAGCCAACGGTGAGATTTAAGCCGCCGACGACGAGATTTTCCCGAGATATTTTGAATATTTTATAAAGAACTCACTGACGGTGAGATCGAGCCCGCCGACAGCAAGATCGCGCGGTTTATCCATCATCTAGAAGCCCGCCGATGGCGAGATAGAGCCCGCCGACGGCGAGACAGTTGAATTGAGCAAGATACATTAAACCTGGACGCTTTTTGAAGAGGTGCTTAAGAAACCTTTGGAGATTTGATACCTTCTATAAATAGAGACAAATTTTAGTTAGTTGTGTGTCATTCTAGAGTTATTTAGTTTCTTTGTAGAGTCTTTCTAGTGTGTAGATAGAGTGTTTAGCGTCTTCGTGAGTTTAATTATATGTGCTGTACTAGAAGGAAGTGTCAACGGAACTTCAAGGAGTCTGCTTGGGGAGAAGAATTGAGATAAGTATGTTTTTTTTTGTTTGTTAACTTTAATGAAATCCATGATTTGTGTTATTTTTCCCATGCATTTTGAGTAGTTTCCTTAGTCTTTTTCCTTATTTTTGAGATTATGTGAAGTGATGAATCAAAGTAGTTGTGCCTAAAAATATGAAAATAGAAATTGTGCTAATCCTTTACTTGAAACTTAATTTACTTTCAATCTGGCTAGTTGATTTGTTAACATATGTTGAATTAGAAACTATAGTAAAGATTACATCCAAGATTCAGGGAAGTCAAAAGCCTTGGAAGGAGGGTGCAAATAAATAGGGAAATATTAAATATCGGGCGTAGAATTGGACATTTTAGTGTGACACACTAAAATCTTCAATTCGGTCCTATTGTTTGGGAGCTGAAGTGTAGATGTTAGCCTTCAGGTGAGGGGAACGTGGGAGCTCTGAAGTGGTAGTCGTTATCCTCCCAGCCTAGCCACAGATTCAGTAACCAAACGTTGGACTAGTCAATGTTCTTTGCACCTAGACCAATGGGTAAAGAATATGAATGCTCCTATTTGGCACAATACAAACTCTAAACTACTTTAATTCATCATTCACTTAGTTCTCTCAACAAGGAGAAAGATGCTTTTCTAAATTAGAATCTTACATTTAAACCTTTTTTGAGAAATAGTTTTAGTATAAGTGTTCTTAATTTCCGTATACTAATTTAGTAAGTCTACTTTAATTTGTCTTTGAAATTCTCTAACTTCCTTGTGGGATCGATATATAGGACTCCATTAGAGACCTATATTACTTGATAACAATACATATACTTGCGTAGTATCCAAAATATAAATCATAAATTCCATAACATAATCATCAGTATATATATATTCAGTGCGGGATCAAGTATTTGGTGCCGTTGCTAATTTTCATATCGTAGTTGTAAGTATAAATATCGAAAAGTGGATCAAGTTTTTGGCACCGTTGCCGGGGAAGTAAAGTAATTATTAAGGTAATTAATAGAATTATTAAAATAATTACTAGAGTAACGAACTATTTTAAATTTTACTTAAAAATTGTATGTGTAAATTTGGAAACGAAAATTTAATACCTTACAATTCGGAATTAGAGCGCACAATTAAAAGAATTAGAAAACAAAAGAGAGAAATTATAAATTTAACATAAATAGGAAATAATCCAGAAATTGAAAATATAAACCAACAAAGACCATTAAGAGATTATGCCAACCCTACATTAGATGAAATTAACCTAACTATTCAAAACCACGATGTAGTTCGCTAACTCATTCGAACTTAAACCTGCAATTATCCAAATGGTACAAAATAATCAATTTAGTGGTTCACCTAATGAAGATCCTAATTTACATCTTGCTAGTTTTTTGGAACTATGTGCTACTTTTATATGAAGGAGTGTCTAATGATGCTATTAGATTTAGGCTTTTTCCTTTTTCTTTAAGGGAGAAGGCTAAGATGTGGTTAAATTCATTAGCACCTGGATCTATTAAAACTTGGGGAGAATAATCACAAAAATTTCTATCCAAATATTTTCCTCCTTCGAAAACTGCAAAACTTAGAAATGATATAACATCTTTTGGTCAGTTTGATGGAGAATCCATATATGAAGCTTGGAAGAGATTTAAAGAACATCTTAGGAAATGCCCACATCATGCGTTACCAGATTGTTTAATTATACAAATTTTTTACAATGGATTAGTAGGATCTCTTAGATCAATCATTGATGCTGCTGCTGGAGGTTCATTAATGTCAAAACCATTTGATGAAGCCTATGAGTTAATCGAAGAAATGGCTACTAATAATTTTCAATGGCCTGCTAAAAGAATAAACACTAAAAAGATAGCCAGTGTTCATGAAAATGATGCAATATCTATGTTAGCTTCTCAAATTGCTGCTATATCAAAGAAATTAGATCATTTTGGAATGAATTAATCTCCTACTATATTAGAAGAAAACTTATCTGGACAAATTATAAATTCTCAACCTCCTTATGAAACTATAAATTCTATTAATAATAGACCCAATAATCCTTATGCGAATTATTATAATCCTGGTTGGAAGAATCATCCAAATTTTAACTGGAATAATAATAGAGCTAATCAACAATGGATGAGCAACTCTATAGGAAATCCACCTAATCAAGGAAATATGAATTATAAACCTTCTTATCCACCTGGATTTAATAACACTCAATTTAAAGATAAGAAGTTATCTATAGAAGAATTAATATTAAGTATGGGCCAGCACTTGCAAAATCAAGGAAATCGATTACAAATTCAAGGAAATCAATTACAAAATCGAGGACGACGAATTGAAAATATTGAAACTCAACTCGGACATATCGCTACCGCGCTTAATAATAGAATTCCTTAAAATTTTCCTAGTAATGTGGAAATAAATCCTAAAGACCAAGGAAATGAATAAATTAAAGCGATACAATTACGAAGTGGAAAAGAATTAGAAACTAAAATTCAGAAAGAAACAAAAAGTAAAATCGAGGAAGTGGAAATCGAAAAAGAAAAGGAGCAGCAAGATCAAAACTTAAAATATCCATTGATCCCTATTAAAATATCTATAGAAAAACCACCACCACCATTTCCTCAATGACTAAAGCAACATAGAAAAGATAAGCAATTTGCTAAATTCCTTGAAATTTTAAAAAAATTAACGGTAAATATTCCTTTTATAGAAGCATTAGAACAAATGCCTAATTATGTAAAATTTACGAAAGATATTCTAAATAAAAAAGAAAATTCACAAATAATGAAACTGTTGCACTTAGCGAAGAGTGTAGTGCAATTATTCAGGAAAAGCTTCCTGAAAGATTAAAGATCCTGGTAGTTTCACTAAACCTTGCGCTATTAGAGAAAAATTTTATGCGAAAGCTTTGTGTGACTTAGGAGCAAGCATCAATCTAATGCCTCTATCAATTTTTAAAAGATTAGAATTAGGAGAAACTTCACCTACCTCAGTAACTTTTCAGTTAGCTGATCGTTCTGTGACTTATCCTAAGGGAGTTATTGAAGATGTGTTAGTAAAAGTGGATAAATTTATCTTCCCGGTAGATTTTATTGTTCTAGATATGGAAGAAGATAAAGAAATTCCCATAATATTAGGAAGACCCTTTTTAGCCATTCGAAAAGCTATGATTGATGTTCAGAAAGGAGAATTGACTATGAGAGTAAACGATCAAAATGTAACTTTTAACATAGCAAAATCAATGAAATATCTTGCTTTAGAAAAAGATGATGAATGTTTTCGAATGGAAATACTTGAACATTTGCAAAAATGAACATTTTAAAGAATATTATGAGGAAAAGTTAGAAAAAGAAAATACTGAATTAATTGAAGAAGCAGATAATGAAAAACTGGATTATATACAGGAAAAATTTGAAATGTTGGATATTCTTGAAAACACTGAAAAGAATATAGTTCCGTCAATTATTAGACCTCACGAACTCGAATTAAAAATTTTACCTAATCATTTAAAATATGCTTACTTAGGTAACCATTCAACCCTACCGGTTATTATATCGAATTTGAATTGAATGAATCACAAGGACAAAAGCTATTAGACATATTAAAAAAATATAAGAAAACTTTTGGTTGGACTTTAGCGGATATTAAAGGAATTAGTCCTTCAATTTGTATGCGAGAGAATTATTTTAGATAATGAACATAATCCAGAGTAGATCCTCGAAAGGAGATTAAACCCAATAATGAAAGAAGTAGTCAAGAAAGAAATATTAAAATGGTTAGATAATGGTATTATATATCCTATTTCGGACAGTGCTTGGGTAAGCCCAATTCACTGTGTTCCTAAGGAAGGAGGAGTGACCGTTAAAGCTAATGAAAATAATGATTTAAGACTTATAAGACAAGTTACTGGATATGTATTGACTATAGAAAATTAAATGCAGCCACCAGGAAAGATCAATTCCCATTACCATTTCTAGACCAAATTTTGGATAGATTAGCAGGACATAAATATTTTTATTTTTTAAATGGATATACTAGTTATCATCAGATACCAATTGCTCCTGAGGATCAAGAGAAAACTACATTTACTAGTCCTTACGGAACATTTGCTTTTTGAAGAATGCCTTATGGATTATGTAATGCACCTGCAACATTCCAGAGATGTATGATGTCTATATTTAGTAAATTAATTAATGATGGAATAGAAGTATTTATGGATGATTTCTCTGTATTTGGAATGCCATTTGACGCTTGTTTGAATCATCTTGAAAAAATATTAGAGATATGTGAGAAAACTAACTTAGTTCTAATTTGGGAGAAATGTCAATTTATGGTGTCAGGAGGAATTGTATTAGGGCATAAAATTTCAGAAAATGACATGGAAGTAGACCCTGCAAAAATTCAAGTTATAGCTAAATTACCACCTCCAACTACAGTAAAAGGGGTAAGAAGTTTTCTTGGACATGCTGGATTCTACATACACTACATAAAAGATTTTTCAAAAATGACTAAACCTCTATGCCAACTTTTAGAAAAGGATAAGAAATTTGAATTCCCAACTAAATGCCTAAATTCTTTTGAACTATTAAAAGATAAATTAATCACAGCACCTATAATAGTTTCACCTGATTGGGAGAAACCATTTGAACTTATGTGTGATGCTAGTGATTGTACTATAGGAGCGATACTTAGAGCGAAGATATGATAAAATTTTCAAAGTTATATACTTATGCTTAGTAAAATTCTTAATAATGTTGAAATGAATTTTACGATTCTTGAAAAAAGCTATTAGCAATTGTTTATTCTTTTGATAAATTTAGGCCTTATCTAATTGGAACTAAATGTATTGTGCATACTGATCACTCTTCTATTAAATATCTAATGCAAAAGAAAGATTCTAAATCAAGATTAATTAGATGGATATTACTAATGCAAGAATTTGATTTTGAAATCATTAACAAAAGGGAACTGATAATCAAATTGCAGATCATTAATCGAGGCTAGAATATAATGAATTATCGACACTTATAATGAAATTAACGACGGTTTTACGACGAACAACTATATAATATAAATGAGTGGAGAATACCATGGTATGCTTGACATAGTAAATTATATTGTAAGTGATATTTTACCACATATGTTAACTTTGCAACAACGAGAAAAAATTCATTCATGATGCTAAAACATATTTTTGGGATGAACTATATTTATATAAGCAATGTAAGGATCTTATAATTAGAAGATGTGTGCCTTATGAAGAAACAGAACAAATCATTCAGAAATGTCATTATTCTGATTTTGGAGGACATTTTGGAACAAATAAAACTGCTTATAAAATTTTACAATCTGGATTTTATTGGCCTACTCTTTTTAGAGATGTTTATAGATATATCAGAACTTGCGACAAATGCCAACGAGTAGGTAATATATCTAGAAGAAATGAAATGTCTCTAAATTTTATATTAGAAGTTGAGATTTTTTATGTTTGGGGATTAGATTTTATGGGACCATTTGTTCCTTCATTTGGATACTCATATATATTAGTTGTTGTTGATTATGTATCCAAATGGATTGAAGCACAAACCTTACCTCGATGTGATGCTAAGAGTGTTTCAAAGTTTCTAATGAAAAATATTTTTACTAGATTTGGAATGCCGAGAGTGATTATCATCGATTGAGGATCTCATTTTAGAAATAAATATATTCACAAACTAGTAGAAGAATTTAACATTATTCATAAGATATCAACTGCTTATCATCCACAAACCAGTGGATTAGCTGAAGTTTCTAATCGAGAAATTAAACGTATTTTAGAAAAGACTGTAAACCCTAATAGATTGGATTGGTCTATAAGACTAGACACTGCGTTATGGGCATACAGGACTGCTTATAAAACTCTGATTGGAATGACTCCTTATAGGCTTATTTATGGAAAGACATGCCATTTACAAATTGAATTTGAACATAAAGCTTATTGGGAAATTAAAGAATTTAATTACAATCTAAAAGCAGCTGGTGAGAAGAGATTATTGTAATTGAATTAATTAGATGAATTAAGAAACGAATCTTATCTTAATAATAGAATTTATAAAGAAAAAATGAAATTATGGCATGATCGTAAGATTAACCAGAAGAATTTTGAGCCAGGACAAGAAGTTTTGCTTTATAATACAAGATTGAAATTATTTTCAGGAAATTGAAATCTCGATGGTTAAGGCCTTTCACTATAACTCAAATATTTTCATACGGAACTATAGAAATTGAAGATCCAAAAGCTGGGCATAGATTTAAAGTAAACGAACACGGATTAAAACCTTATTTTAAAGGGAGAAGACCAAATTTTAAAGAGGTTTTAATGCTCGATCAACTTGATTACTAACTAAATTAGGTCGGGTCGACGACGTTAAACCAAGCGCTTTATGGGAGGCAACCCATAGTAGTTATTAATTATGATCTATTTATTAATATTATTGAAAATTAAAATATAGAATAAATTCTTCTACTCATTTTACTTTTTAAAATCATCACAAATTTGAATCTTTATGAAGAAATCAGAAAATATTCAGACCAGAGCAAAAATTGGGCAATTTAACTAATCTCGCCGACAGCGAGATAAATTCCGCCGACAGCGAGATCGTCGAGCCCAAATTCAGTTTAAATATATTAACTATCCCGTCGACGGCGAGATCGTTACCGCCGACGGTGAGATAGTTAAAAAGTGGTTATTGTGAGTTATTTTGCGGTTTTGGGTGGTTCTAAGGTCATTTCTCTATATAAAACGTTCAGAACTTCATATTTACACTATCTTCTTCCTTAGAAACAATTAGAGCCCTTCCAAAACGATCTATTATGGCCCTATCCACTAGAAACCACAAAATCTGGAGTGTTTAACCAACGAAAGTTCATCATTTCTGAGGCTCAGCGACTATTCAACAAGGTTTTGATGAAGAAGCGACTGATTAAAGAAAGAGGATTCGTAAATAGAGGAGCAGAGAATTGAACGACAATAATTGAAGAAATGATTGTTCAGCGACATTGGGAGGTATTCTGCTATACAACATCTGTTGTAGTCATTCCAGTAGTCAAGGAATTCTACTCTAATCTGCATGCGATCCATAATGGAAGTGTTTACGTAAGAGGCAGATGGGTAACTTTCACTCCTTCAAATCAATGAATTATACTTGATTGAAAATACCCCTGTTTGCCACTATTCAAATTTAGTTCCTACAAGATACAACATGAATGAGATCTACAGATATCTGATCGACGAACCTGACAATTAGGAATTACGAGAAGAAGGGTATGTTAGTTTTTCTGCATCACTTGTTAACTCGGTCTCTAAGCATTGGCATTTCTTTATTTCGTCAAAATTATTACTCACTAAGAGGGTAAACAAGGTCTCGAAGGAATGCGTAATTTTAAATTAATGTATTCAATCTGGATTACCTATCAATGTTGGATTTATCATTGTGAAGTCTGCATTAGGATTAATTGTGCATGGGTCGATTCATGGACTCGGACACCCATCAACTATATTTTCTTTATGTAGTCAGTACCAAGTTTCCTACGAAGCTTAGGAAAAAGTGCTATTGCCTTGGAAACCACTAGATCTGACAGACATATTTCCTACTTTGGATAACAATGATGAAAAAATAATTATTTCTGATCAAGCATCTCAAAACAATCCTTTAATTAGGCCCCTGACTGATAGAACAAACCTCATTTTAAGGAAACTTAAAGGATTGGAGAAGGAACTACAGAATGTGATGAATTCTATTGATAATATCTCTGATTTATTCGATCACATTGATTGGAGAATGAAAGAGCACTTTGACCATACAGGACATCTGGAGGCGAGTTTTATACGATTATTGAGACAGAAAGGGTGGATTGAAGAAGATTCTACTGCAGAATTCCCTTTCAGACCTTTCTATAATTTGTTTGTGCACCTGCGTTCTATTGGGAACATCAAAGAAGAGATCAGTTCAGATTCCGATGAGTAGCAGAAATTTTTATTCATATTATATGTATGTGTGTTGATTTGAACTTAGCCTTTAATATAATTTGGATTTTACGAAGTTAATCTCTGTTTATATGAGATTGTATGTTGTTTGTTTAGTCTCAGCATTTAGAGTATCGTGGTGTGGATTGCAATGCTGAGTTAGATGTGTTTTGGTTAATTTGCTAAGTCAATTGTTAGTTTTGTGGTATTTGAAGTTTGTAAGTTCATGGATTTCATTTATAAAAGTTATAATGTTTGTGTTGTGTAAACCTTATATGAGTCAGTAGAGTATCTAATCTTAGAAAAATATATCAAATTAAGTGACCGAACATTAGATCAAGGCTTAATTAAATTGAACATAATTGAAAATATAAAAATTTTTAAAAATTTGGAAATCCTGCTGACGGCGATATCGACCCCACCGACGGCGAGATTTTCCTGAAACTTTGGCCTTGGTGAATTAATTAGCTCGCCGAAGGCGAGAAATTTCAACCCGACAGCGAGATCGCAAAATGTACTATATTTTGACCGGTCAACCGACACTATTCATCATCCCCTTCATCAAAACTTTGAAAAACTAGCTTAGGGCTTGATAGATCTGGGATTTGGTGCGATTTCAAGACATTTTAACGCCATATTTCATCTTCCCTTGGTAAGAGCTTCACTCCTATGTAAAAATTTTTGATTTTCAACATGAGTTTCTTCTACATTGAGGATTTTGGAAAAATTTTGAAATGTGAAGAAAAGACTTGGAAGAAATTCATGGAATTTAATTTAGATTTATTTTAGTAACTATTGGAAGCCATCTTAGTAATATTTAGAAGTTTAGTTAAGATTTTTTGTGAATTTGATAGATCAAAAAATGGCTCCACAACAAAAGAGACGATTGGATTACGACGAAACTCGATTTGTGAATGCAAGGGCACAGTCAAGATATTTTCACAATATTCAAGCTAGAAAATGCATTCAGGATTGAGTTTTAAAAAATCCTGGAGGAGAAGTGGAACGAATAATTAAAGAATGAGGATGGGAAAACTTCTGTTACATAACCAACAGAGCTGCAGTGGAAGTAGTAACAGAATTCTATGCCAATCTGACTGCGATCGAAGATGCGCCAATCAAGGTGAGAGGATTTTTGGTGGATTTCAGTGCTGTAAGAATCAATTCTTTTTATGAAGTATGTGACTTGCACACCAGTGAGTACGATACTTTTGGAATAATGGA
Organism: Papilionanthe hookeriana x Papilionanthe teres; assembly: GCA_022702705.1. NCBI lineage: Eukaryota > Viridiplantae > Streptophyta > Magnoliopsida > Asparagales > Orchidaceae > Papilionanthe > Papilionanthe hookeriana x Papilionanthe teres. Next base: position 87,361,484 of record CM040423.1, on the reverse strand, counting down.
AGGACCGCTGGAAGAAGTAATCAACTTTCTCACTGACGGGAAAGGAGTTTGGAAGATTAAGCAGCGTGAACGGGTAAACTTTCCTCTCTCAATGTTGAACGCATTATCTAAAGCCTGACACTATTTTATTTATTCTACCTTGTTACCCACCTATCACCATAGTGAAGTAACAAGAGATAGAGCAGTTTTGAATTTCTGTATTCAGAACCAAAGAAGTATTAATGTGGGAAGTACAATTTATAAGAATATATTAGCCACTGCAGGAAGTGAGAGTGGAGGAGGACTAGGACACCCTGGTTTGATTTATGCACTCTACCAATTATCTGGGTTAGAGGCAAGAGATGATGAGGAATGGGAGGAGTTAATGAAACCCATTACACCGGCTAATATAAAAAAATATGAATCCCACGAAGGATGGAGATTTGGTACTAAGAGCTATGTACCTTCTTGGAGTAGAGATGTTCCCTCTACCAGTTATGATCCTCCTACCTATAGTTCTCCTACCCTTCATGATTTGATGAATGAGATGACTCTACAGTGAAAAATTTTTAAGAAAATAGAAGAAAAATTAGAGCATTTTGATCAAAGAATTGGAGGATTAGAGCGAAGGCATGATTATGACAGTGAGTATCTCCAGAGACTTTCAGAGTTTGAAATAGCTTATTATGATGCTGAGAATCGTTACAGAAGAGGAGAGTTTGATGTTATATTTCCTGAATGCCCCCGCTACAGTCTACCAGCCTAATCCAGCCACTAATCAAGGAAATGACGATATAGTTTAGGATTTTGATGCGGAAGATTAGATTCTATGTTTATTTGTTTAGTTATTTGACTTTGATGGTGTGATTGATTGTAAGTTTTTCTTATAAATTTAGTATTAATGTTTAGTTTATGAACTTAATTATGATGTGGTGTAGATCTTTTTAAACATTTTTGTTAAAGTTATGTAGTTTTTAAATTTTTAATGTTTTCAGATTGCTATTGTAATCTTGGATTGAATTAGTAAATATATGTGGATGTAGTGTCATATTTTAGTATAAAATGTGGTAGTATTGTGTTAAACTTCTTTACCCAGCACTTTCTTTAATATTATGTATATAATAAAATACTAACGATACGAGTTAATTAAGTAATGGAAAAAGCTGCGAGAACTTCAAAAGAAGAAATACCTAAAGCTCGAATGTATGATTTAAATATTACAGTTTATTTCATTTTCATCCTATATAGATAGATAGAAAAATTTATGTTTGGGGGAGAGAAAAAACAAAAATTTAATTATTAAATTGTTCTCAATTTATATTTTCAAAAATTATTATAAAATGATTTTTACGTAGTAATTTTAATTTAGTAAACTAGAATTGATTTGTTTAATTATTATAGAAAGTTAAGAGAAATACTATTAATGATTAACTAATTTTTTAGATTAAGGATATTTAGTATAAGAGAATAAGAATATAGTTAACTATTTAAAGTAAGGAAAACTATATTTTAAATATAAAATTCTTAAATATTTAGTTGAGAAAGAAAAGATTGAAACCCTATGAAGTAAAAGCTTTGAAATATATATTAAGTAAGGAAATATTTCAAGTTTCAAATTTAGGAAAGAGAAAATGAAGTTCAAAATCATTAACAGGCTATCCAGATACAGTAATCCTCACTTGAAAAAGAAAAGAAGGATTAAAAATCAATCCCTGAAAAGAAAAGAAAAATAAATATATATTGGATTGAAAATCAATCCAATTGAAAGAAAGAAATATAAGTGGGGAGAAGCTTGCGGAGATGCCTTATCAAAAATTGGCTTCATTTGAATCAACCTAAAGGGTAAACTTCAATTACATTTCTAAACTTTTTTATATATGGATTAGTATTTTACTGAGTAGTGTTTTCATGAACTTCCTATCATTTGAATGTTTTAAGTAATTTAATATTTCAAATATAGTCATTCTTGAAATAAATAGAAGACTGAAAATCTTAAACTTGATGACTAAATAGCCTTATATCTATAGAATTAATTTTTTTATCTCAAAATATTTCTATTAAACTTTACTATAGTATTTATTTAAATCTAATTCATAGTATTTCTCAATTAAAAGTTTTATTACAAATTATCATAATTTTTATTTAGTATTAAATTTACTTGAGGACAGGTAATAGTTAAGTTTGGGGGATTTTGACCACAGAAAAATGTATTGAGAAATTTATACCAATTTTATATGAAATGACACTTTAAAGAAATGCATTTTCTTTATTTTATTGCAGGAATGAAGATTTATAAGTAATGAAAGTAAAAAGCAAGAAAAGAAACGAGTTTGGAGCAAAAAGGACTGAAATAGATGAAAAGTGAACTGTCCCGCCGATGACGAGATTTAAGCCGCCGACGGCTAGATTTTCCCGAGAGATTTTGAATATTTTATAAAGACCTCACCGACGGCGAGATCGAGCCCGCCGACAGCGAGATCGCGCGGTTTATCCATCTTCTAGAAGCCCGCCGACGGCGAGATCGAGCCCGCCGACGGCGAGACAGTTGAATTGAGCCAGATACATTGAACCTGGACGCTTTTTGAAGAGGTGCTTAAGCAACCTTTGGAGATTTGACTCCTTCTATAAATAGAGATGAATTTTAGTCAGTTGTGTGTCATTCTAGAGTCTTTTAGTTTCTATATAGAGTCTTTCTAGTGTGTAGATAGAGTGTTTAGCGTCTTGGTGAGTTTAATTAAGTGTGTTGTACTAGAAGGAAGAGTCAATGAAACTTCAAGGAGTCTGCTTGGGGAGAAGAATTGAGATAAGTATATTTGTTTATTGATTGTTAACTTTAATGAAATCCATGATTTGTGTTATTTTTCCCATGCATTCTGAGTAGTTTCCTTAGTCTTTTTCCTTGTTGTTGAGATTATGTGAAGTGATGAATCAATGTAGTTGTGCCTAAACATATCAAAATAGAAATTGTGCTAATCTTTTACTTAAAACTTAATTTACTTTCAATCTGGCCAATTAATTTGTTAACATATGTTGAATTATCAACTATAGTAAAGATTACATCCAAGATTCAGGGAAGTCAAAAGCCTTGGAAGGAGGGTGCAAATAAATAGGGAAATATTTACTATCGGGCGTAGAATTGGACATTTTAGTGTGACAGACTAAAATCTTCAATTCAATCTATGTGTTTGGGAGCTGAAGTGTAGATGTTAGCCCTCAGGCGAGGGGAATGTGGGAGCTCTGAAGTGGCAGCCGGTATCCTCCCAGCCTAGCCGCAGATTCAGTAACCAAACATAGGACTAGTCAATGTTCTTTGCACCTGGACCAAAGGGTAAAGAATAGAAATATTCCTATTTGGCACAATAAAAACTCTAAACTACTTTAATTCATCATTCACTTAGTTCTCTCAACAAGGAGAAAGATGCTTTTCTAAATTACAATCTTACATTTAAACCTTTTTTGAGCAACAGTTTTAGTATAAGTGTTCTTAATTTCCGTATACTAATTTATTAAGTAAGTCTACTTTAATTTGTCTTTGAAATTCTCTAACTTCCTTGTGGGATCGATATCTAGGACTCCATTAGAGCCCTATAATACTTGATAACGATACGTATACTTGCGTAGTATCCATAATATAAATCATAAATTCCATAACAGAATCATCAGTATATATATATTAAGTGCGGGATCAAGTTTTTGGTACCATTGCAAATTTTCATATCATAGTTGTAAGTATAAATATCGAAAAGTGGATCAAGGCCCTACACCCACCAAATCTACCAAATGCCCTTGAAGATGCCCAAAATTTGCAAAATTACCTAAATTACCCAAAATTCCTCAAAACCAATCCTAAACATTTCCCACCATTCAAATTGATCATCATTAGCCAAATGTACCAAAATTTCCAAAAATACCCCCCAATACCCTCCAAATACCCAAAATGCCATTTTTAACCAAAAAATCCATAAATTCCAAAAATTCCCAAAAAATTCCAGAAACTCCCAAATATTCCTAATTTAATTTTGTTCAACTACACCATGGGCCAATTTTGTCAATTTAACCCACGTTTACCAAAACCCCCAATTTGGCCCATTTTTAACCAAAGTAAGCCCAATGTCAAACCAAACCACTCCAATTGACCTCAATGTTGATCCAATCCAATTCTAAACTTCAATTCAATATCCCCAATATCATTTTAGATCAAATCCAAGCCCAATTTGATTAACATTTGGATCAAAATTCAATTTGAAGCTTAAAGCCCAATTTTGGCCCATGACCTAAACTTAGCCCAAACTAACCCAACTCAACTCCAATTAATCCCAAATCTTTTCCTAAACCTTCCTAATATCCCCATAAACAAAACACTAACAAGATTTGCCCAAAATTTGAACCCAAACTCCACCCAAACCTAACTCAAAACCCAAATCCCCAATTTTGGCCTAAACCCACCATGAACCCAAATGGGCCCAAATCCCAAAATCAAAGCCCAACCAAAGTTGAAAACTCTTTGTAACACTCCCATAAACATTTCTAAACATTAATTTTACTTAAAATCTAACATTAGCCCAACCTTAGCCCAAGTTAGCCCAATTTGACCCACTTTGTCCCCTTTACCAAAAAGTCCCAAATCAAACCCAATTTAACTCCAAATCACATGAAATTTGTTTCAAATCACTCATGCCACATCCCTAAACTAAACCCAACATTTATTTGGCATGGTCCTTCACAAAATTTTTTCATCCAAAAGTCCATTTTGAAACATAAAGCCCACTTCCTTAAACCATTTTAAAAGGCCATCCAAATAATTTCAAAAGGCCCACAGTCAATCCAAAGCCTAGAAGACACTTTCCCCTCATCATCCCTTTGATTTTAATCACTCCCTAAGTTTCAAATTCATCATTAAACGTTTCTAAACTAAGCCATGTGCCAAATTACCCCGAAATATCTAAAATCCTTAAAACCTATTTCCATGAAATTGACTAAGCTTGGCCCCAAGCCAAATGGAGTCATGGAGTCTTGCATAAGCCATATGTAAGCCATGAGGAGCCATAGACTTGTCATCACTCCCTAAATGGCAAAAGGAGGAGATCCTTTAAGCATTCCCTAACAGTCATCAGACCTACCCATGATTCCCCTTAACCCAAAACTAATCCAAATAATCTTGATGGGGACTTCACCACTCTTCATAAGCTGACTCACCTGACCTCCCTCAGCCCAAAATCAGAGCTTTGGATGGTGCACCAAGCCCTAAGCCATGACTTGATCCATTTGAACCCAAAATGACCCTTCCCCCTTACCACTTAAATCAAACCTCTTTACACTTGGCATTGGCCAATTGAACCCACAAACTTCAAGCCCTGACCCTCCTGATCAGGATGGTGACCTGACCCTGGCCGGCCAGCCACTAGGTCGCCGGAAAACACCATGGCCGAGAGGTCTAAATGGATTCAAAAATTCAATTTAAACTAGCTGAGTTGTCCCATGACCAATGGCCACTGCAGCTGTTCTTCTCTCCACCAGAGCAGTTGATCCAAGCCATCAAACCCCCTGGGAGGCCCTGGCCATGGCTATTTAAAGAAGCCACCCCCTCTCGGCCAAAAGGTTAGCTGAAATCAACCTTCATAGAATCCCTCCAAACTCCTCACAGAGCTTCCCCTAGCCAAGAGCAATCCATCCCCACTGTTCTCCTGCCTTAAATCCCATTGATTGAGCTCAATTTTGGAGCTCAATTCTCAGGCCAGACAACTCTCAAACCTCCACCAAAATCAAATTAAACTCACCCACACCTGCACAGGACGAAGAGAAGGAGTTCCCCAGTGAAAGCCCCCTCTCCAGGCCACCCAATTGCTCTAGCCTCCAAAGTCTGAATTTGGGATTGGTCACTTTCATACTTTGACCTTTCACCAGGGCCAGAGGCTTCATCCCTAGGCTTCTCCAACTCCAACGAACGTGCCGAGCACATTCAGTTGAGGCTTCACGTCCTGAACCAAGGTATGAATACTCCACCCCGAGAGCTTCTAGCGATTCTCCATTTTGTTTGAGTTGATTTCAACGCATGTAAATTGTATGGATGTGTTCGTCTCTTCAAGACAAATCCAGAGAGTATAAGAACATGAAAATCCATTGAGAAACAAGGGAGATATTAGGGTTTGAGTGTGGATGGTCACGGGTGCACACCAGTCGGAGGCAACGACCAGCCACCGTTGGATCGTGCGTGTATCGATCGGATAGCTCAGATTGCATTGGACCAAGGAACGGTACGTGAACCGTGGACCGCGTGGCGCTGAGTGGATGGCAGCGGCGAATGAGAGCTTGCCGCGTGGAGCTTCGGAGATGCTAAGGTTGCCGTGGCGCTGAGTCGGATAAGTAGGAAAATTAAATGCCTGAAACTTAGAAAATCCATATCTTTGTGTAAAAAAATCACAAAAATAAAATAAAAATACCCACTTGCTCAGTGAACAGAGGGGAATAATGTGGAAAAAGAATTGAGTTAATTTGAAGAGTATTTTATTTTTAATTAATTATTCACACATTTAAGTATTTTAATTCTCCATTTGCATAGACAATTCACCATGGCATGAGACCGTAGTGCTTTTGAAGCCTCTGATCTTGGAAAAATTCCCTAAAATTTTCAAGGTCAGAGGCTATTTCTATGGCAAGTTATGTATTTTCAAAGTTTATGTCACTGTTTTTGGTATTTTAATTCCATTATCATATTGCTTAGAAAATTCTAGGAAAATTTGGGGAAGTTTCTTAGGACTAGAGGACCCTAAGATAATTATATTTTGAGTTAATTCATTAAGAATAACCCTAATTAGCCTAATTACTTAAAACTGAACTTTAATTAATTAGGGTTAACCACTCATAAAAAAACTTGAAAACAATTCTCCACTGGTCTTTAGGATCAGAGAGACCTCATATAAAAATTTGGAGTCAATTGGAAATGTTTAACCCCACTAAATGGATTAATTAAGTCACATGATCAAAGTTAAACTTTAAAAATTCATAACTCCAAAAATACATTTTAAAAATTCACCAAATTAGTTTAATGGGCTCTCTGATATCAGAGGAGTCTAAAAAAATTAAAATTAATATTTTTTAAAAATCTTCATTTTTCACCATAATTTAATATTTTAATAATTAAAAAATAATAAAAATCACAAAAATATTAAAAATCACAAAAATGTCATATTTTGACTCCTAATCACTTAAGAACACACCAAATATTTTTCCCAAGTCTCTTGGTTAAGATATTGAATTTTAAATGCTTAAGACAATTTTTAATATTAAAAAATGGATTTTCCAACCTTTTCACCAAATTAATTCTAATAAATCAAAAAAAAATCAGAAAAATATAAAATTTGCTTCTCTGAACTCCTTGAGGTAAGTGGGACTTAAGAAAAATATAAAATCCATTTTGCAACTTTAGTTTTATTTTATAATTAATTAACATTCCAAAACTCAAAATAATTATAATAAAGATAATATAATTCAAAAAATCACCAAAATTGGTTCAAATGGTCCTCTAGTCAATAGGGACATCCCATAATTTTCTTAAGGACAAAAACATTGCCTTAGTCATGTTGTTGAATTTCCATTAAAAATCCCTATTTTTCATTAAGATAATTATATAAATTAAATTAAATTCAGAAAAATCACATTTTCTCCTTTAATGTCTTAATTTACATATGAGTGAAGTGACATAAAAATTTTAAGTTTATTTGAGCTTAATTTGATGAGTTATGAAATAAATAAGCCTAAAGGGGCATAAAGGTAATTAAAGGATTTTAACCCTAATTAATATTTAGGTCTAATCAAAGGGAGGGTAAAATATCTGATTTTAAAATTTTCATTAGATGAATGAAACCTAGAGAATTAAGGGGTAGAAACCCATTAATCATCTTGAAAATATTTAAAGTAAATTTTAATTAATTAAACAATTTGAATTTTGGAAGAATATGTTAAAATCTGGATTATTAAGATTAGGGATATGATTTAAGAAGATATCAATCCTTTAATTTAAAATCCCTAAATGAATTACTTTAAGAATATTTAACTTTTAATTAAATTCAAAGTGGTAATTGAGATTAATAATTAAATAATTAAAAGGAAAATAAACCTTAATTAAATTAAAACTTAAAACATTAAATAACTTGATAATTAAATTGAAATAAAAAAAATAATTTGAATTGGCTTAAAAAATAAATCTAAAACAAATTTGAAACATTAAAGAAAATCAACCTTAAGACAATTCATAATTAAAAACATAAAAAATCAAATAAATTAAAAATTAACCTCAATATTTCAATTAAATTAAAATTAAATCATTAAAATTTAAATTGAATAATCTAAACACCTATTTCAACCCAAATTAATCTAATACAATGAGATCATTAAAGATGTAAAGATTTAATTAAATTAAAACAACTTGAACACTATTCCAAACTTAAATTTATTAAAATTTCGTAACTAAATTAAATCACTTTAAATTAAATCATTAAATTCTTTAAAAAACTGATTTGTCCCCTAAATGTTTTTTTTTAAAATTATTGTAACTCTTAAGTAAAGAATCAAGTGAAACGTCACTTTACTTATAGGATAATCAAACATCCTAATTCACTGAGCAAGAAACAAACTTAACTAAATTCTTGGATGATTAATTTCACCTAAACAAAGAAATTCATTTGGACTCGAAATGACCCCATAAATATTGAAAAAGATCTTTAGGATTCGTCCTAAGCACTTCCTCAATATGATGGGATGTTTTAGAAAAACAACAACAACAACAACAACAACAAAGCCTTAATCCCACTAAGTGGGGTCGGCAAAGAAGAACAATTGAATTTAATTATTATTTGATGAAAAAGATCATCCTTAACAAAATACAAGGACCTAAACGTCATAGGAAATGACCAGCAATGGGATTAGGATTTTGGTAGAAAACCAAAACCTTTCCCTTAGCTTTACCTAGACACTTGTTACAAATATTTAAATGCCTTAACATGTGCTTTAAGTGCAACTTAGGATGACGAGAAGACCCTCCAGGTACGCTTTTATTTTATTGCAATTTACTTTATTGCAATTTATTTATATGAGCTGCACTTTACTCTTCTTGCATGTTAAACAAGACTGTTGCATGAAAACCGAAACTTTTAGGATAGCCACAAAACTGAAACCCAAAACTAAATTAAAATCAACACAAGATAAAATTCACCGCCACAACATTCAAAAGACAAAACAACTCAAAATTTAATCACAAACAGAACAACAAAACTACAACTACAATTAAATTAAAACATCTCGTTGGATGATCGGGAATACCTCGGATGATGTAACCTACGTGTTGCTAACGAGATTTCCTACGGTCTAAATGAAAGTGTGGAACTCATTCAGTTGAGTTTAGCAAATTCATCTGGACTAAGTGAATCCGATAAAAATAACGGTGTCGGAATGATGGAACCGTGGGATCTTAACCGGTGTTGTTATAATAAAATTTAAGATTCCCCTAATAAAACATTAAAGACATTTAAAATTTAAGATTTTTCTAAACCGAAACACTTTTCTCATCTCCTGATTTTCACCTTCTAAAACTAAACCTCTGCAACAACAAGGAGCTTGGAGCATAGTGGACAGTACGACCATCGTCGTCAGCAAAGCTGGAATCTACATCAGCAAAACCTTTCTTAGAATTAAGTAACAAAGCCATAGGATTTTGAGGTAGTCTGCCTAGTGCAACATAAATCCTCAACTTTTCGTTAGACATTTGCATAATCATATTGTACAAATTATGCCCTAACTGGTCTTAGGACTCCGAGGTAGTCGTTCGGTACGACATAAACCCTCACATCTTCAAGGCTATTTGTATGATTATGTCATACAAATATAAGTCCTAATTAACTAAAATTGACAGGATTGCAACATTAAATAAACTCTCAAATTGAAGCCAAACTATAGGATAGTTGGGAAGTCACTGAAGTCCACTTCGGGTCTGTGACATCCCGTACTTCTCATCCCTTGGTCTCTCAAAATAACCGTTCCAAATTTGAGCTACTCCATATTGAAATCTCCAAAGTCCAATTGTTTGAAAACCTTAAACTCTGAAATTCCTGAAAGAAAGACCACTGATCATTATCGAGAGTTTTCTTAAATGATTTCTATCATGTAAGATGTAATTAACTATAGGGGCTTGCCCTTATAGGAAACTTTAAGAACCCAGGTAATATAAACCCTGCGTAATTCATTTATATTAAGCAGGGGAACTTGTCGGCTTATAAAATTGGTTCGCAGACTAAACGATGTCATAAATCTTCTAGTTTATTTAATCGAGCCCCATCATCAAGCAGTGTGTCTATTTTTCGGGATAGATACACGATTTGTGATGCAGTGCTCATTTATATAAACTATTTAGGGTATGAGATCAGTTTGATTTCATATCTTGAAAATTCAAAATCAACTGCTACTTTATAAATTATATACATATTTAAATTAAAATAAAAATGTAAAATTCACCGACAATTTCTGTAGGCGACCCTTTTCAAAATACTACACACAACCTAAAATTAAGCCGCACAACTTCTGGCGACTCCGCTGGGGACTAGTTCTTCTCTCCATCCTGATCAGATGGTTTTGCTTTCATAAATCGATAGTGAGTCCATATCCCTAGTGGACCAAACTATCATTCTTCCGTTGGCATACCTCGCTCTTTTCTGTCTTGAGCAACTATAGTCGACTCCCTTTTGGATTTAGGAGCCATTGTTTAGACACCCCTAAACAGAGAGGTTCTAAAATCCTTTTACCTCTTAAGAGGTGGGGTGGACCCCCAATAGGTGTCAGCTTAGGAGTGGTCCTTCGGATTGAGAAGCCTTACGAGAATTAGTCTTCCTTTTCAATTTCGAACTGGGTCCCTTCCTTTTTCTATAAACCTCCTTTCTTTAAACATTTCGTTCCTAACAAACAAATCTTCTAACAAACAACCTTTTAATAAATAAACTCTTTTAGATCGTAAATGCATTAAGATAAACAAAAATGTGTTCGAAATCTTTCTTTTTCGTCCTAAATTTTGTGACAAAAGGAAGCATAATTCAGGACTAATACTCAGAATCTACCCTGCAGAAAATGTCTGCCCCAAAGTTAATCTTCTCCTTCACCAACGGAATAGACTTCGCCGTTTACAAGGATGAGATGCCCAACAAAAGAATCATCCTTTATGGACAAGGATTTAACAATACAGAAGTCAAGTTCGCTGACGTCACTCTTTTTACACTAATGGATAAAGTGTCAGAAACTGAGAAACCCGTGCTTGAGTTCTACCTGAAATCGACTCAAGAATTCCCTCCCCTGCAAAGGTTTCCAACTGAAAGAAGTACTGCTATTTGTAGGAGGACTGTTGTCTCTACCCCCACCGGTCTAGTCATCTCTACACATACCCCGGCTTCTGCCAAACTGAAGGGTAGAAAATCCAAGTCTGTGATGAACCTGCCACTGTGGAGGGTACAAATTTTGCTGCAATACCATCTGTTTTTGAAATCAGATCCAGTTCAAAGTTTACTCACCTGACTCGGACTCAGAGAAGAAACAGAGGCAGAAAGATCGCCAGGATCGAGAAAGCCAAAGCTGCTGAAGTTGCTTTTCTAGGGAAATTCCTAAGAAGAGAAGAGCTGCCTGAATATTCACCACTATTAGGAGGAAGTAGGTTCCACCCTCTCTCTTCTACAGCTGATGAAGAAGATGCCCGGAGGATCGCTGCTGCATTACCCCGACCTGCATATTACAGTGACAGCAAAAGAAAAAGACCTAGGGCTTCGTCGTTCACTCGAATACAAGCTGTAGTAGAAAAGTTATCAAAGAAAGAGAGATGCCCCGTATCTAAGATTCTGAGGAGAATGGGAGTCATTGCTAAGGAATACCCAATGAATAAGGCACGAGCCAACGAAAGGAGTTTGCCTGTTATCGTTTCGGGACACCATATTAGGGAGGACCCCACCTACCTACGCACAGCCGACCGACCATATTGTCCTAGGCCACATAATGCGAGAAGGATGGTGTGGCAACCTATTATTGGTGAACCGAAACCATCAGAGCATTCTGGGAAGAAAAGTCTCGTTAGGAGGCTTGAATCTGAAGGAAGTGTTGCTGCAATAAAAGAAACTCCCGGAAAAGAAGTTCAACAGCCATCACACGATAATCGCGAGACCGTCTGGAAGAGACCCCTCGAGGATGCTATAGGAAAGCTAAGGACGGCTATCCGACGATTGGCAAAAGAAAGAGGGGAAAAGTTGGAAAATGAAGTTGATTCATCAGAGGTCATGGATGAAGAGTATGCCGAGATCAACATGGTTGAAACACGAGCATCGTCAGCTTCACAAGGTTCTCCGGCACCAGCGGAAATAGATGAGCCGGAAGTGATGAGAGCACAACTTCAGGAGAAGGATAACACAATTTCTCAAATGGCAAGGAAAATGAAAGAGATGGCGGTCGCCTTAGCCACTCTCTAAAGTCAGGTGCAACCTCAGAAAGAAACACCCCCAGAAATCATCCATGTTGTAGATGGAAGGAAGAAGATTACATCTGTCAATGGAGACGAGCAACCAAAGAAGGATTCTGCACAGAGCATGATTCCCGAAAAAGACATAAAAAACATGGTAGAACAGCAGGTGCGAGAAGCCTTAGCTTAATCCAAGAGTGGAGCATCTATTCAGACGGGTAGACCTTACCCTGAAGAATTTGATGCCGTCCAATACCCAAAAGGTTTCGTACCACCTCTATTTAAAACTTTTGATGGAACGGGAAACCCCTGGCAGCATGTTGCACATTTTCTTGCTAGTTGCTGCGTTGCCGGTGGGAGTGACTCTTTACTCTTCCGTCAATTCGTCAGCAGTTTGTCAGGGATCGCCTTCGACTGGTATGCAAAATTGCCAAATGGCTCAGTTAAGACCTTCGTAGAATTGGAAAACCTCTTAGTTAAGCGGTTTACCGGGGCTCGGCACCACATCACCATCGGTGATCTAGTGGTGGAGCACCAGAAACCGAACGAAACTCTAGTGGATTACATACTTCGATGGAGAAATTTAAACATGAAGTGTGAACCACAACTGCAGGAACATCATGCTATCGGTACTTTGTAGAAAAGTATCCACGGCCTAATAGCACTTCTCCTTAAAGGATTTACAATTATGACTTTCGAGAAATTACTTAGCAAAGCCGGGAGCTTACAAGAGGAAACAAAGCAGCTAAGTTTTGTGGACAAGAGTGATAAACAGAAATCGGTTAAAACATTTGAAAAAAAGTCTAGAATCGTTGCATCAGTAGATAAGGGCAAGCAGCCAGTGCAGATACAGCCAGAGCGGCCACAACCTAGCTATCAACCACCGCAACGTACTTACCAACAACTTCATCAGGGTTATCAACAGCCTCGTCCGAGCTATCAGTCGCCTCAACATTATGAACAGCCGCCTCATCCATAGCGTACCCTGAAAGATTTTCTGATTAAGAAATATCCATTCAAGATTGAAGCAGTAGCGAAGATGTTCCGCAGTTTAATGAAGACACCCGATTTTCAGCTACCAGAGCCCAAGAGGCCGGAAGAAGTCAATAAGAGAGATCATTCAAACTATTGCCCTTACCACCGGATGCTCGGGCATAAGATAGAGGATTTCATCACTTTCAAGATTTGGCTTGACGATAATCTCCTGAAAGGGAACATAACGATCCCGAAGGAATACATGAAGGAACCCCAAAAGGGAGGTTCCGTCAATGTTATTTCAATGGATCTTATTCTTCCGATAGACCCTTACATGACCCATAATGGATGGAGTACCGTCTGGACAAAGACTTCAAAGAAAATCTTGGATCATATCCAGAACACTTCGGTACACGCTTCAACTCAAAGTTTGAAACCCGCCGAGCCGGTGCTATCACTTGCGATTGAAGAACTGCCCCAAAAGGAAGAGAAGATCGTGAAAGAAAAGAAGACCGAGGCTCCAAAGAGTAGACTACGGGCTGCTTATCCTAGGATAGTTGTTTCCAATTCGGGGGAGAAATCCCTCGAACCTCTGACTCTGTAGATTATTTGCTAGCCCCGGAGGAATCTTATAAAGAGAAGAGTTTTGGTGTTGGCTACGTTTTGACTGTCTCTAACGATTATGTAACTAACGAAAACGAACCTAATCCGGATCTCGATTCCGATATAAATAACGATTCTTAAATCATACTAAACCTCAATGACCACAATGATGGAGAAGACGTTCACAAGGATGGCTACGAAAGCTCAACAAGTGAGGAGTGTATTTGTGAATTTCGAGGAGCTCTGATTGCGATAGAATTAGAGTCATCAGATTCCGAAGCAACTGCAAAAGAGCCAGTCATTCTAATTCAAGAGGATACACTGACAGATTCAGTACCAGATGCAGAAGAAATAACAGAAGTTAATTTAAGAAGCGGAAAAGTTAAAGGAAAGCAGGTGGTTACTCAGAAAGAGCCAACCCCAGTAGAAGAACTGCCCATTGGGGAAGAAATTGAAGAACCTGGTAATAAAGTGGATTATAACGTGCTAGCCCATCTTAGGAAGCTACCAACCAAATTGAGCATCTATGACGCTCTGATCCTGTCAAAGGAGATGAGGGAAACTCTGATCAAGGCTTTACTTGATCAAGAAATTTGTTTAGCTCAAACGACCAGTAGTTCCTTAGACGAGGTTTGCTCGTTAAAAGAACAGCGAGCTGTTACCTTCACAGACAATGATCTACTACTCGGAACGACTGATCACAATCGACCGTTGTACATTTCAGTCACTATCAAAAATTTTACGCTCTCCAGGGTGTTAGTTGATCTGGGAGCATCAATCAACATAATGAGCCTTCGAACGTTAGCATATTTGGAAATCGATGCTCGCGAACTTGAAGCAGACAAGATGCTATTAAGAGGGTTCAATCGGAAAGGAGAAAGAGTACTAGGATCAATAACACTGTTAATAAAGACCGGTGATTTGGCAAAGACAACCGAAAAATTCCATATAATTGACTCTGAAACATCATTTAACGATCTACTGGGTCGGCCATGGATCCATGAGAACCGGATGGTACCGTCGTCTCTGCACCAGTGCATAAAATATTATGAAGGAGGTGAACAGTGTATCAAAGGTGACTTGTAGTCGTTCTCCGTACATGAAATCAGAATTCATGAAGATGCAGCCTACTACGCGCCTCCGAAGAAAACTATATTCTCCAGAAACACCATACCAAACGAAGCAAAAGAAGTACAAGGCGATGAAGAACCTGAAATTCTAGTCCAACAGTTACTCACCACTCCCTTATGATGAGATGGTGAAGGTTTGTCCAGAACTCGCACCCGAGGTCGAGGTAGGGGACGAGGTCGAGGAAGAGACGTTGGAACTGTTGGACAGAAAAAACCGATCATCAACGTTGATTGGGAGAACTGTTCCGAAGGAGAAGAAATCAAGAAAGAAGCAACAACAGTAAATCAAAAGAAACCTCAGTTCAAGATCTCTCTCAAAGATGAAATGAATGAAAAATACAAATCAATGTACGAGAAGATTAACCATTATGTACATACTATGACCCTGACCCCGATCCATTCTAATAAGATCGAGGGTATGGTGGTCAAGGAAGTACGTGGTGGTACTAAACCGATCAAATTCTACCGTGGTGCTTCTTCTTCCAAAACTGAAAATGATGTACAATTTGAAGATGTACTTCATCTGAATTAACCGAATTGCCTTTTGAGTGGTATTCTCCTTCTGTGTAGAATTTAATTCAACTTGGTGTCTTACCTAAACAATCGACAAAAGGTCGATCACAACACTTCAAAAAATTATGGAACAATGTCAGTCGGCATCCCAATTCAAAACATTGTCTCGGATTCGGCACAATAGGGTCTGTTGATGATTCCAGATTTTTCTTAGTTGTCACTCATGAGCATGATGAAAGTTTCCTGGAAGCTTCAGATGATCTCGATGATCTACCAATTGGAAATGCTCCACCAGAATTCAAAGAAGAAGTTAAATCTACAATAGACGAGTTAATGGAAATTAACTGAGGTACTAGCGAAGAGCCTAGGTCGACCTTTATTAGCTCCTTACTCAATAAAGAAGACTCCGAAGAGATAATCAAGCTATTAATGGAATTCAAGGACAGTTTTGCTTGGAGTTATGATGAAATTCCAAGATTAGCTCTAGAGGTCGCAGTTCACAAGTTGGGAGTAGATCCCACTGTCGTTCCAGTCAGACAAGCTCCGAGAAGAATGCGTCTGGAGATTGAACAACAAGTTATAGCTGAAGTTAAGAAGCTAATAGATGCTAAATTTGTCCGTGAGGAACAATATCCAAACTGTTTAGCCAATGTGGTACCAGTCAGAAAGAAGAATGGTCAGATCAGAATCTGCGTGGATTTCAGAGATTTGAACAAAGCACGTCCAAAGGACGAATTCCCGCTACCCATTCCAGCATTGATGATCAACATTTCTTCAACACATGAAGTCCTCTCATTCATGGATGGATCATCAGGATACAACCAAATAAAGATGACACCGGAAGATGAAAACCTTACAGCCTTCAGAACGTCGATCGGGGTATACTGCTACACAGTGATGCCGTTTGGATTAAAGATCGCAGGAGCAACTTATCAAAGAGCAATGACAAGGATTTTTGATGATCTCATTCATAACCAAGTTGAGCGCTACGTGGATGATGTGGTCATCAAGAGCAAATTAAAAGAAGATCATTTGTATGATTTGAGAATTCTTTTCGAGCGGTTAAAACAATATAACCTTAAGATTAATCCCTTGAAATGCGCCTTCGGCGTCACCTCTAGGAAATTCTTAGGATTTGTTATTCGACATCGTGGAATTGAAATCAATCCGGAGAAGTTTAAAGCTATCTTAGAAATGCCGCCTCCCAAAATCTTGAAACAACTACGACCCTTTCAAGGGAAGTTGGCGTATCTTCGACACTTTATCTCGAATTCGTCAGGAAGGTGTCAGCCTTTTTCTGCTTTGGTTAAGAAGGATGCCAAGTTTACTTGGGACTCCAAATGTCAACATGCCTTTGATGACATAAAACAATATTTAATGAAACCTCCTATTTTAGCAGCCCCAGTCTCGGGTAGACCGTTGATACTTTATACCTCATCTCTAGACGACTCTCTCGGAGTCCTGCTAGCCCAGGTCAATGACGAGGGAAAAGAAAATGCTCTCTACTACTTAAGTCGTCGTCTAATTTCGACAGAAGTAAAGTATTATTCGATTGAGAAGCATTGTTTGGCCCTGATCTTCGCCGCTCAATAGCTCAGGCATTACATGCTTTCTCATAAAGTCAACTTTATTTCGAAGTTCAATCCATTGCAATATTTGATGACCCAATCGACGCTTTCTGGCATACTTGCCAGCTGTTCGATGATATTATTGCAATTCGATATAAATTTCCTTCCGCTTTGTGCCGTAAAGGGACAAGTCCTAGCAGACTTCCTCGCAGCACACCCTTTACCGGCAGAATTGCCTCTCAACGATGATTTGCCAGACGAGCAGATAATGAGCCTAGAAGACCCCGATGATCAACGTTGGGAATTGTACTTCGGCGGAGCATCCTCAGCACAGAAAGACAAAGAATCGCAAACGATAGTGCCCGGTAAGGCAGGAATCAGACTAATCTTTATAACACCGGAGAGGGGGATGTTAAGGTATTCCTACCATCTAACAAAACCGTGTACAAACAACGACGCAAAATATGAAGCCCTTATTATCGGACTGGAATTAACCATTCAGATGGGGATAACAGACATTAACATCTATGGAGATTCCCAGTTGATCATTCAACAGGTCGCCGAACAGTACATGATTTTAAAACCAAGGCTTGAGCAGTACTTCCAATATGTCATGAAGTTGTTGGAGCGAATTCCAAATGTAACGATCTAAAAGATTCCCAGAAGAGAAAATGCTCTCGCAGATGCGTTAGCCCGCCTTGCAAAAGAATTTGCTCGCCTACGAGATGAGCCGGTTGAAATGTCGGTTCAAGGACGACGGGTCCTATCACGACTCGACATGGATACAATACACAAATCAGAAAAAGAAAAAGAATCGGTTGCAGCAGTAACAGAAGTTACAGAAGATTGGCAACAACCATTAATAGACTACTTGCAAAAAGGAAACCTACCGGACGATAAGTCATTAGCCCATCAAATCAAGAAAACAATTATGTCTTTCACATTAATAAACAATACTTTATATAGAAGGTCTTTTGATCAGATGTGGCTAAGGTGCCTGAGCGAGTCTGAGGCTCGTGAAATTGTTAAAGAAGACACGGGATCGACTGGCGCTATTCAACAATCTACTCCCCAAGAGCAACGGCTTGGCCGAGGCTTTTAATAAAACTCTTGTCCAAATCCTAAAGAAAACTTTGGACGACAATAAGAGAAATTAACACAAGAAGTTGTTAAAAGCCTTATGGGCCTACAGGATGACTTTCAGAACTCCCACCCAGTCTACGCCTTGCGCCTTAGTGTACGGGTCCGAGGTCGTTCTACCCTTAGAGGTTCAGCTTCCGTCTCTCAGAATTGCATTTGCAAACAAGATCACTACAGAAGAAAATTTCAAACTATGACTAGAAGAGTTGGAAAGCTTGGAAGGAAAAAGTCTTTCAGCACAGCAGAATTTGGAACTCTATCAAGCAAGATGATCCAGGCCCATGATAAATTAGTCCGTCCAAGGACATTTAAAGTCGATGACTTGGTTTTGATTCTCAGAAGACCTATTCTTGCACATCTCAAGATAGGTGGTAAATTTGAACCTACTTGGGAAGAGGCATTTGTGGTCGAGACAATTTACTCTGGAGGTTCATATCAACTGATGAATTGCCATGGAGAACGACCTATGCTTCCAATTAATGGATGATATCTAAAGAAGTTTTACGCAACATGATGTTTCAAAGGATGAATCCTCATTCCTAGAAGCACGGGCACAGTAATTACCTATGACTGGGTCCGAACCCAAAAATATAAAAAAAAGTGGATGATAAAAAAATCGTAAAAAAAAAGGGTGTTAAAAGAAAACATGTGAATTCATGATAATAAAGTTTTTATCCTTCCTTTCAAATAGAGCCTCACTCTTGATCTTTCTTCATCTTTTCATACTCTTGTTGAAATTTGAAAGAAACAAATAAAATTTTCCATTAAAAAATTTTTCTATTGTTCTTGTTCTTAGTACAGCCCCCGATCCTTTCCTTATTTTTCGTAGGGAATGTCGAACGGGCGGTTGGTTCTGAACTTTAAGAATGACGTAAGTTTAGCACTCGATAAAAAAAGGATGAATGATGGAGCCGTGATTGAGATCGACTCTGACTTCACACCAGCCGGGCTACAGTACGAAGAAAATGAGTGGACTTTGAATGATCAGGAAGAGCTCCACAGCCATACCGTGATGAAATTGCGTGGCTCTAGTCAACCATCTACCAGCAAGAAGAGAAAAGTAAGTACCGCTCATGCAATGGGAGAGGACAAGAAAGTTAAGTCCGTGGTTGCTACAGCAGAAGGCAGGCTCGTCAGCGCAATGCCCATAGAAATTCAAGAGGTAAAGAGAGCTACTCTCACTCTGACCCAGCAAAGAAACAAGAACCAACGCATCCGTAAGATGCTAACCCAGCTAGCGGCGGATCAACGTGAAGAGACAGCTGCTACCGTCAGTGCAAGCACTTCTAAGAATTTGGTTCGTCAGGAAACAAAAAAGAGGAGACCAACTCCAAGAACAACAGAAAAGATAAATGAAATACCAAGGAGATCAAAAATAGAATTTGTGTCACGACGCCAGACGAATGCACCAGTTTTAAAGAGTCTTGTTGCGAAAGCAACCCCGGAGGATGTCCCGACAGAGATTATCTCTGAGGAGACGAGACATGCAGGAGAACGTGCTGGGGTTGAACCATACATCCCACAGTACGTTACTAGACCTCGCCGGGTGTAGATTATTCCGGAATATGAGCTGGAAAAGATGCAGAATGTTAAAAAGAAAACTTTTGAATACTTTGAAAGAATCCGTGGCAAGAGGATTAACATCTTGGAAGGCCTTGAGCTGCATACAGATTTGTTTTCGGACTACGAACAACAACAAATTGTAGACTGCATCGTTGAACTTCAGAAAATGGGCCGAGCTGGTTGTCTGAGGGAGAAAACTTATTCAGAACCTCGAAGATGGATGCCAGGAAAAGGAAGAGTTACGATCCAATGCAAGTTTTACCACAACTTCGCGGTAGACAGAAAAGGAAATCCACCAGGGATATTCCGTCGCAGTGAGGTGGATCCGATGCCGAATATTATTAAAAGAATGGTAAAGAGGATGGTGGCATGGAAGGTATTGCCTTCAGACAGCATACCCAACAGCTGCATCATTAACATCTAAAAAATGGGCTACTGCATACCTCCACACATAATCCATCATGATTTCGTTAGACCTTTCTGCACAGTGTCTTTTGTCAACCAGTGCAATATCATGTTCGGATTTGACCTCCGGATAGCAGGCTTAGGAGAATTCCGAGGGCCGGTCGAGATACCACTACCGGTAGGTTCCATCATGGCGTTAAAAGGGAATGGAGCGGACATCGCAAAGCATTGCATTCCGGGAGTGCCTGTTGAGCGGATCACTGTTACTTTCAGGAGAATGGATGACAGAAAGATTCCTTTTCACTTTCAGCTAGATCCAGAGTTAGAGAGCCTCCGACCATACGAGCTGTGAGTTACATGGGAGATAGCACACTTCCAATGCACATCTGTACGGCATTCCTGCCAAGGGTGGCTTGGAAGGTGATGTCATTGTCCATGTATCTCACTATTCAGACATGGATTTTCGCAGATTCTTTTAGAAACAACTTGCAAGAATCTTACACAATCCGTTTTGGATTTATATGGATTGTATGAGATATTGAATTCTCAAAGAAAATATCATCATGTTTTTTATTAAGTTATATGATGTTTTTTCAACAAGATTGGAATGAAAGTGAACATGTCATGTTTTGCCTTCTCCTCTTTTTGTGCAAATTGACTGGGAAACGCTATTAAATTAAAAGAACTTCAAACAAAGAACAAAGGAAAAATAAAAATAGATGAAAACTCTCTTAAAAAAAAATAAATCTGGATGTCAAAACTAACTACAAATAAACACGAACTCCAAATAAAACGTGAACTCTAAATTGAAAATCAAGCTAAAAATCAAATTACAACAAACGACGAAAACAAATTCCAGAATCTAAAATCCCCAGCCTTCGGCTATTCTCAAATCTCTTTTTGTCTCTCCATATTTCCTTCCCTCTTTTGAGAAGGTCGACTGAATCTACTGACACAGAACCACGAAAATTTTTGATTTTGTTCTGATGGCATGTATTCATATCCTTCGCCAAATAATCAGACTTTGATCAATCCTCATAGGACGTGAAACACTTTCACATCTCAATCCAAATCTTCCGCTAAAACTCAAATCTCCACAGCAAATTTCAACCCTTTAAACATTCGAGACTGGAACCAGATTCCAGTTCTCTTTAAACCGTCGAGACTGGAACCAAATTCCAGTTCACTTTAAACCTTCAAGACTGGAACCAGATACCAGTTCTCTTTAAACCTCCAAGACTGGAACCATATTCCAGTTCTCTTTAAACCTTAGAGACTGGAACCAGATTCCAGTTCTCTTTAAACCCTCGAGACTGGAACCCGATTCCAGTTCTCTTTAAACCCTCGAGACTGGAACCAGATTCCAGTTCTCTTTAAACCTTCGAGACTGGAACCAGATTCCAGTTCTCTTCTTTTGAGGTCGGTACCAAATTCCGCTGTCTTTCGAGGTTGATAACATATTTCAACTCTTTAAACCTTCGAGACTGGAACCAAATTCCAGTTCTCTCCTTTCGAGGTTGGTACCAAATTCTGACTCTCTTCCTGAGATTGATAACAAAATTCAACTCTCTCCTTCCGAGGCTGGTACCAAATTCCAGATCTTATTTCGAGATCAGTACCTAAATTCTGATTCTCATCCTTTTCAATCGATACTTAAACTCTGATTCTCACTCCGAGGCTGGTACCTAAATTCCAGTTCTCTTCACAATCCCGAGGTTGGAACCTATGTTCCAATTCTCATTTCAAATCCAGATTTCCTTGAATTGATTTTAAATTAAACCTTAACCGAAATTGAAACTCAGAACAAATCAAAATATAAACTCACACATTAAAAAAAAAACTTGGAATAGAAAATGAAATGAAATCTAAATCAAATTTTCCCAGATCTTATGATCTGAAATTTACCTCCTTTTCTTTTCCCCAGCGAGAGTTCAGGGATCTCCAGTCTTGGAGATATACTCGATACCCCCCAACGGTAATTTGTTTCTACTCTTTTCTGAGTGTGTCACTTAGATGTCTGTGTTGGTTTTGTTAATCTCTTCGGTCAATGCCAATACGCGCGGTGTGCTTGGTTAGCACACCACACCTATTGGGGGTCCATTTGTTGACCTCATTTTTGATGAGGTCTTTTCTCTTCTCTCTCCTTAGTACTTAAGATCTAGCCTTAGGCTTTCCCTTTGACTATCCTAGAGGACTAGAGATGGAACCCACCACTTAGAAATTCAAACACCTCTTAACTCCCTACAAACCCCATAAATTTGATTGTAAACCCCTAAGTCACTTGGAGGGTTAAGATCAAATGTGGAGGTTTAAAGGATGAGTTCCCTGTAGGTCTCTTTGGCCTGAGGACTAACTTGGGTGGCCTGGTTTGGTGAGGGTTGACCTGCACACATTACACTTTCACACACATTCCAAATCCTAAAACCATTAATACCTAGCTTGACTTCCTGACTCATGTATGTAATTCATATGGATGGACCTTAACACCTAGGCCCTTTGCTAAGAGGGTTAGGAACAACATAGTGAATGCCTCAAATGAGTCCTCTCAAGGCTCTTATGGCCTTGATATGGCTTACTGCCTCAACCAAAGTGATTCCATTCTACTCAAACATGACCAATCTTTATTTTTTTTCAAAATTTTAATTTTTGACCCCCAGGGCCCTACACCCACCAAACCTACCAAATGCCCTTGAAGATGCCCAAAATTTGCAAAATTACCTAAATTACCCAAAATTCCTCAAAACCAATCCTAAACATTTCCCACCATTCAAATTAATCACCCATGGCCAAATATACCAAAATTTCCAAAAATACCCCCCAATACCCTCCAAATACCCAAAATGACTTTCATAACCAAAAAATCCATAAATTCCCAAACTTCCCAGAAAATTCCAGAAAATCCCAGATATTCCCAATTTCATTTTATTCAACTACACCATTGACCAATTTTGTCAATTTAACCCACTTTTACCAAAACCCCCATTTTGACCCATTCTTAACCCAAGTGGACCCAATGTTAAACCAAATCAACCCAATTGACCTCAACTTTGACCCAATTCAATTATAAACTTCAATTCAATATCCACAATATCAATTTAGACCAAATACAAGCCCAATTTGATTAACATTTGGATCCAATTTCAATTTGAAGCCAAAGGCCCAATTTTGGACCATGACCTAAACTTAGCCCAAACTAACCCAACTCAACTCCAATTAACCCCAAATCTTTTCCTAAACCATCCTAATATCCCCAAAAACAAAACACTAACAAGATTTGCCCCAAATTTGAACCCAAACTCCACCCAAACCTAACCCAAAACCAAAATCCCCAAATTTGGCCTAAACCCACCATGAACCCAAATGGGCCCAAATCCCAAAATCAAAGCCCAACCAAAGTTGAAAACTCTTTGTAACACTCCCATAAAACATTTCTCAACATTAATTTTACCTTAAATATAACATTAGCCCAACCATATCCCAAGACAGCCCAATTTGACCCACTTTGGCACCTTTACCAAAAAGTCCCAAATCAAACCCAATTCAACTACTAATCACCTCAAATTTGTTTCAAATCACTCATGACATATCCCTAAACTAAACCCAAAATTTATTTGGCATGGTCCTTCACGAAATTTTTTCATCCAAAAGTTCATTTTGAAACTTAAAACCCACTTCTTTAAACCATTTTAAAATCCCATACAAAATAATTTCAAAAGGCCCAAAGTCAATCCAAAGCATACATGACACTTTCACCTCATCATCCCGTTGATTTAAGTCACTCCCTAAGTTTCAAATTCATCATTAAACTTTTCCAAACTAAGCCATGTGCTAAATATTTAAAATCCTTAAAAACCATTTCCATGAAATTGACTAAGCTTGGCACCAAGCCAAATGGAGCCATGGAGCCATGCATAAGCCATATGTAAGCCATGAGGAGCCATAGAATTGTCATCCCTCCCTAAATGGCAAAAGGAGGAGATCCTTTAAGCACTCCCTAAAGTCATTAGACCTATCCATGATTCCCCTTAACCCAAAACTAATCCAAATAATCTTGATGGGGACTTCACCGCTCTTCATAAGCTGACTCACCTGACCTCCCTCAGCCTAAAATCAGAGCTTTGGATGGTGCACCAAGCCCTAAGCCATGACTTGATCCATTTGAACCCAAAATGGCCCTTCCCCCTTACCACTTAAATCAAACCTCTTTACACTTGGCATTGTTCAATTAAACCCACAAAATTTAAGCCCTGACCCTCCTGATCAGGATGGTGACCTGAACCTGGCCGGTCAGCCACCAGGTCGCCGGAAAACACCATGGCTGAGAGGTCTAAATGGATTCAAAAATTCAATTTGAACTAGCTGAGTTGTCCCATGCCCAATGGCCACTGCAGCTGTTCTTCTCTTAACCAGAGCAGTTGATCCAAGCCATCAAACCCCCCTGGGAGGCCCTGGCCATGGCAATTTAAAGAAGCCACCCCCTCTTAGCCAAAAGGTTAACTGAAATCAACCTTCATAGAATCCCTCCAAACTCCTCACAGAGCTTCCCCTAGCCAAGAGCAATCCATCCCCACTGTTCTCCTGCCCTAAATCCCATTGATTGAGCTCAATTTTGGAGCTCAATTCTCAGGCCAGAATAGGACATCTCTCAAACCTCCACCAAAATCAAATTAAACTCACCCACACCTGCACAAGACCAAGAGAAGGAGTTCCCTAGTGAAAGCGCCCTCTCCAGGCCACCCAATTGCTCTAGCCTCCAAAGTCTGAAATCAGGCCAAGTCACTTTCATACTTAGACCTTTCACCAGGGCCAGAGGCTTCAACCCTAGGCTTCTCCAACTCCAACGAATGTGCCAAGCACATTCAGTTGAGGCTTAACCTCCTGAACCAAGGTATTGATACTCCTCCTCCCCGAGACCTTCCAGTGATTCTCCATTTTGTTTGAGTTGATTTCAATGCATGTAAACCGTATGGATGTGTTTGTCTCTTTAAGACGAATCCATAGAGTATAAGAACACGAAAATCCATTAAGAAACGAGGGAGATATTAGGTTTGACTGTGGATGGTCACGGGTGCACACCAGTCGGAGATGACGACCAACCGCCGTTGGATCGAGCGTGTATCGACTGGACGACTCAGATTGCATCGCACTAGGGAACGGTACGTGAACCGTGGACCGTGTGGCACTGAGTCGGATGGCGGCGGCGAATGGGAGTGCTCCGCGTAGAGCTTCGGAGATGCTAAGGTTGCCCTGGCGCTGAGTCGGATAAGTAGGAAAATATGGAATTTATGATTTAATTAAATCCCTGTAACTTAGAAAATCCATATCTTTGTGTAGAAAAATCACAAAAATAAAATAAAATAACCCTCTTGCTCAGTGAACAGAGGAGAGTAATGTGGAAAAAGAATTGGTTTAATTTGATGAGTACTTTATTTTTAATTAATTATGCACTCATTTCAGTATTTTAATTTTACATTTGCATAGACAATTCACCATGACATGAGACCATAATGCTTTTGAAGCCTCTGATCTTGGGAACATTTCCTGAATTTTTCAAGGTTAGAGGCTATCTCTATGGCAAGTTATGTATTTTTCAAGTTTTTGTCACTATTTTTGGTATTTTAATTCCATTAATTAGCATATTGCTTAGAAAATTCTAGGAAAATTTGGGGAAGTTTCTTAGAACCAGAGGACCTTAGGATAATTATATTTTGAGTTAATTCATTAAGAATAACCCTAATTGGCTTAATTACTCAAAACTGACCCTTAATTAATAAGGGTTAACCACACATCAAAAGAACTTGAAAATAATTCTTCACTGATCTTTAGGATTAGAGGGACCTCACATAAAAATTTGGAATCAATTGAAAATGTTTAAGCCCACTAAATGGATTAATTAAGTCACATGATCAAAATTAAAATTTAAAAATTCATAACTCCAAAAATACATTTTAAAAATTTACCAAATTGGTATTGTAGGCTCTCTGATATCAGAGGAGTTTAGGAAAATTCAAATTAAAATTTTCTAAAAATCATCATTTTTCACCATATTTTAATATGTTAATAATTAAAAAATAATAAAAATCACAAAAATATTTAAAATCACAAAAAATTCTTATTTTGACTCCTAATCACTTAGGAACAAACCAAATATTTTTCCCAAGTCTCTTGGTTAAGATATTGAATTTTAAATGCTTAAGACAATTTTTAATATTAGAAAATGGATTTTCCAACCTTTTCACGAAATTAATTCTAATAAATCAAAGAAAAATGAAAAAAATATAAAATTTGTTTCTCTGAACTCTTTGAGGTTAGAGGGACTTAAGAAAAATATAAAATCTAATTTTCAACTTTAATTTTATATTATAATTAATTAAAATTCCAAAATTCAAAATAATTATAAGAAATAAAATTAAATTCAAAAAATCAACAAAATTGGTCTAAACGGTCCTCTGGTTAATAGGAACATCCCATAAGTTTTTTAAGGATAGAAACCTTGCCTTAGTCATGTTGTTGAATTTCCATTAAAAATCCCTATTTTTCATTAAGATAATTATATAAATTAAATTAAATTCAGAAAAATCACATTTTCTCCTCTAATGTCTTAATTGACATAAGAGTGAAGTGACATAAAAATTTTATGTTTATTTGAGCTTAATTTGATGAGTTATGAAATAAATAAGCCTAAAGAGGCGTTAAGGTAATTAAAGGATTTTAACCCTAATTAATATTTAGGTCTAATCAAAGGGAGGGTAAAATATCTGATTTTAAAATTTTCATTAAATGATTGAAACCTAGGGAATTAAGGGGTAGAAACCCATTAATCATCTTGAAAATATTTAAAGTAAATTTTAATTAATTAAACAATTTGAATTTTGGAAGAATATGTTAAAATCTGGATTATTAAGATTAGGGATATGGTTTAAGAAGATATCAATCCTTTAATTTAAAATCTCTAAATGAATCACTTTAATAATATTTAACTTTTAATTAAATTCAAAGTGGTAATTGAGATTAATAATTAAATAATTAAAAGGAAAACAAACCTTAATTAAATTAAAACTTAAAACATTAAAAAACTTGATAATTAAATTGAAATAAAAAAAAATTAATTTGAAATTGCTTAAAAAACAAATCTAAAACAAATTTGAAACATTAAAGAAAATCAACCTTAAGACAATTCATAATTAAAAACATAAAAAATCAAATCAATTAAAAATTAACCTCAATACTTCAATTAAATTAAAATTAAATCATTAAATTTTAAATTGAATAATCTAAACACCTCTTTCAACTAAAATTAATCTAATACATTGAGATCATTAAAGATGTAAAGACTTAATTAAATTAAAACAACTTGAACACTATTCCAAACTTAAAATTATTAAAATTTCGTTACTAAATTAAATCACTTTAAATCACCAATTCCAATTTTAATTCATTAAATTCTTTAACAAACTGATTTGCCCCCTAAAGGTTTTTTTTTATTATTGTAACTCTTAAGTAAAGTATCAAGTGAAATGTCACTTTACTTATAGGATAATCAAACATCCTAATTCACTCAGCAAGAAACAAAACTTAACTAAACTCTTGGATGATTAATTCTCCTAAACAAAGAAATTCATTTGGACTCGAAATGATCCCATAAATATTGAAAAGATGTTTAGGATTCGTCCTAAGCACTTCCTCAATATGATGGGATGTTTTAGAAGAACAATTGAATTTAATTGTTCTTTGATGAAGAAAATCATCCTTAACAAAATACAACAACCTAGACGTCATAGGAAATGACTAGCAATAGGATTAGGATTTTGGTAGGCAACCAAAACCTTTCCCTTAGCTTTACCTAGACACTTGTTATAAATATTTAAATGCCTTAACATGTGTTTTAAGTGCAGCTTGGAATGACGAGAAGACCCTCCAGGTACGCTTTTATTTTATTGCCATTTACTTTATTGCAATTTATTTATATGAGCTGCACTTTACTCTTCTTGCATGTTAAACAAGAATGTTGCATGAAAACTAAAACTTTTAGGATAGCCACAAAACTGAAACCCAAAACAAAATTAAAATTAACACAAGATCAAATTCACCTCCACAACATTCAAAAGATAAAACAACTCAAAATTTAATCACAAACAAAACAACAGAACTACAACTACAGTTAAATTAAAACATCTCGTTGGATGATCGGGAATACCTCAGATGATGTAACCTACGTGTTCCTAATGAGATTTCCCACGGTCTAAATAAAAGTGTGGAACTCATTCAGTTGAGTTTAGCAAATTCATCTGGACTAAGTGAATCCGATAAAAATCACGGTGCCGGAATGATGGAACCGTGGGATCTTAACGGTGTTGTTATAATCAACTTTAAGATTCCCTTAATAAAACATTAAAGACATTTAAACTTTAAGATTTTTCTAAACTAAAACACTTTTCTCATCACCTGATTTTCACCTTCTAAAACTAAACCTCTCCAACAACAAGGAGCTTGGAGCATAGTGGGCAGCACGACCATCATCGTCAGCAAAGCTGGAATCTACATCAGCAAAACCTTTCTTAGAATTAAGTAACAAAGCCATAGGATTTCGAGGTAGTCTCTCTAGTGCAACATAAATCCTCAACTTTTCGTTAGGCATTTGCATAATCATATTATAGATATTAAGCCCTAACCGGTCTTAGGACTCTGAGGTAGTCATTCGGTACAACATAAACCCTCACATCTTCGAGGCTATTTGTATGATTAAGTCATACAAATATAAGTCCTAATTAACTAAAAATGGTAGGATTGCAACATTAAATAAGCTCTCAAATTGAAGCCAAACCATAGGATAGTTGGGAAGTCACCGAACTCTACTTCGGGTCTGTGACATCCCCTACTTCTCTTCCCTTGGACTCTCATAATAACTGTTCCAAATTTGAGCTACTCCATATTGAAATTTCCAAAGTCAAATTGTTTGAAAACCTTAAAATTTGAAATTTCTGAAGGAAAAACCACTGATCATTATCGAGAGTTTTCTTAAATGATTCCCGTCATTTAAGATGTAATTAACTATAGGGGCTTGCCCTTATAGGGAACTTTAAGAACCCAGGTAATATAAACCCTGCTTAATTCATTTATATTAAGCAGGGGAACTTGTCGGCTTATAAAATTGGTTCGTAGACCAAAAGATGTCATAAATCTTCTAGTTTATTTAATAGAGCCCCATCATCAAGCAGTGTCTATTTTTCGGGATAGATACACGGTTTGTGATGCAGTGCTCGTTTATATAAACTATTTGCAATATGAGATCGATTTGATTTCATATCTTGAAAATTGAAAATCAAATGCTACTTTCTAAATTATATATATATTTAAATTAAATTAAAAATATAAAATTCACTGACAATTTCTGTAGGCGACCCCTTTTTAAAATAGTACACACAACCTAAAAATATGCCGCACAGGGTCGAACCATGTTCAGAAATTTTATGCCCAAGCGCAATTCCTCTGGTAATCATAAATTGATATTTCTCCCAATTCATAACTAAATTTGTTTTCTCACAAAGCTCCAAAACCTTTGCTAAGTTTTCCAAGAAAATTTCAAATGAAGTCCCGAATATAGAGAAATCATCATGAAAACTTTTATTCCATTATCTATCATACTACTGAAGATAGACATCATACATCTCTGAAATGTTGCAGGTTCATTACACAATCCAAAAAGCATTCTTTGAAAAGCAAAGGTTCTGTAAGGGCTCGTAAATGTTGTCTTTTCTTGATCCTCAGGATCAATATGTATTTGATGGTAACCATTATATCCATCCAAAAACCAGTAGTACTTGTGTCTAATAAGTTTATCCAGCATTTGATCGAGAAAAGGAAGAGGAAAGTGATCTTTTTGGGTGGCGGCATTTAATTTCCTATAGTCAATACAAATTCGCCATCCATTAATTTGTCTTGTGGGTATAATTTCATTACAATCATTCACTTCAACAGTCACTCCTCCCTTTTTTGGTACACAATGTCTTTGACTCACCCAAGCACTATTCGAAATAGGATA
This sequence comes from Papilionanthe hookeriana x Papilionanthe teres, assembly GCA_022702705.1. Taxonomy (NCBI): domain Eukaryota; kingdom Viridiplantae; phylum Streptophyta; class Magnoliopsida; order Asparagales; family Orchidaceae; genus Papilionanthe; species Papilionanthe hookeriana x Papilionanthe teres. The sequence continues at coordinate 87,331,085 of CM040423.1, read as the reverse complement.
AATAATTCCAGCATCCAGCCATTTTAAAATCTCCTTCTTAAATACTTCTTTCATTATTGGATTCAATCTCCTCTGCAAAATCAACTCTCGATTTTTGTTCATCATGTAATAAAATTCTGTGCATACAAATCGAAGGACTGATTCCTTTAATATCTGCTAAAGTCCATCCAAAAGCTTTCTTGTATCTTTTTAAAATTTCCAACAACTTCTGTTCTTGATAACCGGTTAACTCCGAAGATACAATAACTGGCAGGGTAGATGATTCTCCTAAAAACTTATACTTCAAATGATTAGGGGGAATTTTCATCTCAAGTTCAGGAGGTTTTAGTATAGATAGAATTAAGCTTTTATTTCCACCTACCATAGTGTCTAATATTTCAAATCTCTTCTGAACATACTCCAAATCCTCATTCTTTTTACTATCTGAATTTTCTTCATTTTCAGTTTCTTCTTAAAACATATTTTCATACTCTGCTTCTTTTTGAAATGTATTTTTAACATAATGGTTTCTCAAATATTCACAGACCTCCATCCTAAAACATTCATTATCTTTTTCCATTGAGGGATACTTTATAGATATCAAAATATTGAAGGTCACCTCTTGATCATTAACTCACATAGTTAATTCTCCTTTTTGAACATCAATCACTGCTCTCCCAGTAGCAAGGAATGGTCTTCCCAAAATTATTAGAATTTCTTTATCTTCCTCCATATCAAGTACAATAAAATCCAAATGAAAGATAATTTTATTCATTTTCACTAACACATCTTCCCCCACTCCTTTAGGGTAAGTAGTGGAACAATCGGCCAACTAAAGAGTCACAGATGGAGTAGAAATTTCTCATATTCCTAACCTTTTGAAAGTTGATAAAGGCATAAGATTAATACTAGCTACCATATCACATAAGGCTCTTCCGAAAAAATTTTCACCTATGGCACACGGGATAGTGAAACTACTAGGATCTTTAAGTTTTTCCGGAAGCTTTTTCTGAATAATTGCACTACGCTCTTCGCTAAGTGCAACAGTTTCATGATCTGTGAACTTACTTTTCTTTTTAAGAATATGCTTCATAAACTTGGCATAGTCAGGTGACCCGAACCGCAATTACGCACTAAATTAACTTCCAAAAGATAGCAAAAAACTTAACCTGATTTCTAAATAGCGGTTAGTGTGCAAAATCTTAAATGATATAAAAATTAAAAAATATTTTACACACTAGGGGTACTACGCAAGTATACGTATCGCTTCAAGAAATATAGAGTTTTCTTTAAAAACCCTAGTATCGATCCCACGAGGAAGTGAAGTAAGAGGTCTTTAGTCAAATTCTAGTCTACTACTAATAGTCCTTAGTTTGGTATGTCGATTAAAATTGTGTTTTATCTAGCAACTACTCCTAAAGGCAAGTGTTAAATGTAATAGTAACTATAACTAAATGCAAATAATAATTCTAAAGATAACCCTTTTTGGAAGAATTGGTTTAGAGAATTTTGAGATACTAAAAACTGCAATTCTTATGTAATGAAATGGATAATGTATAGGAATGAGATGCATTAAATATTGTATGTGCCAAATAGGAGAAATCTTATTCTTTACCCTCTGGTTCAGGCATAAAGAACATTGACTAATCATATGCTTGGTTGTTGAATCTGCGGCTAGGCTGGGAGGATACCAGCTCTCACTTCGGAGCTCCCATGTTCCCCTCGCCTGAGGGCTAACAATCTACACTTCAGCACCCAAACGATAGGACCAAATTGAGGATTTTAGCCTGTCACTCTAAAATATCCAATTCTACGCCCGATAATTATATTTCCCTATTTATTTGCACTCAATCCCCATGAATTACGCAATTCATTCACAGACATTTAATGTGGTTTCGCTTTGTTGAGAATTATACCACCCATTTAGGACAATGCATTACAATGAATTTTAACAATACAACGGGCCCTTAGTGTAATGCAAATGAAGTGCAAGTAAAAACCATCACATTTATAATTAAAACATCATTTAGCAAGCATCCCAATATCCTTATCATGAATCCTACTCATTGCAAAAGAAAAGTAGAATAGAAACAATGACATAATTTTCTTATGCCACTATTTTCAAAGAAGAAGAAAGAGTAAGAAAGATACATCACAAAGCACGAAGAAAATACAACGGAAACTTCATTAAACCAAAGCAAATCCACTATGCAAGTGTTTACAAAATTATAAGATAATGATGAACAATACTTAGCTTTTTCCCTTCATAAGAAAGATGAAGATCTCTCCCATAAAGTCTTCCGTAGATGCATGCAATTCTAGAACATCTCCTTATAAATTCTCTCAAAATCTCCTCTCCAATCTTCCTAAAAGGTAAAAATCTACATTTCTACTCTTAATTTAAGAACCCTAATCATTCTCCAAGATTTTCCTAACATTACTCTCTTATTTCTCTTCTTTTCTCTACTCTTTTCTAACCTAAATTCGCCATTTTAAAGAGTATGGACGAATTTCTAAGAGTTCCCTTAAGCACCCCTTCGAAAAAGCATCCAAATACGTTGAATTTTGGCCCAAAACAGCTGAAAGTTGGTCCATAGTCGTCTGGGGCACTGTCGGCGGGTTTGAGGCCGCTATCGATGAGCTTTTCGGTCATATTTCGGCCTTCTCAGGAAAATCCCACCGTCGGCGGCTTCGAGGGTGCCGTCGGTGGGCAGACTGCTGTGCAGCTCCACCGTTTTGCTCCGTTTGGCTCCATTTTAGCTCTGATTCGCCCCATTTCAGTTGCATTGCGTTCCTAACAGATAGCTCTACAAAATAAGCATAAAAACAAACTTTCTTTAAAGTGTAATCTCAATCAAAATTATGAAAGAAGTGTAAAATAGATTAAACATCGAAAGACTTATCGAAAGGTGTCAATCCAAAATTTGCTTTCTTGCTCGTTTTTGCTGCAAATTGCACCATTTTTTCTTCCTGTTGCTCCAATCACCATTTCTTGTACCTAAAACCAAAAAAATACAAAATATCTTCCTTTAAAGTTTAATATCATAAAAAATGAGTAAAGTGATATAATAAAAAGCGTATATATTTTAGGCGTGTCAAAATCCCCCAAACTTAACTGTTACTTGTCCTCAAGTAACACTATAACTTTAAAAACCAAATATGTTGACTTGTGGTCTGGGTTTGAATAGAGTTTCCTATAATTTCATTTCAGAAATATTTTATTATAATATTTGAGAAATTCTAGAAAATCAACATATGACTAGAGTGTAAGAATATCTCATATTCAACTTAGGAATCCTGTTTTTTTTATTTATTTCAAAAGTTATTGAAAATTATCAAACTAAAGATTCATAGATAGTATAAAAATGGAATTTAAGCTCCTTATCTATACCAATTTAACCAATACCTTTTGAAATAAGAATAAGCTTAGGATTATTTTTAAATCTTGTCATTTAAAAAGATTCAAGTGAAACCAATTTTTGATTAGGTTTCTCCTCAAGCTTCTGCTCTCTTATTTTATTTTCTTTTTTTTCTTTTCTTTCGGGATTATTTTCAATCCCTTTTTTTTCACTTTCTTTTTATGTGAGGATTGATATATCTAAATAGGCCTTTATTAATTTTTAATTTCACTATCCTCTCTCTAAAATCCAAAACTCAAAACTTTCCCTCACTTTTTATTAGTATAAGTATTAGTTCGAAAAAGGTTTTCAATAAAGGGTCAATCTCATTAAGTATAAATCTAAAAATTTTAGCTTTTCAAATATTCAACTCCTTTCTACCATAAATGGAAAAATTATTTTCCCAACGTTTCCAACAAAATATCTTAACTATATAACTGTTTCTTTACTAAGGATTTCAACTAGATTATTTTTCTAACATTAAAAAATTATAGTAACCTAAAGGTAACATCACAAGCCACAAGTCATTTTAAAAGTGATATCAAATTAAATATAGTCTACTGAGGACAAATAAAGTTACATTTTAAAAATTTTCTTCCCCCCAAACTTAAATTTTAAAATATTTTGCAATTAATTCCATAAAATGTAGGAGGAAGAAAAAGTAAAGGTTAAATCTACGGACTACTACAACATCCTATCAAACTCATATACATGCATAATTTGGATAGAATGACTGTAGGAGAAAGTAATTCTAGCCTAAAACATGCTTGTAATAAAATTACACTAAAAGGAAGTATTTTCACATTAAAAATTTTTTTTTCTTACTACCCCCAAACTTAATTTTTAACATAAAAAACATTCAGTACAGAAAATATAAGCAGGAAGAAAACAATTTAGAAATTCTTTCTACCATAAATGTCTATCTAAAATATTTACAAGTATTCATTAGGATAGAACAATATGCAGCATAAAGTAAATCTAAACTAATCATGCCAGAATGAAATTAACTAAACCAAAGTCTAACTAGCATGGCATGTATCAGCATGGGAATATAAAAATGTTCTTCAAGGCCTAAATAATGTTGTAACACAAACATAAACATACAATTCAAATACAAACACACATGATAAATGAGGTCAATTCTTCCATAAACTCATCACATCTTACTAACTTACTTCCAATTTCTAACGGAATTACTACACTAATAAATTAGGTACATTTTAAAATGATTTTATAGATTGTAATCCCAAAGATAAGATTACCCATGATATATTGGCTCCTAGGCACCAATCTCAGGCATCACCGAATAATTATAATTAAGCACCTTTAACAGTTATAAATATAGTGTAAGATCATCCACATAGTATTGATCAAATAGGTTCACGACTCCTACCTAATGAAAAAAAAGTTGCAGAAAGGAAGTAACAAATTAAGATCAGAATCACTACACTAGTAAATTAGGTACTTTAAAATGATTTTATAGATTATAATATGAAAGATAAGATTATCTCTGATATATTGGCTCCTAGGCACCAATCTCAGACATCATCTAATCCTTAAAATTAAGCACCTCTAACAGTTATAAAGTTAGTGTAAGATCATCCACATGGTATTCATCAAATAGGTTCGCGACTCCTACCTAATGAAAATAAAGATGCAGAAAGGAAGTAACAAATTTTAGATGGATCTAACACTGTTCGAAATTCATGATTTCTCTTGTAAAACTGAAGTCTGGGTGCGACCCAAGTCATAGTGGACTCATCAATCCAACTACTACAAGAGAACATACAAGTCTAACCATAATAAGAGTTAAGGAATCACCTACGTCAAGACATAGACAGGATCAGATCAAAGCACTAATAATCCAAACATATACCAATCAACAATCAAACTTGTCAATCCGTAATGAAACATAAAGATCAAGTCAATCCACTCTAAAGCAAACACCATACAACACTAACAATCATGACTCTCAAGCACACTAAACAAAAGCACACTGATAACTATGGGTTGCCTCCCATAAAGCGCTTGGTTTAACGTTGTTAGCCAGACAAATGATTCCTCCTGGATCAAAATTGCAATTAAGTAAACCTTGATCAATCACCCAATTCTTTTCAGATCCAAGAATTCCTACAAAATCCTCATATTGTAATTTTTCATTCAGCTCTTCCTTTTCAGATGGATTTATATCATTGTTCCTCATATTTCTTTCTATATCCAATATTCTTCTATTGATTTTCTGAATTTGCATATTAATATCATCCTTGAAATTTATAAGAAATGAATCTTTATAAGATAATTCAATATCTCCCAAATTTTGGATCTGATTCTCTTTAGATAATTTAGATTCAGGATCAAATTCATTTATGTCACTCTTCTGTTTCAAGTTATCTTCCAATTCTTTCCCTTTATAATTATTAAATGATGAAGGAGCTATCTTAGTTGAGGAAATAGGTTTTTCTAATTCCTTAGGAATTTATTCCAATGGTCTTCCAATATCCTTATCCTCTTTACTCAACTCAAAGTTCTTTTGAAATATATCCTCAAATTCTCTTCCATGTCTTAGTTCAGTAACTTTATCTTGTTCATCATTCAATTCAGGTTTTTCTTGTGATTGAGTCGCATCTAAAGATATAAAGACTGTTGTGTAGACTAATTCCCTAAATAGATAGGCTTTAAAATTATATGGGGTACATCCATCTTAAGTTCATAAGATTTTTCACCATATGGAATTAAAAGTTTACTATTTTTGGTAGCTTCCATCATTTCACACCTCTCCTGAACATACATACAGTCTTCTTTAAATAATGTTTTCGAATCATCATAAAAATCCATTCTGAACTCATCTATTATCTTACTCTCAAAACTTTCTTGAAAATGGTCTTTACTTAGATAATCAATTTCATCCATCCAAAAACAATCATCATCTTTTCTCTCAGCTCGATATTTCATAGTCTTTAATACATCAAAAGTGACTTCATGGTCATTAATATTCATAGTCAACACTCCATTTTGTACATCTATCTTGCTTATCCAAAAACAAGGAAAGGTATCCCTAAAATAATTGGAATTTCTTTATCTTCTTTCATATCTAATACAATGAAGTCCAAAGGAAAGATAAATTTATCCACTTTAACAAGCACATCTTCTATAACTCCTTTTGGATAAGTGATAGATCGATCAGCTAACAGTAGTGTTACAGTAGTGGGAGAAATATCGACTAAACCTAACCTTCTAAATATAGATAGAGGCATCACATTAATGCTCACTCCTAAATCACATAAAGCTTTTCCACATAATCTTTTTCCAATTGCACAAGGAATTATAAAGCTACAAAGATCTTTAAGTTTCCAAGGTAAATTTTCTGAAGTATAGCGCTGAACTCTTCACTTAGTGCAACTATCTCATAATCCCCAAATTTCCTTTTCTTGTTTAATATATCATTTATAAACTTTGCATAACTTGGCATCTGTTCCAAAGCTTCAGTGAAAAGATATTTATCGTTAACTTCTTAAGTACTTTCATGAACTTTGAAAATTTTTTATCCAACTCATACTATCTAAGTCTTTGAGGAAATGGAGGTGGTGGTCTTTCCAAACTGATTTTAGTTGGAGATATTAATTTTTACAGATCCTTAGAAACATGTTCTTCAGGTCTTTTAGTTTCTTTTGTTTCTCTCACAACATCTTTCTCTTTTTTAACCACATCCTCTATCTCTCTTCCATTTTTTAATTGGACAGCTTCTACTTGTTCATTAGTGTTCTCTTTAGGGTTGATCTTAATGTTGCTAGGAAGTGTTCCTTGGGTTCCATTGCTAAGTGAATTAGCAATTTGTCCCAGTTGATTCTCTATGTTTCTAATCGCAGCATTTTGACTTTACAACAGGTTTCCCATTTGCAATACCACTTCTTGCATAGAAGTCTTCTTATCCTCAAATTGTCGATCATCGTTAGAGTCTTGTGGACATGAGGGTTTGTAGTTTGTGTTCCCCTGATTATTCCAACTTCCATTACAATTCACATGATTATTTTCCCATTTTTTGTTTCCACCATCAGTAGTATGATTCCAGTTAAATTTAGGATGGTTCTCCCAACCTGGGTTGTAAAAGTTAGAGTACGGGTTGTTTATGGTATTTAAAGCATCATATTTTATGTTAGAATCAATTATATGCTCTAATGTACTTTCCTCACTTACAGGAGTAAATTGAGGTTGGTTCATTCCAAATTGGTCCAACTTTCTTGATATTGTAGCAATTTGAGATGCAAGATTGTAATCTCATATGTATCATGACCACTAGCTACATATTTGTGATTTACCCATGTAGAGGGCCATTGAAATTCATTTGTAGTCATTTCTTCAATTAATGCATACGTTTCATCAAATGTTTTTGACATTAATGAACCACCAAAAGTAGCATCAATCATGAACCTAAGGGATCCTACTAACCCATTATAAAAAAGTTTGAATGATTAACCTATCAGGCAGAGCATGGTGTTGACACTTTCTTAGGAGTTCCTTAAATCTTTCCCAGGCTTCGTATATTGATTCTCCTTCATACTGACAAAATGAGATAATATCGTTTCTAAGTTTAGTAGTCCTTGAAGGTGGAAAATACTTAGCTAGGAATTTTTGAGTTAACTCCTCTCAAGTTTTAATAGAGCCAGGTGTTAACGAGTATAACCACATTTTAGCCTTATCCTTTAGTGAGAAAGGAAAAAGCCTTATTCTAACAGCATCGTCTGACATACCGTTATAACGAAATATAACACAAAGTTCTAGAAAACAAGATAAGTTTAAATAGGGATCCTCCAAAAGAGTTCCCCCAAACTAAGTGTTCTGCACCAGTTAGATAATCTTAGGATTTATTTCAAATGAATCAGTTTCTACGATAGGATTTTCTATACTTGAGAGAATTTCATCTATCATAGGATTTAAGTAGTTCCTCAATGAAGTATGATGACTTTCCAAGTTATTATCTTGAAAGTTTTCCATTTCCATTTCTAGTTTTTCAAGTCATTTCTGTATTTTTATTTTTATTTTTTTCAAACTCGAGATCATAAGACACAAGTCTTGCAGATCCTTTGTTTCACATACGCAACACAACAAACAATACATTAACAATAAAACAAATAATAGATGAAAGATATTCAACACAACAAAACATTTTTACGAACACCTTACTTTTAATATAAACAGTTTTTTCGCAACACTTTTTCATAAAAAAACACTTTTCACACAAAATATTTTTTCAATTCTAAGCCTAACTACTTCAACTAAAATTCTCCTAACGTTATTACCGAAGCTTTCCCGGCAACGACGCCAAAAGTTTGACCCAACCCGCAATTGTGCAGTAAATTAACTTTCAAAACATGGCAAAAAATTTGACCCGATTTATAAATAGTGGCTAGTGTACAAAATCTTAAATGATATAAAAATTAGAAAATATTTTACATAGTAGGGGTATTACGTAAGTATACGTATCTCTTCAAGTAATATAGAGTTTTCCTTAAAAACCCAAGTATCGATCCCACGAGGAAGTGAAGTAAGAGGTCTTTAGTCAAAATCTAGTCTACTAATAGTCCTTAGTTTAGAATGTTGACTAAAATTGTGTTTTGTCTAGCAAATACTCATATATGCAAGTGTTAAATGTAATAATAACTATAACTAAATGCAAATAATAATTCTAAAGATAACCCTTTTTGGAAGAATTGGTTTGGAGAATTTTGAGATACTAAAAACTACAATTCTTATGTAATGAAATGGATAATGTATAGGAATGAGATGCATTAAATATTATATGTGCCAAATAGGAGCAATCCTATTCTTTACCCTTTGGTCCAGGCATAAAGAACATTAAATAATCCTATGCTTGGTTACTGAATCTGCGGCTAGGCTGGGAGGATACCGGCTCTCACTTTGGAGCTCCCACATTCCCCTCCCCTGAGGGCTAACAATCTACACTTCAGCACCCAAACGATAGGACCGAATTGAGGATTTTAGCCTGTCACTCTAAAATCTCTAATTCTACACCGGATAATTATATTTCCCTATTTATTTGCACTCAATACCCATGAATTACTCAATTCTTTCACGGACATTGAATGTGGTTGCACTTTGTTAAGAATTACACCACCTATTCGGGACAATGCAATTACAACAAATTTTAACAATACAACGGGCCCTTATTGTAATGTAAATGAAGTGCAAGTAAAAACCATCACATTTATAATTAAAACATTTTTTGGCAACCATCTCAATATCCTAATCATGAATCCTACTCTTTGCATAAGAAAACTAGAATGGAAACAATGACATAATTTTCTTATGCCACTATTTCCAAAGAAGAAGAAAGAGTAAGAAAGATACATCACAAAGCACGAAGAAAACACAACGGAAAGTTCATTAAACTAAAGCAAATCCACTATGTAAGTGTTTACAAAATCATAAGATAATCAAGAATAATACTTAGCTTTTTCCCTTTGAAAGAAAGATGATGATCTCTCCCATAAAGTTTCCCGTCGATCCATGCAATGCTAGAACATCTCCTTACAAATTCTCTCAAAATCTCCTCTCTAATCTCTCCAAAAGGGTAAAAATCAACATTTCTACTCTTAATCTAAGAAGCCTAATCATTCTCCAAGATTTTCCTAACATTCCTCTCTTGTTTCTCTTCTTTTCTCTATTCTTTTCTAACCTATATAAGCCATTTTAAAGAGTATGGACAAATTTCTAACATTTCCCTTAAGCAACCCTTTGAAAAAGCATCCAAATACGTTGAATTTCGGCCCAAAACCACCAAAAATCGGTCCACAGTCGTCCGAGGCGCTGTCGGCGGGTTTGAGGCTGCTGTCGGCGAGCTTTTCGGTCATATTTCAGCCTTCTCTAGAAATTCCTCCATCGGCGGCCTTGATGGCGCCGTCAACGGGCAGACTGCTGCGCAGCTCCACCGTTTTGCTCTGTTTGGCTTCGTTTTAGCTCCGATTCTCTCCGTTTCAGTTGCGTTGGTTCCTAACAGATAGCCCTACAAAATAAGCATAAAAACAAACTTTCTTTACAATGTAATCTCATTCAAAAATATGCAAGAAGTGTAAAAGAGATTAAACATCGAAAGACTTATCGAAAGGTATCAAGCCAAAATTTGCTTTCTTGCTCGTTTTTGCTCGAAATTGCACCGTTTTTTCTTCCTTTTGCTCCAATCACCATTTTTTGTACCTAAAACAAAAAAATATACAAAATACCTTCCTTTAAAGTATAATATCATAAAAAATGAGTAAAATGAGATAACAAATAGTGCATATATTTTAGGCGTGTCATCAGGCATCTGTTCTAATGCTTTAATAAAAGGAATATTTATCGGTGAAATTTCTTAAGGATCTCTAAAAATTTTTCAAATTTGTTATCCCTTTTTTGTTGTTTCATTATTTTAGGAAATGGAGGAGGTGATTTTTCAAGAGTAATCTTCTTTGGTTTAAGAGGATAATCCAAGTCTGGATAAATCTTGTTTGAACCTTTTTCAATATTCACCTTCTCCTTTTCTATTTAAACTTTTTTTTGCACTCTTGTCTCCAATTCCTTTCTACTCCTTAATTGAATAGCCTTAAGTTGTTCCTTGTTTTGATCTTTTGGATTGATCTCAACATTACTTGGAAGCATTTTAGAAGGTCTATTATTAAGTGCAGAGAAAATATGCCCCAATTGATTTTCAATAATTTTCATCGTAACTCCTTGAGCTTGTAATTGATTTCCCATATTCAGAATCATTTCTTCAGTAGACAACTTCTTATCCTTAAATTGTGAGTTACTATTGAATACAAGATGATAAGATGGTCTAAAATTGATTTTTCCTTGTTTGTTCGAATTTCCAACTGGATTTATAGAATTGTTCCCCCAATGTAGGTTAACATTGGCATTGCTATTATTCTAATTGAAGTTTGGGTGATTCTTCCAACAAGGATTATAATAATTCAAGTAAGGATTCTTAAGTCTATTAATAGCATTCAAAGTCTCATAAGGCGTTTCAGATTTTGTTATCTGTCTAAATAAATTTTCCTCTAACACTTGGGGTGGTTGAGAATAATTCATTCCATACTGATCTATTTTCTTAGAAAGGGCTGCAATTTGATAAACTATCATAGTCATCATATCTGAATCATGAACACTAGCTACTCTCTTAGGATTTACCCGTTCATCAAAAAGTTTTGATGATAACGATCCACTAGCAGCAGCATCTATAATTGATCTCAATGATCCGACTAATCCATTATAAAATGTTTGAATTATCAACCAAATTGGTAAAGCAAGATGTGGGCACTTCCTAAGAAGATCTTTAAATCATTCCCAAGCTTCATATATTGATTCTTCTTCAAACTGACCAAAAGATGTGATATCATTTCTTAGCTTAACAGTCTGTGATGGTGGAAAATATTTTGATAGAAACTTTTGAGACAGTTCTCCCTAAGTTCTAATAAATCCAGGTGCTAGCGAATTTAACCACACCTTAGCTTTATCCCTTAATTAAAAATGAAAATGTCTAAGTCTGACAGCATCACTTGACACTCCGTTATATCTAAAAGTAGCACACAGTTCTAGAAACAAGTGAGACGTAAATTTTGATCCTCATTAGGTGTTCCTCCAAATTGATAATTTTGTACATTTTGGATAATAACCGGTTTATGTTCAAATGAATTAGCAACAACATCAGGATTTTGAATAGTTATATGAATTTCATCTACTGTTAGGTTAGCATAATCTCATAAAGGTCTTGGCAAATTTTCAATATCATTTCTCTGATTATCTTGATTATTCGCCATTTCGCAAGGATTTTCAGTTTTTTTTGTTGTTTTCTAATTTTTCTAACAGTATGGTCTAACTCCAAATCGTAAGGTACTAAACCTATAGATCCACTACGACGCATATAAAATCACACAAATACTAACAAAAGAAAACAAGCACAATTACACACTATAAAGTAAAGGTTTTCAGTTACTATATTATCAATAGATAGCGTTTATATCTTCCTTCCCCGATAACGGTGCCAAAAACTTGATGCGCAGACTTTAATATTGCAAGAACTTACGAACTCAAATTTATATATATTTATAATGATTTTGTAAAGACCAAACATTCAACGCAAGTATACGTATCGTATTAAGTAATACAGGGCTCTAATGGAGTCCTGATTATGGATCCCACAGAGAAGGCATGATTCTTACAATAGATAACATAATACTGAAATCCAATACTCAAACTGCAATTAAAGTTCAATGTTTACTTCTACTAACTAGGTGCAGAAAACAGTAACAATTAAGCAAACTACAATTACTTCTAATATCTTTAAAACATGATTAACTAACAGACACACACTGAGTTATATATATTTGAAAGGTTTTGATATATAAGAAAAGTATCTTTCCTTTTGCAACGAAAATATGATGTGTGGTTAATATAGAATGATTACTTATGGTATTGTGCCAAATAGGAGCATAAATGTTTCTTTACCCTCAAAAGAGTACCCCCTCTTCCAAGCATGAAAGGAACATTGACATATCCTAAGTTTAGTTACTAAATCTAAGGCTAGGCTGGGAGGATACCAGCTGTTACTACAGAGATCACACTCACCCTTCAATTGAAGGATAACCTTCGAGTTCAGTTACTAATCTTAGGACCAAATTGGAGATCTCAGCATGTCACCCTGAAACCTCCAATTTGAAGTCCATCGAAACACATTTCCCTATTTAATTGCACTCAATTCCAATGAACTACGCAATTCATCCATGGAAATTGAATGGATTCTTCATTATTGTTGTAGGACACTAAATCCTTTCAGAGTTAATGTTCAACAACAGATTTTAACAATTCAATTGGCCAGATTAAAAAATAAATTAAGTTTGAAATGAAAAACCATCACAATTTCTTTGATACTTTAAAAGAACTTCAAATCCACATCAACACATCATCACATTTCTATGCAAGAAGAAAGATAAAGGAGACTACTCAGAATCCATAGAGAAGACACAATAAAACATGGATTTTATATATAAAAGAAAAGTCATACAAACCACAAAAGAAAATACAACTTATCTCTTTCACTTCCCCAATGCAATTCCCTTGATGTTCCTTTGAATCCTTTTCTCTCTTCTTTGCAACACTTAATTCCCTCTTTAGAATGGAAAGGAAGAAGCAATCTCTCACTTTACTCCTCCTTCACTCCTTAGAGAAGAATCCCTCTCAAATGCTCACTTCTACACTCTACTCTTCGAAGCCCTAACACTCAACACACACTCTCCCTCACTAGAACTACACTAGAACTCCAAAACTCTCTTTTTTTTGTCCAAATATAGTTACTTATAAGTTAGAAACGAAATCCTAAGAGTTTCCATAAGCATCCCTTCAAAAAGTCGCCAAGACTCTTAGAATTGGAAATCCACCGACATTAGGCACCGGCGGTGCCCTATCCTGCGCCGACGGTGCTCTATTGTCTGAATATCTTCTGAGCTCACTGGAAAATAGAGCCGGCGCCAGAAGCTATTTTCTTCCTTTTTGCTCCTTTTTTCTCCTTTTTGCTCCTTTTTGCTCCAAATTCATTCCTTCTCACTTCTTTTTACTCCAATCACCTAAAATCATCATAGCTGCAACAAATCATGAAACATGCCTTTCTTTAAAGTGCAATATCACCAAAAATGGGTAAAATTATATAACAAAAATAGTACCTATTTTTGGTGCATCATTTATGCACCCATTAAAACAGAAATCAATCTTCTTGCATTTTAAATTTAACTTTGAAACCAATTTTTTTTTTGTACAGGTCATCAAGACTAAATTACCATTAAGGTTAATCTCTTTCAATAAAGTTGCTAGTTGGTAAATTCTTCTCTGGGAATGTGAAAATCAGATTTTATGTTCAACATTCTCAGTGTAAATGATAACTCTGTATGTGAAGTGCAACAATCCCATAAAACCTGTTGTACGGTATTCAATAACTCATATAACTATTGTTATTCATTGTTCAGCATTACAAGTTCGCATTGAATGCTCCTAGAAAATTGAGCTCTTTGAGCATCAAGTCCCATTTCTATAAATATGCAAGGATCAAATTCTTCTGCAGCAGAGCACAACTTGTCGATGCACCTACTTGATCAAACTAAACTTCAATTTTTTTCTCATCATGTACAGTATGGTACCAAAATTAGGTTTTAATCTCTTGTAGTAAAGATCCAACTTAACTGTTTAGGTGGCAGATGTGCTTAAATTTTGTACTTCGCACAAGGACACTGAAAGTTTCCCTTAGAAAGATAGATCGGTAACTTTGATGCTCCCGTATGAATTCCTCAATGCCATTCAATAACTTATCTGTGAGTCCTTTTTATCCTGAATATAATCTGTTATACATCTAAGCTCTCAAATTACGATCTTTATGTAGAACATAAATGTAGTTGTACAATCATTCCTTAATTTTCAATATGTATATTAGATGATTACATTTATCACTTTGTGGGAAGTAATTCCAATTGAAGAAAATGACTCCAGAAACCTATTTTATGAAGCTCGCTTTATCAAGGGAAGTAGACACTACTTGGTTAACCATATATAAGAAACTTTATTGAAGTGGTTTATTTTTTGAACAGTAGACCTGATGCATTCCTCCATTTTAACTAACCAATGTGAATTCTACTAATCACATTCCCATTTATGTCACCATCTTTATGAACAAGACCTGATGAACTCCTTCAATTCAACCAACCAACATGAATTCTACTAATAGCGTCCCCATAAATAACACCATAAAATCGATGCATGCATTCCTACACTTCAACCAACTAAATCTATTTCTACTAAAAACAAAATCCCTATATCATCAATTTTTACATACATTCCACAGAACTCTTATGTATATACCTACCTAATACAAAAACTTCAATTTTCACAAACATACCACTTTACTTATATATGAATTTCATACACATCACTCAATTCTTATGTATGTACACATCTTACAATTAAAATTTAACTTTTTCTTAAATACAATTGAACTTTTATATATATACATACCTCACACAAAAATGTCCATTTATGCATACATACTATATTACCTATGCATTTAATTAAAACATAACCTAACAACTAAACTTCAATATTTACATGCATACTGCATTAATCTTATGTATATACACACCTAACACCAAAACTTCAATTTATTCATACATACCACGATACCTATGCATTAAAATAGTACATACCACTCAATTCTTACGTATTTACAAATCTAACACCTAAAATTCAATATTTACATGCATTCCACTGAATTCTCAAGTATATACATATATATCATATTACCTTTACATTTTCTCCATAAATATCACTCCATTCTTATGTATATACAAACCTAACATAAAAAATCCAATTTTCTTCATACATACCACAAAAAAATGAAAATCGTGGTGCAAATATACACACCTTCTTCAAATTCTAATTAGAAAAATTTATGACATCTCTACAAGCTCTAAACTTTGGATGTCATTACCTTTGCCGCTAGCTCTAATGGTAACTCTATCGCGAAGCCTCATTCGGAAAAGAGATGCTTTTGAGCGAAATTGAATAGGAGAAGGGAAATGGAGAGTGAATGGTGAGATGGCAAGCTCGGAAGGTCTTTAGGAAAAAGAGGAGACCAAAGAGGTTGTTGACCTCACTTTTATGAGGATTGATCCAAGAAAAAAAATACCTATTCTTATGCCTTGATTTTTATTAAATTTTAAGGATATTATGCTTTAATGAAAGGTATTTTTGTATTTTTGGATGTAGGTGATACAAAAATGTTCAAGAAGGAGAAAAATATGAAAAAGGAGCAAAAAGGAGCAAAAAGGAACAAAAATAGAGCCAAATTGCAAAATTTTCTAAATTACTGCCCTGGAGCGTAGACGCCAGAGTCTGGCGTCTAAGCGACAGCTCGATACAGAAAACTGCTAAGTTTTTGATGACTTTTGGGCGGTTATTTTGACGGTGTGAGCTGTTATTGGACCTCCTAGAAGACTGGCAGTTGTTCCTGGTTTATAGGACATGTGATACAATGTATTTGGAAGCTTCAAAATGGTTTTAATTGCGAAGAGGTGCGATCCAAAGTAAAGTGGTGCGAATAACTGGACGCGGTGTCCGACGAATAGGTGCCAGATTCCGGCGCCTAGGCGCCAGACACACCTTTGACCCGACCCGCAATAACGCAGTAATATTCGCTTCCAAAAGATGGCAAAAAACTGGACCCAATTTATAAATAGCGGCTAGTGTATAAAATCAAAATGTTGTAAAATTTTAGAAAATATTTTACACACTGGGGGTACTACGCAAGTATACGTATCGTTTCAAGTAATATAGTGTTTTCTTTTATAACCCCGCATCGATCCCACAGAGAAGCGAGGTAAGAAATCCTTTAGGCTAATTCCAGTCTATTTCTATAAGTCCTAAATTTGGAATATCGATTAAAATGAGTTTTCTAATAACTAATCCTAAATTAAATTCTTAAATAAAAAGATAACTTATGGATAAATTGGTTTGGAGAAATTCGAGATATTAAAAATTACCTTTCTCTTGCAATTACATAGATAATGTGTAAGAAATATATGCTTAGAATTAATGTAGTAGTGCCAAATAGAAGCATTCCTATTCTTTACCCTTTGGTCCAGGCATAAAGAATATTGGCTAATCTATAGATCGATTCAGGATGTTTTATTAGTAGAATGGGTGAATCTAGGCTCACACTACTAGATGTCCAAGGGTGACTATGGTCGGCCCTACCAGTAACCCGTTCCCTTTCTATAAACCAAATTATTAGAATTTAGTATGTTACTCTAAAAACTAATTAATTCTATGCCCAATAAACATTATCTCCGTTTTTATTTGCACTTCACCTTGAATAACCCACATAAGGCCTTTGACTACCCAAGGATTCATGTGATATCTACTAGTTAAGAATTCATCTCCTTCTAGGTCTCAGAATTCTTCAATAGGTTTTGACAATACAAGTGATCAATTTGTAAAGTAAATGAAGATCCGGTATGAATATCATCACCATAATTTAATAAGAGAATATCTAAGCAAATCTTAATTCCTAAACATGCATCTATTTCATTACAAAATAAAAGTAAATGAAAATAATGGCATAAGAAGTAAAAGAATTGATAGAACTATATAATAAATTAAGTGTCAACAAGGAACTTATTTCATTAGTATTCTATTATATTTATGTTACTATCTGTCACCTAGAAGCATCTAATAGATAACTCTATCATAAAAATGATTTTCCTACGCATGCCACTACTTCATATTAAAAGAAAGAGTAAAGGAAATCACTTACGAAACATGGATAATTTACGATAGAAAACTTGGTTTAAAACAAAGAAAATCCACTAGAAACTTTTTACAACAATTACAAGAGAATGAAAAACACAATACTTAGCTTTTTCCTTCTAAAAGAAAGAAGAAGATCTCTCCACCAAAGTTTCCCACTGATCCATGCGACGCTCGTACATCCCTTACATAAATATCTCAAAATCCCTCACCAATCTCTCCATAAGATGTAAAAATCTACATCTTCATAACTCTAAATGACGACTGTGACTAAGGGGGAAGAAAGAGACTATAGGGTGCGATTTTCTCTGAAGGAGTGGCCTCCTATTTATAGGCTTCAAGGGTTGCCTTGAGGCACCTCTTCAAAACATGTACAAATTCAATGAATCTTCTAGAAGGTCTGTCTGGCGCC
The DNA here is from genome assembly GCA_022702705.1 of Papilionanthe hookeriana x Papilionanthe teres. Classification (NCBI taxonomy): domain Eukaryota; kingdom Viridiplantae; phylum Streptophyta; class Magnoliopsida; order Asparagales; family Orchidaceae; genus Papilionanthe; species Papilionanthe hookeriana x Papilionanthe teres. The sequence continues at coordinate 87,312,959 of CM040423.1, read as the reverse complement.
TAGGCGCCGGACATCGTGTCCAGTTCTTTGCACCTCTTCACTTTGGCTCGCACCTCTTCGTGATTAAAACCATTTTGGAGCGTCCAAATGTAATGTATCACATGTCCTATTATCAAGGAACAACTTCCAGGCTTCTAGAAGGTCTAGAAACTACTTAACAACGTCAAAATAACTCTAAAAGTTGTCAAAAATCCCCTCCAATAACCGTTTCTAGATGATTCTGGCGCCTAGGCCTTGATTCTGGTGCGTAGGCGCAGTTTTCTCATCGTCACTGGCGCCTGGGCGCCGGGTTTGTCACCTAGGCACCACCCTGTGCGCAACTCTACGGTTTTGCTCCGTTTGGCTTCGTTTCAACTCCTTTTCGCCCCATTTCAGTTGTGTTGCATTCCTAACATCTTTACCTACAAGATAGACATAAAAACAATCTTTCTTAAAAGTATAATTTCATCCAAAAACATGTGAGAAATATGAAAGATAGTAAGCATAGAAAGGCATATTGATATGTGTTAAGTCAGAAGTTTCTTTCTTGCTTATTTTGGCTCAAAATTGCATAGTTTCCGCTTAATTTTCTCAAAAATCATATTTTTATACTTGAAAACAAAAATATGCAAAATTATGCAAAATAACTTCCTTTATAGTGTAATATCATTAAAAATATGCATAATGTGGGCATGAAATGAACACTAAAAATAGGTACTTTTTTCCATGGATCAAAATCCCCCAAACTTAAACGTTACTTGTCCTCAAGTAACACTATAATCATGTAAAAACCACATAAGCAAATCATGTGTATGAGTTTCTTTAGGAGTTTCTAAAATTTTGTTCTAGAAATATAGTAGTCCAATTTAGAAAAAATTTTTAGTAAATGAGACCAATTTAAAGTTTAGAAATCTCTTAAAAGAGTATGAAAATATGTGTTGCTATCTAATTCAGAAATACTTGTAGATTTTTCAATATATAGGGGTTAGGCATTTTATTTTCTTTACTTAAAAATCTTTATTAAAAATAATTATACTAACTATATTATATTTTTAAGCTTAAGATTTTCTCGAATCTTATACTTTAAAAAGCTCAGGTGTGGAACCAATTTTTGATTAGGCCTTTTAATCCTCAAGTTTCTCCTTCCTTTTTCACATAATATACTCTTTTCCTCTTTTATTTTTCTTTTTATTTTTCTTTTCCTTTTCTTTCTTTCTTTTTTTTTCTTTTTTAGGCAAGGATTACTATATCTAGATAGGCCTTTAATAATTTTGAATTCCACCCTTCCTTTCCTAAAGCATAAGATAGATATATATCTTTTACTTAGAAATATAATAACAGTTTTGAGATTTATTTTTCAATAAAAGAAATTTAAATATTGAATACAAAAGTGTAGTCCTTCTATTTTTCTAAAAATACAACTTTTCTTACTAAAGATGGTTACACAATATTTATCATTTCATCACTAAGAAAAATTAACTTTAAATTTTTCATCACTACTATAAATTTTAACTAAATTCTCTTACTTATTTCTATATTCAAAATTTTATTTCCCTAATATAACTTCATACACATAATTATTTTTCAATCAAAATCAAATTTTTTTATATCAGTTTTGAGGACAAATAAAATTTATGTTTTTGAAAATTGTTTTTCATTCCCCCACCCCCCAAACTTGAATTTTTTAAAATATTTTGCAATTAATTCCATAAAATGTAGGAGGAAGAAAAAAAAAAGTTAAATCTACTAACTACTACAACATCCTATCAAATTTAAACACATGCATAATCAGGATAAAATGATTGTAGGAGAAGGTAAATCTAGCCTAAAACATGCGTACGATAATATTAAACTAAAAAGGAAGTATATTAACTTTAAAATATATTTTTCTTCCTACCCCAAACTTGAATTTGAACATTTGTAGCATTCATCACAGAAAATATAAGCAGGAAGAAAAATAGTTCAGAAATTCTATCTACCACAATTGTCTATCAATAACTTCTACATGTATTCATCAGGACAGAATAATTTGCAACAGAAAGTAAATCTAAACTAACATGCTAGATAAAATAAAATTAAAGAAAGGTTAAATAAGCATGACAAATATCGACATGGGAAAATATATTTAAGTGTTCTTCAAATCTCTAAATTGTTGTAACACAAACACAAATACAAACACACAAACTAAAATATCTAGACTCGCAGATTCATACACAAATATCAATTGAGGTTAATTTGATCTCCTTTTCTACTCACATTTTCCCTCCTTACTTTCAATTTCTAAAGGAAGAAACTACACTAACAACGTATGTGTATTAATAAAAGTAGTGCAGTTCATCTATATTTTGTTTACTAAATAAGTTCATGGCCTTACTCAGTGAAATCAAAGTCAGTTAAAGGAAGTAACAAAGTTGACATGGAGTGGTCCAAGTCTAAACTCTGCATGCTTTAAAGTAATGCTCAGCTCCAGTTGAGAACTGAGTTATAACAGACTCGTCAACCTACAACCACCAGAAGTCATATACAAATTTAGTCAAGATCAAGGAATAACCTCACAAATCTAATCCACACTAAAGCAAACTAAAAACATAAACATAAACAATCATGACTCTCAAGCACACTAAATCAAATCACACTGATAACAATGGGCTGCCTCCCATAAAGCGCTTGATTTTAACGTCGCGGGCCCGACAAATGTTTCCTCCTGAATCAAAATTCCATTTTAATAATTTTCGATCAATCGCCCAATCATTTTCAGATCCAGGGATTCTTATAAAATTCTCAAATTTTAATTTTTCATTTAGCTCTTCATATTCAGTTTGATTTATATCATTGTTCCTCATATTTCTTTCTAGATCCAATATTCTTCTATTGATTTGATTAATTTGCTTATTAATATCATTCCTTGAAATTTATGAGAAATGGATCTTTATAAGATACTTCAATATCTCCCAAATTTTGGATCGGATTCTCCTTAGATAATTCAGATTCTGAATCAATATCTTCTAGATTGCTCTTCTGTTTCAAATTATCTTCCAATTCTTTCCATTTATAATTATTAAATGATGGAGGATCTATCATATTTGAGGAAATAGGATTTTCTAATTCCTTAGGAATTTTTTCCAATGGTCTTCCAATATCCTTATCCTCTTTTCTCAACTCAAAGTTCTTTTGAAATATATCCTCAAATTCTCTTCCAAGTCCTAGTTCAATAATTTTATCATGTTCATCATTCAATTCAGGTTTTTCTTGTGATTGAGTCGAATCCAAAGATATAAAGACTGGTTGTGTAGATGAATTCCCTAAATAGGTAGGCTTTAAAAAAGTATGGGGTACATCCATCTTAAGTTCATGAGATTTTTCAACAGATGGAATTAAAAGTTTACTATTTTCGGTGACGTCCACCATTTCACACCTCTCTTGAACATACATACAGTCTTCTTTAAATAACATTTTTGAATCATCATGAAAATCCATTCCGACCTCATCTATTAACTTACTCTCAAAAATTTCTTGGAAATGGTCTTTACTTAGATAATCAATTTCATCTATCCAAAAACATTCATCATCTTTTCTCTCAGCTGGATATTTCATAGTTTTTAATACATCAAAAGTTACTTCCTGGTCATTAATATTCATAGTCAACTTTCCTTTTTGCACATCTATCATAGCTTGTCCAGTAACAAGGAAAGGTCTCCCTAAAATAATTGGAATTTCTTTATCTTCTTCCATATCTAATACAATAAAGTCCACAGGAAAGATAAACTTATCCACTTTAACAAGCATGTCTTCTATAACTCCTTTTGGATAAATGATAGATCGATCAGATAAACATATCCTTCCAAATATAGATAGAGGCATCACATTAATGCTCACTCCTAAATCACATAAAGCTTTCCCACATAATCTTTTTCCAATTGCACAAGGAATTGTAAAGCTACAAGGATCGTTAAGTTTCCGAGGAAGATTTTCTAAAGTATAGCGCTGCACTCCTCATTTAGTGCAACTGTCTCATAATCCCCAAATTTTCTTTTCTTGTTTAATATCTCCTTCATAAACTTTGCATAAATTGGCATCTATTCCAAAGCTTCAGTGAAAGGAATATTTATCGTTTACTTTTTATGTACTTTCATGAACTTTGAAAATTTCTTATCCAACTCATGTTGTCTAAGTCTTTGAGGAAATGGAGGTGGTGGTCTTTCCAAACTGATTTTATTTGGAGAAATTAATTTTTCCAAATCCATAGAAACATGTTTTTCAGGTCTTTGAGTTTCCTTTGTTTCTCTCACAACATCTTTCTCTTTTCTAACCACATGTTGATCTCATTTTTGATGAGGTCTTTTGCTTCTCTCTTTAGTACTTAGGATCTAGCCTTAGGCTTTTCCTTTGACTAATCTTAGAGGACTAGAAATGGAACCCTCCCTTTAGAAATTCAAACTACTATTTAACTCCCTGCAAACCCCACAAGCTTGATTGTAGACCCCTAATCACTTAGAGGGTTGAAATCAAATGTGGAGGTTTAAAGGATGAGTTACCTATAGGACTTTTTAGCCTTAGGAATACCCTGGGTGGTCTGGTCTAGTGAGGGTTGACTTGCACATAAATTACACTATCACACACATTCCAAGTCCTAAAACCACGCTCTCACCCAACTTGACTTCCTGAATCATGTAGGTAATTCATATGGATGGTCCTTAACCCCTAAACCCCTAAACCCCTGACTAACAGGGTTAGGAACAACGTAGTGAATGCCCCAAATGAGTCCTCTCATAGCTCATATGGGCTTAATATGGCTTCATGGCTCAACCAAAGTGATCCAATTTCACTCACATTTGATCAATCTTCCTTTTTTTAAAATTTCAATTTTTGACCCCCGAGAGCCCCGGACCCACGAAACCTACCAAATACCCTTGAAATGACCCAAAATTTGCAAAATTGCCTAAATTATCCAAGATCCCTCAAAAGAAATCCTAAACACTTCCCACCATTCAAATTTACCATCTTTGGCCAAAAATACCAAAAATTTCAAAAATACCCCTAACCCCCCCCAAATTACCAAAATACCCTTTTACCCCAAAAATCCAAAAATTCAGAAAATTCCCAAACAAAATCCAGAAAATCCCAAATATTCTCAATTTCATTTTGTTCAACTACACCATGGGCCAATTTTGCCAATTTATCCCACTTTTACCAAAACCCCCAATTTGACCCATTTTTAACCCAAGTGAACCCAATTTCAAACCAAACCACCCCAATTGACCTCAATTTTGGTCCAATTAAATTATAAACTTCAATTCAATATCCCAAATATCATTTTAGACCATATCCAACTCCAATTTGATTGACATTAGGGCCCAATTTCAATTTGAAGCGTAAAGCCCAATTTTGGCCCATGACTTAAACCTAGCCCAAACCAACCCAATTCAACCCCAATTGGCCCCAAATCATTTCTAAAGCCTTCCTAACATCCCCATAAACAAAAAAATAACTTGATTTGCCAAAAATTTGCACCTAAACTCCACCCAAACCTAACTCAAAACCAAAATCCCTTAAATTGATCTAAGCCCAAACCTGACCCAAATGGGCCCAAATCTCAAAATTAGAGCCCAACCAAAATTGAAAACTCTTTGTAACACTCCCATAAACATTTCCCAATATTAATTTTACATCAAATCCAACCTTAGCCCAACCTTAGCCAAAGTTAACCCAATTTGGCCCACCTTGGCCCCTTTACCAAAAAAGCCCAAATTCAACCCAATACAATTCAAAATCACTTTAAACTTGTTCCAAACCGCTCATGACACATGCCTAAACCAATTGCAACATTTATTTGGCACAATCCTTTACAAAAATTTTCATCCTAAATTTACTTTAAATCCAAAAGCCCACTTCCTTAAACCACTTTAAAAGCCCATCCAAAATTATTTCAAAAAAGCCCAAAATCAATCCAAAGCCCACATGACAAATTATTCTCATCATACCTTTAATTGAAATCATCCCTAAGTCCTAAATCAATAATCAAGCCATTCCAAATCAAGCCACATGCCAAATTACCCCTAAATGCCAAAAATTTATAAAACCCTTTTTCATGAAACAAGCCAACCTTTTCCAAGCTAAACGTAAGCCAAATGTGAGCCATTTAAAAGCCATATGAAGCCATGAGAGTCTTGACACCTCACCATGTCATTTATGGCAAATGGAGGGACCCCTTTCCTAAGCCATCCTTAAGCCTTTTTAACCTCATCCATGAAACACATTAAACCATTCTTAGCCACCTCACCATGGATGGAGACTTCTCCACTCCAATTCAGCTGAGCCATATGATTCCCTTCAGCTCAAATCAGATGTTCGTGGGTGCACCAAACCCAAATCCATGCCTTTAACCAAACCAAGCCCAAGATGATCTCTTCCCCCTTCCACTTTGACTCAACTCCTTTACACTTGGCATTTGCCAATTGAACTCACAAAACTCAAGCACTGACCTCCCTAACCCTGAGGGTGACCCATGCCTGGCCGGCCAGCCACCACAGCCACCGGAAACCACCAGGTGGAGAAGCTTAATTTGAATCAAAAATTTAATTTGAACTTGCTGAGCTGTCCCATGCCCAATGGCCACTGTGGCTATTCTTCCCTTAGCCAAGGCAATTGATCCAAGCCATTAAACCCCCCTGGGAGGCCCTCCAGCCACCTCTATTTAAACCCACTCACGTCTCGGCCAAACAAGGTGATGAACCAGACCTTAAGGAAACTCTACCAAAATTGCTCCAGGACCTTCTCCTAACCCAGAGCAGTTGATCCCTGTCGGCATAATTTTAGGTTATGTGTTTTGTATTTTGAAAAGGGGTCGCCTACAGTAATTGTCAGCGAATTTTTAATTTAATTTAAATATATAATTTGAAAAGTGGTATTTGATTTTGAAAATAATTTTGAGTTTGAAAATTTTAAGATATGAAATCAAACTGATTTCACATCCTAAATAGTTTATTTAAACTAGCACCGCATCAGAAACCTTGTATCTATACTGAAGAATAGACACACTACTTAATGATGGGGCATAATTAAATAAACTAGAAGATTTGTGACATCAGTTTGGTCTATGGACCAATTTTATAAGCCGACAAGTTCCCCTGCTTAATATAAAGGAATTAAGCAGGGTTTATATTACCTGGGTTCTTAAAGTTCATTATAAGGGGAAGCCCCTATAGTTAATTACATCTTAAATGACGGGAATCATTTAAGAAAACACTCGATAATGATCAGTGGTTTTGCTTTCAAGAATTTTAAAGTTTAAGGTTTTCAAAGAATTGAGTTTTGGAAATTTCAAAAGGGAATGGATCAAATTTGGAATATTTATTTTGAGAATCCAACGGAAAGAAAAGTAAGAGAAGCTGAGGATTCAAGAGGAATCTTGGCAACTACCCAGACTATCCTATTGTTTGGCATTAATTTGAGAGTTGATTTAATGTTTCAATCCTGCCAATTTTAATTAATTAGGACTTATATTTGTATGACGCAGTCATGCAAATATCCTCGAAGAAGTGAGGGTTTATGTCGTACCAAACGACTACCTCGGAGTCCTAAGACCGGTTAGGGCTTAATTTGCATAACATGATTTTGCAAATGTCTAAAGAAGAGTTGAGGATTTATGCTGCACTAGGAAAACTACCTCGAAATCTTATGGCTTGGTTATTTAATTCTAAGAATGGTTTAGCTGTTGTTGATTCGAGTTTTGCTGATTACGATGGTCGTGCTGCCCACCATGCTCCGAGCTCCTTGTTGTTGCAGAGGTTTAGTTTTAGAAGTCATAAATCAGGAAATGAGAGAAGTGTTTTGGTTTAGAGAAAATCTTAAAATCCAAGTGTTTTTTAATATTTTAATTAAAACAAAACTTAAAATTGTTTAAACAGAACCGATTAAGATCTCACGGTTCCGTCATCCCGACACCATTATTTTCATTAAATTCACTTTGTACAGAAGAATTTGCTAAGCTCAAGTGAATGAGTTCCACACTTTCATTTAGACCGTAGGAAATCCCGTTAGCAACATGTGGGTTACATCATCCGAGGTATTCCCGATCATTCAACGAGTCGTTTTAATTTAGTTGCAATTGTAGTTTTGTTGTTCTGTTTGTGATTAAATTTTGAGTTGTTTTATATTTTGGAATGTTGTGGCAGTGAATTTTAACTTGCAATGAATTTTAATTTAGTTTTGGTTTCAGTTCAGGGACTATCCTAAAGGTTTTGGTTTTCATGCAACAGTTTTATTTAACATGCAAGAAAAGTAAAGTACAGTGCATGTAAGTAAATTGCATTAAGGTAAATTGCAATAAAATAAAAGCGTACCTAGAGGGTCTTCCCGTCATCCCAAGCTGCACTTAAAACACATGTTAATGCATTTAGATATTTCAACAGATACCTAGGTAAAGCTAAGGGATGGGTTTTGGTTGTCTACCAAATTCCTAATCCTATGACTAGTCATCTCCTATGACGTCTAGGTTCTTGGTTTGGTTTAAGGATGATTTTCTTCATCAAAGAATAATTAAATTCAGTTATTCTTCTAAAACTTCCCGTCATATTGAGGAAGTGCTTAGGACAAGTCCTAAACATCTTTTCAATACTTCTGGGATTATTTTGAGTCCAAGTAAATTTGGTTGCACATATGAATTAATCATCCAGGAGTTTAGTTAAACTTTGTCTCTTGCTCAGTGAACTTAGGTATTTGATTACCTGATGAATGAAGTGACATTTCATTTTATGCTCATCGACTGATCCTACTGTGCCGAATCCGAGACCATGTTTTGAATTGGGTGGCCGACCGGCATTATTCCATAATTTTTCAAAGTGTTGCGATTGACCTTTTGTCCACCATTTAGGTAAAACACCACGTTGAATTAAATTGTGAACAGAGGGAGAATGCCATTCAAAAGGTAATTCCATTAATTCAGATGAAGTAACATCTTCAAATTGTACATCTTTTTCAGTATCAGAAGAAGAAGCACCACGGTAAAACTTGATTGGTTTAATATTGCCACCATGTACTTCCTTGACCAGCATACTCTCGATCTTATTAGAATGGATCGGGGTCAGGGTCATATTATGTAGATAATAGTTAATCTTCTCGTACATTGATTTGTATTCTTCACTCTTTTCTTCTTAGAGAGAGATCTTGAACTGGGGTTTCTTTTGACATATTGTCGCTGCCTCTTTCTCAATTTCTTCTTCTTCTTCGGAGCTGTTCTCCCAATCAACATCAATGACTGGTTTCTTCTGTCCAACTGTTCCAACATTTCCTCCACGTCCTCGTCCACAGCCTCGACCTCGGGTGCGAGTTCTGGAGAAATCTTCACCATCTCGCCGTAAGGGAGTGGTGAGTAACTGTTGGACTAGAACTTCAGGTTCTTCATCGTCTTGAATTTCTTTTGCTTCATTTGGTATGGTATTTCTGGAAAAGATTGTTTTCTACGGGGGGCGCCTAGTAGGCTGCATCTTCATGAATTCCAATTTCCTGCACAGAGAACGGTTGCAATTCACCTTTGATGCACTGTTCCCCTCCTTCGTAATACTTTATGCACTGGTGCAGAGACGACGATACCATCCTGTTTTCATGGATCCATGGCCGACCCAGTAGAGCATTGAACGATGTTTCAGAATCAATTATGTGGAATTTTGCGGTTGTCTTTGCTAAATCACCGGTCTTCATTAGTAGTGTTATTGATCCAAGAGCTCTTTCTCCTTTTTGATTGAAGCCTCTTAATAGCATCTTTTCTGCTTCAAGCTCGCGAGCATTAATTTCCAAATATGCTAGCGTCCGAAGATTCATTATGTTTATTGATGCTCCCGGATCAACTAACACTCTAGAGAGCGTAAACTTTCCAATAGTGACTGAAATGTATAACTGTCAGTTGTGATCAGCTGTTCCCAGTAATATATCATTGTCCGTGAAGGTAACACCTCGCTGTTCTCTTAACGAGCAAACCTCGTCGAAGGAATTACCGGCCATTTGGGCTAAAAAAATCTCTGGATCAAGTAAAGCCTTGATCAGAGCCTCTCTCATCTCCTTTGACAAGATCAGAGCGTTGTATATGCTTAGTTTGGCTGGTAACTTCCTATGATATGCTAGCACGTTGCAGTCCACTTTATTACCATGTTCCTCAGTTTCTTCCAGAATGGGCAATTCTTCTGCTGGGGTTGGCTCTTCCTGAGAAACCACCTGCTTTCCTTTATCCTTTGGACCCATTCTCGGAGGTAGAACTTTTCCACTTCTTAGATTAACCTCTGTTATCTCTTCTAAATTTACCGGTGTCTCCTCTTGAATCAGAACAACTGGCTCTTTTGAAGTTGCTTCGGTGTCTGATGGTTCTAATTCTATCGTGATCGGAGCTCCTCGAAATTCACAAATGGACTCGTTTCTTGTTGAGCTTTCGTAGCCTCCATTGTGAACTTCTTCTTCGTCGTGGTCATCGAGGTTATGTATGATTTGAGAATCGTTATTTGTATTGGAATCGAGATCCGGATTAAGCCGGTTGTCGTTAGTTACGTAATCATTAGAAACAGTCAAAACGTAGCCAACGCAATAACCTTTATCATTATAAGATCCTGCTAGAGCGAGCAGATAATCATACAGAGTCAGGAGTTCGAGGGATTTCTCCCCCGAATCGGAGACAACCATCCTAGGATAAGCAGCCTTCGGAGCCTTGGTCTTCTTTTCTTCCACGATCTTCTCCTCCTTCCGGGGCGGTTCTTCAATTGCAAGTGATAGTGCCGGTTCGACAGGTTTCAAACTCTGAGTTGAAGCGTGTACCGAAGAGGTCAGGATGTGATCCAAAATTTTCTTTGAAGACTTTGTCCAGACGGTACTCCACCCATCATCTGTCATGTACGGGTCTATCGGAACAATGGGATCCATTGAAATAACATTGACAGAACCTCCTTTCTGGGGTTCCTTCATGTATTTCTTCGCGATCGTTTTGTTCCCTCTCCGAAGATTGTCATCAAGCCAACTCTTGAAAGTGATGCAATCCTCTATCTTGTGTCCGAGCATCTGGTGGTAAGGACAATAGTTTGGATGATCTTTCTTATTGACTTCCTCTGGCTTCTTGGGCTCTAGCAGCTGAAAATCCGGTGTCTTCATTAAGCTGCGGAACATCTTTGCTACTACTTCAGTTTTGAATGGATATTCTCTATTTAGAACTTCTCTTAAATTACGCGATGAAAGAGGCGGTTGTTCATAATGCTGAGGCGACTGATAGCTTGGGCGAGGCTGCTGATAGCCCTGCTGAGGCAGCTGATAAGTCCATTGCGGTGGTTGATAACTAAGCTGTGACCACTCTGATTGTATCTGAACCGGCTGCTTGCCCTTATCTACTGGCGCGACGATTCCAGATTTCTTTTCGAATGTCTTCACGGGCTTCTGCTTATCGTTCTTGTCCACGAAACTTAACTGCTTTGCCTCTTCTTGCAAGCTCCCGACCTTGCTAAGCAACTTCTCGAAAGTCTTAATTGTAAATCCTTTAAGGAGAAGTGCTATCGGGCCATGGATACCTTTAAGTAGGATGCCGACTGCATGTTGTTCTTGAAGCTGTGGTTCACACTTCATGCTTAAGTTTCTCCATCGAAGTATGTAATCCACTAAAGTCTCGTTCGGCTTCTGTTACTCCACCACTAGATCACCAATAGTGATGTGGTGCTGAGCCCTGGCAAATCGTTTAACGAAGAGATTCTCCAGTTCTGAAAAGGTCTTTATTGAACCATTCAGCAATTCTGCATACCAGTCGAAGGCAATCCCTGATAAACTGCTGACGAACTAGTGGAAGAGTAGAGCGTCGCTTCCACCAGCATTGCGGAAACTAGCACGAAAATGTGCGATATGCTGCTAAGGGTTTCCTGTCCCATCAAAAGTCATAAACAGAGGTGGTACGAAGCCTTTCGGGTATTGGACTGCATTGAACTCTTCGGGGTAAGGTCTACCCGTCTGAATAGATGCTCCACTCTTGGATTGTGCTAGGGCTTCTCGCACCTGCTGTTCTACCAGGCTCTTAATGTCCTTTTCTGGAATCATGGTTTCTGACACTTTGTCCATTAGTGTGAAGAGAGTGACCTCAGTGAACTTGACATCTGTGTTGCCGAAACCTTCTCAGAAACGGATGATTCCATTGTCAGGCAGCTCATCCTTGTAAACGGCGAAGTCCATTCCATTGGTGAAGGAGAAGATTAACTTTGGTGCAGTCATTTTCTGTAGGGTAGATTCTGATTTTTAGTCTTGAATTATGCTTTCTTTTGTCGCAAAACTTAGGACAAAAAAGAAAGCGTCCGAACACATTTTCGTTTATCTTAGTGTATTCTTGATTTTTAAAAGAGATTGCTTATTAGGAGGTTCACTTTTTAGAAACAAAACGATTAAAGGAAAAAGATTGTAGAAAAGGTAAAGGGCCCGATTTAGAATTGGAAACGAAGAGAAAGTCTTATGCAAGACATCTCAACTCGAAGGACCGCTCCTAAACTAACACCTATTGGGGGTCCACCCCACCTCAGAAAAGAGGTAAAAGAATCTCGGAACCTCTCCGTTTAGGGGTGTCTAAACAGTGGCTCCTAAATCCGAGAGGAGTTGGCTATACTCATTCATGATAGAAATGAACGGGGTATTCCAACGGAAGAATGGTTGTTTTGGTCCACTAGGGATATGGACTCACTATCGATTTATGAAAGCAAAACCATATGATTAAAATGGAGAGAGGAACTATTCCCCAGCGGAGTCGCCAGAAGTTGTCGGCATATTTTTAGGTTTTGTGTTTTGTAATTTGAAAAGGGGTCGCCTACAGAAATTATCGCCAAATTTTTAATTTAATTTAAATATATAATTTAAAAAGTGGTATTTGATTTTGAAAATAATTTTGAGTTTGAAAATTTTAAGATATGAAATCAAACTGATCTCACATCCTAAATAGTTTATATAAACGAGCACCGCATCACAAACCGTGTATCTATCCCGAAGAATAGACACACTACTTGATGATGGGGCTCGATTTTATAAACTAGAAGATTTGTGACATCCGTTTGGTCTGCAAACCAATTTTATAAGCCGACAAGTTCCCCTGCTTAATATAAATGAATTAAGTAGGGTTTATATTACCTGGGTTCTTAAAGTTCCCTATAAGGGCAAGCCCCTATAGTTAATTACATCTTAAATGACGGGAATCATTAAAGAAAACTCTCGATAATGATCAGTGGTTTTGCTTTCAAGAATTTCAAAATTTAAGGTTTTCAAAGGATTGAGTTTTGGAAATTTCAATAGGGAATGGATCAAATTTGAAACAGTTATTTTGAGAATCTAATGGAAAGAAAAGTAGGAGAAGCTGAGGATTCAAGAGGAATCTTGGCAACTTTCCAGACTATCCTATTGTTTGGCATTAATTTGAGAGTTTATTTAATTATTCAATCCTACCAATTTTAATTAATTAGGACTTATATTTGTATGACGCAGTCATGCAAATAGCCTCGAAGATGTGAGGGTTTATGTCGTACCAAACGACTACCTTGGAGTCCTAAGACCGGTTAGGGCTTAGTTTGCATAACATGATTATGCAAATGCCTAACGAAGAGTTGAGGATTTATGCTGCACAAGGCAAACTACCTCGAAATTCTATGGCTTGGTTATTTAATTATAAGAATGGTTTAGGTGGTGTAGATCCGAGTTTTGCTGATGACGATGGTCGTGCTGCCCACCATGCTCCGAGCTTCTTGTTGTTGCAGAGGTTTAGTTTTAGAAGTCATAAATCGAGAGATGAGAAAAGTGTTTTGGTTTAGAGAAAATCTTAAAATCCAAGTGCTTTTTAATATTTTAATTAAAATAAATCTTAAATTTGTTTAAACAGAACCGATTAAGATCTCACGGTTTCGTCATCCCGGCACCATTATTTTCATTGAATTCACTTAGTCCAGATGAATTTGCTAAACTCAACTGAATGAGTTCCACACTTTCATTTAGACCGTGGGAAATCCCGTTAGCAACACGTGGGTTACATCATCCGAGGTATTCCCGATCATTCAACGAGACGTTTTAATTTAGTTGCAATTGTAGTTTTGTTGTTTGTTTGTGATTAAATTTTGAGTTGTTTTATATTTTGGAATGTTGTGGCAGTGAATTTTATCTTGCAATGACTTTTAATTTAGTTTTGGTTTCAGTTCAGGGACTATCCTAAAGGTTTTGGTTTTCATGCAACAGTTTTATTTAACATGCAATAAAAGTAAAGTATAGTGCATGTAAGTAAATTGCAATAAAATAAAAGCGTACCTGGAGGGTCTTCTCGTCATCCCAAGTTGCACTTAAAACACATGTTAAGGCATTTAAATATTTCAGCAGATACCTAGGTAAAGCTAAGGGAAGGGTTTTGGTTGTCTACCAAATTCCTAATCCTATGACTAGTCATCTCCTATGACGTATAGGTTCATCGTTTTTTTAAGGATGATTTTCTTCATCAAAGAACAATTAAATTCAGTTATTCTTCTAAAACATCCCGTCATATTGAGGAAGTGCTTAGGACAAGTCTTAAACATCTTTTCAATACTTCTGGGATTATTTTGAGTCCAAGTAAATTTAGTTGCACATATGAATTAATCATCTAGGAGTTTAGTTAAACTATGTCTCTTGCTCAGTGAACTTAGGTATTTGATTACCTGATGAATGATGTGACATTTCATTTAATGCTCAATTTAAGAGTTATAATAATTAAAGCCTTTAAGGGCGAGTTGGTTTATTGAGAATTTTAATCATTCTTAATTTAAAGTTTGAGATTATGATTTAAAGTGATTTAATTTAATTATGATGTTTTAATTAATAATTTTAAGTTTGGAATAGTGTTCAAATTATTTTAGATTTAATTTAAATCTTTACACTTTCAATTATCTTTGTATATCAAGTTGATGTTTATGTTTTAAATTTACTTAGATAGAAAGATGTATTGAAATTATTGATATATTTTGATTTAACTCTTAATGATTTCATTTAGGTTTGTTGTTAAATTATTTTTTATTTAACATAATTAAATTTAATTTTAATTAAATTTAAATTTAATTTAATTTAATTTAATTTAATTTTAATTTAATTTTAATTTAATTTTAATTTAATTTTAATTTAATTTAATTTTAATTTTAGTTTTAATTGTTAATTTGGATTATTATTTTAATTTTTAATTAAGAACTAAATATTGTAAAAGTGACTTATTTAGGGATTTTTAAATTAAAGAATGAATATCCTCTTAATAATATCCCTATTTTAATAATCCAAACTTTAAATATATTCTTTCCAAAATTTAAATTATTTAATTAATTAAAGTTTCATTTTGATATTTTCAAAGTGTTTAATGGGTTTCTACCCCTTAATTTCCCTAAGTTTCAATCATCCAAGAGAAAGTTAAAATCAAATATTTTATCCCCCATTTTGATTAAACCTAAAGTTTTATTAAGGGTTAAAATTTTTAATTACCTTTATGCCCTTTTAAGTTTATTTATTTCATAACTCACTAAATTGAGCTCAAATAAATTTGACATTTTTATGTCACCTCACCCACATGTCAATTAAGACATTAGAGGAGAAAATGTGATTTTTCAGAATTTAATTTATTTATATAATTATTTTTAGTAGAAAATAGGGGTTTTCAAAGAAAATTCAACAACATGACTAAGGAAAAGTTTCTGTACTTAAGAAAATTATGAAAAGTTCTTAATGTCTAGAGGACCACTTGGACCAAATATTGTTATTTTTTGAACTATATTTTATTTATTAAAATTATTTTGAGTTTTAGAGTATTAATTAATTTTAAAATAAAATAAAAGTTAAAAAATATATTTTATATTTTTCATAAATTGCTTTGACCTCAAGGAGTCTATAGAAATAAATTTTATAATTTTTTGATTTTTCTTTGATTTGTTAGAATTATTTTAATGAAAAAAGTTGAAAATTCATTTTTTAATATTAAAATTTACATTAAACCTTTAAAATTCAATATCTTACCCTAGGGACTTAGGAAAAATATTTGGTTTGTTCCTAAATGATTAGGAGTGAAAATGTGACATTTTTATAATTTTTTAATATTTTTATGATTTTTATTATATTTTTAATTATTAAAATATTAAAATATTGTGAAAAATCAACTTTTTTAGAAAATTCCAATTTTAATTTTTCCGAACTCCCTTGATTTCAGAGAAGCTCCGAAACCATTTTTGTAAATTTTTGAAAAGTATTTTTAGAGTTATGAATTTTTAAAGTTCCATTTTGCGTATGAGGCTTAATCAATCCATTTGGTTGGGTTAATCAAGTCCAATTGATTTCAAAATTTTATGTAAGGTTCTTCTGACCCTAAAGAGTAATGGAGAATTTTCAATTCAATTTGATGTGTGGTTAACCCTAATTAATTCAAATTCAATTTTAGGGGTTTAGGCCAATTAAGGTTATCATGAATGAATTA
The DNA here is from genome assembly GCA_022702705.1 of Papilionanthe hookeriana x Papilionanthe teres. Classification (NCBI taxonomy): domain Eukaryota; kingdom Viridiplantae; phylum Streptophyta; class Magnoliopsida; order Asparagales; family Orchidaceae; genus Papilionanthe; species Papilionanthe hookeriana x Papilionanthe teres. Next base: position 87,296,518 of record CM040423.1, on the reverse strand, counting down.
ACTCAAAATATAGGGTCCCCTAGTCCTAAGAAACATCACCAAATTTTCCTAGAATATATTTTATAACATGCTAATTATTGAAATTAAAATACATAAAAGAGTGACGTGAACTTGAAAAATCAATAACTTTTCACAGAGATGGCCTCTGACCTTGAAAAATTCAGGGAATGTTCCCAAGATCAGAGGCTTCAAAAGCCCTATGGTCTCATGCCATGGTGAATTGTCTATGCAAATGGAGAATCAAAACCTTGGAACCAGTAAATAAATTATTAAAAATAAAATACTCTGTTCACTGAGCAAGAAGGTATTTTTATTTTATTTTTGTGATTTTTCTATGCAAAGATATGAATTTTTGAAGTTCAGGACATTTAAATAATTCAAAAATACCCTAATTTCCTACATACCCACGAGGTGCCGCGTCAACCTCGACAGCTTCGAATGCCCACACATCGCGCTGTGATTTGGCGCCGCCATCTGACTCAGTGCTCCAGGGGCTCGCGGTTCACGTACCATTGCGCTGTCCGGCTTGATCTCAACCGTCCGCTCGATACACGTGCGATCCAACGACTCCTGGTCATCGTCTACGACCGGTGTGCACCCGTGACCGTCCACACTCAAACCCTAATATCTCTCTCGATTCTTAATGGATTTTCGAGTTCTTATACTCTATCGATTCGTCTTGAAGAGACGAACACATCCATATGGTTTATAGGCTATGAAAACAACCCAAACAAAATGGAGAATTGGTTGAAGCTCGGGAGGAAGAATGAGTTCATATCTTTGTTCAGAGAAGTGAAGCTTCGATTTGAGAGTTGTGTCACCTTCGATAGAGTCCAAGCAAGCTCCAGATGAAGTCTCTGGCTCTGGGGAATTGTCTAGGTATGAAAGTGACCAAGGCCGATCACAAAGCTTGGAGGCTGGAAGTAATGGCTGGCCTGGTGAGAGGGCTTTTGCTGGGGAAATTCTCCTCTTGGTCTGGTGAAGGTGTAGGGTCAATCAATTTAAAGATTGGCTCACTGTGGTGAAGTGTCCTGTTTTTTGGGTGGATTTTCAACTCAGAAATTGAGCTCACAGAGGGGTTTTAGGGCTGGATTTCAGTGGGGATCAAGTTCTCTATATCTCGAGAGGGATCTGGAGTGATTTTGGCAGAGTTTTGGCAAGGTTTTGGTTCAACACCTCCTTTGGCCGAGAGGTGGTGGTGTTTAAATAGTGGTGGCTGGAGGGCTTCCCAGGGGCAATTGGAGGCTGGGATCAGCTGCTCAGGGGAGGAGAAGAACAGGCATGGTGTCCATTTGGGTTGAGACAGCTCAGCCAGTGGGTTTGAATTTTTTGAAGCAAAATAAGGCTCTCGGCATTGTGTTTTGCGGCGGCTGTGGTGGCTGACCGACCAGGCATGGGTCACCCTCAGGGTCAGGGAGGTCAGTGCTTGAATTTGGAGCCAATAATTGGCTTTGGACATGTCTAAAGGATTTGGATTGAAATAGCATGGGGAGAAGGTCATTTTGGGTTCAAATGGGTCAACCCTTGGTTTTGGGCTAGGTGCACCACCCAAGGCCTGGATTTAGGCTGAAAAGGTTCATTTGGGTCAGCCAAGATGAAATGGTGTAGTCTCCATCAAGGATTAGGTGGCTAACTTGGTTTAGTGTGTATCATGGATGATGTTAAAAAGGCTTAAGGAAGGCGTAAGAAAGGGGCCCCTCCATTTTCCATAAATGACATGGTGAGGTGTCAAAACTCTCATGGCTTCATATGGCTTGTAAATGGCTCAAATTTGGCTTACATTTGGCTTGGAAAAGGTTGGCTTGTTTCATGAAAAAGGGTTTTGGAAATTTTTGGCATTCAGGGGTAATTTGGCATGTGGCTTGATTTGGAATGGCTTGATTTTTGATTTAGGACTTAGGGATGATTTCAATTAAAGGAATGATGAGAAGAATTTGTCATGTGGGCTTTGGAATGGATTTTGGGCTTTTTTGAAATTATTTTGGATGGGCTTTTAATGTGGTTTAGGGAAGTGGGCTTTTGGATTTAGAGTAAATTTAGGATGAAAAATTTTGTAAAGGATTGTGCCAAATAAATGTTGAAATTGGTTTAGGCATGTGTCATGAGTGGTTTGGAACAAGTTTAAAGCGATTTTGAATTATATTGGGTTGAATTTGGGCTTTTTAGTAAAGGGGCCAAAGTGGGTCAAATTGGTCTAACTTGGGCTAAGGTTGGGCTAAAGTTGGATTTGATGTAAAATTAATGTTGAGAAATGTTTATGGGAGTGTCACAAAGAGTTTTTAACTTTGGTTGGGCTTTGATTTTGGGATTTGGGCCCATTTGGGTTAGGTTTGGGCTTAGGTCAATTTATGGGATTTTGGTTTTGGGTTAGGTTTAGGTGGAGTTTAGGTTCAAATTTTGAGCAAATCAAGTTAGTTTTTTGTTTATGGGGGTGTTAGGAAGGCTTTAGAAAAGATTTGGGGCCAATTGGAGTTGAATTGGGTTGGTTTGAGCTAGGTTTAGGTCATGGGCCAAAATTGGGCCTTAGGCTTCAAATTGAAATTGGGCTCAAATGTCAATCAAATTGGACTTGGATTTGGTCTTGATGTTGAGGATACTGAATTGAAGTTTAGAATTGAATTGGACCAGAATTGAAGTCAATTGGGGTGGTTTGGTTTGACATTGGGTTTACTTGGGTTAAAAATGGGTCAAATTATGGGTTTTGGTAAAAGTGGGGTAAATTGGCAAACTTGGCCCATGGTGTAGTTGAACAAAATGAAATTGGGAATATTTGGGATTTTCTAGAATTTTTTGGGAATTTTCTGAATTTTTTGGATTTTTGGGGTAAAAGGGTATTTTGGTAATTTTGGGGGGTTAGGGGTATTTTTGGAAATTTTGGTATTTTTGTCCAAAGATGGTCAATTTGAATGGTGGAAAGTGTTTATGATTGATTTTGAGGGATCTTGGGTAATTTAGGCAATTTTGCAAATTTTGGGTCATTTCAAGGGTATTTGGTAGGTTTGGTGGGTTCGGGGCCTCCGGGGTCGAAAATTGAAATTTTGAAAAAGGAATATTGATCAAATGTGAGTGAAATGGGATCACTTTGGTTGAGTCATGAAGTCATATTAAGCCCATATGGGCCATGAGAGGACTCATTTGGGGCATTCACTATGTTGTTCCTAACCCTCTTAGCCAGGGGCTTAGGGGTTAAGGACCATCCATATGAATTACCTACATGAGTCAGGAGGTCAAGTTGGGTGAGAGTGTGGTTTTAGGACTTGGAATGTGTGCGATAGTGTAGTGTATGTGCAAGTCAACCCTCACCAGACCAGGCCATCCAGGGTATTCCTAAGGCCAAAAAGGTCCTATAGGGAACTCATCCGTTAAACCTCCACATTTGATTTCAACCCTCTAGGTGATTAGGGGTCTACAATCAAGCTTGTGGGGTTTGCAGGTTGTTAAGAAGTAGTTTGAATTTCTAAAGGGTGGGTTGCATTTCTAGTCCTCCAAGATTAGTCAAAAGAAAAGCTTAAGGCTAGATCCTAAGTACTAAAGAGAGAAGCAAAAGACCTCATCAAAAATGAGGTCAACAATCCCCAGTGTTCCTTTGCCCTAATCCCCATTAATAGAGCTCAATTTCTGAGTTGAAAATTCACCGAAAAAACAGGACACTTCACCACAGTGAGCCAATCTTCAAATTGATTGACCCTACACCTTCACCAGACGAAGAGGAGAAGTTCCCCAACAAAAGCCCCTTCACCAGGCCAGCCATTGCTTCTAGCCTCCAAGCTTTGTGATCGGCCTTGGTCACTTTGATACTCAGACAATTCCCTAGGGCCAGAGACTTCATCTGGAGCTTGCTTGGACTCAATCGAAGGTAACACAACTCTTAGATCGAACCTTCACTTCTCTGAGCAAAGGTATGAACTCATTCTTCCTCCCGAGCTTCCAGCAATTTTTCATTTTGTTTGGGTTAATTTCATAGCCTATAAACCGTATGGATGTGTTCATCTCTTCAAAGCAAATCGATAGAGTATAAGAACTCGAAAATCCATTGAGAATCGAGAGAGATGTTAGGGTTTGAGTGTAGACGGTCACGGGTGCACACCAGTCATAGACGATGACCAGGAGCCGTTGGAACCCGCGTGTATCGAGCGGACGGTCGACATCAAGCCAGACAGCGGAATGCTGCATGAACTGCAGGCCCCTAGAGCGCTGAGTCAGATGGAGGCGCCGAATCACAGAGCGACGCGTGGGCTTTCGATCCACCGTAGGATGATGCGGCGCCGAGTCGTATAAGTAGAAAATTAGTGTATTTTTGAGTTATTTAAATACCAGAACTTCAAAAATAAAATAAAAATACCCTCTTGCTCAGTGAACAGAGGAAAATAATGTGGAAAAGAAATCAAGTTAATTGGATGAGTATTTTATTTTTAATAATTTATTTACTATTTCCAATGTTTTGATTCTCCATTTCGCATAGACAATTTACCATGGCATGAGACCATAGGGCTTTTGAAGCCTCTGATCTTGGGAACATTCCCTGAATTTTTCAAGGTCAGAGGCCATCTCTGTGAAAAGTTTTTGATTTTTCAAGTTCATGTCACTGTTTTAGGTATTTTAATTCCAGTAATTAGCATGTTGTAAAATAAATTCTAGGAAAATTTGGTGATGTTTCTTAGGACCAGGGGACCCGATGAAAAATATATTTTGAGTTAATTCATTCATGATAACCCTAATTGGCCTAAACTCCCAAAATTGAGCTTGAATTAATTAGGGTTAACTACACACCAAATTGACTTGAAAACAATTCTCCATTGCTCTTTAGGATCAGAGGAACCATACATAAAATTTTGAAATCAATTGGACTTGATTAACCCCACCAAATGGATTGATTAAGCCTCATAAGCAAAATGGAACTTTAAAAATTCATAACTCCAAAAATACATTTCAGAAATTCACAAAAATGGTTTTGGAGCTTCTCTGATATCAGGGGAGTTCAGGAAAATAAAAATTGGAATTTTCTAAAAAAGTTAATTTTTTTCACAATACTTTAACATTTTAATAATTAAAAAATAATAAAAATCATAAAAATTTTTAAAATCATAAAAATGTTACATTTTGACTCCTAATCTCTTAGGAACAAACCAAGTATTTTTCCTAAGTCCCTAGGATAAGATATTGAATTTTAAAGGCTTAATGTAATTTTTAATATTAAAAAATGAATTTTTAACCTCTTCACTAAAATAATTCTAATAAATCAAAGAAAAATTAGAAAATTATAAAATTTGCTTCTCTAGACTCCTTGAGGTCAGAGAAATTTAAGAAAAATATAAAATCTATTTTTCAACTTTTATTTTATTTTAAAATTAATTAATACTCCAAAATTTAAATTAATTATAATAAATAAAATATAATTCAGTAAATCACAAAAATTGGTCCAAGTGGTCCTCTAGTAATTAGGAACATCCCATAATTTTCTTAAGAGCAGAAACCTTTCCTTGGTCATGCTGTTAAATTTTCTTTGAAAATCCCTATTTTCTACTAAATATAATTATATAAATAAATTAAATTTAGAAAAATCACATTTTCTTCTCTAATACCTTAATTGACATGTGAGTGAGGTGACATAAAAATTTCAAATTCATTTGAGCTCAATTTAGTGAGTTATGAAATAAATAAGCCTAAAAGGGCATAAAGGTAATTAAAAATTTTAACCCTTAATTAAAACTTTAGGTTTAATCAAAATGAGGGGTAAAATATTTGATTTTAACTTTCTCTTGGATGATTGAAACTTAGGGAAATTAAAAGGGTAGAAACCCATTAAACACTTTGAAAATATCAAAATAAAACTCTAATTAATTAATTAATTTAAATTTTGGAAAGAATATATTTAAGATTTGGATTATTAAAATAGGGATATTATTAAGAGGATATTTGTTCTTTAATTTAAAAATCCCTAAATAAGTAACTTTAACAATATTTACTTCTTAAGTAAAAATTAAAATAATAATCCAAATTAAATAAATTAAAAATTAAAAGAAGATAATATTTAAACGAATTAAAGCTTAAAATGTTAAATAGTCTAATACTTAAAAATCAAATTTAAAATCATGGAATTAAGTTAAATTAAATTAAATTAAGTTAATTCAAAGTTTAAATTAAATTAAATTAACACCTTAACAATTAAATTAAATTAAATTTAAAATATTGAAAATAAAATTAAAATTAAATTAAATTAAATTAAATTAAATTAAATTAAATTAAATTAAATTAAATTAAATTAAATTAAAATCAAATGAAATGAAATTAAATTGAATTAAAATCACTTAACAACAAACCTAAATGAAATCATTAAGAGTTAAATCAAAATATTCAATAATTTCAATACCTCTTTCTATCTAAGTAAATTTAAAACATGAACATCAATCTGAAATACTAAGATAATTAAAAGTGTAAAGATTTAAATTAAATCTAAAATAATTTGAACACTATTCCAAACTTAAAAAATTATTAATTTTAACTAAAACTTTTAATTAAGGATGATTAAAATTCTCAATAAACCAACTTGTCCTTAAAGGCTTTAATTATTATACCTCTTAAATAGTGTAGTAAGTGAAATGTCACTTCATTCATCAGGTAATCAAATACCCAAGTTCACTGAGCAAGAGACAAAGTTTAACTAAACTCCTGGATTATTAATTCATATGTGCAACTAAATTTACTTGGACTCAAAATGATCCCAGAAGTCTTGAAAAGATGTTTAGGACTCGTCGTAAACTCTTCCTCAATATGACGGGATGTTTTAGAAGAATAATTGAATCTAATTGTTCTTTGATGAAGAAAACCATCCTTAAACCAAAACAACAACCTGGACGTCATAAGAAATGACTATTTATAGGATTAGGAATTTGGTAGATAACCAAAACCCTTTCCCTTAGCTTTACCTAGGTATTTCTTGCAGAATATGTTTAAATTCCTTAACATGTGTTTTAAGTGCAGCTTGGGATGAAGGGAAGACCCTCCAGGTATGCTTTTATTTTATGGCAATTTACTTTATTAAAATTTACTTACATGCATTGCGTTTTACTTTTTCTTGCATTCTTGCATGATAAATAAGACTGTTGCATTAAAACCAAAACCTTTAGGATAGTCCCTGAACTGAAACCAAAACTAAATTAAAAGTCATTGCAAGATAAAATTCACTGCCACAACATTCCAAAATATAAAACAACTCAAAATTTAATTACAAACAGAACAACAAAACTACAATTGTAACTAAATTAAAACGTCTCGTTGAATGGTCGGGAATACCTCGGATGATGTAACCCACGTGTTGCTAACGGGATTTCCTACGGTCTAAATGAAAGTGTGGAACTCATTCAGTTGAGTTTAGCAAAACTGGACTAAGTGAATTCAATGAAAATAACGGTGCTGGGATGACGGAACCGTGAGATCTTAATCGGTTCTGTTTAAACAACTTTAAGATTTGTTTTAATTAAAATATTTAAAAAACACTTGGATTTTAAGATTTTCTCTAAACCAAAATACTTCTCTCATCTCCTGATTTATGACTTCTAAAACTAAACCTCTGCAACAACAAGGTGCTCGGAGCATGGTGGGCAGCTCGGCCATCGTCATAAGCAAAACTCGGATCTACTTCAGCAAAACTTTCTTAGAATTAAATAACCAAGCCATAGGACTTCGAGGTAGTTTTCCTAGTGCAATATAAATCCTCAACTCTTCATTAGGCATTTGCATGATCATGTCATGTAAATTAAGCCCTAACCAGTCTTAGGACTCCGAGGTAGTCGTTCGGTACGACATAAACCCTCATATATTCCAGGTTATTTGTATGATCATGTCGTACAAATATAAGTCATAATTAATTAAAATTATCAGGATTGCAATATTAAATAAATTCCCAAATTGAAGCCAAACAATAGATAGTTCGGGAAGTTGCCAAGATTTTTATTGGATCCTCAGCTTCTCCTACTTTTCTTCCTTTGAACTCCTGAAATTAACTGTTCCAAATTTGATCCATTCCCTATTGAAATTCATAAATTCAATCCTTTGAAAACCCTAAACTTTAAAATTCTTGAGAGCAAAACCATTAATCATTATCGAGAGTTTTCTTTAATGATTCCCGTCATTTAAGACGTAATTAACTATAGGGGCTTGGCCTTATAGGGAACTTTAAGAACCTAAGTAATATAAACCCTGCTTAATTCATTTATATTAAGCAGTGGGAACTTGTCAGCTTATAAAATTGGTTCGCGTACCAAGCGTATGTCACAAATCTCCTAGTTTATTTAATCGAGCCCCATTATCAAACAACGGTGTCTATTCTTCGGGATAGATACTCGGTTTGTGATGCAGTGCTCGTTTATATAAACTATTTGGGATGTGAGATCGGTTTGATTTCATATCTTAAAATCTTCGAATTTAAAAATTATTTTGAAAATCAAATGCTACTTTCCAAATTATATATATATTTAAATTAAATTTAAAATATGAAAATTCACCGACAATTTCTGTAGGCGACCCCTTTTCAAAATACAACACACTCAACCTAAAAATAATGCCGAAATTTTCTGGCGACTCTGCTGGGGTCTAGTTCCTCTCTCCATTTTTGATTAGATGGTTTTGCTTTCATAAATCGATAGTGAGTCCATATCCCTAGTGGACCAAAACTACCATTCTTTCATTGGAATACCCCGTTCATTTCTGTCTTGAACGAGTATAGCCAACTCCTCTCGGATTTGGAGCCACTGTTTAGAAACCCCTAAACGGAGAGGTTCTGAGATCCTTTTACCTCTTTTCTGAGGTGGGTGGACCCCCAATAGGTGTTAGTATAGGAGTGGTCCTTCGAGTCGGGAAGTCTTGCATAAGACTTTCTTTTCCTTTCTAATTCTAAATCGGGCCCTTTACCTTTTCTATAACCTATTTCATTTAATCGTTTTGTTTCTAACAAACGAACCTGCTAATAAACAACCTCCTAATAAGCAGTCTCTTTTAAAAATCACAAATACACTAAGATAAAAGAAAATGTGTTCGGACTCTCTCTTTTTCGTCCTAAACTTTACGACGAAAGGAAGCATAATTCAGATCGACATTCGAATTCGCCTCGCGTAAAATGACTGCCCCAAAGTTAATCTTCTCTTTCACCAATGGAATGGACTTCGCCGTTTACAAGGATGTGCTGCTCGACAATGGAATCATCCGTTTCGGACAAGGATTCGGCACCACAGATGTCAATTTCGCTGACATCACTCTCTTCACACTAATGGAAAAAGTGTCAGAAACTGAAGAGCCCGTGATTGAGTTCAACCTGAAATCGACTCAAGAATTCCCTCCCCTGCAAAGGGTTCTAGCTGAAAGAAGTACTACTGTTCGTAGGAGGACTGTTGTCTCTACCCCACCGGTCTAGTCATCTTTGAACCTACCCCGACTTCTGCCAAACTGAAGGGGAAGGAAATCCAAGTCTGTAATGAGCCTGTCACCGTGGAGGGTACAGATTTTGCTACAATACCATCTATTTTTGAGATTGGGTCCAGTTCAAGAGTTGCACCCCTAAATCGGACTCAAAGAAGAAATAGAGTAGAAAGATCGCCAAGATCGAGAGAGCCAGAGCTGCTGAAGTTGCTTTTCTAGAAGAAATTCCTGAGGAAAGAGAAGAACTGCCTGAGTATATACCTCTGTTGGAAGGGAGCAGGTTTCACCCTTTCTCTACCGCATCAGTTGAAGAGAATGTGCATAGGATCGCCGCTGCATTTCCCCGACCTGCGTAGTACTACAATTACAAAAGGAAAAGGGATAAGACTACGCCATTTGTTTGACTGCAAGCTGTGATAGAAAGATTGGCAAAGAAAGAAAGATGCCCTGTGTCAAAAATCTTAAGAAGGATAGGACGGGTGCCAGCTAAATCTCGCCTCGGACCGCTAATAGAGCCTGTTGCTGCCATAGAGAAACCAAAGATGAAGATAAAAGCCAGTTCACCCGTTGTTGTATCGGGTCTACAAATTAGGGAGGATACCACCTTCCAAAGATATAGCCGACGGATCATCCGGTCCTAGGCTTCGGCCGCGAGAAGGATTGTATGGCGACCTACTATCGGCGAGCTAAGACCAAAACAATGTCTTGAGAAGAAAAGTCTCATCAGGAGACTTGAATCAGAAGAAAGTGCTACTATAATAAAGGGTACTCCCGGAAAGGAAGTTCAACAACCGTCACGAGACAACTGTGAGACCGTGCAGAAAAGGCCGCTAGAGAATGTCATGGACAAGTTAAGGACCGACATCCGACGGTTAGCAAAAGAAAGAGAAGAAAAACTAGAGGATGAAGTTGACTCATCAGAGTTCATGGATGAAGAGTATGCCGAGATCAACATGGTTAAGACGCGAGCATCATCCGCTTCACAAGGTGCTCCAGCAGCTGCAGAAAGAGATGAACCGGAAGTGATGAGGGCACAGCTTCGGGAAAGAGATGACACAATTTCCCAGATGGCAAAGAGAATGGAAGAGATGGCTGCTGCCTTGGCCACTCTCCCGAGTCAAGTACAACCTCAGAAAGAGACACCCCCAAAAATTATCCATATTGCAGATGGAGGAAAAGAGATCACATCCGTCAACGGAGATGAACAACCAAAGAAAGATCCTGCACGAAGCATGATTCCAGAAAAGGACATTAAGGGCATGGTAGAACAGCAGGTGCGAGAAGCTCTAGCACAATCTAAGAGTGGAGCAGCTATTCAGACGGGTAGACCTTACCCCGAAGAGTTCGATGCAGTCCAATACCCGAAAGTCTTCGTACCACCTCTGTTTAAGACTTTTGAAGAGACGGGAAACCCTCGGCAGCATGGCGAACATTTTCGTGCTAGTTGCTGCAATGCCGGTGGGAGTGACGCTTCACTCTTCCGTCAGTTCGTCAGCAGTTTGTCAGGGATTGCCTTCGACTGGTACGCAGAATTGCCGAACTGTTCAGCAAAGACCTTTTCAGAACTAGATAATCTCTTCGTTAAACGGTTTGCCGGGGCTCAGCACCACATCACTATCGGTGATCTTGTGGTGGAGCAACAAAAGCCGAACAAGACTTTAATGGATTACATAATTCGATGGAGAAACTTAAGCATGAAGTGTGAACCACATCTTCAAGAACAACATGTAGTTGACATCCTACTTAAAAGTATCCATGGCCCGATAGCACTTCTCCTTAAACGATTTACAATCAAGACTTTTGAGAATTTGCTTAGCAAGGCCGGGAGCTTGCAAGAGGAGGCAAAGCAGTTAAGTTTCATGGACAAGAACGATAAGCAGAAGCCCGTGAAAACATTCAAAAAGAAATCTGGAATCGTCGCGGTTGTAGATAAGGGCAAGCAGCTGGTTCAGATACAATTAGAGCGGCCACAACCTAGTTATCAACCACCACAACGGACTTATCAGGAACCTCAGCAGTGCTATCAGCAACCTCAGCAGGGCTATCAGCAACCTCGTTCGAGCTATCAATCGCCTAAGCATTATGAACAACCGCCTCGTTCATTGCGTACCTTAAGAGAACTTTTAAATAAAGAATATCCATTGAAAACTGAAGCAGTAGTGAAGATGTTCCGCAGCTTAATGAAGACACCGGATTTTCAGCTGCCAGACCCCAAGAAGCCGGAGGAAGTCAACAAGAAAGATCATCCGAACTATTGCCCTTACCATCAGATGCTTGGACACAAGATAGAGGATTGCATCACTTTCAAGAGTTGGTTTGATGACAATCTCTGGAGAGGGAACATAAAGATCCCCAAGGAATACATGAAGGAACCCCAGAAAGGAGGTTTCGTCAGTGTTATTTCAACGGATCCCATTATTCCGATAAACCCGCATATGACTGATGATGGATGGAGTACTGTCTGGACAAGATCATCAAAGAAAATTTTGGATCACATCTAGACCGCTTCAGTACGCGCTTCAACTCAGAGTTTGAAACCTGTCGAGCCGGCACTATCACTTGCGATTGAAGAACCGCCCTAGAAGGAGGAGAAGATCGTGGAAGAAAAGAAGATCGAGGCTCCGAAGGGTAGACTAGGAGCTGCTTATCCTAGGATGGTTGTTTCCCATTCGGGGGAGAAATCCCTCAAACTCCTGACTCTGTATGATTATTTGCTCGCCCCGGTGGGATCTTATAATGATAAGGGTTATGACGTTGGCTACGTTTTGACTGTTTCTAACAATTTTGTAACTAGCGACAACCAGCTTAATCCGGATCTCGATTCCAATACAATTAACGATTCTCAAATCATACATAACCCCGATGACCATGATGAAGAAGATGTTCGCAAAGGAGGCTACGAAAGCTCGACAAGCAACGAGTCCATTTGTGAATTCCGAGGAGCTCTGATCACGATAGAATTAGAACCATCAGACACCGAAGAAACTTCATAAGAGCCAGCTGTTCCGATTCAAGAGGAGACACCGGTAAATTTAGAAGAGATAATAGAGGTCAATCTAAGAAGCGGAAAAGTTCTACCCCCGAGAGTGGGACCAAAGGATAAAAAAAAGCAGGTGGTTGCTCAGGAAGAGCCAACCCCAGCAGAGGATCTGCCCATTCGGGAAGAAAGCGAGGAACATGGTAATAAATTGGACTACAACGTGCTAGCCCATCTTAGGAAGCTACCAGCCAAACTAAGCATATACGATGCTCTGATCCTGTCAAAGAAGATGAGGGAGGCTCTGATCAAGGCTTTACTTGATCCAGAGATTTGTTTAACTCAAATGGCCGGTAATTCCTTCGACAAGGTTTGCTCGTTAAGAGAATAGCGAGGTGTTACCTTCACGGACAATGATCTATTACTGGGAACAGCTGATCACAACCGATCGTTATACATTTCAGTCACTATTGGAAAGTTTACGCTCTCCAGAGTGTTGGTTGATCTGGGAGCTTCAATCAACATAATGAATCTTCGGACGCTAGCATATTTGGAAATTGATGCTCGCGAGCTTGAAGCAGATAAGAAGCTATTAAGAGGCTTCAATCAAAAAGGAGAAAGAGCTCTTGGATCGATAACACTACTAATGAAGACCGGTGATTTAGCAAAGACAACCGCAAAATTCCACATAATTGTCCATCGTTCAATGCTTTATCAGTCCATAAAGTATTACGAAGGTGGGGAACAGTGCATCAAAGGAGATTTGCAACCGTTCTCTGTGCACGAAATTGGAATTCATGAAGATGCGGCCAACTACGCACCCCTGAAGAAAACAATCTTTTCCAGAAATACCATACCAAATGAAGCAAAAGAAATTTGAGACGATGAAAAACCTGAAGTTCTAGTCCAACAGTTACTCACCACTCCCTTACGGCGAGATGGTGAAGATTCTTCCAGAACTCGCACCCGAGGTCGAGGCCGGGGATGAGGACGTGGAAGAAACGTTGGAACAGTTGGACTGAAGAAACCCGTCATCGATGTTGATGGGGAGAATAGTTCCGAAGAAGAAAAAGAAATTGAGAAAGAAGCAGAGACAATAAGTCAAATGAACCCCCAGTTCAAGATCTCTCTCGAAGATGAAAAGAATGAAGAATATAAATCAATGTAAGAGAAGATTAACCATTATGTACATACTATGACCCTGACCCCGATCCATTCTAATAAGATCGAGGGTATGGTGGTTAAGGAAGTGCATGGTGGTGGTACTAAACCAATCAAGTTTTACCGTGGTGCTTCTTCTTCCAATGCTGAAAAAGATGCACAATTTGAAGATGTTACCTCATCTGAATTAATGGAACTACCTTTTGAGTGGTGCTCTCCTTGTGTTCAAAATTTAATTCAACGTGGTGTCTTACATCGACAATGGACAAAAGGCCGATCAAAACACTTTGAAAAATTATGGAATAATGCCGGTCGGCCTCCCAATTCAAAACATGGTCTCGGATTCGGCACAGTAGGATCAGTTGATGATACGGGTTTTTGCTTGGTTGTCACTTGCAAACCTAATAAAGAGTGCTTGGAAGCTTCAGAAGATCTTGAGGATCTACCAATCAGTGACGCTCCACCAGAATTCGAGGAAGAAATCAAATCTATAATAGACGAGTTAACGAAAGTTAACTTAGGTACTAGCGAAGAACCTAGGCCTACCTTTGTTAGCTCCTTACTCAATAAAGAAGACTCCGAGGAAATAATCAAGCTACTAATGGAATTCAAGGACTGTTTTGCTTGGAGTAACGACGAAATGCCAGGATTAGCTCCAGAAGTTGCAGTTCGCAAGTTAGGAGTAGATCCTACTTCCGTTCCAGTCAGACAAGCTGCCAGAAGAATGCATCTAGAAATTGAGCAACAAGTAATAACCGAAGTTAAGAAGCTAATAGACGCTAAATTTGTCCGTGAAGAACAATACCCTACATGGTTAGCCAACGTGGTACCGATCGTAAAGAAGAATGGTCGGATCGAATCGCGTGGATTTCAGAGATTTGAATAAAGCATGTCCAAAGGATGAATTTCCACTACCAATCCCAGAAATGATGATCGACATTGCTTCGACGCATGAAATCTTCTCATTTATGGATGGATCGTCAGGATACAACCAGAAGAAAAGATGGCACCAGAAGATGAAACACTCACGGCATTCAGAATGCCGATCGGAGTGTATTGCTACACAGTAATGCCATTCGGACTAAAGAACGTAGGAGCAACATACCAAAGAGCGATGACAAAGATTTTTGATGATCTCATTCACAACCAAGTCGAGTGCTACGTGGATGATATGGTCATCAAAAGCAAACTGAAGGAAGATAACCTGTATGATTTGAGAATTGTTTTCGAGCGACTAAGACAATCCAACCTTAAGATGAATCCCTTGAAATGCGCTTTCGGCTTCACCTCAGGGAAATTATTAGGATTTGTTGTCCGACATTGCGGGATTGAAATCGATCCGAAGAAGATTAAAGTTATTTTAGAAATGTCTCCTCCCAAAACTTTGAAAAAACTACGATCCTTTCAAGGGAAGTTGGCATATCTTCGACGCTTTATCTCAAACTTGTCAAGTAGGTGTTAGCCCTTCTCGGCATTAGTTAAAAAGGATGCCAAATTCATTTGGGATGAGAAATGCCAGCGGGCTTTCAAGGACGTTAAGCAATATTTAATGACACCTCCTATCTTAGCAGCCCCAGTCTCAGGTAGACCGTTGATACTTTATACCGCGGCTTTAGACAACTCCCTTGGAGCCCCGCTAGCCCAGGTCAATGACGAGGGGAAAGAAAACGCTCTCTACTACTTAAGTCGTCATCTAATTCCGATGGAAGTAAAGTATCCCCCGATTGAGAAGCATTGTTTGGCCCTGATCTTCACCGCTCAAAAGCTCAGGCATTACATGCTTTCTCAAAAGGTCAACCTTATTTCGAGGGTTAATCTGTTGCAATAATTGATGACCCGACCGACGCTTTTTGGCAGACTTGCCAGGTGGTCGATGATACTATTGCAATTCGACATAACTTTCGTTCATCTTCGTGCCGTAAAGGGACAAGTCCTAGCAGACTTCCTCGCGGCACACCCTTTGCCGGCGGATTCGCCTCTCAACGACGATTTGCCTGACGAGCAGATAATGAGCCTAGAAGACCCTGATGATCTACGTTGGGAACTGTACTTCGACGGTGCGTCCTCAGCACAGAAGAACAAAGAATTGCCAATGATAGTGCCCGGTAAGGCAGGAATCGGACTAATCTTTATAACACCGGAGCGGGGGATGTTAAGATACTCCTACCACTTAACAGAACCGTGTACAAACAACGAGGCAGAATACGAAGCCCTTATAACCGGATTGGAATTAACCATTTAGATGGGAATAATGGACATCAACATCTACGGAGATTCTCAGTTGATCATTCAACAAGTCGCCGCACAGTACAGAATTTTAAAGCCAAGACTCGAGCAGTACTTTCAGTACGCCATGAAATTGTTGGAACAAATTCCAAACGCAACAATCTACAAGATTCCCAGAAAAGAAAATGCTCCCGCTGATGCGTTAGCACGCCTTGCAAAGGAATTTGCCTGCTTGCAAGATGAGTCAGTTGAAGTGTCAATTCAAGGATGACAGGTCCTATCACAGCTCGACATGGATACAATACATAAATCAGAAAGGAAAGTAGAAGAAACAATTGTAGCAGTGACAGAAAATAAAGAGGATTGGTGACAGCCATTAATAGACTACTTGCAGACAGGAAACCTTCCGGACGATAAGTCAATAGCCCATCAAATCAAGAATAGAACTCTGTCTTACGCTTTAATAAACTATACATTATACAGAAGGTTTTTTGATCATATGTGGCTAAGATGCCTGAGCGGGTCCGAGGATCGTGAAGTCATTAAAGAAGTACATTCAGGACTTTGTGGCGCTCATCAGTCGGGTCCGAAAATGAAAATGTAGATTAAAAGACTAGGGTACTACTGGCCCTCAATGATGACCGACTGTATGAAAGTTGCCAAAAGTTGTCACCAGTGCCAAGTGCACGGAGTGGTTCTACACCAACCCCCAAATGTGCTACATCCGACAATTGCGTCATGGCCATTTGAGTGTTGGGGCACAGATATAGTGGGTCCGATAGAACCACATTCTTCAAGAGGACATCGATTCATTCTTACAGCTACATACAACTTTTCTAAGTGGGCAGAAGCTATACCACTCAGAGAAGTGAAGGCACATCATGTGCTACAGTTCTTCAAGAACCAAGTCATCTACCATTTTGGGGTACCGCACAGGATCATTTCAGATAGTGGGTCTGCATTCAAAAGTACAAAGATCAACAATTTTGTCAGAAGACACGGGATCGATTGGAGATACTTAACAATCTACTACCCAAGAGCAAACGGCTTGGCCGAGGCTTTTAATAAAACTCTCGTTCAAATTTTAAAGAAAACTTTGGACAACAACAAGAGAAATTGGCACGAGAAGTTGTTAGAAGCCTTATGGCCTACATGATGACTTTTAGGACTCCTACTCAGTCTACGCCTTACGCTTTAGTGTATGGGTCCGAGGCCGTCTTGCCCTTGGAAGGTCAGCTTCAATCACTCCGAATTGCAGTTGCAGAAAAGATCACTACAGAAGAAAATGTCAAACTACGACTGGAAGAATTGGAAAGCTTGGAAGGGAAAAGACATTTAGCACAGCAGAATTTGGAACTGTATCAGGCCAAGATGATCCAGGCCCATGATAAATTGGTCTGCCTAAGAACTTTCAAAGTCGGCGACTTAGTTTTGGTTCTCAGAAGACCTATTCTTGCACACCGCAAGATAGGAGGTAAGTTTGAACCAACATGGGAAGGGCCATTCGTGGTCGAGACAGTCTACTCAGCAGGATCCTACCAACTGTCGAATTGTCGTGGAGAACGACCCATGCTTCCAATCAATGGACGGTATTTGAAGAAGTATTACGCAACCTGATGTTTCGAAGGGTGGCCTCTAAAGTAGAATCTTATCCCTAGAAACACGGGTGAAGTAATCACTTTGTGACTGGGTCCGAACCCAAAACAAAATAAAATGGATGATAAAAAAAATCTCATCAACGAAAATGTTAAAAAGAAAACATGGGAAATCATAATAATGAAATGTCAATCTTTCCTTTTAAATCCATTCATTCCTGATATTTTCTCATCTCTTCCTACTTCCTTTAAATTTAAAAGAAGTGAATAAGATTTTTGTAAGTGTTTTTTCTTATTGTTCTTGTTCTTAGTACAGCCCCTAATTCTTCATTGTTTTTTCGTGAGTCTAGCACTTGATGAAAAGAGGGTGAGGGATGGAGCAGTGATAGAGATTGACTCAGACTTCACACCAGCCGGCTTACAATACGAAGAAAATGATTGGTTCCCAGTTGATTGAGAAGAACTTCACGACCGGACGGTGATGAAAATGGGTGGCCCGAGCCACCAATCCAGCAACAAGAGAAGAAAAGCAAACGCCGCGCATGCAACCAGAGAAGATAAGAAAGTTAAGTCTTTGGTCGCCACAGCAGAAGGTAGGCTTGTCAGCGCCGCGCCCGCAAAAATTCAAGGGGTAAGGAGAGCTACTCTCACTACTACCCAGCGAAAAAATAAGAATCGTCGCATTCGCAAAATGTTGACCAAGTTAGTTGAAGATAAATTTAAACAGACAGTGGATACCATTAGTGCAAATGCTCCAAGGAGACCGGTTCGTCAGGAACCAGAAAGAATAAAGTCAACTCCAAGAAGGTCGGAACAGATAAAATAAACAGACAGTCGGTTTTAGATTTTCATCAGTTCCTAAATTTATTTCTTTTAGTTCATCAATTGTCGATTTAATTTCTTCTTCCAACTCCGGGGGAGCATTTTCAATTGGAAGATCGGGCAATGTTTCAGAATCACATTCTTCTGTGACAGTCAAACAAAATTCTGTATCATCTAATGGTCCCAAAATTCCAAATCCAACACCTTTTTTAGAGTTAGAATTTTGTTTATTATCATTCCATTTTTGTTCAATGAGATGCGGTTGTTTTAAAGACCATTGTTTGAGCATTAAACTATTTTGAACGAATTTTCGTGCCTAAGGAGAATACAACTTAAAAGGAATTTTTATTGATTGTCGAAGATTTTCATCTTCTATTTCTACATCATTTTTAGTACAAGAAGAAGTAGAGCCAAGTCTAAACTTAATTGGCTTTTTGTCATCATTATATACTTTTTTTACTATTAGATTCTCAATCTTAGCAGTGGAGATTGGAGTTAGAGTCATAGAATGTATATAATTATTGATTTTGTCATACATAGATTCAAATTGTTTCTCTTTGTCTTCCTCTTCTAGAGATATTTTGAATTGGGGTTCCTTTGCAACCACAGATGTCGTTTCTTCTTCAGAATCCAGGTGGATTTTGAATTTCAATGGTTTCTTCATTGTGACAATTGGATCTTCTCTCCTTCGTCCTCGTTCTTGGCAACGACCTCGAGTGCGAGTCTGACGGAAATTAGTCTCTTTTGTCTTTATTGAAGAAAAATCCTTTTCATTTATTTTCTTTTATTTGTTCTTTTCTTCCATATTTATCGTCGTCTCTTTGGAAGATATTGTTTTATTTATAGGAGCATAATATGCTGCATCTTCGTGTATACCGATTTCATGGATTGAAAACGGTTGCAGGTCTCCTATAATACAAAATTCTTGTGGTTTTCGTAAATATTTGATACATTGATGTAATGAAGAGGGTACCATTTTATATTCATGGAGCCATGGTCTGCCAAGTAAGGCATTAAAAGAGGTATCTGAATCAATAATATGAAATTTTGCTGGTGTTGCCAAGTCGACTATTTTTAAGAGCAATGTTATTGATCCAAGGGCCCGTTCTTCGTGTTGATTGAATCCTCTTAACATCATTGTATCTCTTGATAGTTGAGAGGCATCAATGTCTAAGTATGCAAGAGTTCTCAGATTCATAATGTTGATTGAAGCACCTGGGTCAATAAGAACTCTCGAAAGTATCGTGTCATTGATGTTTATTGTAATATATAGTGGACGATTGTGTTCAGTTGTTCCGAGCAACAAGTCATTGTCAGAGAAGGTAATCTTTGTTGATTCCTCTAATGAGTAAGCTTCGTTTTGGGTAGTACTAGCAAGTTGAGTTAAACAAATGTCAGGGTCCGAAAGGGCCTTGATTAATGATTCTCTCATTTCTTTGGAAAGTATGAGAGCGTCATAGATGCTTAATTTTACAGGTAATTTTCTCAAATGGGCCAGTACATTATAATCCACCTTGTTGTAAAGATCATCCTTATTTCCTTCAGAATTTCGAGGATATATTGAAGGAATGATCTTATCTAGTGTAATTATTTGTTTTTCTTTTTCTTGTGGAATTATCCTAGGAGGTAAGACTTTTCCACTTCTCAATTTAATTTCAATTATTTCCTCAGGTTGATTATACGATTCATTTGTTTCTGAATCCGAAGATTCAAATTTTATAGAGATATGAATTCCTTGTAATTGAAGTGTAGCAATGTCATCTTCATTTGTGTCGTTGTCAGATTTCTCATTTTCATTTTCATTAGTTTGGTTGTCTTTAGATTGATCATATACGATTTGAGCATTGTCTATAGGGTTACAATTCAAATGGTCATTCTAAGAAGCATCATCTAGAATAGACAAAATATACGCAAAACTAGGATTGTTATTATTCTTGGTAAAAAGAAAGTCATACAAAGTTATCGGCTTGAGGATTTTTCGTCCTTCGGCCGACATAACTATCTTAGTACAAGAGTGAAATGAACTAGAAGGTACAAAAGGAGTTGCAGCCCCTATGTCTGGAAGACCTCTAATCTTTTCCATTTTCTTGATTTTCTTTTTCTATTCTTTCTTGGGAGATTTTGTAACTGAGGTGATGTCTGTGATATCGAAGGATTTTGTTGTTGCTTCTTTTGCTCCGGTTGGATTTGCATCACCTGTTTGCCTTTTTCTGCAATATTCCCAGGTTTTTTTTCAAATGTTTTGATAGTTTTTTTTCTTTTCAGTTTTCTCCATTACACTCATTCGCTTAACCTCTTCACGAAGATTGGCGGCTTTCTCGAGTAATTTTTCAAAAGTTTTTACCGTAAATCCTTTAAGCATAAAAGCTATAGGACCATGGATATTTTTTAGCGAGTATTCCAACAGACATGTTGTTCTTGTAATCGTGGCTCACATTTCATGCCGAGATTTCTCAGCGTAAAATATAATCTACCAAGGTTTCTCCTTGTTTTTGTTTCTCTACCACCAGATCACCAACAGTGGTATGATGTTGTGCTCCTGCAAAGCGTTGAATAAAAAGGCATTCAAGCTCCATAAAGGTTTTGACAGATCCATTGGGAAGTTCTGCATACCAATCGAAGGCAACTCTGGTGAGACTGTTAACAAATTGTCGAAATAGAAGAGCATCATTTCCTCCAGCATTACAACAGCTTGCTCTAAAATGTGCCAGATGTTGTCGGGGATTTCCCGTTCCATCGAACATTTTAAAGACAAGAGGAAAAAAACCCTTAGGATATTGAACATAATCATATTCCTCTGGGTATGGCCTACCCTTTGGAGTTAATGCTCCAGCTTTTGCCTGAGCCATCGTTTCTTTAATTTTTTGTTCCACTATTTTCGTAATATCCTTTTCTGCAGTTTCGTTATGAGGAGAATTCTTTCTCTTTCGAGTACTTTCCTCGACATCCATTAGTTCTTCTCTGCTTTCAAGGATGTGAATAGCCTCCGGTCTAATGATTTCAATAAGTTGGAGAAGGGTCGACTGGTGGTTTTTGCAAAGTCGCTACCAGTTCCTCCATTCTTTGTTCAAGACGACTTATTTGTTCATCTCGTTGTCGTATAACCTCTCGCAATTCCTCTTCATTTAATTCTCATGCTAAGGAAGCAGATCGGGTTTCTACCATGTTAACACTGGCAACATTCTCATTGGAACTGTCAGAAGTGTTTTTCCTTTCATGTCGTGAAAGTTGTTTAATATCTTCCTTTAATTTCTTTAATCTTTCTTGAAATGATTTTGTAGAATGTTTTCTGCAAATCTCTTCTTGTGAACTATTTGCAGGAGTGTTGGTGGTATTGGAATTCCTTTCAGATGATTTTCGCCTCCATACATTATTTTCAAGTATAGGGCGAGAATTCTCAGGTGGTGTATCATATCCAGTATAAGGATAATTTTCTTTTTGTAGCATCTGGACCAAGTCTGTCATTTTAGCTATTGTATCCTCTGCTTCTGACATTAATTTGTCATATCGAGTTTTGTCATTGATGACCACTACATCTTTTATTCTAGGGCCCAATCGAAATTTTACTGGCACTCGAACAAAATGTTTATCAATTGGGAATTGATAATCAGTTTCTTGATAATCTGATTTTTCCATTGCTAAAATTCGCCTTTTCATGGTGTTAGAAACTGCACAACCCATTTTATCTAATAACTTAGATAATGAACATTTTTCTTTTCATGCTAATCTCTTAAACACTGAATGTACAACACGAAATGGAGGAGATCTTTTTGGTTGAAAGGAATTGTCAGTATATTCAGCAGGAATTGGAATATATTGATTTTCTTCTAAGAAGGAAGGATTTCCAAAAATATTCTGTTGAAATTCAGGTGTTTCAAAATTATCATTTTCATTCCACCTTTTCTTTTTTTTTAAATGAAGGAGTTCTATGAACGTTCCTCGAAGAAGATCCGATTTCATACATAGATGATGGCGGAACATCATCTTTCTCGTAAATTTGTTTTCCTTTCTTATCACTTTGTCTTTTCATTTCTTCAAGGATGTAAGGTTCTTCAGCTGTATATTCAGATAAATTGTCTGTAAAATTCAGAAAGTCTTCATAAGGTTGTAAGTCAAATTCTTGAAAAGATTGAGTATCCGTTTGATATGGATTATCTAATATGAATTTCGTTTCACTAAATAATCCATAATCATTGTGATAAAAAGGAGGATTTTTCTCTATTGGTATTGCAAAGTCTTGAAAGTAAGAAAAGATCCAATTCGAAGAATCCATTGCGATTTTTCTGTAATTTCAAGAAAAGAGAATATTATTGACTTATTTATAAACTGGGAACTTTTTATTTTCCAAATTTTGAAATGAAAACAAATGATAACAAAAGATGAGAAGAAAGATTCTCCACAGCGGAGTCGCCACTCTCTGTTTGGTGGCGATGAAAATTTAATTTGTCTCGTGGCGGATGGGTGAGGTCATGTCAATGTCAAGGAGTCGCCATCTAATATTAGCCTAGTTTTATTCATATAAATCCTATGAAAGATTTAGAGAATTTTTAGGACTTATAGTAAAAAAGGATGTTTATGACAATTCTTATATGAGGATATTATAGAATAACATATTCTAGAATTTTCATATTAAGAAAATCATGGTAAACTAGAGATTTCTAATTCGGGTTCTTTTAGATCTCCTATAGAGGTAAGCCTCTATAGTTAATTACATCTTAAACAATTTTCAATTGTTTAGAAAACTTCTGATTAATGTTAATCATTTGTTTTCTAAGAATTCATTTTAAGGGGAGATGTACCCACTATCACTCCCGAATGTCGTTATATCATGTTATTGAATACTTTAGGTATTATGTCTAACCTAAAGGTTCTGGTTTTTTTGTCAATGTTATTGATTTGTTGAAAAATTTTAGGTTATACGTCTAACCTAAATGTTTTGGTTTTGTTTTTGTTGTCAAAAGTTTCAGGTTATATGTCTAACCTAAAAGTTTTGGTTTTGTTTTTGTTGTCACAAGTTTCAGGTTATATGTCTAACCTAAAAGTTGTGGTTTTGTTTTTGTTCTGTCGTCAACGTCCTGCAAAACAGAGTTAGCACATCCTATAACATGCAAAGAAAATCTAAATAGAATTTCTTGCTTTCACCCTGCAAAGAAAACATTGTCAGAAATAATGTCATAGAATATTTAGATATGTCCTGGATGTCATTTTATGTCGAATTATTTTGAAATGTCAATTTTTTTGTTGATTATGTCAATTTTGGTTTTAAAATATTGAATTTATTAACTTGAGTTCATGTCTGTCTGAAATTTTTGGAATTAGATTCAATATTGATTGAGTTGACTTGGGTTTATGTCTAGTTGAACCTAAGTTAGATTCAATCTATTAAACTTGAGTTCGTGTCTGTCTAAATTCAAGTTTAAAGATTTGAAATTAGATTCAATATTGATTGAATTAACTTGGGTTCATGTCTGGTTGAACCTAAGTTAGATTCGATGTTGATTGAATATATTTAACTTGAGTTCGTGTACGTACGAATTCGAGTTAAAAGGTTTGAAATTAGATTCAATATTGATTGAGTTAGCTTGGGTTCATGTCTGGTTGAACCTAAGTTAGATTCAATGTTGATTGAATCTATTTAACTTGAGTTCGTGTCTGTCTGAATTCAAGTTAAATGGTTTGAAATTTGATTTAATATTGATTGAATTAACTTGGGTTCATGTCTGGTTGAACCTAAGTTAGATTCAAAGTTGATTGAATCTATTTAACTTGAGTTCATGTCTGTTTGAACTTAAGTTAAAAGGGTTGGTTTAGAATAGATTTAATTAAGTTTTAAGTCTTGTTTAAATAGGACTTAAAGGTTAATCAAGTCTAATAAATTAGACATGATTAGATTTGCAGACCATCTAAGTCCCTTTTAGATAAGACTTAAGTTTAATTAAGCCTATTTAAAGTTAGACCTAGACTTAGGATTGAACTTAAGCCGAGTTTTAGTTTAGATTCAAGTTAGGTTGAACCTAAGGCTTAAATTAGACTTAGGTTTATATCATGTTAGACCTAAGTATAGTTTGACTTAAGTCTAATATGAGTTAGACTTAAGTTAAGTTTTTGGGTTAGGTTCATGTTAGGTTGAACCTAAGTTTTAGTTCGACTTGAGTCTAATGTGGGTTAGACTTAAGTTAAATTTCGAGTTTAGATCAAGTTAGGTTCAAGTCAGGTTGAACCTAGACTTAAGCTCGATTTAAGTTCAATATGGGTTGATCCTAAGTTAAAGTTTAACTTGGATTAGATTAGGTTCTAGTTGGATTGAACTTAAGTTTAGTTCAGTTTAGGTTAGGTTCAATATGGGTTGAACCTAAGGTTTCAAGTTAAGTTAGGTCCGGTGTGGGTTGAACCTAAGGTTTAGGTTAACTTGAGTTCAAGTTAGGTTGGACTCAAGTTAGACTAGGTTTAAGTTAGGTTCAATGTGGGTTGAACCTAAGGTTTAGGTTAACTTAAGTTCAAGTTAGGTTGGACTCAAGTTAGGTTAGGTTTAAGTTAGGTTCAATGTGGGTTGAACCTAAGGTATTGTTAACTTGAATTCAAGTTAGGTTGGACTCAAGTTAGGTTAGGTTTAGGTTAGGTTCAATATGGGTTGATCCTAAGGTTTTAGGTTAACTTGAGTTCAAGTTAGGTTGGACTCAAGTTAGGTTAGGTTTAGGTTAGGTTCAATATGGGTTGAACCTAAGGTTTAGGTTAACTTGAGTTCAAGTCAGGTTGGGCTCAAGTTAGGTTAGGTTTAAGTTAGGTTCAATGTGGGTTGAACCTAAGGTTTTGGTTAACTTGAATTCAAGTTAGGTTAGACTCAAGTTATGTTAGGTTTTGGTTAGGTTCAATATGGGTTGAACCTAAGGTTTTAGTCAACTTGAGTTCAAGTTAGGTTGGACTCAAGTTAGGTTAGGTTTAGGTTAGGTTCAATGTGTGTTGAACCTAAGATTTAGGTTAACTTGAGTTCAAGTTAGGTTGGACTCAACTTAGGTTAGGTTTAGATTAGGTTCAATATGGGTTGAACCTAAGGTTTTAGGTTAACTTGAGTTCAAGTTAGGTTGGACTCAAGTTATGTTATGTTTTGGTTACGTTCAATTTGGGTTGAACCTAAGATTTAGGTTAACTTGAGTTCAAGTTAGGTTGGACTCAAGTTAGGTTAGGTTTAGATTAGGTTCAATGTGGGTTGAACCTAAGATTTAGGTTAACTTGAGTTCAAGTTAGGTTGGACTCAAGTTAGGTTAGGTTTAGGTTATGTTGGACTTGGATTAAAGGTTGGATTTCGGTTTAATTAAACCTTAGTTTATTACGGTTTAATAATTAATTAAGTCTAATGTAGTAGACTTAATTAGGATTTGTGTTTGATTAAATCTTACTTGGTTAAGACTTAATAGTCTTAATGAGTTAGACTTAATTAAGGTTTATGTTTAATTAAGTCTAATTTAGTTAAGACTTAATGGTGCTAATAGATTACAGGGTTAGATCTAATTAGGATTTAAGTTTGATTAAACCTTAGTTAGTTAAGGTTTAATGGTTTAATTAGGTCTAATGGGTTAGACCTAATTAGGGTTTAAGTTTGTTTAAACCTTAGTTAGTTAAGGTCTAATGGTTTAATTAGGTCTAATGGGTTAGACCTAATTAGGGTTTAAGTTTGATTAAACCTTAGTTAGTTAAGGTCTAATAGTTTAATTAGGTCTAATGGGTTAGACCTAATAAGGGTTTAAGTTTGATTAAACCTTAGTTAGTTAAGGTCTAATGGTTTAATTATGTTTAGTATGTCTTTAAACTTAATTAAAATGTTTAATTTTGATTAATTAAGTTTAATATGTCTTTAAACTTAATTAAGATTTAATTTTCATATTAAACCTAATTTAAGTAAGGTTTAATGAGTTAATTAAGTTTATTATGTCTTTAAACTTAATTAAAAGGTTTGGTTTTGATTAATTAAGTTTAATATGTTCTTAAACTTAATTAAAAGTGTTGATTTCTTGTATTTAAACCTAATTTAGGGAAGGTTTAATGGGTTAATTAAGTTTATTTTGTCTTTAAACTTAATTAAAAATTTACTTTTTGTGTTAAACCTAATTTAGGTAAGGTTTAATGGGTTAATTAAGTTTAATTTGTTTTTAAACTTAATTAAGATTTGATTTTTATATTAAACCTAATTTAAGTAAGTTTAATGGGTTAATTAAGTTTATTATGCCTTTAAACTTAATTAAAATGATTAATTTTGATTAATTAAGTTTAATATGTCTTTAAACTTAATTAAGATTTAATTTTTATATTAAACCTAATTTAAGTAAGGTTTAATGAATTAATTAAGTTTATTATGTTTTTAATCTTAATTAAAAGGTTTAATTTTGCTTAATTAAGTTTAATATGTCTTTAAACTTAATTAAGATTTAATTTTTATATTAAACCTAATTTAAGCAAGGTTTAACGAGTTAATTAAGTTTATTATGTCTTTAAACTTAATTAAAGGGATTAATTTTTATTAATTAAGTTTAATATGTCTTTAAACTTAATTAATATTTAATTTTCATATTAAACCTAATTTAAGTAAGGTTTAATGAATTAATTAAGTTTATTATGTCTTTAAACATAATTAAAAGGTTTAATTTTGATTAATTAAGTTTAATATGTCTTTAAACTTAATTAATATTTAATTTTCATATTAAACCTAATTTAAGTAAGGTTTAATGAGTTAATTAAGTTTATTATGTCTTTAAACTTAATTAAAAGGATTAATTTTGATTAATTAAGTTTAATATTTCTTTAAACTTAATTAAGATTTAATTTTTATATTAAACCTAATTTAAGTAATGTTTAATGAATTAATTAACTTTATTATGTCTTTAAACTTAATTAAAAGGTTTAATTTTGATTAATTAAGTTTAATATGTCTTTAAACTTAATTAATATTTAATTTTCATATTAAACCTAATTTAAGTAAGGTTTAATGAGCTAATTAAGTTCATTATGTCTTTAAACTTAATTAAAAGGATTAATTTTAATTAATTAAGTTTAATGTGTCTTTAAACTTAATTAATATTTAATTTTCATATCAAACCTAATTTAAGCAAGGTTTAATGAATTAATTATTGTTTTAAATTTAGTTAAGTCCAATTTGGTCATTTTAGACTTAAGTGAAATTTCTCATTAGTCTATCATAGACTAGAACCATTTTCAAACTTTGATTGTTGATGAAAATAGGTTAAATTTATAAAGGGGTATTTTTAGGATTAAAATTATTTAATTAAAAAAGGATTTTAACCCTAAATTTCAAAATACCATTCAAAATGATTTCTATGACTTAGAAATAATTTTCTTAGGGTTTTTGTCTGTTGCCCTATCATTTCTGGCCATTTGCATTTTTATTTTCCTTAATTTTCAATTTTTATAAATATTATTTGAAATAATTCCAAAGAAACTTGAAAATTATAGAAAAGTGTCCTAGGCATGTTTTCTGTCCTTGGAAGAATTATGGAAGGTTCCTAAGAACATAAAGATAAATGCCTCAAAGTTTCATAAATTTTTTATTTATAAATAATTTTTAATAATTAAAATACTCCAGAGAGTATTTAATTAGTTAAAAATTAAATACTGTGAATAAAATTATGATTTTGGTTTCATAATTTTCTCCTCTTCAAGAGCTTTCTAGAGATAGTTTTATTTTATTTTTAGAACCTCTAGATAAAAAGATATTGATTTTTGAAGTTTTTAAGGTTTTTTGAATTTTTATTAATTTCCCGCCGCCAAACTCACCGCCGTTCGACGCGTGTCCTCGTACGCGTCGAACGAACAGGAGGATCCGCTACGGGCAGCCGAACAGCAGACACCACGGGGAATCATCCACGCTGTCCATCCCTAAGGCGCGGGATCAGACGGTCGAGGTAATTTGGATAAAAATCTGAATTATTTCGAACCATTAAACTTTAAACCTCAATATCTCACTCATTTCTTGATGAAATTGAGTGAATTTTTTTTAAAATGATCATCTGGATGAGAAGTATCCATCCATACGGTGATGATACACTTACAGGCTAGTATAACACATGATATGTCGAAAATATGATTTATTTTGTAAAGAAAAATTTCATACCTTTGCCACAAGCAAATCAAGCTAGATCAGACCTTATGGTTACCTTTTAGGACTCCAATAGAAAGTTATTGCTGTAGCAATTCGATCCAGAAGTCAGGCTTGGGGAGGAATTTTGAAGAAGTGCCTAAATTGGGGCTGTTTTTGAAATTTGGTCAAATTGGCTCAAATAGGCTCAAACTATGGCTTGGATTTGATCCTAAAAGATTGTTGGAACTCTTAGGAAGACTTTTTATGTTGGGAGCAGGTGGATTTGGGTAGCCTATAGTTCTCCCTAATTTTTTTCTTGTTCTTGCTATTTTCGGCCTTGGGGTCTTATTTATAGCAAGGGGAGGTTATGACTTAGCTTAAGATGTTCTAGGGGAGTAGTTACCTCCTCTATCAGCCCATTGGGTGAAGGAATTGGCTGAAGATAGGCATTGATGCTTCTCCCTAAGTTTTCCATGATGATCTTCATTGTTTTGTCTCTCATCCATTGGCTCATGTGAGAGGTGCATGGTGAGCTGCCTCTACTCTTCTTAGGGAGCTTACACCTCATCTCTTAAGCTTAGCAAATGGTGACACACAAGCTCATCCCTCATCATTGCTTCTAACCATGGTAAGGGGGGGTTTCATGCATGGTTTTCCTTCCATTGGGTGGCTTGGGAGGTGGGTGGTGAGGCCTCATGTTGGTCGGCCACGTCATGGATAAATGAGGCATAGGGAGAAGGAGAGAGTGACACCTCACCCCATGCATCATGATGGGTTTTAACCCATGGTTAAGTGGTCTTAATGTGAGCTTAATTAAGCCTTAAGATGAGTTTAGCCTAATTAATTATGAGAATGTTATATGTCATTTCATTTCATTTTAATTTCCCATTTTAGTTAACTATTTTATTAATTAAAATTGTTGGAAAATATTTTATTTATCAATTTATTAATTGAAAATAATTTCAAATTAATTAATTGATTAATTTTATCATTTTTGTCATTTTATGATTTTAATTTAATTTTCATTTTAATTAGTTATGTCATTTAATTAAAATATTGAAAATTAAATCATTAATCATTTTAATTAATCAAAATAATTTTGAAATGAATTATTTGATTAATTTTATTGTTTTTATTTCATTTTTGTCTATTTTAGTCAAAATATAAAGGTGTTGACCAATTTTGACCTTGGTTGACCCAAGTTAGCCCAGATTGATCAATTTAATTTTAAAATGTCTATTACTTGTGATTTTGTCATTGTGGGGTTTTAAATGTGTCATTGGGTAAAAGGGTTGACTTATGGGTCAACAGGATTGGTCATTGGGTATGGTTTGACCATTTTGACCACTGTTGACCTTTTAGGTCATAAGGTTGACCTATGGGGTCAACAGAGTAGGTCATTAGGTCTGGTTTGACCAATTTGGCCAAAGTTGACTTTTTAGGTCATAAGGTTGACCTATGGGGTCAACAGGGTTGGTCATTAGGTCTGGTTTGACCATTTTGACCAAAGTTGACATTTTAGGTCAAAAGGTTGACCTATGGGGTCAACAGGGTTGGTCACTGGGTCTGGTTTGAACAATTTGACCAAAGTTGACTTTTTAGGTCATAAGGTTGACCTATGGGGTCAACAGGGTTAGTCATTAGGTCTGGTTTGACCAATTTGGCCAAAGTTGACTTTTTAAGTCATAAGGTTGACCTATGGGGTCAACATGGTTGGTCATTAGGTCTGGTTTGACCATTTTGACCAAAGTTGACTTTTTAGGTTAAAAGGTTGACATATGGGGTCAACAGAGTTGGTCACTGGGTCTGGTTTGACCAATTTGACCAAAGTTGACTTTTTAGGTCATAAGGTTGACCTATGGGATCAACAGGGTTGGCCATTAGATCTGGTTTGACCAATTTGACCAAAGTTGACTTTTTAGGTTAAAAGGGTGACCTATGGGGTCAACAGGGTTGGTCATTAGGTCTGGTTTGACCATTTTGACCAATGTTGACTTTTTAAGTCATAAGGTTAACCTATGGGGTCAATAGGGTTTGTCAGTGGGTCTGGTTTAACCATTTTGACCAATGTTGACTTTTTAGGTCAAAAGGTGACCTATGGGGTCAACAGAGTTGGTCATTGGGTCTGGTTTGACCAATTTGACCAAAGTTGACTTTTTAGGTCATAAGGTTAACCTATGGCATCAACAGAGTAGGTCATTAGGTCTGGTTTGACCAATTTAACCAAAGTTGACTTTTTAGGTCATAAGGTTGACCTAAGGGGTTAACAAGGTTGGTCATTGGGTTTGGTTTGACCAATTTGACCAAAATTATCTTTTTAGGTCATAAGGTTGACCTATGGAGTCAACAGGGTTGGTCACTGGGTCAGGTTTGACCAATTTGACCAAAGTTGACTTTTTAGGTCATAAGGTTGACCTGTGGGGTTAACAGGGTTGGCCATTAGGTCCGGTTTGACCAATTTGACCAAAGTTGACTTTTTAGGTCAAAAGGGTCACCTATGGGGTCAACAGGGTTGGTCATTAGGTCTGGTTTGACCATTTTGACCAATGTTGACTTTCTAGGTCATAAGGTTGACCTATGGGGTCAACAAGGATGGTTAGTGGGTCTGGTTTGACCATTTTGACCAATGTTGACTTTTTAGGTCAAAAGGGTGACCTATGGGGTCAACAGGGTTGGTCATTAGGTGCAGTTTGACCAATTTGACCAAAGCTGACATTTTAGGTCAAAAGGTTGACCTTTGGGGTCAACAGGGTAGGTCATTAAGTCTGGTTTGACCAATTTGACTAAAGTTGACTTTTTAGGTCATAAGGTTGACCTATGGGGTCAATAGGGTTGGTCATTGGGTTTGGCTTGACCAATTGGACCAAAGTTGAGTTTTTAGGTCATAAGGTTGACCTATGGGGTCAACAAGGTTGGTCATTAGGTCTGGTTTGACCAATTTGACCAAAGTTGACTTTTAGGTCAAAAGGGTGACCTATGGGGTCAACAGGGTTGGTCATTAGGTCTGGTTTGACCAATTTGGCCAAAGTTGACTTTTTAGGTCATAAGGTTGACCTATGGGGTCAACAGGGTAGGTCATTTGTTCTGGTTTGACCAATTTGACCAAAGTTGACTTTTTAGGTCAAAAGGGTGACCTATGGGGTCAACAGGGTTGGTCATTAGGTTTGGTTTGACCAGTTTGACCAATGTTGACTTTTTAGGTCAAAAGGTTGACCTATGGGGTCAACAGGGTTGGTCATTAGGTCTGGTTTGACCAATTTGACAATGTTGACTTTTTAGGTCAAAAGGACATTGACTCATTGTAAAATGAGGTCAACAATACCTTGAGGGTTTTCCCGTCATCTCAAGCTGCACTTATAATACACGTTAATGCATTTAAATATTTATAACAAGTACTTAGGTAAAGCAAAGGGAAGGTTTTGGTTGTCTACCAAAGTCCTAATCCTATAACTAGTCATCTCCTATGACGTCTATGTTCTTATGTTATGTTTATGGATGATTTTCTTCATCATAGAACAATTAAATTCAATTGTTCTTCTAAAACATCTCATCATATTGAGAAAGTGCTTAGGACAAGTCCTAAACATCTTTTCAATATTTCCGAGATTATTTCGAGTCCAAATGAATTTTATTGTACAGATGAATTAATCATCCAAGGTTCTAGTTAACTTTTGTTTCTTGCTCAGTGAATCAGGATGTTTGATTAATCATGACATTTCACTTAATACTCTATTTAAGAGTTATAATAGTTAAAGCCTTTAGGGGCAAGTTGATTTGTTAAAGAATTTAACCATTCTTAATTGAAGTTTAAGTTAATGGTTTAAAGTGATTTATTTTAATTATGAGGTTTTAATTAATAATTTTAAGTTTGGAATAGTGTTCAAATTATTTTTGGTTTATATCTTTATACTTTAAGTGATTTAGTTTTACTTTTATTATTGAATGATGTTAATTTAATATAATTTAAATTTGATTTAATTGAATTTAACTTAATTTGATTTAATTTAATTTCAATATTTTTAATTTAATTTAATTTAATTGTTAAAATGTTAATTTAATTTAAATTTAATTTTAATTTAATTTTTACTTAATTTAATTTAATTTAATTTAATTTAATTGTTAAACCACTTAATAGTTTGAGCTTTCCATTAATTTAAGGGTTTATTTTTTAATTTTTTTAATTTTGATATACTTAGTTTGGATTATCATTTCAATCTTAATTAAGAGTTAAATATTATTGCAGTGATTTATTTAGGGACTTTTTTATTAAAGAATTAAAATCCTCTTAAATTATAACCCTATTTTTAATAATTCAAATTTTCATTTATCTTCCAAAATTTAATTTTTTTTAAATAATTAAAGTTTCATTTTTTTTGGTTTATTAAAAGTGATTAATGGGTTCCTACCCTTTTAATTTCTCAAAGTTTCAATCATCCAAGAAAGCTAAGATCAAATATTTTACCCTCCATTTTAATTAAACCTAAAGTTTTAATTAAGGGTTAAAATCTTTAATTACCTTTATGCCTTTTTAAGTTTATTTATTTCATAACTCATTAAATTGAGCTCAAATGAATTTGAAATTTTTATGCCACTTCACTCATATGTCAATTAAAATATTAGAGGAGAAAATATGATTTTTCTGATTTTAATTTATTTATATAATTATTTTTAATGAAAAATAAGGGATTTTCAAGGAAAATTCAACAACATGACCAAAGAAAGGTTTCTGTCCTTAAGAAAATTATGGGATGTTCTTAATGACTAGAGGACCACTTGGACCAATTTTGGTGATTTTTTGAATTATATTTTATTTATTATAATTATTTTGATTTTTAGAGTATTAATTAATTATAAAATAAAATTAAAGTTGAAAAATAGATTTTATATTTTTTTTAAAACTCTCTGACCTCAAGGAGTTCAGAGAAAAAAAATTTACAATTTTCTAATTTTTCATTGATTTATTGGAATTAATTTAGTGAAAAGGTTGGAAAATACATTTTTTAATATTAAAAATTGTTTTAAGCATTTAAAATTCAATATCTTTACATTGAGACTTGAGAAAAATATTTGGTTTGTTCCTAAGTGATTAGGAGTCAAAATGTGACATTTTTATGATTTTTATTATTTTTGTGATTTTTATTATTTTTTTGATTATTTAAATTTTAAAATTCCATTAAAAATAAAAAATTTTAGAAACTTCCAGTTTTACTTTTTATAGACTCCTCTAATATCAGAGAGCCCACAAAACCAATTTGGTGAATTTTTGAAATGTATTTTTGAAGTTATGAATTTTTTAAGTTTAATTTTGGTTATGTGACTTAATTAATCCATTTAGTGGGGCTAAACATTTCCAATTGATTTCAAATTTTTATGCGAGGTCCCTCCGATCCCAAGGATCAGTGAAGAATTGTTTTCAAGTTATTTTAATGTGTGGTTAACCCTAATTAATTAAAGTTCAGTTTTGAGTAATTAGGCCAATTAGGATTATTCTTAATGAATTAACCCAAGATATAATTATCCTAGGGTCCTCTGATCCTAAGAAACTTCTTCAAATTTTTCTGGAATTTATTGAACAACATGCTAATTATTGGAATTAAAATACCAAAAACAGTGACCTAAACTTGAAAAATACATAACTTTCCATAGAGATGGCCTCAAAAGCGCTATGGTCTCATGCCATGGTAAATTGTATAAGCAAGTGAAGAATCAAAATATTGAAATAAGTAAATAATTAATTAAAAGAAAAATACTCATCAAAATAACTTGATTTCTTTTCCACATTATTCTACTATGTTCACTGAGTAAGAGGATATTTTTAGTTTATTTTTATGATTTTTCTACATAAAGATATGGATTTTCTAAGTTCTGGGTATTTAAATAATTAAAAAATTCTATATTTTTCTACTTATCCACGCGGCACTGACTCATCCTCGGCAGCTCCGAAAGCCCACGCGTCGCGCTCCCATTCTCTGCCGCCATCTGACTCAATGCTCCAGAGGCCCGCGGTTCATGTAACATTCTCTGGTCCGGCGCAATCTGAATCGTTTACTCGATACACGCTCGATCGGACGGCGCCTGGTCATCGTCTACGACTGGTGTGCACCCGTGACCGTCCACACTAAAACCCTAAGAACTCTCTCATTTCTCAACGGATTTTCGTGTTCTTATGCTCTATGGATTCATCTTGAAGAGACGAACACATCCATATGGTTTACATGCTATGAAATTAAGTAAAACAAAATGAAGAATCACTGGAAGCTCGGGAGGAAGGAATGATCCATACCTTTGCTCTGAGAAGTGTAGCTTCAATCAGAGAGTTGTGTCACCTTCGATTACACCCAAGGAAGCTCTAGATGAAGTCTTTGGCTCTGGGGAATTGTTTAGGTATGAAAGTGTCCACAGCCGATTTCAAAGCTTGGATGCTGGAGCAAATGGGTGGCCTAGAGAGGGGGCTTTCACTGGGGAACTCCTTCTCTTGGTCCTATGCAGGTGTGGGTGAGTTTAATTTTGATTTTGTGGAGGTTTTAGAGATGTTCTAGTTCTGGGCTGAGAATTGAGCTCCAAAATTGAGCTCAATCAATGGGGTTTAGGGCTGGAGAGCAGTGGGGATCAATTGCTCTAAGTGAGGAGAAGGTCTTGCAGCAATTTTGGCAGAGTTTTGTTTAGGTCTGGTTCATCACCTTCTTTGGCCGAGAGGGGGTGAGGTTTAAATAGACATGGCTGGAGGGCTCCCCAGGGGCAATTGAAGGCTTGGATCAACTGCTCAGGGCAAGGGAAGAACAGCCATGGTGGCCATTTAGGTTGGGACAACTCAGTAAGGGGAATTGAATTTTTGAATCAATTTAGACCTCTCGGCCATGTGGTGGCCGGCCGGCCAGGCATGGGTCACCCTCAAGGTCTGGAAGGTCAGGGCTTGATGTTTGTGAGATCAATTGGCTGTTGCCATGTCTAAAGTGGTTTGATTTAAGTGGAATGGGGGAGAGTGTATTTTGGGCTCATTTTGTTCCATGGCATGGTTTAGGCTAGGTGCATCTCCCCATGGCTTGACTTTGGGCTGGGAGGAATCATTTGGGTCAGCCAAGAGAGAGTGGTGAGGTCTTTTTCTAGGGTGAGGTGGCTAAGGTTGGTTTAGAGTGTGACATGAGTATAGTTAAAACGCTTAATGAAGGATTAAGA
The DNA here is from genome assembly GCA_022702705.1 of Papilionanthe hookeriana x Papilionanthe teres. Lineage (NCBI taxonomy): Eukaryota > Viridiplantae > Streptophyta > Magnoliopsida > Asparagales > Orchidaceae > Papilionanthe > Papilionanthe hookeriana x Papilionanthe teres. Next base: position 87,261,057 of record CM040423.1, on the reverse strand, counting down.
AAGAGGCCCCCTCCATTTTCCATAAATGACATGGTGTGGTGTAAAGTGTCTCCCATGGCTTGCATATAGCTTATGCATTGCCCCATGACTTCATTTGGCTTGGGAAAAGATTTGGTCAATTTCATGAAAGGGGATTTTATGAATTTTGGCATTTTGGTGGAAATTTGGATGAAGCTTGATATGGAATGGTTTAATGATGATTTTGAAACTTAGGGGTGATTTAAATATTAGGGAATGATGAGGGAAAATTTCATGTGGGCTTTGGAATGAAATTTGGGCTTTTGAATTTATTGGAAATGGGCTTTTAAAAAGGTTTAAGAAAATGGGTTTTTTATATTTTAAAATGGACTTTTGGATGAATGTTTTGTAAAAGATCATGCCAAATAAATGTTGGGTTTAGTTTAGGGATGTATCACGAGTGATTTGGATAAGGTTTGGTGTCATTTGGAGTTGAAATGGGTTCAATTTGGGCTTTTTGGTAAAGGGGCCAAAGTGGGTCAAATTCGGCTAACATGGGCCAAGGTTGGGCTAAGGTTGGATTTGATGTAAAACTAATGTTGATAAATGTTCATGTGAGTATCACAAAGAGTTTTCAACTTTGTTTTGGCCTTAATTTTGGGATTTGGGCCCATTTGGGTTAGGTTTGGGTTTAGGCCAAAAATGGGGATTTTGACTTTGGGTTAAGCTTCGGTGGAGTTTAGGTTCAAATTTGGGGAAAATCTTGTAAGTATTTTGTTTGTGGGGATATTAGGAAGGTTTAGGAAAGGATTTAGGGTTAATTGGTGTTGAATTAGGTTGGTTTGGGCTAAGTTTAGGTCATGGGCCAAAATTGGGCTTTAAGCTTGAAATTGAAATTGCATCCAAATGTCAATCAAATTGGACTTGTATTTGGTCTAAATTGAAATTGGGGATATTGAATTGTAGTTTAGTTTTGAATTGGACTAAAATTGAGGTCAATTGGGTTGGTTTAGTGGGATAATGGGTCCATTTGGGTTAAGAATGAATCAAATTGGGGGTTTTGGTAAAAGTCAATTAAATTGACAAAATTGGCTTATACTGTTGTTGAACAAAATGATATTGGGAATATTTGGGATTTTCTAGAATTTTCTGGGAGTTTTTGGAATTTATGGAATTTTTGGCTAAGAAGGGCATTTTGGGTATTTGGAGGGTATTGGGGGGTATTTTTGGAAATTTTAGTATATTTGGCTAAGGATGATCAATTTGAATGGGGGGAAATGTTTAGGATTGGTATTGAGGAATTTTGGGTAATTTAGGCAATTTTGCAAAATTTGGGCAATTTCTGAGGGTATTTGGTAGGTTCAGTGGGTGTAGGGCCCCGGGGGTCAAAAACTGAAATTTTGAAAAAATGAAGATTGATCAAGTTTAAGTAGAATGGAATCACTTTGGTTAAGCCATGAAGCCATATCAAGCCCATAAGAGCCATGAGAGGACTCATTTGAGGCATTCACTACGTTGTTCCTAACCCTCTTAGCTAGGGGCCCAGGGGTTAAGGTCCATCCATATGAATTACCTACATGAGTCAGGAAGTCAAGCTAGCCATGAATGGTTTTAGGATTTGGAATGTGTGTGAAAGTGTAATGTGTGCAGGTCAACCCTCACCATACTAGGCCACCTAGGGTATTCCTAAGGCCAATGATTCCTATAGGGAACTCATCCTTTAAACCTCCACATCTAATTTTAGCCCTCCAAGTAACTTGGAGATTTACAATCAAACTTATAGAGTTTATTGGGAGTTTAAGGGGTGTTTAAATTTATAAGTGGTGGGTTCCATGTCTAGTCCTCTAAGATAGTCAAAGGAAAACCTAAGGCTAGATCCTAAGTACTAAGGAAAGAGAAGAGAAAAGACCTCATCAAAAATGAGGTCAACAAATGGACCCCCAATAAGTGTGGTGTGCTAACCAAGCACACTGCGCGTATTGGTGTTGACCAAGAAGATCAACAAAACCAACACAGACGTCTAAGTGACACACTTAGAGCAGAGTAGAAACAAATTTCCGCTGGGGAGTATCGAGTATATCTCCAAGACTGGAGGTCCCTGAACTCTCGCTGGAGAAAAGAGAAGACGGTGAGTTCCAGATCATAAGATCTGGGGAAATTTGATTTAGATTTCATTTCATTTTCTATTTTAAGTTTTTTTTAATGTCAAGTTTGGATTTCAATTTGTTCTGAGTTTCAATTTCGATTGTGGTTTAATTTAAAAAATCAATTTAAGGAAATCTGTATTTGAAAAGAAAATTGGAACCTAGGTTCCAACCTCGGGATTACGAAGAGAACTGGAATTTAGGTACCAGCCTCAGAGTGAGAATTGGAGTTTATGTATCGATTGAAAAGAATGAGAGTCAAAATTTAGGTACTGATCTCAAAAGTTTAAAGAAAACCGGAATCGGGTTCCAGCCTCGAAGGTCTAAAGAGAACTAGAATCTGGTTCTAGTCTCGAAGGTTTAATGAGAAATGGAAACTGGTTCCGATCTCGAAGATTTAATGAGAAATGGAAACTAGTTCCAATCTCAAAGATTTAATGAGAAATGAAAACTGGTTCCAATCTCAAGGATTTAATTAGAATTGGAAACTGGTTCCATTCTCGAGGATTTAATGAGGAATGGAAACTGGTTCCAATCTCGAGGATTTAATTAGAATTTGAAACTTCTTCTAATCTCGAGGATTTAATGAGAATTGGAAATTGGTTCCAATCTCGAGGATTTAATGAGAACTGGAAACTGGTTCCAATCTCGAGGATTTAATGAGAATTGGAAACTGGTTCCAATCTCGAGGATTTAATGAGAATTGGAAACTGGTTCCAATCTGGAGGATTTATCTGTATGAAGTAGACCCAATCCCATGCCACCAGAACCAAATCGAACAAATTTCGTGGCTCCGGTCAATAGAACTAGTCGATCTTCTAACACACAGAGAAAAGATTTAAAAAGAACTGGTAAGTGAACCAAGTTGAAAAGACTCGATCTGGTGACAAGTCGAGGAAAAGATTTAAATTTCAAAAGAGTCTCAAACAGATTTCACTTTAAAGAATAATTGAAGGATTCAGATCGAAGAATTCAGATCGAAGGATTCAAATTGAAGGATTCAGATCGAAGGATTTAGATTGAGGGATTTAGATTGAAGGATTCAGATTTATTTCATTCGTTTTGGTGGTTCAATTTCAAAAACAAATTTAGAATTCGTATCAGTTTAGAATTCATTTTAACATTTAGATTCTTAAAAAAAGTTCTCGTTTATCTTCATTTTCCCTTTGTTCTTTGCTCGAAGTTCATTTAATCAGAACCAACCGCCCGTTCGACATTTCCCTGCGAAAAACAAGGAAAGGATCAGGGGTTGTACAAAGAACAAGAACAGTAGAAAAATATGTTTATTAATGACGAGCTTTTTTTTGTTTATTTTAAATTTAAATAGGAGTAGGAAAAGATTAAGAGAGATCAAGAGTGAGACTCGATTTTAAAAGGAAGGATAATGATTTTATATCATGAATTCACATGTTTTTTTTTTAACATTTTTTTTAATCATTTTCTTTATCATCCATTTTTTTTATATTTTTGGGTTCGGACCCAGTCATAAGTAATTACTGTGCCCATGCTTCTAGGAATGAGGTTTCATCATTAGAAACATCAGGTTATGTAATACTTCTTTAGATATCGTCCATTAATTGGAAGCATAGGTCGCTCTCCATGGCAATTTACAAGCTGGTAGGAACCTCCAGAGTAGACTGTCTCGACCACGAATGGCCCTTCCCATGTTGGTTCAAATTTACCACCTATTTTATGATGTGAAAGAATAGGTCTTCTGAGTACTATAACCAAGTCACCGACCTTGAATGTCCTTGAACGAACCAATTTATCATGAGCATGGATCATCTTGGCTTGATACAGTTCCAAATTCTGTTGTGCTGAAAGTCGTTTCCCTTCCAAGCTTTCCAACTCTTTTAGTCGTAGTTTGGCATTCTTTTCTGTAGTAATTTTATTTGCAACTGCAATTCTGAGAGAAGCTGAACCTCTAAGGGTAGAACGACCTCGGACCCGTACACTAAGGCGTAAGGCGTAGACTGGGTGGGCGTTCTGAAAGTCATCCTGTAGGCCCATAAGGCTTCTAACAACTTCTCGTGTCAATTTCTCTTGTTGTCATCAAAAGTTTTCTTTAGGATTTGGACGAGAGTTTTATTAAAAGCCTCGGCCAAGCCGTTCGCTCTTAGGTAGTAGATTATTGAATAGCGCCAGTCGATCCCGTGTCTTCTGACAAAATTGTTGATCTTCGTACTCTTGAACGCGGACCCATTATCTGAAATAATTCTGCGCGGTACTCCAAAATGGTAGACGACTTGATTCTTGAGGAATTGTAGCACATGGTGTGCTTTCACTTCTCTGAGTGGTATAGCTTCTGCACACTTAGAAAAGTAATCTGTAGCTGCAGGAATGAAGTGATGTCCTCTTGAAGAAGGCGTCTCTATCGGACCCACGATATATGTGCCCCAACACTCAAATGGCCAAGACGTGATTTCGGATGTAGCACATTTGGAGGTTGATGTAGAACCACTCCATGCACTTGGCACTGGTGACAACTTTTGGCGACCTTCATGCAGTCGGTCATCATTGAGGGCCATTAGTACCCTAGTCTTTTAATCATCATTTTCATATTCGGACCCGACTGATGAGCGCCACAAAGTCCTGAGTGTACTTCTTTAACAATTTCAGGAGTCTCGGACCCGCTCAGGCATCTTAGCCACATCTGATCAAAAGACCTTCTGTATAATGTGTTGTTTATTAATGCGTAAGACAGAGTTCATTTCTTGATTTGATGGGCTAATGACTTATCATCTGGTAAGTTTCCTGTTTACAAGTAGTCTATCAGTGGCTGCTACCAGTTTTCTGTATTTTTTGTCACTGCTGCAATTGTTTCTTCTGCTTTTTCTGCCGATTTGTGTATTGTATCCACTTCGAGTTGTGATAGGACCTGTCATCTTTGAACTGACACTTTAACTGACTCATCCTGCAAGCAAGTAAATTCCTTTGCAAGGCGGGCTAACGCATCTGCAAGAGCATTTTCTCTTCTTGGAATCTTGTAGATCATTACATTTGGAATCTGCTCCAACAGTTTCATGGCATACTGGATGTACTGCTCGAGTCTTGGTTTCAGAATTCTGTGCTGTCCGACAATCTGCTGAATGATCAACTAAGAATCCCTATAGATGTTGATATCTGTTATCCCCATCTGAATGGTTAATTCCAATCTGGTTATAAGGGCTTCGTATTCGGCTTCATTGTTTGTACACGGTTCTGTTAAGTGGTAGGAGTATCTTAACATCCCCCGCTCTGGTGTTATAAAGATTAGTCTGATTCCTGCCTTACCGGGTACTATCATTTGTGATTCTTTATCTTTTTGTGCTGAGGATGCTCCATCGAAGTACAATTCCCAACATTGATAATCGGGATCTTTTAGGCTCATGATCTGCTCGTCTGGCAAGTCTTCGTTAAGAGGCGATTCTGGCGGTAAATAGTGTGCTACGAGGAAGTCTGCTAGGACTTGTCCCTTTACGGCACGAAGAGGAACGAAAGTTATATCGAATTGCAATAGTATCATCGACCACCTGGCAAGTCTGCCGAAAAGTGTCGGACAGGTCATCAAATATTGCAATGGATTGAACTTTGAAATATTGTTGACCTTGTGAGAAAGCATGTAGTGCCTGAGCTTCTGTGCGGCGAAGATCAGAGCCAAACAATGCTTCTCAATAGAAGGATATTTTATTTCCGTTGGAATTAGAGGGCATTTTCTTTTCCCCCATCATTGACCTGGGCTAACAGGGCTCCGAGAGAGTCGTCTAAAGCCGTAGTATAAAGTATCAAGGGTCTACCCGAGACTGGGGCTGCAAAGACAGGAGGTGTCATTAAATACTGCTTAATGTCCTCGAAGGCATGTTGACATTTGGAGTCCCAAGTAAACTTGGCATCCTTATTAACCAAAGCGGAAAAAGGCTGACACCTTCCTGACAAATTTGAGATAAAGCGTCGAAGATATGCCAATTTTCCTTGAAAGGATCGTAATTGTTTCAAGGTTTAGGGAGGTGGCATTTCTAAGATAACTTTAATCTTCTCCAGATCGATTTCAACTCCATGATGTCGAACAAAAAATCCTAAGAATTTTTCAGAGGTGACGACGAAGGTGCATTTCAAGGGATTCATCTTAAGGTTATATTGTCTTAATCGCTCAAAAACAATTCTCAAATCATACAAGTGATCTTCTTTTAGTTTACTCTTGATGACCACATCATCCACATAGCACTCAACTTGGTTGTGAATGAGATCATAAAAAATTCTTGTCATTGCTCTTTGATAGGTTGCTCCTGCGTTCTTCAATCCAAACAGCATCACTGTGTAGCAAAATACTCCAATTGGCGCTCTGAAAGCAGTAATCTTTTCATCTTCTGGTGCCATTTTTATCTGGTTGTACCCTGATAATCCATCCATGAATGAGAAGACTTCATGTGTTGAAGCAATTTCGATCATCAATTCTGGAATTGGTAGCGGGAATTCGTCCTTTGGATATGCTTTGTTTAAATCTCTGAAGTCTACGCACATTATGATATGACCATTCTTCTTTCTGACTGGTACCACATTGGCTAACCATGTTGGATATTGTTCCTCACGGACAAATTTAGCGTTGATTAGCTTCTTATCTTCAGCTATAACTTGTTGTTCAATCTCTAGACGAGATGCATTCTTCTCGGAGCTTGTCTGACTGGAACGGCAGTAGGATCCACTCCTAATTTGTGAACTGCGACTTCTGGAGCTAATCCTGGCATTTCATCATAACTCCAAGCAAAATAGTCCTTGAATTCTATTAATAACTTGATTATCTCTTCGGAGTCTTCTTTATCGAGTAAGGAGCTATCAAAGTTCGGCCTAGGCTCTTCGCTAGTACCTAAGTTAACTTCCATTAACTCGTCTATTGTAGATTTAATTTCTTCTTCGAATTCTGGTGGAGCATCTCCGATTGGTAGATCTTCAAGATCTTTTGAGGCTTCCAAGCAGTCTTCATTAGGCTCGCAAGTGACAACCAAGCAAAATCCCGTATCGTCAACTGATCCTACTGTGCCGAATCCGAGACCATGTTTTGAATTGGGAGGTCGGCTGGTATTATTCCATAATTTTTCAAAATGTTGTGATTGATCTTTTTTCCATCATCGAGGTAAGACACCATGCTGAATTAAATTTTGAGCACAGGGAGAGTACCACTCAAAAGGCAGTTCCATTAATTCAGAAGAAGTAACATCTTCAAATTGTACATCTTTTTCATTATTGGAAGAAGAAGCACCACGATGAAACTTGATTGGTTTAGTACCACCACCAAGCACTTCCTTGACCACCATACCCTCGATCTTATTAGAATGGATCGAGGTCAGGGTCATAGTGTGTACATAATGGTTTATCTTCTCATACATTGATTTGTATTCTTCATTATTTCATCTTTGAGAGAGATCTTGAACTGGGGTTTCTTTTGATTTACTGTTACTACTTCTTTCTTAATTTCTTCTTTTTCGGAACTGGTCTCACAATCAACGTCGATGCTTGGTTTCTTCTATCCAACTGTTCTAACGTCTCTTGCACGACCTCGTCCCCGGGCTCGACCTCGGGTGCGAGTTCTGAAGAAACCTTCACCATCTCACCGTAAGGGAGTGGTGAGTAACTGTTGGACTAGAATTTTTGGCTCTTTATCATTTCGCACTTCTTTTGCTTCATTTGGTATGACGTTTCTGGAAAAGATTGTTTTCTTCGGAGGTGCGTAGTAAGCTGCATCTTCGTGAATTCTGATTTCATGCACGGAGAACGGTTGCAAGTCACCTTTGATACACTGTTCTCCTCCTTCGTAATACTTTATGCATTGGTGCAGAGACGACGGTACCATCCGGTTTTCATGGATCCATGGCCGACACAGTGGAGCGTTGAATGATGTCTCAGAATTAATTATATGGAATTTTGGGGTTGTCTTTGCCAAATCACCGGTCTTCATTAACAGTGTTATTGATCTGAGTGCTCTTTCTCCTTTCTGATTGAACCCTCTTAATAACATCTTATCTGCTTCAAGTTCACGAGCATCAATTTCCAAATATGCTAACGTTCGAAAGCTCATTATGTTGATTAATGCTCCCGAATCAATCAACACCCTGGAGAGTGTAAATTTTACAATAGTGACTGAAATGTATAACGGTCGATTGTGATCAGCTGTTCCGAGTAGTAATCATTGTCCGTGAAGGTAACACCTCGTTGTTCTTTTAACGAGCAAACCTCGTCGAAGGAATTACTGCCCATTTGAGCTAAACAAATCTCTGGATCAAGTAGAGCCTTGATCAGAGCTTCCCTCATCTCCTTTGACAGGATCAGAGCGTTGTATATGCTTAGTTTGGCTGGTAGCTTCCTAAGATGGGCTAGCACGTTGTAGTCTACTTTATTACCATGTTCCTCGGTTTCTTCCCGAATGGGCAATTCCTCTGCTGGGGTTGGCTCTTCCTGAGCAACCACCTGCTTTCCTTTATCCTTTGGACCCACTCTCGGAGGTAGAACTTTTTAGCTCCTTAGATTGACTTCAATTATTTCTTCTAAATTTGGTGTTGAATCTGTTGGTGTCTCCTCTTGAATTGGAATGACTGGCTCTTCTGCAGTTGCTTCAGAATCTAATGACTCTAATTCTATTACAATCGGAGCTCCTCAAAATTCACAAATAGACTCGTTGCTTGTTGAGCTTTCGTAGCCATCTTTGTGAACGTCTTCTTCTTCGTCGTGGTCATTGAGGTTTAGTATGATTTGAGAATCATTATTTATATCGGAATTGAGATCCGGATTACGTTGGTTGTCGCTAGTTATGTAATCGTTAGAAACAGTCAAAACGTAGCCAACGCCAAAACTCTTATCATTATAAGATCCCGCCGGGGCGAGCAAATAATCATACAGAGTCAGAGGTTCGAGGGATTTCTCCACCGAATTGGTAATAAACATCCTAGGATAAGCAGCCCCTACTCTACTCTTTGGAGCCTCGGTTTTCTTCTCTTCTGTGATCTTCTCTTCCTTCGAGGACGATTCTTCAATTGAAAGCGATAGTGCTGGCTCAGCAGGTTTCAAACTCTGAGTTGAAGCACGCACTGAAGCGGTTTGGATGTGATCTAAGATTTTCTTTGGTTTCTCTACGGCAGTGACAGGCTCAACTCGCGGTCCGAGGCGAGATCATACTGGCACTCGTCCCATTCTTCTTAGGATTTCTGACATGGGGCATCTTTCTTTCTTTGCCAATTTTTCTATCACAGCTTGTAGCCGAGAAAATGGCGTAGTCTTAACCCTTTTTCTTTTGTAGTTACTATAGTATGCAGGTTAGGGTAGTGTAGCGGCAATCCTTCGGACATCTTCCTCATTCGATGCAGCAGAGAGAGGGTGAAACCTACTCCCTTCTAACAGAGGTAAATACTCAGGCAGTTCTTCTCTTTCCTCAAGTATTTCTTCTAGAAAAGCAACTTCAGCAGCTTTGGCTTTCTCAATCCTGGCTATCTTTCTGCTTCTATTTCTTCTTTGAGTCCGAGTTAGGGGTGTAACTCTTGAACTGGACCCAATCTCCAAAATAGATGGTATTGTAGCAAAATCTGTACCCTCCACGGTGACAGGCTCATCACAGACTTGGATTTCCTTCCCCTTTAGTTTGGCGGAAGCCGGGGTAGGTGCAGAGATGACTAGACCGGCGGGGGTAGAGACAACAGTCCTCCTACAAACAACAGTACTTCTTTCAGCTGGAACCCTTTGCAGGGGAGGGAATTCTTGAGCCGACTTCAAGTTGAACTCAATTACAGGCTCTTCAGTCTCTGGCACTTTGTCCATTAGTGCGAAGAGAGTGACGTCAACGAACTTGATATCTGTAGTGTCAAATCCTTGTCCAAAACAGAAGATCCCATTGTCAGGCAGCTTATCCTTATAGACGGCGAAGTCCATTCCATTGGTGAAGGAGAAAATTAACTTTGGCGCAGTCATTTTCTGCAGGGTAGATTCTGAGTATTAGTCCCGAATTATGCTTCCTTTTGTCGTAAAACTTAGGACGAAAAAGAAAGAGTCCGAACACATTTTTGTTTATCTTAATGTATTCATGATTTAAAAGAGTTTGTTTATTAAAAGGGTTGTTTATTAGGGGATTTGTTCATTAAGAACGAAATGATTAAAGGCATAGAAAATGTAAAGGACCTGATTAAGAATTGGAAAGGAAGAGAAAGTCTCGCAAAACTTCTCAACCCGAAGGACCGCTCCTAAGCTAACACCTATTGGGGGTCCACCCCACCTCAGAAAAAGAGGTAAAAGGATTTCAGAACCTCTCTGTTTAGGGGTGTCTAAACAGTGGCTCCTAAATCCGAGAGAAGTTGGCTATACCCGTTCAAGATAGAAATGAACGTGGTATGCCAACGGAAGAATGATAGTTTTGATCCACTAGGGATATGGACTCACTACCAATTTATGAAAGCAAAACCATCTGAATAAAATGGAGAGAGGAACTAATTCCCCAGCGGAGTCGCCAGAAGCTGTCAGCATATTTTTAGGTTGTAAGTTTAATTTTAAAAGTGGTCGCCTACAGAAGTTTTCGGGGAATTTTAAATTTTAAATTTAATTTAAATACATATATAATTTAGAAAGTAGTATTTGATTTTGAAAATAACTTTAAGTTTGAAAATTTTAAGATATGAAATCAAACCGATCTCACATCCCAAATAACTTATATAAACGAACACCACATCACAAACCGTGTATCCATCCCGAGGAATAGACACACTGCTTGATGATGGGGCTCGATTAAATAAACTAGAAGATTTATGACTTCCGTTTGGTCTACGAACCAATTTTATAAGCCGACAGGTTCCCCTGCTTAATATAAATGAATTAAGCAGGGTTTATATTACCTGGGTTCTTAAAGTTCCTTATAAGGGCAAGCCCCTATAGTTAATTACATCTTAAATGACGGGAATCATTTAAGAAAACTCTCGATAATGATCATTGGTTTTGCTCTCAAGAATTTCAAAGTTTAAGTTTTTCAAAGGATTGGAAATTTCAATAGGGATTAGCTGAAATTTGGAACAGTTTATTTTAAGAGTCCTAAGGAAGAAAAGTTGGAGAAGCTGAGGATCCAAAAAGAAGCATGGCAACTTCCCAAACTATCCTATTGTTTTGGCTTCAATTTAGGAATTTATTTAATATTGCAATCCTGCCAATTTTAATTAATTAGGACTTATGTTTGTATGACATAATCATACAAATAGCCTCAAAGATGTGAGGGTTTATGTCGTACCGAACGACTACCTCGGAGTCCTAAGACTGGTTAGGGCTTAATTTGCATAACATGATTATGCAAATGCCTAACGAAGAGTTGAGGATTTATGTTGCACTAGGCAAACTACCTCGAAGTCCTATTGCTTGGTTATTTAATTCTAAGAAAAGTTTTGCTGAAGTTGACTCGTGTTTTGCTGATGATGATAGTTGTGCTGCCCACCATGCTCCAAGCTCCTTGTTGTTGCAGAGGTTTAGTTTTAGAAGGTGAAAATCAGGAGATGAGAGAAGTGTTTTGGTTTAGAAATCTTAAAGTCCAAATATTTTTAATATTTTAGTTAAAACAAATCTTAAAGTTGTTTAAACAGAACCGATTAAGATCCCACGGTTTCGTCATCCCGACACCATTATTTTCATCGAATTCACTTAGTCCAGATGAATTTGCTAAACTCAACTGAATGAGTTCCACACTTTCATTTAGACCGTGGGAAATCCCGTTAGCAACGGGTGGGTTACATCATCTGAGGTATTCCCGATCATTCAACAAGACGTTTTAATTTAGTTGCAATTGTAGTTTTGTTATTATGTTTGTGATTAAATTTTGAGTTGTTTTATATTTTAGAATGTTGTGGTAGTGAATTTTATCTTGTGGTGACTTTTAATTTAGTTTTAGGTTTCAGTTTAGAGACTATCCTAAAGGTTTTGGTTTTCATGCAACAATCTTGTTTAACATGCAATAAAAGTAAAATACAGTGGCTGTAAGTAAACTGCAATAAAGTAAATTACAATAAAATAAAAGCGTACCTGGAGGGTCTTCCCGTCATCTCAAGCTGCACTTAAAACACACGTTAAAGCATTAAATATTTATAACAAGTACCTAGGTAAAGCTAAGGGAAGGTTTTGGTTATCTACCAAAGTCCTAATCCTATAACTAGTCATCTCCTATGACGTTTAGGTTCTTATGTTTTGTTTATGGATTATTTTCTTCATCAAAGAACAATTAATTTCAATTGTTCTTCTAAAACATCCCATCATATTGAGAAAGTGCTTAGGACAAGTCCTAAACATCTTTTCAATATTTCTGAGATTATTTTGAGTCCAAATGAATTTTATTCTACAGATGAATTAATCATCCAAGGATCTAGTTAACTTTTGTTTCTTGCTCAGTGAATCAATGTCGACGAATGGAAATAGATTTGGTGTGGAATGTCGATATTGAGGAGTCGCCATCTAATATTAGCCTAATTTTATTCCTATAAATCCCATGAAAGATTTGAGGAATTTAGGGCTAATAGTAGAAAAGGATGTTTATGACAATCCTTATAGAAGAATATGCTAGAATTTTCATATAAATAAAATCAAAGAAAGCCAGAGATTTCTATTGTGGGTTCTTTTGGATCTCCTATAGTAGGAGAAGCAAGCTTCTATAGTTAATTACATCTTAAACAATTTTTAATTGTTCAAGAAAACTTCTGATTAATGTCACTCGTTTGTTTTCTAAAATTTTATTTTTAAGGAGAGGTACCCACTATCACTCCTAAATATCATTTCATATTTATTATTTTAAACTTTTTATTTTGTTTTTTTCATGTCGTTGTCTTAAAAGTTTTGTTGTTTTCCATGTCGTTGTTTTGTTTTATTTTGGTGACTATCCTAAAAGTTTTTGTTTTTGTTTGTCCATGTCGTTGATTTGTTTCATTTTGAAAATATTATGTTTGGTGGCCATCCTAAAAAGAAGGTCGACCTGCAAAACAGAGTTAGCACGTCCTATAACATGCAAAGAAAATCTAAACGAAACTTTTAGTCTTCACCCTGCAAAGAAAAGACTATCAGAAAATATTGTCACATTGTTTTGATTTAACATGTCCTGGATGTCGGTTTATGTCAAATTATATTGATTAATGTTTAATTTTTGTTGAAATTTCGGATTAATTTCATTTAATATCGATATTTGTCAAATTTATATTTGAAATGTTAATTTTATGTCGGTTATGTCGATTTTGGTTTGAAATGTCGAATTTATGTCGGTTATATCGATTTATGTTTGAAATGTCGAATTTATATCTGTTATGTCAATTTTGGTTTGAAATGTCGAATTTATGTCGGTTATATCGATTTATGCTTGAAATGTTGAATTTATATCTGTTATGTCTATTTTGGTTTGAAATGTCAAATTTATGTCTGTTATATCGATTTTGGTTTGAAATGTCAAATTTATGTCGGTTATATCGATTTATGTTTGAAATGTCGAATTTATATCTGTTATGTCGATTTTGGTTTGAAATGTCGAATTTATGTCAGTTATATCGATTTATGTTTGAAATGTCGAATCTTGAGTTCATGTCTGTCTGAACTTAAGTTAAAAGGCTTGATTTAGATTAACTTGAGTTCATGTCTGTCTGAACTTAAGTTAAAAGGTTGAAAGTTAGATTCAATATTTATTGAATTAACTTGGGCTCATGTCTGATTGAACCTAAGTTAAATTCAATGTTGACTGAATTTAATTAACTTGAGTTCATATCCGTCTGAACATAAGTTAAAAATGTTTAAATTTAGATTCAATATTAATTGAATTAACTTGGATTCATGTCTGGTTGAACCTAAGTTAGATTCAATGTTGATTGAATCTAATTATCTTAAGTTCATGTCTGTCTGAACTTAAGTTAAAAGGTCTAACATAGAATATACTTAATTAGGTTTTAAGCCTTATTTAAATAGGACCTAAAGGTTAATCAAGTCTAATAAATTAGACTTAATTAGAATTGCAGACCATCTAAGTCCTTTTTAGATAAGGCTTAAGTTTTAATTAAGTCTATTTAGCTATAGTTTATTAGACTTAGGTTCATGATTTGTTGTTTTAAATCTCAATTGCTTGATGATTTAATCAAGTCTAGGATGTTAGACTTAATTAAAATTTTATGTTGAATTTAGGTTTGAATTAAGTTGGATTAAAAGTTTAATATAGTTTGGTCTTAAGTTAAGATTTGACTTAAGGCTAAGTTAAGTTGAACCTATATTTAAAGTTAACTTAAGTTCAATATGGGTTGAACATACATTGAGTTTAGGTCAGACTTAAGTTCATGTCGGGTTGAATCTAAGTTTAGTTTGACTTAAGTCTAACATGGGTTAGACTTAAGTTGTGTTTGGGTTAGACTTAGTTTCATGTCAGGTTGAATCTAAGTTTGGTTAACTTAAGTCTAATGTAGGTTAGACCTAAGTTAGGTTTAGGTTTGACTTAGGTTTATGTTGAGTTGAACCTAAGTTTTGTTTGACTTAAGTCTTGTGTAGTGTAGACTTAAGTTAGATTTAGGTTTAACTTAGGTTTATGTTGAGTTGAACCTAAGTATGGTTTGACTTAAGCCTAGTGTAGGTTAGACTTAAGTTAGATTTAGGTTTAACTTAGGTTTAAGTTTTGTTTAACTTAAGTCTAATATAGGTTAGACTAAAGTTAGATTTAGGTTTGACTTAGGTTTATGATGAGTTGAACCTATGTTTGGTTTAACTTAAGTCTAATATAGGTTAGACTTAAGTTAGGTTTGGGTGTGACTTAGGTTTATGTTGAGTTGAACCGAAGTTTGGTTTAACTTAAGTCTAATAATGGTTAAACTTATGTTAGCTTTGGGTTTGACTTAGGTTTATGTTGAGTTGAACCTAAGTTTGGTTTAACTTAAGTCTAATATAGGATATACTTAAGTTAGGTTTGGGTTTGACTTAGGTTTATGTTGAGTTGAACCTAAGTTTGGTTTGACTTAAGTCTAGTGTAGGTTAGACTTATGTTTGATTTTGATTTGATTATTTAAGGTTAATTAAACCTAATTTAGATAAGGTTTAATTAATTAATTAGACTTATTATGGGTTAAGTCTTATTATTTAAGGTTAATTAAACCTAATTTAGGTATGGTTTAATTGATTAATTAGACTTATTATGGGTTAAGTCTAATTATTTAAGGTTAATTAAACCTAATTTAGGTAAGGTTTAATTGATTAATTAGGCTTATTATGGGTTAAGTCTAATTATTTAAGGTTAATTAAACCTAATTTAGGTAAGGTTTATTTTATTAATTCGACTTATAATGGGTTAAGTCTAATTCTTTAAGGTTAATTAAACCTAATTTAGGTAAGGTTTAATTGATTAATTAGACTTATAATGGGTTAAGTCTAATTATTTAATTTTAATTAAACCTAATTTAGGTAAGGTTTAATTGATTAATTAGACTTATTATGGGTTAAGACTAATTATTTAATGTTAATTAAACCTAATTTAGGCAAGGTTTAATTGATTAATTAGACTTATTATGGGTTAAGTCTAATTATTTAAGGTTAACTAAACCTAATTTAGGTAAGGTTTAATTGATTAATTAGACTTATTATCGGTTAAGTCTAATTATTTAAGGTTAATTAAACCTAATTTAGGTAAGGTTTAATTGATTAATTAGACTTATTTTGGGTTAAGTCTAATTATTTAAGGTTACTTAAAGCTAATTTAGGTAAGGTTTAATTGACTAATTAGACTTATTATGGGTTAAGTCTAATTATTTAAGGTTAGTTAAACCTAATTTAAGTAAGGTTTAATTGATTAATTAGACTTATTATGGGTTAAGTCTAATTATTTAAGGTTAATTAATCCTAATTTAGGTAAGGTTTATTTGATTAATTAGACTTATTATGGGTTAAGTCTAATTATTTAAGGTTAATTAAACCAAATTTAGGTAAGGTTTAATTGATTAATTAGGCTTATTATGGGTTAAGTCTAATTATTTAAGGTTTATTAAACCTAATTTAGGTAGGGTTTAATTGATTAATAAGACTTATTATGGGTTAAGTCTAATTATTTAAGTTAATTAAACCTAATTTTGGTAAGGTTTAATTGATTAATTAAGTAGGTTTTTAATTAAGTCTAATTTTATCATTTTGGACTTAATTAATTGAATTTTGGGTTTAATAGATTTAAATGATATTTAAACCTAATTAAGTCTAATTTTGTCATTTTAGACGTAATTAATTAAATTTAGAATTAAATAGGTTTAAATGATGTTTTAAACCTAATTAAGTCTAATTTTGTCATTTTGGACTTAATTAATTAAATTTAGGATTAAATTGGTTTAAATGATGTTTTAAATCTAATTAAGTCTAATTTTGTCATTTTAGACTTAATTAATTAAATTTTGGATTAAATAGATTTAAATGATGTTTTAAACGTAATTAAGTCTAATTTTGTAATTTTAGACTTAATTAAATTTAAGGTTTAATAGGTTTAAATGATGTTTTAAACCTAATTAAGTCTAATTTTGTCATTTTAGACTTAATTAATTAAATTTAAGATTTAATAGGTTTAAATGATGTTTTAAACCTAATTAAGTCTAATTTTGTCATTTTAAACTTAATTAAAGTTTTCCATTAGCCTATCATAGACTAGATTCATTTCAAACTTAGATTATTAAGAAAAATAAGCTAAGTTTATAAAAAGGTTATTTTAGGATTAAAAATTATTTATGTAATAAAGAATCTTAATCCTAAATTTTAAAATGTCACTTAAAGTTATTTTATGACTTAGAAATGATTTTATTAGGGTTATTTTCTGTTGCCCTAACATTTCTGATCATTTCTTTTTTATTTTTCTTAATTTTCAATTTTTTATAATTATTATTTAAAATAATTACAAAAAGACTTGAAAATTAGAGAAAAGTACCATAGACATGTTTTCTGTCCTTGGAAAAATCATGAAAGATCCCTAAGAGCATAAAGATAAATGCCTCAAAGTTTCATATTTTTTGATTTATAAATAATTTTTAATAATTAAAATACTCCGAGAGTATTTAATTATTTAAAAATTAAATAATGAGAATATAACTATGTTTTTTATTTCATAAATTTCTCCTCTTCAAGAGCTTTCCAGAGGTATTTTTATCATATTTTTGTGACCTCTAGATAAAAAGATATTAAATTTTGAAGTTTTTAAGGTTAAAATTAATTTTTTAACCAATTTCGCGCCGCCAAACTTATCTCCCGCCGACGAGTGTCCTCATACGGGTCGAATAGGCAGGAGGATCCGTTGCAGGAGGCTGAACACGGGACACCGCGGAGCGCGATCAGCGTCGTTCATCCCGAAACACGGGATGGAACGGCTGAGATAATTCAAATAAAAATTCGAATTATTTCAGGCCGTTAAACTTCAAACCTTAATATCTCACTCAATTCTTAATGAAATTGAGTGATTTTTGAACCTATGGAATCATCTAAACATGTAGAATATTTCCATACGGTGATGTAACATTTCTGGGCTAATATAACACATGATATTTCAAAAATACGAATTATTTTGTGAAAAATAATTTATACCTTTGCCACAAGCAAATCAAGCTAGATCAGACCTTGTAGTTGTCTTCTAGGACCACAATGGGAGATTATTGCTGCAGCAATTTAATCCAGAAGTTGGGCTTAAAGGAGAATTTTGAAGAGGTGGCTGGTTTGGATTGTTTTTGAAATTTGATCAAATTGGCTCGATTGGGCTCAATCTATGGCTTGGATTTGATCCTAATGGATTGCTAAGACTCTTAGGAAGAGATTTTATGTTGGGAGCAAGGAGATTTGAGCAGCCTATAGGTATTTCTAATTTTTTTCTTCTCTCTCTACTAGGCTCGATTTGGGCTCTATTTATAGCCAAGGGCAGGCCATGGCTTAGCTTAGGTTGTTCTAGGGGAGTTGTTATCTCCCCTATCAACCCATTGGAGGAGAAATTCGGCTGAGAGGATAGCCATGGTGGTTTCTCCCATGCTTTCCATCATGAGCTCATTGCTTTGGCTCTCTTCCATTGGGTCATGCAAGAGGTGTGAAATGAGCTGTAACTTCTCCTCCTTATGAGCTTACACATCACCCTCTAGCCTTAACAAATGGTGACACATATGCTCTCCTCTCATGATTCAATTTAACCATGGTGTGCGGTGGGTTTAAGTTTGGTTTTCTCTCCATTGATTAGCTTGGGAGGTGGGAGATGAGGCTTGGTGTTGGCCGGCCACCTCATGGCTAAGTAAGGGTGAGTCATGGCTTAGCGTGAAGGGGGAAGAGACACCTCACTTTACCCATCATGATGGGTGTTAACCCATGGTTAAATGGATTTAAGCTTGGTCTTATCATGTGTTAATTATGTCTCAAGATGGATTTAATTTGATTTTAGCCTAATAAATCATGGGAAGGCTATGTGTCATTTCATGTTTTTTAATTTCCATTATGTTATTAATTAAAATTGTTAGAAATTATTTTATTAATCAATTTATTAATTGAAAGTAATTTCAAATTAATTAATTGATTAATTTTTTTATTTTTGTTATATTATGATTTTAATTTAATTTTCATTTTAATTAATTATGTCATTTAATTAAAATATTGAAAATTAAATCATTAATCATTTTAATTAATCAAAATAATTTTGGAATTAATTATTTGATTAATTTTGTTGTTTTTACTTCATTTTTATCTATTTTGATTAAAATAGATAAGTGTTTGACCATTTTGACTTAGGATGACTTTTTAGGTCAAAAGGGTTATCGATGGGGTCAATAAGGTTTGTCATTGGGTATGGTTTGACCATTTTGACCAAAGTTGACTTTTTAGTTCAAAAGGATGACCTTTGGGGTCAACAGGGTTGGTCATTGGGTATGGATTGATCATTTTGACCAATGTTGATTTTTTAGGTCAAAAGGTTGACCTATGGGGTCAACAGGGTTGGTCATTGGGTCTGGTTTGACCATATTGACCAAAGTTGACTTTTTAGGTCAAAAGGGTGACCTATGGGGTCAACAGGGTTGGTCATTGAGTCTGGTTTGACCATTTTGACCAATATTGACTTTTTAGGTCAAAAGGGTGACCTATGGGGTCAACAGGGTTTGTCATTGGGTCTGGTTTGACCATTTTGACCAAAGTTGACTATTTAGGTCAAAAGGTTGACCTATGGGGTCAATAGGGTTGGTCATTGGGTCTGGTTTGACCATTTTAACCAAAGTTGACTTTATAGGTCAAAAGGGTGACTTTTGGTGTCAACAGGGTTGGTCATTGGGTCTGGTTTGACCATTTTGACCAAAGTTGACTTTATGGGTCAAAAGGATGACATGTGGTGTCAACAAGATTGGTCATTGAGTGTGGTTTGACCATTTTGACCAAAGTTGACTTTTAGGTCAAAAGGTTGACCTATGGGGTCAACAGGCTTGGTCATTGGGTATGGTTTGACCATTTTGACCAAAGTTGACTTTTTAGGTCAAAAGGGTGACTTATGGGGTCAAAAGGGTTGCTCATTGAGTCTGGTTTGACCATTTTGACCAAAGTTGACTTTTTTGTCAAAAGGGTGACCTATGGGGTCAGCATGGTTGGTCATTGGGTCTGGTTTGACCATTTTGACCAAAGTTGACTTTTTAGGTCAGAAGGTTGACCTATGGGGTCAACAGGGTTGGTCATTGGGTCTGGTTTGACCATTTTGACCAATGTTGACTTTTTAGGTCAAAAGGTTGACCTATGGGGTCAACAGGTTTCGTCATTGGGTTTGGTTTGACCATTTTGACCAAAGTTGAATGTTTAGGTCAAAAGGTTGACATATGGGGTCAACAAGGTTGGTCATTGGGTCTGGTTTGACCATTTTGACCAAAGTTGACTTTTTAGGTCAAAAGGTTGACCTATGGGGTCAACAGGGTTGGTCATTGGGTTTGGTTTGACCATTTTGACAGAAGTTGACTTTTTAGGTCAAAAGATTGACCTATGGGGTGAACAGGGTTGGTCATTGGGTCTGGTTTGACCATTTTGACCAATGTTGAGTTTTTAGGTCAAAAGGTTGACCTATGGGGTCAACAGGATTGGTCATTTGGTCTGGTTTGACCATTTTGACCAATGTTGACTTTTTAGGTCAAAAGGTATTGACACATTATAAATGAGGTCAACAATCAGGATGTTTGATTATCCTATGAGTGTAGTGACATTTCACTTAATACTCTATTTAAGATTTATAATAGTTAAAGCCTTTAGGGGCAAGTTGATTTGTTAAAGAATTTAACCATTCTTAATTGAAGTTTAAGTTAATGGTTTAAAGTGATTTAGTTTAATTATGAGGTTTTAATTAATAATTTTAAGTTTGGAAAAGTGTTCAAATTATTTTTAGTTTAAATCTTTATACTTTAAGTGATTTTAATATTTTGAACTTGTTTTACTTTTATTATTGAATGATGTTAATTTAATATAATTTAAATTTGATTTAATAGAATTGAATTTAATTTGATTTAATTTAATTTCAATGTATTAAATTTAATTTAATTTAATTGTTAAAATGTTAATTTAATTTAATTTTAATTTTAATTTAATTTTTACTTAATTTAATTTAATTGTTAAACTACTTAATATTTTGAGCTTTCCTTTAATTTAAGGGTTATTTTTTTAATTTTTTTAATTTTGATTTACTTAGTTTGGATTATCATTTTAATCTTAGTTAAGAGTTAAATATTACTGCAGTGATTTATTTAGGGATTTTTTTATTAAAGAATTAATATCCTTTCAAATTATATCCCTATTTTTAATAATTCAAATTTTCATTAATCTTCCAAAAGTTAAATTTGTTTAAATAATTAAAGTTTCATTTTTTTTGGTTTATTAAAAGTGATTAATGGGTTCCTACCCTTTTAATTTCCCAAAGTTTCAATCATCCAAGAAAGCTAAGATCAAATATTTTACCCTCCATTTTAATTAAACCAAAAGTTTTAATTAACGGTTAAAATCTTTAATTACCTTTATGCCCTTTTAAGCTTATTTATTTCATAACTCTTTAAATTGAGCTCAAATGAATTTAAAATTTTTATGTCACTTCACTCGTATGTCAATTAAGATATTTTGATTTAGTTCACTCAAATGAATGTGATTTTTCTGAATTGAATTTCTTTATATAATTATTTTTAATGAAAAATAAGGGATTTTCAAAAGAAAATTCAACAACATGACCAAGGAAAGGTTTCTGTCCTTAAAAAAATTTTGGGATGTTCCTAATGACCAAAGGACCACTTGGACCAATTTTGGTGATTTTTTGAATTATATTTTATTTATTATAATTATTTTGAGTTTTAGAGTATTAATTAATTATAAAATAAAATTAAAGTTGAAAAATGGATTTTATATTTTTCTTAAAACTCTCTTACCTCAAGGAGTTCAGAGAAACAAATTTTACAATTTTTTGATTTTTCTTTGATTTATTGGAATTAATTTAGTGAAAAGGTTGGAAAATACATTTTTTAATATTAAAAATTGTTTTAAGAATTTAAAATTCAATATCTTTACTTTGAGATTGGGAAAAATATTTGGTTTGTTCCTAAGAGATTAGGAGTCAAAATGTGACATTTTTATGATTTTTATTATTTTTGTGATTTTTATTATTTTTTTGATTATTTAAATTTTAAAATTCCATTAAAAATAAAAAATTTTAGAAAATTCCAATTTTACTTTTTATAGACTCCTCTGATACTAGAGAGCCCACAAAACCAATTTGGTGAATTTTTGAAATGTATTTTTGAAGTTATGAGTTTTTTAAGTTTAATTTTTGTTATGTGACTTAATTAATCTATTTAGTAGGGCTAAACATTTCCAATTGACTTCAAATTTTTATGTGAGGTCCCTCTGATCCCAATGATCAGTGGAGAATTGTTTTCAAGTTATTTTAATGTGTTTTACCCTAATTAATTAAAGTTAAGTTTTGCGTAATTAGGCCAATTAGGATTATTTTTAATGAATTAACCCAAGATATAATTATCCTAGGGTCCTCTGATCCTAAGAAACTTCCTCAAATTTTTCTGGAATTTATTGAAAATACCAAAAACAGTGTCCTAAACTTGAAAAATACATAACTTTCCATAGAGATGGCCTCTGACCTTGAAAAATTTAGGGAATATTCCCAAGATCAGAGGCTTCAAAAGCCCTATGGTCTCATACCATGGTGAATTGTCTATGCAAGTAAAGAATCAAAATACTGAAATAAGTAAATAATTAATTAAAAGGAAAATACTCATCAAAATAACTTGATTTCTTTTCCACATTATTCTCCTCTGTTCACTGAGCAAGAAGGTATTTTTAGTTTATTTTTATAATTTTTCTACACAAAGATATGGATTTTCTAAGTTCTGGGTATTTAAATAAATAAAAAATTCCATATTTTTCTACTTATCCACGCGGCGCCGACTCATCCTCGGCAACTCCGAAAACCCACGTCTCGCGCTCCCATTCGCTGCGGCCATTTGACTTAGCACTCCAGGGGCCCGCAGTTCATGTAACATTCTCTGGTCCGGCGCAATCTGAACCGTTCACTCGATACACACTCGATCGGACGGCGCCTGGTCATCGTCTACGACTGGTGTGCACCAGTGACCGTCCACACTAAAACCCTAAGAACACTCTCATTTCTCAACGGATATACATGTTCTTATGCTCTATGGATTCGTCATGAAGAGACGAACACATCCATACGGTTTACATGCTATGAAATTAAGTAAAACAAAATGGAGAATCACTAGAAGCTCGGGAGGAAGGAATGATCCATACCTTTGCTCTGAGAAGTGTAGCTTCAATCAGAGAGTTGTGTCACCTTCGATTACACGAAACGAAGCTCCAGATGAAGTCTCTGGCTCTAGGGAATTGTCTTGGTATGGAAGTGTCCATAGCCGATTTCAAATCTTGGAGGCTGGAGCAAATGGGTGGCCTGGAGAGCGGGCTTTCACTGGGGAACTCCTTCTCTTGGTCCTGTGCAGGTGTGGGTGAGTTTAATTTGGATTTGGTAGAGGTTTTAGAGATGTTCTAGTTATGGGCTGAGAAGTGAGCTCCAAAATTGAGCTCATTCAATGGGGTTTAGGGCTGGAGAGCAGTGGGGATCAATTGCTCTAAGTGAAGAGAAGGTCCTAGAGCAATTTTGGCAGAGTTTTGTTTAGGTCTGGTTCATCACCTTCTTTGGCCAAGAGGGGGAGAGGATTAAATACATATGGCTGGAGGGTTCCCCATGGGCAATTAAAGGCTTGGATCAACTGCTCAGGGCAAGGGAAGAACAGTCATGGTGGCCATTTAGGTTGGGACAACTCAGCAAGGGGAATTAAATTTTTGAATCAATTTAGATCTCTCGGCCATGGTGTTTTCCGGCGACTGTGGTGGCTGACCGGCCAGACATGGGTCACCCTCATGGTCAGGGAGGTTAGGGCTTGATGTTTGTGAGATCAATTGGCTGTTGCCATGTGTAAAGAGGTTTGATTTAAGTGGAATTGGGGAGAGTGTATTTTGGGCTCATTTTGGTCCAAGGCATGGTTTAGGCTAGGTGCACTTCCCCAAGGCTTGACTTTGAGCTGGGAGGATTCATTTGGGTCAGCCAAGAGAGAGTGGTGAGGTCTCTTTCCATGGTGAGGTGGCTAAGCATGGTTTAGAGTGTGACATGAGTATGGTTAAAAGGCTTAATGAAGGATTAAGAAAGAGGCCCCCTCCATTTGCCATAAATGACATGGTGAGGTATAAAGTGACTCCCATTGCTTGCGTATGGCTTATGCATGGCTCCATGGCTTCATTTGGCTTGGGACAAGATTTGGTATGGAATTTTATGAATTTTGGCATTTTGGTGGAAATTTGGATGAAGCTTGATATGGAATGGTTTAATGATGATTTTGAAACTTAGGGGTGATTTAAATCATAGGGAATGATGAGAGAAAATTTCATGTGGGCTTTGGAATGAAATTTGGGCTTTTGAATTTGTTGGAAATGGGCTTTTAAAAAGGTTTAAGAAAGTGGGTTTTTTAGATTTTAAAATGGACTTTTGGATGAAATTTTTGTAAAAGATCATGCCAAATAAATGTTGGGTTTAGTTTAGAGATGTATCATGAGTGATTTGGATAAGGTTTGGTGTCATTTGGAGTTGAAATGGGTTCAATTTGAGCTTTTTGGTAAAGGGGCCAAAGTGGGTCAAATTGGGCTAACTTGGGCGAAGGTTGGGCTAAGGTTGGATTTGATGTAAGATTAATGTTGAGAAATGTTCATGGGAGTGTCAAAAAGAGTTTTCAACTTTGGTTGGGCCTTAATTTTGGGATTTGGGCCCATTTGGGTTAGGTTTGGGTTTAGGCCAAAAATGGGGATTTTGACTTTGGGTTAAGCTTGGGTGGAGTTTAGGTTCAAATTTGGGGCAAATCTTGTTAGTGTTTTGTTTGTGGGGATATCAGGAAGGTTTAGGAAAAGATTTGGGGTTAATTGGGGTTGAATTGGGTTGGTTTGGGCTAAGTTTAGGTCATGGGCCAAAATTGGGTTTTAAGCTTGAAATTGAAATTGAAATTGGATCCAAATGTCAATCAAATTGGACTTGGATTTGGTCTAAATTGACATTGGGGATATTGAATTGAAGTTTAGAATTGAATTGGACCAAAATTGAGGTCAATTGGGTTGGTTTAGTGGGACATTGGGTCCATTTGGGTTAAGAATGGGTCAAATAGGGAGTTTTGGTAAAAGTGGAATTTTGGGTATTTGGGATTTTCTGGCAAAATTGACAAAATTGGCTTATGGTGTATTTGAACAAAATAAAATTGGGAATACTTGGGATTTTCTGGAATTTTCTGGGAATTTTTGGAATTTATGGATTTTTTGGCTAAGAAGGGCATTTTGGGTATTTGCAGGGTATTGGGGGGTATTTTTGGAAATTTTGGTATATTTGGCTAAGGATGATCAATTTGAATGGGGGGAAATGTTTAGGATTGGTTTGAGGAATTTTGGGTAATTTAGGCAATTTTGCAAAATTTGGGCAATTCCAAGTGTATTTGGTAGGTTCAGTGGGTGTAGGGTCCCGGGGGTCAAAATTTGAAATTTTGAAAAAATGAAGATTAATGAAGTTTGAGTAGAATGTAATCAATTTGGTTAAGCCATGAAGCCATATCAAGCCAATAAGAGCCATGAGTGGACTCATTTGAGGCATTCACTATGTTGTTCCTAACTCTCTTAGTCAAGGGCCCAAGGGTTAAGGTCCATCCATATGAATTACCTACATGAGTCAGGAAGTCATGCTAGCCATGAATGGTTTTAGGATTTGGAATATGTGTGAAAGTGTAATGTGTGCAGGTCAACCCTCACCAGACCAGGCCACCCAGGGTAGTCCTAAAACCAAAGAGTCCTATAGGGAACTCATCCTTTAAACCTCCACATCTGATTTTAGCCCTCCATGTAACTTGGGGATTTACAATCAAACATATGGGGTTTGCAGGGAGTTTAAGGGGTGTTTAAATTTCTAAGTGGTGGGTTCCATGTCTAGTCCTCTAAGATAGTCAAAGGGAAAGCCTAAGGCTAGATCCTAAGTACTAAGGATAGAGAAGAGAAAATACCTCATTAAAAACGAGGTCAACAGTAGGCTTTAAAATAGTATGGGGCATATTCATCTTAAGTTCATGAGATTTTTCAACAGTTCAAATTAAAAGTTTACTATTTTCGGTAACGTCCATCATTTTACACCTCTCCTGAACATACATACAGTCTTCTTTAAACAACATTTTCCACTCATCGTGTAAGTCCATTTCGATCTAATCTGTTAACTTACTCTCAAAACTCTCTTGGAAATGGTCTTTACTTAGATAATCAATCTCATCCATCCAAAAACAATCATAAAATTTTCTCTCAGTTGGATATTTCATAGTCTTTAATACTTCAAAAGTGACTTCTTGATCATTAATATTCATAGTCAACTCTCCTTTTTGCACATCTATCATAGCTTGCCCGGTAACAAGGAAAGGTCTCCTCAAAATAATTGGATTATCTTTATCGTTCTCCATATCTAATATAATAAAGTACAAAGGAAAGATAAATTTATATTCTTTAACAATCACATCTTCTATAAGCCCTTTAGATAAATGATAGATCGATCAACTAACAAAAGGGTGACAGTAGAAGGAGAACTATCAGCTAAACCTAACCTTTTAAATATAGATAGAGGCATCACATTAATGCTCACTCCTAAATCATATAAAGCTTTTCCACATAATTTTTCTCCAATTGCATAAGGAATTGTAAAGCTACAAGGATCTTTAAGTTTCTGAGGAAGCTTTTTCTGAAGTATAGTGTTGCACTCCACACTTAGTGCAACTATCTCGTAACCCCCAAATTTCCTTTTCTTGCTTAATATCTCTTTTATAAACATTGCGTAACTTGGCATTTGTTTAAATGCTTCAGTGAAAAGAATATTTATCGTTAACTTCTTAAGTACTTTCAGGAATTTGAAAGTTGTTTATCCAACTCATGCTGTCTAAATCTTTGAGGAAATGGAGGTGGTGGTCATTCTAAATTGATTTTAATTGGAGATATTAATAATTCCAGATCCTTAGAAACATGTTCTTTAGATCTTTTAGTTTTCTCTTTTGTTTCTCTCACAACTTCTTTCTCATTTCTAACCACATCCTCTACCTCTATTCACCTTCTTAATCAGATAACTTCTACCTGTTCATTAG
Organism: Papilionanthe hookeriana x Papilionanthe teres; assembly: GCA_022702705.1. Lineage (NCBI taxonomy): Eukaryota > Viridiplantae > Streptophyta > Magnoliopsida > Asparagales > Orchidaceae > Papilionanthe > Papilionanthe hookeriana x Papilionanthe teres. The sequence continues at coordinate 87,234,275 of CM040423.1, read as the reverse complement.
TGTTCTCTTTAGGGTTGATCATGAAGTATTCCTTGGGGTCTATTGCTAAGTGAATTAGCAATTTGTACCAGTTGATTCTCTATGTTTATAACCGCAACATTTTTACTTTTCAACTTGTTTCCCATTTGCAATACCACTTCGTCTATAGGCATCCTCTTATCCTCAAATTGTTGATCATTGTTAGTTTCCAGTGGATATGAAAGTTTATAGTTTGTCTTCCCCGAATTATTCCAACTTTTATTAGGATTTGTATGATTATTTTCCCATTGTTAGTTTCCATCCTCATTAGTATGATTCCAGTTAAAATTAGGATTGTTCTTCCAACCTGGGTTGTAAAAGTTAGAATACTGGTTGTTTATGGTATTTAAAGTCTCATATGATAAGTTAGAATCAACAATATGCTTGTTGTTTGTATTTAAAGTCTCATATGAAGTTAGAATTAATAATAGGCCCTAATGAACTTTCCTCACTTACTGGAGTAAATTGAGGCTGGTTCATTCTAAATTGGTCCAACTTCCTTGATATTACAACAACCTAAGATGTAAGAATTGCAATCCCATCTGTCTCATGAACACTGGCTACCTTTTTAGGATTTACCCTTGCAGAGGGCCATTTAAATTCTTTTGTAGCCATTCTTTCAATTAAAGCATAAGCATCATCAAATGGTTTTGAAAGTAACGATTCGCTAGCAGCAGCATCAATAATGAACTTAAGGGATCCTACTAACCCATTGTAAAAAGTTTGAATGATTAACCAATCAGGCAGAGCATGGTGTGGAAACTTTCTTAGGAGTTCCTTAAATCTTTCCCAAGTTTTGTATATTTATTCCCCTTCTTACTAACAAAATGAGATAATATCGTTTCTAAGTTTAGTAGTCCTTGAAGGTGGAAAATACATAACTAGAAATTTTAACTCCTCCTAATTTTTAATATAGCCATGTGTTAATGAGTATAACCACATTTTAGCATTATCCCTTAGTGAGAAAGGAAAAAGCCTTAGTCTAACAACATTGTCTAACTTGTCATCATAAAAAAAATGGAGCACAAAGTTCTAGAAAACATGATAAGTGTAAATAAGGATCGTCCGAAGGAGTTCTCCCAAACTGGTTATTCTGCACCAGTTAGACCATCTCTTGATTTAGTTCAAATGAGTCAGCTTCTACAACAGAGATTTGTATACTTGAGTGAATTTCACCTATCGTAGGATTTGCATAATCCCTCATTGATTTATGATGATTTTCCAAGTTATTATGTTGAATGTTTTCCATTTGTATTTCTATTTTTTTAAGTCCATTTTGTTTTTTTGATTTTTTTTTCTAACTTATGATCATAAGGCACAAGTCCTGCAGATCCTTTAGTTCGCATACATAATACAACATGCAATACATTTACAATTAAACCAAAAATATTTTCAACACAAGAAAACATTTTCACAAACATTTTTTTTTTCACATAAACAGTTTCTTTACAACACTTTTTCATATATAAAACACTTTTCACACAACACAATTTTTACGACACTTCAACTTTCTAAGTCTAAGACTAAATACTTTAACAAAAATCCTCCTAAAAGTTAAGATCAACCATTGGGATCCCCGACAACGGCACCAATAGCTTGATCCCCGATTACAATATACAAGTGTTTAATCCTTTAATTTTGTTGTTTAAATTTCTTCCTTTACAATGGTGCCAAAAACTTAACTCCAAAGAAAAGTAAGGTTTCAATTGTGTCTTTAAATAATCGAGATTTTACGCATGTATACATGTTGTTATCAAGTAATATTGAGCTTTTTGATTAAGCCCCAAATATTGACCCCACGGAGATCGAGGTTAATCACGGTGGCTTTCAAGAGAAGTTCTAGTCTACAATAACACACCCTAGCTTGGAAGGTCAATAAAAGTTTGGTTTTTGATTATATCCTTCAATTATCACTACAATACTACTTCTAATTCTAAACTAAAATACTTAGTGAAAATCAAAAAGTGGAGTTTAATATACTAAAAGTACTTTTCCTCATACGATAAAATTAGCGATATGTGTAAATGTAAAACAAGTAGTGAGAGAGATTGTAACAAATAGGAGAAATTATATTCTTTACCCTTACTTGGTTCAAATAAAGAACATAGGTTAATTTGATGATTTGAAATCTTGTACATGGGTTAGGCAGGGAAGAAACTAGCTCTCACTCTAGAGTTTCCTCTTCTCCCTCCACCTAGGGGCTAACATCTCATAACAAAACTTTTCACATCAAACCAAATTAGGGGCTTTAGTTTGTCACCCTAAATTCCTCTAATTTAGCACCTCTTAAACATGCATATCTCCCTATTTATTTGCACTAAACCATATGGAATACATTCTCACCCATATAATCTCATGTTTTTTTTACCAATAGTTGATTGAAACAATACCGCATTGGTTCTTACATGTTCTCACAACAGATTTTAACATGCAAGTTGATCAAGTTTACCTGTACATGAATATCAAAGTAAAATCATCACAATATATTCTAACTCTACTCAATTTTATATGATACACATGCATACTAATTTATTGTAAGAGGAAAGAGTAAAGAAAACTACTCACTACATATGGAGAAACAACAACAACATTTCATTGAACAAGTCTTTGAAACCATGCAAAGATAATGCTAAATTCAAATCAAAATACAATGAAAATACTTATCTCAGATGAAAATCAAACTCTCCTTGTATAGCAAAAGAAATATCCTTGCAATCCTCTCCAAGAAAGAAGTGAAAAGAAAAGAAGAAATCTCTCACTTTCTCTCTTTCTCTCTCACCTTGTCGCCCCACTTGGGGCTCATGCCCACATGATCTTCTTCTTCTCCAAGCCTTCTTCACCTCTTCTCTAAATCTTCTCTGAATCAAATCTTTTCTAAAAGTTCAAGTGTGTTTTTATAATTTCCCAAGAGGTGCTTAAGTGTCTTTTCAAAAAGAGTCCACATTCAATGAATCTTCTAAAGGGTGCCTTAAGTGCCTTTTCACTCCAAGAGACACATCTCTTTCATAATAACTCCTTCTAACAAAAAAAAACTCTTCTAGAAAGTTTATTTTATCATCTCCAATGAATTCACTAAGAGACACACTTTGCAACACTTCAAAAATCATCCAAAGCCTACATTTCTTCTAGAAGTTATGTCAAAAACAATCACTGGCGGCTATGCGACGATTTCTGGCGCATAGGCGCCACTGCCTGGGAGCTATGCACTAACAGGTAGCGTCTGCGTGCCTGAAACATATGCAAAAGTGTCCGATTTGACCTATTTTTCTCCGGTATGCTCCAGTTCGACCCATTTTACTCCGGTATGCTCCATTTTGGTCACTTTTTGTTCCTTTTGCTCCAATCACTCAAAATTCTTGAATTTGATGTACCTACAACCAAAACACAAGAAAAAATAACTTTAAAGTGAAATATTATTATAAAATATAACATACAAAGTAGTATATTTTTAGGTTGATCAGCTGCCATTATTGAACATATATTGGAGGCACACAACATTGGGCAAGCAGGACGCTTGAAGAGAAGAATACTCTTAACCCAATAAGTGAATATGTGGCAAGGGTTGGATGACAATCCAATATGGATGTTTTAATAATTATGCTATGGACAAAGAAAAAAATCCTCCGAAGATTTTACGGCATGAGCAAGTAGATCCGTTACCCACAATGATTATTCAAATTATTAGACGATTGGTAACATGGAACATAATGCCTGTTGATTGTGTTCCAGACAGCTTTATCATAAATATATATGAGCAAGGGGATTGCATACAACCTCATATTGATTGCCATGATTTTAAAAAACCCTTTTGCACTCTGTCACTGATGAATAGATGATCTATTTTGTTTGGAAGGAAGATACAAATCATGGCTGCAAAAGAATTCCGTGGATCTTATCAGGTTCCTCTTCCACGAGGATCGGTTCTTATTTTGCAAAGTAGTGGTGCTAATGTGTCCAAACACTACATACCAAGCGTAAGACAACAACACATTTTGATAAGACTGCGAATGATGCATTCTGAAAGGTGTCCTGATGAATATCAGCCTATTCCAGTACTTGAAGGTCTACAACCTTCAGAACTTCCATGACCCTATGAGTATCTAAGAAGCTGAGTTATACTTTACAAAATTTATTCCTGATAATATCTTGGAGTGCTAAATATTTTTGGTAGGTCTAGTAGTGTCTGGGGTTATGCATAGAATGAATGATAGACTGTATCTGATATGATGTTTTCTTGTCAGTTTATATTATGAAGTTTTTTTTGTAATATATGATGTACAGTTGATATCCTTATCAGTGTGATGACATAAGGTACATTATCATTTGATGTTGGGATAAAATATTACAAAATATTTTGCTAGTCCAATGAATGCTAAGATATAATACTGACAATAAGAAAATCATGATGAAAATAATGACATAAAAATAAAAATATTTTGATTTATCAAATCAAAATTCCTAGCGGAAATTTCCAGATAGAGTGTTTTACACATTCTCTCTATCTCTTCCCCAGCTATTTGATATAAGACCATTCCTGAAACGATAAAATATGACATTCCTTTAGCTCTTTCTTCGAGAAAGGATACAAGTCGCACAACATTCCTTCGACATCTGACATTTCTGAGAGATGGTATGACATCAACTCTCTCCCAACTAATGGATATAAGACCTTTCCTAACACAAAAATATGGCATTCCTTTAGCTCTCTCTTTGAGAAAGGATATAAGTTGCATAGCAATCCTTCTCAAAATTAACTTATCGACATCTGACATTTCCGAGAGATGGTATGACATCCACTCTCTTTCCAACTACTAGATTTAAGACTCTTCATGACACAAAAATATGACATTCCTTTAGCTCTTTCTTTAAGAAACGATATAAGTCACATAACATTCACTCTCAAAATTTACATATCGACATCAGAAATATATGAGCAATGGTAAGGCATCCACTCTCTCCCCAACTATTGGATACAAGACCCTTCTTGACACGGAGATATGGCATTCCTTTACCAACAAATGACATCTCTGAGAAATAGTATAAAGCCTCCTTAAATAAAATACGACGTCTTCTCTCTTTCTTTGGAATATGATATATGTCTCCAAGCATTCCTTCTAAAAATCCACAATACTGACATTCAAAATCTTTGAGAAACGGTGTAGGACCTCCTTTAATGGAATATGACATCCATCTTCTTTTCAAATTTTGAAAATAAGATTTCTTTGACATTAAGATTACTCTTAAACTGACAATTCTATTGGGTGATGCAGAACGTGTTGGGCAACACTAATATGTACGACATACTTATACAGTATTCCACACATATTGGGGGCCCATTTGTTGACCTAACTTTTGTGAGGATCATTTATAAATAATTTTGAGAAAGGCTGTTTATCAATATTGAACTCCTAAATCTTACCAATGGTCAATAAACCATATTGTCTATGGTAAAACCTTATTGAAGCATTTTTAGCCCAAATCATAATGACATCATAAAAATGATGAGATCAGCAATGACAACCCCGACTTGGTCAACCCCATGACCTAATTGGTCAAATTTGGTCAATATGGTCAATGCATGATCCAATGATAATCCCATTGACCCAAAGGTTAACCATTGACCTAGATTGTTAAACTTTGGTCAAAAAGGATCTATTGACCACCATATTGACCACTATATTGACCAACAGGTCAATACTTGACCTAAATGGTTAAACTTTGGTCAAAATGGACCTATTGACAACCACATTGACCAACAAGACAACCAATGACCGAATTGGTCAAACTTTGGTCAAAAGGGACCTATTGACCACAATATTGATCCAAAAAGGTTAACCCTTCACCTAAATGGTCAAATTTGGTCGAAATGGTCAATCCATGACCCAATGACCACCTCATTGACCCAAAGGTCAACCATTGACCTAAATGGTTAAACTTTGGTCAAAATAGATATATTGACCACTATATTGACCAACGTATCAACACATGACCTAAATGGTTAAACTTTGGCTACGATGGACCTATTAACTACCACATGGACCAACAGGTCAACCCTTGTCCTGAATGGCCAAACTTTCGTCAAAATGGACCTATTGACCACCATATTGACCTAAAGGTCAACCCTTGACTTAAATGGTGAAATTTTCTCAAAATGACCAATCCATGACCCAATGCCACCTTATTGACCTTAATGGTCAAAATTTCGTTAAAATGGATCTTTTTACCACTATATTGACTAACAGGTTAACCTTTGACATAACTGGTCAAAATAGACCTATTGATCACCATATCGATCAATAGGTCAACCTTTGACCTAATTAGTTAAACTTTGGTCAAAATGAATATATTAACCACCACATTGACCAACAAGTCAACCCTTAACCTAACAGGTCAAATTTTGGTCAAAATGGATCTATTGACCACCACATTGACCAACGGGTCAACCATTGACGTAACTGGTCAAACTTTTGTCAAAATGGACCTATTGACCCTACATTGACCAACTTGTCAAACCTTGACCTAAATTGTTAAACTTAGTTAAAATGTTCAACCCATGACCTAAAAGACTACCACATTAACTTAAAGGTCAACCCCATGCCTTAATTGGTCAAATTTGATCAAAATGATCAACCCATGACCTCATGATCACTTTAATGAACCATTTAATTAACTCAAAGACCAAATAGGACAAACATGATCAACTGGTCAACTCAAGACAATATGATCACCATAAAACCAACCATATACCCTATGGTCAGTCCTATATTCCAATGACATTACCTTATAGAAAATTTGACCATCATGGTCAACCAAGGTCAATCATGGTCAATTTTGGTCAACCTGATAAAACCAAGCTACAATAACATAACCCATGGACCCTATGACTAGCCGAACTATGACAATGTTATGTAACTAGCATTAGTCCACCCTAGACCAAAATTGGTCTAAATTGGTGTAAATGGTCAACTTTGGTCAACTTTGATCAAAATTGGTTAATTTTTGTCAAACTATTTATTTTTTAACCAAATTGATAAAATTGATCAAATGGTCAATACTCAAAGTCATTTTGACCAATTTATGGGTTAATATTATAATTCTCTACATTTTAATTAATTACATAATTAATTAAAATGGAATTATTGGCAAATAACTCTAAAATTAATTTAAACCCATGACATCATATATGAAATAAAAAACCCATAATTGATTTTTAAAATTAAATCTAATTTACATGAAGTGAGCAATGGATCACCCATGACCCATTAGGCTCATCATGACATAATTAATACCTTACCCAACCCATTAATCATGACCTTTAACCAAGGTTAAGATTAGTCATGACACAATCATGAGTGGAATAAGAAGGTGTCATTCCCTCATGAACACTCGAAGGAATATACCTTAATATCCATTTAATGATAGAAAATCATGGCTTAGGTCATCCTTTATATCATGATTGAGCTCACCATGACCATATTCATGATGATAAGGGAAGAAGGGATAATGTGTCATCCCTTCCTAAACTCAAAGTATGACTCACTTGCCCCCATAAAGTGAGTTGGCGGACTAATCCAGGTGACATCCCAAACACCTCATGGACTATCCAATAGGAGAGAAACATCAATTAAACCACCTTTTTTAGCATGGTTGAAGACCAACTTGATCAAACGATGTAAAGTATAAAAATGGAGCTTAGGTGTCATGTTCTCTTGAAGTCCATTAAATAAGCTTGTGAGCTTACATAGGGGAGGCAAATGCAGCTCAACTAAGAGATGCCAATCACCTCACAGACTATCCAATGAGGAGAAGCCAAAACTTGAGTTGATCCAACACCTTAGTTGGAAATAACCAATGGGTTGGCCTTGGGAGGATGAATTAAGCTTATCCTTGAGCTGAAATTTTATCCTTAGTCATTATGGAATTGAGTAGCAACTCCCCCAAATGAACTAAAAACAACCTAAACTCACCCATGGTCTCCCTATGGATAAAAATAGAGGATATCCCAAGAGCGCCTAAGGAAGAAGTAAATAAGCCTACAGCTTTTATACTCTCAACACCCAAGACAAAAACTCTTCCTCATCCTCTAAGGAGTTGAGCCCATGCGAAATTGAGCTCTAAAACCGATCAAATCTCCAATTTTTCCACCCAAAAATAGGACCAGTTTTTGGGTTAAAATGGAACTTCTTAAAACATCAAATTGACTCTTATAAAAGCTTCCCTAAGCTCTATGAAGATGATTCTAACCGAAATCAGCCTTCCCCATAGACCCTAACCCACTTTTTAATATTCATTTTCCAAGCCATGGTACCTTTTGATCAAATTCAAATCTAGCCCTAGTCTCACCTGTAATTGAGTTGGGTATAAGTAATCTGAGGTCAAGTCAAACCTGTAGAACCAATTCAATTGAATTTTTATCAACACAGGCCAAGGTATGGATCTTTACATTCAAATCATGCTCGGGTCTAAGCCTTTGTGAAATGAACCATTTCACAACTCAATCATCAGCTTATGAATGTATTCACCTCCTCCAAATGAATCTATAGGGCCAAAAATTATGAAAATCCATTAAGACCTCACTGAGATCTTAAGGTTCTTAAATGGATGGCTCATGGGTTCTGTAGATAAAGGAAACACACGGATGTCGTCTGTTTCCATGATTTAAAATGGACAGCTCTGATTTAATTAAACTTGATTTACTGTGATGGACCTTATAGCAGATCATACGCATCGTCCTCAGGCTTTTTCTGTTTTTGATGATTTAATTAAAACAAAATAATCTTAAAAAATAAAAAAATTTATATCTTGATAAATAAAAATCACAAAAATACAATAAACATATCTCTAAACTCAGGAGAATGATGACATTAATGTTGAAACAAAGTTCTGAATAAATGAATTATACTTAATTTTTAATTAATTAATTACTCTCTAGGGTAATTTAATTATTAAATATTATTTATAAATGAAAAAATAATGAAAATTTTAATGATCAACCTTTAAGTCCTTAGTAACATCCCCTGATTTTTCTAAGGCTAGGAAAATTCTCTAGGACATAATTTCCTCATTTCAATGAAGCTTTGTAATTATTTTAATAATAATTATAAGAAAATCATAAAATAAGGGACTAAATTGAAATTTAGCTAAGTACTTTAAGGTGACAAATTTAACCACCAAAATGATAAATCTTAGACTTTGGGAAATTTAGTATGACATTTTGATTTGTAGGGTTAACTCATAAATCATAAATTAATATTTAATTAGCCCTAAAATCCTTTAAAACTGAAAGTTTACCATACTTAGCCCATTTCACATTAGGTCAAGTCAAAGTTTGAGTCTAACTCCAAATGGACTCAAATCAAACATTAATTAGGTCTAACCGATCATTAGACCTAATTAATCCCATTAAACCTTAATAAAATAAGATTTAATACAAGCAAAACTTTAATTAGGTCTAACCCATCATTAGACCTAATTAATCTCATTAAACCTTAATCAACTTAGGTTTATTCAAATGTTAATTAGCTCTAACCCATCATTAGACTTATTTAAACCCATTAAACCTTAATAGAATTAGCTTTAGTAAAAATAAAACATTAATTAGGTCTAACCCATCATTAGACCTAATTAATCCTATTAAATCTTAATCAAATTATGTTTAATTCAAATTTAACCTTTATTACGTCTAACCCATCATTAGACCTAATTAGTCCCATTAAACATTAATCAAATTAGGTTTAATACAAATTAAACCCTAATTAGGTCTAACGCATCAATAGACCTAATTAGTCCCATTAAACTTTAATCAAATTAGGTTTAATACAAATGAAACCCTAATTAGGTATAACCCATCATTAGACCTAATTAACCCCATTAATCCTTAATTAAATTAGGTTTATTTCAAATCAAACCCAAATTAGGTCTAACCCATCATTAGACCTAATTAACCCTATTAAACCTTAATCAAATAAGGTCTAATACAAATCAAACTTTAATTAGACTTATCCTTAATTATGTTTTTTTAATCAATTAAACCTTACCCAAATTAAGTTTAAGTAACCTTAAAAACTAATTGGACTTATCCCTAATTAAGTCTAATTAATCAATTTAAGTCTAGTTAACCAACAAAATCAACAATTTAAGAAATAAAATCGACATCATTTCTATTGTAAGAATAACTCTGACACCGTTGTTCTTGCAGGTTCAAGACAAGTTCAGTTTTAGATTTACTTTGCATGTTTATCGGGTGTGCTAAATCTGTTTTGCCGGGAGATATTCTGAAGACGGGACAAATAACAACAAAAAAAACTAAAATGAGAATAATGACAAAATTACCAAACCAAAATTAAACAAAACCTAAACTTTTAGGATAGCTGCAAAACCTAAACTTTTAGCATAGCCACAAAAAGAAAAAACAAAATAAAACCAAAAGAAAACAAAAGACAAATTACAATACAAAATCAAAACAACAACAAAATAAAATCGACATAACATTAACAATATTGATAAAACTAGACCTGTGACACTTAGAAACATGTTACCCTTAGGATTGAATAATTAACGTTTCTTTCCTTAATCTTAGAATTTCTTAAAAAATGAGTGTTTGACGTTAATCAGGAGTTTCTTTGGTAATTTTAATTATCTAAGATGTAAGTAAAAATAGGAGCTTGCTCCTATAAGAGAATTAAAGGACTCAAGAAAGAATCTCTGGTTAAAAAATTTTCTACATGATTCTTCATATATGAAAACTTCAGTAATGACATATTCTAAAGATTTCCTCCATAGGTTAATCATTTGATATTTAATTTTCTCTATTTTCTATCATTCTTTTTCCTTTCTCCTTCATTTTTTGAGCATATTAAGTTTCTAAGGATTCTTGACATAATCCAAATAGAAGAAAGTTACTCGGGAATTAAGGTGATAAGATATATAAACAGAGTGGTGACTCCTCAAACCGACAATACACCCTTTTCACATAAAAAGCGCCAGTATCTTTAGTAGCGACAGCGATGATAGGTCCAAACGCTACCAATGGGTAATAAATTACAACATTAAAGTACTGTTATTCAAAATATAGAGAATCAAATGGGATAAATTGCTAACGTACTTAGCAATAGGCCTCAGGGAACACTTCCAAGTAGTGTTAAGATCAATTCTAAAGATAAAAGTAAAGGGAAAGAGCAGGTTAAAGCTGTCAAACTAAGGAGTAGAAAAAAAATTAAGTTTTGGATTTCAGAAAGTGATTAAAGTTGAGAAAAAAGTTAAAGAAACTGAGAAACCTGATGAAATTATTCCTAAGGAAGCAGAAACACTTGTCTCTTCAACTAAGATTAATTTAGAAAGCACCACCAACTTTTCCTCAAAAGTCTTAGATAGTAGAAATTGGATAAACAATTTTCAAGATTTTTGGGATTTTTAATAAGCTTACAATTAATATACCTTTTGCAAAAATATCGGACAAGATGCCAAGTTATGCCCAATCTATGAATGAAGTTTTAAATTAAAAGAGGATTTTTGAAGATTATGAGACTATTGCACTTATTCAGAAAAAGCTTTCTAAAAAACTCAAAGATCATGGTAGCTTTACTATAACTTTTGCAATTGGAGAAAAGTTTTATGGAATAGCTTTATTTGAATTAGGAGTGAGCATTAACCTCATTCCATTATCTATATTTTGAAGGTTAGGTTTAGGAGATATATCTCCCACTATTGTAAACCCACAGTTAGCTGATTGATCTATCACTTAACCTAAAGGAGTTATAGAAAATGTGTTTGTTAAAGTGGATAAATTTATCTTCCTTGTTGAATTTACTGTTTTAGATATGGAAGAAGATAAAGAAATTTTTTTACTTTAAGGAGACCTTTCTTTGCTACCAGACGTGCAATGATCTATGCGCAAAAAAGAGAATTAACCATGAGAGTAAATTATCAGGAAGTTACATTTAATGTGCTTAAAAAATAAAATATCCTAATGGAAAATGCTATAGAATTGATATCGTTTATTATATCATTGTTAATCATTTTCATGAAATATGCGAAATCATATCAGATAAAAAAGAAGAAGTCATTTCAGAATATAAAGAATTGGAAAATGAAACAAAAGTGATTTTGAGGATGAATCAAATGAAATAATTACTAAGGATTCAAATTATGTTTAGGAATATTTTGAAATTTTAGTAACTACTAAAAATAATATACCTCTGATTCCATTTATTAAAAAACATCTTGAATTAGAGATGAAAATTCTACCTACTCATTTATGATTTTTTGGGGAACTCATAAAACATACCAGTTATTATATCCTCAAATAAAATTGCAAAATAAGAAAAACAACTATTGGAGACATTGAAGAATCATAAAAAATCATTTGGATGGACACTAGGTTATATTAAAGGAACCAGTCCTTGAATTTGTATGCACCTAATATTGATAGAAGATAATTATAAGCCTAGGTTTGATCCTCAAAGGAGATTGAATCCTATAATGAAAGAGGTTGTTAAGAAAGAAATTTTAAAGTGGTTGGATGGTGTGATTATTTATTCGATTTCAGATTGTATTGATTTAGTCCTATTCATTGTGTTACTAAGAAGAGAGGAGTGATTGTAGTTGTTAATGAAAGGAATAAACTAATTCCAATAAGGGAAGTTAGTGGATGGCAAATTTGTATTGATTATAGAAAATTAAATGCTGCTACTACGAAAGATTGCTTTCTTTGACCATTTCTGGATCAAATGTTAGATAGACTAACTGGACTCTGTTATTTTTTCTTTTTGGATGTATATTTTTGATACGACCAAATACCTATTGCTCCTGAGGATCTAGAGAAAACAACATTTACTAGTCCATACATAACTCTTACTTTAAGAAGAATGTCATTTAGATTATGTAATACACCTGCAAATTTTCAAAGATGTATGGTGTCAATTTTCTGTGATTTAATTGAGAAAGAAATTAAAGCTTTTAGGGATGATTTCTAAGTTTTTGTAGCTTATTTCAATTCATGTTTTGATCATTTTACAAGAGCTCTAAATCGCTGTGAATAAATAAACTTTTTCTCAATTGGGAAAATGTCAATTTGTGGTTGGAGGAGGAATTTTGTTAGGGCATAAATTTTTGAGAAAGGCATGGAAGTGGATCCAACAAATATTCAAGTTATTGCCGAATTACCACCTCCCACTAATGTGGGTGGAATTAAAAGTTTTCTAGGACATGCTAATTTTTATAGAAGTTATATTAAAGATTTTTCAAAAAATTCCAAGCCTTTATGTCATCTGTTTGAAAGACATACTAACTTTGATTTTAATGATGAATGTCTGAATGCCTTCAACTTATTAAAGAAAAATTAACCACTGCACCTATTATTTTTTCACCTGTTCGGAAAAAACCCTTTGAATTAATATGTGATTCTGGTGATTATGCTATATGAGCTATTTTAGGGCAGAGATGTGATAGAATGTTCAAAGTGATATACTATGTAAGTAAAACCCTTAATGAGGCTCAAATTAATTGCACTACCACTGAAAAAGAGTTGCTAGCTGTAGTGTTTTCTGTTGATAAAATCAGATCTTATCATATTGTAAACAAATGTTTTGTGCATACTGATCATTTTGCTATAACATTTTGATGGTGAAGAAGGATGCAAAACAAATTAGATGGGCCTCATGATGCAAGAATTTGATTTTAGAGTTGGGGATAGGAAAGGAGCTAATAATCAGATAGCTGATCATTTTTCAAGGCTTTAATAAGAAAATAAAAATGATTTTAATGATAAAATTAATGAGAATTTATTTGATGTACAATTATATGAAATTAATGAATGGTAAATTCAATGGTATGTTGATATTGTAAACTACTTGGTTAGTAATATTTTACCTTACAGATTAGATAGCCATCAAATAAAAAAGTTCATTTATGATTCAAAATTTTACCTCTAGGACGACCCTTATCAATATAAACAATGTAAGGACTTAGTTATTCAAAGATGTGTCCCATTAGAAGAAATCTAAGATATTATGCAAAAATGTCATGAATCAACATCTTGGGGACATTTTGGGGTTCATAAAACTTCATTTAAGAATTTAGAATCTATATATTATTGGCCTACAATATCTAGAGATGTTAATACTTAATGAAAATCATGTGATAAATGCCAAAGGGTAGACAATATTTTTAGAAGTGATGAATTGCCCCTGAATTTTACTTTAGAAGTTGAAATTTTTGCTATTTGGGAAATAAATTTTATGGGACCATTTATACTATCTTCTGGAAAGGTTTATATTTTAATAGCTGTGGATTATTTTTCTAATTGGTTTAAAGCAATTGCTTTCCCTCGCTGATGCTAAAAGATTTGCCAAATTTTTAAGAAATAATATTTTCATAAGATTTGTAATGTTGAGAGTGATTATTACACATAGGGGAAGCCATTTTAAGAATAGAATAATTGAAACATTAATTAAAAAATATGGGATTAAACATTGAATTGCAACAACTTATCACCCTCAGACAAGTAGTTTAGCAGACGTACCCATTCTTGAAATTTAAAGAACATTAAAAAAATGGTAAATCCTAGTAAGACTGATTGGTCTGCTAGACTTAATAGTGCATTATAGGCTTATAAAAGTGCTTACAAAAATTCTATAGGAATTCACCATATAGGCTTATTTATGGGAAAACATGTCACTTGTCAGTTGAATTGAAGCATAAAGCTTATTGAGCTATTGAAGAGTTTAATTATAATTTGAAAGATGCTGGAGAGAAGCGATTATTGCAACTAAATGAGTTGGATGCGATAAGAAATGAATCCTATGATAATCCAGAATTTATAAAGAGAAAATGATGTTGAGGCATGATCAAAGAATTTTAAAAAGGTATTTTGAGCCAGTGTAAGAAGTTTTGTTAAATAATTCAAAATTGAAACTATTTATAGAAAAACTTAAGTCGAGGTGGTCAAGACCATTTATTGTGGTAAGAATTTATCCATATGGTGTTGTTGATATTGAAGATCTTAAAACAGGGAGAGTGATTAGGATATATGGATACAGGTTAAATGCTTACATAAGTGGAGAGAGTCCTGCATCTGGAGAGATCCTAATGTTGGGTGTAACCTGGTTAAACATTGGTTATGTCGGGGTGACGACGTTAAATGAAGCACTTTGTGGGAGGCAACCCATAGTTATTTGTGTTGATTGTTTAAATTTGAGATTGATGTTCTGATGAGTTTATGAAGTGATTATGAGTCTTATATGATTTTGATGGCATAAAACATTATGATATTGATGGATTTGAGGAGTGGAAGAAAGAAATTCCAGAATTGAAGATGTTGGTTTGGCGATAGTGCCAGATCTGGCGCTATAGCGCCACAGTTTGAATAACTCCTTTTAACCGCTTAAAATTCATTTCTTTTTCCTTATTATTCTCTATAAAACTATCTAGGACGGGACTGAAAGCATCCCTATGAAATTTCTAAGCAATTTGGAGAGATTTGAGAGTAGGAAATTCATTCCTAAGTAGAGGTAATGGAGAGTAATGGCAATAGAATATTTGAAGATAAGAAGATGGTGCATAAGGATGTTTAGACCCACTTTAATTGATCTCTGCATTAAGTTTGGAGTGACTTATGGAAAAACTTGTTAGAAGATTAAAGGTGAGATATCTGGACAACATACCAAGTATGAAGACTTGGTCCATTTGTTTGAGAACTTATATTGGCAGTTAAAACTCTAACTTAATAATTTGGCGAGTTTTCAATGTACAACGCCATGAAATGGATCGATGATAAGTTTACTTCAGATTTTCCTCATGCACCATTCTAGCATGTTTTCCATCGTAATTATTTCGAGCAAGAAAATGTGTGTGAAGCTGATAATCAAAACTGGTCCTAAATGATTTCTAAGAAATTTATATATGTTAGTGTTGACCTCATTTTTGATGAGGTCTTCTCTCCTTCTTTTTAGTACTTAGGATCTAGCCTTAGGCTTTTCCTTTGACTATCCTAGAGGATTAGAATTGAGACCCACCACTTAGAAGTTCAAACCACTTCTTAACTCCTTGCAAACTCCACAAACTTGATTGTAGACCCCTAATCACCTAGAGGGTTGAAATCAAATGTAGAAGTTTAAAGGATGAGTTCCTATAGGACTCTTTGGCCTTAGGACTGCCCTGGGTGGCCTGGTCTGGTGAAGGGTTGACTTACACACACATTACACCTATACACTACACTTTCACACACCTCCTAAAAACACACCCATACCCAATTTGACCTCCTGACTCATGAAGGTGATTCACATGGATGGTCCCTAACCCCTAAGCCCTTGGCTAAGAGGGTTAGGAACAACATAGTGGATGTCTCAAATGAGTCCCTTCATGGCTCATGTGGGCTTGATATGGCTTCATGGCTCAAACAAAATGATTTCATTCCACTTACATTCACCTAGGCTTCAATTTTCCAAATTTTCAATTTTGACCCCGAGACCCTACACCCGCTAACTTTACCCAAAACCCTTGAAATTACCCAAATTTTCTAAAATCTCCAAGTCACCCAAAATTCCTCAAAATCAATCTTAAACATTCCCACATTACTCAAATTGATCATCCATACCCAAAAATACCAAAAATTCCAAAAATACCTCCCAATACCCTCCAAATACCCAAAATGCCCCTCTTAGCCAAAAAATCCAAAAATTCAGAAAATTCCCAGAAAATTCCCGAAAATCCCAAATATTCCCAATTTCATTTTGTTCCACTACACCATGGGCCAATTTTGTCAATTTACCCCACTTTTATCAAAAACCCCAATTTGACCCATTTTAACCCAAAATGAACCCAATGTCAAACCAAACCTACCCAATTGACCCAAATTCTGGTCCAATTCAATTCTAAACTTCAATTCAACATCCCCAACACCAATCTAGACCAAATCCAAGTCTAATATGTTTGATATTTGGATCCAATTTCACTTTTGGCCTTAAAGCCCAATTTGGACCCATGACCCAAACTTAGCCCAAACTCACCCAATTCAACTCCAATTAACCCCAAATCTTTTCTAAACCTTCCTTAACATCCCCACAAACAAAACACTAACATGATTTGCCCAAAATTTAGACCCAAACCCCACTCAAATTCAACCCAAAATCAAAAAGCCCAATTTTGACCTAAACCTAAACCTAGCCCAAATAGACCCAAACCCCAAAATCAAAACCCAACCAAAGCCAAAACCTCTTTGAAACACTCCCATAAACATTTCCCAACATTAATTTTACATCAATTTCAACCCTAGCCCAACATTGGCCCAAGTTAGCCCAATTTGACCTATATTGGCCCATTCACCAAGGAAGCCCAAATTCAACCCAATTCAAGCCCAAACTACTTCAAATTGATTTCAAATCTTTCATGAAACATTCCTAACTTAAATTCAACACTTATTGGATCCAATCCTTTGCAAAATTTTCATCCTAAAATTTGTTTTGAAATCTAAAAGCCCACTCTCTAAACCATCTTGAAAGCCCATCCAAAGTGAAATCTAAAAGCCCAAAGCCCACATGACAATTCCTTCTCATCATCCCTTTAATTGGAATCAATTCCTAAGTCCCAAATCAATCATCAAATCAATCTAAATTGAGCACCATCTAAATTTCTCACTAAATTGCCAAAATCCCCAAATTCCTTTTTCATATAAATGGATCCACTTTTCCTAAGCCAAGGATGAGCCAAATGAAGCCACATGCGAAGCCATAGACAAGCCACATGAAGCCATGGGGGTTTGACATGTCACCATGCCATTTTGGGCAAAAGGAGGAGACTCTTTCCTTAATCTCCTAAAGTCATTAGCCTTAACCATGATTCCCCTTAACCCAAATTTAATCTAAATATTCTTAGAAAGAGACCTCACCACCTTTGACCGAGCTGACCTAACTTATTCTCTCGGCTTAAAACCGAGTCATGGGGAGGTGAACCCAACCCAAACACATGGGTTGACCCAAACCAAGCCAAAATGGCCTCTTCCCCATTCCATTCGAAGCCACCCCCTTTACACATGGCAAGGCCCAATTGATCGCACAAACCTCCGCCACCGACCCACTCGACCTCGAGGGTGACTCGACCCCGGCCGGCCGACCACCACGACCGCCGGAAACCACTGGGCCGAGAGCTCGCATGTGAGCCCAAACTTGGAATTCTCACTCGCTGAGCCGCCCCATGCCCAATGGCCACCATGGCTGTTCTTCCCATGCCAAGAGCAGGCTGATCCCAAGCCCTAACTCCCCCAGGAGAGCCTCGGCCATGCCTATTTAAACACCACCTCCTCTCGGCCATGAGAGGTGCTTGAAACAAACCTTAAAGAAACTCGCCAAAATTGTTCCGTACTATTCCCCACACATAGAGAACTTGATCCCAACTGAAATCCCCCTGCCATTTCCTCTCTGCGAGCTCGATTTCGGAGTTGAAATCCAAGCCCAAAACCAGGACACTTCTCCACGGTGAGCCAATCCCCAAGCCGATTGGTCCTACACCTTCGCCGGACCGAGGGAAGAAGTCCACCAGCGAAGCCCCTCTCCGGGCCACCCATCCGTTCCGGACTCCAAGCTTTGTGATCGGCTGTGGTCACTTTCATAGCTGAGACAATTCACCGAGCCAAGGACTTCATCCGGAGCTTACTTGGACCCAATCGAAGGTGACACAACTCTCGGATCGAAGCTTCACTTCTCCGAGCAAAGGTATGAACTCACTCTTCTTCCCGAGCTTACAGAGATTCTCCATTTCATTTGAATCAATTTCAATGCATGTTTACCATATGGATGTGTTCGTCTCTTCAAGACGAATCCATAGAGCATAAGAACATGAAAATCCGTTGAGAATCGAGTGAGAAATTAGGGTTAGAAGGTCGACGGTCACGGGTTCGCACCAGTCGTAGACGATGACTGGGAACCGTTGGATCGCGCGTGTATCGGATGGACGGCTCGGATCGCGTCGGAACAGAAGATGTTACGTGAAAGGCGGGTCCCGGGATGGGCGAGTCGGATGGCGGCGCCGAATCGGAAGACGACACGCGGCGCTTCGGAGATGCTAAGGTTGACGCGGCGCCGACTCGGATAAGTAGAAAAATAGGGATTTTCTGATTTATTTAATTCCCTAAACTTTAAAAATGCATAACTTTGTGTAGAAAAATCAAAAAAATAAAATAAAAATACCCTCTTGCTCAGTGAACATAGGAGAATAATGTGGAAAAGAAATCATTTAATTTCATCCAGTATTTTATTTTTAATGATTTATTTACCCTCTGCATTGTTTTAGTTCTCCATGCATATAGGAAATTCACCATGGCATGAGACCATAGGGCTTTTGAATCCTCTGAATTTGGGAACATTCCCTGAATTTTCCAAAGTTAGAGGCCATCCCTATGAGAAGTTAGTGATTTTTCAAATTCATGTTACTGTTTTGAGTATTTTAAATCCAATAATTAGCATGTTGTGAAATAAATTCTAGGAAAATTTGGTGATGTTTCTTATGACCAGAGGACCCTAGGAAAAATAGGTTTTGAATTAATTCACTTGGAATAACCCTAATTGGCTTAAACACCCTAAATAGGTCTTTAATTAATTAGAGCTAATCATGCATCAAATTGACTTGAAATCAATTCTCCACTGACCTTTAAGATCAGAGGAACCCACCATAAAAGTTTGAAGTCAATTAGGTTTGGTTAGCCCTACTAAATGGGTTGATTAAGCCATTTAGCCAATTTAAACTTAAAAAAATTCATAACTTTCAAAATACTTTTCAAAAATTCACCAAATTGGTTTTGGAGCCTCTCTGGTATCAGGGGAATTTAAGAAAATTAAAATTGTAATTTTCTAAAAAAGTTGATTTTTTGCATTATTTTAATATTTTTAATAATTAAAAAATAATAAAAATCACAAAAAAAATAAAATTCACCAAAATGTCACATTTTGAATTTTAATCATTTAGGAACAAATCCCATATTTTTCTTGGGTCTCTATGATGAGATATTAAATTTTAGAGCCTTAAGGTAATTTTAAAATTAAAAAATGTATTTTCTAGCATTTCCACTAAAATAATTCTAATAAATCAAGAAAAAATCAGAAAATTATAAAAAGTGGTCCTCTGGTTTCCTGGATATCAGAGAGATTTTTGAAAAATATAAAATTCATTTTTCAACCTTTATTTTATTTTTAAATTAATTAATACTCCAAAACTCAAAATAATTATAATAAAAAGAATATAATTAAAAAAATCACCAAAATTGGTCCAAGTCGTCCTCTGGTCATTAGGAATGTCCCATAATTTTCTTAAGGAACAGAAACTTCCCTTGGTCACATTATTAAATTTTCCTTGGAAATCCCTATTTTCCACCAAAAATAATTACATAAATAAATTAAATACAGAAAAATCATATTTTCTCCTCTAATGTCTTCATTGACATATGAGTGAAGTCACATAAAAATTTCAAATTCATTTGAGCTCAATTTAGTGAGTTATGAAATTATTAAGCTTGAAGGGCAAAAATGGTAATTAAAAATTTAACATTTAATTAAAACTTTAGGCTTAATAAAATGAAAGAGTAAAATATTTGATCTTAATCTGATTTGGATGATTGAAATTTAAGGGTAGAAACCTATTAAACAATTCAAAAATAATTAAAATAAACCTTAATAAAACAATTAATTAAATTTGGAAGAATAATAAAATTGGAATTATTAAAATAGGGATGTTATTAGGAAGAGATTTATTCCTTAATTTAAGAATCCCTAAATTAATCATCCCAATAATATTTAATTCCTAATTAAAATGATAATCCAAATTTAAAATTTAAAATGCTAAAAGACTTAATTATTAAATTAAATTAAAGTTAAATTATTTAAATTAAACCCTTTTAAAATTTCAATTAAATTAATACTTTAACAATTAAAATTAAAACATCTTTAAAACATAAAGAATAAAATATTAAAATAAAATTAAAAATAAAATTAAATTAAAATTTAAATAAAATAAAATAAAATAAAATAAAAGTAAAACATATTAAATTAAATTAAATTAAATCAAATCAAACTAAATTAAATTAAATTAAATCATATTAAATTAAATTAAATTAAATTAAATTAAATTAAATCATATTAAAATAAAAAATAAAATCAAGTTAAAATTAAAATTAAATTAAATTAAATAAATTAAATTAAAATTGAAACTAAACAAAATTAAATTAAATTAAAGTTAAATTAAATTGAATTAAAAAAAACATCACCTAAGACATAAAGAATTCAAAAATAAATCTAAAACAACTTGAACACTATTCCAAACTTAAATCCATTAACTAAAATTAAATCATAAACCACTTGAACATCCATTCGCCCTCAAAAGCTCGTGATGTCATAACTCTTAAAAGGAGTGTTAAATGAAGTGCTACCTCATTCATAGGATATTCAAATGTCCTAGTTCACCGAGCAAGATAACAGCAAAACTTGAATTCTCGGACGATTAATTCATTTGTATAATTAAATTCTCTTGGACTTAAAACAATCCTAGAAATATTGAAAAGATGTTTGAGATTCGTCTTAAGCACTTCCTCGATATGATAGGATATTTATAAGAATGATTGAACTTAATTGTTCTTTGATGAAGAAAATCGTCCTCAAACCAAAATACAAGAAACTAGACGTCATAGGAAATGACTAGCTATAGGATTAGGAACTTGGTAGAAAACCATAAACCTTCCCTTAGCTTTACCTAGGAACTTACTTTAAATACTTAAATATTCTAACTGTGTTTTAAGTGCAGCTTGGGATGACAGGAAGACCCTCCAGGTACGCTTTTATTTTATTGCAATTTACTTTATTGCAATTTATTTAATCGCATCGTATTTACTTTTTTGCATGATAAACAACTGTTGCATGAAAACCCACACCTTTAGGATAGTCCCTAAAACTGAAACCAAAACTAAATTAAAAGTCATTACAAGATAAAATTCACCGCCACAACATTTCAAAATATAAAACAACTCAAAATTTTATCACAAACAGAACAACAAAGCTAGAACTACAACTAAATTAAAACGTCTCGTTGGATGATCGGGAACACCTCGGATGATGTAACCTACGTGTTGCTAACGGGATTTCCCACGGTCTAAATGAAAGTGTGGAACTCATTCAATTGAGTTTAGCAAATTCATCTGGACTAAGTGAATCCGATAAAAATAACGATGCCGGAAGGATGGAACCGTGGGATCTTAACCGGTGTTGTTATAATCAACTTTAAGATTTGTTTAATTAAAATATTAAAAAAAAACACTTGGAAATTAAGACTTTCTCTAATCCAGAACACTTCTCTCATCTCCTGATTTATGATTTCTAAAACTAAACCTCTGCAACAACAAGGGGCTCGGAGCATGGTGGGCAGCACGGCCATCATCATCAGCAAAACCTGAGTCTACTTCAGCAAAACTTTCTTAGAATTAAATAACCAAGCCATAGGACTTCGAGGTAGTTTGCCTAGTGCGACATAAATCCTCAACTCTTCGTTAGGCATTTGCATGATCATATCATGTAAATTAAGCCCTAACCGGTCTTAGGACTCCGAGGTAGTCGTCCGATACGACATAAACCCTCACATCTTCGAGGCTTTTTGTACGATTTTATCATACAAATATAAGTCCTAATTAATTAAAATTGGCAAGATCAATACATTAAATAAACATTAGGACTTTCCTAAATTCAAGCCAAACAATAGGATAGTCGGGAAATTACCGAAGTTCGCTTCGAGTCTGTGATTTCTCCTACCTTTCTTCCTTTGAATTCCCAAAATAAAAATGTTCAAAATTTGATCCATTCCCTATTGAAATTCCAAAAATTCAATCCCTTGAAAACTTAAACTTTGAAATTCTTGAGAGCGAACTACCGATTATTATCGAGAGTTTTCTTAGGTGATTCCCGTCACTTAAGATGTAATTAACTATAGGGGCTTGCCCTTATAGGGAATTTTAAGAACCCATGTAAAATAAACCTCGTTTAATGTTTTCATATTAAGCAGGGGAACTTGTCGGCTTATAAAATTGGTTCGCAGACCAAACGGATGTCACAAATCTCCTAGTTTATTCAATCGAGCCCCATCATCAAGCAGTATGTCTATCCTTCGGGGTAGATACACGGTTTGTGGTGCGGTACTCGTTTATATAAACTGTTTGAGATGTGAGATCAGTTTGACTTCATATCTTAACATTTTTTAAAATTATTTTCAAAATCAAAACACTACTTTCCAAATTATATATATATATGTAAATTAAATTAAAAATTCGCCGACAATTTCTGGCGACTCCGCTGGGGAAAATTCCTCTCTCCATTTTTAATCAGATAGTTCTGCTTTCAAAAATCGGTAGTGTATCCATGTCCCTAATGGATCAAACTACCCTTCTTTCCGTTGGAATATTATGTTCATTTCTACCTTGAACGAGTATAGCCAACATTCTCTCGGATCCAGGAGCCATCTGTTTAGACACCCCTAAACGAGAGAGGTTCCGAAATCCTTTTACCTCGTTTCTGAGGTGGGGTGGACCCCCAATAGGTGTTAGTTTAGGAGTGATCCTTCGAGTTGAGAAGTCTTACATAAGACTTTCTTTTCCTTTCCAACTCTGAATCAAATTCATTACCTTGTTTATACCTTTGAACATTTCGTTCTAAATAAACAAACCCTCTAATGAATGACTCTTTTAACAAATATACATGAACAAGAATGTGTTCGGACTTTTTTCGATTCCTTTCTTTTCGTCCTGATGAGAAGAAGCATAACTTGGGACCGACAATCGGAATCTACCTCGCGAAATGGAAGCCCCAAAGCCGATTTTCTCCTTCACCAATGGATCGGACTTCGCCGTTTACAAGGATGAGCTCGCCCGACAATGGGATCATCCGAGCTTGGACAAGGATTCGAGAACACAAATGTCAAGATCGGCGACGTTACTCTCTTCGCACTAATGGACAAAGTGCCGAAGCCGAGAAACCCATGATTGAGTTCGACCTTAAGTCAACTCGAGAATTTCCTCCCCTGCAAAGGGTTCCGACTGAAAGGAATACCGCCGTCCAAAGGAGGACCGTTATCTCTACCCCCACCGGTCTAGTCGTCTCTGCACCTACCCCGGCTTCCGCCAAGCCGAAGGGGAAGGAAGTTCAAATTTGTAACGAGCATGTTACCGTGGAGGGTACGGATTTCCGTGCAAGACCTTCGTTTTTGAAATTGGGTCCGGCTCGAGGGTTCCACCCCTAACACGGACTCGGAGGAGAAACGAGAGGCGGGAAGATTGCCGGGAAGGCCGTAGCTGCCGAAGTCGCTTTCTTATAAGAAATCCACGAGTACACACCACTACCCGAATACATACCATTGTACGAGTATACACCCCTTTTGGAAGGAAGCGAGATTCCATCCCCTTTCCGCCGCGAGTGACGAGGAAAATGTCCGCAGGATTGCTTCTACATTACCTCGACCCGCATATTACAACGACAACAGAAAGAAAAGGGCAAGGATTACACCATTTGCCCGACTACAGACTGTGATTGAGAAGTTAGCAAAGAAAGAAAAATGCCCTGTATCGGAGATTTTAAGAAGGATAGGGCGTGCGCCGGCCAAATCCCGTCTTGGGCCACGAGTAGAACTCGCTATCGCTGCAGAAGAGCCTAATAAGAAGATGAAGGCTAGTCCACCTCGTTGTTGTTTCGGGTTTACGGATCGGGAGGATACCACCTTCCAACATTCGTACGATAGACCATCCGATACTAAGCCTTCGCCGCTAGAAGGATGGTATGGCGTCCCACTACCGGCCAATTAAGGCCGAAACAACGACCGGAAAAGGAAAGTCTCGTCGGGAGACTTGAGTCCGAGGAAAGTGCTACCACGGTAAAGGGGACTCATGAGAAAGAAACTCGACAATTATCACATGACAACTGCAAGGATGTACAGAAAAGACCACTAGAAGATGCTATGGAAAAGCTAAGAACTGATATTCAGCGATTAGCAAGAGAAAGAGAAGAGAAGTTCGGAGATGAAGTTGACTCGTCAGAGTTCATGGATGATGAATATGCCAAAATTAACATGGTTGAAACACGAGCTTCGTCAGCTTCACAAGGTGCTCCTGCAGCCGCAGAAAGAGAAGAACCGGAAGTGATGAGGAGGCAGCTTCAAGAGAAAGATGATACAATTGCCCAAATGGCAAAAAGGATGGAAGAGATGGTCGTAGCCCTAGCCACTCTCCAAAGTCAAGTTCAACCCCAAAGGGAAACACCCCCGAAAGTCATTCACATTGTAGACGGAGGAAAAGAGATTACATCCGTCAACGGGGATGATCAATTAAAGAAGGATGCAACACAAAGTATGATTCGGAAAAGGATATCAAGAACATGGTGGAACGACGAAGTGCGAGAAGCCTTGGCACAATCAAAGAGCGGGACATCCATTCGGACGGGTAGACCTTACCCCGAAGAATTCGATGCTCGTCCAATATCCGAAAGGCTTTGTACCACCTCCGTTCAAGACCTTTGATGGAACCGGAAACCCTCGGCGAGCATGTTGCACATTTTCGTGGCGATTGTTGCAATGCCGGCGGAAGTGACGCTTTACTCTTCCGAGAATTTGTCGACGTACTGTCGGGGATCGCCTTTGATTGATATGCGAGTTACCGAACGGTTCGGTGAAGACATTTTCGAATTAGAGAACCTCTTTATCAAGCGATTTGCGGAGCTCGGCACCACATCACTATAGGTGATTTAGTGGTAAAGAAGCGTAGCCGAACGAAACTTTGGTGGATTACATACTTCGATGGAGGAATCTAAGTATGAAGTGTGAGCCACAACTACAAGAACAGCACGCAGTCGGCATTTTACTTAAGAGCATCCATGGCCCGATAGCACTTCTCCTCAAGGGATTTACTATTAAGACTTTCGAGAAGTTGTTAAGCAAGGCCGGAAGCTTGCAAGAGGAGGCAAAGCAACTAAGTTTCACCGATAAAACATACAAACAGAAGCCCGTGAAAACTTTTGAAAAGAAGTCTGGGATCGTCGCAGCGATGCTATAAAGGCAAGCAACCGATACAAATATCGTCGAACGGCCGCGAGCAACCTCAACGGAATTACCGGCAACCCCGACCCAGCTATCGATCATCTCGACCGGTATGAATAACCGCCTCGTCCACAACGTACGTTGAGGGAGCTTCGAGCGAGGAGTATCCATTCGAGGAATGAGGCGATGCTGAAAATGTTTCGCAGTCGATGAAGACTCCAGATTTCCAACTGCCAGAGCCTAAAAGACCAGAAGAAGTCGACAAGAAAGGTGATCCCAACTTTTGCCCTTACCACCGGATGCTTGGACACAAGATAGAAGATTGTATTACCTTCAAAAGTTGGCTCGACGACAATCTTCGGAAAGGGAATATAACGATCCCGAAAGAATACATGAAGGAACCCCGGAAAGGAGGTTCCGTCAATGTTATCTCGACGGATTTCATTGTTCCGATAGATCCCTATGCGACCGATGATGGATGGACTACCGCTTGGACAAAGTCTTCGAAGAAGGTTTTGGATCACATCCAAACCGCTTCGGTGCGAGCCTCAATTCAGAGTTCGAAAGCTGTCAAGTCGGCACTATCACTTGCGATAGAAGAACCACCTCAACAAGAGACAATTGAAGAAAAGAAGAAAATTGACGAAGAAGAGAAGACCGAGGCTCCTAAGGCTAGTCTAGGGGCTGCTTATCCTAGGATAGTTGTTTCCGATTCAGGGGAGAAATCCCTCGAACCTCTGACTCTGTATGAATATTTGCCCACTCCGGTGGGATCTTATAATGATGAGGGTTATGGAGTTGGCTATGTTTTGACTGTTTCTAACGATTACGTAACTAGCGACAATCAACCTAATCTGGACGTCGATTCCGATACAAATAACAATTCTCAAATCATACACAATCTCGACGATCACAATGTCAAAGAAGACATCCATCAGGGAGGCTACGAGAGTTAAACAAGCAACGAATCTATTTGCGAGTTTCGAGGAGCTCCAGTCACAATAGAGTTAGAGCCTTCAGACTCCGAAGCTAATCCTGAAGAATCTGTCATTCCAATTCAGAAGGAGACACCAACAAACTCAATGCTAAATTCAGAAGAAATCACAGAAGTCAACCTAAGAAGTGGAAGAATTCTACCTCTGAGAATGGGTCCAAAGGACAAAGGAAAGCAGGTGGTTGTTCAGGAAGAACCAACCCCGGCAGAAGAAATACCCATTCGGGAAGAAGCCGAGACACATGAAAACAAAGTGGACTACAACGTGCTAGCCCATCTTAGGAAACTACCGCACCAAGCCGAGCATCTACGACGCTCTCATCTTATCAAAGGAGATGAGAGAAGCTCGATCAAGGCCTTACTTCGATCCGGAGATTTGCTTAGCTCAAATGATCCGGAGATTCCTTAGATGAGGTTTGCTCGTTAAAAGAACAGACGAGGTGTTACCTTCACGGACAACGACCTACTACTTGGGACGCAGACCACAACCGACCGTTGTACATTTCGGTTCACAATCGGGAAGTTTACACTCTCCGAGTATTGGTGGATCCGGGAGCATCAATCAATATAATGAATCTTCGAACGCTAGCATACTTGGAAATTGATGCTCGCGAATTCGAAGCGTACAAAATGTTATTAAGAGGATTCAACCATAAAGGAGAAAGAGCCCTTGGCTCAATAACACTGCTAATGAAGACCGGTGACTTAGCAAAGACAACCGCGAAATTTCACATAATTGATTCAGAAACGTCGTTCAACGCTCTACTGGGCCGACCATGGATACATGAAAATCGGATGGTACCATCATCTCTACATCAATGCATCAAATACTACGATGGAGGGGAACAGTGCATCGAAGGTGACTTACAACCGTTCTCCATACATGAAATTGGAATCCATGAAGATGCAGCTTATTATCCACCTCCGAAGAAAACAATCTTCTCCAGAGATACCGTAACAAATGAAGCAAAGGAAATTTGGGACGACGAAGAACTTGAAGTTCTAGTCCAACAGTCACTCACCACTCCCTTACGTCGAGATGGTGAAGGTTTCTCCACAACTCGCATCCGAGGTCGAGGCCGGGGACGAGGTCGTGGCAGAGACGTTAGGACAGTTGGACAGAGGAAACTAGCCATCAATGTTGATTGGGAAGATAGTTCTGAAGAAGAAAAAGAAATCAAACAAGGAGCAGCGACAATAAGTCGGAAGAAGCCGCAATTCAGAATCCCTTTCAAAGATGAAAGAAACGAGGAATATAAATCAATGTACGAGAAGATTAACCACTATGTACATACTATGACCCTGACCCCGATCCATTCTAATAAGATCGAGGGTATGGAGGTCAAAGAGGTACGTAGCGGTGGTGCAAAGCCAATCAAATTCTACCGTGGTACTCCTTCCTCCAAAACTGAAAATAATGTACAATTCGAAGATGCTACTTCATCGAATTAATGGAATTGCCTTTTGAGTGGTACTCTCCCCGTGTTCAAAATTTAATTCGGCGTGGTTTCTTACCTCGACAATGGACAAAAGGTCAATCACAACATTTTGAAAATTTATGGAATAACTCCGGTCGTCCGCCCGATTAAAAACATGGTCTCGGATTCGGCACGATAGAGATCGAGCTGACGATACTGAATTTTGCATGGTTGTCACTTGCGAGTCTAATGAAGACTGCATGGAAGCTACAGAAGAACTTGAAGATTTACAAATTGGAAACGCTCCACCAGAGTTCGAAGAAGAGATCAAATCTACAATAGATGAGTTAACGGAAGTTAACTTAGGTACTAGCGAAGAGCCTAGACCTACCTTTGTTAGCTCCTTACTCAGTAAAGAAGACTCCGAAGAAATAATCAAGTTATTAATGGAATTTAAAGACTGTTTTGCTTGGAGCTACGATGAGATGCCAGGTTTAGCTCCGGAGGTCGCAGTCCATAAGCTAGGAGTGGATCCCGCTCGTTCTAGTCGACAAGGTCCCGGAAGAATGCGTCTAGAAATCGAACAACAAGTCATAGCAGAAGTTAAAAAGCTAATAGACGCTAAATTTGTCCGTGAAGAACAATACCCGACTTGGTTAGCCAATGTGGTACTAGTCAGGAAGAAGAATGGTCAGATCAGAATTTGTGTGGGTTTCAGAGATTTAAACAAGGCATGTCCAAAAGATGAATTTCCTCTACCGATCCCAGAATTAATGATCGACATCGCTTCGACACATGAAATATTCTCATTCATGGATGGATCTTCAGGATACAACCAGATAAAAATGGCTCCGGAAGATGAAAAACTTACAGCATTCAGAACGCCGATCGGAGTATATTGCTACACAGTGATGCCATTCGGACTGAAGAACGCAGGAGTAACC
Organism: Papilionanthe hookeriana x Papilionanthe teres; assembly: GCA_022702705.1. NCBI lineage: Eukaryota > Viridiplantae > Streptophyta > Magnoliopsida > Asparagales > Orchidaceae > Papilionanthe > Papilionanthe hookeriana x Papilionanthe teres. The sequence continues at coordinate 87,204,855 of CM040423.1, read as the reverse complement.
TACCAGAGGGCGATGACAAAAATTTTTTATGATCTCATCCACAATCAAGTCGAATGCTACGTGGATGATGTGGTCATCAAAAGCAAAGTAAAGGACAATCACCTGTATGATTTGAGAATTGTTTTCGAACGATTAAGACAATTTAACCTTAAGATGAATCCCTTAAAATGAGCCTTTGGCGTCACCTCCGGGAAATTCTTAGGATTCGTTGTCCGACATCGTGGAATTGAAATCTATCCGGAAAAGATAAAAGCCATCTTAGAAATGCCGCCTCCCAAAACCTTAAAACAACTACGATCTTTTCAAGGGAAGGCGGCATATCTTCGACGCTTTATCTCGAACTTGTCGAGTAGGTGTCAGCCTTTCTCGGCACTAGTTAAAAAGGACGCCAAATTTATTTGGGAAGAGAAATGCCGATGGGCCTTCGAGGACATTAAACAATATTTAATGACACCTCCCGTCTTAGCAGACCTAGTCTCGGGTAGATCGCCGATACTTTATACCGCGGCTTTAGACGACTCTCTCGGAGCCCCGTTAGCCCGATGTCAATGATGAGGGTAAAGAAAATGCTCTTTACTACCTGAGCCGTCGTTTACTTCCAACGGAAATAAGGTATCCCGCAATTGAAAAGCACTGTTTAGCCCTGATCTTTGCCGCTCAAAAGCTCAGGCATTACATGCTTTCTCATAAGGTCAACCTGATCTCGAAATTTAATCCATTGCAATACTTGATGACCCGTCCAACGCTTCCGACGGACTTGCCAGATGGTCAATGATATTATTGCAATTTGATATAACTTTCGTGCCTCTTCGTGCCGTAAAAGGACAAGTCTTAGCAGACTCCTCGCAGCACACCCTTTGCCGGCAGAATCTCCTCTCAATGACGATTTGCCAGATGAACAAATAATGAACCTAGAAGACCCTGATGATCGACGTTGGGAATTATTTTTCGACGGAGCATCTTCAGCACACAAAGATGAAGAATCGCAAGTGATAGTGTCCTGTAAAGGCGAGGATCGGACTAATCTTTATAACACCGGAGCGGGGATGTTAAGATACTCCTACCACTTGACAGAGCCGTGTACAAATAACGAAGCTGAATACGAAGCCCTCATAACAGGACTGGAATTAACTATTCAAATGGGTATAACAGACATCAACATCTACGGGGATTCGCAGTTAATCATTCAACAGATCGCCGGACAGTACAAAATTTTAAAACCAAGACTTGAGCAATATTTTTAGTATGCCATGAAACTGTTGGAACAAATTCCGAATGTGACGATCTACAAAATTCCCAGAAAAGAAAACGCTTTAGCAGATGCGTTAGCCCACCTCGCAAAAGAATTTGCCTGCTTGCAAGATGAATCAGTGGAAGTGTCGGTTCACGGACGTCGGGTCCTATCACGGCTCTACATGGACACAATACACAAATCGGAAAAGGAAAAAGGATCAATCGCAACGAGTGACGTAAAAACATCGAAGATCTGGCGACGACCATTAATCGTACTACCCGCAAACGGGAAAACTACCGGACGATAGGTCGTTAGCTCCATCGGATCAAGAAAAGAACTACGTCCTACGCATTAATAAACAATACATTATACAAAAGGTCTTTTGATCAAATGTGGCTAAGGTGCCTAAGCGGGTCCGAGGCCCGTGAAATTGTTAAAGAGGTGCATTCGGGACTCGTGGTGCTCACCGATCGAGTCCGAAGATGAAAATGAAAATTAAAAGACTAGGGTACTACTGGCCCTCGATGATGACCGATCGCATGAAAATCGCCAAGAGCCGTCACCAATGCCAAGTGCACGGAGTGGTTCTACACCAACCTCCAAATGTGCTACATCCGACAATTGCGTCGTGGCCATTTGAATGTTGGGGCACGGATATAGTGGGTCCAATAGAACCACCATCTTCAAAAGGACATCGCTTCATTCTTGCGGCTACGGATTACTTTTCCAAGTGGGCGAGGCGGTTCCACTCGGAGAAGTGAAAGCACATCACGTGCTACAATTTTTCAAGAACCAAGTTGTCTACCGTTTCGGAGTGCCGCGCGAGATTATCTCGGATAATGGGTCGACATTCGAAGCACACAAATCAACAATTTTGTCGGGAGACACGGAATCGACTGGCGCTATTCAACAATTTACTACCCAAGGGTAAACGGCCTTGCTGAGGCTTTTAATAAAACTCTCGTTCAAATCTTAAAGAAAACTTTGGACGACAATCAGAGAAATTGGCACGAGAAGTTGTTAGAAGCCTTGTGGGCCTACCGGACAACCTTCAGAACTCCTACACAAGCTACACCTTACGCTCTGGTATATGGGTCCGAGGTAGTGTTACCTTTAGAGGTCCAGCTTCCTTCACTCAGAATTGCAGTTGCAAACAAAATTACGACAGAAGAAAATGACAAATTACGACTAGAAGAATTGGAAAGCCTGGAAGGAAAAAGACTTGCAGCGCAGCAGAATTTAGAACTATACCAAGCTAAGATGGTTCAAGCTCATGACAGACTGGTCCGCCCAAGAACCTTCAAAGTCGGTGACTTAGTTCTCGTTCTCAAGAGACCTATTCTTGCACACCGCAAGATAGGAGGAAAATTTGAACCCACTTGGGAGGGACCGTTTGTGGTTGAGGCGATCTACTCGAGAGGCTTCTACCGGCCTAGTGAACTGCCAAGGAGAACGACATATGCTTCCGATCAATGGACGATACTTGAAGAAGTATTACGCTACCTGATGTTTCGAAGGAATGAATTTTCCATCCCTAGAAGCACGGGTGAAGTAATTACTTATGACTGGGTCCGAACCCAAAAATAATAAAAATGTGCTAAAATAAATGAAATCGTGATGATAAAGTTTTCTTTGTTTTCTCTTCCATGTCAAAATCTCTTTCTTGATCTTTTCCCACTTCATTCCTGTTAAATTTAAAAATATAAAAGATATAAAAAAAAACTGTCTTTAATAAACATTTTCTTAATGTTCTTGTTCTTAGTACAGCCCCTGATCCTTTTCCTTGTCTTTTCGCAGGGAAATGTCGAACGGGCGGTTGGTCCTGAACTTTAGAAATGGCGTAAGCCTCGCACTCGACGAAAGAGGGTGAAAGATGGAGCGATAATAGAGATTGACTCGGACTTCGCACCGGCAGGCTCGCAATACGAGGAAAGTGATTGGGTCCCAGTTGACCGAGAGGAGCCGCCCGATCGGACAAGTATGAAAGTGGGTGGCCCAAGCCACCAATCCAACAAGAAGAAAAGAAAAACAAGCACCGAAGAAGACAAGAGAATCAAGTCTGCAGTCGCTACAGCAGAGGGCAGGCTTGTCAGCGCCGTGCCCACAGAAACTCAGGAAATACGAAGAGCTACTCCCACAGCAACTCAACGAAGAAATAAAAATCACCGTATCCGCAAGATGTTAACTAAATTAGCAGCGGACCAGCGCGACGAGGCAGTTGCTACTGCCAGTACATACACTTCAAGGACACCAATTCACCAGGAACCTGAAGAAAGGAGACCAGCTCCGAGGATAACAGAAGAGACCAGGGAAATCTCAAGAAGAACAGAAGAAAGAAGGCTACTACGCCACCAGATAAAGTCACCAGTAATGCATGACCTTGTTGCAGAAGCAACCCCGGAGGATGTCCCGACGGACATCATCCCCAAGGAGCCGAGGTATGCAGGAGAACGTGAAGGGATTGAGCCATATATCCCACAAGTACGTCACCGGGCCTCGCCATTTGCAAATTATCCCGAATACGAGCTAGAAAGAATACGGAAGGTCGAGAAGAAAACTTTCGAATACTTCGAGAGAATCGAGGCGGGAGGATCAATATACTAGAAGGCCTCGAGCTACATACGAACGTGTTCTCGAATACGAACAATAACAAATCGTGGACCGCATCCGGATTTGAAAAAGATGGGCCGAGCAGTCGCTTAAGAGAAAACACTTACTCGGAACCCCGGATATGGATGCCGGGGAAGGGGAGAATTACAATACAATGTGGATGCTCGCTACAACTTCGCAGAAGATAGGAAGGGAAACCCACCGGGATACTCCGTCATGGCCAGGTGGATCCAATGCCATTAGTCATTAAAAGGATGGTAAAAAGAATGATAACATGGAGGGTACCGCCGCCGGATTGCATACCCAACGGTTGCATCATTAACATTTACAAGAAGGGTGACCGTATACCCCCGCACATAGATCACCACGACTTTGTCGGACCTTTCGCACGGTTTCTTTTACGAACGAGTGTAATATCATGTTCGGATCCGACCTCCGGATAACGAGGCCCGTGTGTGTTCCGAGGGCCGATAAAGATACCATTACCGGTAGGTTCCGTCATGATACCGAAGGGCAACGGAGCGGATGTCGCTAAACATTGCATACGGGAGTACTAAGTGAAGCGGATCTCGGTTACTTTCGGAAGGATGGACGACGGAAAGCACCTTACCACTTCCGACCGGACCCGGAGTTAGAGAGCCTCCGACCTTACGAGCTGTGAGTTGCATGGAGAATATCACACCTCCAACGTACATCCATACGGCATCCTTGCCAAGGATGGCTTGGAAGCTGATGTTATTGACCATGTACCTCACTATTCAGACATGGATTTTTGACAGATACCATTTTGGATGGACCGACAAAGATCATACATAGTCCGTTTTGAGTCTATATGGATTGTATGAGATGTATTCCAGATCAAGTTGTATGATGTATCTTCAGCATGATTGGAATGAAAATGACCATGTCACATTTTTGGCCTTCACCTCTTTTGTGCAAATTGACTGGGAAACGCCATTAAAGTTAAATGAACTTCGAACAAAGAACATAAAAGAAACAAAAAGAATAAAAGAAAACTTTCCTTAAAAATCTAAAAGATGATAAACTCCAAATTCACGATGAAATAAAATTTGAATCGTTAAAAGACAAACAAAATGACATCAAATCAAATTTTAAATCAAATTCAAATTCAACCATTCAAATTTCACATCAAATCTCAATCAAATTCAAATTCGATTTTCCAAATCTCAAATCAAATCTCAATCAAATTCAAACTCAACCTTCCAAATCTGAAATCCAATCCGTTCTGCTCTCTCCCTTGTCTGGGATGGAAGCGGCTGATTCCATTGACACGGATCAAATCTGATGGCGAGGAATTATATCCAATCCAAACCAGCAACTTTCGATCAACTCTTTTGGATGGGATATATAGCATCTACATATTCCCTCCTAATCTATTTCCTTCCATGAAAGTTTTTTTTACAACTTTCATGAAGTTCTCAAAACACTAAAATGCCATACTTTTCAAATCAACACTACAAATCTTTGCAAAATCAATTACCAATCAAGACCAAATTCTTGAGGTTGAGGATTTTACATCCGAAACTGTATTGCTTTAGGTTCTTTCCCTATTGCAATGAAATACATCAAAATTCAAATTCTTGGGGTTGAGGATTTTACATCCGAGACTGCATTGCTTTAGGATTCTTTCCCTATTGCAATGAAATACAACAAAATTCAAATTCTTGGGGTTGAGGATTTTACATCCGAAACTGCATTGCTTTAGGATTCTTTCCCTATTGCGATGAAATACATCAAAATTCAAATTCTTGGGGTTGAGGATTTTACATCCGAGACTGCATTGCTTTAGGATTCTTTCCCTATTGCAATGAAATACATCAAAATTCAAATTCTTGGGGTCGAGGATTTTACATCCGGATCGCATTGCTTTAGGATTCTTTCCCTATCACAATGAAATACATCAAAATCAAATTCTTGGGGTTGAGGATTTTACATCCGAAACCGCATCGCTTTAGGATTCTTTCCCTATCGCAATGAAATACATCAAATTCAAACTTTTGGGGTTGAGGATTTTACATCCGAAACTGCATTGCTTTAGGATTGATTCCCTATTGCAATGAAATACATCAAATTCAAACTTTTGGGGTTGAGGATTTTACATCCGAGACTGCATTGCTTTAGGATTCTTTCCCTATTGCAATGAAATACATCAAATTCAAACTTTTGGGGTTGAGGATTTTACATTCGAGACTGCATTGCTTTAGGATTCTTTCCCTATCGCAATGAAATACATCAAAATCAAATTTTTGGGGTTGAGGATTTTACATCCGAAACTGCATTGCTTTAGGATTCTTTCCCTATTGCAATGAAATACATCAAAATCAAATTTTTGGGGTTGAGGATTTTACATCCAATTCCGCATTGCTTTAGATTCTCTTCCTATTGCAATGAAGCACACCAAATCAAACTCTTGAGGTTAAGGATTTTACACCCAATACCGCATTGCTCTGAGATCTCTCCTCATTGTAATGATTCGATCCAATCAATTCAATTTTCTTTTGAGGTTGAGGATGTTACATCCAAAACCACAAAATTTCAATTTTCATTTCAAATCAAATCCCTTCAAATTAATCTTAACAAAACTTCAATCTAAATGAAAACTCAAAATCTAAACTTACACATCAAAACTTAAACTAAAACAAAACGAAAATCTAAATCAAAATTCCCCCAGATCACGTGATTTGGGACTCACCTCCTTTTCCTTTCCCCAGCGAGAGTTCAGGAATCTCCAGTCTCAGAGATATACTTGACACTCCCCAGCGGAAATTCTTCTACTTCATCCTAAGTTTGTCACTTGGACATCTGTGTTGGTTTTGTTGATCTTTTCGGTCAACGCCAATACGCGCGGTGTGCTTGGTTAGCACACCACACCTATCGGGGTTCATTTGTTGACCTCATTTTTGATGAGGTCTTCTCTCCTTCTTTTTAGTACTTAGGATCTAGCCTTAGGTTTTTCCTTTGACTATCCTAGAGGATTAGAATTGGGACCCACCACTTAGAAGTTCAAACCACTTCTTAACTCCCTGCAAACTCCACAAACTTGATTGTAGACCCCTAATCACCTAGAGGGTTGAAATCAAATGTAGAAGTTTAAAGGATGAGTTCCTATAGGACTCTTTGGCCTTAGGATCGCCTCAGGTGGCTCAGGTATGGTGAAGGGTTGACTTACACACACATTACACCTATACACTACACTTTCACACACCTCCTAAAAACACACCCATACCCAATTTGACCTCCTGACTCATGAAGGTGATTCACATGGATGGTCCCTAACCCCTAAGCCCTCGCTAGCAGGGTTAGGAACAACATAGTGGATGTCTCAAATGAGTCCCTTCATGGCTCATGTGGGCTTGATATGGCTTCATGGCTCAAACAAAATGATTTCATTCCACTTACATTCACCTAGGCTTCAATTTTCCAAATTTTCAATTTTTGACCCCCGGGACCCTACACCCGCTTAGCCTACCCAAAACCCTTGAAATTACCCAAATTTTCTAAAATCTCCAAGTCACCCAAAATTCCTCAAAATCAATCCTAAACATTCCCACATTACTCAAATTAATCATCCATACCCAAAAATACCAAAAATTCCAAAAATACCTCCCAATACCCTCCAAATACCCAAAATGCCGCTCTTAGCCAAAAAATCCAAAAATTTAGAAAATTCCCAGAAAATTACAAAAAATCCCAAATATTCCCAATTTCATTTTGTTCAACTACACCATGGGCCAATATTGTCAATTTACCCCACTTTTATCAAAAACCCCAATTTGACCCATTTTAACCCAAAATGAACCCAATGTCAAACCAAACCTACCCAATTGACTCAAATTCTGGTCCAATTTAATTCTAAACTTCAATTAAACATCCCCAACACCAATCTAGACCAAATCCAAGTCCAATATGATTGACATTTGGATCCAATTTCACTTTTGGCCTTCAAGCCCAATTTGGACCCATGACCCAAACTTAGCCCAAACTCACCCAATTCAACTCCAATTAACCCCAAACCTTTTATAAACCTTCCTTAACATCCTCATAAACAAAAAACTAACACGATTTACCCAAAATTTAGACCCAAACCCCACTCAAATTCAACCCAAAATCAAAAAGCCTAATTTTGACCTAAACCTAAACCTAGCCCAAATAGACCCAAACCCCAAAATCAAAACCCAACCAAAGCCAAAACCTCTTTGAAACACTCCCATAAACATTTCCCAACATTAATTTTACATCAATTTCAACCCTAGCCCAACATTGTCCCAAGTTAGCCCAATTTGACCTATATTGGCCCATTCACCAAGGAAGCCCAAATTCAACCCAATTCAAGCCCAAACTACTTCAAATTGATTTCAAATCATTCATGAAACATTCCTAAATTAAATTCAACACTTATTGGATCCAATCCTTTGCAAAATTTTCATCCTAAAATTTGTTTTGAAATCTAAAAGCCCACTCTCTAAACCATCTTGAAAGCCCATCCAAAGTGAAATCTAAAAGCCCAAAGCCCACATGACAATTCCTTCTCATCATCCCTTTAATTGGAATCAATTCCTAAGTCCCAAATCAATCATCAAATCAACCTAAATTGAGCACCATCTAAATTTCTCACTAAATTGCCAAAATCCCCAAATTACTTTTTCATATAAATGGATCCACTTTTCCTAAGCCAAGGATGAGCCAAATGAAGCCACATGCAAGCCATGAGACAAGCCACATGAAGCCATGGGGGTTTGACATGTCACCATGCCATTTTGGGCAAAAGGAGGAGACTCTTTCCTTAATCTCCTAAAGTCATTAGCCTTAACCATGATTCCCCTTAACCCAAATTTAATCTAAATATTCTTAGAAAGAGACCTCACCACCTTTGACCAGCTGACCTAACTTATTCTCTCAGCCTAAAACCAGGTCATGGGGAGGTGAACCCAACCCAAACACATGGGTTGACCCAAACCAAGCCAAAATGGCCTCTTCCCCATTCCATTCGAAGCCACCCCCTTTACACATGGCAAGGCCCAATTGACTGCACAAACCTCCAGCCCCGACCCACTCGACCTCGAGGGTGACCTGACCCTGGCCGGCCAGCCACCACGGCCGCCGGAAACCACCAGGCCGAGAGCTCACATGTGAGCCCAAACTTGGAATTCTCACCTGCTGAGCTGCCCCATGCCCAATGGCCACCATGGCTGTTCTTCCCATGCCAAGAGCAGCTGATCCCAAGCCCTAACTCCCCCAGGAGAGCCTCCGACCATGCCTATTTAAACACCACCTCCTCTTGGCCATGAGAGGTGCTCGAAACAAACCTTAAAGAAACTCGCCAAAATTGTTCCGACTATTCCCCACACATAGAGAACTTGATCCCCACTGAAATCCCCCTGCCATTTCTCTCTCGCGAGCTCAATTTCGGAGTTGAAATCCAAGCCCAAAACCAGGACACTTCTCCACAGTGAGCCAATCCCCAAATTGATTGGTCCTACACCTTCACCGGACCAAGGGAAGAAGTCCACCAGCGAGGCCCCCTCTCCGAGCCACCCATCCGTTCCGGACTCCAAGCTTTGTGATCGGTCGTGGTCACTTTCATAGCTAGACAATTCACTGAGCCAAGGGACTTCATCTGGAGCTTACTTGGACCCAATCGAATGTGACACAACTCTCAGATCGAAGCTTCACTTCTCTGAGCAAAGGTATGAACTCACTCTTCTTCCCGAGCTTACAGAGATTCTCCATTTCATTTGAATCAATTTCAATGCATGTTTACCATATGGATGTGTTCGTCTCTTCAAGACGAATCCATAGAGCATAAGAACACGAAAATCCGTTGAGAATCGAGTGAGAAATTAGTGGTTAGAAGGTCGACGGTCACGGGTTCGCACCGGCCGTAGACGATGACCGGGAACCGTTGGATCGCGCGTGTATCGGATGGACGGCTCGGATCGCGTCGGACCGGAAGATGTTACGTGAAAGGCGGGTCCCGGGACGGGCCGAGTCGGATGGCGGCGCCGAATCGGAAGACGACACGCGGCGCTTCGGAGATGCTAAGGTTGACGCGGCGCCGACTCGGATAAGTAGAAAAATAGGGATTTTCCGATTTATTTAATTCCCTAAACTTCAAAAATGCATAACTTTGTGTAGAAAAATCAGAAAAATAAAAAAAAAATACACTCTTGCTTAGTGAACAGAGGAGAATAATGTGGAAAAGAAATCATTTAATTTCATCCAGTATTTTATTTTTAATGATTTATTTACCCTCTGCATTGTTTTAATTCTCCATGCATATAGGAAATTCACCAAGGCATGAGACCATAAAGCTTTTGAATCCTCTGAATTTGGGAACATTCCCTGAATTTTCCAAAGTCAGAGGCCATCCCTATGAGAAGTTATTGATTTTTCAAATTCATGTTACTGTTTTGAGTATTTTAAATCCAATAATTAGCATGTTGTGAAATAAATTCTAGGAAAATTTGGTGATGTTTCTTATGACCAGAGGACCCTAGGAAAAATAGGTTTTGAATTAATTCACTTGGAATAACCCTAATTGGCTTAAACACCCTAAATTAGTCTTTAATTAATTAGAGCTAATCATGCATCAAATTTGCTTGAAATCAATTCTCCACTGACCTTTAGGATCAGAGGAACCCACCATAAAAGTTTGAAGTCAATTAGGTTTGGTTAGCCCTACTAAATGGGTTGATTAAGCCATTTAGCCAATTTAAACTTAAAAAAATTCATAACTTTCAAAATACTTTTCAAAAATTCACCAAATTGGTTTTGGAGCCTCTCTGGTATCAGGGGAATTTAAGAAAATTAAAATTACAATTTTCTAAAAAAGTTAATTTTTTGCATTATTTTAATATTTTTAATAATTAAAAAATAATAAAAATCACAAAAATAATAAAATTCACCAAAATGTCACATTTTGAATTTTAATCATTTAGGAACAAATCCCATATTTTTCTTGGGTCTCTATGATGAGATATTAAATTTTAGAGCCTTAAGGTAATTTTAAAATTAAAAAATGTATTTTCTAGCATTTCCACTAAAATAATTCTAATAAATCAAGAAAAAATCAGAAAATTATAAAAAGTGGTCCTCTGGTTTCCTTGAAATCAGAGAGATTTTTGAAAAATATAAAATTCATTTTTCAACCTTTATTTTATTTTTAAATTAATTAATACTCCAAAACTCAAAATAATTATAATAAAAAGAATATAATTAAAAAAATCACTAAAATTGGTCCAAGTGGTCCTCTGGTCATTAGGAATGTCCCATAATTTTCTTAAGGAACAGAAACTTTCCCTTGGTCATATTATTATATTTTCCTTGGAAATCCCTATTTTCCACCAAAAATAATTACATAAATAAATTAAATACAGAAAAATCACATTTTCTCCTCTAATGTCTTCATTGACATATGAGTGAAGTCACATAAAAATTTCAAATTCATTTGAGCTCAATTTAGTGAGTTATGAAATTATTAAGCTTGAAGGGCAAAAATGGTAATTAAAATTTTAACCTTTAATTAAAACTTTAGGCTTAATAAAATGAAAGAGTAAAATATTTGATCTTAATCTGATTTGGATGATTGAAATTTAAATAATTAAAGGGTAGAAACCTATTAAACAATTCAAAAATAATTAAAATAAACCTTAATAAAACAATTAATTAAATTTGGAAGAATAATAAAATTGGAATTATTAAAATAGGGATGTTATTAGGAAGAGATTTGTTCCTTAATTTAAGAATCCCTAAATTAATCATCCCAATAATATTTAATTCCTAATTAAAATGATAATCCAAATTTAAAATTTAAAATGCTAAAAGACTTAATTATTAGATTAAATTAAAGTTAAATTATTTAAATTAAATCCTTTTAAAATTTCAATTAAATTAATACTTTAACAATTAAAATTAAATCATCTTTAAAACATAAAGAATAAAATATTAAATTAAAATAAAAAATAAAATTAAATTAAAATTTAAATAAAATAAAATAAAATAAAATAAAAGTAAAACATATTAAATTAAATCAAATTAAATCAAATCAAACTAAATTAAATTAAATTAAATCATATTAAATTAAATTAAATTAAATTAAATTAAATTAAATTAAATTAAAATAAAAAATAAAATCAAGTTAAAATTAAAATTAGATTAAATTAAATAAATTAAATTAAAATTGAAACTAAACCAAATTAAATTAAATTAAAGTTAAATTAAATTGAATTAAAAATAACATCACCTAAGACATAAAGAATTCTAAAATAAATCTAAAACAACTTGAACACTATTCCAAACTTAAATCCATTAACTAAAATTAAATCATAAACCACTTGAACATCCATTTGCCCTCAAAAGCTCGTGATGTCATAACTCTTAAAAGGAGTGTTAAATGAAGTGCTACTTCATTCATAGGATATTCAAATGTCCTAGTTCACCGAGCAAGATAACAGCAAAACTTGAATTCTCGGACGATTAATTCATTTGTATAATTAAATTCTCTTGGACTTAAAACAATCCTAGAAATATTGAAAAGATGTTTGAGATTTGTCTTAAGCACTTCCTCGATATGATAGGATATTTATAAGAACGATTGAACTTAATTGTTCTTTGATGAAGAAAATCGTCCTCAAACCAAAATACAAGAAACTAGACGTCATAGGAAATGACTAGCTATAGGATTAGGAACTTGGTAGAAAACCATAACCCTTCCCTTAGCTTTACCTAGGAACTTACTTTAAATGCTTAAATATTCTAACTGTGTTTTAAGTGCAGCTTGGGATGACGGGAAGACCCTCCAGGTACGCTTTTATTTTATTGCAATTTACTTTATTGCAATTTATTTAATCGCATCGTATTTACTTTTCTTGCATGATAAACAACTGTTGCATGAAAACCCACACCTTTAGGATAGTCCCTAAAACTGAAACCAAAACTAAATTAAAAGTCATTACAAGATAAAATTCACCGCCACAACATTTCAAAATATAAAACAACTCAAAATTTTATCACAAACAGAACAACAAAGCTACAACTACAACTAAATTAAAACGTCTCGTTGGATGATCGGGAACACCTCGGATGATGTAACCTACGTGTTGCTAACGGGATTTCCCACGGTCTAAATGAAAGTGTGGAACTCATTCAGTTGAGTTTAGCAAATTCATCGGGACTAAGTGAATCCGATAAAAATAACGATGCCGGAAGGATGGAACCGTGGGATCTTAACCGGTGTTGTTATAATCAACTTTAAGATTTGTTTAATTAAAATATTAAAAAAAAACATTTGGAAATTAAGACTTTCTCTAAACCAGAACACTTCTCTCATCTCCTGATTTATGATTTCTAAAACTAAACCTCTGCAACAACAAGGGGCTCGGAGCATGGTGGGCAGCACGGCCATCGTCATCAGCAAAACCTGAGTCTACTTCAGCAAAACATTCTTAGAATTAAATAACCAAGCTGTAGGACTTCGAGGTAGTTTGCCTAGTGCGACATAAATCCTCAACTCTTCGTTAGGCATTTGCATGATCATATCAAGTAAATTAAGCCCTAACCGGTCTTAGGACTCCGAGGTAGTCGTCCGATACGACATAAACCCTCACATCTTCGAGGCTATTTGTACGATTTTATCATACAAATATAAGTCCTAATTAATTAAAATTGGCAAGATCAAAACATTAAATAAACATTAGGACTTTCCTAAATTCAAGCCAAACAATAGGATAGTCGGGAAATTACCGAAGTTCGCTTCGAATCTGTGATTTCTCCTACCTTTCTTCCTTTGAATTCCCAAAATAAAAATGTTCAAAATTTGATCCATTCCCTATTGAAATTCCAAAAATTCAATCCCTCGAAAACTTAAACTTTGAAATTCTTGAGAGCGGAACTACCGATTATTATCGAGAGTTTTCTTAGGTGATTCCCGTCACTTAAGATGTAATTAACTATAGGGGCTTGCCCTTATAGGGAATTTTAGGAACCTGTGTAAAATAAACCCCGTTTAATGTTTTCATATTAAGCGGGGAACTTGCTCGGCTTATAAAATTGGTTCGCGGACCAAACGGATGTCACAAATCTCCTAGTTTATTCAATCGAGCCCCATCATCAAGCGTATGTCTATCCTTCGGGGTAGATACACAGCTTGTGGTGCGGTGCTCGTTTATATAAACTATTTGAGATGTGAGATCAGTTTGACTTCATATCTTAACATTTTTTAAAATTATTTTCAAAATCAAAACACTACTTTCCAAATTATATATATATATATATATATGTAAATTAAATTAAAAATTCGCCGACAGTTAGAAATATGTTTTCTTACTATGGTGTGTCGATCGTATCTTATTATGGCTTAACATTGCTTTTACTATGTCTTTCTTGTTTTCAAATCTAAATATGTCTATGTTTTTGTGTCGTTTGTATTAAACTCATTATTATTATAAGAAAACAAGTTGTGTTATGTTATGTGAAATTAGCCTTATGTGTTCAAAATGATTGAAATGATAATTACAAAATTAATTTTTCGAATGATGACGAACTCAATAACTTTCAAATGTTCATTAAAACTGGAATTTTTGCCTTAAAACAACTTTGAATTTTTTTTTCTTTTAAAATATAAAAAAAAAATAAAATCAAGATGAGTACGTATGGTGCTATGGTGCCATTTTTGGGCACTATTACACCACTCATCTGGTTGTGCATGGCGCTATAGCGCCACGGCTCAGCGCTATAGCTCCGAACCAACCTGAGAGTTATTTTGACAGCCTGGACTAGTAGTTTTCACCATTTTTGCCTTCGGTTCATCTCCTTCCACCATTTTTTTGCATTTTGCTCCCCTAGGGCTTATATTTGTGCTTGATTGGCATGGGGATAGGGCTTCAAACTAAATATTTCATCATCTCTGTTTCATCCTAGCTTTGAAATCTTTTTATTTCGCCATGGATTTCTACAATATTATGGATTAGGCCAAAAATAATAAAAATTGATAAAAATATTGTGAAATCCATGGTTGAGTGATTATTTTGTTTAGAATGTGTTTACAGGAATCTCTTACAGTTACTTTTGTGATCTTTGGAATTTATCTTGAAAATTTTTAGACTAATTATGGATCCTAAAATGAAGAGGGGCAAAGCAAATGTTACCTTTGATTCTAATAAGTTCATCCATACTAAGGCACAAGATAGATATTATATATGCAAATAAAGAATTAGATTGCAGAACACAGTTTTCTTCGTCCTTGTGGAATGATCAAATTCTTGATTGTAAAGCGACAGTGGGAAAGCTTTTGTTATGTCACTACCATGGCTGTGATTTCAGTTGTTTGAGAGTTTTATGCCAATCTAACAGATGAGTCAAATGATCTAGTATTCAAAACAGGTCAGCATGTGGATATCAGTTCTGTTCGTTTAACCAAATTTACAAGTTGCACAGTGTTCCTACATGCCTTTTAACTGATTTTCATCCTACTGATGATGAATTGGATGAGATTATAAGATTTTTAACTGATGGAAATAGTGTTTGAAAGATTTAGAATGGATGGCAGGCAAATTCTTCATTTTCTAAGCTTAATGTTCATTCTCATGCTTGATCCCCAATAAATATATGTGCGCCAAAAACATGACTCCACACCGAATATATGTGCTGATGATTTAGATATGAAAATTATGATTTTATAATATGGGATACTACACAAATATACATATCGTTTATCAAGTAATATAGGACTTTCTGATTAAGCTCCGAGATATCGAACCCACAGAGACAGTGAAAAATCTTTAAAGAAATAAGAAAACTTTCTTTTTACTTTTTTATATGGCTTTTGAAAGTATGTTTTGATTTTGATAAGTTTGATAGTTGATTCCACTCTTTAAGTTTTCTTATAAAAGTCAAACAAGAGATTAAAATGATAATAACTGTAACACGGTATGAAAAACACTCTTAACTAGAATATCTTTTTCTTTCTTTTATAAAGTAGTAATAATTATTAAAGTATAGTTGTGGAAGTATTTAAATTTTTTGTGAAAAATAGAAGCAAATTTATTCTTTACCCTTACTTGGTTCTATGAAGAACATTGGTTAATTTGAAATTTTATCATTTTGAGCATGGCTAGGCAGGGAAGATACCAGCTCTCACTCTAGAGCTCCCTCATTTCCCTCCACATTGGGGCTAACTTCTCATAACAAAATTCAAAACTTCAAACCAAATTAGGGGCTTTTAAGCTGTCACATTAAAAATCCTCTAATTTTACTCCCCTTTTAAGACATCTTCTAATATATTACATTTAATTATATGAACTACAATTTTCACCCATATAATTGCATGTGATTCTTTCTAACTTTTATAAGGCAATACCGTATTGAATCTTACATAATCTCACCAAAAACTTTACAACATAACAGGCCAAATTAAGAAGTAAATAAAGTTTATAGAATCAATTTTCACAACTTCTTCCAACTTTAAACACATATACTTTCCATAACAATTCTTCATTAATTACTTACCTCTTCATTTAAGAAAGAAAAAGATAAAGTAAACTACTCAGAATGCATTGAGAAAATACAAAAACACATTGATTTGAAATAAAAAACCATAAGAAAAAAAACAAACAAAAAAAAGTATTAATTAAAAACTAAATGTAAGAACAAAAATAAACACTTATTTGAAAATCCTATCCACAAGACTCAGGAAGTTCCTCTGAAACTTTGACTCTTCACTAAACTACTCCTCAGAGCAAGTCTCCTAACTCTGATGACTCAGAATACAAACTTCAGACTTCAATAAAAACTAAACTAATGGAAAGAAAAGAAGTGGGAAAAAGAAGGGTTCAATCCTACCTTTTCCTCTTTTCTACTCTCTACTCCTACTCCTTATCAAAACTCTTATAGAATACAATAAAAACTCTGTAAAAACTCTCTTCAAAATGCAAAGGAAGAGCCCTTTTTCTACTATCTACTCCTACTTCTAATGAAAACTCTCTTCAAAATGCAAAGGAAGAGCACTTAATTTTTTCTATAACTCTCTTTAAATATTAAACTAAAAGGTGCCTTGGTGTCTCATCAAAATGTGTCCGGATTCAATGTATCCACAAGAGAATGCACCCCTTCATTCAAACTTGCCGCCCAAAGGAAGTTATGGAAGTTACCACAAAGAGTTGCATCCCATCCCTTTTTGAAAATGGTGCCAAATTTAAATTGAACTCGATTTTTAACTGTGGCGGCTAAGCGTTGGCCTAGCGGTGATTAGCCGCCAATGCCCAAATTTTCGTTTTTCATTTTTTTGCTCCAAATTTGATCCAATTTTGCTCCTTTCGTCATAATCACTCATTTTCATCATACCTGCAATAAAAACACAAAATACCTTCCATTAAAGTGTAATATCATAAAAAATAGGTATAAAAATGTGCATTAAAAATACTATATATTTTAAGTGTATCAAAATCCCCCAAACTTAAAATGTTACTTGTCCTCAATTGATGCGTTAATCTCCTAGAAAAATTTTAACATGCAAATTCTGTAATAAGTTTCTTAGGAAGATAACAAAATTTTGTTCTAGAAATGGAATAGTCCAATTTAGAAAAAATTTCAGTAATTAAGACCAATTTAAAGTTTAGAAAGTTCTTAAGAAAAGAAAAATGACAAATATAAGTCTCTATATAATTCAGAAATATTTGTAGATTCTTCAAAATATAGGACTCAAACAAATTATTTCTCTCACTAAAAAATCTTTATTTCAAAATAATTTTACTTACTATATTATAACCTTAAGCTTTAGATTTTTTCTGAACTTATATGTTAAACCTTTAAGTATGGAACTAATTTTTGATTAGGCCCTTAAATCCCCAAGCTTCTCCTCCCTTTTTACATACTATATTCACTTTTTCTTTTTCTTTTTCTTCTTTTTTATCTTTTTCTTTTTTTTCTCTTCCTAAGGCAAGGATTACTGTATCTGGATAGGTCTTTAATGATTTTTAATTCCACCCTTCCATTTAAAATAAAGGTCAGATAAAACATCAATCCAACAACAATACATCTGAATCTGCATAACAGATAAATAGTACAACTACAATCTGCATACTATCAGAGTTCACATCACAACATAATCATCAAACAAAATACTAGGCAAAGTACACAATAACACAGCACAACAATACAACAACTAAAACAAACAACAAACATCTACTCTTCATCCTCATCATCATCATCATCCTGCTTGTTCCAATCCCTGGATGGCACATAAGGTATGTAGAATGGATGAGGGGGCATCTCAGTACTCTGATCACCTCTAATTAGTCTATTTAAATAATGTTGATAATTCTCCTTATAATCATCATGTTTTGCATCATATCTCTCCACATTATCCATCTTACCATCCACATCTTTCAGATGCTCTTGAGTAAAACTCACTTTCTTCAAATTTTCATAATAAACTAGTCTGTGAATCAGTAGATGATGAAGCACGTGAAGTAGTAGCACGAAAAGTAGATGCAACAAAAGCAAAAGTAGAAGCAGTAGAAGCCCTACCAAATCCTCCTCTCAGGCCAAATTCTGAATGTACAGTGTAAGCTCCAATATTTACACTAGTGATAGGTCTCAAAGGCTGAAGTACCTCTTCCCAAATTTCAAATTTCATTTCAGACCGTTCACGTATTGAATGAATTAGGGAAGGAAATCCCATACCCACAGTAGTTGTAGATCTAGCACAATTCACAATATAATCATAAATGATCGCTCCAATATCTATAGGCTTCCCTTGCTGAATGCAATGGTTCAAAACAACTCTTTCCCTCGTCACTTCACTTGTATGACATGAAGGCAACAGTTTAGAAGTGATAAAATAATGACATGCCTTAGAAGTAGCATTTAATTTGGAAGCAGGAAAATTCACACTTATATCATTTGTTATTTTTCATAATCCTCTTCCATCAGCCAAAAATCTCATTATCTCATCTAATTCTCCCTCCGTAGGAGGAAAATTAGAATAAAAATAAAACATAACAGGAGGCAGTTGATAGAAAGTATTAATTACCCTAGAAGAAAAATTTACATCTTGCCCCTAACCATCACTAAATTGTCTTGTGATGCAGGCAAATTCGCATAGAACTCTCTAACAACAGAAACAACAACAACAGCGGAGAAGCAACAGTAGTTCTCCCAATTCCTCCTAGCAATCATATCTTCTATCACTTCTTCTAGCTTACTGAACACTCTTTCAGGAATAAATTTAGGTGACAGCAACGCATCGACGTATCGTTCCTCGGCCCTCGCACAAAAGAATTTGTCCGAATCAAACTTCATCTTTCCTCTCGCGTGCTTTGATTTTGAAGCTATCTCTAAAAATTCACAAAAAATTTACCATAAATACCAAAATCACACTAAACTTGCTAAATTATCTTCCATAAGATATTTCCACTAAATCCAAGCAATTTCTTAAGTTTTTCCTCAAATTTTGACCATGAATAGTGATTTTAAGATTCTCCAAAATAGCCTAAAGAAACATGGTGAAAAATAAAAAAATTTTACTTAGGAGTAGTGCTCTTACCTCAAGGAATCCAAATCTACAAATTTTTGTTGAGATCAGCTCTTAAATGGTCCAAATCAAGGATGCCCTAGACTCTCTCTCGCATGAAAATGATGGGTTGAAGATGAACAGGGAGTTAAAATGGCGATTCACGGGTTTTTAACTGCTGGGAACCAATTTTTGCGAACTGGCGCCTAAGCGCGAACCCTTCGGCGCTTAGCCGCCAATACCTAAACTTTCACAATTTAGTTATATGCTTTAAACCACTTCGTTAATCACCCTTAATCTCTTCAAAATAATTATTTCTTCCCCATAAATCATCCAATATTCCAATTCAAATGTTATATATTATTTGATTCCAAACTAATTTCATACAAACACAAAGTTATATTCATTAAAACAAACATAACACTTAATACAATCCTAGAATTTCTATTCACATACATAGGCAGAAATTCTCTAAATACAGGAGACTTAATCTCAAACTGGTAAGTTTACATCTCTAGGATGTAACTATCACATCATAAGGCGTAATTCAAAATTTAAACATAAACACTAAACACACCAAACAATACACATAAGAACACAAAACATATTAAACAAAACACGTAAGAACGCTAAACATATAAGAGCAAAACACACTTAATTCCACTCTCCATTCGGTGGATTATATACAGGACCACTATTATTCTCATTTGATCCTTCTAGAATATAAATCTGGTAGAATGAGCGATAATTGTTCATTCTTACATCTTCTTCTTCAATCCATTTGTTCTTCAAAAACATCACCTTATCTGCTTCTTCCACGTATCTTGAATGACTGAATGGCATCATGAGTTGCCATCCCATGTGCTCCAACTGTAAGTTAGTTTCATTGATCATTGCTTCCATTGAAGTCACTTGGGCTTTAATTTTTGCAATCATTTCTGCGATCCCTTGAATACTAACAGTGATAAATCCATTGAATAACTCTTTAGCACTATAACTAATGAACTTACTCTTATCAGAATCTTGCTTCTTCTTAATCTCATTCTCTGAGGAAGACATGATGTACTCAAAATACTCTTCTTAAGACTTAGGAATGAAAATAGGACTTGGGGCAAGTGTTTCTCCTAAATCAGGTTCTTTTTATAGACTTGGGAAGTGCTAAAACTACCCCAAGACGTTTTAAAACTCTAAAATAACTTCCAAAATCTCTTCCCACGATCTAGGCTTCTAGAATCTCATTTTTCACATTTTTTGTAACTCTGGCGCCTAAGTGCCAACTAGGCGGCGCTTAGCCGCCAGTGCTCAATTTAGCACAGGTCTGCCAAATGTCCAAATATTCATTCTGACTCCTCTATGTCATCGAATAAGGTCAAATAAACTCTATTTAGTTTAAGAAAACTCCAAATTACTACCACTAAAAACATAAAAACAAATCAAACAAAGCAAACGAAGCACACAAAACAGACATAAAGCAAAGCACACTGATAATTATGGGTTGCCTCCCACAAAGCGCTTGGTTTAACGTCTTCAGTCTGACAAACCCAGAACTCATTCTGAGTGACCCAACATCAGATTCTCATCAGACTTAGATTTCTAGACTGAAAAAAATGGTTTAAGAATATTTCGATTAACTTTAAATATTTTTCCAGTCTTAGGATCTTGAATATCCACAGCTCTATAGGAATAAATTTTCATCACAACAAAAGGACTCATCCACCTGGACTTAAGTTTTCCAGAAAAATTCTCAATCTGGCATTATATAACAAAACTTTTTGTCCTGGCACAAGATTTTTAGTAATAATCTCTTAATCATGCCAGAACTTTATCTTTTTCTTATAAGTTTTAGTACTTTCATATGATTCATTCCTTATCTCTTCAAGCTCATTTAATTGCAATAATCTCTTTTCAGCAGCATCTTTTAAATTATAATTTAACTCTTTAATAGACCAAAATGCTTTATGCTCAAGTTCAATAGGTAAATGACAAGCTTTTCCAAAAATCAGCCTATGTGGGGACATTCCTATAGGGGTTCTATAGGCAGTCCTATAAACCCACAAAACATAATCCAATTTGATTGAGCAATCCTTTATATTTGGATTAACAGCCTTTTCCAATATTCTTTTAATTTCACAATTGGATAATTCAACCAAACCACTTGTCTACGGATGATAAGCAGTAGCAATGCGATGATTAATATGATATTTTTTTGCTAACTATTCAATAATTGCATTTCTAAAATGACTATCCCATCAGTAATGATTACTCTTGGTATTCCAAATATGCAAAAAATATTTTTCATCAAAAACTTTGCAACATTTTGAGAATAACATCGAGGTAAAGTAATAGCTTCAATCCATTTGGTAACAAAATCTACTTCCATCAAAATATAAACATTTCTGAAAAATGGTGTAAATGGTCCAATAAAATCTAATCCCCAAACATCAAATATTTCAACTTCCAATATATAATTGAGGGGCATCTCATTTCTCCTAGAAATATTGCCTACACGCTGACAGCTATCACAATTTTTAATATAAGCATTCACATTCTTAAAAATTGTAGGCCAATAAAATTGAGATTATAATATTTTATATACAGTTTTATCACTTCCAAAATGTCCCCCATAATTAGAATCATGATATTTTTGAACAATTTCATATGTCTCTTCCAAAGGTACACATCTTTGAATTATAAGATCCTTTCCTTGTTTATATAAAAATGGGTCATCCAAAAAATAAGTCTTAGCATCAGACAAAATTTATTCTTTTCCTGATTTATCAAACCATAGGGTATCATATCACTGACAATAAAATTTACTATGTCTGCATACCACGGAACATGCCACTCATTAACAGAGAACATTTTTTCATAAGGAAAATGTTCATTAATTTCTTCAACATCACAGAGAGATTTTTCAATTTCAAGCCTGGACAAATGATCAGCAATTTAATTTTCAGAACCCTTTCTATCTACTCTCTAAAAGTCAAATTCTTTCACAAGAAGAATCCATCTTTTCAGTCTCGGTTTTGCATCATTTTTCTTCAATAAGTATTTGATGGCAGAATGATCAGTATGCATAACACATTCAGCTCCAATTAAATATGATCGAAAAGTATCAAAGGCAAATACTATAGCTAATAACTCTTTCTCAAAAGTGGTATAATTAATTTAAGCTTCATTAAGAGTTTTACTATCATAATAAATAACTTTGAAAATCTTATCATATTTCTGACCCAAAACAATACCAATAGCATAATCACTAGCATCATACATTAATTCAAAAGGTTTTTCCCAATTTGGTGAAATTATTACAGGTGCAATGATTAATTTTTCTTTTAATGTTTTAAAGGCTTTAAGGCATTCATAATCAAAATTAAAAAATGCATACTTTTCTAGTAAACGCCATAAAGGTTTTGTAATCTTTGAAAAGTCTTTGATGTAAAGCCTGTAGAATCTAGCATGTCTTAAAAAACTTCTAATTACCCTTACATTGGTTGGGCAAGGTAAATTAAATATAACTTGAATTTTTACAGGATCTACCTCCAAACCATTTTCTGAAATCTGATGTCCCAAAACAATTCCTCCTGCTACCATAAATTGGCATTTTCCAAGTTAAGGACCAAATTAGTTTCTTCACAGCATTTTAGAACCTTAGATAAATGTTCTAAACATGATTCAAATGAAATTCCAAACACTAAAAAGTCATCCATAAAAACTTCAATCCCTTTTTCAATTAAATCACAAAAAATAGCCATCATACATCTCTGAAATGTAGCAGGGGCATTACATAACCCAAAGGACATTCTTCTAAAAGCAAACGTACTATAAGGACTGGTAAACGTAGTTTTCTCTTGATCCTCATGAGCTATTTGAATTTTGTGGTAACCAGTATATCCATCCAGAAAAAAAAGTATTTATGCCCAGCTAGTCTATCCAAAATTTGATCCAGAAATGGGAGTGGAAAGTGATCTTTCCTTGTGGCAAGATTTAATTTTCTATAATCAATGCATATTCGCCACCCTGTAACTTGTCTTGTTGGTATTATTTCATTTTTTTCATTAACAGTCACAGTCACTCCTCCTTTCTTAGGAACACAGTGGATAGGACTAACCCATGCACAATCTGAAATAGGGTAGATAATTCCAGCATCCAACCATTTTAAAATTTCTTTCTTAACAACGTTTTTCATGATTAGATTTAATCTCCTTTAGGGACCAGCCAACAGTTTGTAATTATCTTCCATAAGAATTCTATTTATACAAATTGAAGGACTAATTCCTTTAATATCAGCAATTATCCATCCAAAGGCTTTCATATGCTTCTTCAAAATTTCAAGCAAACTCTCTTCTTCCTTTTCAATTAATTGAGAGGAAATTATAACTGGCAAGGTTGAGGACTCACCTAGAAAAACATACTTCAAATTATCAGGAAGCTTTTTTAACTCAAGTTCAAGAGGTTTTTTAATTCATGGACCATAAGATTCATCTTTTTTTAGTCAAATCAAACAATTCAAAACTTTCACGAACATACTTTAAATTTTCCTCTTGAAAAATATTTGATAAAATCCATCCTATAATATTCATCTTCTTTACCTCTAGCAGGATATTTAATCGATATTGAAATATTAAATGTAACAGTCTGATCATTAACTCTCATCGTTAATTCCCTTTTTTGCACATCTATCATGGCTCGGTCTGTTGCTAGGAAATGTCTTCCTAAAATTATAGGTATCTCTTTATCTTCCTCCATATCTAACACAAAGAAATCAATAGAAAAAATATTTGATCCACTTTAACCAAAACATCTTCTATAACTCCTTTAGGATATGTGATCGAACGATTTGCTAATTGCAGAGTTATAGTAGTTATGGTTATTTCTCCTAGTCCCAGTCTTTTGATTATTGATAAAGGTATAAGGTTAAGGCTTGCACCTAAAACATAAAGCTTTTCCATAGAATCTGTCTCCGATTGCACATGGAATTGTGAAACTACCAGGATCATTAAGCTTTTCAGGAAGATTTTTCTGAATTATTACACTGCACTCCTCAATAAGTGCAACAGTCTCGTTATTTTCAAACTTCCTTTTCTTGTTAAGAATATCCTTCATAAATTTCGCATAGTTTGATATTTTTTCTAAGGCTTCAACAAATGGAATATTAATAGTAAGCTTCCTAAATATCTGCAATAATTTTGAAAATTGCTTATCCAACTTTTGTTTATAAAGTCTGAGGAAATGGAGGTGTTGGTTTTTCTATATCAACCTTAGGTGGAGAAACAGGTCTTTTTAAACCTTTCAGAGCGTCCTCTTTCAATTCTTCAATCTCTTCTTTCTCTACTTCAGTTTCTTTTTTAACTCTATCTTCCAATTCTCTTCCACTTATCTGTTTAATTTCTTTTACTTGTTCTTTATTCCTTTCTCTTGAATTTACTTCAGTATTACTTGGAAGCATTCATTGGGATCAATTACTTAACACATTTGTAATTTGTCCCAATTGATTTTCAATATTTCTGATGGTTTCTCCTTGAATTTGTAATTGATTTCCCATATTTGACACCACTTCTTCAATAGACAACTTCTTCTCCTTTAATTGTAAAGCATTATTATAACTTGAAGGATAAGTTAATCTATTATTATTATTATTTCCTTGGTTGTTCTAATTCCTCAATAGGTTTACTTGGTGGTTCCCCCATTGTTGATTAACACCACCCTGATTATTTTTATTCCAATTAAAATTTGGATGATTCTTTCAACATGGGTTATAATAATTGGAATATGGGTTGTTAGGCTTAATTATAACATTCACAGTTTCTGGTGAAGAATAAGAATCAACCATTTGGCCTAATGAATTTTCTTCAATCATGGAATGTGGCTGAGAAAAATTCACCCCAAATTGGTCTATCTTCCTTGAAACATCAACAACTTGATTTGCTAACATTGTAAAAGCATCATTTTCAAAAACATTGGCTACCTTTTTAGGATTTAACCTTTAAGAAGGCCATTGAAAATTATTAGTATCCATTTCTTCAATTAATGCATAAGCATCAGAAAATGGTTTAGACATTAATGATCCACCAACAGCAGCATCAATAATTGATCTAAGAGATCCAACTAATCCATTATAAAAAGTTTGAATTATTAACCAATCTGGTATCGAAGGATGTGGACATTTCTTGAGGAGATCTTTAAATCTTTCCCATGCTTCATGTATTGATTCCCCTTCAAACTGACTAAAAGATGTAATATCATTTCTCAACTTAGCAGTCTTAGATTGTGGAAAATATTTAGCAAAAAATTTTTGTGACAATTTACCCCAAGTTCTTATTGATTAGGTGCTAATGAATGTAACCATATTTTTGCTTTATCCCTTTGTGAGAAAGGAAAATGTCTAAGTCTAATAGCATCATCCGAAACACCATCATATTTTAAAGTAGCACACAACTCTAGAAAATTAGCAAGATGCAAATTAGGATCTTCAGTTGTTGCTCCCCCAAACTGATTATTAAACACCATTTGGATAATAGCAGGTTTAAGCTCAAAAGAATTAGCAGCTACAACAGGGTTTTGAATACTACCATGAAGTTCATCCACTCTAGGATTAACATAATCTCTTAAAGATCTTAATTCCTGATGGATGCCAACATTTTGATCTTGATGATTTGCCATTTCTTGAATATTTTTATCTTTTTCTGTATTTTTAATTTTTAATTTTTTTGATAGTTCTTTCTAATTCAGAATCGTAAGGCACAAGTTCCTCAGAACCTTAACTATGCATACAATAATAAAAGAAAACAAAACACAACACACTAAAAAAAACAAAGAAAAGTAAAAATTTAAAATTTCTTAATTTTCTTTAAAATGTAATTTTAATTAATTGTTTTCTCCAGCAACAGCGCCAAAAACTTGATCCTCGATAAATATATGTGCGCCAAAAACTTGACTCCACACCGAATATATGTGCTGATGATTAATATATGAAAAGTATGATTTTATAATATGGGATACTACGCAAGTATACGTATTATTTATCAAGTAATATAGGACTTTCTGATTAAGCTCCGAGATATCGAACCCACAGGGAAAGTGAAAAATCTTTAAAGAAATAAGAAAATTACCATTTTACTTTTTATATTGGCTTTTAAAAGTATGTTGTGATTTTGAAAAGTTTGATAGTTGATTCCACGCTTTAAATTTTCTTATAAAAGTAAAAAAAGAAATTATAATGATAGTAACTGTAACACGGTATGGAAAACACTATTAAATAGAATATATTTTTCTTTCTTTTATAAAGTAGTAATAGTTATTAAAGTATTGTTGTGGAAGTATTTAATTTTGTTGTGAAAAATAGAAGCAAATATATTCTTTACCCTTACTTGGTTCTATAAAAAAACATTGATTAATTTGAAATTTTATCATTTGGAACATGGTTAGGAAGGAAAGATACCAGCTCTCACTCTAGACTTCCCACATTTCCCTCCACTAAGGCGCTAACTTCTCATAACAAAATTCCAAACTTCAAACCAAAATAGGGGCTTTTAGCTTGTCACACTAAAAATCCTCTAGTTTTACTCCCCTTTTAAAACATCTTCTAATATATTACATTCAATTATATGAACTACAATTTTCACCCATATAATTGCATGTGATTTTTTCAAACTTTTATGAGGCAATAGCGCATTAGATCTTACATAATCTCACCACACATTTTACATCTTAACAAGACAAATTAAGAAGTAATTAAAGTTTATAGAATCAATTTTCACAACTTCTTTCAACTTTAAACACATATACTTTCCACAACAATTCTTCATTAATTAATTACTTCTTCATTTAAGAAAGAAAAAGAAAAATTAAACTACTCAGAATGCATTGAGAAAATACAAAAACACATTGATTTGAAATTAAAAATCATAAGAAAAACAACAAACAAAAACAGGTATTAATTAAAAACTAAATGTAAGAACAAAAATAAACACTTATCTGAAAATCCTCTCCACAAGAATCAAGAAGTTCCTCTAAAACTTTGACTCTTCACTAAACTACCCCTCAGAGCAAGTCTCCCAACTCCAATGACTCAGAATACACACTTCAGACTTCAATAAAAACTAAACTAAATGAAAGAAAAGAAGTGGGAAGAAGAAGGCTTCAATCCTACCCTTTTCTTTTTTCTACTCTCTACTCCTACTTCTAATCAAAACTCATACAAAATACAATAAATACTCTGTAAAAACTCTCTTCAAAATGCAAACGAAGAGCCTTTTTTCTACTCTCTACTCCTACTCTTAATGAAAACACTCTTCAAAATGCAAAGGAAGAGCCCTTAATTTTTTCTAAGACTCACTTTAAATATAAACCAAAAGGTGCATTGGTGTCTCTTCAAAATGTGTCTAGATTCAATGTATCCACTGTCGGCATATTTTTAGGTTGTGTGTTTTGCAAAGGGATCGCCTACGAAGTTGTCGGCGACTTTTTTTGGATTTTAAATTTAATTTAAATATATATATAATTTAGAAAGTAGTATTTGATTTTGAAAATAATTTTGAGTTTCAAAATTTTAAGATATGAAATCAAACCGATCTCACATCCCGAATAGTTTATATAAACGAGCACCGCACCACAACTCGTATATCTATCCCGGAGAATAGACACACTGCTTGATGATGGGGCTCAATTAAATAAACTAGAAGATTTGTGACATCCGTTTGGTTTGCGAACCAATTTTATAAGCCGACAAGTTCCCATGCTTAATATAGAGGAATTAAGCAGGGTTTATATTACCTGGGTTCTTAAAGTTCCCTATAAGGGCAAGCCCCTATAGTTAATTACATCCTAAGTGACGGGAATCACTTAAGAAAACTCTCGATAATGATCAGTGATTTTGCTCTCAAGGATTTCAAAGTTTAAGGCTTTCAAACATTTGGATTTTGGAGTTTCAATGGGGAATAGATCAAATTTGCAACAGTTAATTTTTGAGAATCCAAAGGAAGAGATGTAGGAGAAGCTGAGGATCAAGAGGAATCTTGGCAACTTCCCAAACTATCCTATTGTTTGGCTCGAATTTAAGAAAATCCTAATATTATCTGATATTTCAATCTTGCTAATTTTAGTTAATTAGGACTTATATTCGTATGACATAATCATACAATCAGCCTAGAAGATGTGAGGGTTTATGTCGTACCAAACTACTACCTCGGAGTCCTAAGACCGGTTAGGGCTTAATTTACATAACATGATCATGCAAATTCCTAACGAAGAGTTGAGGATTTATGTTGCACTAAGCAAACTACCTCGAAATCCTATGGCTTTGTTGTTTAAATTCTAGTAATGTTTAGTTGATGTAGATCCGAGTTTTGCTGATGACGATGGCCTTGCCGCCCACCATGCTCCGAGCTCTTTGTTGTTGCAGAGGTTTGGTTTTAGAAGTCATAAATCAGGAGATGAGAGAAGTGTTTTGGTTTAGAGAAAATCTTAAAATCCAAGTGTTTTTAATATTTTAATTAAAACAAATCTTAAAGTTATTTAAACAGAACCGATTAAGATCCCACGGTTCTGTCATCCCGACACCGTTATTTTCATCGAATTCACTTAGTCCAGATGAATTTGCTAAACTCCACTGAATGAGTTCCACACTTTAATTTAGACCTTGGGAAATCTTGTTAGCAACACGTGGGTTACATCATCCGAGGTATTCCCGATCATTCAACGAGACATTTTAATTTTGTTGCAACTGTAGTTTTGTTGTTCTATTTCTGATTAAGTTTTGAGTTGTTTTATATTTTGAAATGTTGTGGCGGTGAATTTTATCTTGTAATGATTTTTAATTTAATTTTGGTTTCAGTTCAGGGACTATCCTAAAGTTTTGGTTTTCATGCAACAGTTGTTTATCATGCAAGAAAAGTAAAGCACAGTGCATGTAAGTAAATTGCAATAAAGTAAATTGCAATAAAATAAAAGCGTACCTGGAGGGTCTTCCCGTCATCCCAAGCTGCACTTAAAACACATATTAAGGCAGTTAAATATTCCAACAAGTACCTAGGTAAAGCTAAGGGAAAGATTTTTGGTTGTCTACAAAAGTCCTAATCCTATAGCTAGTCATCTCCTATGACGTCTAGGTTCTTGTGTTTTGGTTTAAGGATGATTTTCTTCATCAAAGAACAATTAAATTCAATTGTTCTTATAAACATCCTATCATATTAAGGAAGTGCTTAAGACGAGTCTTAAACATCTTTTCAATATCTCTAGGATTGTTTTAAGTCCAAGAGAATTTAATTATACAAGTGAATTAATCATCCGGGAGTTTAAGTATTGTTCTTTTGCTCAGTGAACTAGGACATTTGAATATCCTATAAGTGAGGTAACACTTCACTTGATACCTCATTTAAGATTTATAATAACAAGAGCATTAAAAGGGCAAATCAACTCATTAAGTATTTTAATGATTTAAACTTAATGATTTAATTTTAATTTTGACTTAATTATAGAAAATTAGTTTAAGTTTGGAATAGTGTTCAAGTTATTTTAGATTTAATTCTTAATGATTTCATTTAGGTTTGTTATTAAATGATTTTAATTTAATTTAATTCAATTTAATTGAATTTTGATTTAATTTAATTTAATTTAATTTAACTTTAATTTAATTTAATTTCAATTTAATTTTAATTTAATTTAATTTCAATTTAAATTTAATTTTAATTTAATTTTAATTTAATTTAATTTCAATTTGAATTTAATTTGAATTTAATTTTAATTTAATTTAATTTTAATTTAGTTTAATTTTAATTTAATTTAATTTAATTTAGTTTAATTTAACTTAACTTGATCTCAATTTATTTTTCTTTTAATTTAATTTAATTTGATTTTAATTTAATTTCAATTTTAATTTAATTGAGATTATTCTTTTAATTTTTTTAATTAATTCTTAAGTATTATTGAAGCGATTTATTTAGGGATTTTTAAATTAAAGAATAAATATCCTCTTAAATAATATCCCTACTTTAATAATTCCAATTTCTATTATTCTCCCAAAATTTCAATTAATTAATTAATTAAAGTTTTATTTTAATTATATTTGAAATGGTTAATAGGTTTCTACCCTTAATCATTTAAGTTTCAATCATCCAAAATCAGTTTAAAATCAAATATTTTACCCTCCCTTTTTTGATTAATCCTAAAATTTTAATTAAGGGTTAAAGAATTTAATTACTATTTTTTCCCTTCAAGCTTAATAATTCTATAACTCACTAAATTAAGCTCAAATGAACTTGAAATTTCTATGTAACCTCACTCACAAGTCAATTAAGACATTAGAAGAGAAAATGTGATTTTTCTATATTTAATTTATTTATGTAATTATTTTTAATGGAAAATAGGGGGTTTTCAAAGAAAATTCAACAACATGACCAAGGAAATGCTTCTATCCGGAAGAAAATTATGGGATGTTCCTAATGACTAGAGGACCATCTGGACCAACTTTGGTGATTTTTTGAATTATACTTTATTTATTAGAATTATTTTGAGTTTTGGAGCATTAATTAATTTTAAAATAAAATTAAAGTTGAAAAATGGATTTTATATTTTTCTTAGATCTCTCCGACCTCAAGGAGTCTAGAGAAATAAATTTTATATTTTTCTAATTTTTTTTTGATTTATTAAAATTATTTTAGTGAAACGGTTGGAAAATACATTTTTTAATATTAAAAATTACATTAAGCCTTTAAAATTCAATATCTAACCCTAGGGACTTAAGAAAAATATTTAGTTTATTCCTAAATGATTAGAATTCAAAATGTGACTTTTTTGTGATTTTTAATATTTTTATGATTTTTATTATTTTTTAATTATTAAAAATATTAAAATAATGATAAAAATCAAATTTTTTAGAAAATTATAATTATAATTTTCCTAAGTTCCTCTGATATCAGAGAAGCTCCAAAACCATTTTTGTGAATTTTTGAAAAGTATTTTGTGAGTTATGAATTTTTAAAGTTTAATTTTACCCATTTTTGCTTAAGAGGCTTAATCAACCCATTTGGTGGGGTTAATCAAGTCCAATAGGTTTCAAATTTTTATGTGGTATTCTCCTATCCCTAGAGGACAGTGGAGAATTTTTTTTAAGTTAATTTGATGTGTGGTTAACCCTAATTAATTAAAGTTCTATTTTGGGTATTTAGGCCAATTAGAGTTGTTCCAAGTGAATTAACTCAAAACTTATTTTTCCTAGGTTCCTCTGGTCACAAGAAACATCATGAAATTTTCCTAGAATTTATTTATCAACATGCTAATTATTGGAATTAAAATACTCAAAATAGTAACATGAACTTGGAAAATCAATAACTTCTCATAGGGATGGCCTCTGACCTTGGAAAATTCAGGGAATGTTCCCAAGTTTAGAGGCTTCAAAAGACCTATGGTCTCATGCCATGATGAATTGCCTATGCAAATGGAGAATTAAAACAATGCAGAGAGTAAATAAATCATTAAAAATAAAATACTTAATGAAATTACTTGATTTCCTTTCCACATTATTCTCATCTGTTCACTGAGCAAGAGGGTATTTTTATTTTATTTTTAAGATTTTTCTACACAAAGTTATGAATTTTTGAAGTTCTAGTAATTAAATAAATAGAAAAATACCCTATTTTCCTACTTATCCACGCGGCGCTGACTCAACCTCGGCGCCTCCGAAGCTCCACGCGTCGCCTCTTGATTCGGCGCCGCCATCTGACTGGGATGCCACGCGGCTCGCGGTTCATGTCCCGTTCTACTGTCTGGCTCGATCCCGACCGTCCGCTCAATACACGCGCGATCCAACGGCTCCCAGTCATCGTCTCTGACTGGTGTGAACCCGTGACCATCGACCTTCTAACCCTAATTTCTCACTCGATTCTCAACAGATTTTTGTGTTCTTATGCTCTATGGATTCGTCTTGAAGAGACAAACACATCCATACGGTAAACATGCATTGAAATTGACTCAAACTAAATGGAGAATCTCCAGAAGCTCGGGAGAAGGAGAGAGCTCATACCTTTGCTCAGAGAAGTGAAGCTTCAATCTGAGGGCTATGTCACCTTCGATTGGGTCCAAGCAAGCTCCAGATGAAGTCCCTTAGCCTGGTGAATTGCCTAGGTACAAAAGTGACCACAGCCGATCACAAAGCTTGGAGGCTGGAAGCAATGGCTGGCCTGGTGAGGGGGCTTTTGCTGGGAAACTTCTCCTCTTAGTCTGGTGAAGGTGTAGAGTCAATCAATTTGAGGATTGACTCACTGTGGTGAAGTGTCCTGGTTTTGGGCTTGGATTTCAACTCTGAAATTGAGCTCACAGAGAGGAAATGGCAGGGGTTTCGGTGGGGATCAAGTTCTCCGGGTGTGGGGAAGAGTCCGGAATGATTTTGGCGAGTTTCCTTAAGGTTTGTTTCAGCACCTCTCTTGGCTGAGAGGAGGGGGTGTTTAAATAGGAGAGGCTGGAGGGCCTCCCAGGGGGGTTTAAGGGTTGAGATCAGTTGCTCTGGTGAGGAGAAGAACAGCTGCAATGGCCATTTGGAGTGAGGCAGCTCAGCAAGGTGGAATTCCAAAATTTGGCTCCTCCCAAGGTCTCGGCCATGGTGTTTTCCGGCGATCTAGGCGGCCGGCCGGCAGGCATGGGTCACCCTCAGGTTCAGGTGAGTCAGGGCTTGATGTTGGTGAATTCAATTGAAGCTTGACATGTGTAAAGTGGTTTGATTCAAATGGAATGGGGAGGTGGCTCTTTTGCACTTGGTTTGGTCAACCCATGAAAATGGGCTTGGTTCACCTCCCCATGGCTGATTTGGGCTGAGGGAGGATCATTTGCATCAGTTAGAAAGGGGTGGTGAAGTCCCCATCTAAAGTGATGTGGCTAATCTTGGTTTAGTGTGTAGCATGGAAGGGGTTAAAAAACTTAATGAAGGTTTAAGAAAGAGAGCCCCCCTTTTGCCATAAATGGATTGGTCACATGTCAAACATCCCATGGCTTCATATGGCTTGTACATGGCTTGTCTTTGGCTCACATATGGCTTGGCAAGAGTTTGGTCAACTTTCATGGAAAAGGGCTTTAGGAATTTTTGGAAATTTTGGGGTTATTTGATGGGATTTGGCATAATACCATTTTGGTTTGATTTTCATGATGGGTTTAGCACTTAGGGAATGATATCAATTAAGTGAGGATGAGATGTGATTGTAATGTGGGCTTTAGGATGGGTTTGGGCTTATGAATTTGGTAGAAGTGGGCTTTTAGGAAGGTTTAAGGGAGTGGACCTTTATGTTTAGCAATGGGCTTTTAGATGAAAAATTTTGCAAAGGGCCATGCCAAATAAATGTTGAGTTTAGTTTAAGGATGTGTCTTGAATGATTTGAAGCAAATTTGAGGTAGTTTGGAATTGAATTGGGTTGAATTTGGGTTCATTTGGTAAATGGGCCAATGTAGGTCAAATTAGGCTAATTTGGGCCAATGTTGGGCTAGGGTTGAAATTGATGTAAAATTGATGTTGGGAAATGTTTATGGGAGTGTTTCAAAGAGGTTTCAACTTTGGTTGGGTTTTGGTTTTGGGACTTGGGCTTATTTGGGTTAGGTTTGGGTTTAAATCAATATTGGGCTTTTTGGTTCTGTGTTGAATTTGAGTGGGGTTTGGGTCCAAATTTTGGGCAAATTATGTTAGTTTTTTGTTTGAGGGGATGTTAGGGAAGGTTTAGAAAAGGTTTGGGGTCAATTGGAGTTGAATTGGTTTGGTTTGGGCTAAGTTTGGGTCATGAGTCCAAATTGGGCTTTAAGGTCAAAAGTGAAATTAGATTCAAATGTTAATCAAATTGGACTTGGATTTGGTCTAGATTGATATTGTGGATATTAAATTGAAGTTTAGAATTGAATTGGACCAAAATTGGGGTCAATTGGGTAGATTTGGTTTGACATTGGGTTCACTTGGGTTTATAATAGGCTAAATTGGGGGATTTTGGTAAAAGTGGGGTAAATTAAAAAAATTAGTTTATGGTGTAGTTGGACAAAATGAAATTGGGAATATTTGGGATTTTTTGGAATTTTTTAGGAATTTTCTGGGAATTTTCTGAATTTTTGTATTTTTGGGTCAAGAGGGGCATTTTGGTAATTTAGAGGGTATTGGGGGTTACTTTTGGAATTTTTGGTATTTTTGGCTATGGATGATCAATTTGATTGGTGAGGAAATGTTCAAGGTTAATTTTGGGGAATTTTGGGCGATTTGGAAATTTTGGAGGATTTGGGCAATTTTAAGGGCTTTTGGTAGGTTTGATAGGTGTAGGGTCCCCGGGGCCAAAAATTGAAATTTTGGAAGAATGAAGATTGATCAAATATGAGTAAAATGGAATCACTTTGGTTGCACCATGAAGTCATATTAAGCCTATATGAGCAGTGAGAGGACTCATTTGAGGCATTCACTATGTTGTTCCTAACCCTCTTAACCAGGGGCTTAGGGGTTAAGGTCCATCCATATGAATTACCTACATGAGTCAAGGAGTCAAGTTGGGTATGGGTGTGGTTTTAGGATTTGGATTGTGTGTGTGAGAGTGTAGAGTATGAGTGTAGTGAGTGTGTAAGTCAACCCTCACCAGACCAAGCCACCCAGGGTGGTCCTTAGGCCAAAGAGTCCTATAGGGAACTCATCCTTTAAACCTTCACTTTTGATCTCAACCCTTTAGGGGATTAGGGGTCTACAATCAAGCTTGTGGGGTTTGCAGGGAGACAAGAAGTGGTTCAAATTTCTAAGGGATGGGTTCCAATTCTAGTCCTCTAAGATAGTCAAAGGAAAAGCCTAAGGCTAGATCCTAAACACTAAAGAGGGAAGAGAAGACCTCATAAAAAATGAGGTCAACATCCACCAAATCCCATTCATTCAAACTTGCCGTCGAAAGAAAGCAATGAAAGTTACAACCAAGAGTTTCATCCCATCCCTTTTTGAAAATGGCTCCAAATTTAAATTGAACTCGATTTTTAACTGTGGCGGCTAAACGCCGGCCCAGCGGCCCTTAGCCGCCAGTGCCCAAATTTTCATTTTTCATTTTTTTGCTCCAAATTTGATCCAATTTTGCTCCTTTCATCATAATCACTCATTTTCATCATACCTGCAAGAAAAACACACAATACCTTCTATTAAAATGCAATATCATCAAAAATAGGTATAAAAATGTGCATTAAAAATACTATATATTTTCGGTGTGTCAATGTCTGACATTATTTTATTTTTGATAGATTACTTCCAACTAACCATTTCAGTGAGGTAACCCATGAGAGAGCCACTTCAAACTAATGTATTAAGAAAAAAAGACCTATTTACATTGGCTCCTTGATTTACAAGAACATTCTTATTTCATTAAGAGGAGGAACTACTGGTGGTATGGGTTACACTTCTCTCACTACCACCCTGTGTGTTGATTTTGGTGTTAATTATGAGACTTGGGAGGAAATTTTTCCACCATATAAGCCTATTGGGTAGGCAAACTTGTAAAAGTATGGAACACATTTTGGGATAAGATATAGGACTGGAGGATTTGACATACCATCTACTTCAGCTTCAGCTTCTGCTTATGCTTCTATACCATCTACTTCTGATACTACTCACTTGCATACTGTTTTGGAGCAAATATTTATACAACAAAGACATATCACATGCTTACAGAATTAGGTAAAAGGCTTTGAAACTCACCTATTCCATAGTGATTATTTTACACAGACGAAAGCTGATTATGATTTTGCTTTCAGTGAGGCTATGATGATATACATGAGGGGTTATCATTCTATAAATTTTCCTACTCGCCCCATTTTACACAATATTGGCCTCCTGAGATGGATGAGGATATAGGTTTGGGTGATGATGATGATGATGAGGAAGAAGATGTGTTGTCTGTTATTTTCTTTCTTTTCATATGTTAGTATATTAGGACTTTCTTGTGTTAGTGTTTAGTCATATTTGTGTTGGAGTTTGATGTTTGTATTTTGTCATTTGTAATAAACTATTTTTGTCAAACCTGCTAGATTAGTTTATCTATTGTTTACCATTTGCTCTAGTTTATATACTAGAGTATTATTTTACTTTATGTATCTATTATTATACACCCTAATCTTGTGTTTATTACTACTTTGCCCTTGTCTTTACTACTTGTAACTGCACTGATTCTTCTGTTTTAAATTTTATAATTTTTCTCTTTCTTCATGAACATTCCTGTTTTAAATTAATTAAATAAAGTAAAGTTTTGGGGAAGAGAGAAAAACCTTTAAAAAAACATTAAACTTTTTTTATCCTCAATGTATTGTATTTTTAAATTATTTTTAACATAACATGTGGTATGTATGGTTAGCCTTAGAAAACTATATTTTTTATTTTATAATGTTGTACAATACCAAAGAAAATGTTTTTAATAATAAAGGTTAATTATAGAGTTAAGATATTTAGTACAAAAGTATAAGATTATGTTTTTGCTATTTAAAGTAAATAAAAGTGTATTTTTTGAAATATTAAGGATCTAAGATTTACACTTGAAAAGAAAGAATTGAGACTTTATGAAAAAACTTTTTCAATGCTATTACACATTTGTTAAATTAAGTAAATTTCATATGCTTTTAACTTTAAGAAGAGGATATTGGAGTTTAAAATAATTAAAGGCTATCCTGATATAGTAATGCTCACATGACATGAAAAGAGAAAGAAAGGATTGAAAATGATCCTAAATGAAAAAGAAAAAAACTCAATAGAAAAGAAAAGCAGAAAAGGAAAATATGTGAGCAGAAGCTTGAGGAGATGTCCAATAAAAAATTGGCTCCACTTGAATGATCTTAAAAAATGAGAACTTAATTACATTTCTAAACAAGTAATAGCACATTTACTAATAAATCTCTCATGAAATTTTTTTCTTGTAATTCTTCTAAGTATCCTCAGTATGACAAATTGCAGTTATTTTTAAAATGAATAAAAAATTAGATAATTTAGAATTCCCTGCTAGATATTCCTATGTTTTAGTTTTTAACCTGAGTTATTAAGAATTTCTTTAAAGTTTCACTATAGCATTTATCAAGAAAAAACTATAGAAGTATTTAATTTAAACTCACTAGTAAAAGTTATAAAGTTTTATATAGTATACGGAGTTACTTAAGGATAAGTAACTTTTAAGTTTGGAGGAATTGATCCATCTAAAAATTACGTATTTTTAGTGCACATTTTATAAGCATTTTATGTACAATATCTATGATATTACACTTTAAAGAAAGGTATTTTGCATGTTTTTGATTTCAGGTACATGAAATGGACATTTAGAGAAAATGAGAGAAAGATGGACAAAAACTTTGTATTTTTTGTGGCGCTATAGTGCCGCCCTTCTCGTTATAGAGCCACCCTACAGGTGAATGTAGTGTTATAACACATTATCCTGGCCTTATAGTGCCAACAATTAACTTTCTAGAAAATTCATTGAATTTGGCTGAATTTTGAAGAGGTGCTTGAAGCAACCCTTGGTTATTTTTAGTTTTCTATTAAATGGGAACAATTTATTGATTTTTCAAGTATTTAGAGTTGACTTTCAGAGAGTTTAGTGAGATTTTTATTTTCTTTTTAGTGTGTGTAAGTTTGTGTGAGTAATTGTTGGGTCAGAGTGTAGATTGGGAGGAAACTCCAGAAATTTGCTTGGGTAGAGGACATAAGTTACTTTGTATTTGTGTTCAAGATTTAGTTGTAAGACATTGATTTAATGCAAATGATGTGTTTTTTTTAAATCTCCATGAATTCTAATTAGTTCTTATTCTTTCTTCTTGCTTATGGAAACTAGTCTTGTGGGATGAGAATTATTTAAAGACTTCTTTTCACTCTTAAAAATTGTGATAGTATTTTCACTGATTTTTCATTGACTTTGCAAATTGGCCACTTGTGAGGCTTAAATCCATTGAGAAACATAATGAGCCGGGAGGGGTATGATTTCACCCAATTAGTAAACGCCAGAATCCATTCTTGGCAGAGCCAATGCAATCACCTAATGGGGACAACAAATAAATAAAGAAATAAGTTTTGATGGGTGTAGAATTTATTTTTTTTTTGTGAAAGACTAGATTATTTTATCAATTTGGTTTAGATTTTGGATCATAAGAGTCCTTAGTAGGTTCTATAGAGATGGCACAGTAGGTAATCTAGAGGTGAGAGGCCGGAATATACTCAACACTATTATACAAGCTGGTGAAATACTCTAAATTAGTCAATGTTCATTGTTAGCACTGGGAGGGGGTAAATAATATGAATGCTTCTATTTTTTACAATACATTATCTTATTTTTAGTCACTTGAATACTAAACAAGTTTATATCTCTTTGAAAGGAGAAAGATCCTTTTATAATATCTAAACTCGTTAGTTCACTTTATTAAAATATTACACTTAGTTATTACTTTCTTTTTAAATTTATAAGGAAATTTTTGTAGGCATATTGACATTGTTCTCTTGTCAGTTTCATCTATAATTTAGTTAGAACTTTTGAAAGTTTATTTTAAGTGTTACAACTTTTCCCATGAGATCTATACTAGGGTTTTTAATGGAAATTTTATATTACATAAAACGATACGTATACTTGCATAATACCCCTAGTGTGGAAGTTTATTATATATTTTCTAAATCATTAATTTTATTCACACTAGTCACTAAATATAATTTGGGACAAATGTTTGACAATATTTTGGAGATTAAAACTACACCTAATTGCGGGCCGGGTGAAGTTGTTCATGGATTTTGGTCACAACCTCATCAATTTGGGTTTGTCTGGCCCTTCCCTTAAGTAATTGAGTACTTGGATACATTAGAGGAGTCATGCTTGTGTAGAACCTAGTGTAATTAGAAATCTGATGTTTGAAAATGTCCTTTTCCCATTTACTAAACAAGATGATGCATTTGTGTGTGTTTAATTTCATCCCCGAGCAAGATTGGAAGTCCTGAAGACATTTATAAACAAGTTTCATAGCATGTTTAGTGGCTTTGGAGAACGACATGATGTCATCAGCATAAGAGAGATGGATAACATCAATATTAGCTCTGTGGTTAAATTGAATATGAGGGGATCTTTGAGATAGTTCATTCAGCATTTTGGATAGGTAGTAAAAAACTAGGATAAAAATTGTTAGAGAGAGGGGATCAACTTGTTTGATTCCTCTAGAAGAGCTAAAGAAGCCATGCTCATGCCCATTATTAAGAATGGAGTGAGAGTTATTGGCAAGCCATCTGTTAATCAAGTTGGTGAAATGAGTAGAGAAACCTATAACCAAAAGCACCTCCTCAATGGAACCCCAATGAATTGTATCATATGTTTTTCTGAAGTCATGTTTAAAAATTACATTACCACCTCTAAACCTTCTATCCAGATCAAAGATCATTTCTTTAGCCAACAAGCCATTGTCCAAAATATTTCTTCCTTGAATGAATGTAGTTTGGTTAGAGCTTATCAGGTGGGCTAAATGAGGTTGATGATTGGACACTAGAAACTTGCTGATGATTTTAGTAAACACATTAGTAAGACTGATATGCCTAAATTGGTCCATCTTCTATGTAGTCTTTTTCTTAGGGTAAGAGTGATAGTACAGGCTGTGAAATAGTTAGACAATGTACTGCCATAATGACATCATTTTCACAATGTGTCAGACCTTTTTAAAAAAATCTTCATAATAACCATCTAGACTAGCCACCTTATCATTGTCAATGGAGTGTAAGGCATATTTGATTTCTTCTTCTTGAGGGGTGCATGTAATATTCAACTTGCTATTATACACTTTTTTAGAAGAGAGGAGAGTGGAATTAATAGGGATCTTGTTGAATAAGTAACTTCCAGAAGTGACTAGTTGTGCTAGAAGCATTGTAGTCGGGCATCTTTAGCTAAATCTCCATAGAGTCTTAAATTATATGAATAATATTTCTGTCTGTATCCAGAGCAGCTCGAGATTTTCTCAACGTCAATGTCGATGTCATATTTTGGAGTTGCCACTTTGTTTATCTATCATATTGCCCTAGTCCTCAAAATATTGTATTTGTTTGGATCATGTAGAGGATCCTCAGATAATAAGAACTTTGAAGAAAATAAGGGCTGATAAAATAGAAATAGTACAATAAAAAATTATTTGTAATAAGCCTTATAAAAGGAGATTCTAGAATGCCTTATTCTAGAAATTTTATATATGGAGGATCACATGTAGGATTTTCATAACCAGAGATTTCTAGGTGTAATACCTATTCTGAGTTCTTAAATCTCATATAGGAGCAAGCTCCTATAGTAAATTACATCTTAGAAAATTAGGATTGTCCAAGAAAACTTCTGATTAATGTTAACCACTTGATTTTTAAAAGATTTCAAAAACAAGGAAAGAAACTTTAACGTTCAATCCTAGGTGTAATATGTCATATTACCCTAAGAGTTTTATTTTGTCACTATCACTTATTATGTCTATTTTATTTTTGTTTTATTATTTATCATTTTGTTGTTGTTTTGTCATTTAGTTTTTTATTTGTTTGGTGGTTATCCTTAAAGTTTAGGTTTTGTAGCTACCCTGATAGTTTAGGTTTTGTGGCTATCCTAAAAGTTTAGGTTTTGTGGCTATCCTAAAGTTTAGGTTTTGTGGCTATCCTAAAAGTTTAGGTTTTATTTTGTTTTGGTTGTTATTTTAATGTCATTTATATTTTCTTTTGTTATATTTTGTTGATATCGTTGTTTTGATGTCTATTTAATTTTGTTTCATTGTCATTTGTCCTGTCTTCAGAATGTCGCCCTGCAAAGTAGTGTTAGCGCATCCAAATAACATGTAAAGTAATTCTAAAGCGGAACTTGTCTTCAACCTGTAAGAAAAATAAAATCAGAGTAATTCTAACAAAAGAAATAATGTTGAAATTATTTCTTTGGTTGATTTTATTATGAGTTAGTTTAGGAATTTTAGATTCAATGCCATTTGAATCTAGGGTATTAAGTTTATTGTAGATTAAGCTTAAATAAAATCTAACATAAGTTAGATTTTTAGATTTGATGTCATTTGAATCTGAAGCATATAGTAGTGCTGGGATGACGAAACCGTGGGATCTTAATCAGTTCTGCTTAATCAACT
This sequence comes from Papilionanthe hookeriana x Papilionanthe teres, assembly GCA_022702705.1. Lineage (NCBI taxonomy): Eukaryota > Viridiplantae > Streptophyta > Magnoliopsida > Asparagales > Orchidaceae > Papilionanthe > Papilionanthe hookeriana x Papilionanthe teres. The sequence continues at coordinate 87,163,390 of CM040423.1, read as the reverse complement.
TTAAGATTTGTTTTAATTAAAACATTAAGCCATCTAAAATCTTAACGTCTCTAAACCATGACACTTCTCTCATCTCCTGATTGCCACTTTCTAAAACTAAACGTTCTGCAACAATGAGGAGCTTGAAGCATGGTGGGTAGAGCCATCTTCAACAGTAAAAATTGTGCCTTCAGCAGCTTAACCTTCCTTAGTTTAAATAAACAAGCCATAGGATTTCGAGGTAGTTTGCATAGCGCAACATAAATCCTCAACTTGTCGTTAGGCTTTTACATGATCATGTTATGCAAATTATGCCCTAACTCGTCTTAGGACTCCCAGGTAGCCGTTTGGTACGACATAAACTCTCACATTTTCGAGGCTATTTGTATGATTATATCATACAAATCTAAGTCCTAATTAATTAAAATTGGCAGGATTGAAACATTAACTAAATTCTCAAATTGAAGCCAATCAATAGGATAGTCGGGAAGTCACCTTAATTCACTTTCAGTCAGTGACATCTCCTACTTCTCTTCCTTTGGACTCTCAAAATAAACTATTCTTAATTTGATCTATTCCCAATTAAAATTTTCTAAATACAATCCTTTGAAACCCTAAACATTGAAATTCTTCAAAAACGGAACCACTGATCATTATCGAGAGTTTTTTTAAGTGACTCCCATCACTTAGGATGTAATTAACTATAGGGGCTTGCCTATATAGGGAACTTTAAGAACTCAGGTAATATAAACCCTGCTTAATTCCTTTATATTAAGTAGGGGAAATTAATCGGCTTATAAAATTTGTTCGCAGACCAAATAGATGTCACAAATCTGTTAGTTTATTTAATGGAGCCTCATTATCAAGCAGTGTGTCTATTCCTCAGGATGGATGCACAGTTTTGGATGTGGTGCTCGTTTATATGAACTTTTCGAGGTGTGAAATCAGTTTGACTTCATACTTCAAAATTTTTTCAATCTTAATACTATTTTAGAAAATCCAAAATGTTACATTCCAAATTATATATAATTAAATTAAATTTAAAATAAAACCCTCAACCTAAAATATGCCGACAGATGCAGTGAAGAAGGAGCTATTTTTTGTTCATGAAGCCATTGTCTACAAGGTAAAGCATTAAAAGAGGTATCTAAATCGATAATATGGAGTTTTATCGTTGTCATCAAATCATGCATTCTTAGGAGCAATATTATTGACCGTAGGGCTCATGCTCCTTGTTGGTTAAATCCTCGTAACATTATTGTATCTAATGATAGTTGAGAAGAGTCAATACTTAGATAAGAAAGAGTTCTTAAATTCATTATGTTAATCAAGGAACCTGGATCAATAAGCACCGTTGAAAGTGTCATGTCATTTATGTTTATTGTGATGTTTAGTGGACGATTGTGTTCAGTCATTCCAAGTAACAAGTCATTGTCAAAAAAAGTAATATTTGTTTGTTATTCTAATGGACAAGCTTCATTTTGAGTGATACTAGCTAGTTGAACTAAAAAAATGTCGGGATCTGTAAGGGCTTTTATCAATAACTCCCTCATTTCTTTGGAAAGCATAAGGGCATCATAAATGCTTAATTTTTCTGGTAATTTTCTCAAATGAGCTATTACATTATAATCAACTATGTTGCGTGGACTGTCTCCATTTCTTTCAAATAATTGTGTATGTATCGGAGGAACAATCTTTTTTGATGTGACTATTTGTTTTCCTTTCTTTTGTGGAGTCATTCTGAGAGGCAGAACTTTTCCACATCGTAAATTAATTTTGACTATTTCTTCAAATTTACTATTTGACACTTTTATCTCTGAGTCCAAGTATTCCAATTTTATGGAAGTTGTTGTCCCTTATAGTTGGAGTGTGACAGCATCACTTTTGTCTTTGTCATCATCAGAATTATTACTAATCTTATGGTCGTTTTAGTGTCATTAGATTGATTGAGATCGTGTATGATTTGATTAATGTCTATAGGATTGAAATTGGAACAATCATTTTCAGAAGCATCATCCAAAATAGATAATATGTAAGCATAACAAGGATTATTATTATTCATAGTAGTGGTAAAAAGGAAGTCATAAAAAGTTATGAGTTCAAGAGATTTTCTCCCTTTATCCGAGATAACTATCCTAGTGGAAGATAATGGAACTTGAGAACTAGAAGATACAAAAGGAACAACATTCCCTATGACTAATACCCCATTTTTGTTCTCTATTTTTCTTTTTCTTTTCTTTCTTGAATGATTTTGTAATTTAAAATCCCGTAAGGAACTCCTCAGAAGATTTACCTCGAGCAAAGTCATCATTGTATTTATCGTCAGAATTAGGAATAAGCTTATTATCCGAAATCATATTTATTGAACCTTTTTTAGGTTCTTTCAATCACTCTTTCTGGATTACTATATTCCCCACTTTAAAGTTACGCTCTAACCAGTCTTAAAAGAAGAAGCATTCTTCAATCTTGTGTCCAAGCATCTTGTGATAAAGACAATATTTTGGATTATCTTTCATGTCAACCTCCACTGGCCTCTTAGTTTCAGGCAACTTGAACTCCGTCATCTTTAGCAGGCTACGGAATATTTTACTAACAGTCTATGTCTTGAACGTATATTCCTTATTCATTCTTTCAATCATCGTTCACTTATCTGTCGATACTTAAACTAGTTGTTGAAATTGTAATTGAGAAGTTATTTGTTGTGCCAGTTGGTTCTATCGTTGTTTCCTTTGATTAGGCTAGACTTACATCACTTGTTTGCCCTTTTCTACAACATTTCTTGGTTTCTTCTCAAATGTTTTGATAGACTTTGTCTTTTCTTTCTTTTCGTTATACTCATCTGCTTGGCTTCTTTTTGAAGATTGGCAGTTTTACTGAGTAGTTTTTCAAATGTTTTTATTGTGAATCTTTTAACCATGAATTCTATTGGAACATGTATATTCTTAAGCAAGATTTCATTAACATGTTGTTTCTAGAGTTGTGGTTCACATTTCATGCTAAGATTTCTCCAGCGCAAAATGTAATCTACTAGCCTCTCTCCTGGTTTTTGTTTTTCTACTACCAGGTCACCAACTATTTTATGGTGTTGTGCTCTAGCAGAACGTTGTATGAAAAGGCTTTCATGCTATATAAAAGTTTTAAAGGAGCCATTAGGAAGTTTTGCATACCAGTCAAAGGCAACTCCTGTGAGACTGTTAACAAATTGATGAAATAGAAGTGCATCACTTTCACATGCATCGCACCAACTTGCACAGAAGTGTGCAAGATGCTGACGAGGATTACTAGTCCCGTCAAAAAATTTGAAGAGACTAGGAACAAACCCTTTGGTGTATTGGAAAAAATAAAATTTCTCTGGATAAGGTCTACCCTTTGGAATTAATGATTCAGCATTTACCTGAGTCATTATTTCTTTTATTTTTTATTCTACCAATTATGTTATTTCCTTTTCTGGAATCCCACTTTGAGGGAAATCCTTTTTCTTTTGAGTACATTCTTCTGTTTCTGTTGGGTCTCTTTTTACCTCCAAAATGTGTATTGCTTGTGGCATAATGATTTCAATGGCAGGCAATGGATTTGTTGGTGGATTTTGTAAAGTAGCAGCAAATTCGTCCATTTTTTGTTCGAGACAATTGATTTGTTCATCCCTTTATTGGAAAACTGCTCGTAATTCTTCTGTTGTATCTTCTTCACTTACTTCTCGTGCTATGGAAGTACATCGTGTTTCTACCACGTTTATTTCAGCGACTTCCTCATTTGAACTATTTGAGGAATCTTCTTTTCTTCTTATTGAAAAATTTTTAATGAAAAATTTCAATTTCTTCAATCATTCCTCGAAGAATTTTATAGGACATTTTTTACACATTCTTTCCTGAGTACTGTCCGCAGGGGTACTCATGGTATCAAGGATTTCTCCCTATGATTCTCTTCTGCATACTATATTTTAAATTATAGAACGAGATATCCTTAGAAGTATATCATCATTTTGTGAGTAAGAATGAACCCCATTTTCTAACATTTGGACCAAAGTTATCATCTTAGCAGATGTGTCGTTTGCTTCTAATATTACATTGTTATGTTTTGTTCTGTCTTCTGTGACAGTTACACCTTTCACTCTTGGTCCCAGGCAGAATTTTATTGGTACCCGAGTGCACTGACTGTCTAATGAGAATTGCTGATCCATTACTTGATAGGTAGGATCTTCAGTTGCAAGAATTCTTTTTTTATTGTCATAGAGACTGCACATCCCATTTTATCTAACAGTCGAGAACTTGAACACCTTTCTTTCCATGGTAATCTTTTAAATAGAAAATATTTTGTGTGAATTGACAAAGAACTTTCAAGTTGGAAATTATTGTCCTCGTATTCAACAGGTATTGGAAAATATGGGTTTTCTTTTGAAAAGGAAGGGTTCCCAAAAATACTTTGTTCAAATTCAGATGTCTCAAAATCATTATTCTCATTCCACCTCTTCTTTCTTTTAAGAGAACGAGTTTTATTTTTATGTTGGGAATGAGTTTTTTGAACATTCTTGGAACAAGATCCAACTTCATATATGGACGGAGGCGGAATGTCATTTTCTTCCTCAACATAGATTTTCTTTCCTTTTCTGTCAGCTTGTTTTTCCATTTCCTTAGATATATATTGTTCTACAAGAAAGTGTTGAGGCAAGTTTCTGTAAAATAATAATAAAAATCTTCATAAGGTTTTAGATTGTATTTCTCGAAAGATTGTGTATCAGTTTGATATGAGTTATTTAGTGTAAATTCAGTTTCATCAAATAATCCAAAGTCATTTTGATAAAAGTGAACGTCTTCATTAATTGGTGTATTATGATCTTGGAAATAAGAAAAGACTGATTCCGAGGATTCCATTGTCACTTTTCTGAAAATTCAAGGAGAATATAATGTCATGAACTTATTTATAAACTGGGAATTTAATTTGTCTTATTTAATTGTTATAAAATGTCAAAAATAAATCTTCAAAGTGTTAGATTTTGAAAGATGTTATCCATCAGTCAAAGGAAGAAACATCTTAAAAAAAAGGTGGTTTAACAAAAGATGAGAAGAAAGATATTCCCCTGTAGAGTTGCCAAATAAAATCTCTTGTCGGCATCTGAAGCTGCCAAAGATTTTCTCGTTGTCGATGTCGATATCATAATTTGGAGTTGTCACTCTGTTTATCTATCATATCACCCTAGTCTTAAAAGATCTTATTTCTTTGGATCTTATAGAGGATCCTCATATAATAAAAAAATTTGAAGAAAATAAGGGCTGACAAAATAAAAAATTGTAGAAGAAAAAAAATGTCAGGGATAATCTTTATAAAAGGAGATTCTGGAATACCTCATTCTAGAAATTTTATATAAGGAGGATCACATATTGGATTTTGATAACCAGAGATTTCCAGGTGTGATGCCTATTCTGATTTCTTAAATCTCCAATATAAGCAAGCTCTTATAGTTAATTACATCTTAAACAGTTATGATTGTCTAATAAAAAATCTAATTAATGTTAACCACTTATTTTCAAAAAGATTTCAAGAACAAGGAAAGAAACATCAACGTTTAATCTTAGAGGTAATATGTTATATTACCCTAAGAGTTTAATTTTGTCAATATCACTTATTATGTTGATTTTATTTTTATTTTGGTTGTTTGTCATTTTATTGTTATTTTATCTAATAGTTTGTTAATTGTTTGGTGGCTATCATAAAAGTTTAGGTTTTCTAGATATCCTAAAAGTTTAGGTTTTGTGGCTATCCTAAAATTTTTGGTTCGTGGCTATCCTAAAAAATTAGGTTTTGTTTTGTTTTGGTTTTTTCATTTTAATGTCTTTTATAATTTGTTTTATTCTAATTTGTTAATGTGATTGTTATGATCTCACTTTAATTTTGTTTTATTGTCATTTGTCTTTTTTTCATAATGTCACCCTGCAAAATAGAGTTAGCACATCGTAATTGCATGTTAAGTAAATTTAAAGCGGAACTTGTCTTAAACTTGTAAGAAAAATACTATCAGAGTATTCTAACAAAAGAAATAATGTCGCTTTATTTCTTTGGTTGATTTTAATATGAGTTAGGTTTAATAATTTTAGATTCAATTTCGTTTGAATATAAGGGTTTTATGTCTAATGTAGATTAGACTTAAATAAAATATAACATAAGTTATATTTTTAGATTTAATGTCAATTAAATCTGAAGTCATTTGGTTAAGTCTGACTAGACTTTAAACTGGACAAAGTTTTAGATTCAGTGTCATTTGAATCTAAAAATGTTTGTGTATAGATTTGAAGATAAAATCTAACATGATAAATTCAATTTCTTTTGGATCTAAAGTCATTTGGTGAAGTTTGTCTAAACTTAAAAGTTGGGTAAAATTTTAGATTCAGTGTTTTTTGAACCTAAAATTGTTTATGTTTAAATCTTATATTCAATGTCATTTGAATCTAAAGATATCTGAGTATAGGTTTGACTTAGGAATATTAGGCCTAAGTAAGATTTTGAATTAGATTCAATGTATGTTGAATCTTCATTTAAGTTTGGATCAATTTCAATGTAGGTTGAACCTGAGTTAAGATTAAGTTAGGTTTAAAATAGATTGAACTTAAGTCTAGTTTGAGTTAAACTTAGATCCAAATTTGGTTGAACTCAAGTATATGTTAAGTTTAACTTAGATTCAAGTTAGGTTGAACCTATGTTAGAAGTTTGATTTAGATTCAAGTTAGGTTGTACCTAAGTTTTGACTTTAATTTAATTTTAGTTTAAGTCCAAGGTTTATTAAAATTGTGTTCAAGTTTAGTTGAACCTAAGATAAGAGTTAATTTAGGTTTAATATTGGTTAAACCTATGATTTTGTTAACTTGGGTTCAAGTTATGGTAAACGTAAGTTAGAAATTTTTAATTCAAGTTCAATATGGTTTGAACATAAGCTTGGGTTAACTCGGGTTTAAGTTAGGTTGAACCTAAGTTAGGAGTTGATTTAGGTTCAATATGGGTTGAATCTAAGGTTTGGTTAACTTTTGTTCAACTTAGGTTGAACCTAAGTTAGAAGTTGATTTAGGTTCAATATGGGTTGGACCTAAGATTTGGTTAACTTAGGCCTAAGTTAGGTTCAACCTAAGTTAGAAGTTAATTTAGGTTCAATATGGGTTGAACCTAAGGTTTGTTTAACTTGGGTTCAAGTTAGTTAGAAGTTAATTTATGTTCAATATGGGTTGAACCTAAGATTTGGTTAACTTAGGCTCAAGTTGCATTGAACCTAAGTTAGAAATTTTGTGATTTAGGCTAGTATTGATTAAACAAAAGTTTGGAATAACTTGGTTTCAAGTGAGGTTAAACCTAAATTTGGAGTTAATTTAGGTTCAATATGGGATAAACCTAAGTTAGAAGTTGATATGGATTGATCCTAAGGTTGGGGTTGGATTTTATTCAATTTTTTAGTTGAATTTATGTTGAAATAGATTCAATTTGGGTTGAATCTAAAGTTTATGTTGAGTTAGATTCAATTTTGGTTGAATCTAAAATTTATTTTGGGTTAAATTCAGTTAGGTTACTTGGGTTCAATTTAGGTTGAACTTAAGTTATAAGTTGATTTAGGTTCAGTATGGGTTGAACCTAAGTTTTAGGTTAACTTGGGTTCAAGTTAGCTTGAACCTAAGTTAGAAGTTGATTTAGGTTCAATATTGGTTAAACCTAAGGTTTAGGTTTGATTATGATTTAATGTATGTTGAATCTAAATTTTAGTTAGGTTTAATTTTGGTTGAATTTGGTTAAGTCAGGTTCAATGTAAATTGAACCTGGACATTTTGTTATGTCAATTGGGTTCAACCTTAAAATTTGGTGAAGTAAGATTCAATGTAAATTGAACCTAAATATTTTGTTAGGTTCAATTGGGTTGAATCTAAAATTTGTGTTTTGATTTAGATTTACTTAGGATTTTAAGGCATTTAAGCCTTTTGAGAATAAGACTTAAAACTTAATTATGTCTAATTAGGGTTAGACTTAATTAAGATTTAGGATTGTTTATGTCTAACGTAAGTAAGGCTTAAGAGGTAATTAAGTCTAATTAGAGTTTGACTTAATTAGGATTTAAGGTTGTTTAAGCCTCATGTAAGTATGGCTTAAAGGTTAATATAGTCTATTTAGGTTTAGACTTAATAAGATTTAAGGATTTTCAAGCCTAATGTAAGTAAGGCTTAAGGGTTATTTAAATCTAATTAGGATCAGACTTAATTAGGATTTAAGGTTGTTTAAGCCTAATGTAAGTAAGGCTTAAAGTTTAATTAAGGCTAATTATGGTTAGACTTAATTTAGGATTTAAGGTTGATTAAGCCTATTGTAAGTAAGGCTTAAGGGTTAATTAAGTCTAATTAGGGTTATATTTAATTAGGATTTAAGGTTTTTTAAGCCTATTGTAAGTAAGGCTTAAGGGTTAATTAACTCTAATTAGGGTTGTACTTAAATAGGATTTAAGGTTGTTTAAGCCTATTGTAAGTAAGGCTTATGGGTTAATTAAGTTTAATTGGGGTTAGACATAATTAGGTTTTAGGATTGTTTAAACCTAATGTAATTAAGGTTTAAGATGATTAATTAGGTCTAATATATGTTAGACCTATTTAGTGTTTGATTTGTCTTAAATATAATGTAATTAAGGTTTAAGATGATTAATTAGGTGTAACACATGTTAGATCTAACTAGGATTTGATTTGTCTTAAACCTAATGTAATTAAGGTTTAAGAAGATTAATCAGGTCTAATGAGGGATTAGCCTCAATTAAGGTTTGAATTATCTTAAACCTAATGTAATTAAAGTTTAAGGTAATTAATCAGGTCTAATGAGGGATTAGACATAATTAGGGTTTAATTTTTGTTAAACCAAATGTAATTAAGGTTTAAGGTGATTATTCAGATCTAATGAGGGATTAGACCTAACTACTGTTTGTTTTGTCTTAAACCTAATGTAATTAAGGTTTAAGGAGATTAATCTGGTCTAGACATAATTAGGGTTTGATTTTTTTAAAGCTAATGTATTTAAGGTTTAAGGTGATTAATCAGATCTAATGAGGGATTAGACCTAACTAGTGTTTCATTTGTCTTAACCCTGATGTAATTAAGGTTTAAGGTGATTAATCAGGTCTAATGAGGGATTAAACCTAATTAGAGTTTGATTTGTCTTAAACCTAATGTAAGTAAGGTTTAAGGTGATTAATCAGGTGTAATGAGGGATTAGACCTAATTAGGCTTTGATTTGTCTTAAACCTAATTTGATTAAGGTTTAAGGTGATTAATCAGGTCCAATGAGGGATTAGACCTAATTAGGGTTTGATTTATCTTAAACCTAATATAAATAAGGTTTACGTTGATTAATCAGGTCTAATGCGGGATTAGACCTAATTAGGGTTTGATTTGAATTAAAGCTAATGTAATTAAGGTTTATGGAGAATTAACTAGGTTTAATGTGGGATTAAACCTAGTTAGGATTTAGTCTTGGGTTCATTTGATGTTAAGTTTAAACTGGACTTGGCCCATTATAGAATGGACCAACTATTTGAATTTTTTAATGTTTTAGGATTTTAAATATCAATTTAAAGTTAATATTTTTAACCTTAATGATCAAAATATCATTTTGGATTCTTAAGTAGCTAAGATCAGTTCTTTTTAATGTTCGTGTTTACGTTCCAAAGCTTCATAACCAATTTTGAAGTTAATTTACCTATTTCCTAACTTTTCTAATTATTTTGAAAACAATTATTTATGTTTCATAGGAAAGTAGATATATTTATCCAGAGATTGCCTTATCTCTTAGAAAAATCACAGAATGTTCCTGAGGATGAGGAGATCATTCTATGAAAATTTTATAATTTTTGGATTTGTAATTATTTTTAAATAACTAAATTAATACATAAAGTAATTAATTAATTAAAAATAAAATATAAATCATTAAATCATGATTTTGGTCTCATAAATCAAGTAGAAATGTACGCGAAGAGCAAGTGGATTGATAAAAAGACGGCTTTAGAATTTCCAAGGGCGTTGGTGTTCTATCACTTCGGTCCTAGCGAACTTCATTGCTAAAGTGATGGTAATTAAAGAACGGTGTTAAATTGATCCTATTTGTGTTTTAGGTGTGATTGAGTCTTGTGTTAGTGTGTTGAATATCAAATCTGTGTGTTTGCTTAATTATTCAATGTGTGTTTTTGGATTTGAATGTTTGCTTTGAATATGTTGTTGTCTGTGTTATTTATAAAACTATGAACCTTGATACAGTCTTGTACTGAAATTTATTGAATTTGGAATGGAAATTAGGGATTGGAATTGAAGAATTTGGATACATGTTTGTGGATCTATACTATCATTTTAAATTGATTGTGAAAATATTTGGAGGATATAAATTGAATTAATACTCTCATAAGAGTAATTAGGAGTCAAATTTGATAAGATTTGGTGGAAAATATTTAACTTAAATCAAATTTTTTGAAAGGCGAGTCTGGCGCCTAGGCGCCGGTTCGGCCTGAACCTGAAAACTCATCTTCTTAAACCCCCCCCCCCCACTCCATTTTTTATTCCTAAGCTTCCTTCTCCACTGTTTTTTGCAAAAATACTACCTAGAGATCCCATTTAAAGCCGTATTTTCAAGTTTTTGAGCTTGAAATCACCCGATTTCTTCATCCCAAGGTCAGATCTACATTCTAAACTCATTATTTTTTATTTTCACCATGGATTTTGCTCTCATTCAGAAAAACCAAAATTTTGAGAAAATTTTGATTTTAAGGTTAAATCCATGAATTTTTAAGCCCTTTCAGGCTTGAAAAGCTTAAATTAGTTTATTTTCCAATATCCGTTGAATTTATTTCGCGTTTCTTTTACGTTTAGATGGCACCCAAATCTAAGCAAGGAAAGGAACGAGAAAATTTTGATCGTAGCAAGTTCATCACTACTGCTGCACACTTCCAATACAATGATTTTGCTACGACTCGGAATTTTATCTTGGAGCGAAGTTTTTATAATCCTGGAGGAAGAATTAAGGAGACTGTGTTGCGCTCAACTGGAAATGATTCCGCTATTTCACTGTTGTTGCTATTATCCTAGTTTTTAGAGAGTTTTATGCTAATTTCGTGGATGCTGAAGAATACGTGATTTTTGTTCGAGGAGTTGGAGTAGGATTCACTCCTGAACGCATCAATATTTTCTATAACCTGCCGCCAAACATAGAGTGTTACTACTCTGGATTATCTCCACCTGAGGGAGATTTGGATATGATCATTGCCTACCTGACTAATAGTACTGGAGCTCGGAAGATTTGGAATGGAAAAAGGTAAATTTTTCATCTTCTAAGCTTAATGTTGTTTCAAAGGCATGACACTACTTTATTTATGCTTGTCTCCTTCTATCCAATCATCTGATCGATGTTACCAAAGATAGAGCTATTCTCAACTATTGCATTTAAGAGAGGAAGCCTTTTAATGTATGGAGCATCATTTATGATTCTGTAGAGGCTACTGCTCGTTCTAGCACTTCTATTAGACTTGGTTTTCCATCTCTGATCTATTCTCTATGTCAAAGTGCTAGAGTAGTTGCTGAGCTTTCTGAGGAAAAGCTTAAGTCGACAAAGCCTATAGGAAGAGAGAGCATCAGTATTTATGATCGATTTCAAGGTAAGAGTTCTACTGCACCTTCCAGTTCATTACCTACTTCAGGTAGAGCTTCTACTTCTAGACCATCCACTTCAGCTGAGCCACCATCTACTTTTTGGGAAACCATGCATGATCAATTTATAGAGCAGCAGAATGATTTATTCTTAACTCATTGTAGAGTATATACCATAGATAAGAAGATCGATCATCTTTCTGAGTATACATAAAGAAAGAGTGATTACGATGCTGAGTATTCTGAGTCTTTAGTGAGATTCCTTAAGGGTGAGCACGATGTTCAGTTCCCTACTTGTCCCAGATTTTCACCATATGTTGATCCAATGGATATGGAGTTTTCTTTTGGTGATGACGATGATGAAGCTACAGACAGTGATTAGTAGCTTGACTTACCTCTGGAGATTGTTGATTTTGTTTTTAGTGTGTTTCTTATTTCTTGTGCTGTTTAGTGTGATGTTAGTTGTTAGTGCTTATGTGAACTTTTTTATGTTAAAACTGTTTTTAGATTATCTGATGTATGTTTAAGACTGAAATGTGAATGAATTTTATAAAAGTTTATTTTTGTTTTAGCCTACTAATTAGTGTTCATGAATAGTTAGTATGTTTGCATGTTTAAACAAAAGAAGAAGAAGAAGAAGAAGAGATTTTCATTTTTAGAAAGTAACTCTTGCTCTGCAAAACTTTTCTATATATGCTTAATCACTTCTGTAATATTTATATTGAAACATGTGTAGAAGTAGAAGTTAGTTTTTCCTTACTACATCATTATTGTACATCGATTAATTCCTGTTTATTTCTTTCTCTCAAACTTTAGAAAATTTCATGATTCATATTTATACTAAAGCTGAGTTTTGGGGGAAGGGAAAACATTTATCAAATTTAAATATTATTTGTCCTCAAAGAACTAATATTTTCTTTAAAAAACTATTAACATAACATATGGAATGAAAAATTTGTTTAAGATTACCTAAATTTTTGAATTTATAAAAAATTTAGTAAACTTAACTAAAATTTCAAAAATTTTGATTGATTTTAAAAATAGAATTATTTAGCTTAAAGAATAATAAATAAAAAATTTTCTATTTATAGTAAAGCGAGTTGTATTTTTGAAATACCAAGGAATCAAGATTATTGCTTGAAAAATAAATGATTGAAAAAGTTTTGAAAAATAATAAATTATTAAAAATGTCATATTTATTAAGTAAGAATGTATAAGTTTTTGAAAATAAGTTAAGGATAGTAAAGTTCAAAATCATTAAGAGGCTATCCAAAAATAGTAATCCTCACTTAAAAAAAAGGATTGAAAAACAATCCAGAAAAAAAAAAGAAGAAAAGAAGGAAAAGAAAGTGAGGAGAAGCTGGAGGAAATGCCTAATAAAAAATTGGCTTCACTTGAATTATCTTATAGTAAGAAAACTGATTACATTTTTAACTTAATTTCTATGTACAAATATTTTTACTAGAAAAATATTTCATGAAATTCTTTTTCTTGTAAATATTCTATGTGACCTTAATATGATGAACCACAATTATTCTTGAAATAAATGAAAAATTGAAAGTCTTATGATTTCGTATTTAAATGTTCTTTAATTCTTAAAATTAAACTTAATTAGTGAAATTTGGTTAATGATTTACTATAGAATTTATAAAACCAAAAATTATAAGGAACCTTAAATATTTTAACTTCATTCAAAATGTTATCTATTTTATGTAATTAAAAGGGTTACTTGAGGACAAGTAACGTTTAAGTTTGGGGGAATTTGATCTACTTAAAAAATACCCATTTTTATGCCTTATTTATGATTCAATTCATAAGGATATTATGTTTTAATGAAAGTTATTTTCATATTTTTGGATGTAGATAATTAAAAAGAGTCAAAGAAAAAAAAAAGAAGGAAAAAGGAGCAAAAATGGAGCTTTTGGAGAAAAATATTGGAATTATTGACCTGGCGCCTAGGTGCCAAAATCCAGCACCTAAGCGCCTGTTCGATACAGACGCTGTCAAGATTTTTGATGACTTTGGGCCGTTATTTTGATGGTGTTAAGCGGTTATTGGAGATTCTAGAAGACTGGAAGTTACACATAATATTTAGGACATGTGATACATTGTATTTGGACACAAGAAAATGGTCTGGATTGTGAAGAGGTGCGATCCAAAGTGAAGAGGTGAGAAAGACCTGGTCTCGGAGTCCGGCGCCTAGGCGCCATATCCCGGCACCTAGGCGACAGTTACCTTCTAGAAGATACATTGAGTTTGGACGAATTTTGAAAAGATTCCTTAAGCAACCCCTGGTCAACATCAGAGCTCAATAAATAGGAGCCCATTCTACAGAAAAAATCGCACCAACCCCCCCTTTCTTAGTACACATAACTATTTTAGGATCTTCTCTCCCCTCTTGAGTTTTATTTTGTCTCTTCTATACATAGGGTGCCACTTTACTTTGTATCTAGTGAGTTTATTTTGAGTATTTATTGTGTGTTGTTGCTGTTGGATTCTTTCATCATTGCTTTGGAGTCAGTAGAAGTCAGCGGATCACTTGAAGGAACACTTCAGATAAGTGTTTGTACTTTGGTTCAAAGTTTTATAAATATGTTTTGTTGTGTTATTTCAATGTGTTCTGAGTAATTAGTTATATTTCTCCTTTCATCTATGAAAAGATAATAAATTAATTAAATTTTGTAGGAGAATTAAATTTAAAATATTTTAAAAAATTGTGATGATATTAATACCTGATCTTAGTTGTTGTGTTATTTCATTGTGTTCTGAGTAATTAGTTATCTTTCTCCTTTCATCTATGAAAAGATATTAAATTAATTAAATTTTGTAGGATAATTAAATTTAAAACATTTTTAAAACATTGTGATGGTATTAATACCTGATCTTAGTTTACTTTTTAAATTGGCCATTTAAATTGTTAAAACCTGTTGAAGAATTTTGAGACCTATCCGAAGATAAATTCTTAACTAGTAGATATTACATGAATCCTTAGATAATCCCAAGCTATACGCAGATTATTTAAGGTGAAGTGCAAATAAATAGGAAGATATTATTTAATGAGCGTAAAATTAATTAGTTTTTAGAGTGACAGACTAAATTCTAATAATTTAGTTTATAGAACGGTAACGGGTCACTGGTAAGGCCGACCATAGCCACCCTTGGACATCTAGTAGTGTGAGCCTAGATTAACGTTACCATTCTACTAATAAAACATCCTGAGCCGATCTATAGATTAGTCAATGTTTTTTTCACCTGGACCGAAGGGTAAAGAATATGAATGCTTCTATTGGCACAATACCATAATCTAAATTCCCTACAAAAGATAATTATTCTATAAATCTTGGATTAGTTGAAAAGGAGAAAGTCATTTTTTATACTTTCATTGAATTTTAATTAGTGCTTACTCTACTTTATTACTTCTTACTGCTTACTTGCTTTTAGTAAAAATTGTAAGTAAATTAAATTTGAAAATAATATATATATAAGGACCTATAAGAACACTGCTCCATGATAGGTCTTACCTATATATATTGAGACCTATAAGTCTTACCACTATTATTAGCAAAATTATCAGCAAGGTCATTGTAGGGAGATTGCAACCTCATCTGGATAGGATTATCAGCCCCCAACAGTCAGCATTTGTTAAAGGGAGATCTATATCAGATAATGTACTTCTTGCTCAAGAGTTATTACTTGATCTTGATAAAACCTGCAGGGGAGGAAATCTCATATATAAGCTTGATATTAAGAAAGCATATGATACTCTAGATTGGAACTTCATCCTTCAAGTGCTACATGTTAGGGGCTTTTCTCTTGAGTTCTGCCAGCTGATTAAGAGATGGCTGAAGTTCAACCAACACTCTATTCTTATTAATGGCCAGTGCTGTGGAAATTTCCAAGCTACTAGAGGGCTTAAGCAAGGAGATCCTTTATCCCCTTCTATTTTCATAATTGTTATGGACTACCTATCCAGGCTAATTGAAGCTCAAATCTCTCCTATCATTATGCCAGATATCATCATAGATCTAATGTGATCATTTCCCACTTCTTATATGCTGATGATTTAATGCTTTTTTTAAGAGCTTCCAAGATGGCTGTAAAAAGAGTTACAAATTGTCTTCTACAATTCCAAAGGGTTTTAGGTCTCCAATTTAATAAATCTAAGTGTGAGCTGATTCTTCCCAGAACCATGACTGCTGATTTGTCTCATTGGATAACTAATTACACTGGTTTCTCTCTGGTCAATCTTCCATTGAAATATTTAGGAGTGCTTCTCATCAAGGGAAAATCAAAACAACTCCACTTTGAGGAGGTTATTGGAAAACTTAATGCCCAGTTATCCAACTGGACAAATTCTTTCTTAACCACAGGAGGCAAAGTCACCCTCCTCCATAGTATCCTCACTACCTTCCCAAATTATGTTCTCTAAATGACTTGCATGAAGAAAAGCTCTAGAATCCAAATTGAAAGAATTTTCAACAGATTTTTATGGTCAGGTCAAAGAAAACAGATGCATTGGGCAAGTTGGCAGAAGTTAGCAAAACCTAAATGGGCTAGTGGGTTGGGTTTCAAAGGTTTACAGAACCTTCAAAAAGTCAATTTCTGCAAGTTATGGATTCATTTCAGACATCAAAACTCACTGTGGGCCATCTTCATGCAAGGTAAATATTGTAAAGACAACCACCCAAACTTAGCCCAAATCAAACCTGGAATCTCTAGGATCTGGAAGCAAATGCTATTGAATAGAGACCTTGCTGAATCCTTATTCTGCTGGGAGCTTGGACAAGGAAATGTGATGTTTTGGCATGACACCTGGTGCCCACCTGAGATGAAGATTGCTCTTCCTAATATCAACAAACAGCTCTTTCCAGTTGCTAACTGCTGGGACAACAACAATTGGTCCTACTCTAAGCTTCAGGAAATTCTTACTGAACCTGCTGCTCAGCAGGTAGCTGCTATTCCTTTTGATAGAACCAATCCTGACAAGATTATTTGGCACAATGGTAAATTTCATAGCCTCACTAAGCATATCTATCTCCAAATCTAGAATTGGTCTGGCATTACTTGGGGTAAGCTGATTTGGAACAAATATATTACTACCTCTATGTCTTTTTTTATCTAGAGGATTTTTATCAATCTCTTTCCAACTGATGATATACTCAAACTCAAGGGGATTAGAGGATCTTGTAAGTGTTATTTGTGTGGAAATAATGCTGAAACCCTACAACATTTATTCTTCAATTGCAGTTTCTCTCAGGAAGTCTGGAAGGGGGTTACCAATCTGTTTAGCCTCAACAGTTTTCTCCTTGAGTGGAATGAATGGTCTACCTGCTAGCAGTCCTGGCATAAAGCTAATTTGGGTGTTGTTCCTTTTATTATTGCTTGGTTTATTTGGATGCACAAAAACAATGTGAAATATGAGGAGAAAAGCAGTAAAGTCTTAATTGTGGTGGGAAACTGCCAGGCCTTCTTAACTAAACTCATACATTGGAAAAATTTCCCTAACATTCTCAACACTCCAATGCAAGAATATCCTAAGAAGTATAAGATATTGCTGGTGAAATGGAAAGCTCCAATCCACCCTTTCATCAAAGTTAACACTGATGGAGCCTTTTCTGAATTTGGAGCTGGCTGTGGTGGAATTTTTAGGGACCTTCGTGGCATGTGTGTCTGCTTCTTCCACACTCCAATCATTGCGGGTGATGCACTGGAAGCTGAGTTGGCTGCTGTATTTTGGGCTCTAAAACTGGCCATCTCTTTTCACTGGTTCAGTGTTGTTGTGGAGAGTGAATCTGCCATTCTCCTGCATTATTTGCAAAACAACCTTCATCCTCCTTGGCACCATTCCAGCTGGACTAATGGAATTAAATACCTTGCCCAACAAATCAACACTCAATTTACTTTCATCTTCAGAGAGGGAAATAGGCCGACAAACTGGCTAGCCAGAATGGCCCTCTCATCCCAGCAAGTTCAAGTCTCATCTGTCCCACCTCCCCATTTGTCCTACCTTATTGAAGCTGATCGATTACATGCACCCCATTTTAGAGTCGTGCAGAATTCTGGCCTCGGCTTTTGATGCATACTTTTCCTTACTGCTCTCCTAGTCTTTGCATGGGTTTTTCTATTTTTTTGATTGGGGTATACATGAGTAAATTTAGGTGCAGGTTATTATATGTATTTTGGCATTTTTTTCATTCCTGTGATCTTTTTGGAAGCATTGTAACCTCCGACTTTTCACTTTTAACATGTAGGGAGCTAGTGTAACTCTTTTCTTTTAATTATATATATATATATATATATATATATATATATATATATATATATATATATATATATATATATATATATATATATATATATATGTATATATTGCATTTAATTTGAAAATTTCAAAATATTTCTTACAGTTCTTACTTTTTATAAATTCACTATCCCTGTGGTATCGATAACCAGGACTCCACTAGAGCTCTGTATTACTTGAATGATACGTATACTTGTGTTTAAAATTGTGACTTTTACAATAATTATTATAAAATCTAAGTATAAATTAATAAAAGTAAACCTCGTGCATCAGTTTTTTGAAGCCACTTTCCAGGAATTAAATATTCTAAAAGGTGGTATCAAATTCTTGTATTATAAAGCATATTTAAAGTCGCATCGCATCAGTGGGCTTTCAATTTGTTTCTTTGGTCTGGCCAAAGGCATCAACTTCACTAGGCAAGCTGGCAAAAGATCTCCATGCCTACCCTGGCTGAGGGCTTGAGCTTTAAGGGTCTCCAGCAGCTGGAGCAAGTTAATATGTGCAAAATGTTGATTATATTTAGACAACAGTCCTCAAGTGGGCTAAATTCATGCATGGTCAATATTGCAGGCTAACAGGAGACCTGGGGATTCCAAGGTGTGGGTCAGCATGTCAAAAGATTGGCCTTCAGCTAAGAAGCACTTTATTTAGCAACTTACGAGAGGTGATGTTAACTTCTGGCTAGATAGTTGGTGTCCCTCAGAGATGTTGCAACCTATAATCCAAACCCCAAACCAATCTATAAAAGTAGTTGAATGCTGGACTGTTGACAATTGGTCCTAGCCCAAGCTAAGGATACTGCTCCATGATTCTTTTGCTGAAAACATCTCACAGATCCCTATTAAACAGGTGGTTTGGCAACCTTATGCCCCTCATACCATCTCCAAACATATTTACTCCATGATGAACAGGTGGGATTCCATTACCTGGGGTGAAACTATTTAGAACAAATACCTTACCCCTTCTATGTCATTCTTTTGTTGGAGATACTTTCACAAGCTTTTACCTATTGATGACGTCCTCAACTTGAAAGACCTGAGGGGCCCATCATGATGCTATCTTTTTGGTTTTACTGAAGAGTCCATCTCTTATTTTTTTTAATGTCCCTTCTATCAAGAGGTCTGGTTGGTTTTCTCCTCTAAGCTGAAGTTAAACACCTGTCATTTGCATTGTACCCACTTGGACTCTTGTTGGGTAAGATGCAAGATAAAAAGGTTGGCCTTGTACCCTTTTTCTTGGCCTAGTTCTTGTGGATGGCCAAAAATCAGGCAAAGTTTGAGAATATGTCTCCTACAGTTCCTAAGGTGGCTAGATACTATTCTTCTTTCCTTATGAAGCTGATTAAATGCAAGAAATTTTCCAACACCTGCCACCTCTTAAGTGAAAATTTTGGTACCCTGTTTCATGGTTTGTCAGGTTTTCTAGAAACCTCCCCCACCTGCCTACATCATGGTGAACAATGATTGAAGCTTCTCGAGTTGGGAGCTAGTTTTGGGGGGACTTTCAATAATCAATTACGACATTATCTATTGCTCTACCATGCCCCTGTGGTTGCTGTGGATGAAATTGAATTTGAACTTATTGTGGTCTATTGAGACATAAAACTTGCTACCATGACAGATTAGAAACACTTGATCATTGAGCTGGACTCCACTTACTTGATCTAGTTGCTGTGTATCGAGGGTCTCCATCCTTGGCATCACTCCTTCTGGATCTAGAAGATCAACCTCCTCAGACTTTTCATCAACTGCCAATTTTCATTTATTTACAGGGAGGGTAATTGGCCAACACACTGGCTTGCTAGACTAGGCTCTTGTATTAGAGAATTAGCTATATCATCTCCCCCCCCCCTCGTCCTCTTACCTTTCTTCTCAAAGGGGACCTTATAAATGCTCCCTATATCAGAATTGTAATTTAACTTTTGCAAGTAAAAGAATTCCTCTTTTGTTATATATATATATATATATATATATATATATATATATATATATATATTTTGGGGGGAAGGAGCTACACTTGGCTCCCTACATGTTGATTAAAAATATGAAGTTACAAAAGTGATCCCACAGGGATGAGGAACCCACTACAGCTCCACACCAAAAAAGAAAAGTGACTAAGTAAAAGAAATAAACAAGTAAGAAATCAGCCACTCCCAAAAAGAGAAACAAATCAGCCTAGGAGTAAACACCCAAAAGCAAATAAACCAAGTAAAACTAAAAATTCTCCAACAGTAACTATAAACAGCCCAAAGCAGGTGCAGGGAGAGTAACAAATGCTGGGACATCACTCCAAAATTCTGAAATGAGGAGCTTGGAAAGAGTCAGCCTGGATGAGTCAATGAAGCTGGGGAGGTAGAGTAGAAGAGACCATTATCTCTTGGGAAGATAAAGCTTTTTTAGCAATCCAATTAGCAGGTCTGTTACCTTCTCTGAAAGTAAAGTTAAATTGAACAGTAAGCTGGGGCAGCAAGGATCTGATTTTGTAAACCCAAGTGGAATGGTGCCAAGGAGGGGGAAGGTCATTCTGAAAATACTGTAGTATTGTAGAAGAGTCACCCTCCACAATGATATATGACCACTGAAACAGTGTAGCAATGTGAAGAGCCCAAAAAACAGCAGCCCAATTCGAGCTTCCAATGGATCGACTGCAAGTAGTGGGAGCTCGGAAGAAGAGCAAACCTTTCCCAATATGGTCTCTGAAAATGCCTCCAATGCCAGCAATCTGATTTTTAAAAGCACCATCAGTATTGACTTTAATAAAAGGAGGGCTAGGAGTTTTCCAAAAGATCTTAATGACTTTGTGAGGCATAGGTCTATTGGCAGACAAGGAAGACCGTAGGATATTTGGAAAGTTTTTAACGTAAATCAATTTTGAGATAAAAGTGAGGTAGTGGGTAACAACCCTATCAGCTTTATGAAGCACCCCATCATATTTAACCCCATTTCTGTGCATCCAAATGAACCAAGCCACAATACAAGGGATCTCCCCAGCTTTAGCTTTTTGCCAGGAGTTCCAGGAAGCATTAAATTCTTGCCAATCTAACAGAAGCTGATTAATTTTCAATTTGCTGATCAGACCTGACCATCCTCTTTTGTTATATATATATATATATATTACCAAAAAACCAAAAATATTATTTAAGAAACTATCTTACATCTAACATGTGGGATTGCAATTAAATCCCCATGCAAAAGAGAACTAAATAAAGGAAAGGAAGAGTAATTGGCACTATAAATAACATCATGAGAAGAAGAAGCCTTGGTTGCTAGCCAATTAGCAGGTTGATTTCCCTCCCTATAAGTATGGCTCCATAGAATTGTGATAGATGAAGAGAGAAGGTTAATTTTGTTCAGCCAAATCTGAAGAAACCAAGGTACATCAACTTGAGACAATATGATTTACAATAAATACAGAGAATCCATTTCCAAGTGAACAAAATGATGATGTTGCATAATAAGCAATTTTTAAACCCCAAAAGGCAGCAATTGCTTCACCTTCCAAAGCATTAAATGCGATAATAGGTGCTGAGAAAAACCATATACAATGTCCTTTATAATTTCGCATAGGCCTCCAATACCAATTGAAGAAGTTCTGAAGCTCCCATCAATATTAATTTTAAGCCATGGATTCTTAGGTGGTCTCCATATAACAAGCATAACTTTGTTTTTGATGCCTTGAGTTGAAGAAAGAACAGAATTCTGAATCTTACTAAGAAAAGTAATACAATTTCTGATGACAAGATCAAAAGAGAACACCTTATTATTGAAAATTAAATCATTCCCGGCTAGCCATAAAAACCAAAAAATCACAAAAGGGATGAAATAATAAGGAGAAGTTTTCCAATTTGCCCAGCAAGCCTTAATAGAACTCCAAGGAGATAACCGAGTTTGCAATCCCATAACAACTAACACACCTTTCCATACCTCTTGTGCCCAGCTCGCAATGTAAAAAGATATGCCCAATGGTCTCTTCATCACAATGACACAAATGACACCTGGATGGACCTCTAAGTCCTTTAAGTTTAAGAATATCATCTCGTTAGCAGCATCTCTTTAAACAATTTCCAACAGAAAAAGGACATAGAAGGTGTGATGTATTTATTCCAAAGTTTAGCACCCTCAGTCATTTTTTTGCCAATTAAAAGAGGTTTGATAAATGAATTTAGATAAACTATAATTATGAGGCTTTTTGACGATCGATCTATCTTTTTTTCCAATATGAAAAGGAGTATTTAAGATCATATTATGAAAATCGCAGGGACATATTCTTGAAATTTATGGAAATTCCAAATGCCATCACTCCAACAATCAAGCAATGTGTCGAATAGGAAAATTTGGATTAAAATGTGCTTGAAAGGACTCATTAAACGACCAATTATCAAACCGAAGCTAATTTGACCATTACCTATTTCCCATGTGAACATCTTTTCAAAGCATGGAATCTAACTTTAAGTAGCTCCTTCCAGTTTTCAGAATCTCCAGGTTTAAGGCCGACTTGAGAAGGATGATTGTTAAGACAATATTTAGCATGCATAAATCTTGCCCACAATGACTTTTGTGCTCGAAGTTAATCCATTGCTTGCAGTAGAATGTAAAGCCGAGATGCTGAAAGCTTTTAAAACCTAAGCCACCACAATCAAGAGGCTTACATAACTTCTCCCAATTGGTCCAATGCATTTGCTTATGTTGTCCTTCCCAAACAAATTTATTAAACATAATAGAAAGCATTTTCTGTGTACTCTTCTTCATTTTTATCATCTGCATTATATAAAGAGGAAATGCAGTTAACACACTCTTTAAAAGTGTTAATCTTCCACCATTGGATAAAAAAGAGTTGGACCAACAATTAAGTTGAGAAGATATTTTAGCAATGATATCATCATAGTGAGAAAGTTTCTCCTTTGATTAGAGGGAAACCCAGATACTTTAGAGGATATTGAGTTTCTCTATAGTTAGTGAAGTCTGAAATCCAATTTTTCATTTGGGCAGTAATTCTAGAACTTGTAAGAAATTGGCATTTAGCTTTGTTAAAAACCATTCCAGAAATTTCTTCAAAATCGACAAAACTTTCATGAGACATTTAATAGATTGTTTACTTCCATTAGAGAAAACTATTACATCATCAGCATAGAGCTAAATGGTCGACTAAATGAGTAGATCTATATTGATATTGAGTGTACCGATGAGTAAACCGCATATGATTCAACATTCTTGAAAGATAATCAAAAACAAGGATGAAAATATAAGGTGACAAGTGGATCTCCCCGTCTAATGCCCCTTCCAGCATTTAAAGAATCCATGGCTAAAACCATTTATAAGCACACCGTAATAATTATTGTTTAACCATCTATAAATGAGATTACGTAGTTAGAGCCGAATCCTCTATCCGCAAGAACATTAAGAATAAAAGTCCAACTCGATGGAATCAAAAGCCTTAGCAATATCCAATTTAAAAACAATATTTGATCCTCCGCAGCATTTATCAATATCGCTTAACGCTTCTGTGCTAAAAGAACATTATCACATATGCATCTTCCCTTTATAAAAGCACCTTGATTTTCAGAAATGAGATTCTCCAATAAAGGCTGTAACCGTGCAACTAAGACTTTACTTATGATTTTGGAGAAGGTGGAAGATAGGCTAATGGGTCTCGAAATCCTCGCCAGCTTGACTTTCTTTTATCCTTAGGGATTAAAACAATAGTATTGGAAGCAAAATACTTAGGGAGATCATTTCCCAGAAAATAACTTTGTATTGCCATGACCACATCAGATTTGATAATCAACCAATTTTTTTTATAAAAGTCAGCTGTAAATCCATCTGGCCCAGCTGTCTTACCTCCATCAATTGTTTTAAGAGCCTCAAAAACTTCATTAAGCATCGGAGGTTGAACCAAATAATCCATATTAATATTACCGAAATCAGATCTTATGAGATTAGGAGAATAAGCAACAGAATTCACAAATCGATAAGAGAATAGTTTGGAAAAATAAGCAATAGCATCATTAACAATATCCATAGAGTTGAATAACCATGTATTATCAGCAGATTTAATCTTCAATATCACATTAACAGATCTTTTAAACTTAATGACTGCATGAAAAAATTTTGAGTTTCGTCTCCATGCTTAAACCAATTGATGATCGCTTTTTGTCGAAGGAAGAGTTCTTCATTCATAATAGCTGAGTTTAATCTACTATATGCTTCATTTAGATTATAATCGAATCTAAACCATCCTCAACCAGACTTTTCTAAATCAGCAACCATAGCTTCAGCTTTCAGTAACTTTCTGATGTACATTTCCAAAAACAAATTTATTCCAATGTTTCAGACTTATTAGCAATCCTTTCGTGTAATTGCCAAAGCTTAGAAAGAGGATCGAATAAAATATTTGCAAAGGAGCTTTCCAATTATCAGCAATTAATTGATTATAATCGGATGAGAAGACCATACATTAAGGTATCTAAAAACTAAATTCTTAACAGCTTGGAGAAAGAGCACATGTAATCAAGAAAGGAGAGTGATCGTAGTTTAGCCTTGTAAGGTGCTTAACTTTAGTAATAGGGAACATGTTCAACCAAAGTTGATTAACCAGAATTCATCAATTCTTTCATAAATATTACCTCTCCTCCATGTAAAAGGAGATCCTTCAAATCCAATATCAAAAAGATTAGTCAAGTAATATTATTAGTGAAGTTCAAGCATTGCATTTAGATTAGGATTTCTCCCACCCTTTTTCTCACTAGGGTGTGCAATGGAATTGAAATCCCCACCAACAATCCAGCCATCAGTCATTGAACTACTAATATGATGTAAAATATTCCATAAATGAATCCTGTCAGCATTCAGAGTAAGCAAGATATATAAAAGAAGCAAAGCCATTGAACCGATCCAATTCAAAGTGAAAATGCAACAACCGAGAGTGATTAAACAAGATATTAATTTTCAGCTCTTTTCTATAGAGTAACCAAATTTTATTGGAACAATTAGCTAGAAAAGTATAACCAGGAAATTTTTTAATGAATCTATAAAAGTTAGATTTCACCAAAGGCTCTAGAATGACAATAATCCAAAAATGATGAATCCTGTTTAAATTTAGAAGTCTATTAAGGGAGCCAGGATCAGCCACCCCCCTAATATTCCAACATAAGAATTTAATCATTAATAATATTTTTTCCTCCTCTAGTCATCCTAGAAGAAGAATTTGTCTGCTGCAGGAATAATGTTGCTTTCGTAAAGATTCTTTAACTCCAAGTGATTTCTTCTTTCTTGCTTTTGGATCATCCAATCATTACTAATTTCATTACTAATGGTCTGTCATACTCGCTGATATTTCGAGTAACTATCCGAGTTGGTTGTTGAAATACAGGATAATAAGTAGGCTTAGGATGAATCTCAATTGATTGATAATGAGTAAGAGGATCTTCTTGCAGAGATTCATGAGTAATTGGAGCTTCTGAATCGTGAGACCATGATCAGCAGAAGAAATAGATGATTTGACAGTATGTCCAAAAATTTCTCCAATCACATTAACAGTATTAATAATTCCGAAACCCGAACGAGTTCAAGAACAATAGGCTCATCAACGAGTTCAATAATAGACTCGGTAGCTGAATTGATTGTTTGATCAACAATAGGCTCATCAACAAATTCAACAGTAGATTCCTTAGCAATAATAGAAATTGGATCAGCAGGTTCAGCATCAGAAGCAATAATAACAGGCTCAACAGCAGAATTAATTATTTGAACATCAGGCTCCTTAGTAGTTAATTGTAACTCTTCTCCAGGAGAAACAGTGATAGTAGATTTAACAGAATTAATAGCAGTTTGCAATTCCTTCTCAGCCACAATAACAGTCTGATTTGATAATTTAGGATCTTTAATCCTATTTGTCTTCAAGTGAGGATGAAGCCTAAAACAATTACCATTGGAATGTCCAAACATTTTACAATGGTGACGATAATATGGCTTATTCTCCATTATGACATTTTGCCAATATCCATTATGAGGTGTACCAATCCAAATTTCTTCAACATCAGCAAGAGATACATCTCTTTCTACAAGAATCCTTGCCACGAAGGCCCGGTGAGTTGAAAGGTAGGCATATCAAGCTTCAATGGTCTTCCTAAGGCAGTTCCAATAGCATATAAAATTTGATGATTAAATAGATGAAGTTTCAGATTAGGTAATTTATACCAGATAGGAATGACTGGTGGTTCTTGATGGGGATCAAAAGAAGGAGACCATTTTAGAAGTTTAATAGGAATTCCATCAATCAAAACGAATTTTTTGGAGAATAAGTTAGCATAATCCACTTCTTTAGAAAGTTGGATCATAATATGCCTTTCATCAAAAAGTCCAACCTTCCAAGAACCCAATAATCTAAAATTCTCAAAGCACTTTCGTATGACTTCCATTTTAGGATGACCAAGTTGAAATTTACCAATTAAAGTAAATTTATGAACATCCACAAGTGAAGAGATTTCATGGTCTGAAAGAATTAAGGCAGGCTTACCTCCCTTCTTCTCAATTTTCTTAATAAATTGGCAATCACCCTTACCATTAACAGCATCATGATAAAACTGTGGAAAAACCAGTTTATCAGAGGAAGTCGAAGAATCAAGACCAGTCACTTCAAGCAAAAGTCTTTGCCGGGGAATGAATTTGATCAGCCATAAAAATCCGGATGAAATCAAGAAGCCTCATAAATGAAAAATTCAAAAAGAACAAAACCGGAAAGCAAAAAATGGATGAATCAATAGAAAATGCAATGACGGAATGAAAACTAATAGAAATAGTCTTCAATTTATCAAAACATCAAGGAAACAGATGAGAACTGAGAAGGAAATCAAGAATCGCACCAAGAATGCTCCACAAAATCCGGCTCCATTTTTTCATTATATATATATAATATAAATATATATCTTGTTATATATATATATATATATATATAAGAAGCTACTCAGGCTTCCTGCTTGTTGAAACAAAGAAACAGATTACAGACAAGCCTTTGGGTAGACAGACCCCCCAAAAGACCAAAAAGAAAACAGAGCTGAAGGCTTATAAGGTGCCAGTACAATGGACAAGGCATAGTAGCAAGACACAAAAAGATAAATACCACCATACAGAACAAGAAATCTGCTCATATGAGGAGTGATGTGGTAGCAGGAGAGGCACTGACTTCAGGTGAAGAGTTATGCTCAATTCTAAAATGAGGGGAGCTTAGGTTGTCCCCATTGATTAAGTAGGTGAGATCCGAGGAGGGGGTATTAGAGACCAGAACATTAGGTGAATCTGCACCTTTTCTGGCCAACCAGTGAGTTGGTTTGTTAGCCTCCCTATAGTTGAAGGAAAATTTAGTCTATGGGTACATCATAGTTTGGATGAGTTGTAGCCAGTAGTTATGGTGCCAGGTGGTGTGGGAACCACTATTAAGACTTAGGATCAGTTCATTAGAATCCACCTCTAACCAGATATTTGACCAGCCAGCTTTCCTGGCCAACTGAAATGCCCACAGCACCGCAATAAGCTCAGCCTCAAAAGCATCTTGGGCTGCCACAGGACCATGAAAGAATAACAGACAGTGGCCTTTAGTGTTCCTAAAAGTACACCCCACACCATCACAGCCCTCGAAGAAACTACCATCAGTGTTGACTTTGATGGTGTAGCAAGGAGGGGGAAGCCATCTGACGATTCTGATGAAGGGTTTGGAAGCACTGGGTAATAAATTCATCTTAAGAATATTTGGAAACTGCTTATGTGTAATAATTTTGGTAATGTAAGTTCTGCAATTTCTCACCACATTAGTAACAGTAGCTGGAATGTTATCAAATTTTGATTTGTTTTTGGCCATCCAGGTAAACCACATAACTATAAAGTTAATGGGGTTGAAGTTATGGTAGTTCCTATCTTGCCAGCAGGTATGGAATTGATCCCAGTGAAGTCCATAACCCTTACTCAAGTGAGGACTAAGAACTTTCCACACATTCTGGGAGAAGGTACATCTGAAAAACAAGTGAGTTATAGTCTCGTCTTGTTGGTGGCACAAAACACATTTGGTTGGCCCTCTTAGCCCTTTTAATTTGAGTATGTCATCTGTTGGAATAATACTATGCAAAGCTCTCCAGGATAGGAAGGACATGGAAGGGAACAAAAATTTATTACAGATGGCCTTACCCAAGGGTACTGAGGGATATTGGAAAGTTTTCCTATAGATGGCTTTAGTAATACTTTGAAACTTTTGATTTTCCAGCAGTATGTTGTTAGGTCTCCCCCTAGTAAATTTGACAGTAGAAATTTGATTGGTTGAGTGGTCTTGTAGAATTGCTCTGAGATGAGGGAGAGACCAGTTAATGCCATCCCAGAGATCAGCCACCTTTAAATTGTGATCCAATTGGAATGAACTGGGAATTAACCAATCCTTTGGGCACCATTTATCCAGTCAAAAGTAAATCTCCCCATTACCCAAGTTCCATATGAAATGGTTTTCTGCTTCCTGTCTAACTCTTAACATTCTTACCCAGATTTTGGAGTCCCCGCTCTTCTAACAACAAGGGAAGGATGGATGTGCCTGCAAAATTTCCCTTTCAAGAATTTAGCCCACAAAGAATTTTGTGCCCTGAAGTGAATCCATAGTTTGTAGAAGTTGATTTGTTGTAGATGATCAAGCCCTTTGAACCCCAAACCACCAGCTTCAGTAGGTTTTGTAGCTTTCTGCCAGGAAGTCCAATGGAGTTGTTGTCTCTGACCAGACCATAGGAAATGATTGAAAGCTCTTTCAATTTTCATCTGAGTGCTCTTTTTTAATGGCGTAACTTGTAATAGATAAGATGGAAAGGATGTGAGCATACATTTTAATAAGGTTATTCTGCCACCATTGGATAAGAAGGAGTTGGTCCAGCACTTTAGTCTGGAAAGAATCTTGTCCAAAATCTCATCAAATTGGATTTGTTTTGCCCTTCCCAAGGTAAGAAATACACCCAAGTATTTGATAGGAAGAGAAGTAGAAGAGAAACCAGTAAACTCCAGCATTCAGTGCTTGATGTGGGCTGGGATGTGTTTAGAGAAAACCACTTGGCACTTGGCAGTGTTAAATGACAAGCCAGATTGAGTTTGAAAGGAATCCAGACAATGTTTTAACTTTTTTACAGCATTCCTATGAGCCTTTGAGTAGATCAATATATCATCTGCAAACATAAGGTGAGAAATAGCAATATTGGATCTGTGATGATACCTGGTATAGTTTTGATGAAGAGTATCTCTATCAAGCATTCTAGAGAGGTAATCCACTGAGAGGATGAAGATTGTAGGAGATAGGGGGTCTCCTTGTTTGAGCCCTCAAGATGCTTTGAAGGAGCCCCAAGCTTGGCCATTAAGAAGAATAGAGTGTTCATTTGACTCTAGCCATCTTCTTATAAGATTGTAAAGCCTCTAGAAGTGAGCACTTCCATAATGAAGTCTCAATTAATAGTGTCATAAGCCTTTTGATTGTCCAATTTGTAAATGACATTGCCCCCCCTTCACCTTATCCAGATCTTGAAGAAGTTCTTGTGCCAGTAAAATGTTGTCATTGATGGATCTTCCTTTAATGAAAGCAGACTGAGTTGGACTGATTAGGCTATCAAGGTGGGGTTGGAGCCTTCCCACAATGATTTTACTAATGGTTTTGCTGATCACAGAAGTAAGACAAATTGGCCTATACTGGTTCCAATTCTGAGGATTATTATTCTTAGGTATCAAAACAAAGTTAGAAGCACTAAAATAGCTGGGAAGAGGGTGGCCCTGGAAAAAGCTTTGTACAGCCTTAACCACATCCCCTTTAACAATATCCCAGGCTTTATGGTAGAAGTCAGCAGTATACCCATCTGGCCCAGCTGTTTTGGAGCTGTCCACAGAACCTATTGCCTCCGATATTTCTTGCTCAGGGGGGATTCCAGTCAAATCTAGACTGTTAGTGTAATGGACATCATTCTAGAAGAGAGAACTATCAATAGGAGTTCTGGTTCTGTTGATGTGAGTAAGAAGTTTCTCAAAGTAATTAACTGCATCATGGGCAATATCAACAAGGTTCCTTAACATAGTACCATCAGTAGACTTAATACTATGGATATTGTTACATTTTCTTCTAAATCTGATATAAGCATGGTAGTATTCGGTGTTCCTATCACCAAGGTTAAAATGGTTTACTGCAGCTTTTTGTGTCAGAAAAAGTTCTTGTCTTACAGAAGCTAATAGAAGGTTAGCTTGAGCAGCTATAAGTTGATCTTCACTAGCAGTTCCAGCTTGGGCTTTTGCCTCCAGGTGAACAACTTCATCCTCAGCATTACTAACAGCTTTAAAAAGATCACCAATATTCAGCCAACTCCAATGTATATATATATATATATATATATATATATATATATATAGTACACACACACACACACACACATACATATCTATTTTTACTATGGTGGCGGCGCAAAGAGCTCGCTAGGGTTTCCCTGGATGGCTCCCTCGAAGACATTGCTAATCTGCGGGTAGGATGTCTAGATTTGGGTGTTGAAGTGTTTGTTTTCTATGGATGTGTTTTTGGTACTGGTTTGAGGTGCTTTGGCCTTATAGGGCTTTTAACTTTTTGAATTTGGGGATTCTTTTCACTGTTACATTGGAACATGGCTACTGTGTTCGAGAAAGTTGAACCCATCCTATCAAGGGTTTCTTATGTTGAGGTTGTTGTAAGAGTACAAGGTGGTGACGCAATAAAAGACAGACTGGTAATCCCGCAGCTATTCCATGATGCTATGGAAAGTAAGGTTGAATGTGAGTTCATTAAGAAGGGCACAAGAAAAGCAGAAAAATCTGCTCTGATTTTTACTAGAGAAGAATTAGCCAAGCTGTTAGAACCATATAAGTTTACTTTAGTTGCTAAGTTTCAATATGGGAATCCAAAAATGGATGTAATCGAAAAGGTTTTGACGATTTCAAACTTATGGGAAGCTAGAAAGAGGGAGCATTTGATGGTCGACATATAACGATCCAACTATCTAGGGAAGATGACTATGCACAAATATTTTTTAGGAAGTTTTTATTCATTGATGGTAAACCAATGAAGCTGTTGAAATGGAACATGGAGCTTGACCCCACTCAAGAACGTCCTTTCACACCTGTTTGGTACAATTTGCCCAACCTAAGATTACCTTATTTCATCCAGCAAATCCTCTATTGCATTAATGACTTCCCTGGGAAACCCCTAAAGTTAGATACTTCATCTTTAGATGTCATAAGACCCTCAACTTCTAGAATCTTGGTTGAGAGGGGTATTACCCTCCCAAACATGTAAGATGTCTGGCTTGGAACAACAAACAATGGTTATTGGCAACCACTTATTATGGATAAACATCCTCCTTATTGTAAACATTGCAGAATGTTTGGAAATTCAATGGAGAAATGCTTCCAAAAGCACCCTCAAATGAGACCTTATAGATTGGCTCAACATGTTCAGTCTTTCGCTGAACCTCCTCCTAAGGTACAGGTTGACAACTCAATCAAGCTCCCCCCACTGTTACAGCAAACAATTAATGATGATGTAAATGCCATTGAGTAGTACGACATGAATCCCATACAACATCAGTCAGTTGACATGGTTGTTGCGGACATACTGAAACCCACTCACCAAGGAGAAGAAGCAATAGAGACATCAGATGGTCCATCTTCCACTATCATGGATAATACTGAAAAGGAACATCAACATAATAGATCATAAACATTAAGATCTTCTTTGGATGATTGCTTCGTACATCAACTGAATGTAGAGTTGGAAGGTTAATGGCAGATCCAGAAAAACATAAAGAAAAAGAAAGGTATCCTGAAGCTAAAGAGCCTGTAGGAGGAAGAATTGGCTGGTAGCAGCTCAGTTAACAGTTTGTTGGACTCCCTCACAAGTACCAGGAGGAGGGGAAAAGTAAATAATGATTAATATCTTATGCTGGAATGTTGAGGGACTGGCTCATTCTAGGTCTCTTAACAGACTCATTTGCTTGAATAGAGCATAGCAATCCTTGAGCTAATGATTTCCAAAAATATTAAGAGAAACACTAAAAAGTTCCTAGGCTTCCATCTGTTCAACAATTGTAGCAACAAAATTTTGTTATTGTGTAGAAGGGAGGTGGAGTGGAATATTTGGTGGATCATCACCAATTCTTCACTCCTCGTTTTCTCCATTTATTCACACTGGTCATACCACTATTATCTATGCAAGGTGCACTTTTTTTGCCAAAAGAGAACTCTTGCAAGAATTAAGACTCATTAGTACATCAATGACTTCACAATAATTGGTTGGAGGAGAATTTAATTGCATTGCTGCCCCTGGGAGAAATCAGGTAGAAGAAATTTTGACCACAACAAGATGAACATTTTCAATGATAATATTCAACAGGTTAGTTAACATGATCTCGGTTTCGTTGGACCCAAATTCACATGGAAAAGTGGGTAACTCTGGGAAAGGTTGGATAGATTCTTAGTCAATGACTCATGTCTAATTAAGTTCGTCAATACTATTGTTCCGCATCTCTCTATGGCCAGCTCAGATCACAGACCCCTCCTCCTATCTTTTACTGGCTCACCAACCAAAATAACTAACACTTTCAGATACTTAAATGTATGGGCCAATAATATAGATTTCTTAACACAGGTGGAGAGCATTTGGAACAACTATCAGAATGAAAATCTTTGGATCAAAGTATGGGTCCTGCAGAAAAATCTGGCCAGACATCTTAAATAGTAGAACTAGAATGTATTTGGGAATTTTTGAAAACTTGAAACTTTTGGGCTCTTGGAAAGTTGGTCTTTTTGATGGAAGGCATGTCATTATTTAGTTAAGTCTAGAAGAGAATTATGCAAGAGTGTTTTCAATAAAAGCCCTTACTATTGATGGAAAAATTATGAAGCTACTAAAATGGTCACCTGATTTTGACCCTTTTCTTGAACCACCCATTGCCCCCATTTGTATTAATCTGCCAGAACTCCAGGTAGAGTTTTATGAGAAGAATACACTCTACAATATTGGATTGGCTTTGGGAAAACCTCTGCTAGTAGATGATCCAACAACTGAGGTTACTAGGCCATCTAGTGCTAATTGAAAGAGATGTTACTCACCCAAAAATTAAATAAATGTGGTTGGGGACTGCACATAATGGCTATTGGCAACCAATTGTTATGGAAAGAAGGCCTTATTATTGTGTACATTGCAAGATGTTTTATCACTCAATGGATAGATGCTACAGATTGAAGTCAGAGCTGAGAGGGAAATCTACAGCTGCTGAGGCCCCTCCTGATCCTCTCAATGTTTCTGAACAAGGAATTCCCCCTAACCCCACTCCTCCTGGAACTCAGTTTGATTCAAACCTCTAGCTCCTGCTGAAATTGGTGATGATATTGGAACTGAGCTTCCTGATAATGTTGTTGTGACTGATATTGACCATACTGGTGTTCACTTGGCTTCCACCACAATTTTTATTCCCCCCTGCCCATTCTTCATCTGCTTTTGAACATCCAACTGATCCTTCTTGTGACATTTTACCTTTGCCTTCTTCAGAAGCAGATCATCCCCCCGTGTTAGCCTCAACCCACCACCTTTTACAATTCTCCCACCAATTATTTCTTACCCCCCTCCTATTGAGATGACATCCGCACCTATTTCTGAGCCTGTCTGTTTTGAGCCTTTCTCTAATGAATTTACTGAATGATGGACTGTTCATCATTCCAAAAAGACAAAAAAACCTTTGGAGCTGAGAAATCTTTCTTCTGAGAACATTATCCAACTACCATCTGTTTCTGATGACCAGCAAGTTTCTTCCATTCCTAGAATCACTAGGAGTGGAAAAATTGCTCCCAATGATTAAACTACTGTGCTGGAATATTAGGGGGCTGCTGCCCATGGCTCCCTTAATAGATTGTTAAATCTTATCAGGATTCACAAACTCTGGGCTTTTGCTCTCCTTGAACCCATGCTTCAGCATAACACCAAAAGAATCACCAATAAATTTCCTCAATTCAATTTCAAAGCTAACTGTTCCAACAAGATTTGGATCTTTAGTAGAAAAGAAATGAATTTTGCTGTGTTATTTGATCATCCTCAGTTTCTCCATGCCCAGTTCCAAATTGATCAGGTAGCTGGATTGGCCACTTTTATTTGTGTTGGGTGCAACCAAGCTGATAGAGAAGATCTATGGAATTCATTACATCAGATTAGTATTAACATGGCTGATATGTGGTTAGTTGGGGGGGATTTTAACTGTATAGCTAATCCTAGTGAAAAGAAAGGAGGCAGGGAACCAGACCTTAGAAAAATGACTTTTATTTCTAATAATATATCAGAAGCTAACCTATTTGATCTGGGTTGTGATGGTTCAAATATACTTGGAAGAGAGGAAAGATTTGGGAAAGGTTAGACAGATTTTTGGCCAACCAGGCATGGATTAACTTTGTTACTTCCACAACTATTACACACCTCTCCAGAGCTGGTTCAGACCACTCCCCCCTACTGATCAAGTTGACACTTCATGGCTTTCATAGTAAAGCTAAATTCAGATATCTTAATGTTTGGGCCACACATTCTACCTTCTTGCAAGTTGTTCAATCTTCTTGGTGGAGCCTCTCTCACACCAAGTAGACAATCCCATAATTAAATTAAAATTTCTACCGAAGAGATTAGCTAGAAGGCTAAAGGACTAGAACTGGCAGGTTTTTGGTAATCTTCACTCTAAAGTTACTGCTACTGAGGAGCTAGTGTCTCAGTTTGAACAGGCCAACTTTGATGGAAGTAATACTGATAGTGATTTAGTTGAGGCTAATCAGCAGCTTATGACAGTAATTTAGAAAGAGGAACAATTTTTGAAGCAAAAAGCTGCCTGTCAATGGTTTACAAAGGGGGGCAGAAACTCTAAGTACTACCATGCTATTATCAACTACAAGAGAAAGTTAAATGTAGTAACTAGAATTAAAGGGGAAGAGGGAGAATGGCTGACTGATAATCAAGCCATTGCAAATTCTGCTGTCCAGTTTTTCAATCATCTCTTCAATAATGGTCCTCCAATATGTCAGCTGAATCAAAATGAGATACTACCCTATCTGAATGCAAACTTTGAAAGCTCTAGTCTTTCAGCCCTTCCAGAGGAAGAAGAAATTAAAAAGGCTGTTTTTTCCTTGGATCCAACAAAAACTGTGGCCCAGATGGTTACACTGCTGGATTCTATCAGATCTCTTGGGAAGTTATCAAGCAGGACCTCTCCTTGGCTGTTCAAAGCTTCTTCTTTGGCACTGATTTATCTAAATACTTCACAACAACAACAATAATACTCATTCCTAAAGAAAATACTAAATCTTCATGGAAGGACTTCAGACCTATCAGTCTAACTACTATTTTTGCTAAAATCATTAGTAGAATTATTGTTTCCAGATTACAGCATTTACTGGATGCAATAATCTCAATCAACCAATCTGCATTTGTACAAGGGAGAAGCATTACTGATAATGTTTTATTGGCACAGGAATTACTGGTGGAGATCGTCAGATCTTGTAGAGGGACCAATCTTATCATTAATCTCAATATTGTTAAAGCCTATGATACCATCAATTGGGATTTCATAATTCAGACCCTGAAAGACAAAAATTTCTCTAATGATTTCTGCTCTCTAATCAAGAGATGGATCTATAGTTCTCATTACAACATTCTAATCAATGGGGAATGCCAGGGTTTTTTTACTGCCTCCAGAGGAATAACGCAAGGTGATCCCCTCTCTCCTTATATTTTCGTCCTAGCTTTTGATTATTTGTCAAGGCTGATTAACCATTCCCGGCAGCGGTTACCATATTTGATATTCTTGCACAGATCCAATTGCATTGTATCTCACCTTGCATATGAAGATGATGTTATATTGTTTATCAATGGAAGCAAAGCAATGTCAGGAAGATTATGGCTATTCTGGACTACTTCCAACAGGCTTCAGGTCTCTCCTTCAATAGATCCAAAAGTCATTTCCTTTCTAGCAACAAACTACCTCCAACTCAGATTAATTGGATCAAGGATCTCACTGGTTTTTCCACTTCAACCTATCCACTCAAGTATTTGGGATTCCCTTTGATAAAAGGGAGGAGGAAACAATCTCATTATGATGAGGTGGTGAAGAAAGTGACTGCCAAGATCCAATGTTTGACTTCTTCCTTTTTATCTAATGGGGGTAGGTTGACCCTCCTTAAATCTGTTCTTTCTACATAGCCTATGTATATCCTACAGATGATTAAATTAAAGAAGAGCACTCAAAGAATGTTGAAAGTCTCATTCAACAAGTTTTTATGGACCGGTCAACACAAACAAAATCATTGGACTTCTTGAAATAAGATTTGCATCCCTCCTGGCAGTTGTGGTCTGGGTTTCAAAAACATAACACACATAAGCTATATATCTTTTATTGTAAACAATGGGTGAGATTCATACAGCAGAATTCTTTGTGGGCATGATTTATTAAAGGTAAATACTATCCCCATTCTTATCCTTCTCAGGTTACATATATGTTAGGGGATTCCAGAAATTGGAAGGCACTTCTTCAAGTCAAAGATGCTGCTGAAAATTTATTCATTTGGGATGTTGGTGAAGGCCAAATTAACTTCTGGGTTGATAACTGGTTGGGGAATCATTCCTTGAGGGATTACCAGCCCATCAATTCTAATATTAGAACTGTTTCAGACTGCTGGGTTGATGGAATGTGGGATCCTTCCAAGTTGAGTGAAGTTAACTCTCCTGAAATTATAAAAACTAAGTAGATCTCCCCATTAATCCTTCTCTTCCTGATACCCTTATTACTAAAATTGGCTCCCATCAAAGTCTATCCAAAATTTTTTATCAAGCTTATTACCATTGGCAACCTTCTAACTGGGGCAAAGGCATTTGGCAGACTAGTATCTCTCCTTCTATGGCCTTCTTCTACTGGAGACTATTCAGAAGTTTTTTTCTTACTCATGATATTCTAAAACATAAAAGAATCAGAGGACCATCTAGATGTCAGCTGTGCCATTCTGCTGAGGAAAGCATAGATCATCTGTTTCTGCATTGTGAGACATCCAGACGTGTTTGGTCTGCTTTGTTAGCAAGTGAACATTTGCAGGATCATCTGGCTAGTGGGCCTAACATCAATTCCTGCTGGGATGCTTGACAACACCAATCAAAAAAATATATTCCTCTCATCATCTTTTGGTTCATTTGGGTAGCCAGGAATGCTGCCTTATATCAAATTCTACCAATCAGCCCTCATAGGATATTAATCCACTACCAGTCCTTTATTAAGAAGCTGGAGGATTCTTCTGCTATTTCTTCTAAGAAGGTGGCTACATCTTTTGTCCAGCTAGTTATCTGGAGGGCCCCTTCTCAGCCTTAGCTGAAATTAAACACTGATAGGAGTTGCTCACTTTGGGGGGGGGGCAGGTATGCGGGGAATCTGCAAAAATTCTAAAGGGCAATGTTTATGGTACTTTGCTTCTCCTATGGATGTTCAAAATGCACTTGAAGCTGAAACTATGGCAGTTTTTTGGGGGCTGAAACTGGCCTTAGCACTGAACCTGAGCAATCTTCATGTAGAAGTGTACTGTTTACAACTACTTTAGATAATTCTCATGCGGACCTCCCCACCATGGTACCTTACCATATGGATGAAGAAAATTCTTCATCTTGCTTCATCTATTCATGTCATCTGGTCTCATATCCCTAGAGACGGAAACAAACATGCACACCACCTTGCCTATGAAACCTCTTCATCACAAATAATTACTTGTCATACAATTCCTTCTTCTTTTTTGTCTTTTTTGCTAAATGGGGATTGTTTGGACATACCCCATCTGAGATGTAATATTTCCTCTACTTAATGCATTCATCTTTTTGCAATATATATATATATGTATATATATATATATATATATATATATATATATATATATATATATATATATGTATATATATATATATATACATATAATATATATATATAAATGGAGGTGGTGGCTAGTATTGCTCTGCTAGGGTTTCAATGGAGCTGGTAAACAGAGGGGGCGGCTGTGTTGTTTCAGGGTGGAGGAAGGTGGCCTGGAGGAAGAAGGAAGTTTTTTCTTCTCCTTTCTTTTTCAGTTTTGTGTGGGGGAGAGTTTTTTCTCCCTTCTCGGGTTTTCTCTTTTTTGAATTTTGCTGTGGTACTATTACATTGAGTCATGGCCAATGATCTTACTCGAGCTGATCCCCACTTTATTGGGAGGGGCACATTTGCTGAAGTAATTGTGAGAAAGGAAGGTGGAACTACTCTTGGTGACAAAATTGTTTTTCCCCAGTTGTTTCATGATTCCATAGAGGGTAAGGCTGAGTGTGAATTTATCAGAAAATGCACAAGGAAGGCATGAAGGCTTGCTCTTATTTTCATTGAGGAGGAACTTTAAAAACTGTCAGAACCTTACAGATTTACATTAGTAGGGAAATTTCAGTTTGGACACCCTAAACTGGATATTTTAAGGAAAGCTGTTGACGACTTCAAGCTTGTGGGCAGTTGGAAAATAGGGGTTTTTGACAACAGGCACATCATGTTACAGCTAACTTTGGAGGAGCATTATGCACAGATTTTTTCCAAGAAGGTAATCATGATTGATGGGAAACCCATGAAGCTGCTAAAATGGACTTTGGACTTTGATCCAACTAAAGAACCACCTATTGTTCCTGTTTGGTTCAGCCTCCCTAATTTAAAGCTCCCATTTAATAATCATAGAATCATTTATGATATTGCTGATTCTATGGGGAGACCACTCAAGCTCGACATCCCTTCTGCTAATGCTACAAGGATTTCAAATGCTAGGTTTCTAGTAGAAAGAGACATCACTCAACCATATATTGATGGGGTTTGGTTGGGTACTGCAAATAATGGGTACTCGGCAACCCATTGTTATGGAGTATCGGCTCCTATACTCGTAAGCACTGTCATCTCTTTGGACACACAATAGAACAATGCTTCAAAGTCCATCCTGAACTAAGACCTTATAATGTGATTAATAAAGGCATAAAGAAGAATGAGCAAGCATCTATACCTCAAGTAATTCCTTTAAGTCCTATCCCTGCTGTCATCCAGGAACTGAACACTGAACATGTAGAAGTTATTACCCTTGATATTGCTGGGTAATATCCTGCTGCCAATAATGTTGATAAGGAAGGGGAGGTAGCAAATCTTCCTAATCTAGTTGATCAAGCAGGCTGTCTTGCTATTGGGCAGTATGCTGATCTCCCAATTGAGATTAGGGATCCTCTTGCTGTTAACCCTAACAATGCTGAAATTTATTCTTCTGCTGAAGAAGTCATACCTGCTAGTTCTGACGTAGGTGCTACTTTTATTTCTCCTTCAGAACCCATAATCGGGGACTCGACCCAAATTGTTCTTGAAAACTTAGCCACTACAGCAGAAGGAGCTTGGTCACAACAAAAAAGTAGGAGGAGGAGAAAAGACACTATGGAACTTCAAGAATTATCAAAGTCCAATATAATTGGTATGGATACTTCAGCTGCCACACCCCCTAGGATTACTAGGGCTGGTAAGGCTATACACCATGATTAATCTTCTTTGTTGGAATGTTAGGGGTGTTGCAAGTCCTGGCACCCTTAATAGAATCTTACATTTAAACAGGACTCATAAACTATGGATTTTTGCCTTACTTGAACCTATGGTGCACACTAATATCTCTAAAATTACTAAAAGGTTTCCGTGGTTTCACTTTCGATCTAACTCGCAATAATAAAATCTGTGTTTTCACTAGGAAGGAGTTGAATTGCACTATTAAGATTAATAATTATCAATTCTTACATCTTCATTTTGGTTTGGATCAATTTCAGGGTAGTGCCACTTTTGTTTATGCTGAATGTACTCATACGGATAGGGCTTCTCTTTGGAATGAGTTGTGCCAGATTAGTGTTAACAATCCTTCCAATTGGATTGTGAGTGGGGGTTTCAACTGTATTAGAGATCCAAGTGAGAAAGAAGGGGGCAGAACACCTGATCTCCAATCTATGTTGTAGTTCTCTCAAAATATAACTACAGCTTGGTTAATTGATATTAGCTTCATTGGTTCTCATTTCACATCGCAGAGAGGCAAACTTTTAGAGAGAATTGATAGAGTGTTAACAAATGATTCATGGCTTAACATGTTCCCCATTACTCAAGTACAACATTTACACAGATCCACCTCTGACCATTCACCACTTTTGATCCAGATTTCATTTAGCTCTTATAAGGGGTGCTCACCTTTCAGATTTTTCAATGTGTGGTGTGATCACACTAGTTTCTTAGAAGAGGTGAAAAGAGCCTCGGAATGTGCTTGATTACCCTACTTGTAACCCCCGGTTAAACTGTGGAGACCGCATAAAAATGTGGCTTATAAGTTAAGACTGTGGAATAAGCACCAATTTGGTAATGTATTTCAACAGGTGAGGGATGCTGATACCAAAGTCCAATTGCTGGAAGCTAATAATGATATGGAAGGGAACCAGAATCAAGCTCTCTGGACTGCTCACATTTAATTTCTACAAGCTTTGGAAAGGGAAGAACTTTTTCTCCAACAGAAAGCTGCTGTTAATAAATATCTCTTTGGGGACAGGAATTTAAAGTACTTCCATGTTATAATTAAACATAGGAGGGAAATTAATGCCATAGTAAAAATAAAGGATGCTGCTGGTAATTGGGTCACTGATCAAACAACTATTTCTCAATGTGTTGTCCAGTATTTTCAAAATATGCTTGCTGCTCAACCTACATCAACCAATTCCTTCTTTGCTGAGATTTTTCAGAAAACCATGATTATGTTAATCAGCTCAACTTGACTTTACTTCCAGATGAACAGGAAATTTTGCAGGCTTTAAAAAATATTGATGGAAATAGGACTGCTGGTCCTGATGGCTTCACTTCAGCCTTTTATCTAAAAGCTTGGGAAATTGTGAGAACTGATCTCATTCAGGCTGTACAATCCTTTTTCCTAGGGACTGATCTTCCAAAATATTTTGCTGCAGCTAGTATTGCTCTTATTCCTAAGGATAATCAAAAATCACATTGGGCAGATTTCAGACCTATTAGTCTCACTACTACTTTTTCTAAAATCATTAGCAAGATTCTTGTGGGGAGACTACAACTACATCTCAATCACTTGATTAGCTCTAACCAATCTGCTTTTGTGCAGGGTAGAACCATTACTGATAATTGTTTGCTGGCTCAGGAATTGTTACTGGATATTGATAAAAGATGTAGGGGGAATAATTTAATTCTCAAATTGGATCTCAAAAAAGCTTATCATACCATCAGTTGGCAATTTATAGATCTTGTACTTAAGAGACAAGGTTTCCATCCTTCTTTCTGTACATTAATCCAGAGGTGGCTATCTAATGCATACTATAGTGTCCTTGTCAATGGTAACAGCTGTGGTTTCTTCAAAGAAGGCAGGGGTTTGAAACAAGGAGATCCACTCTCTCCCACCATATTCATTTTGGCATTCGACTACTTTTCCAGGATTCTGAATGCTGCTCCTACTCATTACCCCTATCTCCATTTTAAACATGGTTCTTCCCAAATTATCAGTCACTTGGCATATGCTGATGATGTTATCCTTTTCACTTATGGTAGCAAGCTTGCTGTCAGAAAAACATTACAAATAACTGATCACCTAGCCATGGTAGCAGGTCTTGAACTAAATCAAAGGAAGTGTCAGTTTTTAGTTGGCAAAAGCGTTTACATATCAGCAGTGGGTGAATGATTTCACTAGCTTCTCTGTTGCAGATCTCCTTTTAAAATATTTAGGGGTGCAGTTAACTAAAGGAAGGAGAAAACAGTCCCATTATGATGAGGTAGTACACAAGATCACAGCAGCCTTAAACTGTTGGACAACTTCCTTTTTGTCTAATGGTGGTAGGTTAACTTTACTGGAGAGCATATTATCAACATTTCCTCTCTATAGTTTACAAATGGTTAGAATGAAAAAGAGTACTCAGAAAATGATTGAAACCATTTTTAATAAATTTCTATGGGAAGGCCAGGCTAAACAATATCATTGGGTAGTATGGAAAAAAGTTTGTAAACCAATAAAGGCTGGGGGATTGGGCATAAGGAGCTTCCAACAGATGAGCCTTTTTTTTTACTGTAAACAGTGGATCAAATTTAGAAGGGAAGATACTATGTGGGCTAAATTTTTAAAAGACAAGTATTGCTGGAAGTCACACCCAAATGTTGTTTTGCCAAGGCTGGGGGATTCCAAACACTGGAAAAATTTGTTGAAGGTTAAAGAAATAGCTAACCAGTACTTTAGCTGGGAGGTTGGCAAGGGGGATGTGAATTTCTATTATGATAACTGGATTGGTGATGGTACTTTAAACTTCACTGCTGAGGTTAATCATCAACTCACTGTATCTGATTTCTGGGTGGATGATCATTAGAATGCCAACATGCTTAGAGATGTTTTGGATGAGGACAGTGTACAGTAGATTATCCACATTCCGATTGATTCAACTAAACCTGACAGAATTCTACTGAAACAGTCTAATAAACACTCCTTCAACAGCATGATCCATAGTTCCTTACATGTCTGGCTTGATACTAATTGGGGAGAAAAAATTTGGACTAGGCTTATATCTCCCTCAATGTCTTTCTTCTGCTGGAGATTGTTTCATAATTATCTTCCATTAGATGATATCTTGAAGCTAAAAGGTTTAAGAACTGCATCTAGATGTTGGTTATGCCCTTCTCAGGAAGAGTCGGTTTCTCATCTTTTTCTCAAATGCACAGTCACCAAACAAGTATGGAATATAGTGTTACTGCAATTCAAATTAAACCATCTCAATTACAACTGGCTTAACTTGGGGGCTTGCTGGGAGGACAGGAAAGATGAGAAATTCACATCCCTTTAGTTATCGGCTAGTTTGTATGGATGGCCAGGAATCAGGCTAAATATGACAATAAAACCTGTACTATCAATTAGATTGTGACAAATTACTGTAGTTTTCTATGTAAACACTCACTGTTGGACTCGTCTCCTAGAAGAAAACCTATTTTGTTGAAATTGTCTCTACCTTCTCAACCATGGATAAAAATTAATATTGATGGCAACTTCACTACTTCAGCTGCAGGAATTGGAGCTATTTGTAGAAATTCCCTGGGACAGTTATTGTGGTTCTTTCAAGTACCTATTATTTCTTCATCGCCTCTTGAATCCGAACTTCAGTGCCGCACACTGGCACCGATTACTCGCTAAAGCATTGAACTATCATTTTGTATGGATTGAATCTGACTCACAACAATTGATTAACATACTGCAAGGCCTCTCCCCTCCTCCTTGGAACTTGGTATATCTTTTCAGAACTATTCTCTCTACCTTTGGTCCCTCACACTTAAATGGACCCATATCTTCAGAGAGGGTAATCAACCTGCTAACTGGTTGGCCAAACATGCTACAGCTACTAATACCATAGTTTATTTTGTTACACCTTTTGAGCATCTAAGGCCTTTACTTTTTGGGGATTTGACTGATACTCCCTACATCAGATGTATGTAACTTTTGTTTGAATGAATTTTCCTTTTCTTAAAATATATATATATATACATATATATATATATACACACTCACTCACACACACACAATTGAGACTTGTTTGTCCTTATGTACCTCTGGATAGGGTGCCTCTTGCCCATGCTCTTCTACAACTTGTACACTGTGACATTGTTACTACTACTAATGACTTGACTTGCAACTCTCCTCGGATTTTGAATTCTGTTTGGATGCTTGTAACACATTGGAGATAGAGTGGATCATACAAAAGTCCAGTAGAAAAATGGGAAAGAAGAAATCTGAGATCTCATAAATGCAAACTATTAACAATAATGAAGTTACCAACAATTCTGATGGAGAACACTTACACCAACCCACTAGGACAACTAGGAGGGGAGGTTTAAGGAAAACTGTTTAACATCCTTGGTGTGGAACATTAGAGGAGTGGCAGACCCTCAATCCCTTCATCATCTAAAACATCTATGTAGCATCTATAAACAAGGTGTTTTTCCCTTTTGGAGCCTTTAGTCTCTGTGCCTAAGGATAAAATTTTCGGAAAATTTAAAAGTTACCTTCATTACTGTAGTAATAATAACAAGATTTGGATTTTTTGGAAGAGGAATATTCAACTTAACATCATAGATGATGATATGCAATTTTTCGTCACTCATTTTAAGCTGGAGGAATTTCATGGTTGGGCCACGTTTGTGTAATCTCCGTATTACAGGAAAAGATATTACTTTGGCAATAGCTTATTCAAATGGGAAGCATAATTACTTACAACTGGTGTGTTGGGGGAAATTTTAATATGATCATGTCTCCTTTGGAAAGAAGAGGTGGTGCTCGTGCTGATACAGCTCTCATTAAGTGTTTTTGTATTTACATGGTTAAAGCAGGATTTTAAGCTTTGGGTTATACGGGTTCTCCCTAGACTTGGAGAAGAGGCATTCTTATGCGAAGATTGGATAGATTTATAAGGAATTTCTCTTTTATATCATATTACAATATCTCTAGAGTTCATCATCTTAGTCATGTTACTTCAGACCATCGTCTTCCTCTACTTACTTTGGATTTTCATCAAAAATATGTTCATTCACATTTTTAGTTTCTTAATGTTTGGACCTCTCATCATTCCTTTTTATGTATAATTAAGAAAACTTGGAAGACTGAGGTGGCTAGCTCTCCATGGTTCAATC
Source organism: Papilionanthe hookeriana x Papilionanthe teres (assembly GCA_022702705.1). Lineage (NCBI taxonomy): Eukaryota > Viridiplantae > Streptophyta > Magnoliopsida > Asparagales > Orchidaceae > Papilionanthe > Papilionanthe hookeriana x Papilionanthe teres. Next base: position 87,118,689 of record CM040423.1, on the reverse strand, counting down.
TTTGGCATTTGCAAAAAAAGGTGGTTTCAGCTTTGAAGAAGTGGAATGCTGAAGTTTTTGGTAATGTTCACGCTAGAGTATTGGAAGCTCAATAACTTGTTGATAGGCTGGAGAGTCAAGTCATTAACAACACTTCCCTTGCTGTTGAAGTTTCACATGCCCATCATACAATTCTTGAGGCTATCTCTATTGAAGAAGAATTTTTAATGTAGAAAGCTAATGATGTGCACTTTAGCAATGGGGACCGTAATTATAAATACTTTCATGCTAGTATTAAGCATAGAATGTTTCTTAAGATTATTTCTAAGGATGGTGTGGTTCTTACTGATTTGGAGCAAATTGGTAATAATGCTGCAAATTATTTCTCTAATCTCTAAGCTGACACCACACATGTCTCTTCTATTGATCCTGCACTCTTTGCTGACCAAAAGGAATATGTGGCTTCACATTCTCTATCTGAAAATTGAACAGAATAAGACATTCTCACTGTTCTCAAGTGAATTCAGTCCAACAAAGCCCCTGGTTCAAATGGTTTCACTTCAGCCTTTTATATTATTAGTTATGACATCATAAAATCTAAGGTAATCCTAGCTATTTAGAGTTTCTTCCTTGGGTAAGATCTAGGTAAATACTTTACTACAACCATGATTGTATAGATTCCCAAATCCTCTAATAAAATACATTAGAAACATGTCAGACCCATCTCTCTCACTACCATTATCTCTAAAATAATAAGTAAAGTTCTTGTAGCTCAACTACAACCTCATCTAGCTACTATTATTTCCCCTCAGTAGCCGACCTTCATTAAAAGTAGAGAAATTACTGATAACATTTTGCTTGCTAAAGAAATCATTGAAGACCTTGATAAAAAATGTAGAGGAGGTAACATGGTTCTCAAACTTTACATTATGAAGGCTTTTGATAATCTTATTTGGGACTTTATTATCAATTTTTTAATTGCTTAAGGTTTTAATTCTGCTTATGTTTGATTATTAAAAGGTGGCTTTCTAGTAATCACTATACTGTGATGGTTAATGGCAACTCATATGGTTTTTTTCTGCTTGCAGGGGCATAAATCAGAGAGATCCTCTTTACCCTATTATTTTCATTATGGTATTTGAATATTTCTCTAGTTTGTTAAATAAATTGTAGCTCAATCATCCCCATACATAAGTCTCTCATAAAGCCAAATTATTGGTCAGCCACCTTTCATATGCTGATGATGTTATCATTTTTGCTAATGCTTCTAAACTCTCCATTAAAACCCTATTGTCTATTTTTCAAGAGTTCCAAAATTGCTCAGGTTTAATCTTCAATTGTGATAAAATGGCAATTACTTTTTGGAAAACATGTCTTATGCCCAATTATTAATTGGGCCATTACATACACTAGTTATAAGCACTCATCCCTCCCTTTGAAATACCTTGGTGTTAACCTGCATAGAGGGAGGATTATGTAGACACAGATGGATGAGGTTGTGGATAAAATTAAAATGTAAATTACTGATTGGAGAAATGTATTTCTATATAATGGGAGCTGGCTCACTCTTCTTTCTAGTGTGCTCCAAAGCATCCCTCTTTATGCCTTGGAGGTATTTAATCCTAAGAAAAGTACTTTAAGGACATTGGAGAAACTTTTTAATAAATTTATATGGTCTGGGGGCTTTGCTAAGAAGATATCAGTCTCGTGGAACAAAATTTTTAAGCCCACTAAATCTGGGGCTTTAGCTTTAAAGCTTTAACTCACACTGTGGAAGTCAATATGTCCAAGCTTTGGTTTAAAATTTTGTTGGAAGCTTCTCTTTGGTCTACATTTATACATAAAAAAATATTATAATGTTACCCACCCTTCTTATGTCATGTGAATGGTGGGTGACACCATTCTGAATGCTAGATCAGTGTCTAACCAATTAATTTTTTGAGATATTGGGGAGGGAAATATATACTTCTGGATTGATAATTGGGGCATACCTAATCTATTGAATCATCGTCACCTAGCTCATACCAATCATCTATTGGTTTTTTATTACTGGAATCAGGATAATTGGGATTTGGAGAAGCTTCGTGCTCTTGTGCGAGAGCTCCTTACACCTGTAATTTCCACTACTTCCTTTAACCCCACACAAAAGGATACCCCTATTTGGAAGAAATCCACATTTTTTTTACTGTGTAGGAAGATTTATCCTAAACTTCATACTTTTCTTGATTTGTTTTAGGGAGGCTGGATTTGGAAAAAATATTTCTCCCCATCCATCTATTTTTTTTCTTTGAAGGTATGTCTCCACCTTACTCTCTTTAGATGATATTTTTAAATTAAAAGGGTTAAGACTTGCTTATATCTGCCCACTTTGTAAGAATGCTGAGGAGGACTATTTACACACTTTCTTTACTTACCCTTTCTCTTTAAAGGTTTGTGATATGTTTGGTTTGAATTTTGGCATTGTTTGGAGTCACACAGGCTCTCTAGTGAATTATCTGTGGGCTTGGAAGCACATTAAGAAAAATTTACTTCACTCATTTCCACTGGTTGTCCTGTGGTTCTTGTGAACATCAAGGAATAGTCATAAACTTGCTACTTCTCCTCCCTCTCCTCTACTCACCACTTCTTATATCATGTCTTATTATCATAAGACTATTAAAGCCACAAATTTGGTTGACAAACTAGTTAGGAGGGATAGGCCCTCCTACTCCTGGGTTGGTTAAGGTGAATGTTGATGGTAGTTGGAGTAATCTGTGGGCTACGGTGGGTGGGATTTTTAGAGATCATGCTGGAAAATTATTATGTTATTTTGTTTCTCCTGCTGCTGTTGACTCTCCTCTCCTTGCTGAATGTTGGGCTATTTTTCTGGCCCTTACAACTGTTATTCCTTTCAACTACAAGTTACTTATTATTGATTCAAAATTGCTTTATGACATTTTGGTGGAAACATTAGATCTGCAGTGGGATTTTATTTTTTTGATAAGGAGAATTGGAGACTTTATATCTTTGCATCATCGACATAGGGTGCCAGCGGCGTCCGATAGGACGCCGGCGGTGCTCTATTGTCCATTTAATTTTGGAGTCTCTAGAATTTGTCGTTGGCGGCGCCAGAAGCTGTTTTGTCCCATTTTGCTCCTTTTCACTCTGAATTCATTCCTATTTGCTTCTTTTTACTCCAATCACCTAAAATCATCATACCTGTAACAAATGAAATCAAGTTCTCCCTTTACGGTGACATAAGTGAAGCAAATTTTTTATTAGACATCTCCTCTAGCTTCTCCTCATAAATATTTTTCTTTTTTTTTCTTTTCTTTTTCTTCTTTTTTTCTTTTTTTTTTCTTTTGGGATTTTTCTTCAATCCTTCTTTTCTTTTCTTTCATTTTTCTTTTTTTTATGAGGATTATTATATCTGGATAGCCTTTAATGATTTTGAACATCTCTCTCCTTTTTCTAAATTTCAAACTTGAAACACCTCCTTAATTTATAATTAGGTATGAGCTTTATTATTCATCATAAAGTCACAATTTCTTCTAACACATAATACTTTAAGACTCTTAACATTTCAAAAATACAGTTTTCTTTACTTTAAATAGTTAACTATAGTCAAATCCTTTAATACCCAATATCATACCCCTATAAAATTAACCTTCATTACTAAATACTTTCATCCAATCCTTCCATAATATTCAACTGATATAAAAAGTTTTAGTTATCTAAAGTGAGGTTCAACTGCCAGAAGTTTTGCTAATAAGTTTTTGAAAATATAATAATTGAGAACAAATAAGAGCTAATATTTTTCTACCCTCCCCTAAACTTAAATTTTTCAATAAATTTGAAGCAGTAGAGAGTAAAAGAAACTAACCTTTTTGTGTTGGGGTCTTGAAATCTTCAAAAGCTATATGGTATTAGTCAAAATTTATGGATAGCAGGTATGAAACAGTTATTAATAGTGATATAAAATTTTTAAACGTTTGCAGGGTAAAGATATATCAACTTTAAACATTTAAACATCCAACAAAACACCACAACTACTAAAAAAACTATCACAACACTACACATTTTATTTAAAAATTTTAACTTTTCATTACAACACTACAATGCATGAATAGGCTCACACATCAAATAGAAAATAAATAACTACTACATCACAAGAACACAACACATAAAAAGAAAAATAGAAACAAAAGTAGACAAACTACCACTCTTCATCACCAGCTTCATCAGTAGGGTCAGCAGGACTAGGTCTATATGTTAATAGCTGGGGCAAGTAGGGAATATCACATCAGTCTCCCCCCTCATGAATCTGACCTGGGCATCATGATAGGCAATATCATACTCAACTCTTCTTCTCATATAATCCTCATTCACATCACTTCTAGCCTCAAAAAAATCCATCCTACCATGGAGTCTATCCATTCTATCACTCTGTAATCTCAACTGCTCCATAAAATCAGACAATGTATAGGGCTCAGACGTAGATAGAATGTCGTAGCTTGTAGTAAGAATATCAGTACTCCTACTCTCATCTCATGCTCCCACATGAGACTCATAAGTACAAATGATAGTCTTGGTAATTGGTCTCAGTGGTATAACTACCTCTTCAAAACTGTTGAATTCTACTCCAGACTATACACACAGGGCTTGAATCAGGGCAGGATGTCCTAATCCTCCCATGGTCTCTCCTCTAGCAATAGACTGAATGTTCTTGAAGACAATAGCTCCAATATCAATCTTCTTCATAGTTTGAATACAATAATTCAAAATTACTATATCCCTTGTATCTTCACTATGGTGATAAAAAGGTAACACCAGAGATGAAATAGTGCTAAACCTCAGAGCCAAGATTTAACTTGGAAGCAGAGAAGTTAATCATCTATTTTTAACTCACTTTACATTCCCCTTTTTTTCGTCTGTCATAAAAGCAATCACTTCCTTCAAATTTGCTTCTCGGGTATCAAAATTTTCATTTTTACATACAAATGGTTCCCAAATCTAATAAAATGCATTGATATGCTGAGTTTTTTCTCGAACTAGTACATATTCTATCTCAGTCCAAGGCAATTTTGCATAGAATTCTCTTACAACACCCAAAACAACATTTGCAGTAAAATAACAAAATCTTTCCCATTTCTGCTCGATAATTAACTGTTCAACAGATCCACCAGGTTTGTCAAGAGCTCGATCCTGAATACACTTCTTATTGTAAAGGTAAGAATTAAAATGAAATTGTGCCTTGACATTGACAATTTGTTCTTCATCATAATCAAATTTTATCTTCCCCTTCCTCATTCTTGGAGCCATTTGAATTTCTAAAAATTGCAAGAAAATTCTAATAAATTCCAAATCCACAATGTACGAAACTTCAAATACTATTCTAAACAAGTGAGAGCAAATTTCATCATAGGAAATCCCAAATTTTCTTCAAAAATCCTGAAATTCCAGTCAAAGTAATGTGAGAGATTCCTATGGTGAAAATAAAAAAATTTTAACTCAAAGTGAAGCTCATACCAAGAGAAGTGTAGATATAGTCTTGAAAAGCCTTGAAATCGCTTCAAATCTAAGATCTTACAAGCCCTAGTCTTTCAAAGTCACGAAAATGGAGGAGCAAGAGGAAAAAACAGAGAAATTCGCGGGTACCAGGGTCAAAATTGTGAAATATAAGGGTTTTGGCCTTTTTCTGTAATTGGGCGCTGATGACGCTCGATATGGCTCCGGCGACGCTCTATTTATTCCAATTAGCCAAAGTCTCCGTATATGGGCAGCAGCGGCGCTAGTGCAAAAATTTTTTTGGGTCTGAAATTTTTTTTGTAATTTCAATCGTTTCATCCTCCATAATGACATTTTATACTTCATTAAGCATCTATTTCATCACACAAGCAATAACTAACAAAATTCTTACACAAACAACACAAAACATCACTTCTATATATAAAATCCATATTACAACATAAACACTAACATGTTCGTCAAATGAAATCAACGACCCTTAGATTTTTAGTGTTGCAAGTATACTATGATAAGAAAACACTAAATTCTAAGCACACACAGCGAAAATAAGCATAGTAAATCGAAATGTAAACTACAAAGCAAAGCAAAGCAAATACTAAACCCACCAAACAAAACTAAGCAAATCTAAGCAAAGACACATCAAGCACAAGCAGAATTCATTATTCACTCTTCATCGGTCTCTGATCTATCTTCTTCTCTGATATCTCTAATAGATTGATTATGCATGAACAAATTGTGGAAGGGATGAAATGGGAATTCATCAGATGAATCCACATCAATCACAGCATTCTTCTTCAACAGATTAATTAAGCCCATTTCAATCTACTAGTGTGATCAAATTATTCCTTCATCCTCCAGTCTATGTGATAAAATAAATCAAAAATATTATTAATGCCATTCAAAATATTCTATACCTCTTTTTCTAACTGCTTGATTTTCTTCATTATCACTCTTGAACTTTCAGGAAAGTAAGGCTGAATGGGTTGTGAAGTCTGAGTTGTTTGATCAGCAAGCAGATCCATATCACCATCATCTCTTACTGTTTGGTAGTCATAAAGATTAGTTGGATCAATAGTCCTCCAGGAAAGAAGAACCTTTCCCAACTCTCATACAGAACTTTTGATTGACTACACAACATAAATATGGTGGACGGGTGTCCAAGCCCATTTTTAGATTCATCAACTATCAATCCCAAAGCAGATTTCACAATTATATTTCCAATATCAATCGACCTTCCAGTTTGAATACAAAGATTTAAAATAGCACTTGGTTACTTTACTAATCTTCAAAGTTGGAAATAACTTCTCCAAAATAAAATAATTCCATTGCTTTGACAACGGATTTAAAGTTGTAGAAGGGAAACTAATATATACATTGTCTCTTACTTCTCAGTCTTCATTTTAATCCGTCAAATAACGATAAACTTCGTTCATATCATCGCTTGTAGCATTAAAATGGGAATAGTTGCAGATAGGTACATTCTCAATCATAAAGAGATCATTAATCCTCGCAGGAGTGAATTGTACAAACCTACCTCGCACATAGACGAATCCTTGGTTGACCCCGTGAAGATTTGCATAGAATTCCTTCACAACATGAACGACTACGGCAGCAGTAGTGTAACATAGCATTTCCCAATACCTTTTATTTATTATCTTTTAAACTCTTACAGTAGGATTATCCAAACATCGATAAATAAAGCCTCTATCCTTCATAATCCTCCTCTTCATCATCACCTTGATGAATAATCTTTGCGCCTCAAAACTGATAAACTTTTGTCGGTTGAAAATGCGAGATTGAGGGGGTTCTATGGAGTAAGAATCCATGGATACAAATTGGGAAATGAAGTTTTCGTTTTTCTGGTGGTTAGAGGTTTAAAATGGAGTTTTGGGGGTTATTCGGAAGAAGATCTCGCTCAAAAACGCCAAAAATCAAAATTTTAAAATCCAATAACCGTCACCAGGATTTGGGTGCCAAAGGCGCTCGATAGAACACCGATAGCGCTCAAATCCTAAATTTCAGCATACAGTCTATACCTGGGCGCCGGCAGCGCCCATTCTGGCGCCTGCGGCGGCAGTGGTAAAAAATTTCTCCGAACTTCGTTTGGCTCAAAATATTCCATTATCTCAATTTGATCCAATATTTATCAATTTTTTAAAGTATTTAGGAGTGATTAGGATTACAAAATAACTATCAAAAAGCACAACTTCAACAAACAAGCAAACACACTATAAAGATGCATATGGGTTGCCTCCCATAAAGCGCTTGGTTTAAAATCGTCAGCCCGACAAACCATTTAGTTAATCGAGATGACTCGGCATTAAAACCTCTTTGAAGTCGGGTTGAAACCCGTCAAAGTAAGGCTTTAGTCGATGCCCATTAACCACGAAAATATTTCCAGTATCAAGATCCTCAATATCAACAGCTCCAAAAGAATGAACTTTTAAAACTGTAAAAGGTCCCAACCATCTAGACTTGAGCTTTCCAGGAAATAATTTCAGTCTTGTGTTGTATAACAAAACTTTCTGTCCATGTTCAGATTTCTTTTTCAATATCTTCTGGTCATGCCACAATTTCATTCTCTCTTTATAGATCCTGTCATTATGATGAGATGCATTTCTAATTTCTTCCAATGCATTCAATTGCATAAATTTCTTCTCTCCAGCAGTTTTCAAATTAAAATTCAACTCTTTTATTGCCCAATATGCATTATGCTGCAATTCAACCGGTAAATGACAAGTCTTACCAAAGACTAGTCTATAAGGAGACATTCCAAAAGGGGTCGTAAAAGCGGTCCTATGAGCCCTTAATGCGATATCTAATCGAGCAGACCAATCTAATTTGTGATTATCCACAGTTTTCTCCAAAATTCTTTTAATTTCACGATTAGACACATATGCTTAACAACTAGTCTGGGGATGATAAGCTGTAGAGATTCTATGAATAATATTATATTTCCCAATCAATCTCTTAATTTGATTATTCCTGAAATGAGATCCACTTTCAGTTATAATTACTCTCGGCATTCCATATCTCGCAAATATATTTTTCTTTAAAAATTTTGAAACACTCGGAGCATCACATCTAGGTAAAGCAATAGCTTCAATTCATTTCGAGACATAATCAATAGCAACCAGTATATATAAATTCCCAAATGAAGGAGTAAATGGTCCCATAAAATCTAATCCCCATACATCAAAAAATTCAACCTCCAAATTATAGTTTAGATGCATTTCATTTCTTCTGGAGATATTAACTACTCTCTGACATCAATCACATGATTTAATATATTTGTTTACATCCTTAAAAAGAGTAGGACAATAAAATCCAGATTGCAAAATCTTAAAAGCAGTTTTATTAACACTGAAATGACCTCCAAATTTAGAATCATTACATCATTGAATAATTAAATTAGTTTCTTCCTATGTCACACATCTTCTAATAATCAGATCCTTACATTGTTTATATAGATTAGGATCATCCCAAAAATAAAATCTTGCATCATATTTAAACTTATTTTGTTGTTACCTTGTTAAATCAGGTGGTACAAGATCACTCACAATATAATTCACAATATCAGCATACCAAGGCAAATTTCTTCCCATAATAGTATAAAGTTGTTCATCAGGGAAAGTTTCTATAACTTCCTTCTCAAATTCAGATAATTTATCATACTCTAATCTTGATAAATGATCAGCTATCTGATTATCAAATCGCTTCCAATCAACTATCATAAAATCAAATTCTTGGAGAAGAAGTATCCAGATAATTACTTTAGGTTTAGCATCCTTCTTTTGCATTAAATATTTGATAGCTGAATGGTCTGTATGCACAATACTTTTAACTCTAATTAAATAAGGTCTAAACTTTTCAAAAGCAAATACTATAGCTAATAACTCTCTTTCAGTAGTGGTATAATTAATCTGAGCTTCATTAAGAGTTTTACTAGCATAGTAAATGACTTTTAAAACTTTATCATGCCTCTGCCCTAACACTACTTTGATCACATAATCACTAGCATCACACATAAGTTCAAATGGTTTCTCCCAATCAAGTGTAACAATTATAGGTGCAGTAATTAATTTCTCTCTCTTTCAATAATTCAAAAGCACACAAACATTCATCATTAAAATCAAATTTTCTATCATTTTCTAGAAGTCGGCACAAAGGTTTTGTAATTTTAGAAAAATCTTTAATATATCGTCAGTAAAATCCAGCGTGTCCTAGGAAACATCTCACCTCTCTCACCGTAGTGGGTGGTGGCAATCTCCCAATCACTCGAATTATAGTAGGGTCGACCTCCATACCAAATTCAGAAATTTTATGCCCAAGCATAATTCCTCCTGCAACGATAAGTTGATATTTCTCCCAATTAAGAACTAAATTTGTTTTCTCGCAAAGCTCCAAAACTTTTGCTAAGTTTTCCAAACAAATTTCAAATGATGTCCTGAATACAAAGAAATCATCCATGAAAACTTCTACTCCATTATCTATCATACTGCCAAAAATAGACATCATACATCTCTGAAACGTTGCAGGTGCATTACACAATTCAAAAGGCATTCTTCGAAAGCAAAAGTTCCATGAGGGCTAGTAAATGTTGTATTTTCTTAATCCTCAAGAGAAATAGGTATTTGAAGATAACCAGTATATCCTCCAGAAAGCAGTAGTACTTGTGTCCAGCAAGTCTATCCAGCATTTGATCTAGAAAAGAAAGAGGAATGTGATCTTTTCGGGTGGCGGCATTTATTTCCTATAGTCAATACAAATTCGCCATCCATTAATTTCCTATAGTCGGTATAGTTTCATTCGATTCATTCACTTCAATAGTCACATCTCCTTTTTTCGGTACATAATGTATTGGACTCACCCATGCACTATCCAAAATAGGATAAATAATTCTATCACCCAGCCATTTTAAAATCTCCTTCTTAACTATTTCTTTCATTATTAGATTCAATCTCCTCTGCGGATCAACTCTCGGTTTATGTTCTTCATCTAACAAAATTCTGTGCATACTAATCGAAGGACTAAATCCTTTAATATCTGCTAAAGTCCATCCAAAAGCTTTTTTCTATCTTTTTAAAATTTCCAACAATTTTTTTCTTGAAATTCGTTTAACTCCGAATATACAGTAAATGGTGGGGTAGATGATTCTCCTAAAAAACATACACTTCAAATGATTAGGGAGAATTTTCATCTCATGTTTAGGAGGTTTTATTATAGTTGGAATTAAGCTTTTATCTCCACCTTCCATAGTGTCTAATACTTCAAATCTCTCATGAACATACTCCAAATCTTCATTCTTCTTACTATCTGAATTTTCTTCATTTTCAATTCCTTCCTCAAACATATTTTCAAACTTCGCTTATTTTTCAAATATATTTTCAAAATGATTCTTTCTCAAATATTCATAGACCTCCATCCGAAAATATTCATCATCTTTTGCCATTGAGGGACACTTCATAGATTTAAAAATATTAAAGGTCATTTCTTGATCATTAACCCTCATAGTTAATTCTCCTTTCTGAAAATCAATTACTGCTCTCCAAGTAGAAAGGAATGGTCTTCCTAAAATGATTGGTATTTCTTTATCTTCCTCTATATTAACTACAATAAAATACACAGGAAAGATAAATTTATCCACATTCACTAACACACTTCCACCACTCCTTTAGGGTAAGTAATGGAACGATCAGCCAACTGAAGAGTCACAGATCTTGGAGAAATTTCTCCTATTCCCAAACTTTTGAAAGTTGATAATGGCATAAGATTAATACTAGCTCCTAGATCACATAAGGCTCTTCCAAAAAAATTTTCACCTATAGCACACGTGATAATAAAACTACCAGGATCTTTATGTTTTTCCGGAAAGCTTCTTCTGAATAATTGCACTACACTCTCCGCTAAGTGCAACAGTTTCATGATCGATTAACACTCTTTTCATTTTGAGAAAGTCCTTCGTAAACTTTGCATAGTCAGGCATCTGTTCTAATGCTTCAACAACAGGAATATTTATTGCTAATTTTTTAAGGATCTCCGAAAATTTTCCAAATTTGTTATCCCTCTTTTCTTTCTTCAATCTTTGAGGAAATGGAGGAGGTGGTTTTTCAACAGTAATCTTCATTGGTTCAAGAGGTTATTCCATGTCTGGATAAATCTTGTTTGAACCTTTTTCAATATCCACCTTCTCTTTATCTATTTCAACTTCTTTTTGTACTCTTGTCTCCAATTCCTTTCCACTCCCTTATTGAATAGCCTTAAGTTCTTCCTTGTTTTGATCTTTTGGATTGATCTCAACATTACTTGAAAGTGTTCTAGAAGGTCTATTATTAAGTGCAGTGAAAATATGCCCTAATTGATTTTCATTATTTTTCATCGCAACACCTTGAGCTTGTAGTTGATTTCCCATATTCAGAATCATTTCTTTAGTATAGAAATTCTTATCCTTAAATTGCAGGTTATTATTGTATCCAGGAGGATAAGAAGGCATAAAATTGGTATTTCCTTGATTGTTCGAATTTCCAACTGGATTTATAGAATTGTTCCCTCATTGTGGGTTAACATTAACATTACTATTATTCCAGTTAAAATTTAGGTGATTCTTCCAACCAGAAATATAACAATTCGAATAAGGATTATTAGGTCTATTAATAGCATTCAAAGTCTCATAAGATGTTTGAAATTTTGTTATCTGTCCAAATGAATTTTCCTCTAACACTTGGGGTGGTTGAGAATAATTCATTCCATACTGATCTAATTTCTTAGAAAGGGCTGCAATTTGAGAAACTATCATAGTCATCATATCTAAATCATTAACACTTGTTACTCTCTTAGGATTTACTCGTTCAAAGGGCCATTGAAAATTATTAGTAGATATTTCTTCTATTAATGAGTATGCTTCTTTAAAAGGTTTTGACATTAACGATCCACCAACAGTAGCATCTATAATCGATCTCAATGATCCTATTAATCCATTGTAACATGTTTGAATTATTAACCAGTCTCGTAAAGCATGATGTGGGATAAGAAGATATTTAAATCTTTCCATAGCTTCATATTTTGATTCCCCTTCAAACTGACCAAAAGATGTGATATCATTTCTTAGCTTAGCAGTCTTTGATGGAGGGAAATATTTTTATAGAAACTTTTGAGAAAGCTTTCCCCATGTTCTAATAGATCCAGGTGCTAACGAATTAAACCACACCTTATCTTTATCCCTTAATGAAAAAGGAAAAGTCTATGTCTGACAACATCACTCGAAACTTCGTCATATTTAAAAGTAGCACACAGTTCTAAAAAACTAGTGAGATGTAAATTTGGATCCTCGTTGGTGTTCCTCCAAATTTATTATTTTGTACCATTTGGATAATAACAAGTTTAAGCTCAAATGAATTAGCAGCAACATCAGGATTTTGAATAGTCACATGAATTTCATCTGCTTTTGGATTAGTATAATCTCTTAAAGGTCTTGACAAATTTCTAATATCATTTCTCTGATTATCTTGGTTATTCACCATTTCACAAGGATTCTCAGTTTGTTTTTGTTGTTTTTTTAATTTTTCTAACAGTTCGCTCTAACTTCGAATTGTAAGGTACTAAACCTATTGATGCAGTACTACACATATAAAATCATATACATACTCTAACAAGTAAACAAACACTCAATTACACACTACAAAGTGAAAGTTTTCAGTTACTATATTATCAATAGATACCGTTTATACCTTCCCCGACAATGGTGCCAAAAACTTGATGCGGACTTTTTATTATGCAAGAACTTATGAACCCAAATTTATATAATTATAATGATTTTGTAAAGTTCAAACTTCAACGCAAGTATACTTATCGTATCAAGTAATACAGGGCTCTAATAGAGTCCTGGTTATCGATCCCAAAGGGAAGGCACGTTCCTTACAATAGATAGCGTAATGTTGAAATCCAATACTCAAATGACAATTAAAGTTTAACTTACTTCAACTAACAAGATGCAGAAAATAGTAACAGTTAAGCAAACAAAAATTACTTCTATTATCTTTAAACAGAATTAACTAACACACACACACTAAGCTTTGTATTTGAAAGATTTTGATATATATGAAAAGTACCTTTCCTCTTGTAATGAGTATAAGATGTGTGAATGACATAGAATGATTATTTATTATATCGTGCCAAATAGGAGAATAAATGTTTCTTTACCCTGAAAAGAGTACTCGCTCTTCCAAGCATGTATAGAACATTGACATATCTTAAGTTCAGTCACTAAATCTAAGGCTAGGCTGGGAGGATAACAGCTGTCACTACGGAGCTCCCACTCACCTGTCACCTGAAGGCTAACCTTCAACTTTAGTTACCAATCTTAGGACCAAATTGGAGATCTTAGCCTGTCACCCAGAAACCTTCAATTTGAAGCCCATCAAAACACTTTTCCCTATTTATTTGCACTCAATTCCCACGAACTATGCAATTCATTCTTAGACATTGAATGGATTCTTCATTATTATTGTAAGACACTCAATCATTTCGAAGTTAATGTACAACAAAAGATTTTAACAATTTAATTGGCCAGATCGAAAAGTAAATTAAGTTCAAAATGAAAAATCATCACAATTTCTTCAATACTTTAAAAGCACTTCAAATCCACATCATCACATAATCACATCTCTATGCAAGAAGAAAGACAAAGGAGACTACTAAGAATTCATAGAGAAGACACAATAAAACATTGATTTTATATATAAAATAAAAGTCATACAAACCACAATAGCAATTACAACTTATCTCTTTCTCTTCCCCAAGAAAATCCCTTAAGTTCGTTTGAATCCTTTTCTCTCTTCTTTGCAACACTCAATTCTCTCTTTAGAATGGAAAAGAAAAATCAATCTCTGACATTACTCCTTCTCCTTCACTTCTTAAAAAAGAATCCCTCTCAAATCTTCACTTCTACACTCACTCTTCCAAACCCTAACTCTAAATTTACACTCTCTCTACTTCTACACTCTTCTCCCCCTCTCAAATTTCATCCAAAAACAGTTACATATAAGGTAGAAATGAAATCCCAAGATTTTCCTTAAGCATCCCTTCAAAAAGTCGCCAAAACTCTTCATTTTTGAATTGCATCGACATAGGGCGCCGGGCGCCGCCAGTGGTGCTCTATCTTCCATTTAATTCTGGAATCTCTGGAATTTGGCACCAGCGGTGCCAGAAACTGTTTTCTCCCATTTTGCGCCTTTTCGCTCCATATTCGTTCCTTTTTTCTTCATTTTTCTCCAATCACCTAAAATCATTATACCTGCAAAAAATCATGAAAAATACCTTTCTTTAAAGTGTAATATCACCAAAAAATTGGTAAAATTATATAGCAAAAATAGTATATATTTTTGGTGCATCAGTGACTAGTATCTAACATGCTTGTGGAAGAATAATAATAAACATAAAAAAGGGGTTACAAAGTTCTAACAAAGGGGAGGTTCAAGTTATCTCCATCACAAAGAAATAAAAGAGAAGGGTTCACAATTGTATTAACTTCAGCAGTGCCAAGTTGCAATCCAGTTCTGGCTAACAAGTGGCAGGTCGGTTGGTTTCTCTAGCAATGTGGGAATGTTAACATTTATGGGTGATCATAATTGAAGTGTATATTTAATCCAAAATAACAGAAACCAAGGGAATTAATCTATCATATTTAGAATTTTCACTAAAGAGAGGGAATCAGATTCAATCCAAAAGTTAGTGCACTTCTTCATATTGGCAAAGAGGGCTGCTGAATGTGAGCTACGAACAGCCTCAAAAGTCAATATTCAAAATATATTTTCATTTTAGTTTTGCAAATAGATTAATTTAATAATTAGGCAGTCACACGTATACACAAGTATACGTATAGTTCAGATAATACAAGGCTCTAGTGAAGTCCTGGTTTTCGATCTCACGAGAAAGGCAGGAACTCTTCAAAATATATCAAAGATGTTGAAATCCAACACTCAATTTACAATGCAAGTTCAAGTATTATTTAATATGCTAATGCAAAGATAACAACAACCAGATTTACTACAAGTTACTTCAAAATTTTCTGAGCAGGATTAACTAACACACACACACTAAGTTTTTTAATTGAATGGTTTATATATGGAAAAGTGTCTTCCCACTTGCAATGATTCTATGGTGAGTGATTGATTTAGATTGATAGTAGAATTGTATTGTTCCAAATTGGAGCATTCATATTCTTTACCTTCATCAGAGTACCCCCCTCTTCCAAGTCATGTAAAGAACATTAGCAAATCCTATGCTTAGTCACTAAATTTGTGCTTAGGCTGGGAGGTTACTGGCTCTCACTTCAGAGCTCCAACTTACATTCATTTAAAGGCTAACCCTAGCTTTAGTTACCAAACTTTAAGACCAAATTGGGGATTCAGCCTGTCGCTCCAAAACCTCCAATTTGACGCCCGTTAAACCATATTTCTCTATATTTTTGCACTCATTTCCCATGAACTACGCAACTCATTCATGGACATTTAATGGATTCTCCACTATTGTTGTAGAACACTTATTCCTTTCGGATTGGATGTTTCATAACAGATTTTAACAATTCAATTGGACAGATCGAAAGTAAATGAAGTTTGAAATGGAAAACCATTACAATTTCTTTAACATTTTTAGGGTACATTAAATCAACATCAACACTTCAACACATCTCATTGTAAGAAGGAAGACAAAGAATTCTACTCAGAAATCATGAGGAAGATACAACAAAATATGGATTTTATATATAAAAGAAAAGTCATACAAACACAAAAGTAAATACAACTTATCTCTTTCTCTTCCCCAAGCAAATCACTTGTAGTTCCTTTAAATCCCTTTCTCTTCTATTCACCACTCAATTCCATCTTTAGAATGGTAAGAAAGAAGCAATATCTCACTTTAGTTCTTCTCCTACACTCCTTAAAGAAGAATCCCTCACAGTAAAAGACTTCTACACACTTTCCTCACACTTACTACAAAACCCTAACACACTCTCTTCACTTCTCTCTCACATACTCTACCCTCACACACACACACACACACACACCACACTTTCGTCATCCAAAATGATCTAAAATAAGTTAGAAATGAATTCCTCAAGCAACCCTTCAAAAAGTCATCCAAATACATTAAATTTGACCTGAACAGACTTTGAGCATCGGCGACACTGGATAAGGAGCTGGCGGCGCTGGATAGGACACCGGTCGTGCTGTTCTGCCAATTAACTTGCTTGAACTAATTGAAATTAGGCATCGGTGGCGCCCATTTTGGCACCGGTGGCCAGTGTTGAACATTCTTCATTTTGCTCCTTTTTGCCCCAAATTAGTTCCTTTTCACTTCCTTTGGCTCCATTAACCTAAAATCATCGTACCTGTAGTAATACATGAAATACTTTCCCTTAGAGTGAAATATCACCAAAAATGAGTTAAATTAGATAGCAAAAACCTAATCTATTCTGGGTGCATCAAAATTTGCCAAACTTAACTATTACTTCACCTCAAGTAATCCTTTTACTATATAAAAATATAACTCAAAGTACTGAACTTCTCACTTATAGAATACTATGATTTCGGATTTGAATGAATATAATGGCAAGCCTCTTAGAAAGAAGTTCAGTAACTCAGGTTAAAATTACAGGTATAAGAACATTCAGTAGTCAAGTCTAAGAGTTCTAGTCTCTTATTCATTTCAAGATGAACCATTATTTGCCATATTAAGGGTGCCTTAAAAAGACAATATGAAAAAGAAGCTCATGCAAACTCGATTAGAAAGTAGGCTAATACTTTAAATAAAAGTTCAAAAATGTAATAAGTTCTTCCTTTAGGTAGATTCAATTGAAACCAATTTTTGATTAGGCATCTCCTCAAACTTCTCCTCACATATATCTTTTTTTTTCTGTTTCTTTTTCTCATTTTCTTTTTCTTTGGGATTGTTTTTTAATCCTTCTTTACTTTATTTTTTCTCTTTTTCTTATGTGAGAAGTACTATATCTGGAAAGCCTATAATGGATTTGAACTTCACTCTCCTCATTCTAATGTTCAAACCTAAAACACCTCCTTACTTTATAAATATATATCAGCTTATAATTCATCATTAAGTCACAATCCTTTATTCACACATAGTTCTTTAAGACTCTTAACATTTCAAAAATACAATTTTCTTTACTTTAAATAGTCAACTATAATCAAACCCTGTCATTCTAAATATCTTAACCTTATTAAATTAACCTTTATTACTAAAAACTTTCATCCAAATCTACCATAATATTTATATGAAATAAAAAATTTAGTTATCTAAAGTTATGTTCAAGTACCAAAAGTTATTAATATAATTTTTTAAATTATATTAATTGAGAAAAAATAAGAGTTAGTATTTTTACCCTCCCCCAAACTTAAGTTTTTCAATAAATTTGAAAAGGTAGAGAGTAAAAGAAAACTAACCTTTTTGTGCTAGGATTTTGAAATCTTCTGAAATCTTCTGAAGAATGCATGAAACAGTTAGAAGCACTGATATATATAACATTAAGCATTTGCTAAGGTAAAGAAATATTAAACATTTAAACATTAAACATCCAATATAACATCACAATCACAATTCAAATTACTAAACAATTAACACAGAATTCATTACATTTTCATTTTTTTAACACAAATACATCAACAAACTATATAAAACATAGAAAAAAAAATGACAACACAACAAAGTAATACAACACACAATACAAAGTAGAAATCTTAGTACTACCAATCATCATCACCAGCTTTATCAGCAGGATCAGCAGGATCAAGTCGGTAAGGAACATAGCTTAGGCTGGTAGGAAATATCACTCAGTGTCTTCCCTCATAAATTTGACCTGAGAATTATGATAGGACATATCATACTCGACTCTCCTCCTCATGTAATCTTCATTTACATCACTTGTAGCCTCAAATACGTCCAATCTTCTATGAAGTCTATCCATACTAGTATTTTGGATCCTCAACTGCTCCATAACATTGGGGAATTTAGGTAGCTCAGAAGTAGATGGACTGTCCTGGCTCGTAGTTGGAATATCAGTACTACTAATTTCTTTTCTTCCTACCACATGAGTATCATAATTCTGAATAATAGTCTTGATAATAGGTCTCAGTGGTATGGCTACCTCTTCAGAATTATCATATTCATCTCCAGACTGTGCACACAGTGAATGAATCAAGGCAGGATGTCTAATCCACCAATGGTTTCTCCAATAGCAATAGTCTGAATTTTCAAGTAGATGATAGATCCAATATCAATTTTCTTCATGGTCTAAAAACAATAATTAATAATTGCTCTATCCTTTGTAACTTCACTGTGGTGATATGAAGGTAGTAGACTAGCAGAGATGAAATACAACCAAGATTTAGAAGGTACATTTAACTTAGAAGCAAGGAAATTAATCATATGTTTTTGTTTCATTTTCCATTCCCCTCTTCCGTCAGTCAGAAAAGTAATAAATTCTTTCATACACCTCCTGCATATCAAAATTCTCATATTCACAAAACTTCACCCCCTGTAACAGATAAAAATTATCAGTTGCACATTTATAAAATGAGATGGAATAGGTTGGAGAGCCAAGCTAGTAGAACATTTGTCTAACTAGAGGTTGATTGCAACCTCCCCTAGTTCCCAAATAAATAAATCTTCTGCTCTATCTCTGACTTTTAACATCTTGGACCATATCGTAGAATCTCCAGCTCTCTTCACTGCTTGTGATGGATGCTAGTCTTTGTAGTACTTGCCATCCATAAATCTAGCTCATAAGGATCCTTTAGCACTAAACTTTATCCAGAGTTTGGAAAAATTGATAAATTTCAACTGTTGGAAGGTTCTGAAGCCAAGCCCCCCAATAGCTGAAGGTTTGCAAACTAACCCAATGCTTATGTTTCCTTTTACTTGACACTAAACACCTATTAAAGCATCTTTCTAATAACGATTGAGTACTTTTCTTCAAGATAACCATTTTCCTGGTGTAAGATGGGATTGCATATAACACACTTCTTAATAATGTTAGTCTTACCACATTTGATAGGAAGGAATTAGTCCAACAGTTTAGCATAAAAGATATCTTGACCAAAATGTCATCAAACAAAGTTTTCCTCACCCTTTCTTTAAGCAGTTGAATACCCAGGTAATGAAGAGAGCTTGAATAATTGTTGAACCTAGTCAATTCAAAGATCCACTATTTTATATGAGTCATTACCTGAGAACTGATAACTGTCTGGCATTTGTGCTTGTTGAAGAGAAGACCCGAATAGACTTGGAATTACATAAGACCTTTAAATAATACTTTGATGGTAGGTTTAGAAGGATTGGAAAACACAATGAGATCATCTGCATAAGCCAGATGAGATATAACAATGTTAGACTTGTGTTGGAACTGGATATCCGGAGATTTCCTTGCTAAATGGTTTAACATCCTAGACAAATAGTCAAAAGCCAAGATAACTATAGTAGGGGATAAGGGATCTCCCTGTTTAATACCTCTAGAAGAGCTAAAGAAACCATGTGCTTGACTATTAATTAAAATTGAATGAGAATTGTTTGAAAGCCATCTCTTGATCCAGATAGAGAAGTGGATGGAGAAGCATTTAGCTCTAAAGACCTCTGCAATGAAATTCCAATGGATTGTGTCATAAGCCTTCTGGATATCCAATTTGAAGATTGCATTTCCACCTCTGTATTTTTTGTCTAGATCAAGTAGCAATTCTTGAGCCAGAAGTGCATTATTCACTATGTTCCTACCTTTGATGAAGGCCGACTGGTTCTCACTGATTACGAAAGGTAGATGAGGTTCAATTTTGAAAACCAGAATTTTGCTAATGATCTTAGTGAGCAAACTGTGAAAGTTATAAGCTTGAATTGATCCCAGGTTCTTGGGGAATTGACTTTAGTAATGAGGATGTCTGTTGAGGATTTGAAATAATTAGAAAGTTCCACTCCTCCGAAGAAACTCTAGATAGCCTCAATAGTTTCCCTTTTGATAATATTCCACACAACCTTATAAAATTAAACAAAAAAATCATCAAGTTCTGCAGCTTTATTGTTGTTAATAGAGTTTAGAGCAGTCCAAATTTCATCTTCTGCTGGGATAGAGTAAAGGTTTAAATGGCTGGTGTAATCTCTCTCAGCTGCAAATAAATTCTCATCAATAGGTTTTTTGTAGATAGGGGATTGTTTTACTAATTGTTGTAAATAATTAATTGCATCACTAGTCATGGTATCAGATTGCACCCAGTTCTCATTAGAAGATTTAATCTTATAAATGGTGTTGCACTTCCTTTTTTAGTTAATTCAAGCATGAAAATATTTTGTATTCCTGTCTCCTTGCCAAAATATGGTTAAGGCTGCCTTTGGCAAAAGATATTCCACTTCTATTTTGATGGCATGGAGAAGTTTTTCATGAGCTTACTAGAGATCTGAATCAGTTGCAAAATTTGTACAGACCTGATCTTTAATATAAGAAACCATTCTCTGAGCATCAGTAACATTAGAATGTACATTACGTACAACATACCAATTCCACTTTTGTAGGTTCTTACGGATTTTCTTCTCCAACATCCAAAGTCTAATCCATGGATTGTGGTGAGAGCAGCCTGAACAATTTTGATCTACTTGAGTTAAAAAATTAGGATAAGAATCCCACAAATTTAAGAACTTGAATTGTGTTTTAGGGTGTTGTGAAGATCCTTGGATGGTAATGATAAGGGGTCTATGATCAGACCCCACCATATTTAAACGCTGAATATTTGTATGTAGAAATGCATTAAGTCAATCTTGATTAGCCATGAATCGATCTAGTCTTTCCTAGAGTTTTCCTCTTCTCCAAGTGAAGTTTGGTCCAGGGTATCCCAAGTCATACAGTCCAACCCTTTGCATTTGATTCAAGAGAATGACATGGTTTTAATGTCATGGGTTCTACCACCCGATTTTTTAAAAGGAGATGTTAAGCAGTTAAAGTCCCCACCAAGAAGACATTTGGAATTTATGGATTGACTAATTTGTAGCAGGTTTTCCCACAACATAATTATGGAAAATTGAGAGCACCCTGCCACCAAAAACCTCTTCTGCAAAACCACATGCCACTGTCTCTAAAACTTCTCAGGCACTTGCTCCTGCTGAGATGCCTCCTCATTTTGCTCCTCTTTCGGGTCCTTTGGAAGGCCCAACTCACTCTAATATGCATGTGGAAACAGGTAAAACTCGTTTTGGCCCCTCTACAGAAATGTTGAGTGAAATGCAACATTCTATGGAAGAAGATTGGATTATCCAGACAGCTAAGAAGAAAAAGAGAAACAAGGCAGAACTTCAAAAATTCTCAGACATAGCTTCTACTTTTGGGAGAGATGGTTCACCTACTGTTGCAATAGGTTGGACCAGATCTAGATCTTATACATCACCCAACTTCCCCCAATTTCATGATTAATTTCCTTTATTTGAACATTAGAGGTGTGGCTCACCCTGACTTTCTGAAAAGACAGATACATCTCAACAAGAAACATAAGCTTTGGTGCATAGCAATTTTGGAACCTATGGTTCATCAACATTCTGCAAAAATTCTTAGCAAATTCCCTGGATTTTTTCACTATGCCAACTCCAGAAACAATATTTGGATTCTTTGTAGGAAAGAGGTCACCTGGTCAGTTTTGATTGACCACCATCACTTTATCCATCTCTCTTTTCAACTGGCTGGACACTTTGCTTTTGCCACCTTCATTTATGCAGGTTGTAGGAATTCTGAAAGAATTAATCTATGGGAAAGTATCCACCACATTAACAGAAGCATGGCTTCCCCATGGATTGTTGGTTGGGATTTTAACTGCATTGCTAATCCTGCTAAAAAGATTGGAGGTAGAACCCCTCACCTTACTTCAATGAATACCTTCTATGATAATATTCATCTTGCAGGCTTATTTGACTTGGGTTTCAAGGGCACTTAGTTTCCATGGAAGAGAAGTCATCTGTGGGAGAGGTTAGACAGATTTTTAGTAAATGAACATTGGAACTCCCATTTTCTGCTCACTTTTGTCACACATTTTTCCCTTGTAAGTTTAGATCACATACCTATTCTTTTGACAATTACTGCTCCTCCTCCTAGAAGTTCCAGCTCCTCTTTTAGATATCAAAACATCTGGTCTGCCCATCCTACCTTTTTACAGCTTATCACTGCCCATCGGAGAGGTGTGGATAATCCTGATCCCTGGATGAAATTGTTCTTACTCCATATAAAGCGCAGTAAGGAGCTCAGAAAGTGGGGTTGGAATGAATTTGGTAATGTCTTAACTGTAGTAGAGGAGGCTGAGACAAATGTTCAATTGTTGGAGACTCAAGATTTGTCTGACAGTGTTCATGAACAACAACTCATGGCAGCATAGGAAAAACTGATCAATACAATTGAGATCCAAGATCTTTTCCTCAAATAAAAGGCTTCACTCAATATTTTTACTGAGGGGGACAGAAACACTAAATTTTATCATACTTATATTAATTATAGAAGGAGTTGTTATACAATCCATTGCAAACAACATGAGGACGAAGTTTTGCTCTCTAACAACAAAGATATTGGCAGGAGTGCTACTTCCTACTTAAAAAATTTGTAGAGCAGCCAGCTGTGGATAGAGTTCCCATTGATCCATCATATTTTTAGGAACATTATCAGTACACCAACAGCTTGGTCTTAACCACCCCTCCCACTGAAAATGAAATTTGGCAAGCCATAAACTCTATTGACAACTCAAAAACTGCAGGACCTAATGGTTACACTACATATTTTTACAAGAAGGCTTGGCCAATTATTAAGACTGAGGTCGTTGAAGCAATTACTAGTTTCTTTCAAGGAGTTGACATCCCCCACTATTTCAGCTAATCTAACTTTGTCCTTATTCCCAAGAACAATGACTAAAAAAGGTGGGATAACTTTAGACCCATCTGCCTCACTTCTGTTCTCAGTAAAGCAATTAGCGAGATCATTGTTGTTAGTCTTCAACCACACCTGGAAAAGCTTATTAGTCTGAATCAAACAGCTTTTGTCAAGGGAAGATCCATCTCAGATAATGTTCTTCTGGCCTAGGAGCTTCTTCTGGATCTGAACTAGCATTGCAAGGGGACAATTTAATTTTCAAGCTTGATATAACGAAAGCCTATGACACTATTAATTAGGAATTCATTATGGATATCTTTACTGCTAGGGGATTCCACAAAGATTTCTGTAGCCTGATTCACAGATGGCTTAACACCAACTCTCATTCAATTCTCATCAATGGTTCCTGCTAGGGTGCTTTCACTACATCTAGAGGGCTGAAACAAGGGGAACCCTTTCCCCTACTCTCTTTACTTTGGCAATGGACTATTTCTCTAGAATGCTGAATCATCATCTAATTTCTCATAAAACTAAAATTTACTATCACAAATCCAATCTCCTAATTTCCCATCTGATTTATGATGATGATATTATGATAATTCTCCAATGCTACGAAAAATGCTGAGAAGCAAGTCTATAAAAGTCTTCAGCTTTTTCAAAACCATTCAGGAATGTTTTTAAGTCATGCAAAGTGCGAAATCATATTCCCTAAGAAGATCTCCCACGACTGTAAGAACTGGATCCACAGTTATATTGGATTTTTGTGCACCCAGCTCTTTCTTTAATACCATGGAGTGCAACTCACTACTAGCAGAACTAAACTAAACCATTTTGATGAGATTTTAAACAATGTTAGCCATTATTTGGCCAAATGGAACCATCTCTACTTGTCAAATGGAGGCAGACTTACATTGTTTTAGAGTATAATCACCACTCTCCACTGTTATGCATTACAAATGACTACAACGAAGAAAAACACTCAACTACAGTTTGAAAGAGCTTTCAACCACTTCCTTTGAGCAGGTCAAAGACATCAAATTCTCTCTACTTCATGGCAAAAGGTGGCTAAACCTGCTTGGGCAGGAGGTTTTGGATTCAAAGAGCTTTAGCAGATCATTGAAGTAAAGCTTTGCAAACTTTGGCTTAAGTTCAGATCCTAAGACTCACTCTAAGCCAAATTCCTGTCGGGTAAATACTGCAAGACCTTCCACCCATATCAGGCTACTAAAAAATTGAGTGACTCTAAATTATCGGTGGCCATGCTAAAAATCAAGTCTTTGGCTGAACACATGTTTCTATGGAACCTTGGTAAAGGGGAACTCAATTTCTGGTTAGATCATTGGTGTCCCACTGAGTAGCTGCAACCTTACACTACCAATTTTAATCTTAAACTTCAGGTGCTTGATTGTTGGGATGGGGATATTTGGTCCTTACCCACTCTGTAGACCCTCCTACATGCTCCATCTGCTATTCAAGTATCTTCAGTGCAGTTTGATAGGAGTAAAGTTGATCAAATTGTCTGACAAGTTCACCACAACTAGAGTCTATCAAAGACCATCTACTCCAAGTTATACAACTGAGAGAAAGTTCCCCGGGGGAAAAAACTTGGAACTTTTATCTTTCCCCTTCTATGAACCTTTTTTGCTGGAGGATTTTTAAAAAGTTCCTCCCCACTGATGACATTCATAAGCTGAAGGGACTGAGGGGTCCTTCTTGTTACAGACTTTGTCTAAATGCTGAAGAATCCATCCCCCATCTATTCTTTGCTTGTCAATTCTCCCAGAAAGTTTGGAACACTCTTCTCAACTCTTTCATCCTGAACTCTCAACAACTTGAGTGGGATAACCTTTTTACCTGCTGGGCTGGTTGGCATACCATTGAAGCTGGTGTCATTCCATTACATACTACTTGGTTCATTTGGATGTCCAGGAATCAGGCTATTTTTGAGGGAAACCCACCCTGTGTGAAGAAAGTGCTCATACATTGTCTTACATATCTGCATAAGCTCATTAAAAACAAAAAATTTTCCAATATCTGCTCCATCCCCACCACCTCCAAAATAAACCCCCCCAAGAATTATTAAGGTGACTTGACACCCCCCCAGCTCTCACTCCCATAAAGTTAACACAGATGGAAGCTTCTGTAAGTGGGGGGCTGGCATAGGGGGAATTTTTAGAACTCATTTTTGTGTTTACCTGCTTTTCTTCCATGCCCCCATCATTGCCTCTGAATGCATTGGAAGCTGAACTAATTGAAGTCTATTGGGCTCTTAAACTGGCCATTTTGAATCAGTGGCAATCATTAATTGTTGAAGGTGACTCCCAGGTCCTACTCCAACAGATGAAGACTAATATCTCCTCATCCTAGCAACATTCTTAATGGGTCCAGGAGATCAATACTCTTAAATCCCACCTAATGGTTAGTTTCATTTTCATTTACAGAGAACGAAACAATCCTGCAAATTGGTTAGCTCGACTTGGATAAAACACCTCATTCGTGGTCCTCTCTTCCACTCCTCCTCCCCCTCTTAAACTCCTGCTATGTGGAGACCTCCTTGCTGTTCCCCACCTCAGAGTAGAGAACAACTAACTTTATCTTTTGACCGTTATACAAAGTTTATTACCGATCTTGGTATACTTGTTAGGTTTGGTTATTACATTTACTTAAGTTATTTTACTTTACTTTGTGTGGAGTTGTAATATGAAGAACGAACCCCTAGGATTTTATATGTTTTTTTTTGGGTTAGATGGGGGTCCTTCTTACCCTCCTTTCTGTACTATTTCTTAATTAAATATATAGCGAGCTTAGGTCGGCTCCAGTATATATATATATATATATATATATATATATATATATATATATATATATATATATATATATATATATATATATATATATATATATATACACATGTTGGCGGCTACCATTGCTCTGCTAGGGTTTTGGCTGTAATGGCCCTGTGCAGGCGGTGGCTGGCTTCTACTGAAGGTCTTTCCTGGAGTTGGTGGTTCTCTGGTGGCCAGGTAAGCTGTGGTTTTTCAAGTGGTTGATGGTTTTTGTGAATATAACTTTGAAGGGGTGTTTCCCGGGCTCCCCATTTTGAATTGCTGTTACTGTTCCATTGGGCTGTGACCTTGTGGGCTCATCTGGTGCATTAATTGTTGTTTATATTTTCCCTCCCTGATTTTCTGGAAGCTGTGTTCTATTTTTTATGGCTGGTTAAATTGCCATTAATGCTCTCCCTACTTATGCCTCTGCTGTCAGTAAAGGAATTCTGGCCAAGTCAATGGAACGTCTTACTTTCCCACAAATCTTGCATGATGCTGCTGCAGGAAAAGCCGAATGTCCTTTTGTTAGACCACTGGGCTCTAAAGAAGGAAGACCAGTTGTTTTATTTACATCCCAGGAAATGAACACCCTTGCAGAAGCTATCAAGTTCACTATTGTGGGACAATTCCAGTTTCGACATCCCAAAATGGAGTTAGTCCAAAAACAGTTTGAGCAAATTCAGTTTGCGGGCCAATGGAAGTTGGGGATTATGGATGGTAGGAATCTTCTAATTAGGCTTTCAAGGGAGGAAGATTATGCAAGAATTCTGGTTATGCAAGTCATGCATATTGCAAACTTACTAATGAAGTTAATTAAATGGTTTCCAGGTTTTGATCCAGCCAAAGAACCTCCACTAAAACCTTTATGGTTCACATTCCCAAACCTACCAATTCAATTATACCATACCCATGCCATATTTCAGATCAGTAGGGCATTGGGAACACCCCTTAGAGTTGATCCCCCCACTCATGATATGGGTAGCCCAGCAGCTGCCAAAGTACTGGTTGAAAGAGATGTTTCACTCCCAGATTTAGATAAAATATGGATTACCACTTCTGATGATGGAGAGGGCTTCTGGCAAGAGGTGGTATTAGAAAATAAGCCTGTCTACTGTCAACATTATAGGATGTTTGGCCATCCTAAGTAGAAATGCTATAGGCTGAAACCACCTACAAAAAACCAGCTAAAGGGAAAGCAATGGCAGAACAGGTATCAGGAAATATTCAAGCTAATACTGCAACACCCCAGGTGAGCACTACTGAGACTGAGATTATGGTAGAGGCTCCTATTAATTATGGGCACCCCCAATGTGCATCTACTGAATTGGAACCTCAAGAACCTTTATTGGTTGGTGAGGTCCAGCCATCTGTTGAAAGCCCATCTCTACCACAGCTAGAAGAAGAGAAAGATAAAACAGAATCAACCTAGCAACATCATAAGTCAAGGAAAAAGAAGAAGAATTCCACTGAGCTACAGAAATTAGCCTCTCAAGCCCAGGAGCTACCTGAGAAAAACAGTACACTTGGCTCCCCTTAAGGCTCCTCCAGGGGAAGGACCAGGTCCAGATCCAGGTCCATTTCTACCCACTCCTCACCCCATACCAAACCTCCTGATGATCAACTGTCTTAGCTGGAACATTAGGGCGGTGGCACACCCCCTTTCTTATAAAAGACTCTTATATCTCTACAAGAAGCACCAACTTTGGTGCATGTTCTTTTGGAACCTATGGTGTATAAATATCAAGCTAAAATTCTTACCAAATTCCCTGGTTGCACCATTTTTGCTAATTCCACTAATAAAATCTGGTTAATCTGTAGAAAAGAATTACACTGGACTATTATGGTTGATCACCCCTAATTGGTTCATTTCCACTTTAATTTAGAGGGAAACAATTTTGCTGCTTCTTTTGTTTATGCTGGCTGCACCAAAACTGCTAGGAGAGAACTTTCGCATGAGATAATTGAGATTAGCAAGAAGGAGACCCTCAGCTGGATTGTGGGAGGTGATTTCAATAGCATTGCATCTGCAAATGAAAAGCTTGGTAGAAGATTACAAAACCTGACCAAGATCATTGAATTTAATGACAGTATTCAAAGTGCAGGTCTTTTTGACCTGGGATTTCTGGGAAACCAATTCACCTGGAGGAGAGGAGCCATTTGGGAGAGACTTGATAGATTTTTGGCCAATGACACCTGGCACTAAAACTTTCTGTACACATCCATTACCCATCAAAACTTTGTTGGATCAGATCAACAACCTCTTCTTCTCACTATCTCTACCCCTTATATCCACACTACCCCTCCTCCATTTAGATACCTGAATTTCTGGTCCTCTCACCCAAATTTCAACTCTATTATTACTGAAAACTGGATTGGGTTATCCAATTCTAATCCTTTTATCAAACTCCAGAATCTCCAATTAAAATTGGCCAGGGCTTTAAGAAAGTGTAGCTAGGATTCAATTGGTGATGTTTTCCAGGGGGTCATCATGGCAGAACTGGAAGTTACCAATCTTGAAGCTGCATCTCAAGCTGATAAGAATTTGTATAATAATTTTGTGACTGCCAAAGAGAAGTTACTTACTCTACTCGACTGGCAGGACCAGATCCTTAGACAGAAAGCTTCCTTTTCAAAGTTTAAGGAGGGAGATAAGAACACTAAGTACTACCATGCATAAATTATAAAAGTAAGTGTAAGCCGTCCTATCCGTTATGAATGACCAAAGGGGTATGCTCAGGGAAAGCACTAATATTGCTAACAATGCAGTCTCTTTTTTTCAAAAACTTCTCACCTTCACACAATGCTCCAGCCCTCTTATTGACAGCAGTTTGTTTAATGATGATTATCACTACACCAACTCTCTTAATCTGACTGATCTCCCCTCACAGGAAGAAATTTGGGTGGCTTTACAGTCCATTGATAGCTCCAAAGCTGCTGGACCAGATGGTTTTAATGCTGATTTTTACAAGAAAACCTGGGCCATCTGTAAGAATGATGTTACTGATGCCATCCAAGGTTTCTTTCAAGGAATTGATCTCCCACAATACTTTCATTCCTCTACCATTGTGCTTGTTTCAAAAATCACTGCACCTAAAAACTGGAACCACTACAGACCTATCAGCCTCACCACTGTTATCAGTAAAATCATTAGTAAAGTTATTGTAGGGAGATTGCAACCTCATCTTAACAAGATCATCAGACCTCACCAGTCTACATTTGTTAAAGAAAGATCCATATCTGATAATGTCCTCCTTGCTCCAGAATTACCCCATGATTTGGATAGACCTAGTAGGGGGGCAACCTGATCTATAAACTTGATATTAAAAAAGCCTATGACACTATGGATTGGAATTTCATCCTTTAGGTGTTGCATGCTAGAGGTTTTTCTACTGAGTTTTGCCAACTGATTAAGAGATGGCTAAAGCATAACCACCACTCTATCCTTGTCAATGGCCAGAATTGGGGTGGTTTCCAAGCCACTAGAGGGCTTAAATAGGGAGGTCCTCTCTCCCCTACTATTTTCATTATTGTGATGGAATACCTTTCCAGGCTCCTAGAAGCTCAGGTCACCCACTTCCACTATGTCAGATATCATCATAGGTCCAATGTGGTTATTTCTCACCTTTTATATGCAGATGACATTATGCTGTTTTCCATGGCTTCTAAACTTGCTGTTAAAAGAGTTCTTAATTGTCTTAAACACTTCCAACTTGTTTCTGGTCTTCAATTCAATCATGCTAAATGTGAATTGATCCTTCCCAATCAGATAACAGCTAATTTCTCTCATTGGATTACTCAATATATAGGTTTTACTAAAGCCAATCTTCCTATGAAATATTTGGGGGTACTGCTAATTAAAGGTAGATCCAAACAACTTCACTTTGAGGACATAATTGGTAAACTTAATGCCCAGTTATGCAACTGGTCCAACTCCTTCTTATCAACTGGGGGAAGAATCACCCTCCTCCATAGCATCCTTACCACCTTTCCTAATTATCTACTACAGATGACGTGCCTGAAGACGAGCTCTAGAATCCAAATTGAAATAATCTTCAACAGATTTTTGTGGTCTAGGCAAAGAAAGCAGATCCATTGGGCCAGCTGGCAGAAACTTGCCATTCTTGTAGGGGCAGGGGGATTGGGCTTCAAAGGATTAAAACATCTCCAGAAAGTTAATTTTTGTAAATTATGGATACAATTCAGACAGCAGAATTCCCTTTGGGCTCTCTTTATAAAAGGCAAATATTGTAAGGACAACCACCCCACTTTGGCACAAATCAAACCTGAAATCTCTAGGATTTGGAAACAAATGCTTCTTAACAGAAACTTAACCGACACTTTATACTACTGGGAGCTGGGAAAAGGGAATGTGTTGTTTTGGCATCACAACTGGTGCCCCCCTGAGATGAAGAATGCCCTCCCTAACATAAACAAACAGCAGTTCCCTTTGGCCAACTGTTGGGACAACATGCACTAGTCTACTACTAAACTCCAGGAGCTTCTAATTGATTCTTCTGCTTAACAAGTCTCCACTATCCCTTCTGACAGAACCCAACCAGACAAACTAATTTAGCATAATGGGAAGTTAAAAAGCCTTACCAAGCTTATCTACCTTCAAATTTACTTCTGGCGTTCCTCCTGCTGGGGTAAGAAAATTTAGATCAAGTATCTCACACCCTCCATGTCTTTCTTTTTTTGGAGGATTTTTCACAAATTCCTTCCCACTGATGACATTCTCAAACTAAAGGAGATCAGAGGGCCATCTAAGTGCTACCTTTGTGGGACTCATGCTAAAACTTTACAACACTTATTTTTTACCTGTAATTTCTCCCAGGAGGTTTTGAAGGGGTTATTAACCTACTCAACATCAACACACTTCTCCTTGATTGGCATGATTTACAAATTTGCTGGCTACCCTAGCAAAAAGCTAAAGTTGGTGAAATCCCAATTATCATAGCATGGTTTATTTGGATGCACAGAAACAGTGGGAAGTTTGATGACAAAATTAATAATGTTCTCACTGTGGTGGGGCACTGCCAGTCTTTCATAACTAAGCTCATTCACATGAAGAAGTTCCCTAACATTCTCAATCTTCCTCTACATGACCTCCCGAAGCAGTCCAGAATCATTCTAATTTACTGGAAAGCTCCTATCCATCCTTTTATCAAAGTCAACACTGATTGGGCTTTCTCTGATTTTGGTGCTGGCATTGGTGGTTATTTCAGGGACCATAGTGGGAAGTGTGTTTGCTTCTATCAGACCCCTACTGTTGTTGTTGATCCTCTGGAAGCTGAATTAGCAGCTGTCTACTGGGCTCACCATCTGGCCAACTCCATCGAGTAGTCTAATATATCTGTGGAATGTGACTCAGCCATCCTCTTACAGTATCTGCAGAATACCCTCCCCCCACCTTGACACAACTCCATCTGAATTAAGAGAATCAAGGCAATCTCCCAGCAGATAATTAGTCAGTTTAATTTCATTTTAAGAGAGGGCAATAGGCCTGCTAATTGGCTTGCCAGAAGTACCCTATCCACTCAGAAAGTTCAGGTCTCCTCCAACACCCCCCCCTCAGCTATTATTCCTCATTGAAGCTGATCGGGTGAAGGCTCCTCATTTCAAAATTGTGGACTATTAATGCTTATTTTCCTCCCTTCCATCTGGGAACTTTATCATTTCTACTGCTACAATCTCTATCATCTTTGGCATGGTAGAATTGTGGGAGTTTGATGCTACTGCTGAAGCTAAATATCTGCTCAGACCTCACAGCTACTATGGGATTGGCTCAATTAAGTCTTGGATTAATTTTTTGGTCATTTTGTTTAGAATTTGTTCTTTTTTTTGGGTATACTTGGGATTAAAATTTTGGTTTATACTCAGTTCATTTTCCCTTTTGGTGTGGAGTTGTAATTTTGATGGTTTTGCTTTTTTGGGTAGCCTTGTAACTTCACAACTTTATTGAACATGTAGGGAGCCTTTTGTAGCTCCTTCCCTAAATAAATAAATAAATAAATATATATATATATATATATATATATATATATATATATATATATATATATATATATATATATATATATATATATATATATATATATATATATATATATATACCTCCACAAGGCTTATGACTCGTCAGCTGGAGTTTTATTGATCAAGTCCTTAAGGCTAGGGGTTTCCATCCTTCCTTCTGTAATTTAATCAGGAAGTGGCTCTCAGGTGCTTGGTACAGTGTTTTCCTGAATGGTAGCAGCCATGGCTTTTTTAATGCTGGGAGAGGACTGAAACAAGGAGACCCTTTGTCTCCAACCATCTTCATTCTGATTTTTGATTATTTCTCTAGAGTGCTCAATGCCACCTATAAGAAGTACCCTTACCTTAACTATAATCACTGCTCTTCCCAATTGATAAGCCATTTGGCTTATGCTGATGATGCCATTATTTTCTCCAATGGTAGTAAACAAGTCGTCAAAAGAATTATGCAGAGTCTTGGAACATGTTACTAAAGTTGCTGCACCGAAGCTCAATGTCAAGAAGTGCCAGTTTCTGGTGGGGAATAACTATAAGCAGACCTGCTGGGTGAAGGAACAGACTGGTTTCACTGCTGCTGCTCTTCCATTAAAATATTTAGGGGTTCAACTTATCAAAGGTAAGAAGAGGCAAACCCAATATGATGAGATTGTCAACAAGATTTCTTCAGCTATAGCTTGCTGGACAAATAAATTCCTCTCCAATGGTTGCAGATTGACCTTGTTGAAGAGTATTTTATCTACTTTCCCATTATACACCATGCAGATGGTTCACATGAAACTAAGCAACACGGAAAATGATGGAGACTACCTTCAACAAATTCCTTTGGGAAGGCCAATATAAACAACCTCATTGGGTTGTTTGGAACAAGGTCTGCAAACCTACCAAGGCAGGAGGATTGGGATTTAAAAGTTTCAAACAGATGAGCCATCTCTTCCATTGTAAACAGTGAATTAAATTTGTTAAGCAAGACACCATGTGGGCAATTTACCTAAAGGAGAAATATTGCAAGAAAGTTCATGTTAATGAAGTGAAAGCTAAGATGGGGGATTCCAAGCTCTGGAAAAATTTGCTTAAAGTTAGGGAGAGTGCCAACCAACTGTTGTTTTGGGAAGTGGGTGATGGCTAGGTTCACTTCTTTTTGGATACCTGGCTACCTGATGGCCCCATCTCTGCTCCTTCAAACCGCTCACCTAAGCTGAAGGTGTCTGACTTCTGGACCCAAGGGAAGTGGAATTCTGAGTTGTTGGGTAATTATGTGGATTCAGAAACTGTGCAGCAAATACTATCTATTCCTATTATTTCCAATAGTCCTGATAAATTATTGATCAAACATGCCACTACTTCCTCTCTTAATGGTGCTATTCACCAAACTTACAAAAGCCGGCCTCAATACGATTGGGGAAAGAAGATTTGGAATAGAAACCGTCCCCATCTATGTCTTTTTTCAGCTTGGAGGCTCTTTCACAAGCTGTTACCTCTTGATGACATTTTAAAATTAAAAGGTCTTAAATGTGCTTCCGGATGTTGGCTCTGTCATTCCCATGAAGAAACACTCTCTCATGTGTTCCTTACTCGTGTTTTTTCTCAGCGAGGTTTGGACCGAGGTAATTCGAGACTCGCATTTATCTCAACACGGACATGATTGGAAAGACTTTGAGGCTTCGTCGGGAGGATTGGAGAAACCTAAACTCTTACTACATTCCTTTAGTAATCTGTTGGTTTATTTGGATGACCGGGAACCAAGCCAAATTTGAAAATCTCAGCTCGTATGGTCCACTCCACTCGTGATTAAATGCCGTAGCTTCATTAACAAGAATGCTAAATTAGTTCCCCCATCATCTAACGAGTGTAGTGTTCGTCGCATTGGTCCCTACCCTCATACCCATGGGTAAAAATTAACATTGATGGAAGCTTCACTTCATCCTCTCGCTGGCATTGGTGCAGTCTGCGTAAATTATCCGGGGCAGCTCCTTCGGCTTCTCCAATCACCTACTTTTGCTTCTTCCGCTTTAGAGGCTGAATTATGGGCCGCCTTCCGGGCCTTAACTACGGCTAAAGCTCTCCACCTCCCTTATGTTCGGTCGGAATCCGACTCTATGCGGGTAGTGAATATTATGCAAGGCACTACTCCTCCACCCCGGAACCTGACCTATTTTTGCAGAACCTTCCCTTCTCCATCTGACTTTCTACAAATCAAATGGACCCATACCTTTAGAGAAGGTAATCAACCAGCCAACTGGCTTGCTAAAAGGGCTGCAACTGATAGTAATATTGTCTTTTCTGTAACTCCTTCTGAGCCATTAAGGTCTGTTACTTTTGGGGACTCTTTAAAGCTCCCTTTTATTAGATGTACTAAACCTTTATAATGAATGAAGTTCTTTTGTTTTGCTATATATATATATATATATATATATATATATATATATATATATATATATATATATATATATATATATTGTATGATTTTTGGGTTTCTATTTTGTGTGTTATACTACTGGAGGTGGAACCTCTTTAGTGTGAGTATCCGTACATTTTGTTTCTTAGTGTGGGAACCCACCTTCACTCCCTTTTTGTAAATCCCTTTTGAAATTAATATATTTGGAGCTGAATAATACACCTTCCCTAATATATATATATATATATATATATATATATATATATATATATATATATATATATATATATATATTACCAAAAGCTTGCTAATGGCAAGCAATCTATTAATAAAAGAAATTACAAACTAAGGCCTAATGTATGGTAGACCCAAAATGTCACCATGAAGCAAAAAGGCTAAAGGGGCGGTGGGGAAGTTACATCAATAATTATATCTTCATTCAAACATCCTTGAGTGGCCAACCAATGAGCAGGGGCATTGGCTTCCCTAGGGACATAGAGAAATACAATTTGCATGACCTCATGGAAATTAGGTAAACTGTCAATCCATCTACTGATATTCCAAGGGGCAGGATTAATATTTTGAAGATACATAATGCTCCTAGAGGAATCAGATTCTACCACCAGCTGCTTCACCTTGTAATGTAGAGCAATCCTTATTGCCCAGCAAATGGCAATAACCTCAGCTTCCAAGGCATCCAAAGCCCAAGTAGGGGATTTAAAAAATAGCATGCATTTCCCATTGTGATCTCTAAACAGACCACAAAAACCAGCTTTCTTCTTACAATAACTCCCATCAGTGTTAATCTTAAGCCAAGGGCTGGGGGGAGGAGACCACTTAACCAGTAAAGGGATGTGCACAGGAACTTTATCAGGTTGGCTGATCAAACAGTTATCCCTCATGTTATGATATTTGTAAAGCTTTTGAATGTTGGCCAAACTGTTGGCAGCTATCAGCACATGGGAAGGAGTTCTCTCCTCAAAATTGACCTGATTCCTACCCATCCAGACAAACCAAGCAACCAAGCAAGGGATGACCATGAGATCAACCTGATTCCAATCCTTTAGGCTAGGAATAAACTCTAACTAGCACAAAAGAAGTGTATCAATTTTCAGATTGCACAGCAGCTCCATCCACATCTTCTGAGAGAATTGGCAAGTAAAGAACAAATGGTCAAGTGATTCCTCCATGCAATGACAGAGAAGACAGAATGAAGGCCCTCTCAAACCCTTCATCTTTAAGGTATCATCAGTTCGTAGCAATTTAAGCCTTGTTCTCCAGCATAAAAATGACATGGATGGTGTCAGCAACTTTCCCCAAAATTCCTCACCCCATTGAATATCCTCCCAACTGAAGTATTTGTGGTAAATGAGTGCAGCAAGTTTTTGGGAGTGCTAATTCATGGTAATCAGCCTGTCCTTATGAGCAGGGTTGAGGGTAGATTTCTGAATCTGTTGTAACTGCTCATTATTCTGTATTTGATTAACGGCCTGGCAATTCCAATGATCTTCCTGCCAAAAATCTTTAACACAACTATTTATTGAGAAGTTAGTATTGGTGGGAGAAAGTTTATCTCCACCCCAGCACCATTGATCCATCCATAAGTTAATATTCCCCTCACCCAGCTCCCAGATGAAAAGCATTTCAGCCTTCTCCCTGATTTTCAGAAGTTTAATCCACAGCCTGGAATCTCCCAGTTTGGGTTTAACCACTGCTGCGTGCTCCTGATTGCAATATTTTCCTTTAATAAACTTAGCCCAAAGATTTTCTTGAGTGCTGAATCTAATCCAAATCTTACATAGATTGATAAAACTCATGTGTTCAAGGCTTTTGGAACCAAGCCCGCCAGACTGTAGAGGTTTGCCCAGTTTTTGCCAAGGCATCCAATGGATTTGTTTATGTTGACCTGCCCATAAGAATTTGTTAAACATTCTTCCAAGAGATTGCTGAGTGCTTTTCTTCATAGAAAAAATTTGCATGGGATATGATGGTAGAGCCAAAGAATGCTTTTTAATAAGGTAATTCTGCCACCATTAGATAGGAAGGAGTTAGTCCAGTTGTGGATTTGAGCCTTGATTTTCTCCATTACATCTTGATATTAAGTTTGCTTATTTCTACCCTTCAGAAGTTGCACTCCTAGATAGCTGATGGGAAGATGGGATAACCTGAAACCAGTGTAATTAGCAATCCATGTCTTCACAGGGGTACTAACATGAGAGCTGACAAAAAATTGGCATTTTTGAAGATTGAGATCTAACCCAGAATTTGAGCTAAAATGCTTTAGAACTTTGATGACTCCCTTAACAGCTGCTCTGGAAGCTCTGGAGAAGATAATAATGTCATCTGCATAAGATAAGTGACTAACCATCAAGTTGGATCTGTGGTGGTATTGAAGCTGGGGGGAGTTTAGCATGAGATTATTAAGGAGTCTAGAAAGATAGTCAAATGCCAGAATGAAGAGGGTAGGGGAGAGGGGATCTCTCTGCTTAATCCCTATAGTGGCATTAAAAATCCATAACTTTGTCCATTAACAAAAACAGAATGAGGATTACAGTGCAGCCATCTCCTAATCAGATGCACAAAGTCAGGAGAAAAGCCTCTAGCAGACAGACAAGTAAGAATAAAATCCAAGCTTATAGTGTCATAAGCTTTCTTTATGTCTAACCTGAAAATCATATTATGACATCTACACTTCCTATCCAAGTCCAGTAGCAACTTCTGAGCAAGCAAAATATTATCAGAAATGGTCCTCCCCTTCATAAATGCTGCCTGGTTAGCAATAATCAGAAAATTCAGATGGGGTTGTAAACTGGTGACCAAAATTTTGCTTAGAAGCTTGGACATTACTGATGTTAAGCTGATGAGTCTGGAATAACCCTAGGAATGT
The DNA here is from genome assembly GCA_022702705.1 of Papilionanthe hookeriana x Papilionanthe teres. Classification (NCBI taxonomy): domain Eukaryota; kingdom Viridiplantae; phylum Streptophyta; class Magnoliopsida; order Asparagales; family Orchidaceae; genus Papilionanthe; species Papilionanthe hookeriana x Papilionanthe teres. The sequence goes on along the minus strand of CM040423.1, from coordinate 87,081,166 downwards.
CTTAACTTGTTCTTAGGGATAAGAACAATGGGGGATGAATTAAAATACTTTGGTGGATCCAACCCTTTAAAGAACGCCTGTAGTGCTTGTACCACATCCTTGCCAATGATAGACTAACCCTTTTTATAGAAAGAAGTTGTGAACCCACCAGGTCCGGCTGCTTTATTGCCATCGATGGAATCTAAAGCAATTTTAATTTCAGCTTCCAAATGAATCTGAGTTAATTGGAGTCCCTGCACATGATTGATATTATCTTGAAATAACAGAAAGTTCATTGGTGTGGAGTGGATAGGAACATAAGTAAAGAGCTCATGAAAGTGATGAATAGCATCCTCAGCAATGGCATCAACTTCCATTAATTTACACCCATAAGCTTTAGTAATAGAGATAATCATATTGCATTTCCTTTTGAAGTTAATAAAGGCATGGAATTATTTGGTGTTCCTATCTCCTGCAATGAATTTAGAGGAAGCAGCTTTCTATTGAAAAAAGGCTTCCTGGTATTTTATTTGTGCCAAAAGTTCATCATGTGCCAATTGTAAATCCCCTCATACCGGTTCCCCCTTAACAGATCAGCTTCCATCTGAGATACTTTCTCTTCTACTCTGTAAATGTTGTCATGGAGATTTCTAAATTTTTCCCAATTCCATTGAGTGAAGTCTTGGCTGTCATCTTGTGTAAACTCCAAAGGTTTCCCCATGGAGAGTGCCCCATCAGAGGCTTCCAGCAATTCTTCAATTCAGTCAGGAAGTCAGGGTGGAGTAACCACAGATTCAGAAATCTAAAGCTAAAGAGAAAGAGAATTCCCCCTCCCCCCTTCCACATTCCTTATAGAGCATAGAATGGGTCTATGATCAGATCCAGCCATAGATAATTGAGTAATGTTGGTATAAGGAAAAGTCTGAAGCGAAAGAGAATTCCCCAACATCCTATCCAATCATTCCCAAGTATTACCTCTCCTCCAAGTGAAGGAAGGGCCTTGGAAACCAAAATTAAACAACGCAGCATCAGTTATGAATTGGTTGAAGGAGTTCATGCAAGAGGCTGAAGGAGGACTGCCTCCTCTTTTCTCAGAAGTAGTAGTGAGGCAGTTAAAATCTCCCCCTAGTATCCAGAAGGAGTTCACCTGCTGGCCAATGTGCAGGAAATAATTCCATAACATCTGATGTTGCCTATAATTACTGCTGGCATAAATGAAAGTTGCAAACCCAATTTGATTACCAATTGAGAATTGTAAGTCAGTAAATTGATTATGATCTATCAGCACAGACCAATTCAGCTCTTTTCTAGCAAACACCCAAATTTTATTGGAGACATTAATAGGATAATAGAAGTTAGTAAAGTATTTGGTGATAATATTTGTGTTCTTTTTAACCATGGTCTCCAAAATGGCAAAGCACCACAGCTTATGAGAATGTACAAGTTGTTTAATTCTACTAAGAGATGAGGGATGAGCTATCCCCCTTATATTTCAAAACATAAAATTTATCATTGAGAATGGTGCTTTCCTTTCCCCCTTGTTTTAGGGAGAGCTGGGGGATCACCAAAATGCTGCAAATCTAGCAGTCCTTGTAATTCAGTCTTGTTCTTCCTCCTTTTGCTGGTTTTTCTAGTTTGCCATTCATTAGTGAGACCAGTTGCCACCATGCCTATATTGGCCTTTGTGAAATCTGGCTCATCTTCAGATTCTTTATTAGACATTTTCTGAGCCAGGGGGCTAGTGAAAGCAGGAGATCTCTCTATTGGAAGCTCCTGTTCATCATCTGACTGAACCAATTTAGTATCAGGTAAATTTGTAGCCAACTCTTCAACAGGAACAGGATTTAAATTGTCCCTATTTTCAACATTTCAACAGGAACAAGATTTAAATTGTCCCCATTTTCCAAAATTAATTCAGAAACTTGCTACACCTCAGAAGATGCATTAGTGTCTGGTATAGACATATCAATGGCAGGTCCAGCTGTCAAGGATGGATCAATCTGCCCCACAGTAGTATTAATGCCCCCTGTCCCTGTCTCTTTGATAATCCCAGCAATTCTCTTTCTAGTGGGTGGGTGTAATCTGTAGCAATTATCTTGTATATACCCAAACATTCAACTATGTTGACGATACAAGGGCTTGAACTCAACCTCTGTCTCCTGCCAGAAGCCCTCCTCAGGGAAGTCCTCATCAGTTCTAACCCAGATTTTGTTGACATCAGGGAGGTAATGTCCCTCTCCACTAGCACCCTAGCTGCTGCAGGCCTGGCCATATCAAAAGTGTGGGTGTCAGTCTTAAGGGGGGTGCCCAATGCCTGGCTAATATTATATAAAGCATTTTGATGATACAGTTTTATTGGCAAATCAAGAAACTTAAACCACATTGGTATGATAGGGGGCTCTTTTAAAGGATCAAAGTCTGGTGTCCATTTAATTAACTTCATATATGTTCCAGCTATTAACACAGACTGTTTTCCAAATAACCTGGCATAGTCCTCCTCATTGGACAACCTTATGAGCAAATGTCTCTCATCAAGTATTCCTAGCTTCCAAGACCACACCAAATTGAGTTCATCAAAAAATTTTCTCACATAATCCATTTTAAGATGTTGCATTTGGAATTTCTCAATTAAGCTGAATTTAATAGCATCTGAAAGTGTCTTCATGTCTTGCTTGGAGAAAAGGACAGCTGGTTGTCCTTCCTTAGTTCCCACAGGTTTAATAAAAGGGCTGCAGCCCTTTCCAGCAGCTGTATCATGCAAAGCCTGGGGGAACACTAGGTGATCATAATTCTTGTGAGGAGTTACTACACTACCTACCACACCAGCATAAGTGGCCTTGGCCCACATAGCATTAGTGTTGGATTCAATAGGAAATTTATGAGCCATGAAGATGGCAGCTCACCTAGAAAGACTAGGGAAACCAATCTTCACAGCAAACCAGTCAGAGAAAGCCAATCACAAAGCCAGAAAAGAAATAGAAACTTAGCAGAAGAAGAATATGCAGCTACCCAGTACAAGGACGAAAACCACTACAGCTCCACCAGCCAATGGAACAGTAGCCAAATTTGAAAAAAATGAGCCCGGGAAGACTAAGACAGGTCCAACCACCCTCAAAACAAGCCACAACAGCAAAAGAGGAGAGAAAACCAACCTTCCACCAACCTGTTCTGAGAAACAACCCTGTCCAAGGCCTAGCCACCAGCTAGAAACTCCATCAAACCCCTAGCAGAGCTTCTCTATCCTCAGCCGCCAAACCCATGATATTATATATATATATATATATATATATATATATATATATATATATATATATATATATGCACAATAATGTTATATATTACTCAAAAGGATTAATTACATCTTACATGGGGAAGATGCAAAAGGTCCCCAAGTAAGAATAATATCACAAGAAAGGAGGGTAGGGTATTACAAGTGATGAGATCTGATTTAAAACCTTATTTGGCAAGCTAATGTGCAAGTTTGTTGCCCTCCCTAGGAATGTGACACCAAACTAAAGAAGCTGAAGAAGCAAAGAATAATATTCTACTACTCCATGTGAACAAATGCCAAGGAGATGAGGTCTTTATGGAAATTATTTGAAATACTGAAGAGAATCCATATTCATGTGAATGTAGTCGTATTGTTGAAGAATTACTATTTTGAGTCCCAAATAAACAGCAGCAGCTTCTGCTTTAATAGCAGAAGAAATGAAAACAGCAGCTGAAAAGAACCATCAGCTAGTGTCATTAAACTTTCTTCACACTCCCCCAATGCCAGCCGCAACCTGTGTAAAAATCTGATCTGTGTTTATTTTAACCCATGATGTGTGTGGAGTCCTCCAAATACGAGCTGGATCTGTTTACTAGGAAGCTCTCTTCTTTTCTCAGGAATAAGATTAGAAATTTTTGTAATGTAAGCCATACAGTTATTGAAGATGTGCTGAGGGGAAATTATTTTGTTGTCATGGATGGCAGTATTTATGGCTAACCAAATAAACTAGAAGATAACGAGGGGGAAATTAAAATTGAGTCATGTTTTCTAGTCCTGCCAATAGGAAATCAAGAGTTACCCAATTTAATAAGGTAGTCCCAGTCCAAGTAGCCTTGTGGACCTTGCCCCACACTTCCTTAGCAATGCTACAATGTTAGAATAAATGGATTAATGACTCTTTAGCTTGATGGCATAATTGACAACTTGAGGGCCCTTTGAACCCTTTCAACTTCAGGATATCATCACTAGGCAGGAAACTCCAAAAAAACTTTCCAGCATAAAAATATGGATGGTGAAAAAGCCCTCTTTAAAATTCCGTCCCCTCAATCGGTTTTTGGCCAATGGAGCTGGGACTGATAAATAAATTTGGATAAACTTTGGCGGTAACGGTTTTGGTAACTAGCTTATCCAGTAACGCTGGTTTGATTGGAAAAGCCATTACCCTCCTTTTGAGATCACAACTGATGATACCATTGAGTTTGGTGGTGTCCCAATTGAAGTTAGTCCAACAATCAACCACCTTCCCTATATGTACAGTCTTCATGTGCTGGTCCTTTAAATTCTCATCAAGGAGCCAATTATCAATCCAAAAGTTGATTTGTCCCTCCCCAACATCCCTAAAAAAGAGTATTTCAGTAGAAGTATTAACTTTTAAAAGTTTTCTCCAATTTTTGGAATCTCCAACTTTAGGCTAAACTTGAGTTGGATGTTTCCCATGGAAATATTTACCTTTCACCTAATGGGCCCATAATGAATCCTGCTGTTTGAATCTACCACACAATTCGCAATGGAAAATGAAGCTCATGTGTTGAAAGTTCTTGAAACCAAGACCACCACTCACTACAGGCATGCAAAGCTTTTTCCGGTTGGACCAATGTAATTGTTTATACTGTTACTTCCAACATTCTTTGTTGCTTTTTGAAGCTTTATCATTTGAAGATTATAGAGAGGGAAGGTAATCAATACAATTTTCAAGAGAGTCAATCTACCTCCACTGGATAGAAAAGATGTAGTCCAGGATTGAATTCTTGAGGTAATTTTCCCCACCAACTCATCATACTGGGATAACTTCGTCATACTTTTAATTAATGGAAAACCCAAATACTTAAGAGGATTATTTGTATCTTTGAAACTAGTATAATCAGTAACCCATTTCTTAAGGGAGCTATCCATCCTTGAACTAGCCAAGAATCAACATTTGGCTTTATTAAATGTCATACAAGAAATCTGTTAAAAGCTTTGAATTAACTTCATTACTTGTTTACTAGCTAATTTGCTGCAATTGGAAAATAGAATGACATCATCTTCATAGGAAAGATGAGAGACTATTTAATTTGATCTTTGTTGGTATCTAATGTGTGGAGAGATCTACTAAGAGTAATTAATTAACCTGGACGTCCTAGTAATTGTGGCGTGACACGCCAAAAAAAATGCTAGATTTTTCATGTACATTTTATGCTTAATTATAATGATATTACACTTTAAAGGAAGGTATTTTGCATCTTATTGGTTTTAGGTATGAGGAATTGAATTTTGGAAAAAAAGAAGCAAAAACACTACAATTTGGACAAAAATGATCAAGAAAAAAAATTATGACCTGGTACATTTCGATGTCTTTCTATGCTTAATCTTATTTACACTTCTCTCATACAATTGAAAAAAATTAAACTTGAAAGAAAAGTTTTTCTTATTTTTATCTTGTAGGTGAAGATGTTAGGAACGCAATGCAACTAAAACGGGGCGAAACGAAGCTAAACGGAGTAAAACGATGAAGTTGCTGCAGAGTAGTACTGAAGGCACCAAAATTGGCACTGACAGTGCCAGAGTCTAGAGAACGACGAGTTTGGGCACCTACATTGCCCATAAATGGCGTCGACGGTGCCAGGGGTGGTTATTTGCCCATATACATTGAATTTGGACGATTTATGGAATATTTCTTGAGGCATCTCTTGGGAAAATCATCCCTACACTATAATAGAGTTATTTTATATCCGAAAAAGTGGTGTGTGTGAGTAGGAAAACATGGAGAATGTTTAGAGATCATAGAATAGGAGTAGAAATGTAAATTTCTATATTTTTTGAGAGATTGATGAAGGGATTTTGATAGAATCTCTAAGGGAATGTTTTAGCATTGCATGGATAAGCGGGAGACTTTATGGGAGAGATTTTCATCTTTATTTCAAGGGGAAAAAGCTACATATTATATCCTTAATTATATTATGATTTTGTAAAAACTTATCTAGTGGATTTGCTTTGATGAAATGAAGTTTTTCGTTGTGGATTCTTCGTGCTTTATGATGTGTTTTCCTTACTCTTTCTTTTTGTTTAGAAATAATGGCTTGAGAAAACTATGCCATTGTATTCATTTTACTTTTCTTTTATAATGAGTAGGATTCATGTTTAAGATATTGGGATACATGTTTGAAGAGGTTTTAATTACCAATGTGATGGTTTTTTCTTGCACTTCATTTACATTACAATAAGAGCCCATTGTAGTATCAAAATTTGTTGTAATTGCATTAATGTCTGAGAGGGCGGCATAAATCTCAACAAAGTGGAACCACATTCAATATTATGGATGATAATGTAATCCATGGGATTGAGTGCAAATAAATAAGGAAATATACTTTGATGGGCATAGAATTGGAGATTCTAGAGTGACAGACTAAAATCCCCAATTTGGTCCAAGTGTTTGTGAACTAAAGCAAGATGTTAGCACTCAGGTAAGAGAAAATGGGAGCTCTGAAGTGAGAGCCAGTATCCTCCCAGCCTTACCACGAATTCAGGGACCAAATCTTGTATTAGCCAATTTTCTTTATGCACTCAAAAGTGGGAAAAGGATAGGATTGCCCCTATTTGTCACATACAATATTTAATGTATCCCATTCCTAAACATTATCCAATTCACTGCATAAGAATAATAGGTTTTATTATCTCAAACTTCACAAAACTAATTCATCTAGAAAGGGGTTATCTTTCAAATTAATATTTTCATTTATAAGTAGTATTTGGTTGTTTTAAACTTAAGACCTACATTAAGGAGTAATTATTAGAAAAACCATAAAAAAACAACCTTGCAAACTAAATTCTGATAATAGAAGACTATAGCCTTGACTAAGGACCTCTTACCTTACTCTCATGTGGGATTGATCCCCGAATATTTATGCTTACGTTTTACACTTTATATTTTTTTTCAATGATAATATCTCTTTGTTTACAACAGACCCAAAAACTGTATACCGAAGTAAATAAAAAATCAACCATAATTGTTTTTAATATATGATTCTACGTAAGTATACATATCATTTATGAAGTAATATAGGACTTTCTGATTATGTCCCGAGATATTTAACCCACAGGGAAATATTCTAAAAATATAGTGAAAGCAGAAAAACAACTTTTTAATTTTCAAAATGATTTTGCAAGTTATGTTTTATAATTAAAAACTTTAAATTCTTTTTTTTTGTGAATTTTTTATAAAAAGTAAAGTAAGCAATTAAAATTAACAAGACTATTACACGATATGAAAGCAAATGAGAATAAAATATCTTTTTCCTCTTTCAATGAATCAATAATAATTATGAAATTTCATTGTGGAAGTATCTAAATGTTTTGTGCCAAATAACAGCAGTTATATTCTTTACCCTTACTTAATTCTTTAAAGAACATAGGTTAATTTGATATTTTGAAATATTGAAGATGGGTTAGGTAGGGAAGATACTAGCTCTCACTCTAGAGTTCTCCCTTTTCCTTCCACCTGGGGATAAACATCTCATAAAAGAAATTAAAACATCAAACCATATTGGGGTCATTACACTGTCACACTAAAGTCCTCTAATTCTACACCCATTAAAAATCATATCTCCCAATTTATTTGCACTCAACTATATGAACTACAATTATCACCCATACAATTTCATGTGATTCACTTCAATTATTGTTTGAGACAATACTGCATTGGTTCTTACATGTTCTCACAACAAATTTTAACATCTCAATTGGTCAAATTAAGAGGAAAATAAAGTGCAAGGTAGTGGAATCATCACAAATTCTTCCAACATTAAACATTTATACTTTACACAACTTCCTTCAAAAATTTAATTACTTCATCATTTGAAATGAAAAAGATAAAGAAAACTACTTATAACTCATTGAGAAAAAAAAAACACAATTTGATTTTAAAGTAGAAATCATAATGAAAACACAACAAGTCCTACTTTAAAATCAAATGTAAAAACAAAGATAAAAACTTATCTGAAAATCCTCTCCACAAGACACTTGAAGTTCCTCTAAAACTTTGTTTCCCACTAAATAGACTCGTCAAAGTGGGTCGCCCAACTCTGTAGACTCCAACGGACTTCAAACTCAGATAGAAACTATATAAATGGATGAAAGATAAATTTGTGAGAAGGAGATTTCAACACTAACTCTTTCCCCTCTAAAACTCTCTTAACTCACTACACACTAAAAAACTTGACTCATAGACTCTAGAGAAGACTAACTAAGACTCACTAACTTATTTCATGTCTTCATTTTAATATTTCTTTAAATGGTGCTTTGGTGTCTCTTCAAATCATGTCTAGATTCAATGTATCTACCCAATGATGCATTTCCTCATCTGAATTTGTCGCCCAAAAGAAGTAAAGGAAGTTTAAACCAAAAGTTGCTTCAAACATCCCTTGGAAATGGTGCCAATTTTGATTTAATTCATCACTTTTAACTGTCATGCCTATGCGCCAGCCATCAGCTCTAAGGTGCTACAGGCTAATTTTGCACACATTTCATTTTTGCTCCAAATTTGATACTTTTTTGCTCCCTTCATTACAATCAGTAATGTTCATCAAACCTGCAAGAATATCATAAAAATACCATCCATTAAAATGCAATATCATCAAAAATAAGTATAAAATGTGCATAAGAATACTATATATTTTAGGTGTATCAAAATCTCCCAAACTTAAAATGTTACTTGTCCTCAAGTGACACTACAATCATGTAAAAATCAATCATACAAATTATGTCAATGAGTTTCTTTTGGATGGTTTCAAAATTTTGTTCTAGAAATGAAATATTCCAATTTAGAAAACAATTTAATAAATGAGACGAACTTAAAATTTAGAAAGTTCTTAAGTAAAGGATCATGAAAAAAATGAGTCTTTATCTAATTCAAAAATACTTGTAAATATTTCAAAATATAGTTTATAAAAAATTTATTTTCCCCACTTAAGAATTTTTATTAGAAAATAAGTTTATTTACTATATTATATTCTTAATCTTTAGATTTTCTCAAAACTTGTATTTTAAAAATTCCGGTGTGGAACCAATTTTTGATTAGGCCATTAAATCCTCAAACTTCTCCATCCTTATTTTAACATAATATTTTTTTCTTTTTTTTTTACTCTTTTTTTTAGTCTTTTTTTTCCTTTTTGGACAAAGTTTACAATATCTGAATAGGCCTTCAATGATTTTGAATTCCACCCTTCCATTTAAACAAAAGTTTGATATATATCCTTCACTTAAAAATTATAATAATAGTGTTGAAAATTATTTTTCAAAAAAGGAAATTTATGTTTTGAAAAATAAAAGTCAAATCTTCTATTTTTCCAAAAACACAACATTTCCTACTAAAGATAGTTTCTCTATATTTAAAATTTCTTTACTAAGAAAATTTTAACTTTAAATTTTTCATCATTCCTATAGATTTTAACTACATTTTTTAACTCGTTTCTATATTAAAAAATTCGCTACCCTAATATAACATCATATACATAATTATTTCAATTAAGAATGTATGGTAGCAAATATTGAAAAGTATAAACATGCCATTTAAATAGTGGTTTCTAATAGTGTTCTAAATTTTCCGAACAGTTTTTAGAATTAAATTATACACTATTAAAAACACAATACACTATAACTACATTAAAACATTTACTACCACAAACATATTATAACAATACATCACATAAATCATAACTATCACAAAACATCAATCCAAGAAAATTACATCTGAATATGCATAATAAAAATAGTCCAACTATAAGTTCAAAACAAAATACATCAAATAATAAAAAGTCTAAACATCACAGACTTAGCAAATATCAATCATAGTCATCATCCCCATCATCATCATCTCCCTCGTTCCAATCTCTGGAAGGCACATATGGAAGATAATAAGGATGAGGAGGCATCTCATCGCTGTGATCTCCTCTAACCAGTTTGTCCATATATTGCTGATAATTTTCCTTATACTCATTATGTTTTTGAATGTATCACTCAATATTTTCAACCTTCACATCTATATCGAACCTAGCGCTTTATGGGAGGCAACCCATAGTAGTCTTTTATTTTAATTTTAATCATCTACAAATTAGCGAGTCTATATTATTAAAAAAAATCTTACTACTTAAATTTTTAGTTAGACTCATCACAAATTTGAACCTATATGATGAGATCAGAAAATATTCGGACCAGAGCGAAAATGGGTGATTTTTACGAATCTCGCCGACAGCGAGCCCGAGCCCGCTGACAGCGAGATTGTGTGTCATGACTTAATTCGGTTTTATAACTAGCTCGCCGACGGCGAGAAACTTCCTGCCGACGGCGAGGCAGTTGAAATTTTTGTTTCTTAAAGAATTTCGTGCGGTTTTGGACGGATCTATGCCATTTCTTTGTAGGAAATTATCCCAAATCCAATTTTACACTGTTTTCTTCCTTAGAAACGACTAGAGACCAATCCTTTCAATCCGAAATGGCCACCAAATTCTTAGAAACCACAAAATCTGAAGTTTTCAACCGAAGAAAATTCGTCAGTTCGGTGGCGCAGCGTATCTTCAACAAAGGCTTGATGAAGAAAAGACTTATTAAAGAAAGGGGATTTGTCAATAGAGGAGTAGAGAATTCCACCACAAAAATCGAAGAAATGATCGCGCAGCGGCATTGCGAGGTATTTTGTTATACGACATCCGCTAAAGTTATTCCAGTAGTTAAAGAGTTTTACTCTAATTTACATGCGATCAACAATGGAAATGTCTACGTCAGAGGAAGATGGGTAACATTTACTCCTTCAAGGGTAAATGAATTTTTTTCTATAGAGAATACCTCTGTCTGTCATTATTCCAACTTTATGCCTTCAAGATACAATATGAACGAGATCTATAGATATCTGACCGACGAACCTGATGATTGGGAGTTACGCGAAGACGGGTATGTCATTTTTTCTGCATCGGTTCTTAACCCTGTCTCGAAGCATTGGCATTTCTTTATCTCATCAAAATTATTACCTACTATGAGGGTAAATAAAGTTTCAAAGGAATGCGCTATATTAAACTACTGTATTCAAATTGGACTACCTATCGATGTTGGATCAATAATAGTAAAGTTTGCATTGGGATTGATTGTGCATGGGTCAGTTCATGGACTTGGACACCTATCGACTATATTTGCTTTATGCAGTCAGTACCAAGTTTCTTATGAGGCTTGGGAAAAAGTACTTTTGCCATGGAAACCACTTGATCCTACGGATATGTTTCCAACTTTGGATAACAATGATGAGATTACCATTATTTCTGACAGAGCATCACAGAACAATCCTTTAGCAAGGCCCCTTATTGATAAAACTAATTTCATTCTGAAGAAGATTAAAGGATTGGAGAAAGAATTGCAAAATGTGATGAATTCCATCGACAATATCTCTGATATGTTTGATCGCATTGAGTGGTGGATGAAGGAGCACTTTGATCGTACTGGACATTTAGAGGCCAGTTTTATTCATTTACTAAGACAGAAAGGATGGATTAATGAAGAATCTACTGCAGGATTCCCTTTCAGGCCTTTCTACAATTTATTTGTGCACCTGCGTCGCATCGGGAATATCAGAGAAGTTGATAGTTCAGACACTGAAGAGTAAGAAAGATTTCTATTTTATGTCATATATTTGTGTATATATGTGTTGATATGGATTTAGGTTTTATTATGATTTTAATTTTAATTTAATCATCTCAGATTTGATGAGATTATTTGTAAATTGTTATGTCTCAGCATTTAGAGTGTTGTGGTGTGGATTGCGATGTTGAGTATTATGGATTTGAACATTTAAGTTAAGTATGTTGTTAAATTGTTAGTGTGAAGTTTGTAAGTCTCATGGATTTCATATATAAAAGATATATTGTTTGTCTTGTGTGAACTTTTTGTGAGTATAAGTATCTAATCTTCATACTATTATTAAATTAAGTGATCGGAAGATTGATTAAGGGAAAATCGTGGTTAAAAATGATTGACGAATTTCAAAAATTTAAAAATTTTGGGATCTAGCCGACGACGAGAATTATCTCGCCGACAGCGAGAAAACCCGCTGACACCGAGACTGAGCTCACCGACGGTGGATTTTTCCCAAAACTTTTGCATTATCAAATTAATTAGCTCGCTGACGACTAGAAAAATCTCGCCGACAGTGAGATCGTGAAAAGACCTATATTTGACTAGTCAATCGACACTATTCATCATCCCCTTCCTCAAAACTTCGAAAAAACCGACATAGGGCTTGAGAGATCTTGGATTTGAGGCGATTTCAACACTTTTTGACACTGAATTTCATCTTCCCTTGGTAAGAGCTTCACTGTTATGCAAAAATTTTTTATTTTCACCATGGATTTCTTCTACTTTGGGAAATTTTGAAAAATTTTGAAATGTGGAGAAAATTCTTGGAAGAATTTCATGGAAATTGATTTAAATAGATTTTAGATGTTGTAGGAAGCCTTCTCAGTAATATTTCAAAGTTTAGTTAAAATTTTTGCAAATTTCACAGATCGAAAATGGCTCCACGACAAAAGCGATGGATAGATTACGACGAAACACGATTCATAAACGCAAGAGCACAAACTCGATACTTTCAAAACATACAAGCAAGAAAATGCATTCAAGATCGAGTTTTCAAAAATCCTGGAGGAGAAGTTGAGCGAATCATTAAGGAACGAGGATGGGAAAATTTCTGTTTCGTGACCAACAGAGCCCCTGTAGAAGTAGTAAAGGAATTTTATACGAACTTAACACAGACTGAAGATGCACCAGTTAAGGTTAGAGGATTTTTTGTGGAATTCAACACTGCTAGAATAAACACTTATTACGATGTTAGAGACACCTACACCAGCGAATATGAAACTTTTGGAACTATGGAAGGACCACTGGAAGAGGTGATCGACTTTCTCACTGATGGGAAAGGCGTCTGGAAGATAAAGCAGCGAGAACGGGTAAACTTCCCTCTTTCTATGCTAAATGCAACATCTAAAGCCTGGCACTATTTTATTTGTTCTACTTTGTTACCTACCTACCAGCATAGTGAGGTAACAAGCGATAGAGTAGTTCTGAATTTCTGTATTCAGAACCAAAAGAGTATTAATGTGGGAAGTGTAATTTATAAGAATATATTAGCCACCTCAAGAAATGAAAGTGGAGGAGGACTAGGACATCCTGGTCTTATCCATGCACTCGCCGATTATCCGGGGTAGAGGCAAGAGATGATGAGGAATGGGTTGAACCTATGAAACCCATTACTCGAGCTAATATAAAGAAATATGAATCCCACGAAGGATGGAGATGCGGGACAAGGGATTATGTACCTTCTTCAAGTAGAGATATACCCTCTACTAGTTATGAACCCCCTCAGTACACCACTCCTACCCTTCAAGATCTGATGAATGAATTAACCCTGAGCAGAAAGAGTTCTGAGCAATTTGGAGAAAATATGGAAAGAAGATTTGAGCATATAGACCAAAGGATTGGAGGCTTGGAAAGAAGACACGGTTATGATAGCGAATATCTCCAGCGACATTCAAAGTACGAAATTGCATATTATGAGGCTGAACGTCGATATAGGAGTGGTGATTTAGATGTTGTCTTTCTTGAGTGCCCCTGCTATACACAGTACCAGCCTGCACAGCCTTCTCAGCCTGGAGAATAGGGAGATGATATAGCCTGGGATTTTGATGTAGAAGATTAGAGCCTTTGTTTAGTTTGTTTGGTTTGTTTAGATTTATTGTTATTTTGGAAACTTTATTATTCTTTGTGTAATTATTCTGTACTTTCTGTGGACTGTGGATGTTGGTATGTTTGATTATGCTATGATGTTAGACTTCTTATGTGTGTTAAATTAGTTTGCAATTTTTTTTAGATAGGATGTTAGTCTTTCTTTAATGTGTTGTTTAAGTTTTTATAAGTTATGAACTTTTAATATTGTTTAGATTTTTTTTATATGTTTTAAAGTAGGTTAGTTGATTGTATGTGTAGTAAAAGATTAAGTTTTCATTTGTTATGTTTTATACTTATTTCAAAATTTCATCCCTGCACATTCTTTTAAATACTATATGTGGAAGAATACTGACAGTACAAGTTCTGTATGTAATGAAAAACCCTGCAAAAATTTCAAAGAAAAGAAATACCTAAAGCTCAAAGGTATGATGAACTTTACTATATACTTTCCCTTTTTACTATTTAGTATATACAGAAAAATTTAAGTTTGGGGGAAGGTAAAAATACAAATTTAATTATTAAATTGTTCTCAATTTCTATTTTCAAAAATTATTATCAAATGATTTTCTATAGTATTTTTTCAATTCAATAAACAGGAATTACTTTATTTATTTATTATAGAAAGTTAAATAAAATGTTTCTAGTAATTCAATTAATTAATGGAATAACATATTTGGTTAAAAGGAATAAGAATATAGTAAATTATTTAAAGTAAGGAAAACTATATTCTAAAAATTGAAATTCTTAAGTATTTAAGTGAAAAAGAAATGATTGAAACTCAATAAAGTAAAGGCTATGAAATATATATAAGCAAGGAAATATTTTAAGTTTCAATTTTAGGAAGAGAAATTGAAGTTCAAAATTATTAAAAGGCTATCCAGATACAGTAATCCTCACTTGGAAAAGAAAAAAAAAAGAAAAAAAAAAGAAAAAGATTGAAAATCAATCTAAAAAAAAAAGAAAAGAAAAGAAAAACATAAGTGAGGAGAAGCTTGAGGAGATGCCTTATAAAAAATTGGCTTTAATGGAATCAACCTAAAGGGTAAAACTTAATTATATTTCTAAACTTATATATATGGAATAGTATTTTACTATATAGTGTTTTCTTGAACTTCCTATCATCTAAATATCTTAAGTAATTTACTCTTTTAAATATAGTCATTCCTGAAATAAATAGAAGCTAGAAATCTTAGACCTGATAACTAGATAATCTTATATCTAAAAAGTTAATTTAATTACTTAGAAATATTTCTATTCAACTTTACTATAATGTTATTTAAATTTAATTCATATTATATCTGAATTGAAAAATTTTATTACAAAAATCATTATTTTTATTTAGTATTAAAATTACTTGAGGACAAGTAATAATTAAGTTTGGGGGATTTTGATCACAGAAAAATACATTAAGAAATTCATATCTATTTTTGATGAAATTGCACTTTAAAGAAAACTATTTTGTTTATTTTATTGCAGGAACGAAGATTTATAAGTGATGGAAGCAAAAAGCATGAAATGGAGCGAATTTGGATCAGAAAGGAAGAAATTCATGCAAAATGAACTAAGTCGTCGACGGCGAGATCGAGCCCTCCGACGGCAAGATCATGAGGAGAATTTCTGAAGGAATTGTAACTACCTCGCCGACAGCGAGCCCGAGCCTGCCGACAGCGAGATCGCGCGGTTTGAAGACCTTCTAGAAGCCCTGCTGACGGCGTGGTCGTTTCCCGCCGACGGCGAGACAGTTCAAAATGCATATACATTGAACCTGGACGCTTTTTAAAGAGGTGTTTAATCATCCCTTGGACCTTTGCCTACCTCTATAAATAGAGGACAAATTTTAGTATGTTGTGTGTCTTTTGGGTGTCATTTGTGTGTTTCTCTGGAGTCTTAAGTGTGTCTATTTAGAGAGTCTTAGTGAATCTTTAGTGAGTTAGAAGTGTGTTGTACTAGAAGGAAAAGTCAAAGGAACTTCAAGGAGTCTGCTTGGGGTGGAAATTAAGATAAGTATCTTTGTTTATTGTTGTTAACTTTAAATGAAATCCATGCTTTGCTTTGTTCCCATGCATTCTGAGTAGTTTTCTTAGTCTTTCTCCTTGTTTATGAAAATTATGAGAATTGATGAAATTAAATAGAAGTACATAATATATTAAAATAAATGGTGATAATTTTTACTTAAAACATAATTTACTTTCAATCTGGCCAATTGATTTATTAAAATATGTTGAAGTATCAACTATAGCAAAAATTACATCCAATATTCAGGGAAGTCAAAAGCCTTGGAAGGAGGGTGCAAATATATAGGGAAATATTATTTATCGGACGTAGAATTGGACATCTTAGTGTGACAGACTAAAATATTCAATTGGTCCTATTTTTTGAGAAATGAAGTGTAGATGTTAGCCCTCAGGTGAGGGGAACGTGGGAGCTCTGAAGTGGCAACCAGTATCCTCCCAGCCTATCCGCAAATTCAGTAATTAAACATAGGATTAGTCAATGTTCTTTGCACCTGGACCAAAGGGTAAAGAATAGGAATGCTCCTATTTGTCACAATACAATCCAAAAATTCTATTTAGATTAATCATTCACTTAATTTTCTAAAAACAAGGAGAAGGATACTTTTTCTGAATTATTTAAATCAACTTTATTTTAAGCATTAGTTTACATAGTTTGCTGTAGTTTAGTAAGTAATTCCTTTTACTATTTTAGCTAATACAAATCTGTTACTATTTAGATTAATCATTCCAATTACTATTATAGTAAGTAATTCCTTTAAATTTTAGCTGATACAAATCTGTTAAAAACTTCCCTGTGGGATCGATAACCAGGACTTTACTAGAGCCCTGTATTACTTGATACGATACGTATACTTGCGTAGAATCCACTTTAAACATTCCATCATAAAATCAAATATGTATATATTAAAGCGGGATCAAGTTTTTGGTGCCGTTACTATTAACATAATTTGCAAACATATAAAAAGTGGGTCATTCCCCCATAGTTGATTACTACTACCCTGATTATTGTTTAAAGTTTGGATGGTTCTTTCAAACTAAGTTATAATCATTTGAATATGGGTTATTAGGCTTATTAATGGAATTTAAAGTTTCTAATGATGTTTTAAAATCAACCATTTTACCATATGAATTTTCTTCAATCATGGAAATTGGCTTAAAAAAATTCATTCCAAGCTGGTCTATCTTCCTTGAAATTGCAGCAACACGATTTGCTAGCATTGCGAAAGCATCATTTTCATGAATATTGGCTACCTTTTTATGATTTAGCATTTTAGAATGCCATTGAAAATTATTAGTAGCCATTTCTTCAATTAAAGCATAAGCGTCAGAAAACTGTTTAGACATTAATGAACCACCAACAGCGGCATCGATAATAGATCTAAGAGATCCAGCTAATCCATAATAAAAAGTTTGAATTATTAACCAATATGATGTTGAATGATATAGAAACTATCTTAGGAGATCTTTAGACAATTCCCATGCTTCATAAATAGATTCCCCTTCAAACTAAAAAAAAAATATAATATCATTTCTAAGCTTCGCAATCTTTGATGGTGGAAAATATTTAGCAAGAAATTTTTTTGCCAAATCACCCCTAGTTATAATAGATCCAGGTGCTAAAGAATTTAATAATATCATAACCTTATCCCTCAGTGAGTAAGAAAAAAAGTCTAAGTCTAATATCATCATCCGAAACACCATCATATTTAAAAGTATCACAAAATTCTAAAAAATTTACAAGATGTAAATTTGGATCTTTAGATGGTGCTCCCCCAAACAGATTATTAGATACCATCTGGATAATAGAAAGTTTATGTTCAAATGAATTAGCTGCTATAGTAGGTTATTGATTACTACTGTGAGGTTCATCTATTGTAGGGTTAGCATAATCTCTTAAAGGTATGAATTCTCGATCAATCTCTTAAAGGTCTGAATTCGTCATCTACTGCTATTTCTAGAATATTTTTGTGTTTTTTTTATTTTAATGTTTTTTATTTTTCTTATAATTCTTTTAAATTTAGAATAGTAAGACACAACTCCTTTAGAACCTGAACTATGCATACACAATTATAAAACAAAATAATATAAAAAACACTTACAAAAGTAAGGAAAAGTAAACATTTTGTTTTTCTTAAATTTTCTTTAAAAATTATTTTAATTAATTTCCCCGGCAACGACACCAAAAACTTGATCCCTAAATATTTATGCTTACGATTTACACTTTATGTTTCTTCTCAATGATAATTTCTCTTTATTTACAAAGGAACCAAAAACTTGATTCTGAAGCAAATAAGAAATCAACTTTAATTATTTTTAATATGGGATTCTACACAAGTATACATATCGTTTATCTAGTAATGTAGGACTTTCTGATTAAGCCTCGAGATATCAAACCCACAGAGAAATGTTTTAAAAACTTAAAGAAAGTAGAAAAATTACTTTTACTTTTCAAACTAATTTTGCAAGTTATGCCTTATAATTAAAAAGTTTAACTCTTTTTTTTCTAAATTTTTAGAAAAGATAAAGTAAGCAATAAAAATAACCAGACTATTAAATGATATGAAAGAAAATGAGAATAAAATATTTTTTCTTCTTTCAATGAATCATTAATAATTATGAAAATTCACTGTGGAAGTATTTAAATGTGTTGTGCCAAATAGGAGCAGTTATATTCTTTACCCTTACTTGATTCTATAAAGAACATAGTTTAATTTGATATTTTGAAATCTTGAAGATGAGTTATGCAGAGAAGATGCTAGATCTCACTCTATTGTTCCCTCTTTTCCCTCCAACTGGGACCTAACATCTCATAAAAAAATATAAAACATCAAACCAAATTGGGGGCTTTAGCCTGTCACACTAAAATCCTTTAATTCTACACCCAATAAAAATCATATCTCCTTATTTATTTGCACTCAACTCTATGGACTACAATTTTCACCCATATAATTTCATGTGATTCACTTTGATTGTTCTTTGAGATAATACTGCATTGCTTCTTACTTGTTTTCACAACAAATTTTAACATCTCAATTTGCCAAATTAAGAGATAAATGAAGTGCAAGGTAGTGGAATCATCACAACTTCTTCCAACATTAAACATCTGTACTTCACACAACTTCCTTCCATAATTTAATTACTTCAACATTTGAAAGGAAAAATATAAAGAAAACTACTCAGAACTAATGGAGAAAACACAAACACAATTTGATTTAAAAGTAGAAATCATAGCGAAAACTCAACAAGTCTTACTTTAAAATCAAATGTAGAAACAAAGATAAAACTGAACAAGTCTTCCTCTGAAACTTCTCCTTCCACTAAATAGACTCCTCAAAGTGGGTCGCCCAACTCTGTAGACTCCAAGAAAATCCAAACTTAAATAAAGACTAGATAAATGTATTAGGAGAGATTGGTGAGAAGAAGATTTCAACAACAACTCTTTCCCCTCTAAAACTTTCTTAACTCACTACACACTAAAAAACTTAACTCATAGAGTCTAGAGATAACAAACTAACTAATTGATTTCATGTCTTCATTTTAATATTTCTTCAGAAGGTGCTTTGGTGTCTCTTCAAATCATGTCTAGATTCAATGTATCTACCAAAAGATGCATCTCTTCATTCGAATTTTCCACCCAAATGAAGTTAAAGAAGTTTAAACCAAAAGTTTCTTCAAACACCCCTTGGAAATGGTGTCAAATTTGATTTAAATCGTCACTTTTAACTATCTCGCCTATGCGCCAGCCATCGGCGCTTAGGCGCCAGAGGATGATTTTGTACACCTTTCATTTTTTCTCTAAATTTGATCCTTTGTTGCTCCTTTCATCACAATCACTCCTTTTAATCATACTTGAAAGAAAAACTTGATAATACCTTTCATTAAATTGTAATATCGTCAAAATTAGGTATAAAAACGTGCTAAAAATACTATATTTTTTAGGTGTATCAGGGATCGATAAACGGGACTCTACTAGAGCCTTTTATTACTTGAATAATATGTATACTTCCATAGAACATCTAGTGTGTGCTTGTACATAAGCACGTAAAACACGCAGAGAAATAGGACATGTTGGAGACGCATCAAGTTTTTGGCATAGTTGCCGCGGAAGCTTTGGTAAGAATTTTAGGAGAATTTTAGTTAAACATGTAAGACTTAGATTTAGAATTTATATTTTTATAATATAATTTGTTTAATTATTGTGTGTTTATTTTCAAGAAAACCCAGAATACCAAAAATATTTTTGATATCTATAATACTTGTTAAATCATTAAATTTGTATGCGTGGTTCAGGAGCTGTAGACCTTGAATTTTATGACTCGGATTTAGAGAGAAATTTTTGGAGGATGATGAATCAAAAAAGACTCCATGAATTTAATGAATAAATGGTATATCAATGGTATAATGAATTTTGTGATTTGGATTATAGTGTTAGTATCTTCGAAAGAGTAAACCCCAAGAGAGTGGCACAATTTTTAGAAGATTAGCTTACTATTTTAAGTTCCCAGGTTGCTAATGTTGCCAGGAGGTTAGATCAATACATAGAGAGTTATCCTCAAGGGCCATGGATATTAAATAAAATTTATTTGAACAATTGATCGAGACTAACTCTTTTCAAACTAGTCATGAGATACATAATCCTTATTCTGATTACTAAAATCCAGGTTGGGAAAAATATTCAAACTTTAGTCGAAATAATATATTTGGATGAGAAAACCAATTTTGGGAAAATAATCAATTTAATCAGATATGTAATTAGAATAGTCAGGGTTATTATAACAATAAGTCTCTTTTGCTCATAATTTTAACTTCAACCCACATAATGAGGAGAAGAAGGATGTTAATCAAATGCGGAGTCAGTTGAAAAGTCAAGGGACCGAAATAAGGAAAATGGAAAACTAACTGAACCAGATTATTAATGCAAATAACAGTTACCCCCTCAGAGATTTTACCTAGTGACCCTAAGATAAACCCTAAGCAGATGAATGATGAAAAATATTAAGTTATCAAACTAATATTTATAAGAGAATTTGACGATATGTTTCAAAATAAATTTGAGTTGAGAGATGAGGATAGAGAGATTAAAACACCATTGGAAGAAACTGTTAAGGAATTAGAGAAAACTATGTCTTCAACCAAGATAGTTATAGAAAGACCACCTTCACCACTTCATCAGAGAATAATGATACAGGAATTAGAAAAGCAATTCTCAAGATTTATGGAATAATTCAGAAAATCAACAAAAAATATTTCGTTTCCCAAGGCATTAAAATAAATGCCCACGATTATGAAGTTTAAAAGGATGTTTTTGAGGGACAAATTAATTTTAAGGATCATGCAATATTTAGCTTTATGAAGGAGATATCCTATAATAGTATCCTAAGGGGAAGAATTGGAAGATAAACTTGAACAGAAGAGTAACATAGAAAGTTTTTATCCAGAATCTTAATTATCTAGAAAGAATATGATCCAAAATTTGGGAGATAATGAATTATCTTATATAGATCAATTTCTTATAAATTTCAAGTTTGATATTAATATGAAAATTGAGAAAATCATTTGAAGAATCTTGGATCTAGAACGAAATATGAGGTATAATGATTTAAAAAAAACTTACAATTTGAGGATTTCATAGGAATCCCTGGATCTAGGAAAGATTGGACAATTGATCAAGGATTAATTAATTAGAATTTATATCTAGGAAGAATCATTTGTCAAGCTGGTGATGTAAGCCAAGTGTTTTTTGGGAGGCAACCCATAGTTATCATTGTGGTTTGATTTAGTGTGCTTGAGAGTTATGATTGTTAGTGTCGTACTGTGTTTGCTTTACTGTGGATTGATCAATTTTATTAATGACTGGTTAATGTCTTGATTGTTATTGATTTGAATTGATATTTATGTGTCATGAGGGAGGAGATTCTTTAACTTCTTATTATGGCTAGACTTATTTATGTTCTCTTTTAGTAGTTGGATTGATGAATCCACTATGACGTGTGTCTCACTCGAACTTGAGTTTTACAAAAGACATCATGAATTTGAACAATGAAAGATCCATCTAAATTTTATTACTTCCTTTTTCTAACTTTATTTTAATTAGGTAGGAGTCGCGAACATATTTGATGAGTAACATGTGGATGATTAACACTATCCTTATAAGTGTTTGAGGTGCTTAATTAAAATGATAAGGTGATGCCTGAGGTTAGTGCACGTTAACTAATATATCAGGGATAATCTTATCTTTAGGATTATAATCTATAAAATCATTTAAAAAGTAACTTATTCATTAGTGTAGGGATTCCATTAGAAATTGGAAGTAAGTTAGTGAGATGCGATGAGTTAATGGAAGAATTGACCTCATTTATTATGTGTGATTTTTTTGTGTTACAACATTATATAGGAATTGAAGAACATTTTTTATATTCATATGCTGATACCTGCTTGCTAGTTAGAATTTTGTTTAGTCAATTTTATTCTGACATGTTTAGTTTAGATTTATTTTCTAGTGCATATTGTTCTGTCCTGATGAATACTCGTAGATGTTTTTGATAAAAATTTGTGGTAGATAGAATTTCTGAACTATTTTTCTTCCTGCTTATATTATCTGTACTAAATGATATACGTGTTAAAAATCAAGTTTTGGGGTAGGAAGAAAAATATTTTTTAAAGTTAGTACACTTCCTCTTTTTTTAATATTATTGCAAGAATGTTTTAGGCTTGATTTACTTTCTCCTACATTCATTCTATCTTGATTATGCATTGAAACGCCTAAAAATGCATGATTTTTCTTTTACATTTTATCCTTAATTTTAATGATATTGCACTTTAAAGGAAGGTATTTTGCTTATTTTAGGTATTAGGTACAAGAAATGAACTTTAGGATAAAAAAAAGCAGTAAAGGTGTAATTTAGAGTAAAAATAAGCAATAAAGAAAATTCTGAACTGGTACATTTCAATATATTTTTCTGTTCTTAATATCATTTAAAAATCTCACATGTTTTTGAATGAAATTAAACTTTAAAGATAGGTTATTTTTATGCTTATCATGTAAGAGAAGATTAAGGAACGTAATGCAACTGAAATGGGGCAAAACGGAGCTAAAACGGAGCCAAACGGAGCAAAATGATGAAGCTACTTCAGAGTAGCACCGACGGCCCCATAATGGGAACCGACGATGCCAGAGCCCAGAGAATAAAGATTTTGGGAGTCAATAGCTCCCATAAAAGGCTTTGATGGCACCAGGGACAGTTATTTGCCCATATACATTGAATTTAAACTATTTTTTGAAGGTTGCTTGAGACATCTCTTGGGAAATTCATCTCTACTCATAATAAAGTTATTTTATGTTAGAAAAAGGTGATCACGAGTGGGAAAATGTGGAGAATGTTTAGAGATCTTATAATTGGAGTAGAAATGTAGATTTCTAACTTCTTGGAGAGATTGGTGAGAGGATTTTGAGAGAATCTGTAAGGGTGTGTTTTAGCATTCTATAGATCACCGGGAGACTTTGTGGGAGAGATCTTCATCTTTCTTTCAAGGGGAAAAAGCTAAGTATTTTGTTCTTCATTATCTTATGATTTTGTAAACACTTTTCTAGTGGATTCACTTTGATGAAATAAAGTTTTTCATTGTGTTATCTTCGTGCTTTGTTATGTATCTTTCCTACTATTTCTTCTTGTTTGGAAATAGTGGCATGAGAATATTATGTCGTTGTTTTCATTTTACTTTTCTTTTGTAATGAGTAAGATTCATCTTTAGGATGTTGTGATGCATGTTTGAAAATGTTTTAATTATAAATGTGATGGTTTTTACTTGAACTTCATTTACATTACAATAAGGGCCCATCATAGTGCTAAAATATGTTGTAATTGCAATAAGACCCGAGATCATTGTGTAAATCTCAAAAAAAGTGGAACCACATACATTGTCATGGATGAGAGTGTAGTTCATAGGATTGAATGCAAATAAATAAGGAAATATACTTTGATGGGTGAAGTGGAAATATAATTTTATCGGAGAATTAGAGATTTTAGGGTGATAGACTAAAATCTTTAATTTGATTCAACTATTTAAAAACTAAGGTGAGATTTTGCTCTCAGGTGAGTGGAAAGTGGTTGCTCTAGAGTAAGAGCCAGTATCATCTCAGCCTAACCACTGATTTTGAGACCAAACCTTGGATTAGTCAATATTTTTATGCACTCAGAAAAGGGTTATGAATAGGATTGCTCCTATTTAGCACATATAATATTTAATGTATCTCATTCCAATATATTATCAAATTCACTACATAAGAATTGTTGTTTTTAACATCTCAAAATTTTCTAAACCAATTCATCCAGAAAGGGTTATCATTATAGTTAATATTTTCATTTTGGAGTAGTTGTTGGCTATTTTAAACTTAAGATTTACATTTAGGAGTACTTGTTAGAAAAGCAACGTAAATTGACCTTCCGAACTATGGACTCATAGTAGTTGACTAGAATTAGCCTAAGTGTTTTCTTTCCTCGCTTCTCTGTGGGATCGATACTAGGGTTTTTAAGGAAAGTCCTATATTACTTGAAGAGATACGTGCACTTGTGTAGAACCTATAGTGTTTGAACTATCACCTACATTTTATAACATTTTAATTTTGCATACAAGTTGTTAAATGTTTATTGGGTCAAGTTTTTGGCCATATTTTGGATGTTAAATTACTGTGTAATTACGTGTCAAGTCAAGTTTTTGACATTGTCTTAGAGGAATTAAATTGACGTATAACAAGCAAAAAAAAAACACATGCTAAGGGCGCATCAAGTTTCGATCGAGTCGAAATCCATTTTAATGAGATTTGGGATCTTCCTTTTTCTTTCTCTTCTAGTTTTTGCATTAAGGGCCAGTTTTTTGGGAGTTCTAATTGAAGAATTGCCACCTATAACCACCAAAATATGTTTTTAAGGATGAAAAATTGTTTTTTAAACTGCAGCGCTGTCCGGTGATAGTTCAATTTTTTTCCAAACTCTTTCCAAACATCAATTCGATTCATTACTTTAATGTTGTTATTGATATTTAAGGAAAGGTAGGACTTAATTAAGTAACAAACAAACACAAATAACACAGCAAACAAGCAAACACTCATTAACTGTGTGTTGCCACCCACAAAGCGTTTGATTTAACGTCGTCAGCCCAACATAACTTCAAGTTATTCAGGTTGATCCAACATTAAAACCTCTTTAAAACATTGTTTTAATGTTGTCCATTAACTTTGAAAATTCTTCTCGATTTAGTGTCTTCGATAAGAACAGCTCCAATTTGATAGACTTTTATGATAGTGAAAGATCCTGTCCATCTAGATTTTAGTTTACCAAGAAATAATTTCAATCATGTATCGTATAGTAAAAAATTCTGTCATGGTTTCAATTCTTCTTTAACAATCTTCCGGTCATGCCATATTCTTCTTCTCTCTTTGTATATTCTATCATTATCATATGATTCATTTCTGATTTCTTTCAACTCATTCAATTGCAACAATCTTTTCTCACCAGCATCTTTAAATTTAAAGTTCAATTTATTTATCGCTCAATATGCTTTATATTCTAATTCAACTGGCAAGTGACAAGTCATTCCAAAGATTAATCAATAATGGGACATTTCTATAAGAGTTTTATAAGAAGTTCTGTATGTCCATAAAGCGGTGTCTAATCTAGCAGACCAATCTAATTTCTCAGGATTTATAACTTTTTTTCCAAAATTCATTTAATTTCACGAGTAGATAGGTCAGCTAAGCCATTAGTTTGGGGATGATAAGCTGTAGAGATTCAATGCATAATATTATATTTTTTTACAATTCTCTAAATCAGATTATTCTTAAATAGGGATCCTCCGTCAGTGATGATTACCCTAGGCATTCCATATCTTGTGAAACTATTTTTCATTAGAAACCCCAAAACACTTATAGCATCACACTTACGTAAAGTTATTGCCTCAATCCATTTTGACACATAATCAACGGCAATTAATATATATAAATTCCCAAATGAAGGTATAAATGGTCCCATAAAATCTAATCCCCAAGCATAAAAAATTTTAACTTCCAAAGTAAAATTAAGAGGCATGTCATTTCATTTAGATATATTGCCTTTTTTCTGACATCGATCACATGTTTTGATAAATCTATAAACATCTCTAAAAATAGTAGGATAATAAATCCAGATTGTAAAATCTTATGTGTTGTTCTATCATTTTCTAAATGTCCTCCAAATTCAGAATCATGACATTCTCAAAGACATCATTCAGTTTCTTCATAAGCCACACATCTCCTAATAATAAGATCTTTACATTGCTTATACAGATAAGGATCATCCCAAAAATAAAATTTAGCATCGTGTTTGAATTTTTTCCGTTTTTGCATTGTTAATTCTTGTGATAAAATATTAATAATAATGTAGTTTACAAGATCAGCATACCACGACATATTTCCTTCTATAATATTATATAGCTGCTCATCAGGTATTGTTTCTATTATTTCCTTTTAAAATTCAACCAAATTAGGTTGTTCAAGTCTAAATAAATAGTCAGCTATTTGATTATCGACCCATTTTCTATTAAAGATCTCAAAATTGAATTCTTGCATTAAAAGTATCCATCAAATCAATCTTGGTTTAGCATCCTTCTTTTGCATTATATATTTAATAGCAGAATGATCAGTATGCACTATACATTTGGCTCCAATTAAGTAAGACCTAAATTTTTTAAAGGCATAAATGATAGCTAATAACTTTCTTTCTGTAGTAGTATAATTAATTTTAGCATTAGTAAGAGTTTTACAAGCGTAGTATATAACTTTAAACATTTTCCCATGCCTTTGCCCTAAATCCACTCCAATAGAATAATCGCTCAAATCACACATTAATTCAAATGGTTTCTTCTAGTCAGGTGAAACTAATATAGGAGCAATGATTAATTTTTCCATTAATAAATTGAAAGCTTTAAGCATTCATCGTTAAAATCAAACTTTCTATCTTTTTTTAAAAAGTTGGCATAGAGGCTTAGTAATTTTTGAAAATTCTTTAATATATCATCTGTAGAGTCCAACATGTCCCAAAAAGCTTCTTACCCCTCTCACAGTTGTTGGAGATGGTAATTTTCTTATAATTTGAATCTTCGCAGAATCTACTTCCATGCCATATTTAGATATTTTATGCCTAGGCAATTCCTCCTACAACCATAAATTGACACTTTTCCCAGCTTAGGACTAAATTTATCTTTTCATATAGCTCTAAAACTTTTACTATGTTGCATAGGCATGCATCAAATGAATCTCCAAATACTGAGAAATCATCCATAAAAACTTTCATTCCATCATCTATTAATTTGCTAAATATGGACATCATACATCTTTGAAGTGTTGCAGGCACATTACATAATCCAAAGAGCATTCTTCTAAAAGCAAAAGTTCCATAAGGGCTAGTAAATGTAGTCTTCTCTTGATCCTCAAGAGAAATAGGTATTCTTTGATAACCGGTATATCCATCCAAAAAATAATAATACTTGTGTCTAACAAGTCTGTCTAGCATTTGGTCTAAAAAAGGTAAAGTGAAGTGATCTTTAATGGTGGTGGCATTTAATTTTCTATAATCAATACATATTCGCCAACCAGTGACTTATCTTGTCGGTATGATTTCATTTCATTCATTTACATCAACAGTCACTCCTCTTTTCTTAGGAACATAATGAAATGGGCTTACCCAATCACTATCAGAAATAAGATATATAATTCCAGCATCTAACCACTTTAAAATCTCTTTTTAACCACTTCTTTCATCATTGGGTTTAGTCTCCTCTACTGATCAACTCTAGGTTTATGTTATTCATTCAACAAAATTCTATACATAGAGATCGAAGGACTAATTCCTTTAATATCTGTTAAGGACCAACCAAAAGCCTATTTGTATCTTTTCAAGGTATCCAGTGATTTTGGTTTTTTATATTCATTTAAATCCGAAAATACTTTGACAGGTAAGGTAGATGATTCTCCTAAAAATATATACTTCAAATGATTAGGGAAAATTTTCATCTCTAGTTCAGGGGGTTTTTTGATAGATGAAATTAAACTTTTATCTCCACTTTCCAAAGTATCCAATCTTTCAAATCTTTATTGAACAATTTCTAACTTTTCATTCTTCATATCATCCAAATCATCTTCACTTTCCCTTTCATCCTCACATTCCAAATTCTCTTCAAACTCTTCTTTAAAAAGATCTTCTTTCAAATAATTGCAGATTTTCATTTGAAATCACTCATCATCATTTTCAACTGAAGGGTATTTTATAGATTCAGAATATTGCAAGTTACCTCTTGATCATTAACTCCCATAGTTAATTCTTCTTTTTGAACATCGATCATAGCTCTCCCAATAGCAAGGAAGGGTCTTCCTAAAATAATTGGAATTTTTTTATCTTCCTCCATATTTAATACAATAATGTCCACAGGAAAGTTAAATTTATCCACCTTCACTAGTACATCTTCCACAACTCCTTTAGGATAAGTGATAAAACGATCAACCAATTGAAGAGTCTGAGATCTCAGTGAAATTTCTCCGATTCCCAATCTTTTTAAAGCTGATAAAGGCATAAGCTCTAAGATCACATAAAGCTCTTCCAAAAACTTTCTCACCTATAGCACATGGAATAATGTAACTACCAGGGTCTTTAAGTTTTTTAGGATGCTTCTTCTGAATAGTTGCATTACACTCACTACTAAGTGCAACAGTCTGGTGGTCTTTGAACTTTCTTTTCTATTTAAGAATATCCTTCATAATCTTTACATAATCAGGCATCTGCTCTAATGCTTCAACAAAGATAATATTAATCATTAATTTCTTAAGGATTTCCAAAAACTTTGCAAATCTGTTATTCCTGTTCTGTTATTTTAGTCATTGAGGAAATGGAGGAGATGGTTTTTCAACAGTAATCTTCATTGGTTCAATCGGATATTCTAAGTCTGAATATATCTTATTAGAACCTCTTTTAATTTTCACTTCCTTACTTTCAACTTCAACTTCTTTTGTACTCTTGTTTCCAATTCTTTTCCACTCCTTAATTGAATTGCCTTAATTTTCTCCTTATTTTGATCTTTTGGGATGATCTCAACATTGCTAGGAAGAATTCCAAAAGGTCTATTATTAAGCGCAGTAAAAATATGTTACAATTGATTCTCAATGTTCTTCAGTGGAACATTTTAAGCTTGAATTTGATTACCCATATTAAGAATTATTTCTTCAGTGGACAGCTTCTTTTCCTTAAATTATGGGTTACTATTAAAACCAAGAGGATAAGAAGGATTATAATTGGTATTTGCTTGGTTGTTCAGATTTCCAACTAGTTTCATAGAATTTTTTACCCATTGCGGGTTAACAACAGCATTGTTACTATTTGAGTTGAAGTTTGGGTGATTCTTCCAACTAGGATTATAATATCGAATAAGGATTGTTGACTTTATTATTTATGGCATTCAAGGTTTCATAAGGTATTTGAGAGTCTATCATCTGTCCGAACGAATTTTCTTCTAACATTGTGGGGTGTTTGAGAATAAGTCATTCCTTATTGATCTATTTTCTTAGAAAGTGCAGTAAATTGAGAGACTATCATAATTATTGCATCAGAATTATGAATACTAGCTACTCTCTCAGGATTTACCCGCTTAGAGGGCCATTGAAAATTATTAGTAGCCATTCTTCAATTAACGAATATGCTTCATCAAAAGGTTTTGATATTAGTGATCCACCAGCAGCAACATCTATAATTGATCTCAAAGATCCCACTAATCCATTATTAAATGTTTGAATTAATAATTAGTTTGGTAAAGCATGATGTGGAAACTTTCTCAGAAGTTTTTTAAATCTTTTCCAAGCTTCATATATAGATTCTCATTCAAAATGACTAAAAGATGTGATATCATTCCTCAGCTTAGCATTTTTTGAAGGAGGGAAATATTTTGACAGAAAATTTTGAGAAAGTTCTCCCCAAGTTCTGATAGATCCAGGTGTTAACGAATTTAACCGCACCTTAGCCTTATCCCTTAGTAAAAAAGGAAAAAGTCTAAGCCTAACAACATTGTTCAAAACTCCATCGTATTTAAAGGTAGCACACAGTTCTAGAAAACTAGCGAGATGTAAGTTAGAATCTTCATTAGGTGTTCCTCGAATTGATTATTTTCTAGCATTTGGATAATAGCGGGTTTAAGCTCAAATGAGTTAGCAGCAACATCAGTGTTTTGGATAGTGAGAATTTCATCTGCTATTGGATTAGCATAATCTCTTAAATGTCTTGGTATATTTTTATTTTGATTGTTTTGATTGCTTAAATTGTTCACCATTTGGTGAGGATTTTCTGATTATTTTTTTTTTGTTTTCGAATTTTTCTAATAGTATATTCTAATTCACAATCATAAGGCACTAAACCTATAGATCTGATACTATGCATACAATCACAGTAAGCACACGAACAATAAACAAACACACACAATTATGACTTGTAATTCAAATATAAGCTTACAAATACTACAAAATTAATTTTTTAGAAGTTAACTCCCCAACAACGACGCTAAAAACTTAGTGCGACTTTTTAAAATTACCAAAATTTATGAACTCAGATTTATATATATATTGATTTCTTGGTTTAGCTATAAGAAATTGACGTTTGGATAAAAAGAAGCAAAAACTGTGCAATTTGGAGCAAAAAAGATCAATAAAAAATTATGACCTGGTACATTTCGATGTCTTTTTATTCTTAATATTATTTACACTTTTCTCATACTTTTGAAAAAAATTATACTTTAAAGAAAGGTTTTTCTTATGTTTGTCTTGTAGGTGAAGATGTTAGGAACGCAATGCAACTGAGACGGGACAAAATGGGGCCAAACAGTGCAATACGGTGGAGTTGTTGTAGAGTGGCACTGAAGGCACCAGAATGGGCATTGACGGTGCCAGTGTCTAGAGAACAAAGAGTTTGGGCGCCTACTATGTCCAAAAATGGCATCAATGGCACCAGGGGTGGTTTTTTGTCGATATACATTGAATTTGGGCGATTTTTGGAATGTTGTTTGAGTCATCTTTGGGAATTTCATCCCTACACTATAATAGAGTGATTTTATATCAGAAAAAGTGGTGTGTGTGAGTAGGAAAACATGAAGAATGTTTAGAGATCTTAGAATAGGAGTAGAAATGTAAATTTCTACAGTTTATGAGAGATTGATGATGGGATTTTGAGAGAATCTTTAAGGGAATTTTCTAGCATTGCATGGATAAGCGGGAGACATTGTGGGAGAGATTTTCATCTTTGTTTCAAGAGAAAAAAACTAAGTATTTTATCATTAATTATATTATGGTTTTGTAAACACTTTTCTACTGGATTTCCTTTGATGAAATGAAGGTTTTCATTGTGATTTCTTCCTGCTTTGTGATGTGTTTTTCTTACACTTTCTTCTTGTTTAGAAATAATGGCATAAGAAAATTATGCCATTGTATTCATTTTACTATTCTTTTGTAATGAGTAGGATTCATGTTTAGGATTTTGGGATACATGTTTGAAGTGGTTTTAATTACAAATGTGGTGGTTTTTACTTCCTCTTCATTTACATTACAATAAGAGTCCATTGTAGTGTCAAAATTTATTGTAATTTCATTAAGGTCCGAGAGGACATTTAAATCTCAACAAAGTGGAACCACATTCAATATTATGGATGATAATGTAATCCATGGGATTGAGTACAAATAAATAAGGAAATATACTTTGATGGGCATAGAATTGGAGATTTTAGGGTGACAGACTAAAATCCCCAATTTGGTTCAAGTGTTTGGAAACTATAGCGAGATGTTAGCACTCAGGCAAGGGGAAATGGGAGTTCTGGAGTGAGAGCCTGTATCATCCCAGCCTTACCACAAATTTAGGAACCAAATCTTGCAGTAGCCAATTTTCTTTATGCACTCAAAATAGGGTAAAGAATAGGATTGCTCCTATTTGACACACACATTGTTTAATGTATCCCATTCCTAAACATTATCCAATTCACTACATAAGAATATTAGATTTTATTATCTCAAATTTCACCAAACTAATTCATCCAGAAAGGGGTTATCTTTCAAATTAATATTTTCATTTAGGAGTAGTATTTGGTTGTTTTAAACTTAAGATTTACCTTTAGAAATAATTGTTAGAAAAACCACAAGAAATTGACCTTGCAAACTAAATTCTGATAGTGGAAGACTAGAGCTTTGACTAAGGACCTCTTACCTCGATTCCCTAAGGGATAGATCCCTGAATATTTATGCTTACGTTTTACACTTTATATTTCTTTTCAATGATAATATATCATTCTTTACAATAGACCCAAAAACTGTATTCCGAAGCAAATAAGAAATCAACCATAATTATTATTAATATGGGATTCAACGTAAGTATACATATCGTTTATCAAGAAATATAGGACTTTCTGATTATGCCCCGAGATATCGAACCCACAGAGAAATATTATAAAAATTTAAAGAAAGTAGAAAAAAACTTTACTTTTCAAAATGATTTTGCAAGTTATGTTTATAATTAAAAATTTTAAATTCTTTTTTTTGCTAACTTTTTAGAAAAAGTAAAGTATGCAAGTAAAATTAACAATACTATTACATGATATGAAAATAAATGAGAATAAAATATATTTTTTCTCTTTCAATGAATAAGTAACAATTATGGAATTTCGTTGTGGAAGTATCTAAATGTGTTTTGCCAAATATGAGTAATTATATTCTTTACCCTTACTTAGTTCTATAAAGAAGATATGTTAAATTGATATTTTGAAATCTTGAAGATGGATTAGGCAGGGAGGGCAATACCGCATTGGTTCTTACATGTTCTCACAACAAATTTAAACATCTCAATTGGCCAAATCAAGAGGTAAATAAAGTGCAAGGTAGTGGAATCATCACACATTCTTCCAACATTAAACATCTATACTTCACACAACTTCCTACCATAATTTAATTACTTTATCATTTGAAATGAAAAAGATAAAGAAAACTACTTAGAACTCATGTACAAAACACTAACACAATTTGATTTTAAAGTAGAAATCATATTGAAAACACAACAAGTCCTACTTTAAAATCAAATGTAAAAACAAAGATAAAAACTTATCTGAAAATCCTCTCCACAAGACTCTTGAAGTTCTTCTATAACTTTACTTTCCACTAAATAAACTTCTCAGCGTAGGTCGCCCAACTCTGTAGACTCCAATGGACTCCAAACTCAAATAGAAACTAGATAAATGAATGAAAGAGAAATTGGTGAGAAGATGATTTCAACACCAACTATTTCCCCTCTAAAATTCTCTTAACTCACTACACACTAAAAAAACTTGACTCATAGACTTTAGAGAAGACTAACTAAGACTCACTAACCGATTTCATGTCTTCATTTTAATATTTCTTCAAAGGGAGCTTTGATGTCTCTTCAAATCATGTATAGAGTCAATGTATCTACCAAAAGATGCATCTCTTCATCTGAATTTGCCACCCAAAATAAGTTAAGGAAGTTTAAACCAAAATTTTCTTTAAACACCCCTTGGAAATTACTGCAAATTTGATTTAATTCGTCACTTTTAACTGTCGTGCTTATGCCCCAGCCATCGGCTCTTAGACGCTATAGGCTAATTTTGCACACCTTTAATTTTCTCAAAATTTGATCCTTTTTTGCTCCTTTCATTACAATCGCTCATGTTAATCATACCTGCAAGAAAAACCTGAAAATACCTTCCATAAAAATGTAGTACCATAAAAAATAGGTATAAAAATGTACATAAAAACACTATATATTTTAGGTGTATCAAAATCTCCCAAACTTAAAATGTTACTTGTCCTCAAGTGACACTATAAGCAAGTAAAAATCAAACATGTAAATTATGTAAATGAGTTTCTTTAGGATGGTTTCAAAATTTTGTTCTAAAAATGAAATAGTCCAATTTAGAAAAAAAATTAGTAAATGAAACCTACTTAAAGTTTAGAAAGTTCTTAAGTAAAGGATCATGAAAAATATGAGTTTCTATCTAATTCAAAAATACTTGTAGACATTTCAAAATATAGTTTTTAAACATTTTATTTTCCTCACTTAAAATTTTTTATTAGAAAATAATTTTATTTAATATATTATATTCTTAAACTTTAGATTTTCCCAAAACTACTATTTTAAAAATTTTGGTGTGGAACCAATTTTTGATTAGACCCTTAAATCCTCAACCTTCTTCTTCCTTATTTTAACATAATATTTTTTTCTTTTTTTTACTCTTTTCTTTTTTTTTTTACTCTTTCTTTTTTCCTTTTCAGGCAAGATTACATTATCTGAATAGACCTTTCATGATTTTGAATTCCACCCTTCCATTTGAACAAAGGTTTGATATATATCCTTCACTTAAAAATTATAATAATAGTGCTGAAAATTATTTTTTAAAAACAGAAATTTAAATTTTGAAAAAAAGTCAAATCTTCTATTTTATCCAAAAATACAACATTTCCTACTAAAGCTAGTTTATCTATATTTAACATTTCTTTACTAAGAAATTTTTTACTTTAAGTTTTTCATCATTACTACAGATTTTAACTAAATTTTCTTACTCATTTCTATATTCAAAATTTTGCTCCCCTAATATAAATTCATTTAAATAATTATTTTCAATTAAGAATGTATGGTAGCAAATCTTGAAAAGTTTAAACATGCAAATTAAATAGTGGTTTCTAATAGTGTTTTAAATTTTCCTAACAATTTTTGGAATTAAATTATACACTACAAAAAACACAATACACTATAACTACATTAAAACATTTACTACCACAAACATATTATAACCATACATCACATAAATCATAACTATCACAAAACATCAATCCAACACAAATATATCTAAATATGCATAACAAAAATAATCCAACTATAAACCACACATATCAGAGTTCAAAAAAAATACATCAACTAAAAAAAGGTCTAAACATCACAAAAAACCATAAAAACATCACAGACTCAGCAAATATCAATCATAGTCATCTTCCCCATCATCATCATCATCTCCCTCGTTCCAATCTCTGAAAGACACATATGTAATATAATAAGGATGAGGAGGCATCTCATCATTGTGATCTCCTCTAACCAGTCTGTCCATATATTGCTGATAATTCTCCTCATAATCATCATATTTTTTAATGTATCTCTCAATATTTTCCACCTTCACATCTATATCCTTAACATGTTCTCTGGTTATACTTACTTTTTTCAAAATATTCTATAAAAATCCAGTCTGTGAACAAAAAAACTCACCTCTATAGGATATTTCTTGCGAAGTAGAAGCACGAGAAGTAGAAGTAGCAGAACTAGGAGCTCTAACAGATCCTTCTTTCTAGCCAAATTTTGAATGCATAGTGTAAGTGTTCACATTTACACTGGTAATAGGTCTAAGTGGCTTAAGGACCTCTTCCCAATTTTCTGCTCACAAATTGAATGAATCGGGGACGAAAATCCCATACTTGCAGTAGTAAAAACTCTGGCACATTTGATGATATAATAAAAAATAATAGCTCCAATGCTACCAACTTTCCCTGCTGAAAAAAAATAATTGAGAACAGCTCTTTCTCTCGTAATATCTCTAAAATGATTCAATGGTAATTACTATTATGAGATAAAATAATGCCAAGAACTAGAGGTGGCATTTAACTTTGAGGCTTAGAAATTCACTCTTTTGTCATTTGTGATTTTCCAAATACCACTTCCATTAGTCAGAAAAGACATAATCTCATCTAATTCCTCTTCCGTAGGATGATTATTTGCATAATAAAAAATATTTCAGGAGACACTAAGCAAAAGGTATTGATTACTGCAGGAGAAAAATCAACTTGCTGTCCTCCAACTATCACCAAATTTTCCTCTGCTGCAGGCAAGTTAGCATAGACCTCTCTTACCACAGACACAACAACAACAGTGGAAAAGCAACAGTAATTTCTCTAATTTCTTCTAGCAATCATTTCATCAATATCTCCTCCTAGTTTACTAAAAACTCGTACAAGAATCAACTTACATGATTACAATGCATTAACGTAACAATCCTCAGCTCTAGAACTGATGAATGATGCTCGAATTTATATTTTGCAAGAATTTATGAACTCAAATTTATAGATTTATAATAAATTTGTTAAGTCCAAGCATTCAACGCAAGTATACTGTTGACCTCATTTTTGATGAGGTCTTCTCTTCTTCTCTTTAGTACTTAGGATCTAGCCTTAGGCTTTTCCTTTGACTATCTTAGAGGATTAGAATTGGGACCCACCTTTTAGAAATTCAAACCACTTCTTAAACTCCCTGCAAACTCCACAAACTTGACTGTAAACCCCTAATCACCTAGAGGGTTGAAATCAAATATGGAAGTTTAAAGGATGAGTTCCTATAGGACTCTTTGGCCTTAGGACTGCCCTGGGTGGCCTGGTCTGGTGAGGGGCTGACTTACACATACACTACACACACACTACACTTCCATACACCTCCTAAAAAACACACCCTTACCCAACTTGACCTCCTGACTCATGTAGGTGATTCACATGGATGGTCCTTAACCCCTAAGCCCTTGGCTAAGAGGGTTAGGAACAACATAGTGAATGCCTCAAATGAGTCCCTTCATGGCTCATGTGGGCTTGATATGGCTTCATGGCTCAACCAAAATGGTTGTATTCCACTTACATCCACCCGATCTTCAATTTTCCAAATTTTCGATTTTTAACCCCGGGACCCTACACCCCGCTCTAACCTACCAAATGCCTTTGAAACTACCCGAATTTCTCAAAAATTTCCAAATTACCCAAAACTCTCCAAAATCAATCCCAAACATCTCCACACCACTTAAATTGATCATCCATACCCAAAAATGCAAAAAATTCCAAAATACCTCCCAATACCTTTCAAACACCCAAAATACCCCTCTTGACCCAAAAATCCAAAAATTTAGAAAATTCCCAGAAAATTCCAGAAAATCCCAAATATTCCCAATTTCATTTTGTTCAACTACACCATGGGCCAATTTTGTCAATTTACCCCACTTTTATCAAAACCCCCAATTTGACCCATTTTAACCCAAAGTAAACCTAATGTCAAACCAAATCTACCCAATTGACCCCAATTTTGGTCCAATTCAATTCTAAACTTCAATTCAACATCCCCAACACCAATCTAGACCCAATCCAAGCCCAATTTGAGTGGCATTGGGATCCAATTTCACTTTTGGCCTTAAAGCCCAATTTGGACCTATGACCCAAACCTAACCCAAACCCACCCAATTCAACTCCAATTAACCCCAAATCTTTTCCAAACCTTCCTTAACATCCCCATAAACAAAACACTAACATGATTTGCCCAAAATTTAGACCCAAACCCCACTCAAATTCAACCCAAAATCAAAAAGCCCAATTTTGACCTAAACCTAAACCTAGCCCAAATGAGCCCAAATCCCAAAATCAAGACCTAACCAAAGCCAAAACCTCTTTGAAACACTCCCATAAACATTTCCCAACATTAATTTTACATCAATTTCAACTCTAGCCCAACTTTGGCCCATGGTAGCCCATTTTGGCCCACCTTAGCCACTTTACCAAAAAGGCTCATATCCAACCCAATTCAAACCCAAATCACCTCAAATTTGTTTCAAACCACTCATGAAGCATCCCTAAACCAAACTCAACAATTATTTGGCCCAAGCCTTTACCAAAATTTCATCCCAAAATCCATTTTAAAATTCAAAAGCCCACTTTCCTAAACCATTTTAAAAGCCCATCTAAAACCATTTCAATGAGCCCAAATCATCCTAAAGCCCACATGACATTTCCCCTCATCATACTTTCAATTAAACTCAATACCTAAGTCCTAAAATCATCATTAAGCCATTCCAAGTCAAGCTTCATGAAAATTCTCCACCAAAGTACCAAAATTCCTAAATTCTATTTCCATGAAATTGACTAAACTTTTCCTAAGCCAAATGGAGCCAAATGCAAGCCATGAACAAGCCACATGAAGCCATGGAAGGTTTGACATGTGATCAAGCCATTAATGGCAAAAGGAGGAGCCTCTTTTAAGCCCCCTTAAAAAGGTTTTAACCCTTTTAATGCTTCACCTTAATCCATGATTAATCAAAATATTCATGGATGGTGACCTTTCCACCCTTTTCTAGCCGATTTACCCGATCCTCCCTCAGCCCAAATCAACCATGGAGAGGTGAACCAAGCCCATTTTCAATGGGTTGACCAAACCAAGTGCAAAAGAGACCACCTCCTCATGCCATTTTGATTCAAACCCTTTACACATGGCAAGGCCCGATTGATCGCACAAGCCTCCAGCCCCGACCCACTGGACCCGAGAGTGACCCATGCCTGCCGGCCGGCCGCACGGGTCGCGGAAAACACCATGGCCGAGACCTTGGGAGGAGCCAAATTTTGGAATTCCACCTTCGCCGAGCTGCCTCACTCCAAATGGCCATTGCGAGCACATTCTTCTCCTCACCGGAGCAGACTCGATCCCAACCATTAAACCCCCCGGGAGAGCCTCCGACCATGCCTATTTAAACACCACCCCCTCTCGGCCATAGAAGAAGAGTTGCACAAACCTTGCCAAAACTGCGCCAAAATTGTTCCGGACTCCTCCCCATACACGAGCACTTGATCCCCGGTGAGATCCCCCTGCCATTTCTTCTCGCGAGCTCAATTTCGGAGTTGAAATTCCACCCAAAACCAGGACACTTCTCCACGAGTAAACCAATCCCCAAATTGATTGGTCCTACACCTTCACCGGACCGAGGGAAGGTGTCCACCAGCAAAAGCCCCATCTCCGAGGCCACCCGGTTGCTCCGGACTCCGAAGCTTTGTGATCGGCCGTGGTCGAAGTCCAACCTAGACAATTCACCGGACCGGGAGACTTCATCCGGAGCTTGCTTGAGATCCAATCGAAGGTGCAACAACTCTCGGATCGAAGCTTCACTTCTCCGAGCAAAGGTATGAACTCATTCTTCTTCCCGAGCTTACGGTGATTATCCATTTCATTTGAGTAAATTTCAATGCATGTTTACCGTATGGATGTGTTCGTCTCTTCGAGACGAATCCATGAGAGCATAAGAACACGAAAATCCATTGAGAATCGAGTGAGAAATTAGGGTTAGAAGGTTGACGGTCACGGGTGCACACCGGTCGTAGACGATGACCGAGGAGCCGTTGGATCGCGCGTGTATCGAGCGGACGGATCGATTGCGCCGGACCGAGAGAATGTTACATGAGCTGCGGGTCCGGGACGGGCGACTCGGATGGCGGCGCCCAATCGCGGCGCGACACGTACCGCTTCGGAGAGGCTAAGGTTGACGCGGCGCCGACTCGGATAAATAGAAAAATAGGGTATTTTCGATTTATTTAATTCCCTAAACTTGGAAAATTCATATCTTTGTGTAGGAAAATCAGAAAAATAAAATAAAAATACCCTCTTGCTCAGTGAACAGAGGAGAATAATGTGGAAAAGAAATCATTTAATTTCATTAAGTATTTTATTTTTTATAATTTATTTACTCTCTGCATACATTTAACTCTCCATGCATGTATACAATTCACCATGGCATCAGACCATAGGGCTTTTGAAGCCTCTGAATTTGGGAACATTCTCTGAATTTTCCAAAGTTAGAGGCCACCCCTATGAAGAGTTATTGATTTTTCAAATTCATGTCACTGTTTTGAGTATTTTAATTCCAATAAATAGCATGTTGTGTAATAAACTCTAGGAAAATTTGGTGATGTTCCTTATGACCAGAGAACCCTAGGAAAAATAGGATTTGAGTTAATTCACTCAGATTAACCCTAATTGGCTTAAACACCCAAAATAGGTCTCTAATTAATTAGAGTTAACCAT
This sequence comes from Papilionanthe hookeriana x Papilionanthe teres, assembly GCA_022702705.1. Lineage (NCBI taxonomy): Eukaryota > Viridiplantae > Streptophyta > Magnoliopsida > Asparagales > Orchidaceae > Papilionanthe > Papilionanthe hookeriana x Papilionanthe teres. The sequence goes on along the minus strand of CM040423.1, from coordinate 87,041,231 downwards.
AAATCAAATTGACTTGAAATCAATTCTCCACTGACCTTTAGGATCAGAGGAACCCACCATAAAAATTTGAGGTTAATTGGACTTGTTTAGCCCCACTAATTGGGTTGATTAAGCCACTTAGTCATTTTAAACTTTAAAAATTCATAACTTTCAAAATATCTTTCAAAAATTTACCAAATTGGTTTTGGAGTCTCTCTGATATCAGGGGAGTTTAAGAAAATTAAAATTTCAATTTTCTAAAAAAGTTGATTTTTAATATTATTTTAATATTTTTAATAATTAAAAAATAATAAAAATCACAAAAATAATAAAATTCACCAAAATGTCACATTTTGAATTTTAATCACTTAGGAACAAACCCCATATTTTTCTTAGGTCTATTTGGTGAGATATTAATTTTTAAAGCTCCAGGGTAATTTTAAAATTAAAAAAAATGTATTTTCTAGCATTTTCACCAAAATAATTATAATAAATCACAGAAAAATCAGAAAATTGTAAAGTTTGGTTCTCTGGAATCCTTGATATCAGAGAGAATTTTAAAAATTATAAAATTCATTTTTCAACTTGTATTCTATTTTTAAATTAATTAATACTCCAGAACTTAAAATAATTCTAATAAATAAAATATAATTCAAAAAATCATAAATTTTGGTCCAAATGGTCCTCTGGTCATTAGGAATGTCCCCTAATTTTCTTAAGGACAGAAACTTTCCTTTGGTCATGTTATCAAATTTTCCTTGAAAATCTCTATTTTCTACTAAAAATAATTATATAAATAAATTAAATACAGAAAAATCATATTTTCTCCTCTCATGTCTTCATTGACATATGAGTGAAGTCACATAAAAATTTCAAGTTCATTTGAATTCAATTTAGTGAGTTATAAAATTATTAAGCTTAAAGGGCAAAAATGGTAATTAAATTTTAACCCTTAATTAAAACTTTAGGTTTAATAAATTTTTTTTTAACAAGTAAAATATTTGATCCTAATCTGATTTGGATGATTGAAATTTAATAATTAAAGGGTAGAAACCCATTGAGCAATTTAAAATGATTAAACTTTAATTAAATAATTGATTAAATTTGGAAGAATAATAAAATTGGAATTATTAAAATAGGGATATTATTAGGAAGAGATTTATTCTTTAATTTAAAAATCCCTAAATTAATCATTTCATTAATGTTTAACTCTTAATTAAAATGATAACTCAAATTTAAAATATTAAAAGACTTAATCATTAAACTAAAATTAAATCATTAAACTCTTTCAAAAATTTCAATTAAAATTAAATTAAATTAAATTAAAAATTAAATTAAATTAAGTAAATTAAATTAAAATTAAATTAAATTAAATTAAGATTAAAAGTTGAATTAAATTAAATTAAATTAAATTAAATTAAATAAACAAATTAAATTAAATTAAATGAATTAAATAAATTAAATTAAATAAATTAAATTAAATTAAATTAAATTAAATAAAATTAAATAAATTAATTAAATTAAATTAAATAAATTAAATTAAATTAAATTAAATTAAATTGAATTAAGTTAAATTAAAACTAAATCAAATCAAACTAAATTGAATTAAATTAAATCAAATCAAACTAAATTGAATTAAATTGAATTAAATTAAATTAAATTAAATTAAATTGAATTAAGTTGAATTAAATAACATCACCTAAGACATAAAGAATTCAAAAATAAATCTAAGATAACTTGAACACTATTCCAAACTTAAATCATTAATTTGAACTTAAATTTGAATCACGAACCATTTGAACACCAATTTACCCTCAAGAGCTTTAGTTATCATAACTCCTAAACGAGAATATAAAATGAAATGTTACTTCACTTATAGGATATTCAGAATGTCCTAGTTCATCGAGCAAGTTAATAAAATTTGAAAACCTCGGACGATCGATTCATTTACATAATTAAATTCTCTTGGACTTAAAACAATCCTAGAAATATTGAAAAGATGTTTGGGATCCTTCCTAAGCACTTCCTCAATATGATAGGACATTTATAAGAACAATTGAACTTAGTTATTCTTTGATGAAGAAAATTGTCCTCAAACTAAAAACACGAGAACCTAGACGTCATAGGAAATGACTAGCTATAAGATTAGGAACTTGGTAGAAAACCATAAATCTTTCCCTTAGCTTTACCTAGGAACTTGCTTAAATATTCTAATTGTGTTTTAAGTGCAGCTTGGGATGACGGGAAGACCCTCCAGGTACGCTTTTATTTTACTGCAATTTATTTTCTTGCAATTTATTTAATTGCATCGCACTTATTTTTCTTGCATGATAAAACAACAGTTGCATGAAAACCTACACCTTTAGGACGAAACCAAAGCTGAAACCCATAACTAAATTAAAAGACACTACAAGATAAAATTCACCTCCACAACATTTCAAAATATAAGACAACTCAAAATTTAATCACAAACGGAACACAAAACTACAACTATAACTAAATTAAAACGTCTTGTTGGATGATCGGGAATACCTCGGATGATGTAACCTACGTGTTGCTAACGGGATTTCCCACGGTCTAAATGAAAGTGTGGAACTCATTCGATTGAGTTTAGCAAATTCATACGGACTAAGTGAATCCGATAAAAATAATGATGCCGGAAGGATGGAACCAGTGGGATCTTAACCGGTGTCGTTATAACCAACTTTAAGATTTGTTTTAATTAAAACACAAAACACTTGGAAATTAAGACTTCTCTAAACCAAAACACTTTTCTCATCCCCTGATTTATGATTTCTAAAACTAAACCTCTGCAACAACAAGGAGCTCGGAGCATGGTGGGCAGCACGGCCATCGTCGTCAGCAAAACTTGAACCTACTTCAGTAAAACTTTCCTAGAATTAAATAACAAAGCCATAGGACTTCGAGGTAGTTTGCACTAGTGCAACATAAATCCTCAACTCTTCGTTAGGCATTTGCATTACAAATTAAGCCCTAATCGGTTTTAGGATTCCGAGGTAGTCGTTCGATACGACATAAACCCTCACATCTTCCAGGCAATTTGTATGATTCTATCATATAAATATAAGCCCTAATTAACTAAAGTTGGCATGATTAAAACATTAAATAAACATTAGGACTTTCCTAAATCCAAGCCAAACAATAGGATAGTCGGGGAATTACCGAAGTCCGCTTCGAATCCGTAATTTCTCCTACTTTTCTTCCCTTGGATTCCCAAAATATAATGTTCCAAACTTGATCCATTCCCTATTGAGATTCAAAAATTCAATCCCTTGAAAACTTAAACTTTGAAATTCTTGAGAGCAGAATTATTGATTATTATCGAGAGTTTTCTTAGGTGATTCCCGTCACTTAAGATGTAATTAACTATAGGGGCTTGCCCTTATAGGGAATTTTAAAGAACCCGAGTAATATAAACCACTGTTTAATGTTTTCATATTAAGCGAGGGAATTTGTCGGCTTATAAAATTGGTTCGCGGACCAATCGGATGTCACAAATCTTCTAGTTTATTTAACCGAGCCCCACCGTCGAGCGGTGTGTCTATCCTTAGGGATAGATACACGGTTTGCGGTGCGGTGCTCGTTTATATAAACTATTTGGGATGTGAGATCGGTTTGATTTCATATCTTAAAATCTTCAAATTTAAAATTATTTTCAAAATCAAATATTACTTTCTAAATTATATCTATATTTAAATTTAAAATTCGCAGACAACTTCTGTTAGGCGACCCCTTTTTAAAATAAAACACATAACCTAAAAATATGCCGACAATTTCTGGCGACTCCGCTGGGGACAATTCCTCTCTCCATTCTAATCAGACAATTCTGCTTTCAAAAATCGGTAGTGCATCCATGTCCCTTATGGATCAAACTACCCTTCTTTCCGTTGGGATACTATGTTCATTTCTACCTTGAACAAGTATAACCAACATTCTCTCGGATTTAGGAGCCATCTGTTTAGACACCCCTAAACGAGAGAGGTTCCGAGATCCTTTTACCTCATTTACGAGGTGGGGTGGACCCCAATAGGTGTTAGTTTAGGAGTGATCCTTCGAGTCGAGAAGTCTTGCTTAAGACTCTCTTTTCCTTTCTAACTCCGATTCAGATTCCTTACCTTCTCTACACCTTTGAATACTCCGTTCTAAATAAACAAACTCTCTAATAAATGATTCTTTTAATAAGTGATTCCTTCTTATAAATACATGAACATGAATGAGTTCGGACTCTTTTCAATTCCTTTCTTTTCGTCCTAAAGAAAAGAAGCATAACTTGGGACTGACGACCAGAATCTACCCTGCAGAAATGGAAGCCCCAAAACTGATTTTCTCCTTCACTAACGGACTGGACCTCACTGTTTATAAGGATGAGCTGCCCGACAATGGAATCATCCGATTTGGACAAGGATTTGAAAACACGAACGTCAAGATCACCGACGTCTCCTTTTCGCACCGATGAACAAGGTATCCGAGGCCGAGGAGCCGCCGTCGAGTTCGACCTTAGATCGACCCAAGAATTCCCTCCTCCGCAAAGGATCCCGACTAAGAGGAGTACCGATGTCCATAGAAGGACCGTTATCTCTACCCCACCTGGTCTAGTTGTTTCGCACCTACCCCGACTTTTGCCAAATCAAAGGGAAAGAAATCCGGAATTATGATGGACCTGTTACCGTGGAGGGTACGGATCTTCTGTAAGACCTTCTGTTTTCGAAATCGGGTCCGGTTCAAAGATTTCGTCAGCGACAAGGACCCAAAGAAGAAACGAAGTAGAAGGATCGCTAGAGAAGCCGGAGCTGCTCGAAATTGCTTTCCTAGAGGAAATTCCGGAAGCTGCAGAATATACACTGCTGCTGAATACATACCACTCTTGGGAGGAAGCGGGTTTCATCCCCTCTCCGCCGCGGAAGATGAAGAAAACATTCGCAAGATTCTTGCCGCATTACCACGACCCGCATATTACAACGATAGCCGCAAGAAAAGAACTAGAACTACGCCGTTTGCTCGATTGCGAACTTTGGTAGAAAAGTTAGCAAAGAAGGAAAAGCGCCCCGTGTCGAAATTCTACGAAGGATAGGGCGGGTGCCGATCAAATCCCGTCTTGGGCCCCGAGTAGAACCCGCCATCATGACAGAAAAGCCAAGTAAAAGAATGAAGGCTAGTCCACCTGTTGTCGTCTCAGGATTACAGATTAGGGAGGATACCACCTTCCAGCATTTGGCCGACAGACCATCTGGTCCTAGACCTTCTGCTGCGGAAGGATGGTATGGCGTCCCACTCGCGGGCGATTGAGATTGAGACGAGCGGCCGAGAAAGAAAGTCTCGCCGGGAGACTTGAGTCCGAAGAAAGTGCTACCGCGATGAAGGGGACTCGTGAGAAGGGGACCCGGCGGCTATCGCACGACAACCACGAAGACACACGAAAGCCCCGCTAGAAGATGCCATGGAAAAGTTGAGAACCGACATCCGACGATTGGCAAAAGAAAGAGAAGAAAAGTTCGGAGACGAGATTGATTCATAGGAATTCATGGACGACGAATACGCAGAAATCAACATGGTTGAAACACGAGCTTCATCATCTTCGCAAGGTGCTCCTGCAGCCGCAGAAAGAGAGGAGCCGGAGCGATGAGAAGGCGGCTTCGGGAAAAAGACGACACGATCGCTCGAATGGCGAAAAGGATGGAAGAGATGGCCGTAGCTGCGGCCACTCTCCGCAGTCAAGTACAACCACATGAGAGACACCCCGGAGGTCATTCACATTGTAGACGGAGGAAAGGAGATTACGTCCGTCAATGGAGATGATCGAGTCGAAAAGGATGCAACACAAAGTATGATTCTCGAAAAGGATATCAAGAACTTAGTGGAACGGCGGAGTGCGAGAAGCCTTAGCACAATCGAAGAGCGGGACATCCATTCGGACGGGTAGACCTTACCCGGAAGAATTCGACGCCGTCCGATACCCGAAAGGCTTCGTACCACCTCCGTTCAAGACCTTCGACGGAACCGGGAACCCCCGACGGCATGTGGCACACTTTCGTGCCGGTTGTTCCAATGCGGCGGGAGCGATGCATTACTCTTCCGACGGTTCGTCGGCCAGTCCGTCGGGAATCGCCTTCGGCGGGTATGCAGAATTACCAAATGGTTCGGTAAAGACGTTCTCAGAGCTAGAGAACCTCTTCATCAAGCGATTTGCTGGAGCTCAGCACCACATCACTATAGGTGATTTAGTGGTAGAGAAGCAGAAGCCGAATGAGACTTTGGTGGATTACATACTTCGATGGAGGAACTTAAGCATGAAGTGTGAACCACAACTGCAAGAACAACACGCAGTCGGCATTTTACTTAAAAGCATCCATGGCCCGATAGCACTTCTCCTCAAGGGATTTACTATTAAGACTTTCGAGAAGTTGTTAAGCAAGGCCGGAAGCTTGCAAGAGGAGGCGAAGCAATTAAGTTTCGCCGACAAAACGAACAAACAAAAGCACAGTAAAGACTTTTGAAAAGAAATCCGGGATCGTTGCGGCGAGTTGACAAAGGCAAGCAACCGATGCAAATACCACCGAACGGCCGCAGAAACCACAACGGAATTACCGGCAACCCGGCCCGGCTATCGGTCATCTCCGCGAGTATGAACAACCGCCTCGTCCGCAACGTACATTAAGAGAGCTTTTGAGCGAGAGAATATCCGTTCAAGAATGAAGCGATGCCGAAAATGTTCCGTAGTCGATGAAGACTCCGGATTTCCAGTACACGAGCCTAAAAGACCGAGAGGAAGTCAACAAGAAAGGTGATCCCAACTTTTGCCCTTACCACCGGATGCTTGGACACAAAATAGAAGATTGTATTACCTTCGAAAAGTTGGCTCAATGACAACCTTCGGAAAGGGAATATAACGATCCCGAAGGAGTACATGAAGGAACCCCAGAAAGGAGGTTCCGTCAATGTTGTCTCGACTGATCCCATCATTCCGATAGATCCCTATACGACTGACGATGGATGGACTACTGCTTGGACGAGGTCTTCGAAAAAGATTTTAGACAGCATCCAAACCGCTTCGGTGCGAGCTTCAATTCAGAGTTTGAAACCTGTTAAGCCGGTACTATCACTTGCGATAGAAGAACCACCTCAACAGGAGACGATTGAAGAAAAGAAGAAAATTGACGAAGAAGAGAAGACCGAGGCACCTAAGGCTAGACTAGGGGCTGCTTATCCTAGGATAGTTGTTTCCGATTCGGGGGAGAAATCCCTCGAACCCCTGACTCTGTATGATTATCTACTCACTTCGGTGGGATCATATAATGATAAGGGTGATGGCGTTGGCTACGTTTTGACTGTTTCTAACGATTACGTAACTAACGGTAATCCGGATATCGATTTCGATACCAACGACAATTCTCAAATCATACACGATCTCGACAAGCAAAATAACGAAGAAGACATCCATCAAGGAGGCTACGAGAGTTCAACAAGCAACGAATCTATCTGCGAGTTTCGAGGAGTCCGGTCACGATAGAGTTAGAGCCTTCGGACTACGAAGCTAATCCGGAAGAGCACTGTCATTCCGATTCAGAAGAGACGCCGGCGAGCTCAACAATAGATTCGAAGAAATTACGAAGTCGACTTAAGGAGTGGAAAAGTTCTACCTCCGAGAATGGGTCCAAAAGACAAAGGAAAGCGGTGGTTGTTCGGGAAGAACCAACCCCGGCGAAGAAATACCCATTCGAGAAGAAGCAGAGATACATGAAAACAAAGTGGACTACAACGTGCTAGCCCATCTTAGGAAACTACCGACCAGCCGAGCATCTACGACGCTCTCATCTTATCGAAGGAGATGAGAGAAGCTCGATCGAGGCCTTACTTGATCCGGAAATTTGCTTAGCTCGAATGGCCGGAGATTCCTTAGATGAGGTTTGCTCGTTAAAGGAACAACGAGGTGTTACCTTCACGGACAACGACCTACTACTTGGGACGACGAGACCACGACCGACCGTTGTACATTTCGAGTTACAATTGGGAAGTTTACACTCTCCGAGTATTGGTGGATCCGGGAGCATCAATCAATATAATGAATCTTCGAACGCTAGCATACTTGGAAATTGATGCCCGCGAGCTCGAGGCGGACAAAATGTTATTAAGAGGATTCGACCGGAAAGGAGAAAGAGCCCTCGGCTCAATAACACTTGCTAATGAAGACCGGTGACTTAGCAAAGACAACCGCGAAATTTCACATAATTGATTCGAAACGTCATTCAACGCTCTCTTGGGCCGACCATGGATACATGAAAACGGGATGGTACCATCATCTCTACATCGGTGCATCGAATACTACGATGGAGGGGAACGAGTGCATCAAAGGTGACTTACGACCATTCTCCGTACATGAAATTGGAATCCACGAGGATGCGACTTATTATGCACCACCGAAGAAAACGATCTTCTCCGGAGATACCATAACAAATGAAGCAAAGAAAGTTCGGGACAGCGAAGAACACGAAGTTCTAGTCCAACGATCACTCACCACTCCCTTACGGCGAGATGGTGAAGGTTTCTCCACAACTCGCATCCGAGGTCGAGGCCGGGGACGAGGTCGTGGTAGAGACGTTAGGACAATTGGACGAGGAAACCAACCATTAAAGTCGATTGGGAAGATAGTTCGAAGAAGAAAAAGAAATCAAACAAGAAGCGGCGACAATAAGTCGAAGAAGCCGCAATTCAGAATCCCTCTCGAAGATGAAAGAAACGAAGAATATAAATCAATGTACGAGAAGATTAACCACTATGTACATACTATGACCACGACCCCGGTCCATTCTAATAAGATCGAGGGTATGGAGGTCGAAGAGGTACGTAGCGGTGGTGCAAAGCCCATCAAATTCTACCGTGGTGCTCCTTCCTCCAAAGCCGAAAATAATGTACCACTTGAAGATGCTACTTCATCAGAATTAATGGAATTGCCTTTTGAGTGGTACTCTCCATGTGTTCAAAATTTAATTCAGCGTGGTTTCTTACCTCGACAATGGACAAAAGGTCAATCACAACGTTTTGAAAATTTATGGAATAACTCCGGTCGTCCACCCAACTCAAAGCATGGTCTCGGATTCGGCACAGTAGGATCAGTTGATGATATTGAATTTTGCTTGGTTGTCACTTGCGAATCTAATGAAAACTGCATGGAAACTACGGACGAACTCGAAGATTTACAAATTGGAGACGCTCCACCAGAATTCGAAGAAGAAATCAAATCTACGATAGATGAGTTAACGGAAGTTAACTTAGGTACTAGCAAAGAACCTAGACCTACCTTTGTTAGCTCATTACTCAATAAAGAAGACTCCGAAGAGATAATCAAGTTATTGATGGAATTTAAAGATTGTTTTGCTTGGAGCTATGATGAGATGCCAGGATTAGCTCCAGAGGTTGCGATCCATAAGCTAGGAGTGGATCCTACTACGTTCCGGTCGGACAAGGTTCCGGAAGAATGCGTCTAGAAATCGAACAACAAGTCATAGCTGAAGTTAAAAAGCTAATAGACGCTAAATTTGTCCGTGAAGAACAATACCCGACTTGGTTAGCCAACGTGGTACCGATCGGGAAGAAGAATGGTCGGATCGGGATTTGTGTGGACTTCGGAGATTTAAACAAGGCATGTCCAAAAGATGAATTCCCTCTACCAATCCCGGAATTAATGATCGACATCGCTTCAACACATGAAATATTCTCGTTCATGGATGGATCTTCAGGATACAACCAGATAAAAATGGCTCCAGAAGACGAAAAGCTTACAGCATTCAGAACGCCGATCGGGGTATTTTGCTACACCGTGATGCCATTCGGATTGAAGAACGCGGGAGCAACCTACCGAGAGCAATGACAAGAATTTTTGATGATCTCATCCATAATCAAGTCGAATGCTACGTAGACGATGTGGTCATCAAAAGCAAAATAAAGGACAACCACTCGTATGATTTGAGAATTGTTTTCGAACGATTAAGACAATTTAACCTTAAGATGAATCCCTTAAAATGCGCCTTCGGCGTCACCTCCGGGAAATTCTTAGGATTCGTTGTCCGACATCGTGGAATCGAAATCGATCCGGAAAAGATAAAAGCCATCTTAGAAATGCCGCCTCCCAGAAACCTTAAAACAACTACGATCTTTTCAAGGGAAGTCGGCATATCTTCGACGCTTTATCTCAAACCTGTCGGGTAGGTGTCGGCCTTTCTCGGCACTAGTTAAAAAGGACGCCAAATTTATTTGGGAAGAGAAATGCCGAAGGCCTTCGAGGACATTAAACAATACTTAATGACACCTCCTGTCTTAGCGGCCCCGGTCTCGGGTAGACCGCTAATACTTTATACCGCGGCTTTAGACGACTCTCTCGGAGCCACGTTAGCCTGGGTCGATGATGAGGGTAAAGAAAATGCTCTTTACTACTTAAGCCGTCGTTCATCGCCGACGGAAATAAGGTATCCCGCAATTGAAAAGCATTGTTTGGCCCCGATCTTCGCCGCTCAAAAGCTCGGGCATTACATGCTTTCTCATAAGGTCGACCTAATCTCGAAGTTTAATCCATTGCAATACTTGATGACTCGTCCAACGCTTTCCGAGCGGACTTGCAGGATGGTCGATGATATTATTGCAATTCGATATAACTTTCGTGCCTCTCCGTGCCGTAAAAGGACAAGTCTCGCGGACTTCCTCGCGACACACCCTTTGCGGCGGAATCTCCTCTCGATGACGATTTGCCGGATGAACAAATAATGAATCTAGAAGACCATGATGATCGACGTTGGGAATTATATTTCGACGGAGCATCTTCGGCACACAAAGACGAAGAATCGCAAGTGATAGTGCCGGTAAGGCGGGAATCGGGCTAATCTTTATAACACCGGAGCGGGGGATGTTAAGATACTCCTACCACTTGACGAGCCGTGTACAAACAACGAAGCGGAATACGAAGCCCTCATAATGGGACTGGAATTAACCATTCAAATGGGGATAACGAGACATCAACATCTACGGGGATTCACGGTTAATCATTCGGCGGATCGCCGGACGGTACGAGAATTTTAAAACCAAGACTCGAGCAATACTTCCGGTATGCCATACAGTGTTGGAACAGATTCCAAATGTGACAATCTATAAAATTCCCAGAAGAAAACGCTTTAGCGAGATGCGCTTAGCCGTCTCGCAAAAGAATTTGCTCGTTTGCAAGATGAATCGGTGGAAGTGTCGGTTCACGGACGTCGGGTCCTATCACGGCTTGACATAGACACGATACACAAATCGGAAAAGGAAAAAGGATCAATTGCGGCGGTGACGGAAAACACGGAAGATTGGCGACGACCAGTGATAGATTACCCGCAAACGGGAAAACTACCGGACGATAGGTCGTTAGCCCATCGGATCGAGAAAGAACTGCGTCCTACGCATTAGTAAACAATACGTTATACGGAAGGTCTTTTGATCAAATGTGGCTAAGGTGCCTAAGCGGGTCCGAGGCCCGTGAAATTGTTAAAGAGGTACATTCGGGACTGCGTGGCGCTCACCGATCGGGTCCAAAGATGAAAATGAAAATTAAAAGACTAGGGTACTACGGCCCTCGATGATGACCGATTGCATGAAAATCGCCAAGAGCTGTCACCAGTGCCAAGTGCACGGAGTGGTTCTACACCAACCTCCAAATGTGCTACATCCGACAATTGCATCGTGGCCATTTGAATGTTGGGGCACGGATATAGTGGGTCCAATAGAACCGCCGTCTTCAAAAGGACATCGCTTCATTCTTGCGGCTACGGATTACTTTTCCAAGTGGGCGGAGCGGTTCCACTAAGAGAAGTGAAAGCACATCACGTACTACAATTTTTCAAGAACCAAGTTGTTTACCGTTTCGGGGTGCCGCGCAGGATCATCTCAGATAATGAGTCAGCATTCAGAAGTACAAAAATCAACAATTTTGTCAGAAAACACGGAATCGACTGGCGGTATTCAACAATTTACTACCCAAGAGCAAACGGCCTTGCTGAGGCTTTTAATAAAACTCTCGTTCAAATTTTAAAGAAGACTTTAGACGATAATAAGAGAAATTGGCACGAGAAGTTGTTAGAAGCCTTATGGGCCTACCGGACAACCTTCAGAACTCCTACTCGAAGCTACACCTTACGCTCCGGTGTATGGGTCCGAGGCGATGTTACCTTTAGAGGTTCGGCTCCCTTCACTCGAATTGCGAGTTGCAAATAAAATCACAACGAAGAGAACGCCAAATTACGACTCGAAGAATTAGAGAGCACGGAAGGGAAAAGGCTTGCGGCGCAACGGAATTTAGAACTATATCGAAGCTAAGATGGTTCGAGCCCATGACAAGCGAGTCCGCCCGAGAACCTTCAAAGTTGGTGATCTAGTTCTCGTTCTCAAAGACCTATTCTTGCACACCGCGAGATAGGAGGAAAATTTGAACCCACTTGGGAAGGACCGTTTGTGGTTGAAGCGGTATACTCGGGAGGTTCCTACCGGCTAGTGAACTGCCGGGGAGAACGACATATGCTTCCGATCAATGGACGATACTTGAAAAAGTATTACGCTACCTGATGTTTCGAAGGAATGAACATTCCATCCCTAGAAGCACGGGTGAAGTGATTACTTATGACTGGGTCCGAACCCAAAAATGACAAAAATGTGCTAAAATAAATAAAATCCTGATAATAAAATTTTCCTTGTTTTCTTTTCCAAATCAAAATCTCTTACCTGATCTTATCCCACTTAATTCCTGCTAAGTTTAAAAATATAATAAAATAAAAATGTCTTTAATAAACATTTTCTTAATGTTCTTGTTCTTAGTACGACCTCGATCCTTTTCCTTGTCTTTTCGCGAGGAAATGTCGAACGGGCGGTTGGTCCTGAACTTTAAGAATGGCGTAAGCCTTGCACTAGATGAAAAGAGGGTGAAAGATGGAGCGGTAATCGAGATTGACTCGGATTTCGCACCGGCGGAGCCTACGATACGAAGAAAGTGGCCTGGGTCCCGGTTGACCGAGAAGAGCCGCCGGACATACGGTGATGAAAGTGGGTGGCCCAAACCACCAATCCAGCAATAAGAAAAGAAAGACAAGTATTGAAGAAGATAAGAAAATGAAGTCTGTAGTCGCTACAGCAGAGGGCAGGCTTGTCAGCGCCGCGCCCACAGAGATTCAAGAAGTTCGGAGAGCTACTCTCACGACAACGCAACGAAGAAATAAGAATCGCCGTATCCGTAAGATGTTAACAAAACTAGTTGCGGATCGGCACGACGAGGCGGTTGCTAATGTCGGTGCATACACTTCGAGGACATCGGTTCACCGGGAACCGGAAGAAAGGAGGCCGACTCCTAGGATGACGAAAAGAACCGGGGAAATCCCCGGAAGATCGAAGAAAGAAGGCTACCACGCCACCGGATAGAACCACCGGTGATGCATGACCTTGTTGCGAAGCAACCCCGGGGGATATCTCGATAGACATCATCCACGAGGAGCCGAGGTATGCGAGGAGAACGTGAAGGGATTGAACCATATATCCCACAATATGTCACAAGGCCTCGCCATCTGCAGATCATTCGAATACGAGCTGGAGAGAATGCGGAATGTTGAAAAGAAAACCTTTGAATACTTCGAGAGAATTAGAGGCAGAAGAATCAATATACTGGAGGGCCTCGAGCTACATACAAACGTATTCTCAGAGTATGAACAGCAGCAAATCGTGGATTGCATCCGGGATTTGAAAAGAATGGGCCGAGCAGGCCGCCTAAGGGAAAACACATACTCAGAGCCCCGGAGATGGATGCCAGGGAAAGGAAGAATCACAATACAATGTGGATGCTGTTACAACTTTGCCGAGGACAGGAAGGGAAACCCGCGGGAATACTCCGTCATGGGCAAGTGGATCCGATGCCATTAGTCATCAAGAGAATGGTAAAGAGATTGATAACATGGAGGGTACTCGCCACAGATTGCATACCCAATAGCTGCATCATCAACATCTACAAACAGGGTGACTGTATACCCCCACACATAGATCACCATGACTTTGTCAGGCCTTTCTGCACAGTCTCTTTTCTGAGCGAGTGTAACATCATGTTCGGATCTGACCTCCGGATAGCGGGCCCGGAGTGAGTTCCGAGGGCCGGTGAAGATACCTTTACCGGTAGGTTCCGTCATGATGCTGAAGGGCAACGGAGCGGATATCGCTAAGCATTGCATACCGGGAGTACCGGTGAAGCGGATCTCGGTTACTTTCGAAGGATGGACGACGGAAAGACACCTTACCATTTCCGAGCGGACCGGAGCTAGAGAGCCTCCGGCCTTACGAGCCGTGAGTTACATGGAAAATATCACACCTCCGATGTACATCCATACGGCATCCTTGCCGAGGATGTCTTGGAAGGTGATGTTATTGACCATGTACCCCACTATTCGGACATGGATTTTTGACGGATACCTTTTTGGATGGATCAACAAAGATCATACACGATCCGTTTTGAGTTTACATGGATTGTATGAAATATATTCCGGATCAAGATGTATGATGTATCTTCTACATGATTGGAATGAAAGTGACCATGTCACATTTTTGGCCTTCACCTCTTTTGTTCAAATTGATTGGGAAACGCCATTAAAGTTAAATGAACTTCGAACAAAGAACAGAAAAGAAATAAAACAAAAAAAAAGATAAAAGAAAACTTTCTAAAAAAAAAAAAGAGAAAAATCTAAAAAATGACAAACACCAAATTCACATGAACATTAAACAAACGATAAAACAAAATTTGAATCGTTAAAAGATAAACAAAATCAACATAAATGTTAAATCTAATTCTCAAACAAATTTCAAATGTGATCTTCCAAATTTCAAATCAAATCTTAAATCAAATTTCAACCGAGTTCAAACTCATCCTGTCAAATTTCAAATTCAATCTTTCCAAATCTCTATCAAATCTCAAATTCGATCTTCCAGATCCTAAATCAAATCTCAGTCAAATTTCAAATCTCAAATTCGATCTTTCCGGACCTCACATCAAACCTACATCAAATTCAAACTTTTGGGTCGAGGATTTTACATCCAAGACTGCACTGCTTTAGGATTCTTTTCCTACTGCACTGAAATACATCAAATTCAAACCTTTGGGTCGAGGATTTTATATCCAAGACTGCACTGCTTTAGGATTCTCTTCCTATTGCACTGAAATACATCAAATTCAAACCTTTGGGTCGAGGATTTTACATCCAAGACTGCACTGCTTTAGGATTCTTTTCCTATCGCACTGAAATACATCAAATTCAAACTTTTGGGTCGAGGATTTTACATCCAAGACTGCACTGCTTTAGGATTCTTTTCCTACTACACTCGAAATACATCAAATTCAAACTTTTGGGTCGAGGATTTTACATCCAAGATCGCACTCGCTTTAGGATTCTTTTCTCTACTGCACCTGAAATACATCAAATTCAAACCTTTGGGTCGAAGATTTTATATCCAAGACTGCATTGCTTTAGGATTCTCTTCCTATTGCCTTTGAAATACATCAAATCCAAACTTTTGGGTCGAGGATTTTACATCCAAGACTGCACTCGCTTTAGGATTCTCTTCCTATCGCACTGAAATACATCAAATTCAAACCTTTGGGTCGAGGATTTTATATCCAAGTACCGCATCGCTTTAGGATTCTTTTCCTATTGCACTGAAATACATCAAATTCAAACCTTTGGGTCGAGGATTTTATATCCAAGACTGCCTTTGCTTTAGGATTCTTTTCCTATTGCACTTTGAAATACATCAAATTCAAACTTTTGGGTCGAGGATTTTACATCCAAAACTGCACTTGCTTTAGGATTCTTTTCCTACTGCACCGAAATACATCAAATTCAAACCTTTGGGTCGAGGATTTTATATCCAAGACTGCCTTGCTTTAGGATTCTCTTCCTATTGCACTTGAAATACATCAAATTCAAACCTTTGGGTCGAGGATTTTATATCCAAGATCGCATTGCTTTAGGATTCTCTTCCTATTGCACTTCGAAATACATCAAATTCAAACTTTTGGGTCGAGGATTTTACATCCAAGATCGCATCGCTTTAGGATTCTTTCCCTATTGCACTCGAAATACATCAAGTTCAAACTTTTGGGTCGAGGATTTTACATCCAAGATCGCACTGCTTTAGGATTCTTTCCCTATTGCATCGAAATACATCAAGTTCAAACTTTTGGGTCGAGGATTTTACATCCAAGACGGCCTTCGCTTTAGGATTCTTTCCCTATTGCACTTCGAAATACATCAAAATCAACCTTTTGGGTCGAGGATTTTACATCCAAGACTACCTTGCTTTAGGATTCTTTCCTATTGCACTGAAATACATCAAATTCAAACCTTTGGGTCGAGGATTTTACATCCAAGATCGCATCGCTTTAGGATTCTTTCCTATTGCATTCGAAATACATCAAATTCAAACTTTTGGGTCGAGGATTTTACATCCGAGACCGCATTGCTTTAGGATCTTTTCCCTATCGCAATGAAATACATCAAAATCAAACTCTTGAGGTTAAGGATTTTACATCCAATACCGCATTACTCTGAGATCTTTCCTCATTGTAATGATCCAATCCAATCGATTCAATCTTCTTTTGGGGTTGAAGGTGTTGCATCTAAAACCTCAAAACTCCAATTTTCATTTCAAAATCAAATTCCTTCAAATTAATCTTGACAAACTTCAATCTAAATTGAAACTCCAAATTGAAATCTAAACTCACACATCACGACTTGAACATGGAACAAAATAAAATCTAAATCGAAATTCTCCCAGATCATGTGATTTGGGATTCACCTCCTTTTCCTTTCCCCAGCGAGAGTTCAAGAATCTCCAGTTCCAGAGATATACTTGACACTCCCCAGCGGAAATTCTCCTACTTCGTCCTAAGTTTGTCACTTGGACATCTGTGTTGGTTTTGTTGATCGCTTCGGTCAACACCAATACGTGCGGTGTGCTCCGTCAGCTCACCACACCTATTGGGGGTCCATTTGTTGACCTCATTTTTGATGAGGTCTTCTCTTCTTCTCTTTAGTACTTAGGATCTAGCCTTAGGCTTTTCCTTTGACTATCTTAGAGGATTAGAATTGGGACCCACCTTTTAGAAATTCAAACCACTTCTTAAACTCCCTGCAAACTCCAAAAACTTGACTGTAAACCCCTAATCACCTGAGGGTTGAAATCGAAATATGGAAGTTTAAAGGATGAGTTCCTATAGGACTCTTTGGCCTTAGGACCGCCACAGGTGGCCCGGTCCGGTGAGGGGCTGACTTACACATACACTACACACACACTACACTTCCATACACCTCCTAAAAAACACACCCTTACCCAACTTGACCTCCCGACTCATGTAGGTGATTCACATGGATGGTCCTTAACCCTCGACCCTTGGCTAAGAGGGTTAGGAACAACATAGTGAATGCCTCAGATGAGTCCCTTCATGGCTCATGTGGGCTTGATATGGCTTCATGGCTCAACCAAAATGGTTGTATTCCACTTACATCCACCCAATCTTCAATTTTCCAAATTTTCAATTTTTAACCCCCGGACCCTACACCCCGTCTAACCTACCAAATGCTTTGAAACTACCCGAATTTCTCAAAAATTTCCAAATTACCCAAAACTCTCCAAAATCAATCCCAAACATCTCCACACCACTTAAATTGATCATCCATACCCAAAAATGCCAAAAATTCCAAAATACCTCCCAATACCTTTCAAATACCCAAAATACCCCTCTTGACCCAAAAATCCAAAAATTCAGAAAATTCCCAGAAAATTTCAGAAAATCCCAAATATTCCCAATTTCATTTTGTTCAACTACACCATGGGCCAATTTTGTCAATTTACCCCACTTTTATCAAAACCCCCAATTTGACCCATTTTAACCCAAAGTAAACCCAATGTCAAACCATATCTACCCAATTGACCCCAATTTTGGTCCAATTCAATTCTAAACTTCAATTCAACATCCCCAACACCAATCTAGACCCAATCCAAGCCCAATTTGAGTGGCATTGGGATCCAATTTCACTTTTGGCCTTAAAGCCCAATTTGGACCTATGACCCAAACCTAACCCAAACCCACCCAATTCAACTCCAATTAACCCCAAATCTTTTCCAAACCTTCCTTAACATCCCCATAAACAAAACACTAACATGATTTGCCCAAAATTTAGACCCAAACCCCACTCAAATTCAACCCAAAATCAAAAAGCCCAATTTTGACCTAAACCTAAACCTAGCCCAGAATGAGCCCAAATCCCAAAATCAAGACCTAACCAAAGCCAAAACCTCTTTGAAACACTCCCATAAACATTTCCCAACATTAATTTTACATCAATTTCAACTCTAGCCCAACTTTGGCCCATGGTAGCCCATTTTGGCCCACCTTAGCCACTTTACCAAAAAGGCCCATATCCAACCCGATTCAAACCCAAATCACCTCAAATTTGTTTCAAACCACTCATGAAGCATCCCTAAACCAAACTCAACAATTATTTGGCCCAAGCCTTTACCAAAATTTCATCCCAAAATCCATTTTAAAATTCAAAAGCCCACTTTCCTAAACCATTTTAAAAGCCCATCTAAAACCATTTCAATGAGCCCAAATCATCCTAAAGCCCACATGACATTTCCCCTCATCATACTTTCAATTAAACTCAATACCTAAGTCCTAAAATCATCATTAAGCCATTCCAAGTCAAGCTTCATGAAAATTCTCCACCAAAGTACCAAAATTCCTAAATTCTATTTCCATGAAATTGACTAAACTTTTCCTAAGCCAAATGGAGCCAAATGCAAGCCATGAACAAGCCACATGAAGCCATGGAAGGTTTGACATGTGATCAAGCCATTAATGGCAAAAGGAGGAGCCTCTTTTAAGCCCCCTTAAAAGGTTTTAACCCTTTTAATGCTTCACCTTAATCCATGATTAATCAAAATATTCATGGATGGTGACCTTTCCACCCTTTTCTAGCTGATTTACCGATCCTCCCTCAGCCCCGAATCAACCATGGAGAGGTGAACCAAGCCCATTTTCAATGGGTTGACCAAACCAAGTGCAAAAGAGACCACCTCCTCATGCCATTTTGATTCAAACCCTTTACACATGGCAAGGCCCAATTGACCGCACAAGCCTCCAGCCACGACCCACTGGACACGAGAGTGACCCATGCTGCTCGGCCAGCCGCCCAGGTCGCCGGAAAACACCATGGCCGAGACCTTGGGAGGAGCCAAATTTTGGAATTCCACCTTGCTTGAGCTGCCTCACTCCAAATGGCCATTGCGATTGTTCTTCTCCTCACCGAGCAGCTGATCCCAACCATTAAACCCCCACGGGAGAGCCTCCGACCATGCCTATTTAAACACCACCCCCTCTCGGCCATAGAAGAAGAGTTGCACAAACCTTGCCAAAACTGCGCCAAAATTGTTCCGGACTCCTCCCCATACACGAGCACTTGATCCCCAGGTGAGATCCCCCGCCATTTCTTCTCCGTGAGCTCGATTTCGAGTTGAAATTCCACCCAAAACCGGGACACTTCTCCACGGTAAACCAATCCCCAAATTGATTGGTCCTACACCTTCACCGGACCAAGGGAAGGTGTCCACCAGCAAAAGCCCCATCTCCGAGGCCACCCGGTTGCTCCGGACTCCAAGCTTTGTGATCGAGCGTGGTCGAAGTCCAACCTAGACAATTCACTGGACCGGGAGACTTCATCCGGAGCTTGCTAGGATCCAATCGAAGGTGCAACAACTCTCGGATCGAAGCTTCACTTCTGCGAGCAAAGGTATGAACTCATTCTTCTTCCCGAGCTTACGAGAGATTCTCCATTTCATTTGAGTAAATTTCAATGCATGTTTACCGTATGGATGTGTTCGTCTCTTCAAGACGAATCCATGGAGCATAAGAACACGAAAATCCATTGAGAATCGAGTGAGAAATTAGGGTTAGAAGGTTGACGGTCACGGGTGCACACCAGTCGTAGACGATGACCAGGAGCCGTTGGATCGCGCGTGTATCGAGCGGACGGATCAGATTGCGCCGGACCAGAGAATGTTACATGAGCTGCGGGTCCCGGGACGAGCCGACTCGGATGGCGGCGCCCAATCGCGGCGCGACACGTACCGCTTCGGAGAGGCTAAGGTTGACGCGGCGCCGACTCGGATAAATAGAAAAATAGGGTATTTTCCGATTTATTTAATTCCCTAAACTTGGAAAATTCATATCTTTGTGTAGGAAAATCGGAAAAATAAAATAAAAATACCCTCTTGCTCGGTGAACGGAGGAGAATAATGTGGAAAAGAAATCATTTAATTTCATTAAGTATTTTATTTTTTATAATTTATTTACTCTCTGCATACATTTAACTCTCCATGCATGTATACAATTCACAATGGCATCAGACCATAGGGCTTTTGAAGCCTCTAATTTGGGAACATTCCCTGAATTTTCCAAAGTCGGAGGCCACCCCTATGAAGAGTTATTGATTTTTCAAATTCATGTCATCTGTTTTGAGTATTTTAATTCCAATAAATAGCATGTTGTGTAATAAATTCTAGGAAAATTTGGTGATGTTCCTTATGACTAGAGAACCCTAGGAAAAATAGGATTTGAGTTAATTCACTCAGATTAACCCTAATTGGCTTATACACCCAAAATAGGTCTCTAATTAATTAGAGTTAACCATAAATCAAATTGACTTGAAATCAATTCTCCACTGATCTTTAGGATCAGAGGAACCCACCATAAAAATTTGAGGTCAATTGGACTTGTTTAGCCCCACTAATTGGGTTGATTAAGCCACTTAGTCATTTTAAACTTTAAAAATTCATAACTTTCAAAATATCTTTCAAAAATTTACCAAATTGGTTTTGGAGTCTCTCTGATATCAGGGGAGTTTAAGAAAATTAAAATTTCAATTTTCTAAAAAAGTTGATTTTTAATATTATTTTAATATTTTTAATAATTAAAAAATAATAAAAATCACAAAAATAATAAAATTCACCAAAATGTCACATTTTGAATTTTAATCACTTAGGAACAAACTCCATATTTTTCTTAGGTCTATTTGGTGAGATATTAATTTTTAAAGCTCTAGGGTAATTTTAAAATTAAAAAAAAATGTATTTTCTAGCATTTTCACCAAAATAATTATAATAAATCACAGAAAAATCAGAAAATTGTAAAGTTTGGTTCTCTGGAATCCTTGATATCAGAGAGAATTTTAAAAACTATAAAATTCATTTTTCAACTTGTATTCTATTTTTAAATTAATTAATACTCCAGAACTTAAAATAATTCTAATAAATAAAATATAATTCAAAAAATCACAAATTTTGGTCCAAGTGGTCCTCTGGTCATTAGGAATGTCCCCTAATTTTCTTAAGGAAAGAAACTTTCCTTTGGTCATGTTATCAAATTTTCCTTGAAAATCTCTATTTTCTACTAAAAATAATTATATAAATAAATTAAATACAGAAAAATCATATTTTCTCCTCTCATGTCTTCATTGACATATGAGTGAAGTCACATAAAAATTTCAAGTTCATTTGAATTCAATTTAGTGAGTTATAAATTTATTAAGCTTAAAGGGCAAAAATGGTAATTAAATTTTAACCCTTAATTAAAACTTTAGGTTTAATAAATTTTTTTTTTTAACAAGTAAAATATTTGATCCTAATCTGATTTGGATGATTGAAATTTAATAATTAAAGGGTAGAAACCCATTGAGCAATTTAAAATGATTAAACTTTAATTAAATAATTGATTAAATTTGGAAGAATAATAAAATTGGAATTATTAAAATAGGGATATTATTAGGAAGAGATTTATTCTTTAATTTAAAAATCCCTAAATTAATCATTTCATTAATGTTTAACTCTTAATTAAAATGATAACTCAATTTTAAAATATTAAAAGACTTAATCATTAAACTAAAATTAAATCATTAAACTCTTTCAAAAATTTCAATTAAAATTAAATTAAATTAAATTAAAAATTAAATTAAATTAAGTAAATTAAATTAAAATTAAATTAAATTAAATTAAGATTAAAAGTTTAATTAAATTAAATTAAATTAAATTAAATTAAATAAACAAATTAAATTAAATTAAATGAATTAAATAAATTAAATTAAATAAATTAAATTAAATTAAATTAAATTAAATAAAATTAAATAAATTAATTAAATTAAATTAAATAAATTAAATTAAATTAAATTAAATTAAATTAAATTAAATTAAATTAAATTAAATTAAATTAAAAAACTAAATCAAATCAAACTAAATTGAATTAAATTAAATCAAATCAAACTAAATTGAATTAAATTGAATTAAATTAAATTAAATTAAATTAAATTGAATTAAGTTGAATTAAATAACATCACCTAAGACATAAAGAATTCAAAAATAAATCTAAAATAACTTGAACACTATTCCAAACTTAAATCATTAATTTGAACTTAAATTTGAATCACGAACCATTTGAACACCAATTTACCCTCAAGAGCTTTAGTTATCATAACTCCTAAACAGAATATAAAATGAAATGTTACTTCACTTATAGGATATTCAAATGTCCTAGTTCACTCGAGCAAGTTAATAAAATTTGAAAACCTCGGACGATCGATTCATTTACATAATTAAATTCTCTTGGACTTAAAACAATCCTAGAAATATTGAAAAGATGTTTGGGATCCTTCCTAAGCACTTCCTCAATATGATAGGACATTTATAAGAACAATTGAACTTAGTTATTCTTTGATGAAGAAAATCGTCCTCAAACTAAAAACACGAGAACCTAGACGTCATAGGAAATGACTAAGCTATAGGATTAGGAACTTGGTAGAAAACCATAAATCTTTCCCTTAGCTTTACCTAGGGACTTGCTTAAATATTCTAATTGTGTTTTAAGTGCGACTTGGGATGACGGGAAGACCCTCCAGGTACGCTTTTATTTTACTGCAATTTATTTTCTTGCAATTTATTTAATTGCATCGCACTTATTTTTCTTGCATGATAAAACAACAGTTGCATGAAAACCTACACCTTTAGGACAGAAACCAAAACTGAAACCCATAACTAAATTAAAAGACACTACAAGATAAAATTCACCTCCACAACATTTCAAAATATAAGACAACTCAAAATTTAATCACAAACGAACACAAAACTACAACTATAACTAAATTAAAACGTCTTGTTGGATGATCGGGAATACCTCGGATGATGTAACCTACGTGTTGCTAACGGGATTTCCCACGGTCTAAATGAAAGTGTGGAACTCATTCGATTGAGTTTAGCAAATTCATCTGGACTAAGTGAATCCGATAAAAATAATGATGCCGGAAGGATGGAACCGTGGGATCTTAACCGGTGTCGTTATAACCAACTTTAAGATTTGTTTTAATTAAAACACAAAACACTTGGAAATTAAGACTTCTCTAAACCAAAACACTTTTCTCATCCCCTGATTGATGATTTCTAAAACTAAACCTCTGCAACAACAAGGAGCTCGGAGCATGGTGGGCAGCACGGCCATCGTCGTCAGCAAAACTTGAACCTACTTCAGTAAAACTTTCCTAGAATTAAATAACAAAGCCATAGGACTTCGAGGTAGTTTGCCTAGTGCAACATAAATCCTCAACTCTTCGTTAGGCATTTGCATTACAAATTAAGCCCTAATCGGTTTTAGGATTCCGAGGTAGTCGTTCGATACGACATAAACCCTCACATCTTCCAGTGCAATTTGTATGATTCTATCATATAAATATAAGCCCTAATTAACTAAAGTTGGCAAGATTAAAACATTAAATAAACATTAGGACTTTCCTAAATCCAAGCCAAACAATAGGATAGTCGGGGAATTACCGAAGTCCGCTTCGAATCCGTAATTTCTCCTACTTTTCTTCCCTTGGATTCCCAAAATATAATGTTCCAAACTTGATCCATTCCCTATCGAGATTCAAAAATTCAATCCCTTGAAAACTTAAACTTTGAAATTCTTGAGAGCGGAATTATTGATTATTATCGAGAGTTTTCTTAGGTGATTCCCGTCACTTAAGATGTAATTAACTATAGGGGCTTGCCCTTATAGGGAATTTTAAAGAACCCAGGTAATATAAACCCTGTTTAATGTTTTCATATTAAGCCGGGGAATTTGTCGGCTTATAAAATTGGTTCGCAGACCAAACGGATGTCACAAATCTTCTAGTTTATTTAACCGAGCCCCACCGTCAAGCGGTGTGTCTATCCTTAGGGATAGATACACGGTTTGCGGTGCGGTGCTCGTTTATATAAACTATTTGGGATGTGAGATCGGTTTGATTTCATATCTTAAAATCTTCAAATTTAAAATTATTTTCAAAATCAAATATTACTTTCTAAATTATATCTATATTTAAATTTAAAATTCGCCAACAACTTTTGTTAGGCGACCCCTTTTTAAAATAAAACACATAACCTAAAAATATGCCGACATATACGTATCATATCAAATAATATAGGGCTATAATAGAGTCATGAATATCAACCCCACAGGGAAATATTGAAGTTTTAAGAAAATGTTACACAATGTGTAAAAAGCAATAAAGTTAAGGTTTACTACTTACTACTAATATGTAGGAAACAGTAAGAACAACGAAACAGTAATGATTAACTGACTACAATTACTTCTAATAACTTTAAAAACAATATTAACTAACAGACATACTAAATTAAGTATTTGAAATGTTTTTGATATATGAGAAAAGTATCTTTCCTCTTGCAATGAGAATAGAATGTGTGGATTGATATGGAATAATTATCTATATTATTATGCCAAAAAGGAGCATAGATGATTCTTTACCCTTAAAAGCGTACCACCTCTTCTAAGTAAGAAAAGAACATTGACAAATTCTAAGTTTAGTCACTAAATCTAAGGCTAAGCTGGGAGGACACCAGCTCTCACTTCGAAGCTCTCACTCACCCTTCACCCGAAGGCTAACCTTTGATATTAGTTACTAATTTTAGAACCAATTTGGGGATTTCATCCTGTCACCCTGAAATCTCCACATTGAAGTCCATCAAAAAATATTTCCCTATTTAGTTGCACTCAATTCCCACAATGCAATTTATCCATAGAAATTGAATGGATCTTTCATTATTGATGTAGGACATTAAATCCTTTCAAGCATAATGTTCAACAGCATATTTTAAAATTTTAAGTGGCCAAATCGAAAGTAAATTAAGTTCTAAATGAAAAATTATCACAATTTCTTCATTATATTAAAAGCACATCAAATCCACATCAGTCCATAATCAAATTTCTATGCAAGAAGAAAGACAAGGGAGACTACTCAGAATTCATTGAGAAGATACTATGAAACATAGATTTTATATATAAAATAAAAGTCATACAAACCACAAAAGAAAATACAACTTATCTCTTTCTCTTCCCCAATCCAATTAAAAAAAAGTTCCTTTGAATCCTCTTCTCTCATCTTTACAACACTTGATTATCTCTTTAGAATGGAAAGGAAGAAGCAATCTTTCACTTTAACTCTTCTCCTCCCCTCCTTACAGAAGAATCCCTCTCAAATCTTCACTCTACACTCTCTACTCCTAAACCCTAACACTTAACACTCACTAAAAACTACTCTAGAAGACACATGGCACACTCTAGACACAATACTTTTCATCCAAAAGCAGTTACTTATAAGATAAGAACTAAATCCCAAGAGATTCCATAGGCATCCCTTTAAAAAGTCACCAAAACTCTTTAAATTTGAACTCCACCAGCTTCAGGCTCCGGCAGCACTCTATCGTGCCATTTAATTGTTGTACTCTCTGGATTTGGGCGCCGGCCATGCCAGAACACTTTCTCACCGTTTTGCTCCTTTTTACTCCAGATTTGTTCCTTTTTACTTCTTTTCACTCCAATGACCTAAAATCATCATACCTACAGCAAATCATGAAAAATACCTTTCTTTAAAGTGCAATATCACAAAATTGGGTAAAATTAGATAGTAAAAACCGTATATATTTTCAGTGCATCAGAATCCCCCAAACTTTAACTATTACTTATCCTCAAGTAATCTTTTTACTACATGAAATATAACTCTAGGCAATGTACTTTTCCAATGTAAGACACTAAAATGTTTCATTCAAGAGATTATATTGGTTAGATTTTTGGAAAACAATTTAGTAACTCAGGTCAACACTACAAGTATAAGAATATTCAGCAATCAAGTCTAAGAGTTCTAGTCTTCTATTTAGTTCAAGAAGTATTATAATTTGTCACATTAAGAGTGCCTCAAAAGATTATGTGAGAAATGAGTTCATGCAAAATTCATTAGAATGTAGGCCAGTACTTAAAAAATAAATTCAGAAATGAAATCAAGTTTTCCATTTAAGATGATTCAAGTGAAGCCAATTTTTGATTAGGCATCTCCTCAAGCTTCTCCTCATAAACATTTTTCTTTCTTTTTCTTTTCTTTTCTTTTTCTCTTTTATTTTAGGGATTTTTTTTCAATCCATCTTTTCTTTTCTCACTTTTTTTATTGAGGATTACTGTATATGGATAGTCTTTAATGATTTTGAACTTCAATCTCCTCTTTCTAAAGTTCAAACTTGAAATATAGCCTTACTTTATAGTTAAGTAAAAACTTCATTATTCATCATAAAGTCACAATCTCTTCTTAATACACAATACTTTAAGTCCCTTAACATTTCAAATATATAGTTTTCTTTACTTTAAATAGTTGACTATAATTAAATTCTTTCATACCAAATATCTTACTTCTATAAAATCAACCTTTATAACTAAAAATTTTCATCCTATCCTTCCATAATATTGAATTGAAATAAAAAGTTTTAGTTATCATATAATGATGTTCAACTACCAGAAGTTATGCTAATAATTTTTGAAAATATAATAATTGAGAACAAATAAAAGTTAGTATTTCTCTACCCTCCCGCAAAGTTAAATTTTTCAGTACATTTGAAACAATTCAAAGTAGAAGAAAAC
This sequence comes from Papilionanthe hookeriana x Papilionanthe teres, assembly GCA_022702705.1. Classification (NCBI taxonomy): domain Eukaryota; kingdom Viridiplantae; phylum Streptophyta; class Magnoliopsida; order Asparagales; family Orchidaceae; genus Papilionanthe; species Papilionanthe hookeriana x Papilionanthe teres. Next base: position 87,014,176 of record CM040423.1, on the reverse strand, counting down.
TAACCTGTCTGTGCTGGGATCTTGAAATCGTCAACAACTATCTAGTATTAATAAAAATTTATAACTAGTAGACATGAAACAATTAGTATCAATGATATAACAATTTTAAATATTTTCATGGGTAAAGAGAAATTAACATTAAACATCTAAACATCCAACATAACACTATAACATGAAACAAACTATCACACTACTAACAGTACAACTGAAAGTTTTACTGTTTCAGTACAACATAACAGTACAACCCGAAAAGTAAATAACACTACATCACGACAATACAAGACAGGGTTACACATCACATGAAAAGTAATATCTACTACATCACATCAGTACAACACAACAAACTAAGAACAACAGAAATAAAACAAACAATCTACCATTCTTCATCACCAGGATCAGCAACAGGGTCATCAGCAGGGTCATTAGCAGGGTCAGGTCTATATGGTGTATAGCTGGGGCAAGTACGAAATATCACATTGGACTCCCCCTTCATAAATCTGACTTGAGCATCATAATAAGCAATATCAAAATCAACTCTCCTCTGTAGATAATCTTCATTCACATCACTTCTCGCCTCAAACACATCTATCCGACCATGGAGTCTATTCATACTAGCACTCTGTAGTCTCAGCTGCTCCATAATATCAGATAAGGTAGGCGGCTCAGAAGTAGATGGAACATCATAACTAGTAGTAGGAACATTAGTACTGCTACGCTCAACTCTGGCTCCCACGTGAGACTCATATGTACGGATAATATTCTTTGTAATAGGTCTCAATGGTATAGCCACTTCCTCAGAACTACTGAACTCCACTCCAGACTGAACACAGAGGGCATGAACTAAAGAAGGATGTCCTAATCCTCCAGTGGTCTCGCCTCGAACAATCGTCTCAATATTCTTGTAAATAATAACTCCAATATCAATCTTTTTCATCTTCTGAATACAATAGTTTAGAATCGCTCTATCTCTAGTAAGTTCGCTATGGTTTTAAGATGGTAATTGTCTTACAGAAATGAAATAATGTCAAAATTTTGAAGCAATATTCAAAGTGGAGACTGGGAAATTTATCGACTGTTTTTGACTTACTTTCCATTCTCCTCGCCCGTCAGTCAAAAAAGCAATAACTTCTCTCATATCATCCCTCCCAGTGTCAAACATTTTGTATTTACGCATGAATGGTTCCTGAGTTTGATAGAAAGCATTGATACGCTGAGGAGTAAACTCAACCATCTTCCCTCTAACAAGTACATACTCAGTCTTAGTCCAGTGTACGTTAGAATAGAATTCTCTAACAACTCCCATAACAGCGTTCGTAGTGAAATAACAAAATTGCTCCCAGTTTCGCTTTGTAATTAATTGTTCTATAGATCCACCAGGACTATCAAAAGCTTGATCATGGATACAATTCTTGTTGTGAAGGATAGAGTTATAGTGAAATTGGGCTTTGATGTTAACAAACCTCCCCTCATCAAAATCCAACTTCCTCTTCCCACTTGGAGCCATGTGAATTTCTAAAATTTGCAAGAAAATTCAAAAAAATCTCAAATTCACAATGTAACAAACTCCAAACACTATTCTAAACAAGTAAGATCAAATTTCATCATGGAAATCTAAAAATCTCTTTAAAACTCCAAAAATTCCACCATAAGCAATGTGAGAGATTTCCATGGTGAAAATCCAAAAATTTTAATTTAATGTGAAGTTCTTACAAAGAGAAGTGCAAATCCGGTGTCGAAAAACATTGAAATCTCCTTAAATTTGAGATCTAGCAAGCCCTAGATCTTCAAAATCACAAAAATGGAGGAGGAAGACGAAGGAAATGGAAAATTTTGCGGGTCCCAAGGCAAAAATCGTGAAATTAAAGGTTTTAGGCCTTTTTTTGGGTTCGCGCGCCGGCGGCGCTTGATAGGGCACCAGCGGTGCTCTATTTAAATAAATTGGCCAACTCTCAAGATTTGGGCGCCAGCGGTGCCAGTCAAAAATATTTTCTGGGTCTGAAAAATTTTTCGTAATTTCGATCGTTTCAACATCCACAATGATGTTTAACACTTCAATAGGCGTTTACATCATCCCATAAGCAATAATTAACACAATTTTTGACACAAAAAATACACAAAAATCTTATATATATAAAATCCAAATAACATTATAGACACTAAATAAGTTCATTCAAACCAACTATTCTTTGATGTTTAGTGCAAAAAGTACTCTACGATATGCAAACACTAAGATCTAAGCACACAATGAAAGTAAACACATCCAAATCCAAACTTAAATCTCAAAGAAAATACTACACAAACCAAACATAACTAAGCAAAGCAAACTAAACACGCAACAAACATAAGTAGAATCCATCAATTACTCCACATAAGTTTCAGAACTATCCTCTCATCTAATGTCTCCAATTGATTGCTGATGCAAAAACAAGTTATAGAATGAATGAAATGGAAATTCATCAGATGATTCTTCAGCAATCACCGCATTCTTCTTCATAAGATTGATCAGGCCCATCTCAATTTGACCAGTGTGATTGAATTGCTCTTTCATTCTCCAATCTATATGACTGAATAATTCAAAAATATTATTGATCGCATTCATAACATTTCGTTCCTCTTTTTCCAATTATTTGATCCTCTTCAATATCATTCTGGAACCTTCGGGAAAATAGGATTGAATCGGCTATGAAGTTTGTGTTGGTTGATCAACAAGCAGATTTATGTCATCTTCATCTCCAACTGTCTCGTAGTCGTAGGGATTAGTTGGATCAATAGGCCTCCATGGAAGAAGAACCTTTTCCCAACTTTCATAAGGAACCTGTGACCGACTACATAACAGAATTATGTTGGACGGGTGTCCAAGCCCATATTTAGAGCCATGCACAATTAATCCAAGTACTGATTTCAGAATAATATTACCAATGTCAACCAGCCTCCCAGTTTTAAAACGGAAATTCAAAATGGCGCTTTCCATGGTTACTTTACTAATCTTCAATGTCAGAAATAACTTTGTCAAAATAAAGTAATGGCTGCTTTGATACTAGATTAAGAGATGCAGATGGGAAACTCATGTATCCATTCTTTCTAACTTCCCATTATTCATTCTCATCCATCAGATATTGATATACATCATTCAAATTATCCCTCGTGTGTTGACCTCATTTTTGATGAGGTATTCTCTTCTTTTTTTAGTACTTAGGATCTAGCCTTAGGCTTTTCATTTGACTATCCTAGAGGATTAGAACTGGGACCCACCATTTAGAAATTCAAACCACTTCTTAACTCTCTGTAAACTCCACAAACTTGATTGTAGACCCCTAATCACCTAGAGGGTTGAAATCAAATGTGGAAGTTTAAAGGATGAGTTCCCATAGGACTCTTTGGCCTTAGGACCGCCACAGGTGGCACTGGTCGCAGTGAAGGGCTGACTTACACACACTACACCTATACACTACACTTTCACACACCTCCTAAAACCACACCCATACCCAACTTGACCTCCTAACTCATGAAGGTAATCCACATGGATGGTCCTTAACCCCTAAGCCCTTGGCCAAGAGGGTTAGGAACAACATAGTGAATGCCTCAAATGAGTCCCTTCATGGCTCATCTAGGCTTGATATGGCTTCATGGCTCAACAGAAAATGATTTCATTCCACTTACATTTACCCAATCTTCAATTTTCCAAATTTTCAATTTTTGACCCCCGGGACCCCGAGACCCCTACCTTTACCCAAAACCCTTGAAATTACCCAAATTTTCCAAAATTCTCCAAATCACCCAAAAATCCTCAAAACCAATCCCAAACATTCCCACATTACTCAAATTGATAATCCATAGCCAAATATACCAAAAATTCCAAAAATACCCCCAATACCCTCCAAATACCCAAAATGCCCCTCTTGACCCAAAAATCCAAAAATTCAGAAAATTCCCAGAAAATTCCAGAAAATCCCAAATATTCCCAATTTCATTTTGTTCAACTACACCATGGGCCAATTTTGTCAATGTACCCCACTTTTGTCAAAATCCCCAATTTGACCCATTTTAACCCAAAGTGAACACAATTCAACTCCAATTAACCCCAAATCTTTTCTAAACCTTCCCTAACATCCCCACAAACAAAACACTAACATAATTTGCCCAAAATTTGGACCCAAACCCCACTCAAATTCAACCCAAAACCAAAAAGCCCAATTTTGACCTAAACCCAAACTTAACCCAAATAGACCCAAACTCCAAAATCCAACCCCAACAAAAGTTGAAACCTCTTTGAATCACTCCCATAAACATTTTCCAACATTAATTTTACATCAACTTCAACCCTAACCCAACATTGGCCCAAATTAGCCCAATTTGACCTACATTGGCCCTTTACCAAATGAACCCAAATCAAACCCAAACCACTCCAAACTTGTTTCAAATCAATCATGACACATCCTTAGACAAAACTCAACATTTATTTGGCATGGACCATTGCAAATTTTTCTCTTCAAAAGCCCGTTTTCTAACCTAAAGCCCATTCCCTTAAACAATTTTAAAAGCCCACCTTTACCAAATTTTAAAAAGCCCAAACCCATCCTAAAGCCCACACTACAATCTCATCTCATCCTCACTCAATTAATATCACTCCCTAAGTGCTAAATCCATCATGAAAATCAAACCAAAATGGTATTATGCCAAATCCCATCAAATAACCCTAAAATTTCCAAAAAATTCCTAAAACCCTTTTCCATGAAAATTTACCAAACTCTTGGCAAGCCAAATGTAAGCCATGAAGCCACTCTTAAGCCACATGCAAGCCATGTGAGTTGTTCACATGTGACCTTACCACATTGGGCAAAAGGAGGAGATCCTTTCCACACTCCCTTATGGTGATTAACCATCTCCATGTCTCCCTTAAACCATGTTTAAATCTAATTGTACTTGGATTGTGACTTGACCCCACTAATCAAGCTGATCCAAATCACTTTCCCTTCAGCCTAAACCAAGCATTGGGGGGTGCACCCAGTCCAAAAGTGTGGGTTGACCCATTTAGAGCCAAATTGGCCTCTCCCCCATGCCATTTTAATCCAAGCTCTTTACACATGGAATTGCCCAATTGCCTACACAAAACCCCAGCCCTGACCCACCTGAACTTGAGGGTGACCCTTGCCTGCCGGCCAGCCGCCTGGATCGCCAGAAAACACCATGGTCGAGACCTTGGGAGGAGCCAAATTTTGGAATTCCACCTTGCTGAGCTGCCTCACTCCAAATGGCCATTGCAGCTGTTCTTCTCCTCACCAGAGCAGCTGATCCCAGTCCCTAACTCCCCGTGGGAGGCCCTCCAGCCTCTCCTATTTAAACCCAACCTCCTCTCGGCCATGAGAGGTCCTGAACCAAAACCTTACTGAAACCCTGCCAAAATTGCTCCAGACCACTCTCCACACTTAGAGCAGTTGATCCCCAGTGACAATTTGCCCTAATCCCCACCAACAGAGCCCAATTTCTCAGCCAAAATTCCACCCAAAACCGGGACATCTCCCAATTCTCCACCAAATTCAAATTAAACTCACCCACACCTGCACGAGGTCAACGAAGGAGTTCCCAGAGTGAAAGCCCCTCTCCGGGCCACCCATCCGTTCCGGACTCCAAGCTTTGTAATCGGCTATGGTCGAAATCATACACGGACAATTCACCGGCCCAAGGGACTTCATCTGGAGCTTGCTTGGACCCAATCGAAGGTGACACAACTCTCAGATCGAAGCTTCACTTCTCTGAGCAAAGGTTTGGACTCACTCTTCTTCCCGAGCTTATATAGATTCTCTATTTAATTTGAGTCAATTTCAATACATGTTTACCGTATGGATGTGTTCGTCTCCTCAAGACGAATCCATAGAGCATAAGAACACAAAAATCCGTTGAGAATCAAGTGAGAAATTAAGGTTAGAAGGTTGACGGTCACGGGTGCACACCAGTCGTAGACGATGACTGGGAACCGTCAGATCGAGCGTGTATCGAGCGGACTGTCTGGATCGAGTCGGACAGCGCGATAGTGCATGAACCGCGGGCCCCTGGAGTACTGAGTCGGATGGCGGCGCCGAATCAGAAGACGACGCGGGGCCTTTCGGAGCTGCCGAGGATGGTGTGGCGCCGCGTGGATAAGTAGGAAATTAGGGTTTTTTTTGATTTATTTAATTCCCTAAACTTCAAAAATGCATAACTTTGTGTAGGAAAATCAGAAAAATAAAATAAAAATACCCTCTTGCTCAGTGAACATTATTGTGGAAAAGAAATCATGTAATTTCATCAAGTATTTTATTTTTAATTATTTATTTACTCTCTGCACTATTTCAATTCTCCATGCATGTATACAATTCACCATGGCATGAGACCATAGGGCTTTGAAGCCTCGAATTTGGGAACATTCCCTGAATTTTCCAAAGTTAGAGGCCACCCCTATGAAGAGTTATTGATTTTTCAATTGTAGGTCACTATTCTGAGTATTTTAATTCCAATAATTAGCATATTGTGAAATAAATTCTAGGAAAATTTGGTGATGTTTTATATGACCAGAGGACCCTAGGGAAAATAGTTTTTTAGTTAACTCACTTGTAATAACTTTAATTGGCTTAAACACCCAAAATGGGGCTTTAGTTAATTAGAGCTAATCATACATCAAATTGACTTGAAATCAATTCTCCACTGACCTTTAGGATCAGAGGAACCCACCATAAAAGTTTGAAGTCAATTGGACTTGCTTAGCCCTATCAAATGGGTTGATTAAGCCATTTAGCCAAAATTAAACTTAAAAAATTCATAACTTTCAAAATACTTCTAAAAAATTCACCAAATTGGTTTTGGAGCCTTTCTGATATCAGGGGAATTTATGAAAAATAAAATTGCAATTTTCTAAAAAATTTAATTTTTTGCATTATTTTAATATTTTTAATAATTAAAAAAAAAAATAATAAATCACAAAAATAATAAAATTCACCAAAATGTCACATTTTGAATTTTAATCACTTAGGAGCAAACCCCATATTTTTCTTAAGTCTTTATGATGAGATATAAAATTTTAAAGCCCTAAGGTAATTTTTAAATTAAAAAAAATGTATTTTCTAGCATTTCCACTAAAATAATTCTAATAAATCAAAGAAAAATCAAAAAATTATAAAAATTGGTTCTTCGGTTTCCTTGATATCAGAGAGATTTTTGAAAAATATAAAATTCATTTTTTAACCTTTATTTTATTTTTTAAATTAATTAATACTCCAAAACTCAAAATAATTATAATAAAAAGAATATAATTTAAAAAATCACCAAAATTGGTCCAAGTGGTCCTCTGGTCATTAGAAATGTCTCATAATTTTCTTAAGGACAGGAACATTCCCTTGGTCATATTATTGAATTTTCCTTGAAAATCCCTATTTTCCACCAAAAATAATTACATAAATAAATTAAACACAGAAAAATCACATTTTCTCCTCTAATGTCTTGATTGATATATGAGTGAAGTCACATAAAAATTTCAAATTCATTTAAGCTCAACTTAGTGAGTTACGAAATTAGTAAGTTTAAAGGGCAAAATGGTAATTAAAATTTTAACCTATAATTAAAAATTTTAGGTTTAATTAAAATGAAAGAGTAAAATATTTGATCCTAATCCGATTTGGATGATTGAAATTTAAATAACCAAAGGGTAGAAATCTATCAAATAATTTAAAAATAATTAAAATAAAACTTAGTTAAATAATTAATTAAATTTGGAAGAATAATAAAAAATTGGAATTATTAAAATAGGGATATTATTAGGAAGAAATTTATTCTTTAATTCAAGAATCCCTAAATTAATCACCTCAATAATATTTAATTCCTAATTAAAATGATAATCCAAATTCAAGATTTAAAATGCTAAAAAACTTAATCATTAAATTAAATTAAAGTTAAAACATTTAAATTAAATCCTTTTAAAATTTCAATTAAATTAATACTTTAACAATTAAAATTAAATAATCCTTAAAAAAAATTAAAAATAAAAATTTAAATTAAATTAAACTTTAAAATAAAATTAAATTAAAATTTAATTAAATAAAAAATTAAATTAAATTAAATTAAATTAAATTAAAATTTAAATTAAATTAAATTAAATTAAATCACATTAAATTAAATTAAATTAAATTAAATTAAAACATATTAAATTAAATTAAATTAAATTAAAAAAAATAATAAAAAAATCAAGTTAAAATAAAATTAAAAGTAAATTAAATAAAATAAAGTTAAATTAAAATTAAAATTAAACCAAATTAAATTAAATTAAAATTAAATTAAATTAAATTGAATTAAATATAACATCACATAAGACATAAAGAATTCAAAATAAATCTAAAACAACTTGAACACTATTCCAAACTTAAACCCATTTATTGAAATTAAATTAAATCATAAATCACTTGAACATTAATTTGCCCTCAAAAGCTCTTGTTGTCATAACTCCTAAACAGAGTGTTATGTGAAGTGTTACTTCACTCATAGGATATTCAAATGTCCTAGTTCACTGAGCAAGATAACAAAACTTGAACTCCTGGATGATTAATTCATTTGTATAATTAAATTCTCTTGGACTTAAAACAATCCTAGAGGTATTGAAAAGATGTTTAAGACTCGCATTAAGCACTTCCTTAAAATGATAGGATATCTATAAGAACAATTGAACTTAATTGTTCTTTGATGAAGAAAATCGTCCTCAAACCAAAACACAAGAACCTAAACTTCATAGAAGGTGACTACCTATAAGAATAGGACCTTGGTAGAAAACAATAACCCTTCCCTTAGCTTTACCTAGGAACTTGCTTTAAATGCTTAAATATTCTAAATTGTGTTTAAGTGCAGCTTGGGATGACGGGAAGACCCTTCAGGAACGCTTTTATTTTATTGCAATTTACTTAATCGCATTGCACTTTACTTTTCTTGCATGATAAACAACTATTGCATGAAAACCAAAACCTTTAGGATAGTCCCTAAACTGAAACCAAAACTAAATTAAAAGTCATTACAAGATAAAATTCACCGCCACAACATTTCAAAATATAAAACAACTCAAAATTTAACCACAAACAGAACAACAAAACTACAACTACAACTAAATCAAAACGTCTTGTGGGATGATCGGGAATACCTCGGATGATGTAACCTACGTGTTGCTAACGGGATTTCCCACGGTCTAAATGAAATTGTGGAACTCATTTAGTTGAGTTTAGCAAATTCATCTGGACTAAGTGAATCCGATAAAAATAACGATGCCGGAAGGATGGAACCGTGGGATCTTAACCGGTGTTGTTATAATCAACTTTAAGATTTGTTTTAATTAAAAAATAAAAAACACTTGGAAATTAAGACTTTAGCTAAACCAGAACACTTCTCTCATCTCCTGATTTATGACTTCTAAAACTAAACCTCTGCAACAACAACAAGGAGCTCGGAGCATGGTGGGCAGCACGACCATCATCATCAGCAAAACCTGAGTCTACTTCAGCCAAACTTTCTTAGAATTAAATAATTAAGCCATAGGACTTCGAGGTAGTTTGCCTAGTGCAACATAAATCCTCAACTCTTCGTTAGGCATTTGCATTGCAAATTAAGCCCTAACCGGTCTTAGGATTCCGAGGTAGTCATCCGATACGACATAAACCCTCACATCTTCGAGGCTATTTGTGTGATCACATCATAGGATTATAAGTCCTAATTAATTAAAATTGGCAAGATCAAAACATTAAATAAACATTAGGGCAATCATAAATTCAAGCCAAACAATAGGATAGTCGGGAAATTACCGAAATTCGCTTCGAATCTATGATTTCTCCTACCTTTCCTCCTTTGAATTCCCAAAATAAAATGTTCCAAATTTGATCCATTCCCTATTGAAATTCCAAAATTCAATCCCTTGAAAACTTAAACTTTGAAATTCTTGAGAGCAGAACTACTGATTATTATCGAGAGTTTTCTTAGGTGATTCCCGTCACTTAAGATGTAATTAACTATAGGGGCTTGCCCTTATACGGAATTTTAAGAACCCAGGTAATATAAACCCTGTTTAACGTTTTTTTATATTAAGCAGGGGAACTTGTCGGCAAATAAAATGGTTTCGCAGACCAAACAGATGTCACAAACCCTTTTAGTTTATTTAATCGAGCCCCATCATCAAACAGTGTGCCTATTCCTCGGAATAGACACGCGGTTTGTGGTGCGGTGCTCGTTTATATAAACTATTCGAGATGTGAGATTAGTTTGATTTCATATCTTAAAATTTTTAAAATTATTTTTAAAATCAAAACACTAATTTCCAAATCATATATATATATATGTAAATTAAATTAAAAGTTCGCCGACAATTTCTGTTAAGCGACCCCTTTTCAAAAATAAAACACATAACCTAAAATATGCCGACAAATTTCTGGCGACTCACTTGGGAAGAATTCCTCTCTCCATTTTTAATCAGATAATTCTGCTTTCAAAAAATCAGTAGTGTATCCATGTCCCTAGTGGATCAAACTACCCTTCTTTCCGTTGGAATACTATGTTCATTTCTACCTTGAACGAGTATAGCCAACATCCTCTCGGATTTAGGAGCCACTGTTTAGACACCCCTAAACAGAAAGGTTCCGAGATCCTTTTACCTCATTTCTGAGGTGGGGTGGACCCTCAGTAGGTATTAGTTTAGGAGCAGTCTTGCGGGTCGAGAAGTTTCTACAAGACTTTCTTTTCCGTTTCCAGTTACTAATCAATTCCTTTACCCTTCCTACAACTCTCCTTCTTTTAATAATTCTCCATCCTAACGAACAAATCTTTTTAAAAAACAATTATCTAAATAAATTTTCTTTTCATACCACAAATACATTAAGATAAACAGAAATGTGTTCGGACTCTTTCTTTTTTTGTCATAAATTTTACGACAACAGGAAGCACAATTCGGGGACTAATACTTGGAATCTGCCCTGCAGAAATGGAAGCCCCAAAACTAATATTCTCCTTCGTCAACGGACTGGACCTGGCTGTTTTCAAGGACAAACTGCCTAATAATGGAATCATTCGATTCGGACAAGGATTCGGGGACACCGACATCAAAATCACCGACGTCACTCTGTTTTCACTCACAAGCAAAGTACCGGAAACTGAGAAGCCGTTGATTGAGTTTAACCTCAAGTCAACTAATGAATTCCCTCCTCTGAAAAAGATTCCAGCTGAGAGGAGTACTGTTGTTCGCAGAAGGACCGTTGTTGCTACTCCCACCGGTCTAGTTGTCTCGCACCTACCCCGGCTACGCCGGGCTAAAGGGAAGGAAATTCGAAGCGTGATGGACTCGTGGAGGGTACGGATCTTCTGTGAGATCTTCCATTTTCGAGATTGGGTCCGGCTCGAGAATTCCACCACCGACACGGACTCGGAGGAGGAACGAAGTAGAAGGATTGCTAGAGAAGCCGGAGCTGCGAAGTTGCTTTCTGGAGGAAATCCGAACGCCCGAGTATACACCGCTGCTCGAATACATACCACTTTTGGGAGGAAGTAGGTTCCATCCCCTCTCCGCCGCAGAGGACGAGGAAAATGTCTGCAAAATTGCTTCTGCATTGCCTCAGCCCGCATATTACAACGACGGCCGTAAGAAAAGGGCTAGAATTAAGCCATTTGCTTGATTGCAGACCCTGATAGAGAAGTTAGCAAAGAAAGAAAAATTCCCTGTATCAGAGATTTTAAGAAGGATAGGGCGGGTGCCGGCCAAATCCCGTCTTGGGCCGCTAGTAGAACCTGCTTATCGCTGCGAGAAAAGCCGAATAAGAGAATGAAAGCTAGTCCACCTGTCGTTGTTTCAGGACTACAAATTAGGGAGGATACTACCTTCCAGTATTTGGTCGACGGACCATCCGGTCCTAGACCTTCTGTCGCTAGAAGGATGGTATGGCGTCCCACTACCGGACAATTAAGATTAAAACAACAACCTGAGAAGGAAAGTCTCGTCAGGAGACTTGAGTCCGAAGAAAGCGCTACCGCAATGAAGGGGACTCATGAGAAGGAAACCCGACAACTATCGCATGACAACTACAAGGATGTACAGAAAAGACCACAAGAAGATGCTATGGAAAAGCTAAGAACTGATATTCAGCGATTAGCAAGAGAAAGAGAAGAAAAATTCGGAGATGAAGTCGACTCGTCAGAGTTCATGGATGATGAATATGCGAGAAATTAACATGGTTGAAACACGAGCTTCGTCGGCTTCACAAGGTGCTCCTGCGGCCGCGAAAAGTGAGGAGCCGGAAGTGATGAGGATACGGCTTCAAGAGAAAGATGATACGATCTCCCAAATGGCAAAGAGGATAGAAGAGATGGTCGCGGCCCTAGCCACTCTCCGGAGTCGGGTTCAACCCCAAAGAGAAACACCCCCGAAGTTATTCACATTGTAGACGGAGGAAAGGAGATTACATCCGTCAACGGGGATGATCGATTAAAAAGGATGCGATACAAAGCATGATTCCGGAAAAGGATATCAAGAGCATGGTGGAACGGCGAGTGCGAGAAGCCTTGGCACAATCAAAGAGCGGGACATCCATTCGGACGGGTAGACCTTACCCCGAAGAATTCGACGCTGTCCAATATCCGAAAGGCTTTGTAACACCTCTGTTTAAGACCTTTGATGGAACCGGAAACCCTCGGCAACATGTTGCACATTTTCATGCCAGTTGTTGCAATGCCGGCGGAAGTGATGCTTAAATCTTCCGACAATTTGTCAGCAGCCTGTCAGGGATCGCCTTTGATTGGTATGCGGAATTACCGAACGGTTCGGTGAAGACATTTTCAGAATTAGAGAACCTCTTCATCAAGCGATTTGCCGGAGCTCAGCACCACATCACTATAGGTGATTTAGTGGTAGAGAAGCAGAAGCCGAACGAAACTTTGGTGGACTACATACTTCGATGGAGAAATTTAAGTAGGAAGTGTGAGCCACAGCTACAAGAACAACATGCAGTCGGCATTTTACTTAAGAGCATTCATGGCCAGATAGCACTTCTCCTTAAGGGATTCACTATTAGGACTTTCGAGAAGTTGTTAAGCAAGGCCGGAAGCTTGCAAGAGGAGGCAAAGCAATTAAGTTTCACCGACAAAACAGACAAACAGAAGCCCGTGAAAAATTTTGAAAAGAAGTCCGGGATCGTCGCGACGATTCGATAAAGGCAAGCAGCTGATACAAATACCGTCAAAACGACCGCAGCAAATTCAACAGAATTACCAGCAACCCCGACCTAGCTATCAGTCATCTCAACAGTATGAACAATCATCTCGTCCACAACGTACGTTAAGGGAGCTTCTGAGGAGGGAGTATCCGTTCAAGAATGAGGCAGTGCCGAAAATGTTCCGCAGATCGATGAAGACTCCGGATTTCCAACCGCCGAGCCTAAGGGACCGAAGAAGTCGACAAGAAAGGTGATCCCGACTTTTGCCCTTACCACCGGATGCTCGGGCACAAGATAGAAGATTGTATTACCTTCAAAAGTTGGCTCAACGACAATCTTCAAAAATGGAACATAACGATCCCGAAGGAATACATGAAGGAACCCCAGAAAGGAGGTTTCGTCAATGTTGTCTCGACGAATTTCATTGTTCCGATAGATCCCTATGCGACTGATGATGGATGGAATACCGCTTGGACAAATTCTTCGAAGAAGATTTTGGATCGCATCCAAACCACTTCGGTGCGAACCTCAATTCAGAGTTCGAAACCTGTCAAGTCCGCACTATCACTTGCGATAAAAGAACCACCTCAACAAGAGACAATTGAAGAAAAGAAGAAAATTGATGAAGAAGAGAAGACCGAGGCTCCCGAGGTCTGGACTAGAGGTCGCTTATCCTAGGATAGTTGTTTCCGATTCGGGGGAGAAATCCCTCGAACCTCTGACTCTGTATGATTATTGGCTCACTTCGGTGGGATATTATAATGATAAGGGTTATGGCGTTGGCTACGTTTTGACTGTTTCTAACGATTACGTAACTAGCGACAACCAACCTAATCCGGACGTCGATTCCGATACAAATAACAATTCTCAAATCATAAACAATCTCGACGATCACAATGACAAAGAAGACATCCACCAAGGAGGCTACGAGAGTTCAACAAGATACGAATCTATTTGCGAGTTTCGAGGAGCTCCAGTCACAATAGAGTTAGAGCCTTCAGACTCCGAAGCTAATACAGAAGAACCTGTCATTCCGATTCAGAAGGAGACATCAGCAAACTCAATACTAGATTTAGAAGAAATCGCAGAAGTCAACTTAAGAAGTGGAAGAATTCTACCTCCTAGAATGGGTCCAAAGGACAAAGGAAAGCAGGTGGTTGTTCAGGAAGAAACAACCCCGACAGATGAAATACCCATTCGAGAAGAAACCGAGACACATGAAAATAAAGTGGACTACAACGTGCTAGCCCATCTTAGGAAATTACCTGCCAAACTGAGCATCTACAATGCTCTCATCTTATCAAAGGAGATGAGAGAAGCTCTGATCAAGGCCTTACTTGATCCAGAAATTTGCTTAGCTCAAATGACCGAAGATTCCTTAGATGAGGTTTGCTCGTTAAAAGAACAGTGAGATGTTACCTTCACGGACAATGACCTACTACTTGGGACAGCAGACCACAACCGACCGTTGTACATTTCAGTTGTAATTGGGAAGTTTACACTCTCCAAAGTATTGGTGGATCCAGGAGAATCAATCAATATAATGAATCTTCGAACGCTAGCATACTTGGAAATTGATGCTTGCGAGCTCGAAGCGGACAAAATGTTATTAAGAGGATTCAACCAGAAAGGAGAAAGAGCCCTCGGATCAATAACACTGCTAATGAAGACCGGTGACTTAGCAAAGACAACCGCGAAATTTCACATAATTGATTCAGAAACGTCATTTAACGCTCTACTGGGCCGACCATGGATACATGAAAATTGGATGGTACCATCATCTCTACATCAGTGCATCAAATACTACGATGGAGGGGAACAGTGCATCAAAGGTGACTTACAACCATTCTTCGTACATGAAATTGGAATCCATGAAGATGCAGCTTATTAGGCACCTCCGAAGAAAACAATCTTCTCCAGAGATACCATAACGAAGGAAGCAAAAGGATGTTCGGGACGACGAAGAACCTGAAGTTCTAGTCCAACAGTCACTCACCACTCCCTTATAGCGAGATGGTGAAGGTTTGTCCACAACTCGCATCCGAGGTCCAGGCCGGGGACGAGGTCGTGGCAGAGACGTTAGGACGAGTTGGACGGAGAAACCAGCCATCAATGTTGATTGGGAAGACGAGTTCGAAGAAGAAAAAGAAATCAAGCAAGAAGCGAGCAACAATAAGTCGGAGGAAGCCGCAATTCGGGATCTCTCTCGAAGATGAAAAGAACGAGGAATATAAATCGATGTACGAGAAGATTAACCACTATGTACATACTATGACCCTAACCCCGATCCATTCTAATAAGATCGAGGGTATGGTGGTCAAAGAGGTACGTAGCGGCGGTGCAAAGCCCATCAAATTCTACCGTGGTGCTCCTTCCTCCAAAACTGAAAATAATGTACGATTTGAAGATGCTACTTCATCAGATTTAATGGAATTACCTTTTGAGTGGTACTCTCCCTGTGTTCAAAATTTAATTCAGTGTGGTTTCTTACCTCGACAATGGACAAAAGGTCAATCACAACATTTTGAAACATTATGGAATAACTCCGGTCGTCCACCCAATTCAAAGCATGGTCTCGGATTCGGCACGGTAGGATCGATTGACGATGCCGAATTTTGCTTGGTTGTCACTTGCGAGTCTAATGAAAACTACAAGGAAGCTACAGAAGAACTTGAAGATTTACAAATTGGAAACGCTCCACCAGAGTTCGAAGAAGAGATCAAATCTACAATAGATGAGTTAACGGAAGTTAACTTAGGTACTAGCGAAGAGCCTAGACCTACCTTTGTTAGCTCCTTACTCAATAAAGAAGACTCCGAAGAAATAATCAAGTTATTAATGGAATTTAAAGATTGTTTTGCTTGGAGCTACGATGAGATGCCAGGATTAGCTCCAGAGGTCGCAGTCCATAAGCTAGGAGTGGATCCTACTTCTACTCCAGTCAGACAAGGTTCCAGAAGAATGCGTCTAGAAATCGAACGGCAAGTCATAGCTGAAGTTAAAAAGCTAATAGACGCTAAATTTGTCCGTGAAGAACAATACCCGACTTGGCTAGCCAATGTGGTACCGATCGAGAAGAAGAATTGTCGGATCGGAATTTGTGTGGATTTCGGAGATTTAAACAAGGCATGTCCAAAAGATGAATTCCCTCTACCGATCCCAGAATTAATGATCGACATTGCTTCAACACATGAAATAATCTCATTCATGGATGGATCTTCAGGATACATCCAGATAAAAATGGCTCCACAAGATGAAAAACTTACAGCATTCAGAACGCCGATCGAGTATATTGCTACACGGTGATGCCATTCGGATCGAAGAACGCGGGAGCAACCTACCGGAGAGCGAAGACAAGAATTTTTGATGATCTAATCCACAATCAAGTCGAATGCTACGTGGATGATGTGGTCATCAAAAGCAAAGTAAAGGAAAACCACCTGTATGATTTGAGGATTGTTTTCGAACGATTAAGACAGTTTAACCTTAAGATGAATCCCTTAAAATGCGCCTTCGGCGTCACCTCCGGGAAATTCTTAGGATTCGTTGTCCGACATCGTGGAATTGAAATCAACCCGGAAAAGATTAAAGCTATCTTAGAAATGCCACCTCCCAGAACCTTAAAACAACTACGATCTTTTCAAGGGAAATTGGCATATCTTCGACGCTTTATCTCGAACTTGTCAGGTAAGTGTCAGCCTTTCTCGGCATTAGTTAAAAAGGACGCCAGATTTATTTGGGAAGAGAAATGCCAGAGGGCCTTCGAGGACATTAAACAATATTTAATGACACCTCCTGTCTTAGCGACTCCGGTCTCGGGTAGACCGTTGATACTTTATACCGCGGCTTTAGACGACTCTCTCGGAGCCTGTTAGCCTGTGTCAATGATGAGGGCAAAGAAAATGCTCTTTACTACCTAAGCCGTCGTTTAATTCCGACGGAATTAAATTATACCACAAATGAAAAGCATTGTTTGGCCTCGATCTTCGCCGCTCAAAGCTCGGGCACTACATGCTTTCTCATAAGGTCAACCCGATCTCAAAATTTAATCCATTGCAATACTTGATGACCCGTCCGACGCTTTACGGCGGACTTACCGGGTGGTCAATGATATTATCGCAATTCGATATAACTTTCGTGCCTCTTCGTGCCGTAAAGGGACAAGTCCTAGCGGACTTCCTCGCAGCACACCCTTTGCGGCGGAATCTCCTCTCAATGACGACCCGCCGGATGAACAAATAATGAGCCTAGAAGACCACGATGATCGACGTTGGGAATTATATTTCGACGGAGCATCTTCAAGCACACAAAGACGAAGAATCGCAAGTGATAGTGCCCGTAAGGCTGGAATCGGACTAATCTTTATGACACCGGAGCGGGGATGTTAAGATACTCCTACCACTTAACGTAGCCGTGTACAAACAACGAAGCGGAATACGAAGCTCTCGTAACGGGATCGGAATTAACTATTCAAATGGGGATAACAAACATCGACATCTACGGGGATTCGCAGTTAATCATTCAACAGATCGCCGGACAGTATAGAATTTTAAAGCAAAGACTCGAGCAATACTTCCAGTATGCCATGAAACTGTTGGAACAAATTCTGAATGTGTCGATCTACAAAATTCCCAGAAAAGAAAACGCTTTAGCAGATGCGTTAGCCCGCCTCGCAAAAGAATTTGCCTGCTTACAAGATGAATCAGTGGAAGTGTCAGTTCACGGGCGTCAGGTCCTATCACAGCTCGACATAGACACAATACACAAATCAAAAAAAGAAGAAGAATCAGTTGCAGCAGTGACAGAAAACACAGAAGATTGGCGACAGCCATTAATAGACTACCTACAAACAGGAAAATTACCGGACGATAAGTCATTAGCCCATAAAATCAAGAAAAGAACTATGTCCTACGCATTAATAAATAACACGTTATACAGAAGGTCTTTCGATCAAATGTGGCTAAGGTACCTAAGCGGGTCCGAGGCCCGTGAAATTGTTAAAAAGGTGCATTCATGACTCTGTGGCGCTCACCAGTCGGGTCCGAAGATGAAAATGAAAATTAAAAGATTAGGGTACTATCGGCCCTCGATGATGACCGACTGCATGAAAATCGCCAAGAGCTGTCACCAATGTCAAGTGCACGGAGTGGTTCTACACCAACCTCCAAATGTGCTACATCTGACAATTGCGTCATGGCCATTTGAATGTTGGGACACAGATATAGTGGGTCCAATAGAACCACCATCTTCAAAAGGACATCGCTTCATTCTTGCGGCTACAGATTACTTTTCCAAGTGGGCGAGAGGCGGTTCCACTCGGAGAAGTGAAATCACACCACGTGCTACGGTTTTTAAGAACCAAGTTGTCTACCGTTTCGGAGTGCCGCGCGAGATCATCTCGGATAATGGGTCGGCATTCGAAGCACGCAAATCAACAATTTTGTTAGGAGACACGGAATCGAGTGGCGGTATTCAACAATTTACTACCCAAGAGCAAACGGCACTGGTCGAGGCTTTTAATAAAACTCTCGTTCAAATTTTAAAGAAAACTTTGGACGATAATAAGAGAAATTGGCACGAGAAGTTATTAGAAGCCTTATGGGCCTACCGGACAACCTTCGAACTCCTACTCGAAGCTACACCTTACGCTCCGGTGTATGGGTCCGAGGCAGTGTTACCCTTAGAGGTCCAGCTTCCTTCACTCAGAATTGCAGTTGCAAACAAAATCATGACAGAAGTGAATGCCAAATTACGACTAGAGGAATTGGAAAGCCTGGAAGGGAAAAGACTTACAGCGCAACATAATTTAGAACAATAACAAGCTAAGATGTTTCAAGCCCATGACAGACTGGTCCGCCCAAGAACCTTCAAAGTTGGTGACTTAGTTCTCTTTCTCAAGAGACCTATCCTTGCACACCGCAAGATAGGAGAAAAATTTGAACCCACTTGGGAAGGGCCGTTTGTGGTTGAGGCGGTATACTCAGGAGGCTCCTACCAGCTAGTGAATTGCCAAGGAGAATGACATATGCTTCCGATCAACGGACGATACTTGAAAAAGTATTACGCTACCTGATGTTTCGAAAGAATAAATTTTTCATCCCTAGAAGCACGGGTGAAGTAATTACTTATGACTGGGTCCGAACCCAAAAATAATAAAAAATGTGCTAAAATAAATAAAATCATGATAATAAAGTTTTCCTTGTTTTCTCTTCCATATCAAAATCTTTTTCCTGATCTTTTCCCACTTCATTCCTGTTGAATTTAAAAATACAAAAGTAATAATAAAAAAAAAGAAGAAAACTCTGTCTCTAATAAACATTTTCTTAATGTTCTTGTTCTTAGTACAGCCCCTGATCCTTTTCCTTGTCTTTTTGCAGGGAAATGTCGAACGAGCGGTTGGTCCTGAACTTTAGAAATGGCGTAAGCCTTGCACTCGACGAAAAGAGGGTGAAAGATGGAGAGATAATAGAGATTGACTCAGACTTCGCACCAGCAGGCCTGCAATACGAGGAAGGTGACTGGGTCCCAGTTGACCGAGAGGAACTATCCAGTAAGACAGTGTTTTAGCCATTCTTTTCTCTTCTTTATTTATTTTAAAAGGAGTCGCCAGTTTTTCAGTCATCGTATACTTCCCCTATTCGAATAAATCTCCCTCCCGAATCAAATAAGTGATTCGAAGAGGAGAGGAACCGATTAAGAAGGGACATACGACAAAGTGACAAACAAGAGAAAAGAAAAACATGGAGAGTCTACATGCGATAAACCTCGCAAGGATAAGTCAAGCATGTCCGCCCAAACAAGATCGGGCAGAGGCACCTTGAACCAATATCCGCGAAAGAAGTATTTACGTAGACTACCCATAACCAGAGAGTCAAGTGTATGTACACGTTGCGGGGTCAAGAGCACTCCCGGAGGAACGTATTCCCTCTTGGTTAATTACATCTTGGGGGATACCCAAGAATACTCTCGATAAAAGGAGTTTCGCTTTATATTATCGTAGACATGGGGTATAGGCAATCAAAAGGAAGATTATTCCGTGTGAGAAAGTCTCGACACTTCAAAGCTCTCGCTAAGCCATCAGGCAAAGAGTGAGTCTCTCACATCCCAAATGGGGTCGCGGCTCATCGGCATACGGAACCCACGGAATAACCTAAATCATCTTGACGGGGTATCCCGACACGTCAAAGCACATCCGGGCCATAAGGGCGGAGGACAAATCTTCGTATCCCAAACGGGCGGCGGCTTATTGGCATCGGGCCGTCAAAATGATATCAACGAAGTCGAGGAGCGAAAGGGCTCGACAGGGGTAGTCGAAGGAAGGAAGGAGTAATCCTAAAGGGGTAGAGGTAGCCGAGTCGAGGTACCACGGACCCATCATCCCAAGCAATGGGACCCTAAGTCTGCCCGAACGTGAAGGTAGTCGACCCGACACATCCCGAGATCCGGAGTCGGCAATCCGAGAATTGCAATATCCACGGGGACCTCGGTAGCCCTAAGGTCAAAGGAATAAAACTTTATTCTATAACTATAAGCTGGAGCTCCGAGAAGTGGGTATTACACCTGCCAAAGTGGCAAGGATGCCTCTGGAAAAAAAAGAAAGGGAGGATCAGCTACAAAGCCGCAAACGCTCCAAACAAAAGGACTTACACCCCGTCTGGGTCGGGGAGCCTTCTAACACCCTATGCGCACTAGACAACCACCTATAAAGGTATGCTGGGCCAGTCAGATTGGAGAAGCACGGCGACTACTCCTCGGGACATGCAAATATGAATGCAGTTATCTAGAGTGGTCCTTAATTAATGTGGAGGCACTATTAGTATGACTTGGGTGATAGCCATGCAATGCAACCCATTTAAAATCCGGCCCGAAGGCCATGCAAGAAAGTAAAAGTGCATTGTTTAAAATCTTGAATATTTTAATCCTAAAATTTATTTATCTTGAATATTTTATTAGAACTTTTTAAGCATATAAAGTTTACAATTTTAGGGTCCTTAAAGAGCGTAAATGATATCGCGAAATCCCAGATCACAGAAAGAAACAAGGAAAACACATGCAGGCATGCAAATATGCAATAAAAGCAAGAAAGAAAGCACTCCATAATAAAATAAAAGAGGCCAAAATGCCGCTGGACAGGCAACATAATCCAGAAAAAGAAAAATGCGGCCGGACTCCGCATATACATGCCCGGTCCTAATTCTATACATCAATATAAAAATGCAGAATTAAGATACGGGGCACGAGCATCTGCTCCTAGTCCCCTCCACGTGGTTCCCGCGCAAAACGCCTCGGAACCCGTGCCCGTATCTTATTTCTGCTACAGGACTCTCCTAGACTCTAAAAATATAAAGGAAAAATAAAAAGACTCAATCCTGCATGAAAACAAGTGTTAGCGGGAAAGCTCACATGCAAATGACGTATAATGATCCATGCTTTATAAATGGGGGAGCTAATAGCACCTGCGAGCAAATTGTTAGAAATCATCACTTGCTCCCCCATAGTGGTACCTGTGTGTGTGTATAAATAAGCATGACTCCCTGCAAAAAGCGCCCTAACACACTACCATACATATGCAGCATGCAATCACATCACAGGAAAAGTGCAGAAGAAAGATACCTGGCTAGGCAACCAATCCATCAAAGAACAATAGCCGAGCATCAAAAAGACTACCTAGCAACCTAAGTCCTAGCCTAGCACACCATCTAATCAAAGTGCACAAACATAGTGCCTAAGTGCAGGGTAAGTCTGGGTATAGTATGACTTTGACGGGGTCGCCATACCGGCCCCATCCTAAAGATCCAAAGGATCTAATGGGCGTCACGAAGAGGGGTGACACAAGTTAGATCCAATGGATCCTTAGCACAATCATACTTGTGCCGATCCCGATGACTTAATTCGCATTGCTCATTGGGATCAACCCAACAAGCAATGCTCATTAAGGCTTCGCGACCGACACGGGGTCACTCTCCTAACGAGTAGGACAATCCATCGAAGAATGGGTAAGAAAACAGTCATGCAAGAAGCCCACATTGTGATCGCTCGACTGAAGTACGGAGCAATCATAACGGGCGCCCAAAAGGGCAAGCACACACATCATGCAAAGTGCAAGGATGCTACATGCGAAGAGGATACACAAAAGTGGTGAAGGTGGAGTATACCATGAAGGCAGTGACTCAGAAAGAGCGGGCATGTCGTAGTGGCAGCGGCCCAAAAGGATGGGTATGCCAGGGAGGCAGTGACCCGAAGGTGGAATAAATCTCACCAGGGAGAATCATAAAAGTGCGGTGCAAATGGAAATGCAAACACAGAATATGGTGCAACATGCAACCAAACCAACATGCACAAACATACAAACATGCAATATAATGCAATAAGTGGTCACATGCAAAATGCAACAAGATGGAGCATGCACATGCAACACAACCTCAACACTCGACGGCATGTCGAACTCATCCTAACGACCTCACATAAGTATCTAGGGTTGACGCTCTTGGATGTGCGGCATCGCCACCTCCAGCTTTGGCGTGGCTACGTGGAGGGCTTCCCCCTCCGATTTCTCGTGGGGGAAACTCGCCATCGTTCGTAGGGCGGACTAGCTACAAAGCTTTTTCCGCTCTACGAACGCCCCGATCTTATAGGACGGACTAGCTACAAATCTTTTCCCGTCCTCTAAGATCGAACTCAACTAATCCCTCCAAGGGAGATTATGAGCGCCAAAACCGTGGGAAATTGGGATTCCAACCCAGCAAGATTAAAATCTAAAGCTCAGAACAGGGAGTCACTAGGCTACGAATAGGGCTAGCCAACACATAGGATTCCTAACCTACGGCTCACTCTAGGTAAATCAACGATCCATCACATAGGCACGTCGACACGCCAACTCACGCTGGCGCACGCATCCCGTGTGGGCGATCGAACCCACACACCTAGACCGGACTAAACCTAGGGTCGGCTAAGGGATAAGAAAATCTCACCGCCGCGAAGGTTGAAGACGCGTTCTCTTTATGCTGAAGAAGAGCCCTCGATTCCGGCGAACCGCCGGTGTTCGGTCCGTGCGCCAACGCACCTCGCAATAAATCATCCAACGAGGAAAATACGACGCAATGAGGGCAAGAGACACACCTCGCAACAAAACCACGCAAACAATGGAGGAATACGTGAGGTATGTAAAGTACCTTAAAATAAATAATTTAAGCATAGGAAAAATACGAGACGACACATATACCTTCGAGAAGGGGTCGCTCGATGACGGTGAAAGAGGGGAAACCACGAGGTAAAAGACGCTCGCACCTCCTCAAATAGCGATATCCTCGCTGTCCATTGACCGTGAAATGCTCCGGCGAAGTCTCCTGTCGCCGGGAGGATAGGACGGCGAGGTTGAGGGGTTAGCTCGCCGACGGTGCACACCGGGAGCGAATAAAATGCGGAGGAGAGCCCAAAAATGACGCTCTCCTCGCTGGTTTTCTCCGGCATAAATACGATGTCGGCGGGGCAAAAAGCCGGTGAGGAGGTGGCGGTTTGTCCAACGGCGGGCAGAGGAGGACGTCGGCGAGAGAGAAGATGCCGGCCGACTTTGTTCGCCGGCGAGGAGAAGGAGGTCGCGCGGCCGATGGAGGAGCTCGACCAAGGCTTCGGCGGCGAGGAACGCCGGCGAGGCGTCCGAAGTGACGAGCTCGGCGCGACCGAGCGAGCTAGGTGACCGCGCGAGAGGTGACGACGCTGGACAGCCTCGCCGGCTGGCCGGAAGGACTCCGTCGAGGAAGAGGTCGGCGGCGGCCGTTCGCCGACCGGGAGGCGTCGGCGGTGGGGAGTTAGGGCACGAGAGGCCTATTTTTGTGAAAAATGGGAGAGGCGGCTGTGAGTTTCGCGATTCTGGGAGAGGGATTTAGCGTAGGGTTTTTTTTTTATATGTTAAAATAATAATAATATTATTATAATAATAATGATAATTATAATATTATTATTATAATTATCCTTTACGTATTTTTAATCCGTGCATGTACTCGCAATGAAACAAATGTCCCTCTTAGTCTAAAATCGACGTTCCGGATTCAATGGCGCAGATCCGTTTCGTCATCCGGGGTCGTTCGGAGCCGTTCGGGCCAC
Organism: Papilionanthe hookeriana x Papilionanthe teres; assembly: GCA_022702705.1. Classification (NCBI taxonomy): domain Eukaryota; kingdom Viridiplantae; phylum Streptophyta; class Magnoliopsida; order Asparagales; family Orchidaceae; genus Papilionanthe; species Papilionanthe hookeriana x Papilionanthe teres. The sequence continues at coordinate 86,989,874 of CM040423.1, read as the reverse complement.
TTTCTGAGTAATTTGGCCAAAAAGAATAATTCGCGTATTTTAAGCCTGCCCGCGGTGTCGTAGCAAATTGAACATCATCCGTAAGTAAAATCGACGTCCCGGACACAATCGTGCGATCCGTTTCGTCATCTGGAGTCGTTCGAGTGACTTTTTGACGATCGGGCTAAAAACGATAATTTGCACAATTTTTTACCCCGCCTGCAAAGCCGTAGCAAAGTAAACGTCCTCCCTAGGTAATATCGATGTCCCGGACACACTCGTGTGGTCCGTTTCATCGTTTGAGGTCATCTGAACAAGCTCGCAGGTGGATGAGCCAATTTGAGCTAATTTCTCGCACGACGCATCGAGTAACACCTGTCGACCCTGGTATGCTCGAATGGACATCCCATGCATGTAATATATTAAAAAAAATGATGCCAACAGACCGTAATGAAAGTGGGTGGCTTAAGCCACCAATCCAGCAGCAAGAAAAGGAAAACAAACACTGAGGAGGACAAGAGAATCAAGTCCGTAGTCGCTACAACAGAGGGCAGGCTTGTCAGCGCTGCACCCACAGAGATTTAGGAAGTACGAAGAGCTACTCTCACACTAACTCAGCGAAGAAATAAAAATCGCCGTATCCGCAAGATGTTAACTAAACTAGCGACGGACCGGCGCGACGAGGCGATCGCTACTACCAGGTGCATATACTTCGAGGATACCGGTTCGCCGGGAACCCGAAGAAAGGAGGCCGACTCCGAGGATAACGGAAGAGACCGGAGAAATATCAAGAAGATCGAAGAAGGAAGGCTACCACGCCACCGGATAAAGCCACCACTAATGCATAACCTTGTTGCAGAAGCAACCCCGGAGGATGTCCCGACGGAGACCATCCCCGAGGAGCCGAGGTATGCAGGAGAACGCGAAGGGATTGAGCCATATATCCCACAGTACGTCACCAGGCCTCGCCATTTGCAGATTATTCCAGAATACGAGCTAGAAAGAATGCAGAATGTCGAGAAGCAAACTTTTGAATACTTCGAGAGAATCAGAGGCAGGAGGATCAATATACTAGAAGGCCTCGAGCTACATAAAGACGTGTTCTCAGAATACAAACAACAACAAATCGTGGACTGCATCCGGGAATTGAAAAGAATGGGTCGAGCAGGTCGCCTAAGAGAAAACACTTACTCGGAACCCCGGAGGTGGATGCCAGGGAAAGGAAGAATTACAATACAATGTGGATGCTTGCTACAACTTCGCGAGAAGAAAGGAAGGAAACCCACGGGGATACTCCGTCATGGCAAGGTAGATTCAATGTCATTAGTCATCAAAAGGATGGTAAAGAGAATGATAACATGGAGGGTACTGCCAGCGGATTGCATACCCAACGGTTGCATCATTAACATTTACAAGAAGGGTGACCGCATACCCCCGCACATAGATCACCACGACTTTGTCGGACCTTTCGCACCAGTTTCTTTTCTGAACGAGTGTAATATCATGTTCGGATCTGACCTCCGGATAGCAGGCCCAGGTGAGTTCCGAGGGCCAGTAAAGATACCATTACTGGTAGGTTCCGTCATGATACTAAAGGGCAACGGAGCAGATGTCGCTAAACATTGCATATCGGGAGTACCAATGAAGCGGATCTCTGTTACTTTCAGAAGGATGGATGACGGAAAGCACCTTACCACTTCCGGCCAGGACCCGGAGCTAGAGAGCCTCCGGCCTTACGAGCTGTGAGTTGCATGGAAAATATCACACCTCCAACGTACATCCATACAACATCCTTGCCAAGGATGGCTTGGATGGTGATGTTATTGACCATGTACCTCACTATTCAGACATGGATTTTTGACAGATGCCTTTCTGGATGGATCAACAAAGATCATACATAGCCCGTTTTGAGTCTACATGGATTGTATGAGATGTATTCCAGATCGAGTTGTATGATGTATCTTCAACATGATTGGAATGAAAGTGACCATGTCACATTTTTTGCCTTCACCTCTTTTGTGCAAGTTGACTGGGAAACGCCATTAAAGTTAAATGAACTTCGAACAAAGAACAGAAAAGAAACAAAAGGATTAAAAGAAAACTTTCCTTAAAAATCTAAAAAAAAATGATGAACGCCAAATTCACATGAACATTAAATGAACGATAAAGAAAATTTGAATCGTTAAAGGACAAACAAAATGAGCACAAATTTTAAATCAAATCTCAAATTCAACTTTCCAGATGTTAAATCAAATCTAAATCAAATTCAAATTCAACCTTCCAGATCTCAAATCAAATCTCAATCAAATTCAAACTCAACCTTCCAAATCTGAAATCCAATCCATTCTACTCTCTCCCTTGTCTGGGATTGAAGCGGTCGATTCCATTGACGCGGAGCCACGATGTTTTCGATTCGGATCTAGTGGCGAGGAATTGTATCCAATCCAAACCAGCAACTTTCGATCAACTCTTTTGAATGGGATATGTAGCATCTACGTATTCCCTCCTAATCTGTTTCTTTCCACAAAATCTTTTACAACTTTCATGAAATTCTCGAAACACCAAAATTCCACACTTTTCAAATCAACACTACAAATCTTTGCAAAATCAATTACCATTCAAAATCAAATTCTTGGGGTTGAGGATTTTACATCCGAGACTGCATTGCTTTAGGTTCTTTCCCTATCGCAATGAAATACATCAAAATCAAATTCTTGGGGTTGAGGATTTTACATCCGAGACTGCATTGCTTTAGGTTCTTTCTCTGTCGCAATGAAGTACATCAAAATCAAATTATTGGGGTTGAGGATTTTACATCCGAGACTGCATTGCTTTATGTTCTTTCCCTATCGCAATGAAATACATCAAAATCAAATTCTTGGGGTTGAGGATTTTACATCCGAGACTGCATTGCTTTAGGTTCTTTCCCTATCGTAACGAAATACATCAAAATCAAACTTTTGGGGTTGAGAATTTTACATCCAAGATTGCATTGCTTTAGTTTCTTTCCCTATCGCAATGAAATACATCAAAATCAAACTTTTGGGGTTGAGGATTTTACATCTGATACTGCATTGCTTTAGGTTCTTTCCCTATCGCAATGAAATACATCAAAATCAAATTCTTAGGGTTGAGGATTTTACATCTGATATTGCATTGCTTTAGGTTCTTTCCCTATCACAATGAAGTACATCAAAATCAAATTCTTGGGGTTGAGGATTTTACATCTGAGACTGCATTGCTTTAGGCTCTTTCCCCATCGCAATGAAATACATCAAAATTAAATTCTTGGGGTTGAGGATTTTACATCCGAGACTGCATTGCTTTAGGTTCTTTCCCTATCGCAATGAAGTACATCAAAATCAAATTCTTGGGGTTGAGGATTTTACATCCGAGACTGCATTGCTTTAGGTTCTTTCCCTATCGCAATGAAATACATCAAAATCAAATTCTTGGGGTTGAGGATTTTACATCCGAGACTGCATTGCTTTAGGTTCTTTCCCTGTCGCAATGAAGTACATCAAAATCAAATTCTTGGGGTTGAGGATTTTACATCCGAGACTGTAATGCTTTAGGTTCTTTCCGTATCGCAATGAAATACATCAAAATCAAACTTTTGGGGTTAAGGATTTTACATCCGATGCTGCATTGCTTTAGGTTCTTTCCCTATTGCAATGAAATACATCAAAATCAAATTCTTGGGGTTGAGGATTTTACATCCGATACTGCATTACTTTAGGTTCTTTCCCTATCGCAATGAAATACATCAAAATCAAACTTTTGGGGTTGAGGATTTTACATCCGATATCGCATTGCTTTAGGTTCTTTCTCTATCGCAATGAAATACATCAAAATCAAACTTTTGAGTTGAGGATTTTACATCCGAGACTGCATTGCTTTAGGTTCTTTCCTTATCGCAGTTAAATACATCAAAATCAAATTCTTGGGGTTGAGGATTTTACATCCGATACTGCATTACTTTAGGTTCTTTCCCTACAGCGATGAAATACATCAAAATCAAACGTTTGAGGTTAAGGATTTTACATCCAATACCGCATTGCTTTAGGTTCACTCCCTATCGCAATGAAGCACACCAAATCAAACTGTTGAGGTTAAGGATTTTACATCCAATACCACATTGCTCTGAGTTCTTTCCTAATTGTAATGGTTCAATCTAATCAATTCAAATTTTTGAGGTTGAAGATGTCACATCTAAACCACAAAATTCCAAGTTTCATTTCAAGTTCAAATCCCTTTAAATTAATTTTAACAAAACTTCAATCTAAATTGAAACTCAAACTAAAATCTGAACTTACACATCAAAACTTAAACTGAAACAAAATGAAATCTAAATCGAAATTCCTCTAGATCATGTGATTTGGGATTCACCTCCTTTTCCTTTCCCTAGCGAGAGTTCAGGAATCACCAGTCTCGGAGATACACTTGACATTCCCCAGCGGAAACTCTTCAACCTGTCCCAAGTTTGTTACTTGGACTTTTGTGTTGGTTTTTTTGATCGCTTCGGTCAACGCCAATACGCGCGGTGTGCTTGGTTAGCACACCACACCTATTGGGGGTCCATTTGTTGACCTCATTTTTGATGAGGTCTTCTCTTCTTTTTTTAGTACTTAGGATCTAGCCTTAGGCTTTTCCTTCGACTATCCTAGAGGATTAGAATTGGGACCCACCACTTATAAATTCAAACCACTTCTTAACTCCCTGCAAACTCCACAAAATTGATTGTAGACCCCTAATCACCTAGAGGGTTGAAATCAAATGTGGAAGTTTAAAGGATGAGTTCCCATAGGACTCTTTGGCCTTAGGACTGCCCTGGGTGGCCTGGTCTGGTGAAGGGCTGACTTACACACACTACACCTATACACTACAATTTCACACAACTCCTAAAACCACACCCATACCCAACTTGACCTCCTGACTCATGAAGGTAATCCACATGGATGGTCCTTAACCCCTAAGCCCTTGGCTAAGAGGGTTAGGAACAACATAGTGAATGCCTCAAATGAGTCCCTTCATGGCTCATCTAGGCTTGATATGGCTTCATGGATCAACCCAAAATGATTTCATTCCACTTACATTTACCCAATCTTCAATTTTCCAAATTTTCAATTTTTGACCCCGGGACCCCAGACCCGCCTAGCCTACCCAAAACCCTTGAAATTACCCAAATTTTCCAAAATTCTCCAAATCACCCAAAAATCCTCAAAACCAATCCCAAACATTCCCACATTACTCAAATTGATAATCCATAGCCAAATATACCAAAAATTCCAAAAATACTCCCAATACCCTCCAAATACCCAAAATGCCCCTCTTGACCCAAAAATCCAAAAATTCAGAAAATTCCCAGAAAATTTCAAAAAATCTCAAATATTCCCAATTTCATTTTGTTCAACTACACCATGGACCAATTTTGTCAATTTACCCCATTTTTGTCAAAATCCCCAATTTGACCCATTTTAACCCAAAGTGAACCCAATTCAACTCCAATTAACCCCAAATCTTTTCTAAACCTTCCCTAACATCCCCAAAAACAAAACACTAACATAATTTGCCCAAAATTTGGACCCAAACCCCACTCAAATTCAACCCAAAACCAAAAAGCCCAATTTTGACCTAAACCTAAACTTAACCCAAATAGACCCAAACTCCAAAATCCAACCCCAACAAAAGTTGAAACCTCTTTGAAACACTCCCATAAACATTTCCCAACATTAATTTTACATCAACTTCAACCCTAACCCAACATTGGCCCAAATTAGCCCAATTTGACCTACATTGGCCCTTTACCAAATCAACCCAAATCCAACCCAATTCAAACCCAAACCACTCCAAACTTGTTTCAAATCAATCATGACACATCCTTAGACAAAACTCAACATTTATTTGGCATGGCCCATTGCAAATTTTTCTCTTCAAAAGCCCATTTTCTAACCTAAAAGCCCATTCCCTTAAACCATTTTAAAAGCCAGCTTTACTAAATTTTAAAAAGCCAAAACCCATCCTAAAGCCCACACTACATTCTCATCTCATCCTCACTCAATTAATATCACTCCCTAAGTGCTAAATCCATCATGAAAATCAAACCAAAATGGTATTATGCCAAATCCCATCAAATAATCCCAAAATTTCCAAAATTCCTAAAACCCTTTTCCATGAAAATTGACCAAACTCTCGGCGAGCCAAATGTAAGCCATGAAGCCACTCTTAAGCTACATGCAAGCCATGTGAGTTGTTCACATGTGACCTTACCACATTGGGCAAAAGGAGGAGATCCTTTCCACACTCCCTTAAGGTGATTAACCATCTCCATGTCTCCCCTAAACCATGTTTAAATCTAATTGTACTTGGATTGTGACTTGACCCCACTAATCAAGCTGATCCAAATCACTTTCCCTTCAGCCTAAACCAAGCATTGGGTGGTGCACCTAGCCCAAAAGGGTGGGTTGACCCATTTAGAGCCAAAATAGCCTCTCCCCCATGACATTTTAATCCAAGCTCTTTACACAAGGCATTGGCCAATTGCCTACACAAAACCCTAGCCCTGACCCACCTGAACTTGAGGGTGACCCTTGCCTGCCGGCCAGCCGCCTGGATCGCCGGAAAACACCATGGCCGAGACCTTGGGAGGAGCCAAATTTTGGAATTCCACCTTCGTCGAGCCGCCTCACTCAAAATGGCCATTGCGGTTGTTCTTCTCCTCACCGAGCAGCGGTGATCCCAGTCCCTAACTCCCCCTGGGAGGCCCTCCAGCCTCTCCTATTTAAACCCCACCTCCTCTCGGCCATGAGAGGTGCTGAACCAAAACCTTACTGAAACCCTGCCAAAATTGCTCCAGACCACTCTCCACACTTAGAGCAGTTGATCCCCAGTGACAATTTGCCATAATCCCCACCAATAGAGCCCAATTTCTCAGCCAAAATTCCACCCAAAATCAGGACATCTCCCAATTCTCCACCAAATTCAAATTAAACTCACCCACACCTGTACAAGGTCGAGAGAAGGAGTTCCCCAGTGAAAGCCCCCTCTCCAGGCCACCCATCTATTCCAGACTCCAAGCTTTGTAATCGGTCGTGGTCGAAATCATACCGGACAATTCACTGCCCCAAGGGACTTCATCTGGAGCTTGCTTGGACCCAATAGAAGGTGACACAACTCTCAGATCGAAGCTTCACTTCTCTGAGCAAAGGTATGGACTCACTCTTCTTCCCGAGCTTACAGAGATTCTCTATTTAATTTGAGTCTATTTCAATACATGTTTACCGTATGGAGGTGTTCGTCTCCTCAAGACGAATCCATAGAGCATAAGAACACAAAAATCCGTTGAGAATCGAGTGAGAAATTAGGGTTAGAAGGTTGACGGTCACGGGTGCACACCAGTCGTAGATGATGACTGGGAGCCGTCGGATCGAGCGTGTATCGAGCGGACGGTCTGGATCGAGCCGGACAACGCGATAGTGCATGAACCGCGGGCCCATGGAGCGCTGAGTCGGATGGCGGCGCCGAATCAGAAGACGACACGTGGCCTTTCGGAGCTGCCGAGGATGGCGTGGCGCCGCGTGGATAAGTAGGAAATTAGGGTATTTTTTGATTTATTTAATTCCCTAAACTTCAAAAATGCATAACTTTGTGTAGGAAAATCGGAAAAATAAAATAAAAATACCCTCTTGATCGAGTGAACGGAGGAGAATAATGTGGAAAAGAAATCATGTAATTTCATCAAGTATTTTATTTTTAATTATTTATTTACTCTCTGCACTATTTCAATTCTCCATGCATGTATACAATTCACCATGGCATGAGACCATAGGGCTTTTGAAGCCTCTGAATTTGGGAACATTCCCTGAATTTTCCAAAGTCGAGGCCACCCTATGAAGAGTTATTGATTTTTCAATTCTAGGTCACTATTCTGAGTATTTTAATTCCAATAATTAGCATATTGTGAAATAAATTCTAGGAAAATTTGGTGATGTTTCTTATGACTAGAGGACCCTAGGGAAAATAGTTTTTTAGTTAACTCACTTGTAATAACTCTAATTTGCTTAAACACCCAAAATGGGGCTTTAATTAATTAGAGCTAATCATACATCAAATTGACTTGAAATCAATTCTCCACTGACCTTTAGGATCAGAGGAACCCACCATAAAAGTTTGAAGTTAATTGGACTTGCTTAGCCCTATCAAATGGGTTGATTAAACCATTTAGCCAAAATTAAACTTAAAAATTTCATAACTTTCAAAATACTTCTAAAAAATTCACGAAATTGGTTTTGGAGCCTCTCTGATATCAGGGGAATTTAAGAAAATTAAAATTGCAATTTTCTAAAAAAAGTTGATTTTTTGCATTATTTTAATATTTTTAATAATTAAAAAAAATAATAAAAAATCACAAAAATATTAAAATTCACCAAAATGTCACATTTTGAATTTTAATCACTTAGGAGCAAACTCCATATTTTTTTTAAGTCTCTATGATGATATATTAAATTTTAAAGCCCTAAGGTAATTTTAAAATTAAAAAAAAAATGTATTTTCTAGCATTTCCACTAAAATAATTCTAATAAATCAAAGAAAAATAAGAAAATTATAAAAATTGGTTCTTTTGTTTCCTTGATATCAAGGAGATTTTTTAAAAATGAAAAATTCATTTTTTAACGTTTATTTTATTTTTTAAATTAATTAATACTCCAAAACTCAAAATAATTATAATAAAAAGAATATAATTCAAAAAATCACGAAAATTGGTCCAAGTGGTCCTCTGGTCATTAGGAATGTCTCATAATTTTCCTAAGGACAGAAACTTTCCCTTGGTCATATTATTGAATTTTCCTTGAAAATCCCTATTTTCTACCAAAAATAATTACATAAATAAATTAAATACAGAAAAATCACATTTTCTCCTCTAATGTCTTCATTGATATATGAGTGAAGTCACAAAAAAATTTCAAATTCATTTAAGCTCAATTTAGTGAGTTATGAAATTAGTAAGTTTAAAGGGCAAAATGGTAATTAAAATTTTAACCTATAATTAAAAATTTTAGGTTTAATTAAAATGAAAGAGTAAAATATTTGATCCTAATCTGATTTGGATGATTGAAATTTAAATAAGTAAAGGGTAGAAATCTATCAAACAATTTAAAAATAATTAAAATAAACCTTAGTTAAATAATTAATTAAATTTGGAAGAATAATAAAAAATTGGAATTATTAAAATAGGGATATTATGAGGAAGAAATTTATTCTTTAATTCAAGAATCCCTAAATTAATCACCTCAATAATATTTAATTCCTAATTAAAATGATAATCCAAATTCAAGATTTAAAATGCTAAAAAACTTAATCATTAAATTAAATTAAAGTTAAAACATTTAAATTAAATTCTTTAGAAATTTCATTTAAATTAATACTTTAACAATTAAAATTAAATCATCCTTAAAAAAAATTAAAAATAAAAATTTAAATTAAATTAAACTTTAAAATAAAATTAAATTAAAATTTAATTAAATAAAAATTTAAATTAAATTAAATTAAATTAAATTAAAATTTAAATTAAATTAAATTAAATTAAAAAATATTAAATTAAATTAAATTAAATTTAAAAAAATCAAGTTAAAATAAAATTAAAATTAAATTAAATTAAATAAAATTAAATTAAAATTAAAACTAAACCAAATTAAATTAAATTAAAATTAAATTAAATTGAATTGAATTAAATATAACATCACCTAAGACAAAGAATTCAAAATAAATCTAAAACAACTTGAACACTATTCCAAACTTAAACCCATTATTTGAAATTAAATTAAATCATAAATCACTTGAACATTAATTTGCCCTCAAAAGCTCTTGTTGTCATAACTCCTAAACGAGTGTTAAGTGAAGTGTTACTTCACTCATAGGATATTGAAATGTCCTAGTTCACTGAGCAAGATAACAAAACTTGAACTCCTGGATGATTAATTCATTTGTATAATTAAATTCTCTTGGACTTAAAACAATCCTAGAGGTATTGAAAAGATGTTTAAGACTCGCCTTAAGCACTTCCTCAATATGATAGGATATCTATAAGAACAATTGAACTTAATTGTTCTTTGATGAAAAAAATCGTCCTCAACCAAAACACAAGAACCTAGACGTCATAGAAGGTGACTAGCTATAGGAATAGGACCTTGGTAGAGAACCATAACCCTTCCCTTAGCTTTACCTAGGAACTTGCTTTAAATGCTTAAATATTCTAAATTGTGTTTAAGTGCTGCTTGGGATGACGGGAAGACCCTTCAGGTACGCTTTTATTTTATTGCAATTTACTTAATCGCAATGCAATTTACTTTTCTTGCATGATAAACAACTGTTGCATGAAAACCAAAACCTTTAGGATAGTCCCTAAACTGAAACCAAAACTAAATTAAAAGTCATTACAAGATAAAATTCACCGCCACAACATTTCAAAATATAAAACAACTCAAAATTTAACCACAAACAGAACAACAAAACTACAACTACAACTAAATCAAAACGTCTTATTGGATAATCGGGAATACCTCGGATGATGTAACCTACGTGTTGCTAACGGGATTTCCCACGGTCTAAATGAAAGTGTGAAACTCATTTAGTTGAGTTTAGCAAATTGATCTGGACTATGTGAATCCGATAAAAATAACGATGCCGGAAGGATGGAACCGTGGGATCTTAACCGGTGTTGTTATAATCAACTTTAAGATTTGTTTTAATTAAAACATAAAAAACAATTGGAAATTAAGACTTTCTCTAAACCAGAACACTTCTCTTATCTCCTGATTTATGACTTCTAAAACTAAACCTCTAAAACAACAACAAGGAGCTCGGAGCATGGTGGGCAGCACGGCCATCGTCATCAGCAAAACCTGAGTCTACCTCAGCAAAACTTTCTTAGAATTAAATAATCAAGCCATAGGACTTTGAGGTAGTTTGCCTAGTGCAACATAAATCCTCAACTCTTCGTTAGGCATTTGCATTGCAAATTAAGCCCTAACCGGTCTTAGGATTCCGAGGTAGTCGTTCGATACGACCTAAACCCTCACATCTTCGAGGCTATTTGTGTGATCACATCATATGAATATAAGTCCTAATTAATTAGAATTGGCAAGATCAAAACATTAAATAAACATTAGGGCATTCCTAAATTCAAGCCAGACAATAGGATAGTCGGGAAATTACCGAAGTTAGCTTCGAATCTATGATTTCTCCTACCTTTCCTCCTTTGAATTCCCAAAATAAAATGTTCCAAATTTGATCCATTCCTTATTGAAATTCCAAAATTCAATCCCTTGAAAACTTAAACTTTGAAATTCTTGAGAAGAGAACTACTGATTATTATCGAGAGTTTTCTTAGGTGATTCCCGTCACTTAAGATGTAATTAACTATAGGGGCTTGCCCTTATAGGGAATTTTAAGAACCCAGGTAATATAAACCCTGTTTAATGTTTTTTTATATTAAGCAGGGGAACTTGTCGGCAAATAAAATGGTTTCGCAGACCAAACGGATGTCACAAACCCTTTTAGTTTATTTAATCGAGCCCCACCATCAAATAGTGTGCCTATTCTTCGGAATAGACACGCGGTTTGTGGTGCGGTGCTCGTTTATATAAACTATTCGAGATGTGAGATTAGTTTGATTTCATATCTTAAAATTTTTAAAATTATTTTCAAAATCAAAACACTACTTTCCAAATCATATATATATATATATATATATGTAAATTAAATTAAAAATTCGCCGACAATTTCTATTAGGCGGCTCCTTTTCAAAAATAAAACACATAACCTAAAATATGCCGACATCAACAACAACAACAACAACAAAGCCTTAATCCCACTAAGTGGGGTCGGCTACATGAATCCTTTTTCTCCATTGCGTCCTATTTATTGTCAAATTTTCATTTAATTCTAATAGATTAAGATCATTTTTTATGCAATAAGCCCAAGTTTTCCTAGGTACTCACTCTGCCTTTCTTAACATAAGTTGTATTTAAAACATCTACTCTCCTAATCGGATCATCAGGTGGTCGACGTTTAATGTGACCAAACCATCTAAGGCGACTCTCTCTAATTTTATCCGACACTCGGTGCAACTCCAACCCTATTACGGATATATTCATTTCGCATTTTGTCTCTAAGTGTAAAGCCACTCATCCATCTAATCATTCTCATCTCGGCAACACTTAACTTAACATTATGCTTCTCTTTTAAAAGCCAACATTCAGCACCATAGAGCATTGAAGGTCTCACCACCATCTTATAAAATTTTCCTTTCGATCTAAGCGGTACTTTTCTATCACACAATAGGCCGGACGCATTCCTCCACTTCAACCAACCAACCCGAATTCTACTATTAACATCCCCATCTATATCACCATCGCTTTGAACAATGGACCCAAGATATCTAAATCGTTCACACCTTTTAATAATTTGATCACCCAAAGTTACACTTACGTCACTAGACCTACTATTACTAAAATTACATTCCATGTATTCGGTTTTATTTCTACTCGAACGAAGACCTTTAGACTCCAATGTAGACCTCCATAATTCAAGTTTTTCCTGGACTTTTTCTCTTGTCTTATCCACCGGGAGGATATCATCGGCAAAAAGCATACACCAAGGTACATCCTCTTGTAAATGGCCGGTAAGACCATCCATAAATAAAGCAAAAAGATATGGGCTTAAAGCCGATCCTTGATGTAAACCAACGAAATAGTAAAATACTTGGTCAATCCTCCTTCGGTTCGAACACATGTAACGACTCTAGCATACATATCTTTAATGACTTGAATATAAGTCATATCAACACCTTTCTTCTCGAGGACTCTCCAAAGAACATCTCTAGGAACCTTATCGTAAGCTTTTTCTAAATCAATAAAAATCAAATGTAGATCCTCCTTATTATCTCTCGTACCTCTCCATCAAACCTCTTAATAAATGTATAGCTTCCATGGTAGACACGCTCGGCATAAATCCAAATTGATTATGAGAAATCTTCGTAATACGTCTTAACCTATGTTCAATTACCCTCTCCCATAACTTTAAAGTATGACACATCAATTTAATTCCTCTATAATTTGCACACTCTTGTGCATCTCCTTTATTCTTAAAAATGGGGACCAAAATGCTCTTTCTCCACTCCTCGGGCATCTTTTTTGTTTTTAAAATAATATTAAAAAGTTTAGTAAGCCGAGGAAACCCCCAAATCACCTAAACATTTCCACACTTCAATTGGGATATCATCAGGTCCTACAGACTTTCCCCCCTTGGTTTTCTTTAAAGCCTCATCAACTTCTTTTTTACTAATGCGACGGTAAAAGTGAAAAGTTTTATTATTATTAACAATATTAAGATCACTAAGGTCGATCGTACTTTCGGCATCATTAAAAAGTTTATCAAAATAACTCACCCACCTTTGTTGAATATCTTTTTCTAAGAAAAGCACTTTTTGATTTTCATCTTTAATACACTTTACTTGAGTTAAATCTTTACTTTTCTTTTCTCTTTGTTTGGCTAGTTTATACATATATTTTTCACCTTCCTTAGTATCTAACATGTTATAAAGATCACTAAAAGCAAATTTTTAGCGTCACAAATTATTCTTTTACACTCCCTGCGAGCCATTTTATATTTTTCCCAATTCTCTACGCTTTTACATTTAAACCAATTTTTATAACATAACTTCTTATATTTTATCTTTTCTTGCACATTATTATTCCACCACCAACTATTTTTATTTATAGAAACTTTTTCTTTTGATTCTCCAAGTACATCTTTAGCCACTTGTTTAATAGTATTAGTTAATTTTTCCCACATAACATTCGCGTCTTCATGAGCATCCCAAATATTTAAATCTTGAATTTTACTCATAAAAATAATTTTATTTGTGTCTTTTAGGTGCCCCCATCTTATTCTACGATGTTGAATCCTAGTATTCTTTATTTTACAACTCTTCATCTTAAAATCTAGAACTAATAATCGATGTTGGGTACTTAATTGCTCACTTGGAATGACCTTACAATCCTTACAATCTCGACGATCTCTTCTTCTCATAAGAAAATAATCGATTTGTGTTTTATTAGATCCATTCTTATAAGTAATAAGATGCTCATCTCTTTTCTTGAATAAAGTATTAGTAATAATCATATCATACGCTAAAGCAAAATCTAAAATGGCTCTACCTTCTTCATTAATCGCTCCATAACCGTAGCCACCATGAATATTTCGAAATCTTCTACCACTCTACCGACATGTCCATTTAAATCTCCTCCGATAAAAATTTTTTCTTCGAGGGGTATCAAGTGTATTAAGTCTTCTAAATCATTCCAGAATTTATCTTTAGAGTCTATATCTAAACCAACTTGAGGAGCATAAACACTTATAATATTAAAAATCTTGGTATCAATAATAATCTTAAGTCGTTATAATTCTATCTCCAACTCTATTAATTTTAACAACATTATCTTTCAAACTTTTATCTATAATTATACCTACACCATTTCTAGTACGACTCTTACCGAGAATACCATAGTTTAAAACCTAAGTTATCAATTTCCTTAGCTTTTTCTCCAACCCATTTAGTTTCTTGAATACATAGGATATTTATCTTTCTATGGATCATAATATCAACCAATTCCATTAATTTACCATTGAGAGTACCTATATTCCAAGATCCTATCCTAATACTTAGTATCATGGACTAACTTCTTTACCCGCATCCGTCCGTGATGTGGGAACCCTTGCTTACTTGACACTACACCGGGCGCCGGTGTAGCGGCCCTTGTACACTTTCCATTGTATTCGGGTCATACAGCGCGTCACTTCCGGGGACGCCCTAGCACTTACACAATGATCAAAAGGATTCATGTCATGATTTTTTTTCGACAAGTTTTACGCTAGTTGTCGACTACCTAACGCAACCCTCCACTTTTCACATCCGGGCTTAGGACCGAGCAACTAGCGTGTTAAAAATATGCCGACATCGTGGCATTAAAATTAGAATAATGGCAAATAGGTACGTTCTCGATCATAAAGAGATTGTTGATTCTTGCAGGAGTGAATTCAACAAATCTACCATGCACAAATACGAACCGTTCGTTGATCCTGGGAAGATTTACATAAAACTCTTTCATGGAGATGTACGACTTATTTTTAGGTTGAGTGTTGTATTTTGAAAAGGGGGGGTCGCCTACAGAAATTGTCGGCGAATTTTAAATTTAATTTAAATATATATATATATAATTTAGAAAGTAGTATTTGATTTTTAAAAATAATTTTAAATTTGAAAATTTCAAGATATGAAATCAAACTGATCTCACATCCCGAATAGTTTATATAAACGAGCACCGCACCATGAACTGTGTATCTATCCCGAAGAATAGACACCTTTGCTTGATAATGGGGCTCGATTAAATAAACTAGAATGGTTTGTGACATCCGTTTGGTCCACGAACCAATTTTATAAGCCGACAAGTTCCCCTACTTAATATGAAAACATTAAACAGGGTTTATATTACCTAGGTTCTTAAAATTCCCTATAAGGCAAGCCCCTATAGTTAATTACATCTTAAGTGACGGAAATCACCTAAGAAAACTCTCGATAATAATCAGTAGTTCTGCTCTCAAGAATTTCAAGGTTTAAGTTTTCAAGGGATTAGATTTTGGAATTTCAATAGGGAATGGATCAAATTTAGAGCATTATGTTTTGGGGATCCGAAGGAAGAAAGGTAGGAGAAATCACAGATTCGAAGCGAACTTCGGTAATTTCCCGACTATCCTATTGTTTGGCTTGAATTTAGGAAAGTCCTAATGTTTATTTAATGTTTTGATCTTGCCAATTTTAATTAGTTAGGACTTATATTTGTATGATAAAATCATACAAATAGCCTCGAAGATGTGAGGGTTTTTGTCGTAACGGACGACTACCTCGGAAATCCTAAGACCAGTTAGGGCTTAATTTACGTGATATGATCATGCAAATGCCTAACGAAGAATTGAGGATTTATGTTGCACTAGGCAAACTACCTCGAAGTCCTACGGCTTGGTTATTTTAATTCTAAGGAAAGTTTTCTTTGAAGTAGACTCGGGTTTTGTTGATAACGATGGCCGTGCTTGCCCACTATGCTCCGAGCTCCTTGTTGTTGCGAGAGGTTTAGTTTTAGAAGTCATAAATCGGGAGATGAGAGAAGTGTTTGGTTTTAGAGAAAGTCTTAATTTCCATGTGTCTTTAATATTTTAATTAAAACAGGTCTTAGAGTTGATTAAACAGAGCCGATTAAGATCCCGCGGTTCGCGTCATCCCGACACCGTTATTTTCATCGAATTCACTTAGTCCGGATGAATTTGCTAAACTCAACTAAATGAGTTCCGCACTTTCACTTAGACCGTGGGAAATCCCGTTAGCAACACGTGGGTTACATCATCCGAGGTATTCCCGATCATTCGATGAGACGTTTTAATTTAGTTGTAGTTGTAGTTTTGTTGTTACGTTTGTGATTAAATTTTGAGTTGTTTTATATTTTGAATGTTGTGGCGGTGAATTTTATCTTGTAGTGTCTTTTAATTTAGTTATGGGTTTCAGTTTTGGTTTATGTCCTAAAGGTGTAGGTTTTCATGCAACTGTTGTTTATCATGCAAGAAATGTAAAGTGCAACACGAATAAATGAATTGCAGTAAGATAAATTGCAATAAAATAAAAGCGTGCACTGGAGGGTCTTCCCGTCATCCCAAGTGCACTTAAAATACAATTTAGAGCATTTAAGTATTTATAGCAATTTCCTAGGTAAAGCTAAGGGAAAGGTTATGGTTTTCTACCAAAATCCTAATCACATAGCTAGTCATTCCTATGACGTATAGGTCTTCGATTTTGGTTTTAAGGATGATTTTCTTCACCAAAGAACAATTAAGCTCGATTTGTTCTTAAGGACATTCCATCATATTGAGGAAGTGTTTAAGACGAATCTTAAACATCTTTTCTACATTTCGAGAATTGTCCTAAGTCCAAATGAATTCATTGTGCGAGTGAATTAATCATCCGAGGTGTTTAAGTTAAGTTTTATTTCTTGCTCGGTGAATTAGGATGTTTGAATATCCTTATGAGTGAAGTGACATTTCACTTGATACTCGATTTAGGAGTTATAATAGTAAAAGCTCTAAGGGCAAAATGATATTTAATGATTTGTGATTCAAATTTAAGTTCAAATTAATGATTTAAGTTTGGAATAGTGTTCAAGTTATTTTAGATTTATTTTTGAATTCTTTATGACTTAGGTGATGTTATATTTAATTCAATTTAACTTAACTTAATTTAATTTAGTGTGGTTTAATTTAATTTCATTTAATTTTAAGTTAATTTAATATAATATGATTTAGCTTAATTTAATTTAATTTAATTTAATATGTTTTAATTTAAATTAATTTAATTTAATTTAATTTAATTCAATATGTTTTAATTTAAATTAATTTAATTTAATTTAATTTAATTTGATTTAATTTAATTTGTTTTTAATTTAATTTAATTTAATTTAATTTTATTTTGTTTTATTTAATTTAATTTAATTTAATTTAATTTAGTTTAATTTAATTTAATTTGTTTTAATTTAATTTAATTTAATATTTTATTTTAAAGGGATTTGCTTTAAATAATTTAACCTTAACTTAATTTAATGATTTAAGTCTTTTAGCATTTTAAATCTTTAAACTTGGATTATCATTTTAATTAAGAATTAAATATTATTGGGATGATTAATTTAGGGATTCTTAAATTAAAAAAAAAATTCTTCCTAATAACATCCCTATTTTAATAATTTCAATTTTATTATTCTTCCAAATTTAATTAATTATTTGATTAAGGTTTATTTTAATTATTTTTAAATTGTTTAGTAGGTTTCTACCCTTTAATTATTTAAATTTCAATCATCCAAATCAGATTAAGATCAAATATTTTACTTTTTTATTTCATTAAGCCTAAAGTTTTAATTAAGGGTTAAAATTTTAATTACCATTTTGCCCTTCAAGCTTAATAATTTCATAACTCACTAAATTGAGCTCAAATGAATTTGAAATTTTTATGTGACTTCACTCATATGTCAATAAAGACATTAGAGGAGAAAATGTGATTTTTCTGCATTTAATTTATTTATGTAATTGTTTTTGGTGGAAAATAAGGATTTCCAAGGAAAATTTAATAATATGACCAAGGCAAAGTTTCTGTCCTTGAGAAAATTATGGAACATTCCTAATGACCAGAGGACCACTTGGACCAATTTTGGTGATTTTTTGAATTATATTTTATTTATTAAAATTATTTTAAGTTCTGGGGTATTAATTAATTTAAAAATAGAATATAAGTTGAAAAATGAATTTTATAATTTTTAAAATTTTCTCTGATATCAAGGATTCCAGAGAACCATATTTTACAATTTTCTGATTTTTCCTTAATTTATTGGAATTATTTTAGTGGAAATGCTAGAAAATGTATTTTTTAATTTTAAAAATTACCCCAAGGCTTTAAAATTTAATATCTCAACCTAGAGACATAAGAAAAATATGGGGTTTGTTCCTAAGTGGTTAGAATTCAAAATGTGACATTTTGGTGAATTTTATTATTTTTGTAATTTTTATTATTTTTTAATTATTAAAATATTAAAATAATGATAAAAAATCAACTTTTTTAGAAAATTGTAATTTTAATTTTCTTAAATTCCCCTGATATCAGAGAAGCTCCAAAACCAATTTGGTAAATTTTTGAAAAGTATTTTGAAAGTTATGAATTTTATAAGTTTAATTTTGGCTAAATGGCTTAATCAACCCATTTGATGGGGCTAACCAAGTCCAATTGACTTGAAATTTTTATAGTGGATTCCTTTGATCCTAAAGGTCAATGGAGAATTGATTTCAAGTCAATTTGATCTATGGTTAACTCTAATTAATTAAAGTTCAATTTTGGGTATTTAGGCCGATTAGGGTTAATCCGAGTGAATTAACTCGAGTCCTATTTTTCCTAGGGTTCTACGGTCATAAGGAACATCACCAAATTTTCCTAGAATTTATTTCACAACATACTAATTTTTGGAATTAAAATACTCAAAACGGCCACATGCATTTGAAAAATCAATAACTTTTCACGAGAGATGGCTTCGACCTTGGAAAATTCGGGGAATGTTCCCAAGTTCGGAGGCTTCAAAGCCCTATGGTCTCATGCCATGGTGAATTGTATGAATGCATGGAGAATTAAAACAATGCGAGGAGTAAATAATTAATTAAAAATAAAGTACTTGGGCAAAATTAATTAATTTCTTTTCCATATTATTCTCCTACGTTCAGCTGAGCAAGAGGGTATTTTTATTTTATTTTTGTGATTTTTCTACACAAAGATATGGATTTTTGAAGTTACGGTATTTAAATAAATCGAGAAAATACCCTATTTATCTACTTATCCACGCGCGGCGGCTCGGCCTCGGCGGCTCCGAATCGACACGCGTCGCTCCCCGGTTCGGCGCCGCCATCGACTCGGCTGTCCGGGGCCCCGCGGTTCGCGTACCGTACTGCCGGTCCGACGCAATCCAGCGCGTCCATCCGATACACGCGCGATCCGAGCGGCTCCTGGTCATCGTCTACGGCGGGTGCGATCCGTGACCATCCACACTCTAACCACTAAGAACTCTCTCGATTCTCGACGGATTTTCGTGTTCTTATGCTCTATGGATTCGTCTTGAAGAGACGAACACATCCATACGGTGAACATGCATTTAAATTGACTCGAATTAAAATGAGAATCTCTGGAAGCTCGGGAAGAAGAGGGAGTCCATACCTTTGCTCGGAGAAGTGAAGCTTCGATGCGAGAGTTGTGTCACCTTCGATTGGGTCCAAGTGAGCTCCGGATGAAGTCCCTTGGCACAGTGAGTTGTCTAGCTATGAAAGTGACCACAGCCAGATCCACAAAGCTTGGAGGCTTGGAGCAAGCTGGGTGGCTTGGAGATGGGGCTTTCGGTGGGAAACTTCTCCTCTTGGTCCAGGTGAAGGTGTAGGACCAATCGATTTGGGGATTGGCTCGCTTGTGAAGAAGTGTCCTGGTTTTTGGGCTAAAGTTTGAGCTCGAAATTGGGCTCGATTTGGAGGAATTGAGGTGGAATTCGAGTGGGGATCAAGTGCTCCATGTGTGGAGAGTGATGCGGAATGATTTTGACGAGTTTCCTTAAGGTTGGTTCAGCACCTCCTTTGGCCGAGAGGGTGAGGGGTTTAAATAGGCATGGGTGGAGGCTCTCCCGGGGGGTTTAATGGTTGGGATCAGTTGCTTAGGTCGATGGAAGAACAGCCTATGATGGCCATTGGGCATGGGGCGGCTCGGCGGGTGAGAATTCCAAGCTTGGGCTCACATGTGAGCTCTCGGCCATGGAGTTTTCCGGCGACCCGGGTGGGTGGCCGGCAGGCATGGGTCACCCTCAGGTCCGGGTGGGTCAGGGCTGGGGTTTAGTGCAGTCAATTGGGCCTTGCCATGTGTAAAGGAGATGGCTTGGAATGGAATGGGGAAGAGGCCATTTTGGCTAGGTTTGGGTCAACCCATCCTTTTGGGCTAGGTGCACCACCCAAGGTCTGGTTTTGGGCTGAAAAGAGTCACTTGGGTCGAGTGCTATGGAGTGGTGAAGTCTCCATCCATGGTGAGTGTGGCTAAGCATGGTTTAGTGTGTGACATGCTTAAGGTAAAAAGGGTTTAAGAAGGATTAGGAAAGGGGCCCTCCTTTTGCCATTAATGGCTTGATCACATGTCGAAGCCTTCCATGGCTCCATGTGGCTTGTCCATGGCTTGCATGGCTTGTCTTTGGCTTGGGAAAAGTTGAGTCAATTTCATGGAAATGGATTTAAGAAAAATTTTGGTATTTTAGGGGTGATTTGGCATGAGGCTTGATTTGGAATTATTTGATGATGTGATTAGAACTTAGGGAATGGCTTTGATTAAGTGGATGGCAAATGAAAATGTCATGTGGGCTTTAGGGTAGATTTTGGGCTCTTTGAAATGGTTTTAGATGGGCTTTTAAAATGGTTTAGGAAAGTGGGCTTTTGAATTTTAAAATGGATTTTGGGATGAAATTTTGGTAAAGGCTTGGGCCAAATAATTGTTGGGTTTAGCTCATAGATGTGTCATGAGTGACTTGGAGCAAATTGGGAGTGATTTGGGTTTGAATTGAGTTGAATTTGGGCTCCTTTGGTGAATGGGCCAATATAGGTCGAATTGGGCTAACTTGGGCCAATGTTGGGCTAGGGTTGAAATTGATGTAAAATTAATGTTGGGAAATGTTTATGGGAGTGTTTCAAAGAGGTTTTGGCTTTGGTTAGGTTTTGATTTTGGGATTTGGGCTCATTTGGGTTAAGTTTGGGTTTAGGTCGAAATTGGGTCTTTTAGCTTTGGGTTGAATTTGAGTGGGGTTTGGGTCTAAATTTTGGGCAAATCATGTTAGTGTTTTGCTTGTGGGAATGTTAAGGAAGATTTAGAAAAGATTTGGGGTTAATTGGAGTTGAATTGGGTGAGTTTGGGTTAGGTTTGGGTCATGGGTCCAAATTGGGCTTTAAGGCCAAAAGTGAAATTGGATCCAAATGTCAATCAAATTGGACTTGGATTTGGTCTAAATTGGTGTTGGGGATGTTGAATGGAAGTTTAGAATTGAATTGGACCAGAATTTAGGTCAATTGGGTAGGTTTGGTTTGACATTGGGTTCATTTTGGGTTAAAATGGGCCAAATTGGGGGTTTTAACAAAAATAGGGTAAATTGACAAAATTGGCCCATGATGTAGTTGAACAAAATGAAATTGAGAATATTTGGGATTTTCTGGAATTTTCTGGGAATTTTCTGAATTTTTGGATTTTTGGGTCAAGAGGGGTATTTTGGGTATTTAGAGGGTATTGGGAGGTATTTTTGGAATTTTTGGTATTTTTGGGTATGGATGATCAATTTGAGTAATGTGTAAATGTTTGGGGTTGATTTTGGGGAATTTTGGGTAATTTAGGTGATTTTGGAAATTTTGGGCTAGTTTCAAGGGCATTTGGTAGGTTAGGCGGGTGTAGGTTCCCGGGGGTCAAAAATTGAAAATTTGGAAAAATGAAGATTGGGTGAATATAAGTGGAATGAAATCATTTTGGTTGAGCCATGAAGCCACATCAAGCCCATATGAGCCATGAAGGGACTCATTTGAGGCATTCATTTATGTTGTTCCTAACCCTCTTAGCGAGGGCTTAGGGGTTAAGGACCATCCATGTGAATCACCTACATGATTCGGGAGGTCGAGTTAGGTATGGGTGTGGTTTTAGGAGGTGTATGAAAGTGTAGTGTATGAGTGTAGTGTGTGTGTAAGTCAGCCCCTTCACCGGACCGAGGCCACCGGGGCGATCTAAGGCCGAAGAGTCCTATAGGAACTCATGCTTTAAACTTCCACATTTGATTTCGACCCTCCAGGTGATTAGGGGTCTACGATCAAGTTTGTGGAGTTTACGGGGAGTTAAGAAGTGGTTTGAAATTCTAGATGGTGGATCCCGATTCTAGTCCTCTAAGATAGTCGAAGGAAAAGCCTAAGGCTAGATCCTAAGTACTAAAGAGAAGAAGAGAAGACCTCATCAAAAATGAGGTCGACAAATGGACCCCCGATAGGTGTGGTGTGTGACGGAGCACACCGCGCGTATTGGCGTTGACCGAAAAGATCAACAAAACCAATCACGGATGTCCAAGTGACAAACTTGGGACGAAGTAGAAGAGTTTCCGGCGGGGAGTGTCAAGTATACCTCTGAG
Organism: Papilionanthe hookeriana x Papilionanthe teres; assembly: GCA_022702705.1. NCBI lineage: Eukaryota > Viridiplantae > Streptophyta > Magnoliopsida > Asparagales > Orchidaceae > Papilionanthe > Papilionanthe hookeriana x Papilionanthe teres. The sequence continues at coordinate 86,967,078 of CM040423.1, read as the reverse complement.
GCTGGAGATTCACGAACTCTCGGCGGGAAAGGAAAAGAAGGTGAATTCCAAATCACATGATGCGGGGAATTTCGATTTAAATTTTGTTTCATTTCGTGTTCAAGTCATGATGCGTAAGTTTAGATTTTAACTTTTCGTTTAGATTGAAGTTTTGTTAAGATTAATTTTGAAGGGATTTGATTTGAAATGAAAATTGAAATTTTGTGGTTTTAGATGTAACATCCTCGACCTCGAAAAGAAAGTTGAATTGATTGGATTGAATCATTACAATGAGGAGAGATCTCGGAGCAATGTGGTATTGGATGTAAAATTCTTAACCTCGAGAGCTCGATTTGGTGTGCTTCATTGCAATAGGAAGAGAATGCTAAAGCAATGCGGTATTGGATGTAAAATCCTCAACCCCAAAAATTTGGATTTTGATGTATTTCATTGCAATAGGGAAAGAATCCTAAAGCAATGTGGTATTGGATGTAAAATCCTCAACCCCAAAAATTTGGATTTTGATGTATTTCATTGCAATAGGGAAAGAATCCTAAAGCAATACAGTCTCTGATGTAATATCCTCAACCCCAAAGAGTTTGATTTTGATGTATTTCGGTGCGATAGGAAAGAATCCTAAACGGTGCGGTCTCGGATGTAAAATCCTCGACCCCGAAGAGTTTCATTTTGATGTATTTCGGTCGATAAGGAAAGAATCCTAAAGCGATGCGGCATCGGATGTAAAATCCTCAACCGCAAAGAGTTTGATTTTGATGTATTTCAGTGCGATAGGGAAAGAATCCTAAAGTAGTGCGGTATCGGATATAAAATCCTCGGCCTTAAGAATTTGATTTTGATGTATTTCGGTACTGATAGGGAAAGAATCCTAAAGCGGTGCGGTATCGGATGTAAAATCCTCGACCTCAAGAATTTGATTTTGATGTATTTCGAGTGCGATAGGGAAAGAATCCTAAAGCGATGCGGTATCGGATGTAAAATCCTCGACCTCGAGAATTTGATTTTGATGTATTTCGGTGCGATAGGGAAAGAATCCTAAAGCGAGTGCGGTATCGGATGTAAAATCCTCAACCTCGAGAATTTGATTTTGATGTATTTCGGTGCAATAGGGAAAGAATCCTAAAGCGGTGCGGTATCGGATATAAAATCCTCGACCTCGAGAATTTGATTTTGATGTATTTCGGTGCGATAGGGAAAGAATCCTAAAGCGATGCGGTATCGGATGTAAAATCCTCGACCTCGAAAATTTGATTTTGATGTATTTCGGTGCAATAGGAAAGAATCCTAATACGGTGCAGTATCGGATGTAAAATCCTCAACCTCGAAATTTGATTTTGATGTATTTCGAGTGCAATAGGGAAAGAATCCTAAAGCGGTGCGGTATCGGATGTAAAATCCTCGGCTTCGAGAATTTGATTTTGATGTATTTCGGTGCGATAGGGAAAGAATCCTAAAGCGGTGCGGTATCGGATGTAAAATCCTCGACTTCAAGAATTTGATTTTGATGTATTTCGGTGCAATAGGGAAAGAATCCTAAAGCGGTGCGGTATCGGATGTAAAATCCTCGACTTCGAGAATTTGATTTTGATGTATTTCGGTGCGATAGGGAAAGAATCCTAAAGCGGTGCGGTATCGGATGTAAAATCCTCGACCTCGAAATTTGATTTTGATGTATTTCGGTGCTGATAGGAAAAGAATCCTAAAGCGATGCGGTATCGGATGTAAAATCCTCGGCCTCGAGAATTCGATTTTGATGTATTTCGGTGCAATAGGGAAAGAATCCTAAAGCGGTGCGGTATCGGATGTAAAATCCTCGACCTCAAGAATTTGATTTTGATGTATTTCGGTGCGATAGGGAAAGAATCCTAAAGCGAGTGCGGTATCGGATGTAAAATCCTCAACTTCAAGAATTTGATTTTGATGTAATTGATTTTGCAAAGATTTGTAGTGTTGATTTGAAGAGTGTGGAATTTTGGTGTTTCGAGAATTTCATGAAAGTTGTAAAAGACTTTCATGGAAGGAAATAGATTAGGAGGGAATATGTAGATGCTACATATCCCATTCGAAAGAGTTGATTGAAAGTTCTTTGGTTTGGATTGGATACAATTCCTCGCCACTAGATTCGAATCGAAAATCTCGTGGCTCCGTGTCAATGGAATCGACCGCTTCCATCCTATACAAGGGAGAGAGTAGAACGGATCGGATTTCAGATTTGGAAGGTTGAGTTTGAATTTAATTGAGATTTGATTTGGAATCTGGAAAAATTGAATTTGAATTTGATTTAAAACTTGTGTTCATTTTGTTTGTCCTTTAACGATTCAAATTTTATTTTATCGTTTATTTAATGTTCATGTGAATTTGGCGTTCATCATTTTTATTATTATTTTTTTTAAGGAAAGTTTTCTTTTATTCTTTTTGTTTCTTTTCTGTTCTTTGTTCGAAGTTCATTTAACTTTTAATGGCGTTTCCCAGTCAATTTGCACAAAAGAGGTGAAGGCCAAAATTGTGACATGGTCACTTTCATTCCAATCATGCTGAAGATACATCATACAATTTGATCGGAATACATATCATACAATCCATATAGACTCAAAACGGACTATGTATGATCTTTGTCGATCTATCCAAAAAGGCATCATGTCAAAAATCCATGTACGAATAGTGAGGTACATGGTCAATAACATCACCTTCCAAGCCATCCTTGGCAAGGATGCCGTATGGATGTACGTTGGAGGTGTGATATTTTCCGTGCAACTCACGGCTCGTAAGGTCGGAGGCTCTCTAGCTCCGGGTGCGGCTGGAAGTGGTAAGGTGCTCTCGTCGTCCATCCTTCGAAAGTAAGCGAGATCCGCTTCACTTGGTACTCACGGTATGCAATGTTTAGCGACATACTGCCCCGTTGCCTTTCGGTATCATGACGGAACCTACCGGTAATGGTATCTTTACGGCCCTCGGAACTCACTCGGGCACGCTATCCGGAGGTCGGATCCGAACATGATATTACACTCATTCGAGAAAGAAAGCTATGCGAAAGGTCTAACAAAGTCGTGGTGATCATGTGTGGGGGTATGCGATCACCCTTCTTGTAAATATTAATGATGCAAGCTGTTGGGTATGCAATCTGTCGGCGATACCCTCCATGTTATCATTCTTTTTACCATCCTTTTAATGACTAATGGCATTGGATCCACACGGCCATGACGGAGTATCCCGGTGGGTTTCCCTTCTTGTCTTCCGCGAAGTTGTAGCAGCATCCACATTGTATTGTAATTCTCCCCTTCCACGGCATCCATCTCCGGGGTTCGAGTAAGTGTTTTCTCTTAAGCGACACTGCTCGGCCCATCCTTTTCAAATCCCGGATGCGGTCCACGATTTGTTGTTGTTCGTATTACGAGAACACGTACGTATGTAGCTCGAGGCCTTCTAGTATATTGATCCTCCCTGCCTCGATTCTCTCGAAGTATTCGAAAGTTTTCTTCTCGACCTTCTGTATTCTTTCTAGCTCGTGATTACGGTATAATTTGCAAATGGCGAGGCACTGGTGACGTACTTGTGGGATATATGGCTCAATCCCTTCACGTTCTCACCGCATACCTCGGCTCCTCGGGGATGATGTCCGTCGGGACATCCTCCGGGGTTGCTACGCAACAAGGTCATGCATTACGGTGGCTTCATGCGGTGGCGTAGTAGCCTTCTTTCTTCTGTTCTTCTTGAGATTTCCCTGGTTTCTTCTGTCATCCTGGGAGCTGGCCTCCTTCCTTCAGGTTCCTGGCGAACCGGTATCCTTGAAGTATATGCACTGGGCGTAGCAACTGTCTCGTCGCGCTGGTTCGCTGCTAATTTAGTTAACATCTTGCGGATACGACGATTTTTATTTCTTCGTTGAGTTACTTGTGAGAGTAGCTCTTCGTATTTCCGAGTTTACGTAGGCGCGGCGGCGACAAGCCTGCCCTCTGCTGTAGCGACTACGGACTTGATTCTCTTGTCCTCTTCGGTGTTTGTTTTTCTTTTCTTCTTCTTCTGGATTGGTGGCTTGGGCCACCCACTTTCATTCTTGTCCGGCTAGGCGGTTCCTCTCGATCAACCGGGACCCGGTCACTTTCCTCGTATTGCGGGCCGGCGGTGCGAAGTACGAGTCGATCTCTATTATCGCTCCATCTTTCACCCTCTTTTCGTCGAGTGCGAGGCTTACGCCATTTCTAAAGTTCGGGACCAACCGCCCGTTCGACATTTCCCTGCGAAAAGACAAGGAAAAGGATCGAGGGGCATACTTAAGAACAAGAACATTAAGAAAATGTTTATTAAAGACAAAATTTTTTTATTATTTTTGTATTTTTCAATTTAACGGGAATGAAGTGGGATAAGATCGGGAAAGAGATTTTGATATGGAAGAGAAAACAAGGAAAACTTTATTATCATGATTTTATTTATCTTAGTACATTTTTTATTATTTTTGGGTTCGGACCCAGTCATAAGTAATTACCTCAACCGTGCTTCTAGGGATGAAAAATTTATTCCTTCGAAACATCAGATAGCGTAATACTTCTTCAAGTATCGTCCATTGATCGGAAGCATATGTCGTTCTCCTTGGCGATTCACTAGGCGGTAGGAGCCTCCGAGTAGAGCTACCTCGACTACAAACGGTCCCTCCCAGTGGGTTCAAATTTTCCTCCTATCTTGCGGTGTGCGAGGATAGGTCTTTTGAGAACGAGAACTAAGTCACCAACTTTGAAGGTTCTTGGGCGGACCCGATCTATCATGGGCTTGAACCATCTTAGCTTGGTATAGTACTAAATTCTGCTACGCTGCAAGTCTTTTCCCTTCCAGGCTCTCTAATTCCTCAAGTCGCAATTTGGCATTCTCTTCTGTCGTGATCTTGTTTGCAACTGCAATTCTGAGTGAAGGAAGGCTGGACCTCTAAGGGTAACACTCGCCTCGGACCCATACACCGGAGCGTAAGGTGTAGCTTGAGTAGGAGTTACGAAGGTTGTCCGGTAGGCCCATAAGGCTTCTAATAACTTCTCGTGCCAATTTCTCTTATTATCGTCCAAAGTCTTCTTTAAAATTTGAACGAGAGTTTTATTAAAAGCCTCGGCAAGGCCGTTTGCTCTTGGGTAGTAAATTGTTGAATATCGCCGGTCGATTCCGTGTCTCACGACAAAATTGTTGATTTGTGTGCTTCGAATGCTGACCCATTATACGAGATGATCTGCGCGGCACTCCGAAACGGTAGACAACTTGGTTCTTGAAAAATTGTAGCACGTGATGTGCTTTCACTTCTACCGAGTGGAGCTGCCTCGCCCACTTGGAAAAGTAATGCGTAGCTCGCAAGAATGAAGCGATGTCCTTTTGAAGATGGTGGTTCTATTGGACCCACTATATCCGTGCCCCAACATTCGAATGGCCACGACGCGATTGTCGGATGTAGCACGTTTGGAGGTTGGTGTAGAACCACTCCGTGCACTTGGCATTGGTGACGGCTCTTGGCGATTTTCATGCGGTCGGTCATCATCGAGGGCCGGTAGTACCCTAGTCTTTTAATTTTCATTTTCATCTTCGGGCCCAGTCGGTGAGCGCCACGGAGTCTCGAATGCACCTCTTTAACAATTTCACGGGCCTCGGACCCGCTTAGGCACCTTAGCCACATTTGATCGAAAGACCTTACGTATAATGTGTTGTTTATTAATGCGTAGGACGAGTTCTTTTCTTGATACGATGGGCTAACGACCTATCGTCCGGTAGTTTTCTGTTTGCGGGTAATCTATTAATGGTTGTCGCCGATCTTACGTGTTTTCACGTCTTCTGTGCCAATTGATCCTTTTTCCTCTTCGATTTGTGTATTGTGTCTATGTCGAGTTGTGATAGGACTTGACGTCCGTGAGCCGACACTTCCATCGATTCATCTTGCAAACGGGCAAATTCTTTTGCGAGACGGGCTAGCGCATCCGCTAAAGCGTTTTCTTTTACGGGAATTTTGTAGATTGTCACATTCGGAATTTGTTCAGCAATTTGTATGGCATACTTGGAAGTATTGCTCGAGTCTTGGTTTTAAAATTCTGTATTGTCCGGCGATACGTTGAATGATTAATTGCGAATCCCCGTAGATGTTGATGTACTGTTATACCCATTTGAATAGTTAATTCCGATCTGTTATGAGGGCTTCATATTACGCTTCGTTATTTGTACACGGCTACGTTAAGTGGTAGGAGTATCTTAACATTCCCGCTCCGGTGTTATAAAGATTAGTCCGATCCCACCTTACAGGGCACTATCACTTGCGATTCTTCGTCTTTGTGTGCTTGAAGATGCTCCGTCGAAATATAATTCCCGACGTCGATCATCATGGTCTTCTAGGTTCATTATTTGTTCATCCGGCAAATCGTCATTAAGAGGAGATTCGCAGGCAAAGGGTGTCTTTGCGAGGAAGTCTGCTAAGACTTGTCCCTTACGGCACGAAGAGGCACGAAAGTTATATCGAATTGCAATAATATCATTGACCATCGGCAAGTCTGCCGGAAAGCGTTGGGCGGGTCATCAAGTATTGCAATGGATTAAATTTCGAAATCAGGTTGACCTTATGAGAAAGCATGTAATGCCTGAGCTTTTGAGCGGCGAAGATCAGGGCTAAACAGTGCTTTTCAATTGCGGGATACCTTATTTCCGTCGGAAGTAAACGACGGCTTAGGTAGTAAAGAGCATTTTCTTTACCCTCATCATTGACCTGGGCTAACGGGGCTCCGAGAGAGTCGTCTAAAGCCGCGGTATAGAGTATCAGCGGTCTACACGAGGCTCAGGGTTGCTAAGACGGGAGGTGTCATTAAATATTGTTTAATGTCCTCGAAGGCCCTACGGCATTTCTCTTCCCGAATAAATTTGGCGTCCTTTTTAACTAATGCCGAGAAAGGTGACACCTACTGACAAGTTCGAGATAAAGCGTCGAAGATATGCCGACTTCCCTTGAAAAGATCGTAGTTGTTTTAAGGTTTTGGGAGGCGGCATTTCTAAGATAGCTTTAATCTTTTCCGGGTCGATTTCAATTCCACGATGTCGGACAACGAATCCTAAGAATTTCCGGACGTGACGCCGAAGGCGCATTTTAAGGGATTCATCTTAAGGTTAAATTGTCTTAATCGTTCGAAAACAATTCTCGAATCATACGAGTGGTTTTCCTTTACTTTGCTTTTGATGACCACATCATCCACGTAGCATTCGACTTGATTGTGGATGAGATCATCAAAAATTCTTGTCATCGCTCTACGGTAGGTTGCTCCTGCGTTCTTGAGTCCGAATGGCATCATCTGTGTAGCAATATACTCCGATCGGCGTTACGAATGCTCGTAAGCTTTTCATCTTACGGAGCCATTTTTATCCGGTTGTATCACGAAGATCCATCCATGAATGAGAATATTTCATGTGTTGAAGCAATGTCGATCATTAATTACGGGATCGGTAGAGGGAATTCATCTTTTGGACATGCCTTGTTTAAATCTACGAAATCCACACAAATTCCGATCGACCATTCTTCTTCATCGTTGGTACCACATTAGGTAACCAAGTCGGGTATTGTTCTTCACGGACAAATTTAGCGTCTATTAGCTTTTTAACTTCGGCTATGACTTGTTGTTCGATTTCTAGACGCATTCTTCGGGACCTTGTACGGCTCGGAACGAAGCGAGGATCCACTCCTAGCTTATGGACTGCGACCTGCGGAGCTAAACACTGCATCTCATCGTAGCTCCAAGCAAAACGGTCTTTAAATTCCATTAATAACTTGATTATTTCTTCGGAGTCTTCTTTATTGAGTAAGGAGCTAACAAAGGTAGGTCTAGGTTCTTCGCTAGTACCTAAGTTAACTTCCGTTAACTCATCTATTATAGATTTGATCTCTTCTTTGAATTTCTGGTGGAGCGTTTCCAATTTGTAAATCTTCGAGTTCCTCTGTAGTTTCCATGCAGTTTTCATTAGACTCGCAAGTGACAACCAAGCAAAATTCTGTATCGTCAAGCGATCCTGCGTGACGAATCCGAGACCATGTTTTGAATTGGGTGGACGACCGGAGTTATTCCATAAATTTTCAAAATGTTGTGATCGACCCTTTGTCCATTGTCGAGGTAAGAAACCTCGTTGAATTAAATTTTGAACACAGGGAGAGTACCACTCAAAAGGCAATTCCATTAATTCTGATGAAGTAGCATCTTCAAATTGTACATTATTTTCAGTGTTGGAGGAAGGAGCACCACGGTAGAATTTGATGGGCTTTGCACCATCGCTACGCACCTCTTTGACCTCCATACCCTCGATCTTATTAGAATGGATCGGGGTCGGGGTCATAGTATGTACATAGTGGTTAATCTTCTCGTACATCGATTTATATTCTTCGTTTCTTTCATCTTCGAGAGGGATTCGAATTGCGGTTTCTTCCGAGCTTATTGTCGTTGCTTCTTGCTTGATTTCTTTTTCTTCTTCAGAACTGTCTTCCCAATCGACATTGATGGCTGGTTTCCTCTGTCCAATCGTCCTAATGCCTCTGCCACGACCTCGTCCCCGGCCTCGACCTCGGATGCGAGTTGTGGAGAAACCTTCACCATCTCTCCGTAAGGGAGTGGTGAGTGACTGTTGGACTAGAATTTCAGGTTCTTCGTTGTCCCAAATTTCCTTTGCTTCATTTGTTATGGTATCTCCGGAGAAGATTGTTTTCTTCGGAGGTGCATAATAAGTTGCATCTTCATGGATTCCGATTTCATGTACGGAGAACGGTTGTAAGTCACCTTTAATACACTTTGTTCCCCTCCATCATAGTATTTAATGCATTGATGTAGAGATGATGGTACCATCCTGTTTTCATGTATCCATGGTCGGCCCAGTAGAGCGTTGAATGACGTTTCTGAATCAATTATGTGAAATTTCGCGGTTGTCTTTGCTAAGTCACCGGTCTTCATTAGCAGTGTTATTGATCCGAGGGCTCTTTCTCCTTTACGGTTGAATCCTCTTAATAACATTTTGTCCGCCTCGAGCTCGCGAGCATCAATTTCCAAGTATGCTAGCGTTCGAAGATTCATTATATTGATTGATGCTCCTGGATCCACCAATACTGCGGAGAGCGTAAACTTCCCAATTGTAACTGAAATGTACAATGGTCGGTTGTGGTCTGTTGTCCCAAGTAGTAGGTCGTTGTCCGTGAAGGTAACACCTCGCTGTTCCTTTAACGAGCAAACCTCATCTAAGGACTCTCCGGCCATTTGAGCTAAGCAAATTTATGGATCAAGTAAGGCCTTGATCAGAGCTTCTCTCATCTCCTTTGATAAGATGAGAGCGTCGTAGATGCTCAGTTTAGCTGGTAGTTTCCTAAGATGGGCTAGCACGTTGTAGTCCACTTTGTTTTCATGTGCCTCGTTTTCTTCTCGAATGGGTATTTCTTCGCCGGGGTTGATTCTTCTCGAACAACCACCTGCTTTCCTTTGTCCTTTGGACCCATTCTCGGAGGTAGAACTCTTCCACTTCTTAAGTTGACTTACTGTGATTTCTTCTAAGTTTAGCATTGAGTTTGTTGGTGTCTCCTTCGAATCGGAATGACGGATTCTTCGGGATTAGCTTCGAGTCCGAAGGCTCTAACTCTATTGTGATTGGAGCTCCTCGAAACTCGCAAATAGATTCGTTGCTTGTTGAACTCTCGTAGCCTTCTCGGTGGATGTCTTCTTCATCATTGTGATCGTCGAGATTGTGTATGATTTGAGAATTGTTATTTGTATCGGAATCGACGTCCGGATTAGGTTGATTGTCGCTAGTTACGTAATCGTTAGAAACGATCAAAACGTAGCCAACGCCATAACCCTCATCATTATAAGATCCCACGGAGTGAGCGAATAATCATACGAGTCGGAGGTTCGAGGGATTTCTCCCCGAATCGGAAACAACTATCCTAGGATAAGCGGCCCCTAGTCCAGCCTTAGGTGCCTCGGTCTTCTCTTCTTCGTCGATTTTCTTCTTTTCTTCAATTGTTTCTTGTTGAGGTGGTTCTTCTATCGCAAGTGATAGCGCCGACTTGACAGTTTTCGAACTTTGAATTGAAGCTCGCACCGAAGCGGTTTGGATGTGATCTAAAATCTTCTTCGAAGACTTTGTCCAAGCGGTAGTCCATCCATCATCAGTCGCATAGGGATCTATCGGAACAATGAAATCCGTCGAGATAACATTGACGGAACCTCCTTTACGGGGTTCCTTCATGTATTCTTTCGGGATCGTTATATTCCCCTTCCGAAGATTGTCGTTGAGCCAACTCTTGAAGGTAATACAATCTTCTATTTTGTGCCCAAGCATCCGGTGGTAAGGGCAAAAGTTGGGATCACCTCTCTTGTCGACTTCTTATGGTCTTTTAGGCTCTGGCAGTTTGAAATCTGGAGTCTTCATCGGATGCTGCGGAACATTTTCGACATTCGCCTCATTCTTGAACGGATACTCCTTGCTCGAAGCTCCCTTAGCGTACGTTGTGGACGAGGCGGTTGTTCATCTTGTTGAGATGACCGATAGCTGGGTCGGGGTTGCTTGGTAATTCTGTTGAGGTTCTTTGCGGTCGTTCGACGATATTTGTATCGGTTGCTTGCCTTTATCGGCTATCTGCGACGATCCCGGACTTCTTTTCAAAAGTTTTCACGGGCTTCGTTTGTCTGTTTTATCGGTGAAACTTAATTGCTTCGCCTCCTCTTGCAAGCTTCCGGCCTTGCTTAACAACTTCTCGAAAGTCTTAATAGTAAATCCCTTGAGGAGAAGTGCTTTATCGGGCCATGGATGCTTTTTAGTAAAATGCCGATTGCATCGCTGTTCTTGTAAGCTGTGGCTCACACTTCATACTTAGGTTCCTCCATCGAAGTATGTAGTCCACCAAGGTTTCATTCGGCTACGCTTCTCTACCACTAAATCACCTATAGTGATGTGGTGCGGAGCTCCGACAAATCGCTTGATGAAGAGGTTCTCTAATTACGAAAATGTCTTCACCGAACCGTTTGGTAATTCCGCATACCAATCAAAAGCGATCCACGACGAGTTGCTTGACAAATTGTCGGAAGAGTAAAGCATCACTTCCGCCGGCATTGCAACAAGCGGCGCGAAAATGTGCAACATCTTGCCGAGGATTTCCGGTTCCATCAAAGGTCTTGAACGAGAGGTGGTACAAAGCCTTTCGGATATTGAACGGCGTCGAATTCTTCGAGGTAAGGTCTACCCGTCCGAATGGATGTTCCGCTCTTTGATTGTGCCAAGGCTTCTCGCACCTCTTGTTCCACCAAGCTCTTGATATCCTTTTACGGAATCATACTTTGTGTTGCATCCTTCTTTAATTGATCATCCCAGTTGACGGATGTAATCTCCTTTCCTCCGTCTACAATGTGAATGACTTCCGGGGTGTTTCCCTTTGGGGTTGAACCCGACTACGGAGAGTGGCTAGGGCTACGGCCATCTCTTCCATCCTTTTTGCCATTTGGGCGATCGTATCGTCTTTCTCTTGAGCTGCCTTCTCATTACTTCAGGCTCCTCTCTTCTGCTGAGTTGCAGGAGCACCTTGTGAAGCCGACGAAGCTCGTGTCTCAACCATGTTAATTTCTGCATATTCATCATCCATGAACTCGACGAGTCAACTTCATCTCCGAACTTCTCTTCTCTTTCCCTTGCTAATCGCCGAATATCGGTTCTTAGCTTTTCCATAGCATCTTCTAGCGGTCTTTTACGTACATCCTTGCGGTTGTCATGTGACAATTGTCGAGTTTCTTTCTCATGAGTCCCCTTTCTTGCGGTAGCACTTTCTTCGGATTCAAGTCTCCTGACGAGACTTTCCTTTTACGGTCGTTGTTTCGGTCTTAATTGGCCGGTAGTGGGACGCCATACCATCCTTCTAGCGGCGAAGGCCTCAGGACCGGATGGTCCGTCGGCTGAATCTTTGGAAGGTGGTATCCTCCACGATACAGCAAACTCGAAACAACAACGGGTGGACTAGCCTTCATCTTCTTATTAGGCTCTTCTGCGGCGATAGCGGATTCTACTCGCGGCCCGAGACGGGATTTGGCGGCACCCGCCCTATCCTTCTTAAAATTTCCGATACGGGGCATCTTTCCTTCTTCGCTAACTTTTCGATCACGATACGTAGTCGGGCAAGTGGTGTAACTCTAGCCCTCTTTCTTCTGTTGCGTTATAGTATGCGGGTCGAGGTAATGTAGAGGCAATCCTGCGGACATTTTCCTCGTCAGCTGCGGCGGAAAGGGGATGGAATCTACTCCCTTCCAAAAGGGGTGTATACTCAGACAATGGTATGTATTCAGGTAGTGGTGTGTACTCGGGAATTTCTTCTAGGAAAGCGACTTCAGCAGCTCTGGCCTTCCTGGCAATCTTCCTGCCTCTGTTTCTCCTCTGAGTCCGTGTTAGGGGTGGAACCCTTGAGCTGGACCCAATTTCAAAAATAGAAGGTCTTGCACGGAAATCTGTACCCTCCACGGTAACATGCTCGTTGCAAATTTGAACTTCCTTCCCCTTCAGTTTGGCGGGAGTCGGGGTAGGTGCAGAGACGACTAGACCAGTGGGGGTAGAGATAACGGTCCTTCTATGGACAGCGGTACTCCTCTCAAGTGGAACCCTTTGCGGAGGAGGAAATTCTTGAGTTGATTTAAGGTTGAACTCGATCATGGGTTTCTCGGTTTCGACACTTTGTCCATCGGTGCGAAAAGGGTAACGTCGGCGATCTTGACATTTGTGTTCTCGAATCCTTGTCCAAACCGGATGATCCCATTGTCGGGCGGCTCATCCTTGTAAACGGCGAAGTCCAGTCCATTGGTGAAGGAGAAAATCGGTTTTGGGGCTTCCATTTACGCAAGGTAGATTCGATTGTCGATCCGAGTTATGCTTCTTCTCATCGGGACGAAAAGAAAGGAATCGAAAAGAGTCCGAACACATTCTCGTTCATGTATATTTGTTAAAAGAGTCATTCATTAGAGGGTTTGTTTATTTAGAACGGAATGTTCGAAAGGTGTAGAGAAGGTAATGAATCGATTCGAGTTAGAAAGGAAAAGAAAGTCTTATGCAAGACTTCTCGACTCGAAGGATCACTCCTAAACTAACACCTGATGGGGGTCCACCCCACCTCGGAAATGAGGTAAAAGGATCTCGGAACCTCTCTGTTTAGGGGTGTCTAAACGAGTGGCTCCTAAATCCGAGAGAATGTTGGCTATACTCGTTCAAGGTAGAAATGAACATAGTATTCCAACGGAAAGAAAGGTAGTTTGATCCATTTGGGACATGGATACACTACCGATTTTTGAAAGCAGAACTATTTGATTAAAAATGGAGAGAGGAATATTCCCCAGCGGAGTCGCCAGAAATTGTACGGCTTATTTTTAGGTTGAGTGTTGTATTTTGAAAAGGGGGTCGCCTACAGAAATTGTCGGCGAATTTTAAATTTAATTTAAGAATATATATATAATTTAGAAAGTAGTATTTGATTTTTAAAAATAATTTTAAATTTGAAAATTTCAAGATATGAAATCAAACTGATCTCACATCCCGAATAGTTTATATAAACTAGCACCGCACCACAAACCGTGTATCTATCCCGAAGAATAGACACACTGCTTGAAAATGGGTCTCGATTAAATAAACTAGAATGGTTTGTGACATCCGTTTGGTCTGCGAACCAATTTTATAAGCCGACAAGTTCCCCTACTTAATATGAAAACATTAAACAGGGTTTATATTACTCAGGTTCTTAAAATTCCCTATAAGGGCAAGCCCCTATAGTTAATTATATCTTAAGTGACGGGAATCACCTAAGAAAACTCTCGATAATAATCGGTAGTTCGCTCTCAAGAATTTCAAGGTTTATGTTTTCGAGGATTAGAATTTTGGAATTTCAATAGGGAATGGATCAAATTTGGAGCATTATGTTTTGGGAATCCGAAGGAAGAAAGGTAGGAGAAATCACGGATTCGAAGCGAACTTCGGTAATTTCCGACTATCCTATTGTTTGGCTTGAATTTAGGAAAGTCCTAATGTTTATTTAATGTTTTGATCTTGCCAATTTTAATTAATTAGGACTTATATTTGTATGATAAAATCATACAAATAGCCTCGAAGATGTGAGGGTTTATGTCGTATCGGACGACTACCTCGGAAATCCTAAGACCAGTTAGGGCTTAATTTACGTGATATGATTACGCAAATGCCTAACGAAGAATTGAGGATTTATGTTGCACTAGGCAAACTACCTCGAAGTCCTACGGCTTGGTTATTTAATTCTAAGGAAAGTTTTGCTAAAGTAGACTCAGGTTTTGTTGATAACGATGGCCGTGCTGCCCACCATGCTCCGAGCTCCTTGTTGTTGCAGAGGTTTAGTTTTAGAAGTCATAAATCAGGAGATGAGAGAAGTGTTTGGTTTTAGAGAAAGTCTTAATTTCCATGTGTCTTTAATATTTTAATTAAAACAGGTCTTAGAGTTGATTAAACGAGACCGATTAAGATCCCACGGTTCCGTCATCCCGGCACCGTTATTTTCATCGAATTCACTTAGTCCGGATGAATTTGCTAAACTCAACTAAATGAGTTCCGCACTTTCATTTAGACCGTGGGAAATCCCGTTAGCAACACGTGGGTTACATCATCCGAGGTATTCCCGATCATTCAATGAGACGTTTTAATTTAGTTGTAGTTGTAGTTTTGTTGTTATGTTTGTGATTAAATTTTGAGTTGTTTTATATTTTGAAATGTTGTGGCGGTGAATTTTATCTTGTAGTGTCTTTTAATTTAGTTATGGGTTTCGGTTTTGGTTTACGTCCTAAAGGTGTAGGTTTTCATGCAACTGTTGTTTATCATGCAAGAAATGTAAAGTGCAACACGAATAAATGAATTGCAGTAAGATAAATTGCAATAAAATAAAAGCGTACCTGGAGGGTCTTCCCGTCATCCCAAGCTGCACTTAAAATACAATTTAGAGCATTTAAGTATTTATAGCAATTTCCTAGGTAAAGCTAAGGGAAAGGTTATGGTTTTCTACCAAAATCCTAATCCTATAGCTAGTCATTCCTATGACGTCTAGGTCTTCAATTTTGGTTTTAAGGATGATTTTCTTCACCAAAGAACAATTAAGCTCAATTTGTTCTTAAGGACATTCCATCATATTGAGGAAGTGTTTAAGACGAATCTTAAACATCTTTTCTACATTTTAGGAATTGTCCTAAGTCCAAATGAATTCTATTGTGCGAGTGAATTAATCATCCGGGGTGTTTAAGTTAAGTTTTATTTCTTGCTCGGTGAATTAGGATGTTTGAATATCCTTATGAGTGAAGTGACATTTCACTTGATACTCCATTTAAGAGTTATAATAGTAAAAGCTCCTAAGGGCAAAATGATATTTAATGATTTGTGATTCAAATTTAAGTTCAAATTAATGATTTAAGTTTGGAATAGTGTTCGAGTTATTTTAGATTTATTTTTGAATTCTTTATGTACTTAGGTGATGTTATATTTAATTCAATTTAACTTAACTTAATTTAATTTAATGTGGTTTAATTTAATTTCATTTAATTTTAAGTTAATTTAATATAATATGATTTAGCTTAATTTAATTTAATTTAATTTAATATGTTTTAATTTAAATTAATTTAATTTAATTTAATTTAATTCAATATGTTTTAATTTAAATTAATTTAATTTAATTTAATTTAATTTGATTTAATTTAATTTAATTTGTTTTTAATTTAATTTAATTTAATTTAATTTAATTTAATTTAATTTAATTTTATTTAATTTAATTTAATTTAATTTAATTTAATTTTATTTAGTTTAATTTAATTTAATTTGTTTTAATTTAATTTAATTTAATATTTTATTTTAAAGGGATTTGCTTTAAATAATTTAACCTTAACTTAATTTAATGATTTAAGTCTTTTAGCATTTTAAATCTTTAAACTTGGATTATCATTTTAATTAAGAATTAAATATTATTAGGATGACTAATTTAGGGATTCTTAAATTAAAAAAAAAAATTCTTCCTAATAACATCCCTATTTTAATAATTCCAATTTTATTATTCTTCCAAATTTAATTAATTATTTGATTAAGGTTTATTCTAATTATTTTTAAATTGTTTAGTAGGTTTCTACCCTTTAATTATTTAAATTTCAATCATCCAAATCAGATTAAGATCAAATATTTTACTTTTTTATTTTATTAAGCCTAAAGTTTTAATTTAAGGGTTAAAATTTTAATTACCATTTTGCCCTTCAAGCTTAATAATTTCATAACTCACTAAATTGAGCTCAAATGAATTTGAAATTTTTATGTGACTTCACTCATATGTCAATAAAGACATTAGAGGAGAAAATGTGATTTTTCTGCATTTAATTTATTTATGTAATTTTTTTTGGTGGAAAATAAGGATTTCCAAGGAAAATTTAATAATATGACCAAGGCAAAGTTTCTGTCCTTGAGAAAATTATGGGACATTCCTAATGACCAGAGGACCACTTGGACCAATTTTGGTGATTTTTTTAATTATATTTTATTTATTAAAATTATTTTAAGTTCTGGGGTATTAATTAATTTAAAAATAGAATATAAGTTGAAAAATGAATTTTATAATTTTTAAAATTTTCTCTAATATCAAGGATTCCAGACAACCATATTTTACAATTTTCTGATTTTTCCTTAATTTATTGGAATTATTTTAGTGGAAATGCTAGAAAATGTATTTTTAATTTTAAAAATTACCCAAAGGCTTTAAAATTTACTATCTCAACCTAGAGACATAAGAAAAATATGGGGTTTGTTCCTAAGTGGTTAGAATTCAAAATGTGACATTTTGGTGAATTTTATTATTTTTGTAATTTTTATTATTTTTTAATTATTAAAATATTAAAATAATGATAAAAAATTAACTTTTTTAGAAAATTACAATTTTAATTTTCTTAAATTCCCTGATATCGAGAAGCTCCAAAACCAATTTGGTGAATTTTTGAAAAGTATTTTGAAAGTTATGAATTTTTTAAGTTTAATTTTGGCTAAATGGCTTAATCAACCCATTTGATGGGGCTAACCAAGTCCAATTGACTTGAACTTTTTATAGTGGATTCCTCTGATCCTAAAGGTCAATGGAGAATTGATTTCAAGTCAATTTGATCTATTGTTAACTCTAATTAATTAAAGTTCAATTTTGGGTATTTAGGCCAATTAGGGTTAATCTGAGTGAATTAACTCAAGTCCTATTTTTCCTAGGGTTCTCTGGTCATAAGGAACATCACCAAATTTTCCTAGAATTTATTTCACAACATGCTAATTTTTGGAATTAAAATACTCAAAACGACCACATGCATTTGAAAAATCAATAACTTTTCACAGAGATGGCCTCGACCTTAGAAAATTCAGGGAATGTTCCCAAGTTCGGAGGCTTCAAAAGCCCTATGGTCTCATGCCATGGTGAATTGTATGAATGCATGGAGAATTAAAACAATGCAGGGAGTAAATAATTAAGTAAAAATAAAATACTTGGGCAAAATTAATTAATTTCTTTTCCACATTATTTTCCTCATGTTCACTTGAGCAAGAGGGTATTTTTATTTTATTTTTGTGATTTTTCTACACAAAGATATGGATTTTGAAGTTACGGTATTTAAATAAATCGGAAAATACCCTATTTATCTACTTATCCACGCGGCGGCGACTCGACCTCGGCGGCTCCGAATCGACACGCGTCGCTCCCCGGTTCGGCGCCGCCATCGACTCGGCTGTCCGGGCCCCGCGGTTCACGTACCATCCGCCGGTCCGACGCAATCCAAGCCGTCCATCCGATACACGCGCGATCCGACGGCTCCTGGTCATCGTCTACGGCGGGTGCGATCCGTGACCGTCCACACTCTAAACCTAAGAACTCTCTCGATTCTCAACGGATTTTCGTGTTCTTATGCTCTATGGATTCGTCTTGAAGAGACGAACACATCCATACGGTGAACATGCATTTAAATTGACTCAAATTAAAATGAGAATCTCTGGAAGCTCGGGAAGAAGAGGGAGTCCATACCTTTGCTCAGAGAAGTGAAGCTTCGATCTGAGAGTTGTGTCACCTTCGATTGGGTCCAAGTGAGCTCCAG
This sequence comes from Papilionanthe hookeriana x Papilionanthe teres, assembly GCA_022702705.1. Classification (NCBI taxonomy): domain Eukaryota; kingdom Viridiplantae; phylum Streptophyta; class Magnoliopsida; order Asparagales; family Orchidaceae; genus Papilionanthe; species Papilionanthe hookeriana x Papilionanthe teres. The sequence continues at coordinate 86,948,962 of CM040423.1, read as the reverse complement.
ATGAAGTCCCTTGGCACAGTGAATTGTCTAGCTATGAAAGTGACCACAGCCGATCACAAAGCTTGGAGGTGGAGCAGCTGGGTGGCACTGGAGATGGGGCTTTCGGTGGGAAACTTCTCCTCTTGGTCCGGTGAAGGTGTAGGACCAATCAATTTGGGGATTGGCTCATTGTGAAGAAGTGTCCTGGTTTTTGGGCTAAAGTTTGAGCTCGAAATTGGGCTCAGTTGGAGGAATTGGGGCTGGAATTCGGTGGGGATCAAGTGCTACTATGTGTGGAGAGTGATGCGGAATGATTTTGGCGAGTTTCCTTAAGGTTTGGTTCGGCACCTCCTTTGGCCGAGAGGGTGAGGGGTTTAAATAGGCATGGCTGGAGGCTCTCCCGGGGGGTTTAATGGTTGGGATCAGTCTGCTTAGGTCAAGGGAAGAACAACCATGATGGCCACTGGGCATGGGGCGGCTCGGCGGGTGAGAATTCCAAGCTTGGGCTCACATGTGAGCTCTCGGCCATGGAGTTTTCCGGCGGCCTGGGCGGTCGGCCGGCGGGCATGGGTCACCCTCGAGGTCCGGGTGGGTCGGGGGCTGGGGTTTAGTGCGGTCGATTGGGCCTTGCCATGTGTAAAGGAGATGGCTTGGAATGGAATGGGGAAGAGGCCATTTTGGCTAGGTTTGGGTCAACCCATCCTTTTGGGCTAGGTGCACCACCCGAGGTCTGGTTTTGGGCTGAAAAGGGTCACTTGGGTCAGCTTGCCATGGAGTGGTGAAGTCTCCAATCCATGGTGTAGGTGGCTAAGCATGGTTTAGTGTGTGACATGCTTAAGGTAAAAAGGGTTTAAGAAGGATTAGGAAAGGGCGCCCTCCTCTTGCCATTAATGGCTTGATGCACATGTCAAACCTTCCATGGCTCCATGTGGCTTGTCCATGGCTTGCATGGCTCGTCTTTGGCTTGGGAAAAGTTGAGTCAATTTCATGGAAATGGATTTAAGAAAATTTTTGGTATTTTAGTGGGTGATTTGGCATGAGGCTTGATTTGGAATTATTTGATGATGTGATTAGAACTTAGGGAATGGCTTTGATTAAGTGGATGGCAAATGGAAATGTCATGTGGGCTTTAGGGTAGATTTTAGGCTCTTTGAAATGGTTTTAGATGGGCTTTTAAAATGGTTTAGGAAAGTGGGCTTTTGAATTTTAAAATGGATTTTGGGATGAAATTTTGGTAAAGGCTTGGGCCAAATAATTGTTGGGTTTAGCTCATAGATGTGTCATGAGTGACTTGGAGCAAATTGGGAGTGATTTGGGTTTGAATTGAGTTGAATTTGGGCTCCTTTGGTGAATGGGTCAATATAGGTCAAATTGGGCTAACTTGGGCCAATGTTGGGCTAGGGTTGAAATTGATGTAAAATTAATGTTGGGAAATGTTTATGGGAGTGTTTCAAAGAGGTTTTGGCTTTGGTTAGGTTTTGATTTTGGGATTTGGGCTCATTTGGGTTAAGTTTGGGTTTAGGTCAAAATTGGGCCTTTTAGCTTTGGGTTGAATTTGAGTGGGGTTTGGGTCTAAATTTTGGGCAAATCATGTTAGTGTTTTGCTTGTGGGAATGTTAAGGAAGATTTAGAAAAGATTTGGGGTTAATTGGAGTTGAATTGGGTGAGTTTGGGTTAGGTTTGGGTCATGGGTCCAAATTGGGCTTTAAGGCCAAAAGTGAAATTGGATCCAAATGTCAATCAAATTGGACTTGGATTTGGTCTAAATTGGTGTTGGGGATTATCCATACCTCAATTTATGAGGCCTCTTTCCTTGATAATTCTTCTTTTCATCATCACTTTGTTAAACAAACGCTGTGGTTCAAAACTTATGAACTTCCTTCGGTTGAAAACATGAAATCGAGGGGTTTCAACAGGAAAGGAATCCATAGGATATGAATGGGGATAGGTGGTTTTCATTTTTCAAGAGTTAAAAAATAAAAAATGGAGTTTAGGGAGTTATAAGAACAAAGATCCCGCAAAAACTTGCATTTTGAAACTTAAAAACCGTCAAACAGATTTTGGGCGCTCGTGGCGCTCAAACTGCCAAGTTCAATGCGAGAAAAACAATAGGGCGTCGGCGGCGCCAGTGGTCAAAAATTCTCACCGAACTTTGTTTGATCCAAAATATTCCATAATCTCGATTTGATCCATCTTTTATTAATTTTTAAAGTATTTAGGAGTAATTTGGATTCAAAAACAACTATCTAAAAGGCACAACTACAACAAACAAGCAAACACACCACAATGATACGTATGGGTTGCCTCCCATAATGCACTTGTTTTAACATTGTCAGCGTGACAAACCATTCAATTAATCGAGATGACTCCACATTAAAACCACTTTGAAGTCAGGTTGAAACCCGTCAAAGTAAGGCTTTATCGATGCCCATGAACTTTGAAAATGGTTCCAGAATCAGGATTTTTAATATCAACAGCTCCAAAAGAATGAGCTTTTACAACTGTAAGAGGTCCTAACCATCTAGACTTGAGCTTTCTAGGAAATAACTTCAATCTTGTGTTGTATAATAAAACTTTTTGTCCATTTTCTAAGTTCTTTTTCAATATCTTCCGATCATGTCATAATTTCCTTTTTTGTTTTTAGATCCTATCATTGTGATAAGATGCATTTATAATCTCTTCCAATTCATTCAATTGCATAAATCTTTTCTCTCTAGCATTTTTCAAATTAAACTTTAACTCTTTTATTTCCCAATATGCTTTATGCTCCAATTCAACTGGTAAATGACAAGTCTTACCAAACACTAGTCTATAAGGAGACATTCCAATAGGGGTTTTAAAAGTAGTTCTATAAGCCCATAAAGCAGTATCTAATCGAGTAGACCAATCTAATTTATGATTATCCACAGTTTTCTCTAAAATTCTTTTAATTTCACAATTAGATACTTCTGCTAAACAACTAGTCTGGGGATGACAAGCAGTAGAGATTCTATGAATGATATTATATTTCTCAATTAATCTCTTAATTTGATTATTCCTGAAATGGGATCCACCATCAGTTATGATTACTCTTGGTATTCCATACCTTGTAAATATGTTTTTCTTTAAAAATATTGAAACACTCCGAGCATCACATTTGGGTAAAGCAACAGCTTCAATCCATTTTGAGACATAATCAACAGCAACTAAAATATATAGATTTCCAAATGAAGGAGTAAATGGTCCGATAAAATCTAATCCTCATACATCAAAAATTTCAACTTCCAAATTATAATTTTGAGGCATTTCAATTCTTCTAAAGATATTACCTACTCTCTCACACCGATCACATGATTTAATATATTTATAAACATCTCTAAAAAGAGTAGGCAAATAAAATCCAGGTTGTAAAATCTTAAAAGCAGTTTTATCAACACCAAAATAACCTCCAAATTCAAAATCGTGACATTGTTGAATAATCCAATTTGTTTCTTCTTGTGGCACATATTTCCTAATAATCAGATCTTACACTATTTATATAGATATGGCTCATCCCAAAAATAGAATTTTGCATCATATTTAAACTTCTTTTGTTGTTGCCATGTTAAATCAGGTGGTACAATATCACTTACAGTATAATTCACAATATTAGCATACCAAGGAAAATTATTTTCCATAATAGTATAGAATTGCTCATCAGGTAAAACTTCAGTAATTTCTTTTTCAAATTCGGATAGTTTTTCATATTCTATTTTGGATAGATGATCAGCTATTTGATTATCAGCTCACTTCCTATCAACTATCATAAAATCAAATTCTTACAGAAGAAGTATCCATCTAATGAGTCTAGGTTTTGCATCCTTCTTTTGCATTAGATATTTAATAGCCGAATGGTCTGTATGCACAATAATTTTAGATACAGTTAAATAAGGTCTAATATTTTCAAAAGCAAACACTATAGCTATTAATTCTCTTTCAGTTGTGGTATAATTAATTAGAGTCTCATTAAGAGTTTTACTAGCATAATAAATGACTTTGAATAATTTATCATGCCTTTGCCCCAATGCTACTACGATTGCATAATCACTTGCATCAAATAAAAGTTCAAATGGGTTCTCCCAATCGGGTGAAACAATTATAGGTGCAGTGATTAATTTTTCTTTTAATAATTCGAAAGCTCTTAAGCATTCATCATTAAAATCAAACTTTCTATCATTTTCTAAAAGTTGGCACAAAGGGTTGGTAATTTTAGAAAAACCTTTAATATATCACCTGTAAAATCCAGTGTGTCCTAAGAAACTCCTCACCTGTCTCACAGTACTGGGTGGCGGTAATCTCGCAATCACTCTAATTTTAGCAGGGTCGAACTCCATACCATGTTCAGAAATTTTATGCCCAAGCACAATTCCTCCTGCAACCATAAATTGACATTTCTCCCAATTCAGAACTAGATTTGTTTTTTCACTAAGCTCCAAAACTTTTGCTAAGTTTTCCAGGCAAATTTCAAATGAAGTCCCGAATACAGAGAAATAATCCATAAAAACTTGTATTCCATTATCTATCATACTACTGAAGATAGACATCATACATCTCTGAAATGTTGCAGGTGCATTATACAGTCCAAAAGGCATTCTTCGAAAAGCAAAGGTTCCATAAGGGCTAGTAAATTTTGTCTTTTCTTAATACTCAGGAGCAATAGGTGTTTGATGGTAACCAGTATATCCATCTAGAAAACAGTAGTTCTTGTGTCCAGCAAGTCTATCTAGCATTTGATCGAGAAAAGGAAGAGGAAAGTGATCTTTTCTAGTGGCGGCATTTAATTTCCTATAGTCAATACAAATTCCCCCATCCATTAATTTGTCTCATGGGTATAATTTCATTACATTCATTCACTTCAACAGTCACTCCTCCCTTTTTCGGTACACAATGTATAGGACTTACCCAAGCACTATCCGAAATAGGATAAATAATTCCAGCATCCAGCCATTTTAAAATCTCTTTTTTAACTACTTCTTTCATTATAGAATTTAGTCTCATTTTTGGATCAACTCTCGATTTATGTTCTTCATCTAATAAAATTCTGCGCATACAAATCGAAGGACTAACTCCTTTAATATCTGCCAAAGTCCATCCAAAAGCTTTCTTGTATCTTTTAAAGTTTCTAACAACTTCTGTTCTTGGTATTCGTTTAACTCCGAAGATACAATAACAGGCAAATTAGATGATTCTCCTAAAAACATATACTTTAAATGATTAGGGAGAATTTTCATTTCAAGTTCAGGAGATTTTATGATAGATTGATTTAAGCTTTTATCTCCACCTTCCATAGTATCTAATATTTTGAATCTCTCCTAAACATACTCCAAATCTTCATTCTTCTCATTATCTGAATTTTCTTCATATTCACTTTCTTCTTCAAACATATTTTTATATTCTTATTCTTTTTCAAATATATTTTCAAAATGATTGTTTCTCAAGTAATCACATACCTCCATTCTAAAACATTCATTAACTTTTTCCATTGAGGGATACTTCATAGATTTTAAAATATTAAAGTTCACTTCTTAATCATTAACTCTCATAGTTAACTCTCCTTTTTGAAAATGAATTACTGCTCTTCTAGTAGCAAGGAATGGTCTTCCCAAAATGATTGTAATTTCTTTATCTTCCTCCATATCAAGTACAATAAAATCCATATGAAAGATAAATTTATCCACATTCACGATTACATCTTCCACAGCTCCTTTAAAATAAGTAATGGAACGATCGGCCAACTAAAGAGTCACAGATGTAGGAGAAATTTCTCCTATTCCCAACCTTTTGAAAGTTGATAAATGCATAAGATTAATACTTGATCCCAGATCACAGAAAGCTTTTCCGAAGAATTTTACACCTATAGCACACGGAATAGTGAAACTACCAGGATCTTTAAGTTTTTCCAGAAGCTTCTTTTGAATAATTGTAGTACTCTCTCTACTAAGTGCAACAGTTTCACGATCTGTAAACTTTATTTTCTTTCTCAAAATATCATTCATAAACTTAGCATAGTCAGGCATCTGTTCTAATGCTTTAACAAAAGGAATGTTAATCATTAATTTCTTAAGGATGTCCAGAAATTTTCCAAATCTGTTATCTCTATTTTATTTCTTTAATCTTTGAGGAAATGAAGGTGGTGGTTTTTTAACAGTTATCTTCATTAGTTAAAGAGGATAATCTAAGTCTGGATAAATCTTGTTTGAACCTTTTTCAATTTCCACCTTCTCCTTTTCTATTTCAACTTCTTTTTATACTCTAGTTTCTAATTCTTTTCCACACCTTAACTGAATAGCCTTAAGTTGTTCCTTATTTTGATCTTTTAGATTGATCTCCACATTACCTGGAAGTGTTCCCAAAGGTCTATTATTAAGTGCAGTGAAAATATGTCCTAATTTATTATCAATATTCTTCATAACAACACCTTGAGCTTGCAATTGACTTCTCATATTCAGAATCATTTCTTCAGTAAACAACTTCCTATCGTTAAATTGTGGGTACTATTAAATCCAAAGGATAAGATGGTCTAAAATTAGAATTTACTTGATTGTTCAAATTTCTAATTGGATTCAGAGAATTGTTAGCCAAATGCGGGTTAACATTAGCATTATTATTATTCCAATTGAAGTTTGGGTGATTCTTCCAATACAATAATTCGAATAAGGATTGTTGGGTCTATTAGTAGCATTTAAGGTTTCGTAAACTGTTTGAGATTCTGTTATCTGTCCAAATGAATTTCCTCTAACACGGGAGGTCGTTGAGAATAATTCATTCCATATTGATCTATTTTTTTTTGAAAGGGCTGAAATTTGAGAAACTACTATACATATCTGAATCATGAACACTAGCTACTCTCTCAGGATTTACCCATTCAGAGAGCAATTGAATATTATTAGTAGCCATTTCTTCAATTAATGCGTACGCTTCATCAAAAGGTTTTGACATTAATGATCCACCAGCAGCAGTATCTATAATAGATCTCAATGATCCCACTAATCCATTATAAAATGTTTGAATTATTAACCAATCTGGTAAGAAATGATGTGGGTACTTCCTAAGATCTTTAAATCTCTCCCAAGCTTCATATATTGACTCTCCTTCAAACTGACAAAAAGACGTATTATCATTTCTTAGTTTAGCAGTCTTTGATGGAGGGAAATATTTTGATAGAAACTTTTGAGATAATTCTCCCCAAGTTCTAATAGATCCAGGTGCTAAGGAAATCTAACCACACCTTAGCCTTATACATTAATGAAAAAGGAAAAAGTCTAAGTCTGACAGCTTCACTAGACATTCCATCATATTTAAAAGTAGCACACAGTTTTAAAAAACTAGCGAGATGTAAATTTGGATCCTCATTAGGTGTTCCAGCAAATTGATTGATCTGTACCATTGGATAATAGCAGGTTTAAGTTCAAGTGAATTAGCAATAACATCAGGATTTTGCATAGTTATTTGAATTTCATCTACTATTGGGTTAGCATAATCTCTTAAAGGTCTTGGCAAATTTCTAATTTCATTTCTTTGATTATCTTGAATATTCGCCATTTCGCAAGGATTTTCAATTTTTTTTGTTGTTTTCTAATTTTTTTGACAGTACGCTCTAACATCAAATCATAAGGTACTAAACCTATATATCCACTACTACGCATATACAAACAAAAATTCTTTTATAAAGGTAAACACAATTACACACTACAAAATAAACTTACTTCGTTACTTAACTTTTACTATCTTAACTCCGTTACTTATTTAACTTCGTTAATTTCTTAACTTCATTAATTATTTCCTTAAATTCTTTAATTATCTCCTTAACTTCATTAATTATTACCTTAACTTCATTAATTATCTCCTTAACTTTGTTAATTATTTCCTTAACTTTATTAATTATCTCCCCAGCAACGGTGCCAAAAACTTGATTTTCAACTTTATATTTTGCAAGAATTTATGAACTCAGATTTATAGATTTATAATAATTTTGTTAAATCCAAGCATTCAATGCAAGTATACGTATCGTATCAAAAAATACAGGGCTCTAATGGAGTCCTGGATATCGATCCCACAGGGAAATGTTGTAGTTTTAAGAAAATGTGACACAATGTGTAATAAGCACTAAAGTTAAGGTTTACTACTTACTACTACTATGCAGGAAACAGTAAGAACAAAGAAACAGTAACAACTAACTAACTATAATTACTTCTAATAACTTTAAGAACAGGATTAACTAACAGACACACTAAACTAAGTATTTGAAAGATTTTTGATATATGAGAAAAGTATCATTCCTCTTGCAATGAGAATAGGATGTGTGGATTGATATGGAATAATTATCTATATTATTATGCCAAATAGGAGCATAGATGATTCTTTACCCTTAAAAGCGTACCCCCTCTTCTAAGTAAGAAAAGAACATTGACAAATTCTAAGTTTAGTCACTAACTTTAAGGCTAGGCTGGGAGGATACCGGCTCTCATCTCGGAGCTCCCACTCACCCTTCACCCGAAGGCTAACCTTTGATATTAGTTACTAATCATAGAACCAATTTGAGGATTTCAGCCTTTCACCCTGAAATCTCCACATTGAAGTCCATCAAAACATTTTTCCCTATTTATTTGCACTCAATTCCCATGAACTACACAATTCATCCATAGAAATTGAATAGATCTTTCATTATTATTGAAGAACATTAAATCCTCTCAAACTTAATGTTCAATAACATATTTTAACATTTCAATTGGCTAAATCGAAAGTAAATTAAGTTCTAAATGAAAAACCGTCACAATTTCTTCATTACATGAAAAGCACATCAAATCCACATCAATCCGTCATCACATCTCTATGTAAGAAGAAAGACAAGGGAGACTACTCAGAATTGTTGGAGAAGATACAATAAAACATGGATTTTATATATAAAAGAAATGTTATACAAACCATAAAAGAAAATACAACTTATCTCTTTCTCTTCCCCAATGCAACTCCCTTGAAGTTCCTTTGAATCCTCTTCTCTCTTCCTTACAACACTTGATTCTCTCTTTAGAATGGAAAGGAAGAAGCAATCTCTCACTTTACCTCTTCTCCTCCCCTCCTTAGACAAGAATCCCTCTCAAATCTTCACTCTACACTCTATACTCCTAAACCCTAACACTTAACACTCACTAAAAACTACTCTAGAAGACACAAGACACACTGTAGACACACCACTTTTTGTCCAAAAGCAGTTACATAGAAGAAAGGGACAAAATCCCAAGAGTTTCCACTGGCATCTCTTCAAAAAGTTCCCAAAACTCTTTAAATTTGAAGTCCACCGACTTCGGGCGCCGACGGCGCTCTATCGTGCCATTTCATTGTTATGCTCTCTGGATTTGGGCACCGGTAGAGCCCATTCTGGCGCCGGCGGTGCCAGAACACTATTTTGACAGTTTTGCTCCTTTTTGCTCCTTTTTACTCTGGATTCATTCCTTTTTGCTTCTTTTCACTCCAATCACCGAAAATCATCATACCTGTAGCAAATCATGAAAAATACCATTCTTTAAAGTGCAATATCACAAAAAATGGGTAAAACTAGATAGCAAAAACCGTATATATTTTTAGTGCATCAATGAACTTGTCTGAATCGAATCTATTCTTCCTCTTCGAACGCTTCAATTTTGGAGCCATTTCTAAAATTTGCACAAATATTCAACATAAATTCCAGAATCATACTAAACTTGCTAAACTCAACTTCTAAAGGCGCAATCTTCTTAATCCAAGCTATTCTCAAGTTTTTTCTCAAATTTTCACCATGAATAGTGATTTTCAGATTTCTAAAGAATGTACTCAAAATATATGATGAATATGAAAAATTTTTGCTTAGTAGAAGTGTTCATACCTTAATGAGTTGAGATCTAACTAATTTTGTCAAAATCGACTCTAAATTGATTAAATTACATGAAGCCCTAGGAAGCTTATTGCTACTTTGGGAGGTTAAAGGTGACAGTGGAGTAAAAAAAATGTCAATTTTTAGGATTTTAACGCCTGTAAATCGTTTTTCGCGAACCAGCGCCTATGAATGAAAATTGTGCGCATAGCCGTGAGTGCTAGCGCTTATGCGCCGAGGGTTTGGCTTTTAGACGCAACCTTGCATATTTTGATGATTAATTAAATTGCACTACTGTGCCTAATTAATCACCCTTAAATGATTTAAACAATTATTTCTACCCCATACACACTTAAATACTCCAAAATCTCACTTAAATATGAATTGATTCACATAAATTTCACACACAAATATATATTTCATTAAAATAAAAAAACACTTAATACAACTAAGAATTTTGATCCAAATTCCTTGCATGAAATTTTCCAAAATACAAGCTCCTTACACATATAACTAAACACAAAACCACATAATTAGATGCAACACACTTAAACACAAACACTAAACAAACATTACAATAATACAAACACTAAATACTAAACACAGATAACTAAATCACAAGACCACACTTAAATTTAATTACATTATCCAAATAGAACATGTCCTAAATCACCATTAGTTCTATTTGAACTATTTGGAATGTAAATCTAATAAAACGGACGATGGTTGAAAACTCTCACATCTTCTTCCTCTAACCATCTGTTCTTCAGAAACATCACTTTATCCGCTTCTTCCACATGACTTGTATGACAAAATTGCATTTTGAGTTGTCATCCAATGTGTGCTAATGTGCATTTGCTTCATTTACCTTTGCTTCAATTGAAGCCACATCAGCCTCGAACTTTGATATCCTTTCTCCGATTTCTTGAATACTAATGGCTAGAAACCCATTGTATAACTCTTGCGCATTCTCACAATTGAACTTCTTCTTTTTAGCTTCCTCATTCGTCTTATCTTCGCTCTCCCAAGAAGACATTTTGGCTCTCAAAATTCTCTTCCTTAAGACTCATAAGTGAAAATAAGAACCGAGGAAAGCATCTCTTAATTCTGAGCCTTTTTATAGACTTGCGAAGTCTCAAAAACCGACCCAAGATGTGTTTTTAACTCCTAAATAACTCCCAAAACAACTTACTCATGATTTGGGCTTCCAGAACCACATTTATCATGTTCTTAATAACTGTGGCGCCTAGGCACCAACCTCTAGCACATAAGCACTAGTGTTCATTTTAGCATAGGTCTGCTAAACGTCCAAATTTTTATTTTGACTTCTCTAAGTCATCAATTAAGGCTAGAAACACCACTATAACATAAAAACTTCAAAATACTACCACATTTCCTCAAATCAAACCAATCAAAAGCACTCAAAGCAAACATAAAGCAAAGCTCACCGATAAATATGGATTGCCTCCCAAAAAGCACTTGGTTTAAAGTCATCAACCTGACATACCCAGAGCTTATTCTGAGTGATGCAACATCAGATTATCATCAAATTTAGATTGACCGACTGAAAAATAGGGTTTTAGTCTATGACCCTTGACTTTGAATATTTTTCCAATCTTATAATCTTTAATATTCACAACTCCAAAAGAATAAACTTTCATCATAGTAAATGGACCCATTGACCTGGACTTATGTTTTCCAGCAAATATTTTCAATCTAGCATTATATAATAAAACTAGTTGTCCTAGCTCAAGATTTAGTAAGATCATGTCATAACTTCATCTTTTCTTTATAAATCTTAGCATTTTCATAAGATTCATTCTTTATTTCATTAAGATCATTTAATTGTAACAATCTCTTTTCACCAGCATCTTCCAAATTATAATTGAACTATTTAATAACTTAATATTATTTATGCTCAAGTTAAACTAGTAAATGATGAGCTTTCCCAAAAATTAGCCTATATTGGGACATTCTTATAGGAGTTCTATATGCAGTCTTATAGGCCCCCAAAGCATAATCCAATTTAATTGACCAATCCTTCCTATTTGAATTAACAGTCTTTTCAAATATTCTTTTAATTTTACGATTGGATAATTCAACCAAACCCCTTGTATGCGGATGATAAGTAGTAGTAATGTGATGGTTAATATGATATTTCTTTACTAGCTTCTCAAAAATTGCATTTCTCAAATGACTTTCCCTGTCAGTTATGATACCATTTGATATTTCAAATCTACCAAATATATTTTTTATTAAAAATTTTGTAACACTTTTAGCATCACATCGAGGCAAAGTAATAACTTCAATCCATTTGGATACACAGTCTACAACTATCAAAATGTATATATTTCCGAAAGATTGTATAATGGTCCCATGAAATCTAATCCCCAAAAGTCAAATATTTGAACTTCCAACATATAATTGAGGGGTAACTCATTTCTTCTAAAAATATTGCCTACACATTGACATTGATCACATTTTTAATATAAGCCTTAACAACCTTAAAAATTGTAGGTCAATAAAATCCAGATTGTAAGATTTTGAATGCAGTTTTATCAACACCAAAATTTTCTCCATAATCAAAATTATGACATTTTTAAATACTTTCATAAGTTTCTTCTCAAGGTACACATCTTCGAATAATCAGATCCTTTCCTTATTTATATAAAAAAGGGTCATCATAAAAATAACTCTTAGGTTCAGATAAAATTTCTTCCTCTCTTGGTATGTCAAACCATAGGGTAAAATATTATGGACAATAAAGCTTACAATGTCGGCATACCACGGAACATGCCACTCATTGATAGTGAACAATTTTTCATCAGGAAAATGTTCATTAATTTCCATTTCAAAGCAGAGAGATTTTTCAAAGTTAAGTCTCGATAGATGATCAACAATTTGATTATCAGCACCCTTTTTATCTACTATTTCAAAATCAAATTTATGTAAAAGAAGAATCCATCATATCAATCTCAGTTTTGCATCCTTCTTTTTCATTAAATACTTAATAGAAGAATGGCCAGTAAAGACCACACGTTTTGTTCCAATTAATATGATCAAAATTTATAAAAGGCAAATTCTATAGCTAGTAATTATGTCTCATTTATGGTATAATTAATTTGAGCTTCATTATGAGTTCTACTAGCATAGTAGATAACTTTGAAAATCTTATCATATTTCTGACCTAAAACAGCTCCAATAGCATAATCACTAGCATCACACATTGATTCAAAAGGTTTTTCCCAGTTTAGTGAAACTTTAACAGGTGCATGGATTAATTTTTCTTTTAATGATTCAAAAACTTTTAGGCATTCTTCATCAAAATAAAAAGTCACATCCTTTTTCTAGTAAATGGCATAAAGGCTTTGAAATCTTTGAAGTCTTTAATATAACGCCTGTAGAATCTAGCATGTCTTAAAAAACTTCTAATTCCCCATACACTAGTTGGGCAAGGTAAATTACCTATCACTTGACTTTTTGCAGGATCTAACTAGATACCCTTTTCTGATATACGATGTCCCAATACAATTTCTCCTGCTACCATAGATTGGCATTTTTCCCAGTTAACGACTAAAGTAGTTTCTTCACAGCACTTAAGAACTTTTGATAGATGTTCTAAACATGATTCAAAGGAAATTCCAAACACTGAAAATCATATATAAAACTTCAATTCTTTTTTCAATTAAATCACAAAAAATTTCCATCATACATCTCTGAAATGTAGCAGGGGTTTTACATAAACCAAAAGACATTCTTCTAAAAGAAAATGTACCATAAAAAATAAAAGTATTTATTCCCAGCCAGTCTACCCAACATCTGATCTAGAAAGGCTAGAGGAAAATGGTCTTTCCTTGTGACAAGGTTTAATTTTCTATAATCAATGCATATTCGCCACCCCGTAACATGTCTTGTTGGTATCAATTTATTCCTTTCATTAGTAGTCACAGTAACTTCTCCTTTCTTAGGAACATAGAGATTATGACTAACCCATGCACTATCTGAAATAGGGTAGATAATTCCAGCATCCAACCACTTTAAAATTTCTTTCTTAATAACATGTTTCATGATAGGATTTAATCTCCTATAAGGATCAGCTTGAGGTTTACAATTCTCTTCCAAAAGGATTCTATGCATACAAATTGAAGGATTGATTCCATTAATATCAGTGATTTTCCATCCCAAGGCTTTCTTATATTTTTTTAGAATTTCAAACAAACTGTCTTCTTCTTTTTCAACTAGTTTAGAGGAAATTATAAATGTCAAAGTTGAGGAATCACCTAAAAAAACATATTTTAAATGAGTAGGAAACATCTTTAATTCAAGTTCTTGAGATTTTTCAATTGATCGAATAAAAGGTTTCATCTTTTTCAGTCATGTCCAACAATTCAATATTTTCATGAACATAATTTAAATCTTACTCATGAAAATCTCTATAATGTTGTAATTCCTCTTTTTGCACATGTTCCAATTTTTCACATTCAGATTTCTCTTCAAAAGTTGACTTAAAATGGCATTCACTTAGATATCTCATAACTTCTATTCTCTAGCATTCATCATCTTTACCTCTTGCAGGATATTTCATTAGATTTAAGATATTGAATGTAACAGTTTGATCATTGACATGCATAGTTAATTCCCCTTTTTACACATCTATCATTACTCTGACTTTGGCTAGGAAATGTCTCCTTAAAATTATATGTATCTCTTTATCTTCCTCCATATCTAGCACAATGAAATCAACAGGAAAGATAAATTGATCCACCTTCACTAAAACATCTTTGATAACTCCTTGAGGATATGTGATCTAACAATCGGCTAATTGTAGAGTTACAGTAGTCGGGGTTATTTCTCCTTATTCCACTCTTTTGAATATAGATAATGGCATAAGGTTAATGCTTGCACCTAAATCACATAAAGCTTTCCCATGAAATATAACTTCAATGGCACATGGAATTGTAAAACTACCAGGATCTTTAAGCTTTTCAGGATGTTTTTTCTGAATTATTGCACTGCACTCCTCACTAAATGCAACAATTTCATTACCTTTAGACTTCATTTTTTGTTAAGAATATCCTTCATAAATTTCACATATCTTGGCATTTGTTCTAAGGCTTCAGCAAATGGAATTTTGATTGTAAGCTTCTTTAAAAATTTCTTAGAGCAAGGGTATGGATATTTCCTTCCTCCCGAGCTTCCAGTGATTCTCCATTCTGTTTTACTTAATTTCATAGCATGTAAACCATATGGATGTGTTCGTCTCTTCAAAAAGAATTCATAGAGCATAAGAACATGAAAATCCATTGAGAAATGAGGGAGTTCTTAGGGTTTTAGTGTGGACGGTCACGGGTGCACACCAGTCGTAGACGATGACCAGGCGCTGTCCGATCGAGCATCGAGTGGACGGTCCAGATTGCGCCGGTCCAGAGAATGTTACATGAACCGCGGGCCCCTGGAGCACAGAGTTAGATGGCAGCGTCGAATGGGAGAGCAACGCGTGGGTTTTCGGAGCTGCCGAGGATGAGTCGGCGCCGCGTGGATAAGTAGAAAAATATGGAATTTTTTATTTATTTAAATACCCAGAACTTAGAAAATTCATATCTTTGTGTAGAAAAATCATAAAAATAAACTAAAAATACCCTCTTGCTCAGTGAATAGAGGAGAATAACGGGGAAAAGAAATCAAGTTATTTTGATGAGTATTTTATTTTTAATTAATTATTTACTCATTTCAGTATTTTGATTCTCCATTTGCATAGACAAATCACCAAGGCATGAGACCATAGGGCTTTTGAAGCCTCTGATCTTGGGAACATTCCCTGAATGTTTCAAGGTCAGAGGCCATCTCTTTGGAAAGTTATGTATTTTTCAAGTTTATGTCACTGTTTTTGATATTTTAATTCCAATAATAAGCATGTTGTTCAATAAATTCTAGGAAAATTTAGAAAAGTTTCTTAGGACCAGAGAATCCTAGGATAATTATATTTTGAGTTAACTCATTAAGAATAACCCTAATTGACCTAATTACTCAAAATTGAACTTTAATTAATTAGGGTTAACCACACACTAAAATAACTTGAAATTAATCTCCATTGATCTTTAGGATACAGGGAACCTTGCATAAAAATTTGAAATCAATTGGAAATGTTTGTCCCCACTAAATGAATTAATTAAGCCACATGATTAAAGTTAAACTTTAAAAATCCATAACTCCAAAAATACATTTCAAAAATTCACCAGATTGGTTTTGTGGGCTCTACGGTATCGAGAGGAGTCTTTAAAAATTGAAATTGTAATTTTCTAAATTTTTTATTTTTAATCATATTTTAATATTTTAAATAATTAAAAAACTAAAAAAATTATAAAAATATTAAAAATCATAAGAATGTCATATTTTGACTCCTAATCACTTAGGAATAAACTAAATTTCTTTCCTAAGTCTCAAAGTAAATATATTGAATTTTAAATGCTTAAAACAATCTTTAATATTAAAAAAATGTATTTTTCCAACCTTTTCACTAAATTAATTCCAATAAATCAAAGAAAAATCAGAAAATTGTAAAATTTGTTTCTCTGAACTCCTTGGGGTCAGAGAGAATTATGAAAAATATAAAACCCAATTTTCAACTTTAATTTTATTTTATAATTAATTAATACTCCAAAAATCAAAATAATTATAATAAATAAAATATAATTTAAAAAAATCACCAAAATGGGTCCAAGTGGTCCCCTAGTCATTGGGATTATCCCAAATTTTCTTAAGGCAGAAACCTTGCCTTGATCATGTTGTTGAATTTCCATTGAAAAACCTTATTTTTCACTAAAAATAATTATATAAATAAATTAAATTCAGAAAAATCACATTTTTTCCTCTAATGTCTTAATTGACATATGAATGAAGTGACATAAAAATTTCAAGTTCATTTGAACTCAATTTAGTGAGTTATGAAATAAATAAGCCTAAGAGGGCATAAAGGTAATTAAAAAAATTTTTAAACCCCTTTATTAAATTTTAGGTTTAATTAAAATGGAGGGTAAAATATTTGATTTTACCTTTCATGGATGATTGAAACTTTGGGAAATTAAAAGGGTAGGAACCCATTAATCACTCTTAATAAACCAAAAAAATGAAACTTTAATTATTTAAACAATTTAAATTTTTTTTGGAAGATTAATGAAAATTTGAATTAATAATCAAATAGGGATATAATTTGAGAGGATATTAATTCTTTAATAAAAAAATCCCTAAATAAATCACTTCAACAATATTTAACTCTTAATTAATATTAAAATGATAATCCAAACTAAGTATATTAAAAGAAATTATTAAAAAAAAAATAACCCTTAAATTAAAGAAAAGTTAAAAATATTAAATAATTTAATAATTAAATTAAATTAAATTAAATTAAATTGAACTAAGTAAAAGTTAAATTAAAATTAAAATTAAATTAAATTAACATTTTAACAATTAAGTTAAGTTAAATCAAAAAAAATATTTAAATTAAATTAAATAAATTTAAATTAAATCAAATTTAAATTAAATTAAGTTAACATCATTCAATAATAAAAGTAAAACGAATTTAAAATATTAAGATCACCTAAAGTATAAGGATTTAAACCAAAATATAATTTGAACACTATTCCAAACTTAAAATTATTAATTAAAATCTCATAATTAAACTAAATCACTTCAAACCATTAACTCAAACTTCAAATTAAGAATGATTAAAATTCTCAACAAACTAACTTGCCCCTAAAGGCTTTAATTATTATAACTCTTAAATAGAGTATTAAGTGAGATGTCACTTCATTCATCGAGTAATCAAATGCCAAAGTTCACTGAGCAAGAGACAAAGCTTAACTAAACTCTTGGATGATTAATTCACCTGTGCAACTAAATTTACTTGGATTCAAAATAATCTCGGAAATATTGAAAAGATGTTTAGGACTCATCCTAAGCACTTTCTCAATATGACGGGATATTTTAGAAGAACAATTGAATTTAAATATTCTTTGATGAAGAAAATCATCCTTAAACAAAACACAAGAACCTAGACGTCATAGGAGATGACTAGTTATAGGACTAGGACTTTGGTAGACAACCAAAACCTGTCCCTTAGCTTTATCTAGGTATTTGTTGAAATATTTAAATGCCTTAACATAAGTTTTAAGTGCAGCTTGGGATGACGGGAAGACCCTCCAGGTACGCTTTTATTTTATTGCAATTTACTTTATTGCAATTTACTTACATGCACTGTACTCTACTTTTTCTTGCATGTTAAACAAGACTGTTGCATGATAACCAAAACCTTTAGAATAGTCCCTGAACTGAAACCAAAACTAAATTAAAAGTCATCACAAGATAAAATTCACCGCCACAACATTCCAAAGTATAAAACAACTCAAAATTTAATCACAAACAGAACAACAAGAGTACAATTGAAACTAAATTAAAACGTCTCGTTGAATGATCGGGAATACCTCGGATGATGTAACCCACGTGTTGCTAACGGGATTTCCCACGGTATAAATGAAAGTGTGGAACTCATTCAGTTGAGTTTAGCAAATTCATCAGGACTAAGTGAATTCGATGAAAATAACAGTGTCGGGATGACGGAACCGTGGGATCTTAATTGGTTCTGTTTAACCAACTTTAAGATTTGTTTTAATTAAAACATTAAAAAAACATTTGGATTTTAAGACTTTTCTAAACCAAAACACTTCTCTCATCTCCTGATTTCACTTTCAAAAACTAAACCTCTGCAACAACACGGAGCTTGGAGCATAGTGGGCAGTACGGCCATCGTCGTCAGCAAATGATGGATCTACATCAGCAAAACCTTTCTTAGAATTAAATAACAAAGCCATAGGATTTCGAGGTAGTTTGCCTAGTGCAACATAAATCCTCAACTCTTTGTTAGGCATTTGCATAATGATATTATGCGAATTAAGCCCTAACCGGTCTTAGGACTCCGAGGTAGTCGTTTGGTACGACGTAAACCCTCACATTTTCAAGGCCATTTGTGTGATTATATCATATAAATATAAGTCCTAATTAATTAAAATTGGCAGGATTTAAACATTAAATATACTCTTAAATTGAAGCCAAACAATAGGATAGTTTGGGAAGTTGCCAAGATCCTCAGCTTCTCCTACTTCTCTTCCTTTGGACTCCTAAAATTAATTGTTCCAAATTTGAGCTAATCCCTCTTGAAATTCCAAAATTTAATCCTTTGAAAACCTTAAACTTTGAAATTCTTGAGAGCAAAACCACTGATCATTATCGAGAGTTTTCTTATGTGTCTTCGGACACTTATGATGTAATTAACTACAGGGACTTACCCTTATAGGGAACTTTAAGAACCCAAGTAATATAAACCCTGCTTAATTCATTTATATTAAGCAGGGGAACATGTCGGCTTATAAAATTGGTTCGTAGACCAAACGGATGTCACACATCTTCTAGCTTAATTAATTGAGCCCCATCATCAAGCAATGTGTCTATTCTTCAAATTAGATACACGATTTGTGGTGTGGTGCTCGTTTATATAAACTATTTGGGATGTGAGATATGTTTGATTTCATATCTTAAAATAATTTTAAACTTAAAATTATTATCAAAATCAAATACTACTTTAAAATTATATATATTTAAATGAAATTAAAAATGTAAAATTCACCGATAATTTTTGTAGGCGACCCCTTTTCAAAATACATAACCTAAAAATATGCCGACAATTTCTGGCGACTCTGCTGGGGACTAGTTCCTCTCTCCATTTTAATCAGATGGTTTTACTTTCATAAATCGGTAGTAAATCCATGTCCCTAGTGGACCAAACTACCATTCTTTCTGTTGGCGTACCACGTTCATTTCTATCTTGAACGGGTATAGCCAACTTCTCTCGGATTTAGGAGCCACTGTTTAGACACCTTACCCACTTTTTATATGTTTGCAAATTATGTTAATAGCAAACAACACCAAAAACTTGATCCCACTTTAATATATATATATATATATATATATATATATATATATTTGATTTTATGATTGAATGTTTAATGTGGATTCTACACAAGTATACGTATCGTATCAAGTAATACAGGGCTCTAGTGGAGTCCTGGTTATCGATCCCACAGGGAAGTTTTTAACAGATTTGTTTCAGCTAAAATTTAAAGGAATTACTTTCTAATATAGTAAACGGAAATTTAAAGTGACTACAACAACTAATGTAAACTAATGCTTGAAATAAAGTTGATTTAAATAATTCAGAAAAAGTATCCTTGTCCTTGTTTTTAGAAAATTAAGTGAATGATGAATCTAAATAGAATTCTTGAATTGTATTGTGACAAATAGGAGAATTCCTATTCTTTACCCATTGGTCCAGGTGTAAAGAACATTGACTAATCCTATGTTTAACTTCTGAATCTGCGGCTAGGCTGGGAGGATACTGGCTGCCACTTCAGAGCTCCCACGTTCCCCTCACCTGAGAGCTAGCATCTACACTTCAGCTCTCAAACAATAGGAGCAAATTGAATATCTTATTCTGTCACACTAAAGTGTCCAATTCTACGTCCAATAAATAATATTTCCCTATTTATTTGCACCCTCCTTCCAAGGCTTTTGACTTCCCTGAATATTGGATGTAATTTTTACTATAGTTGATACTTCAACATATTTTAACACATCAATTGGCCAGATTGAAAGTAAATTAAGTTCTAAGTAAAAATTATCACAATTATTTTAAAACATTAGGTACTTCTATTTAATTTCATCAATTCACATAATTTTCATAAACAAGGAGAAAAACTAAGAAAACTACTCAGAATGCATGGGAATAAAATAAAGCATGGATTTCATTTAAAGTTAACAAAAATAAACAAAAATACTTATCTTAATTTCCTCCCCAAGCAGACTCCTTGAAGTTCCTTTGACTTTTCCTTCTAGTACAGCACACTTCTAACTCACTAAAGATTCACTAAGACTATCTAAATAAACTCACTTAAGACTCCAGAGACACACAAATGATACACAAAAGACACATCAAAAGACTAAAATTCATCCTCTATTTATAGAGGTAGGCAAAGGTCCAATGGATGCTTAAACACCTCTTCAAAAAGCATCCAGGTTCAATGTATATGCATTTTGAATTGTCTCGCCGTCGGTGGGAAACGACCTCGCCGTCAGCAGGGCTTCTAGAAGGTCTTCAAACCACGCGATCTCGCTGTCGGCAGGCTCGGGCTCGCTGTCGGCGAGGTAGTTATAATTCCTTCAGAAATTCTTCTCTTCTCTCTTTAGTGTTAGGATCTAGCCTTAGGCTTTTCCTTTGACTTTCTTAGAGGACTAGAATTGGGACCCATCCCTTAGAAATTTGAACCACTTCTTGCCTCCCTGCAAACCCCACAAGCTTTATTGTAGGTCCCTAATCACTTAGAGGTTTGAAATCAAATGTGAAGGTTTAAAGGATGAGTTCCCTATAGGACTCTTTGGCCTTAGGACCACCCTGGGTGGCTTGGTCTGGTGAGGGTTGACTTACACACTCACTACACTCATACTTTACACTCTCACACACACAATCCAAATCCTAAAACCACACACATACCCAACTTGGCTCCTTGACTCATGTAGGTAATTCATATGGATGGACCTTAACCCCTAAGCCCCTGGCTAAGAGGGTTAGGAACAACATAGTGAATGCCTCAAATGAGTCCTCTCATGGCTCATATAGGTTTAACATGGCTTCATGGCTCAACCAAAGTGCTTCCATTTCACTCATATTTGATCAATCTTCTTTTTTCCAAAATTTCAATTTTTGACCCCAGGGACCCTACACCCATCAAACCTACTAAAAGCCCTTAAAATTGCCCAAATCCTCCAAAATTTCCAAATCACCCAAAATTCCCCAAAATTAACCTTGAACATTTCCTCACCAATCAAATTGATCATCCATAGCCAGAAATACCAAAAATTCTAAAAATACCCCTCAATACCTTCCAAATACCCAGAATGCCCCTCTTAGCCAAAAAATCAAAAAATTCAGAAAATTTCAGAAAATCTCAAATATTCCCAATTTCATTTTGTCCAACTACACCATGGGCCAATTTTGTCAATTCACCCCACTTTTACCAAAACCTCCAATTTAGCCCATTCTTAACCCAAGTGAACCCAATGTCAAACCAAACCTACCCAATTGACCCCAATTTTGGTCCAATTCAATTCTAAACTTCAATTTAACATCCAAAATATCAATCTAGACCAAATCCAAGTCCAATTTGATTAACATTTGAATCCAATTTCACTTTTGACCTTAAAGCCCAATTTGGACCCATGACCCAAACTTAGCCCAAACCAAACCAATTCAACTTCAATCGACCCCAAACCTTTTCTAAACCTTCCCTAACATCCCCATAAACAAAACACTAACATAATTTGCCCAAATGTTGGACCCAAACCCCACTCAAATTCAACCCAAAACCAAAAAGCCCAATTTTGACCTAAACCCAAACCTAACCCAAATAAGCCCAAGTCTCAAAACCAAAACCCAACCAAAGTTGAAACCTCTTTGAAACACTCCCATAAAAATTTCCCAACATTAATTTTACATCAATTTCAACCCTAGCCCAACATTGGCCCAAATTAGCCCAATTTGACCTACATTGGCCCATTTACCAAAGAAACCCAAATTCAACCCAATTCAAACCCAAACCACCTCAAACTTGTCTCAAATCAGTCATGACACATCCTTAAACTAAACCCAACATTTATTTGGCATGGCCCTTTGCAAAATTTTCATCTAAAAGCCCACTTCTAAAGGACATTCAAAAGCCCATTCCTAACCAAACTCAAAAGCCCAAGCCCATCCTAAAGCCCACATTACAATCTCATCTCATCCTCACTTAATTAAAATCGTTCCTAAGTCCTAAATCAGCAATCAAATCTTTCTAAACAAAGCCATATGACAAACCATCCAAATTTTACACCAAATTACCATAATTTCTAAAACCCTTTTTCATGAAATTGACCAAACTTTTTCCCAAGCCAAAGGTGAGCCATGAAGCCATTCTTGAGCCTCATGCAAGCCATGTGAGTTGTTGACATGTGACCTTATCTCATTGGGCAAAAAGAGGAGGTCCTTTAAGCACTTCTTAAAAGCCATTAACCTTACTTATGATTCCCCTTAACCCAAATTTAATCTAAATATTCTTGGATGGAGACTTCTCCACTTAAGATCAGCTGACCCAACTGATTCACCCAGCCCAAAACCAGGTCATGGGGAGGTGAACCAAGCCCAAAATCATGGGTTGACCAATTTGAGCCCAAAATGAGCCCTTACCCTTTCCATTTCAAGTCATCCTCTTTACACATGGCAAAGCTCAATTGCCTGCACAAACCTCCAGCCCTGACCCACCTGGACCTGAGGGTGACCCATGCCTGCCGGCCAGCCGCCTGGATCGCCGAAAAACACCATGACCGAGACCTTGGGAGGAGCCAAACTTTTCAATTCTGCCTTGCTGAAGTGTCCCTGCCCAATTGAACACCATGGCTATTCTTCTCTTGCATGGAGCAGCTGATCCCAAGCCTTAAACCCCCCTGGGAGGCCCTCCACCCTCTCCTATTTAAACACCACCTCCTCTCGGCCATGAGAGGTGCTCGAACCAAAACTTACCGAAACCCCGCCAAAATCATCCCAGATCACTCTCTACACATAGAGAACTTGATCCCCACCGAAATCCCCCTGCCATTTCCTCTCTGTGAGCTCAATTTCAGAGTTGAAATTCAAGCCCAAAACCAGGACACTTCACCACAGAGAGCCAATTTCTAAATTGATTGGTCCTGCACCTTCACCAGACTAAGAGGAGAAGTTTCCCAGCAAAAGCCCCCTCACCAGGCCAGCCATTGCTTCCAGCCTCCAAGTTTTGTGATCGGGCTTGATCGAAATCATACCTAGACAATTCACCAGGCTAAGGGACTTCATTTGGAGCTTGCTTGGACCCAATCGAACGTGACACAACTCTCAGATTGAAGCTTCACTTTTCTGAGCAAAGGTATGGACTCACTCTTCTTCCCGAGCTTACAAAGATTCTCCATTTAATTTGAATCAATTTCAATGCATGTTTACCGTATGGATGTGTTCGTCTCTTCAAGATGAATCCATAGAGCATAAGAACACAAAAATCCATTGAGAATCGAGTGAGAAATTAGGGTTAGAAGGGTGACGGTCACGGGTTCACACCAGTCATAGACGATGACCAGGAGTCGTCGAATTGCGCGTGTATCGAGCGGATGGCCAGGATCGCGCCGGACGGAGCAACTGGACATGAACCGCGGGCCCCTAGAGCGCTGAGTTGGATGGCGGCGCCGAATCAGAGTTTGCCGCGTGGCCCTTCGGAGCTGCCGAGGATGGCGTGGCGCCGCGTGGATAAGTAGGAAAATAGGAATTTTTTTCTTATTTATTAAATACCCAGAACTTCAAAAATTCATAACTTTGTGTAGAAAAATCCTAAAAATAAAATAAAAATACCCTCTTGCTCAGTGAACAGAGGAGAATAATGTGGAAAAAAAATCAAGTAATTTCATTAAGTATTTTATTTTTAATGATTTATTTACTCTCTGCACTTTTTCAATTCTCCATGCATATAGGAAATTCACCATGGCATGAGACTATAGGGCTCTTGAAGCCTCTGAACTTGGGAACATTCCTTGAATTTTCCAAGGTCAGAGGCCATCCCTATGAGAAGTTATTGATTTTTCAAGTTCATGTTACTATTTCGAGTATTTTTATTCCAATAATTAGCATGTTGGGAAATAAATTCTAGGAAAATTTGGTGATGTTTCTTGTGACCAGAGAGACCTAGAAAAAATAATTTTTGAGCTAATTCACTTTAAAGAACCCTAATTGGCCTAAACACCCAAAATTGAATTTTAATTAATTAGGGTTAACCACTCATCAAATTAACTTAAAAACAATTCTCCACTGTCATCTAGGGATAGGAGAACACCACATAAAAATTTGAGATCAATTGGACTTGGTTAGCCCCATTAAATGAGTTAATTAAGCCCCATGAATGGAATCAAACATTAAAAATTCCTAACTCACAAAATACTTTTCGAAAATTCACAAAAATGGTTTTGGAGCTTCTCTGATATCAGAGGAACTTAGGAAAATTAAAATTGTAATTTTCTAAAAAAGTTGATTTTTATCATTACTTTAATATTTTTAATAATTAAAAAATAATAAAAATCACAAAAATATTAAAAATCACCAAAATGTCATATTTTGAATTCTAAACACTTAGGAACAAACCAAATATTTTTCTTAAGTTCCTAGGATAAGATATTGAATTTTAAAGGTTTAATGTAATTTTTAATATTAAAAATGTATTTTTCGACCTTTTCACTAAAATAATTCTAATAAAACAAAGAAAAATTAGAAAATTATGAAAATTGGTTCTCTGGTTTCCCTGATATCAGAGAGATTTTTTAAAGTTATAAAATTCATTTTTCAACCTTTATTTTATTTTTAAATTAATTAATACTCCAAAAATCAAGATAATTATAATAAATAAAATAAAATTCAAAAAATTACCAAAATTAGTCTAAATGGTCCTCTGGTCATTAGGAGTGCCCCATAATTTTCTTAAGAACAGAAAAGTTCCCTTGGTCATCTTATTGAATTTTCCTTGGAAATCCCTATTTTCTACAAAAAAATAATTATATAAATAAATTAAATACAGAAAAATCACATTTTCTCCTCTAATGTCTTAATTGACATGTGAGTGAAGCCACATAAAAATTTCAAATTCATTTAAGCTCAATTTAGTGAGTTATGGAATTATTAAGCTTGAAGGGCAAAATGGTAATTAAAATTTTAACCCTTAATTAAAACTTTAGGCTTAATAAAATGAAAGAGTAAAATATTTGATCCTAATCCGATTTGGATGATTGAAATTTAAATAATTAAAGGGTAGAAACCCATCAATCATTTTTAAGAATAAACCTTAATCGATTAATTAATTAAATTTGGAAGATTAATAAAAATTAAAATTATTAAAATAGGGATATTATTTAGAAGACATTTGTTCTTTAATTTAAGAATATCTAAATTAATCACCTCAATAATATTTAATTCCTAATTAAAATGATAATTCAAATTCAAGATTTAAAATACTAAAAGACTTAATCATTAAATTAAGATTAAGATTAAAACATTTAAATTAAATCCTTCTACAACTTCAATTAAATTAATACTTTAACAATTAAATTAAATCATCTTTAAAACATAAAAAATAAAATATTAAATTAAAATTAAAATTAAATTAAAATTAAATAAAATAAAATAAAATTAAATTGAATTAAATTAAACTAAATTAAACATAAATTAAAACATATTATATTAGATTAAATAAAAAATAAAATCAAATTAAAATTAAATTAAAATTAAATTAAAAATTAAAATTAAATTAAATTAAATTAAACTAAATTGAATTAAAAATAACATCACCTAAGACATAAAGAATTCAAAATAAATCTAAAACAACTTGAACACTATTCCAAACTTAAATCCATTAATTAAAATTAAATTAAATCACAAATCACTTAAACATCAATTTGCCCTTAAAAGCTCTTGTTATCATAACTCCTAAATGGAGTATTAGGTGAAGTGTCACTTCATTCATAGGATATTAAAACATCCTAGTTCACTGAGCAAAAGAACAAAACTTAATTAAACCTCGGATGATTACTTCACCTGATTAATTAAATCCATTTGGACTTAGAACAATTCCAGCAATATTGAAAAGATGTTTAAGACTCGTCTTAAGCTCTTCCTCAATATGATAGGATGTTTATAAGAACAATTGAACTTAATTGTTCTTTGATGAAGAAAATTGTTCTTAAACCAAAATACAAGAACCTAGACGTCATAAGAGATGACTAGCTATAGGATTAGGACTTTGATACACAACCAAAACCTTTCCCTTAGCTTTACCTAGGTACTTGTTGAAATATTTAAATGCCTTAACAAGTGCTTTAAGTGCAGCTTGGGATGACGGGAAGACCCTCCAGGTACGCTTTTATTTTATTGCTATTTACTTTATTGCAAATGCACTTTACTTTTCTTGCATGATAAACAACTGTTGCATGAAAACCAAAACCTTTAGGATAGTCCCTAAACTGAAACAAAAATTAAATTAAAAATCATTACATGATAAAATTCACCGCCATAACATTTCAAAATATAAAACAACTCAAAATTTAATCACAAACAGAACACAAAACTACAATTGCAACTAAATTAAAACGTCTCGTTGAGTGATCGGGAATACCTCGGATGATGTAACCCACGTGTTGCTAACGGGATTTCCCACGGTCAAAATGAAAGTGTGGAACTCATTCAGTTGAGTTTAGCATATTCATCTGGATTAAGTGAATTCGATGAAAATAACGGTGCCGTGATGACGGAACCGTGGGATCTTAATCGGTTATGTTTAATCAACCTTAAGATTTGTTTAATTAAAATATTAAAAACACTTGGATTTTAAGATTTTCTCTAAACCAAGACACTTCTCTCATCTCCTGATTTATGACTTCTAAAACTAAACCTCTGCAACAACAAGGAGATCGGAGCATGGTGGGCAGCACGACCATCGTCATCAGCAAAACCTGTGTCGACATCAGCAAAACCTAAGTCTACTTCAGCAAAACTTTCCTTAGAATTAAATAACCAAGCCATAGGACTTCGCTGTAGTTTGCCTAGTGCAACATAAACCCTCAACTCTTCGTTAGGCATTTGCATGATCATATCATGTAGACTAAGCCCTAACCGGTCTTAGGACTCCGAGGTAGTCGTTCGTTACGACATAAACCCTCACATCTTCGAGGCTGATTGTATTATTATGTCATACGAATATAAGTCCTAATTAACTAAAACTGGCAAGACTGAAATATCAGATAATATTAGGATTTTCTTAAAATGAAGCCATACAATAGGATAGCCGAGAAGTTGCCAAGATTCTTATTGGATCCTCAGCTTCTCCTACCTTTCTTCCTTTGGATTCTCAAAAATAAATTGTTCCAAATTTTGAGTCATTCCCTTTTGAGATTTCAAAAAATCGATTCTTTGAAAACCTTAAACTTTGAAATTCTTGAGAGCAAAACCACTGATCATTATCGAGAGTTTTCTTAAATTATTCCCGTCATTTAAGATGTAATTAACTATAGGGGCTTGCCCTTATAGGGAACTTTAAGAACCCATGTAATATAAACCCTGCTTGATTCATTTATATTAAGCAGGGGAACTTGTCGGCTTATAAAATTGGTTCGCAGACCAAACGGATGTCACAAATCTTTTAGTTAATTTAATCGATCCCCATCATCAAGTAGTGTGTCTATTCTTCAGGATAGATACACGGTTTGTGGTGCGGTGCTCGTTTATATAAACTATTTGGGATGTGAGATCGGTTTGATTTCATATCTTAAAACTTTTAAACTTAAAATTACTTTCAAAATCAAATGTTATGTTTTAAACTATATATTTAAATTAAATTTAAAATATAAAAATTCGCCAACAATTTCTGTAGGCGACCCCCTTTTCAAAACAAAACACATAACTTAAAAATATGCCGACAACTTCTGGCGACTCCGCTGGGGACTAGTTCCTCTCTCTATTTTAATCAGATGGTTTTGCTTTCATAAATCGGTAGTGAGCCCATAGCCCTAGTGGGCCAAAATACCATTCTTCCGTTGGAATACCCCGTTCATTTCTATCTTGAACGAGTATAGCCAACTCCTCTTGGATTTAGGAGCCACTGTTTAGACACCCCTAAACGGAGGGGTTCCGAGATCCTTTTGCCTCTTTTACGAGGTGGGGTGGACCCCGATAGGTGTTAGTTTAGGAGCGGTCCTTCGAGTCGAGAAGTCCCGCATAAGACTTTCTCTTCTCTTCCAATTCTGAATCGATTCCTTACCTTCTCTACGCCTTTGAGCATTCCGTTCCTAATAAACAAACCCTCTAATGAATGACTCTTTTAACAAATTACTCCTTTTTATAAATACATGAACAAAAATGTGTTCGGACTCTTTTAGATTCCTTTCTTTTCGTCCTGATGAGAAGAAGCATAACTTGGGACTGACAATCAGAATCTACCTTGCAGAAGACGTCTGCCCCAAAGCTGATTTTCTCCTTCACCAATGGACTGGACTTCGCTGTTTACAAGGATGAGCTGCCCGACAATGGATCATCCGGTTTGGACAAGGATTCGAGAACATAAATGTCAAGATCACTGATGTTACCCTTTTCACACTTACAGACAAAGTATCTGAAACTGAAAGTCCTTTGATCAAATTCAACCTCAAGTCAACTCAAGAGTTCCCTCCTCTGCAAAGGGTTCCAGCTGAGAGGAATACTACTCGTCCATAGGAGGACTGTTATCTCTACCCCCACGAGTCCAGTCGTCTTTGCACCTACCCCGGCTTCCGCCAAGCCGAAGGGGAAGGAAATTCAAATTTGTAACGAGCATGTTACCGTGGAGGGTACGGATCTCCGTGCGAGACTTTCGTTTTCGAAATTGGGTCCAGCTCGAGGGTTCCACCCCTAACACGGACTCGAAGAAGAAACGAGAGGTAGGAAGATTGCCGAAAAGGCCGGAGCTGCTCGAAGTCGCTTTCTTAGAAGAAATCCACGAGTACACACCACTACCTGAGTACACACCACTACCTGAGTACATTCCATTGCCTGAGTACACACCACTTTTGGAAGGAAGTAGATTCCATCCCCTTTCCGCCGCAGCTGACGAGGAAAATGTCCACAGGATTGCTTCTACATTACCTCGAGACTGTGATTGAGAAGTTAGCAAAGAAAGAGAAATGTCCTGTATCAGAGATTTTAAGAAGAATAGGGCAGGTGCCAGCCAAGTCCCGTCTTGGGCCTCGAGTAGAACCCGTTATCGCCACAGAAAAGCCGAATAAGAGGATGAAAGCTAGTCCCCTGTTGTTGTTTCAGGTTTACAAATCAGGGAGGATACCACCTTCCGACGATTCGGCCGACGGACCATCCGGTCCTGGGCGCCTCGTCGCTAGAAGGATGGTATGGCGTCCTACTGCGGCTAATTAAGACCGAAACAACGACACGAAAAGGAAAGTCTCGTCAGGAGACTCGAGTCCGAAGAGAGCGCCACTGCAATGAAGGGGACTCCCAAAAAGGATACCCAACAGCCATCGCATGATAACTGCGAACCGCACGAAAAAGACCATTGGAGGAAGCTATGGAAAAGCTAAGAACCGACATTCAACGATTAGCCAGAGAAAGAGAAAAAAAGTTTGGAGATGAAGTTAACTCGTCGGAGTTCATGGATGACGAATATGTGGAGATCAACATGGTTGAAACACGAGCATCGTCAGCTTCGCAAGGTGCCCCGGCAGCCGCGGAGAGAGATGAACCGGATGCATTAAGAGCACAAATTCGAGAAAAAGATGATACAATCTCTCAAATGGCAAAAAGGATGGATGAGATGGCTGCAGCCCTAGCCACTCTTCAGAGTCAGGCTCGACCCCAAGAGAAACGCCTCCGAAGTTATTCATATTTCGGACGGAGGAAAAGAGATTACATCCATTAACGGAGACGATTAGCCGAAGAAAGATTCTACCCGAATATGATTCCGGAGAAGGACATCAAGAACATGGTGGAACGGCGGAGTGCGAGAAGCCTTAGCACGGTCCTAAGAGCGGAGCATCTATTCGGACGGGTAGACCTTACCCCGAAGAATTCGATGCAGTACAATACCCAAAAGTCTTCGTAGCACCTCTGTTCAAAACTTTTGATCGTACTAGAAACCCTCGACAGCATGTTGCACATTTTCGTGCTAGTTGTTGCAACGCCGGTGGGAGTGACGCCTTACTCTTCCGACAATTCGTCAGCAGCCTGTCAGGGATCGCCTTCGATTGGTACGCAGAGTTACCGAACGGTT
Organism: Papilionanthe hookeriana x Papilionanthe teres; assembly: GCA_022702705.1. Classification (NCBI taxonomy): domain Eukaryota; kingdom Viridiplantae; phylum Streptophyta; class Magnoliopsida; order Asparagales; family Orchidaceae; genus Papilionanthe; species Papilionanthe hookeriana x Papilionanthe teres. Next base: position 86,918,155 of record CM040423.1, on the reverse strand, counting down.
CGGTAAAGACATTTTCAGAATTGGAAAACCTCTTCGTGAAACGGTTTGCCAGAGCTCAGCACCATATCACCATCGGTGACTTAGTGGTGGAGAAACAGAAACCGAACGAAACTTTAGTGGACTACATACTTCAAAGGAGAAATCCAAACATGAAGTGTGAGCCACAGCTACAAGAGCAGCATGCAGTCGGTATCTTGCTTAAAAGCATTCACGGCCCGATAGCACTTCTCCTTAAGGGATTTACAATTAAGACTTTCGAGAAGTTGTTAAGCAAGGTCGAAAGCTTGCAAGAAGAAGCAAAGCAACTAAGTTTCGTCGACAAAACAGACAAACAGAAGCCTGTGAAGACATTTGAAAGGAAATCTGGGATCGTCGCGGCAGTCGATAAGGGCAAGCAGCCAATGCAAATACGGCGGAATAGCCGCGGCCCGGCTATCAACAACCTCGGCGAGACTACCAACAACCTCAACCCGGTTATCAGTCAACTCAACAATATGAGCAACCGCCTCGCCCACAGCGCACGTTAAAGGAGCTTATAAACAGAGAGTATCCATTCAAGAATGAGGCAGTGCCAAAGATGTTCAGCAGTTTGATGAAAACATCTTATTTTCGACTGCCAGAACCCAGGAAGCCAGAAGAAGTCAACAAGAAAGACCATCCCAACTACTGCCCTTACCACCAGAAGCTTGGACATAAGATAGAGGATTGCATCACCTTCAAAAGTTGGCTTGACAACAATCTCCGAAAGGGGAACATAACGATCCCAAGGAATACATGAAAGAACCCCAGAAAGGAGTTTCTGTCAATGTTATTTCAATGGATCCCATCGTTCCGATAGACCCTTACACGACCGATGATGGATGGAGTACCGCTTGGACGAAGTCATCGAAGAAAATTTTGGATCGCATCCAAATCGCTTTGGCGCGTGCTTCAATTCAAAGTTTGAAACCTATCAAGCCGGCGCTATCGCTTGCAATTGAAGAACCGCCCCAGGAAGAAAAGATCATAGAAAAGAAGGAGATCGAAGAAGAAGAAAGGACCGAGGCTCCTAAGGCTAGACTAGGGGCTGCTTATCCTAGGATGGTTGTTTCCGATTCGGGGGAAAAATTCCTCGAACCTCTGACTCTGTATGATTATTTGCTCACTCCGGCTGGAACTTATAATGAGAAGAGTTATGGCGTAGGCTACGTTTTGACTGTTTCTAACGATTATGTAACTAACGACAACCAATCTAATCCGGATCCCGATTTCGATACCAATAACAATTCTCAAATCATACACGACCTCGACAATCACGATGACAAAGAAGACATTCACTAAGAAGGCTATGAAAGTTCAACAAGCAATGAATCTATTTGTAAATTTCAAGGAACTCCAATCACAATAGAGTTAGAGCTTTCAGATTTCGAAACGACTCCAGAAGAACCTGTCATGCCGATTCAAAAGGAGACACCTGTAAACTCAGTACCAGATTCAGAAGAAATCACATAAGTCAACTTAAGGAGCGGAAAGGTTCTACCTCCGAGAATGGGTCCAAAAGATAATGGAAAGCAGGTGGTTGTTCAGGAAGAATCAACCCCAGCAGAAGAATTGCCCATTCGGGAAGAAACTGAGACACATGGTAACAAAGTGGACTATAACGTACTAGCCCATCTTAGGAAACTACCAGCCAAACTGAGCATCTACGACGCTCTCATCTTATAAAAAGAGATGAGGGAAGCTCTGATCAAGGCCTTACTTGATCCAGAGAGTTATTTAGCTCAGATGGCCGGAGATTCCTTAGACAAGATTTGCTCGTTAAAAGAACAGCGAGGTGTTACCTTCACGGACAGTGATCTACTACTTGAGACAGCCGATCACAACCGACCATTGTACATTTCAGTTACAATCGGAAAGTTTACGCTCTCCAGAGTATTGGTGGATCCAGGAGCGTCAATCAACATAATGAGTCTTCAGACGTTAGCATACTTGGAAATTGATGCTCGCGAGCTTGAAGCGGACAAGATGTTACTAAGAGGATTCAACCAGAAAGGAGAAAGAGCCCTTGGATCAATAACACTATTGATGAAGACCGGTGACTTAGTAAAGACAACCACAAAATTCCACATAATTGACTCTGAGACATTGTTCAACGCTCTACTTGGCCGACCATGGATCCATGAAAACCGGATGGTACCATCGTCTCTGCATCAGTGCATAAAATACTACGAAGGAGGAGAACAGTGCATTAAAGGTGATTTGCAACCTTTCTCCGTACATGAGATTGGAATCCATGAAGATGCAGCTTATTACGCACCTCCAAAGAAAACAATCTTCTCCAGAAACACCGTGCTAAATGAAGCAAAAGAAATTCGAGACAATGAAGAACCTAAAGTTCTAGTCCAACAGTCACTCACCACTCCCTTACGATGAGATGGTGAAGGTTTCTCCAGAACTCGCATCCTAGGTCGAGGCCGGGGACGAGGTCGTGGAAGAGACACTAGGACAGTTGGACAGAAAAAGCCGATGATCAACGTTGATTAGGAAGACAGCTCTGAGGAAGAAGAAGAAATCAAGAAAGAAGCAGCTACAATAAACCGGAAGAAACCACAATTCAAGATTTCTCTCGAAGATGAGAAGAACGAAGAATACAAATCGATGTACGAGAAGATTAATCACTATGTACACACTATGACCCTGACCCCGATCCAATTTAATAAGATCGAGGGTATGGTGGTCAAAGAAGTACATAGCAGCGGTGCAAAGCCAATTAGATTTTACCGTGGCACTTCTTCTTCCAATACTGAAAACAATGTTCAATTTGAAGATGTCACTTCTTCCGAATTAATGGAATTACCTTTTGAGTGGTACTCTCCCTGTGTTTAAAATTTAATTCAGCATGGTGTCTTACCTCGACAATGGACAAAAGGCCGATCACAACACTTCGAAAAATTATGGAATAATGCTGGTCGGCCTCCCAATTCAAAACATGGTCTCGGATTCGGCACAGTAGGTTTAGTTGACGATACAGAATTTTGTTTGGTTTTCACTTGCGAACCTAATGAAGACTGCTTGGAAACTACAGAAGAACCCGAGGATCTACCAATTGGAAACGCTCCACCAGAATTCGAAGAAGAAATCAAATCTACAATAGATGAGTTAATGGAAGTTAACTTAGGTACTAGTGAAAAACCTAGACCAACCTTTGTCAGCTCCTTACTCAATAAAGAAGATTCCGAGGAAATAATCAAGCTATTAATGGAATTCAAGGACTGTTTTGCTTGGAGTTACGACGAAATGCCGGGATTAGCTCCAGAAGTCGCAGTTCACAGGCTCGGAGTGGATCATACTTTCGTTCCAGTCAGACAAGCTTCCAGAAGAATGCGTTTGGAAATTGAACAACAAGTAATAGCTGAAGCTAAGAAGCTAATCGACGCTAAATTTGTCGTTGAGGAACAATACCCTACTTGGCTAGCTAATGTGGTACCAGTCAGGAAGAAGAATGGTCAGATCAGAATCTGCGTGGATTTCAGAGACTTAAACAAATCATGTCCGAAGGATGAATTTCCACTACCAATTCCAGAGTTAATGATCGACATCGCTTCGACACATGAAATATTCTCTTTCATGGATGGATCTTCGAGGATACAACCGGATAAAGATGGCACTAGAAGACGAAAAGCTCACGACATTCAGAACACCAATCGGAGTGTATTGCTACACAGTAATGTCATTCGGACTAAAGAACGCAGGAGCAACATACCAAAGAGCAATGACAAAGATTTTTAATGATCTCATTCACAACAAAATCGAGTGCTACGTGGATGATGTGGTCATCAAAAGCAAGCGAAGGAAGATCACACGTATGATTTGAGAATTGTCTTCGAGCGACTAAGGCAATACAACCTTAAGATGAATCCCTTAAAATGCGCCTTCGGCGTTACCTCCGGGAAATTCTTAGGATTTGTTGTCCGACATCACGGAATTGAAATTGATCCGGAAAAGATTAAAGCTATCTTAGAAATGCCGCCTCCCAAAACCTTAAAACAGCTACGATCCTTTCAAGGGAAGCTGGCATATCTTCGACGCTTTATTTCGAACTTGTCAGGTAGGTGTCAGCCCTTCTCGGGATTAATTAAAAAGGACTCCAAATTCGTTTGGGAAGAGAAATGCCAACGGGCCTTCGAGGACATTAAGCAATACTTAATGACACCTCCTGTCTTAGCAGCCCCAGTCTCAGGTAGACCGTTGATACTTTATACCACGGCTCTAGACGACTCCCTTGGAGCCCTGCTAGCCCAGGTCAATGATGAGGGAAAAGAAAATGCTCTCTACTACTTAAGCCGTCGTTTGATTCCGATGGAAGTAAAGTATCCTCCAATTGAGAAGCATTGTTTAGCCCTGATCTTCGCCGCACAGAAACTCAAGCATTACATGCTCTCTCATAAGGTCAAACTTATCTCGAAAGTTAATCCGTTGCAATATTTGATGACCCGTCCAACACTTTCTGGCAGACTTGCCAGGTGGTCGATGATACTATTGCAATTTGACATAACTTTCATTCCTCTTCGTGTCGTAAAGGGACAAGTTCTAGCTGACTTCCTTGTAGCGCACCCTTTACCAGCAGATTCGCCTCTCGACGACGATTTACCAGACGAGCAGATAATGAGCCTAGAAGAAACTGATGATCGACGTTGGGAACTATACTTCGACGGAGCATCCTCAGCACAGAAAGACAAAGAATTGCAAACGATGGTGCCGTGCAAGGCAAGAATCGGACTAATCTTTATAACACCGGAGCGGGGGATGTTAAGATACTCCTACCACTTAACAGAGCCATGCACAAACAACGAGGCAGAATACGAAGCCCTCATAACAGGACTAGAACTGACCATTCAAATGGGAATAACAGATATCAATATCTACGGAGATTCTCAGTTGATCATTCAACAGGACGCCGGACAATACAGAAATTTAAAGCCAAGACTCGAGCAATACTTTCAGTATACCATGAAACTGTTGGAACAAATTCAGAATGTAACAATCTACAAGATCCCCATAAGAGAAAATGCTCTCGCAGATGCGCTAGCTCGCCTTACAAAGAATTTGCCTGCTTACAAGATGAGTCAGTTGAAGTGTTAGTTCAAGGATGATAGGTCCTATCACAACTCGACATGGATATGATACAGAAATCAGAAAAAACAGAGGAATCAGTTGCAGCAGTGACGGAAAACACAGAAGATTGGCGTTAACCGCTAATAGACTACCTGCAAACAGGGAAATTACCAGATGATAAGTCATTAGCGCATCAAATCAAGAAAAGAACTTTGTCTTACGCATTAATAAACAATACATTTTACAGAAGGTCTTTTGATCAAATGTGGTTAAGATGCCTGAACGGGTCCGAGGCTCGTGAAATTGTCAAAGAAGTGCATTCAGGACTTTGTGGCGCTCATCAGTCGGGTCCGAAAATGAAGATGAAAATTAAAAGACTAGGGTATTACTGGCCCTCGATGATGACCGATTGCATGAAGATTGCCAAAAGTTGTCACCAGTGCCAAGTGCACGGAGTGGTTCTAAACCAACCTCCAAACGTGCTACATCCGACAATTGCGTCATGGCCATTTGAGTGTTGGGGCACAGATATAGTGGGTCCGATAGAACCACCGTCTTCAAGAGGACATCGCTTCATCCTTGCAGCTACAGACTACTTTTCTAAATGGGCAGAAGTAGTCCCACTCAGAGAAGTAAAGGCACACCATGTGCTACAGTTTTTCAAAAATCAAGTTGTTTGCCGTTTTGGAGTACCGCGCAGAAACATTTCAGATAATGGATCCGCATTCAGAAGTACAAAAATCAACAATTGATTGGTCCTACACCTTCACCAGACCAAGAGGAGAAGTTTCCCAGCAAAAGCCCCCTCACCAGGCCAGCCATTGCTTCCAGCCTCCAAGCTTTGTGATCGGGCTTGATCGAAATCATACCTAGACAATTCACCAGGCCAAGGGACTTCATCTGGAGCTTGCTTGGACCAAATTGAACGTGACACAACTCTCAGATTGAAGCTTCACTTCTCTGAGCAAAGGTATGGACTCACTCTTCTTCCCAAGCTTACAGAGATTCTCCATTTAATTTGAATCAATTTCAATGCATGTTTACCGTATGGATGTGTTCGTCTCTTCAAGACGAATCCATAGAGCATAAGAACACGAAAACCCGTTGAGAATCGAGTGAGAAATTAGGGTTAGAAGGTTGACGGTCACTGGTTCACACCAGTCGTAGATGATGACCAGGAGCCGTCGGATTGCGTGTGTATCGAGTGGACGGCCAGGATCGCGCCGGACGGAGCAATTGGACATGAACCGCGGGCCCCTGGAGCGCTGAGTCGGATGGCAGCGCCGAATCTGAGCGCACCGTGTGGCCCTTCGGAGCTGCCGAGGATGGCGTGGCGCCGCGTGGATAAGTAGGAAAATAGGGATTTTTTTCTTATTTATTAAATACCCAGAACTTCAAAAATTCATAACTTTGTGTAGAAAAATCCTAAAAATAAAATAAAAATACCCTCTTGCTCAGTGAATAGAGGAGAATAATGTGGAAAAGAAATCAAGTAATTTCATTAAGTATTTTATTTTTAATGATTTATTTACTCTCTGCACTATTTTAATTCTCCATGCATATAGGAAATTCACCATGGCATGAGACCATAGGGCTTTTGAAGCCTCTGAACTTGGGAACATTCCCTGAATTTTCCAAGGTCAGAGGCCATCCCTATAAGAAGTTATTTATTTTTCAAATTCATGTTACTGTTTTGAGTATTTTAATTCCAACAATTAGCATGTTGAGAAATAAATTCTAGGAAAATTTGGTGATGTTTCTTATGACTAGAGAGACCTAGGAAAAATAATTTTTGAGCTAATTCACTTTGAACAACCCTAATTGGCCTAAACACCAAAATTAAAATTTAATTAATTAGGGTTAACCACTCATCAAATTAACTTAAAAACAATTCTCCACTGTCCTCTAGGGATAGGAGAACACCACATAAAAATTTGAGATTAATTGGACTTGGTTAGCCCCACCAAATGGGTTAATTAAGCCCCGTGAATGGAATCAAACGTTAAAAATTCCTAACTCACAAAATGCTTTTCAAAAATTCACAAAATGGTTTTAGAGCTTCTCTGATATCAGAGGAACTTAGGAAAATTAAAATTGTAATTTTCTAAAAAAGTTGATTTTTATCATTATTTTAATATTTTTAATAATTAAAAAATAATAAAAATCACAAAAATATTAAAAATCACCAAAATGTCATATTTTGAATTCTAAACACTTAGGAACAAACCAAATATTTTTTCTTAAGTTCCTAGGATAAGATATTGAATTTTAAAGGTTTAATGTAATTTTTAATATTAAAAATGTATTTTTCAACCTTTTCACTAAAATAATTCTAATAAAACAAATAAAAATCAGAAAATTATGAAAATTAGTTCTCTGTTTTCCATGATATCAGAGAGATTTTTGAAAAATATAAAATTCATTTTTCAACCATTATTTTATTTTTAAATTAATTAATACTCCAAAACTCAAAATAATTATAATAAATAAAATAAAATTCAAAACAATCACCAAAATTAGTCTAAATAGTCCTATGGTCATTAGGAGTGCCCCATAATTTTCTTAAGAACAGAAAAATTCCCTTGGTCATCTTATTGAATTTTCCTTGGAAATCCCTATTTTCTACAAAAAATATTTATATAAATAAATTAAATACAGAAAAATCACATTTTCTCCTCTAATGTCTTAATTGACATGTGAGTGAAGCCACATAAAAATTTCAAATTCATTTAAGCTCAATTTAGTGAGTTATGGAATTATTAAGCTTGAAGGGCAAAATGGTAATTAAAATTTTAACCCTTAATTAAGACTTTAGGCTTAATAAAATGAAAGAGTAAAATATTTGATCCTAATCTGATTTGGATGATTGAAATTTAAATAATTAAAGGGTAGAAACCCATCAATCATTTTTAAGAATAAACCTTAATCAATTAATTAATTAAATTTGGAAGATTAATAAAAATTGAAATTATTAAAATAGGGATATTATTTAGAAGACATTTGTTCTTTAATTTAAGAATCCCTAAATTAATCACCTCAATAATATCTAATTCCTAATTAAAATGATAATTCAAATTCAAGAGTTAAAATACTAAAAGACTTAATCATTAAATTAAATTAAGATTAAAACATTTAAATTAAATCCCTCTACAATTTCAATTAAATTAATACTTTAACAATTAAATTAAATCATCTTTAAAACATAAAAAATAAAATAAATTAAATTAAATTAAATTGAATTAAATTAAATTAAACTAAATTAAAATTAAATTAAAACATATTAAATTAGATTAAATAAAAAATAAAATCAAATTAAAATTAAATTAAAATTAAATTGAAAATTAAAATTAAATTAAAATTAAAACTAAACCAAATTAAATTAAATTAAATTAAATTAAATTAAATTGAATTAAAAATAACATCACCTAAGACATAATGAATTCAAAATAAATCTAAAACAACTTGAACACTATTTCAAACATAAATCCATTAATTAAAATTAAATTAAATCACAAATCACTTAAACATCAATTTGCCCTTAAAAGCTCTTGTTATCATAACTCCTAAATGGAGTATTAGGTGAAGTGTCAATTCATTGATAGGATATTCAAACATCCTAGTTCACTGAGCAAAAGAACAAAACTTAATTAAACCTCGGATGATTACTTCACCTGATTAATTAAATCCATTTGGACTTAGAACAATTCAAGCAATATTGAAAAGATGTTTAAGACTCGTCTTAAGCACTTCCTCAACATGATAGGATGTTTATAAGAACAATTGAACTTAATTGTTCTTCGATAAAGAAAATCGTCCTTAAACCAAAATACAAGAACCTAGACGTCATAAGAGATGACTAGCTATAGGATTAGGACTTTGATAGACAACCAAAACCTTTCCCTTAGCTTTACCTAGGTACTTGTTGAAATATTTAAATGCCTTAACATGTGTTTTAAGTGCGGCTTGGGATGACGGGAAGACCCTCCAGGTACGCTTTTATTTTATTGCAATTTACTTTATTGCAAATGCACTTTAATTTTCTTGCATGATAAATAACTGTTGCATGAAAACCAAAACCTTTAGGATAGTCCCTAAACTGAAACCAAAATTAAATTAAAAATCATTACAAGATAAAATTCACCGCTATAACATTTCAAAATATAAAACAGCTCAAAATTTAATCACAAACAGAACACAAAACTACAATTGCAACTAAATTATAACGTCTCGTTGAGTGATCGGGAATACCTCGGATGATGTAACCCACGTGTTGCTAACGGGATTTCCCACGGTCTAAATGAAAGTGTGGAACTCATTCAGTTGAGTTTAGTAAATTCACCTGGACTAAGTGAATTCGATGAAAATAACGGTGCCGGGATGTCGGAACCGTGGGATCTTAATCGGTTCTGTTTAATCAACCTTAAGATTTGTTTAATTAAAATATTAAAAACACTTGGATTTTAAGATTTTCTCTAAACCAAGACACTTCTCTCATCTCCTGATTTATGACTTCTTAAACTAAACCTCTGCAACAACACGGAGCTCGGAGCATGGTGGGCAGCACGACCATCATCATCAGCAAAACCTGTGTCGACATCAGCAAAACCTGTGTCTACTTCAGCAAAACTTTCCTTAGAATTAAATAACCAAGCCATAGGACTTCGGGGTAGTTTTCCTAGTGAAACATAAACCCTCAACTCTTCATTAGGCATTTGCATGATCATATCATGTAGATTAAGCCCTAACCGGTCTTAGGACTCCAAGGTAGTCGTTCGTTACGACATAAACCCTCACATCTTCGAGGCTGATTGTATGATTATGTCATACGAATATAAGTCCTAATTAACTAAAATTGGCAAGACTGAAATATCAGATAATATTAGGATTTCCTTAAAATGAAGCCAAACAATAGTATAGCCGGGAAGTTGCCAAGATTCTTCTTGGATCCTCAGCTTCTCCTACCTTTCTTCCTTTGGATTCTCAAAAATAAATTGTTCCAAATTTTGAGTCATTCCCTTTTGAGATTTCAAAAATCCGATTCTTTAAAAACCTTAAACTTTGAAATTCTTGAGAGCAAAACCACTGATGATTATCGAGAGTTTTCTTAAATGATTCCCGTCATTTAAGATGTAATTAACTATAGGGGCTTGCCCTTATAGGGAACTTTAAGAACCCAGGTAATATAGGAATTTGTCGGCTTATAAAATTGGTTCGCAGACCAAGCGGATGTCACAAATCTTTTAGTTTATTTAATCGAGCCCCATCATCGAAGCAGTGTGTCTATTCTTCGGGATAGATACACGGTTTGTGGTGCGGTGCTCGTTTATATAAACTATTTGGGATGTGAGATCGGTTTGATTTCATATCTTAAAACTATTAAACTTAAAATTACTTTCAAAATCAAATGTTATCTTTTAAACTATATATTTAAATTAAATTTAAAATATAAAAATTCGCCGACAATTTCTGTAGGCGACCCCCTTTTCAAAACAAAACACATAACCTAAAAATATGCCGACATGCATGATTTTCTTCCTTTTTGATCCAAATTCGCTCCATTTCATGCTTTTTGCTTCTATCACTTATAAATCTTCATTCCTGTAGTAAAATAAAGAAAATATCTTTCTTTAAAGTGCAATTTCATCAAAAATAGATATGAATTTCTTAATGTATTTTTCTGTGATCAACACCCCTAAATAGAGAGGTTCTGAAATCCTTTTACCTCTTTTTCTGAGGTGGTGTTGACCCCCAATAGGTGTTAGCATAGGAGCGGTCCTTCAGGTTGAGAAGTTTTGCGAGACATTCTCTTCCTTTCCAATTACTAATCAGGTCCTTTACCTTTTCTATACCTTTAATCATTTCGTTCTTAACAAACAATTCTTCTAATAAACAACCCTTTAGACAAACTCTTTTAAATCATAAATACACTAAGATAAACCAAAATGTGTTTGGACTCTTTCTTTTTCATCCTAAGTTTTGCGACAAAACACAAGAACCTAGACGTCATAGGAGATGACTAGTTATAGGATTAAGACTTTGGTAGACAACCAAAACCTTCCCTTAGCTTTACCTAGGTACTTGTTATAAATATTTAAATGCCTTAATATATTTTTTAAGTGCAGCTTGGGATGACGGGAAGACCCTCCAGGTACGCTTTTATTTTATTGTAATTTACTTTATTGCAAATTACTTACGGACACTGTACTTTACTTTTACTTGCATGTTAAACAAGACTGTTGCATGAAAACCAAAATCTTTAGGATAGTCTCTTAACTGAAACCAAAACTAAATTAAAAGTCATCACAAGATAAAATTCACCGCCACAGCATTCCAGAATATAAAACAACTCAAAATTTAATCACAAACATAACAACAAAACTACAATTGCAACTAAATTAAAACGTCTTGTTGAATGATCGGGAATACCTCGGATGATGTAACCCACGTGTTGCTAACGGGATTTCCTACGGTCTAAATGAAAGTGTGGAACTCATTCAGTTAAGTTTAGCAAATTCATCTGGACTAAGTGAATTCGTTGAAAATAACGGTGCCAGGAAGACGGAACCGTGTGATCTTAATCGGTTCTGTTTAAACAACTTTAAGATTTGTTTTAATTAAAATATTTAAAATATTTGGACTTTAAAATTTCTAAACCAAAACACTTCTCTCATCTCCTGATTTTCACCTTCTAAAACTAAACCTCTACAACAACAAGGAGCTCGGAGCATGGTGGGCAGCACGATCATCGTCATCAGCAAAACTCGGGTCTACTTCAGCAAAACCTTTCTTAGAATTAAATAACCAAGCCATAGGACTTCTAGGTTGTTTGCCTAGTGCAACATAAATCCTCAACTCTTCGTTAGGCATTTTCATAATCATGTTATGCAAATTAAGCCCTAACCGGTCTTAGGACTCCGAGGTAGTCGTTCGGAACGACATAAACCCTCACATCTTCGAGGCTATTTGTATGATTTGTCATACAAACATAAGTCCTAATTAATTAAAATTGGCAGGATTGAAACATTAAATAATTTTCCTGAATTGAAACGAACAATAGGATAGTCTGGGAAGTTGCCAAGATTCCCCTTGGATCCTCAACTTCTCCTACTTCTCTTCCTTTGGACTCGTGAAAATAATTGATCCAAATTTGAGCTAACCCCTTTTGAAATTCCAAAATCCAATCCTTTGAAAACCTTAAACTTTGAAATTTTTGAGAGCAAAAACACTGATCATTAACGAGAGTTTTCTTAAATGATTCCCGTCATTTAAGATGTAATCAACTATAGGGGCTTGCCTTTATAGGGAACTTTAAGAACCCAGTTAATATAAACCCTGCTTAATTTCTTTGTATTAAGCTGGAGAACTTGTCGGCTTATAAAATTGGTTCGTAGACCAAACGGATGTCACAAATCTTCTAGTTTATTTAATCGAGCCCCATCATCGAAACGAGTGTGTCATTCTTCGGGATAGATACACGGTTTGTGATGTGGCGCTCGTTTATATAAACTATTTGGGATGTGAGATCGGTTTGATTTCATATCTTAAAATTTTCATATTTAAAATTATTTTCAAAATCAAATACTAATTTCTAAATTATATATATATTTAAATTTAATTTAAAATTTAAAATTCGCCGACAATTTCTGTAGGCGACCCCTTCTCAAAAATACAACACTCAACCTAAAAATATGCCGACAGCTTCTATAAACTTGGCTCCAAAATAGTTTGAATTCGGCCATAACTAATTATCCAAGAGTTTCCTCAAGCATCCCTCCAAAATCTGGCCAAATAAATTAAATCTAGTTTAAAAGTGGGATAGGGCGAGTTCCGGCGCAGAATAAGGCGCCTTTCGGCTCAGAATTGGGCGCCGTCCGGTGCTATTTTCTGCCTTCTGGTCAAAACTCTTTGTAAATTGGTACCGTCTGGCGCTGGTGACAGCGTCATTCAGTGCTAGTTCAATAAAATGTATTTAGCTTCATTTTGCTCCAAATTTGCTCCTCTTTTGCTTCCTTTTGTTCTAAAGTCCTAAAATCATTGTACCTGCACAAAAGCATGAAAAACACAGTTCTTTAAAGTGCAATATCACCAAAAATAAGTATGAAATGGACATTAAAAAGCTTTCAAATTTTCAGTGGATTAGCCAACCTTGCGGCGCTTAGCCGCTACAAGTCAAAATTTTACATAGCCTATTTTTGCTCCAAATATCTTCTTTTGCTCCTTTTATTATAATCAATCATTTTAATCATACCTGCAAGAAATGCACAAAAATACCTTCTATTAAAGTGCAATATCATCAAAATTAGGCATTAAATGTGCAAAAAAATAACTATATATTTTATATGTATCAAAATCCTCCAAACATAAAATGTTACTTGTCCTCAAGTGACTCTTAATCACATAGAAAATTTTAACATGCAAATTATGTAAATGAGTTTCTTAGGAAAGTTTCAATGTTTTGTTCTAGAGTTGAAATAGTCAAATTTAGAAAAAAATTTAGTAAATAAGACCAACTTAAAGTTTAGAAAGTTCTTAAGTAAAGGATAATAAAAATATTAGTTTCTATGTAACTCAGAAATATTTGTAAATTCTTCAAAATATAGGATTCAAACATCTTATTTTTCTCACTTAAAAATTTTTATTTCAAAATAATTTTACTCACTATATTATAATCATAAACTTTAGATTTTCTCAAAACTTATATTTTAAACTTTAGGTATGAAACAAATTTTTTATTAGGCCCTTAAATCCTCAAGCTTCTCCTTCCTTTTCACATGCTATTTTTCACTTTTTTCTTTTTTTTTTTTTTTTATAAGACAAAGACTACTGTATCTGGATAGGCCTTTAATGATTTTGAATTCCACCATTCCATTTAAAACAAAGGTTTTATATGTATATTTCACTTTAAATAATAATAATAGTGTTGAAAATTATTTCTTACTAAAAGAAATTTATGTTTTGAAAAAGAAAAGTCAAATCTTCTATTTTTACAAAAATATAATATTTCTTATTAAAAATAGTTTAACTATATTTATCATTTCTTTACTAAGAAAATGTTAACTTCAAAATTTTCATTATTACTATAATTTTTAACTAAATTCTTTTACTCAATTATTTATTCAAAATTTTTCTTCCCTAATTTAACTTCATATACATAATTGTTTTCAATCAAAAATCAAATTTCTTTATAAGTATTCTTGAGAACAAATAAAATTTTAGTTTTTGAAAATTTGTTTTTAAAATTCCCCCTAAACATTAAATTTTTAGTTAGGATTAAACATTTAAGCATAAAAAATGATACATGGGTAAGAATTAAAAACTAAAATACCACGCTAGCAGGAATATTTTAACCTAAATATGTAAGTATAACAGTTTAAAAACAAGGAGTAAAAGAAATCAAATTTAGTTCTTCAGCCTTTCATAAATTAAAAATTTCAAAAGACTTCTGCAGTAGTGGAGTTTATTAAAGCAAATACGCACCAACTTTAACATGACTAAAATCACAAAAACATTAGATAATATGTGGTAGCAAATTTTGAAAAGTTTAAACAAGCAATTTAAGTAGTGGTTTATAATAGTGTTCTAAATTTTCCTAACACTTTTGAAATTAAATTATACGTTATTAAAAACTCAAACACTAGATACACATTAAAACATTTACTAACAAAAACATATCACAAACGTACAACATAAAACATCAATTTATTATATAAACATGTAAATGTGCATAAAAGAAATAGTTTCAATTAATGCTCTACACAATATCAGAGTTCATACCAAAATACATCACATAAAAATTTAATCAACACATCACATATGAGAATATCAAATAAAAACATCACAACACATAAGAAAATCACATAACAACATCACAAACTCAACACAACAATCCTAATAATCATCGTCATCCTCTTCATTCCAATCTCTGGATGGAACATAAGGTATATAAAAAGGATGAGGGGGCATCTCAACACTTTGATCACCTCTAATCACTTTGTCCACTGCTAATAATTCTCCTCATACTCATCATGTTTCACAATATACCTTTCAATATTTTCTATCTTACCATCAATATCTCTATCATATTCTCTGGTAAGACTCACATTCTTCAAAATATTTCTTAACAATCCAGATTGTGAATCTCTTGAAGATGATGCATATGAAGTAGAAGTTTGAGAAGTAGAGGCAGCAGAAGCACAAACACTGGAAGCTCTAACAGATCCTTCTTTCCAGCCAAATACTGAATGCACAATCTAAGTGTTTACATTTACACTGGTGATGGGTTTAAGTGGCTGAAGAACCTCTTCCCATGTTTCAAACTTCACTCCAACCTGCTCACAAATAGAATGAATCAGAGAAGGAAATCTCAAACCTGCAGCAGTAGCAGCTCTAGCACATTTCATCACAAAATAAAAAACAATAGCCCCTATGTCCCCCTATGTCTATAGGCTTTCCTTGTTGAATAAAATGGTTCAGAACAGCTCTTTCTCACATAACTTCACTAACTTGACTTGAAGGTCAAAGTTTGATGAGATAAAGTAATCCCATACCTTTGAGGTGGCATTCAACTTTGAGTTCTGAAAATTTACTCTTCTATTATTTGTTATCTTCCATAAACCTCTTCCATCATAAAGAAAATACATTATCTAATATAGCTCTCCCTTAGAAGGATGATAATTCGCATAAAAACAAAACATCTCAGGAGGCAATCATAAAAAGTATTAATTACCACAGGCGAAAAATCTACTTGCTGACCTCGAACCATCACCATAAGTTCTTATTTTGTTGGCAAGTTTGCATAAAACTCTCTAACAATAGAAATAACAGCAACAGCGGAGAAGCAACAGTAATTTTCCCAATTTCTTCGAATAATTGTTTCTTCAATCTCTTCCCTTAGTTTACATAAAACTTGTTCATGAATCAATTTATACGGTGAAAGTGCGTTGATTTATCTATCCTCCACTCTAAAACAGACAATTTTGTTGGAATCAAATCTCGCCTTCTCTCTCGAGTGCTTCGATATTAGAGCCATCTCTAAAAATTCATAAGAAAATACCTCATCACAAATTCCAGAATAAAACAAAACTTTCTAATTTAACTTCCAAAGGTAATTTCCACTAAATCCAAGCAATTTCTCATGATTTTCCTCAAATTTTCACCACGAATAGTGATTTTCATTTTTTTAATAATGTACTCAAAATATATGGTGAAAACCAATAATTTTTTGCTTAGGAGAAGTGCTCATACATTAAGGAATTCAAATCCAACAAATTTCATTGAAATTTTCTCTTAAATGATCCAACTAAGTGATGCGCTAGGGTCCTTTTTCGCGAAATCTAAAGGTGGAAGGTGATGGGGGTTAAAAATGGCAAATTTTGGGTTTTTAACTGTAGAAAACTGATATTTTGTGAACTAGCGCCTATGCGCGGAGCATAAGGATCATAGAAGCGACATTTGGTGCTTAAGCACCGATGGTTTGGAGCTTAGCTGCCAGTGCCCAAATTTTGGCATTTAATTTTAATGCACAAATTCACTTTGTTAATCTCCCTTAATCACTTCTAATACTTATTTAACCCCCATAAACTCTTCTAATACTCCAAAGTTAAACTAAAATTTCCATCGATTCAAAACAAATTTCCTAAAAACACAAACTTATATTTCATTAATAACAAACTACACTTAATACAAAATTAAAATTTCTATTCAAACATTTTGGATGAAATTCTCCAATACATGACTTTATAACACATTTCCTAAACACTAACTTACATCATTAAGATGTAACAAAAATCAAATTATATTGCATCAAAACACAAACATAAATCACAAACACAAAATACTTAACACTCAAAACTAAATCACAAGACTACACTTAATTTAATTTCAATCTCCAGTTGGCAAATTATATCCAGAATCACCATTATTTCCATTTGAGCCATCTAGAATATAAATTTGATAAAATGGGTGATGATTGAAAACTCTTACAACTTCTTCTAACCATTTAATTTTCATAAACATCGCCTTATCTGCTTCTTTCACATGACTTGTATGACATAATTGCATTTTGAGAAGTCATCCAATATGCACTAAATGGGGGTTAGTTTCATTTACCTTTACTTCAATTAATTCCACATCAGATTTAATCTTTGCAATCCTTTCTGTAATTTTGTGAATACTAACTGTTAGGAATCCATTGAATAACTCTTGTGCACTTTCACTAATAAACTTCTTCTTATTTGCTTCCTCCTTCTCTACTTTGCTCTCCCAAGAAGACATTTTTGCACTCAAAATACTCTTCTTTAGACTCAGGAATGAAAATAAGAACTAGGGCAAGTATTTCTTTAATTCAGGTCCTTTTTATAGACTTGGTAAGGCTTAAAACCGACCCAAGACGTGTTAAAACTCCCAAATAACTCCCAAATTTACATCCGCAAGACTTAGGCTTCTAGAAACCATTTTTTCACGTTTTTTGTAACTCTGGCGCCTAAGCGCCAACTTGCGGCGCATAGCCGCTAGTGCTTAATTTAACACAGGTCTTCTAAATGTCCAAATCTTTACTCTAACTCCTCTAAGTCATCAAATAAGGTTCAAATAAACGACTTTGTAACATAAAATCTTCAAATTACTACCACATAATCATAAAAACAAACCATACAAAGCACACACATCATACTTAAAGTAAAGCACACTGATAACTATGGGTTGCCTCCCACAAAGTGCTTGGTTCAACGTCTTCAGCCCGACATACCCAGAGCTTATTTTGAGTGACCCAACTTCAAATTATTATCAGGATTAAGTTGATCGACTGAAAAAGATGATTTAAGTCTATGACCATTAACTTTAAATATTTTTCCAGTTTTAAGATCTTGAATATCTACAACTCCATAGGAATAAACTTTCATCACAATAAAAGGGCCCGTCTACCTAGACTTAAGTTTTCTAGCAAATATTTTTAATTTAGCATTATACAGCAAAATTTTTTGTCTCAGCCTAAGATTTATAGTAAGAATTTTCCGATCATGCCACAATTTCATCTTTTCTTTATAAATCATAGCATTTTCATAAGATCCATTCATTATCTCTTCAAGATCCTTTAATTGCAATAATCTTTTTACTCCAACATCTTTCAAATTATAATTGAACTCTTTAATTGCTCAATATGTTATATGTTCAAGTTCAACTGGTGAATGACAAGCTTTTCCAAAAATTATCCTTAATGGGGATATTTCTATAGGACTTTTGTAAGCAATCCTATAGACCCATAAAGCATAATCCAGTTTAATTAACCAATCCTTTCTGTTTGGATTAACAGTCTTTTCAAATATTCTTTTAATTTCATGATTTGATAATTAAATCAAACTACTTGTCTGTGGTTGATAAGCAGTAGCAATGCGATGGTTAATAAGATTTTTTTTGTTAACTTTTCCATATTCGCATTTCTAAATGACTTCCCCATCAGTTATGATTAATCTTGAAATTTTAAATCTGCAAAATATATTCTTTTTTAAAAACTTTGCAACACTTTGAGCATCACAGCGAGGTAAAGCAACAGTTTTTATCCATTTGGATACATTGTCTACTGTTATCAAAATCTATATATTTACGAAAGATGGTATAAATTGTCCTATGAAATTTAATCCCAAAATATCAAATATTTAAAATTCTAACATATAATTGAGGGGCATCTCATTTCTTCTAGAAATATTGCCTACACGTTGACATCTATCACAATTTTTAACATAACCAATAACATCCTTAAAGATTGTAGGTCAATAAAATTCAGATTGTAAAATTTTTTATGCAGTGTTATCAACTCCAAAATGTCTCACATAATGAAAATTATGACATTCTTGACTAATTTCATATGTTTCTTCTAACAACACACATCTTCAAATGATTAGATCCTTTCCTAGTTTATATAAAAATGGGTTATCCAAAAAAAAATACGTCTTAGCTTCAGATACAAATTTCTTCCTCTCTTGGTAATGTCAAACCATAAAGTAAAATATCACTAATAATAAAGATTTCAATGTTGGCATACCATGGAACATGCCACTTATTAACAGTGAACAATTTTTTATCAGAAAAATTTTCATTAATTTCTTCAGCATCACATAAATATTTTTCAGTTTCAAGCCTGGACAGATTATCACAAATTTGATTTTCAATATCCTTACTATCTACTATCTCAAAATTAAATTCTTGCAACAGAAGAATCCATCTTATCAGTCTTGGTTTTGCATCCTTCTTTTTCATTAAATGTTTAATAACAGAATGATTAGTATGCACCACACATTTTTTTTTCAATTTAATATGATTTAAATGTATCAAAAACAAATAATATAGCTAATAACTCGTTCTCATTAGTGGTATAATTAATTTGAGCTTAATTAAGATTTTTACTAGCATAGTAAATTACTTTCAAAATTTTATCATATTTCTGACCTAAAGCAGCTCCAATAGCATAATCACTAGCATCACACATTAATTCAAAAGGTTTTTTCCCAGTTTGGTGAGACAATAGAAGGTGCAAAAATTAATTTTTTTTAATGTTTCAAAAGCTTTTAGGCATTCATCATCAAAATCAAAATTTAAATCTTTTTCCAGTAAACGACATAAAGGTTTTGAAATTTTTTAAATGTCTTTAATATAACGCCTGTAGAATCCAACATGACCTAAAAACTTCTAATTCCCCTTAAATAGTTGGGAAAGGTAAATTAGAGATCACTTAAATTTTTGCAAGATCTACCTCCATAACATTTTATTGATATACGATGCCCCAAAACTATTCCTCCTGCTACCATAAATTGGCATTTTTCTTAGTTAAGGACCAAATTAGTTTCTTCACTGCATTTTAAAACTTTAAACAGACGTTCTAAACATGATTCAAATGAAATTCCAAACACTGTAAAGTCATCCATAAAAACATCAATTCCTTTTTTAATTAAATCACAGAAAATTGCCATCAAACATCTCTGAAATGTAGCAGGGGCCTGTTGACCTCTTTTTTGATGAGGTCTCTTCTTTTCTCACTCCTTAGTACTTAGGATCTAGCCTTAGGCTTTTCCTTTGACTAATCTTAGAGGACTAGAAATGGAACCCACCACTTAGAAATTCAAACACTTCTTAACTCCCTGCAAACCACAAGCTTGATTGTAGACCCCTAATCACCTAGAGGGTTGAAATCAAATGTGGAGGTTTAAAGGATGAGTTCCCTATAGAACTTTTTTGCCTTAGGAATACCCTGGGTGGCCTGGTCTGGTGAGGGTTGACTTGCACATACACTACACTATCACACACATTCCAAGTCCTAAAACCACACTCTCACCCAACTTGACCTCCTCACCCATGTAGGTAATTCATATGGATGGTCCTTAACCCCTAAGCCCCTAGCTAAGAGGGTTAGGAACAACATAGTGAATGCCTCAAATGAGTCCTCTCATGGCTTATATGAGCTTAACATGGCTTCATGGCTCAACCAAAGTGATTTCATTTTACTCAAATTTGATCAATATTCATTTTTCCAAAATTTCAATTTTTGACCCCCGGGGCCCTAGACCCACCAAACCTAGCAAATGCCCTTGAAATAATCCAAAATTTGCAAAATCACCTAAATTACCCAAAATTCCTCAAAATCAGTCCTAAAGATTTCCCCCCACTCAAATTGATCATCCATTGCAAAAAATACCAAAAATTCAAAAAGTACCCCCTAATACCCTCCAAATACCCAAAATGCCATTCTTAGCCCAAAAATCCAAAAATTCCAAAAATTCCCCAAAAATTCCACAAAATCTCAAATATTCCCAATTTCATTTTGTTCAACTATACCATGGGCCAATTTTGCCACTTTACTACACTTTTATCAAAACCCCCAATTTGACCCATTTTGAACATAAGTGAACCCAATGTCAAACCAAACCACCCCAATTGATCTCAATTATGGTCCAATTCAATTCTAAACTTCAATTCAATATCCCCAATATCAATTTAGACCAAATCTAAGTCCAATTTGATTGACATTTGAGCCCAATTTCAATTTGTGGCCTAAGGCCCAATTTTGGCCCATGACCTAAACCTAGCCAAACCTAGTCCAATTCAACTCCAATTGGCCCCAAATCTTTTCTACAGCCTTCCTAACACCCCCATGAACAAAAGACTAACTTGATTTGCCCAAAATTTGATCCTAAACTCCACCCAAACCTAACCCAAAACCAAAATCCCTTAAATTGAACTAAGCCCAAACCTAACCCAAATGGGCCAAATCCCAAAATCAAAGCCCAACACATGTTGAAAACTCTTTGTAACACTCCCATAAAAATTTCTCAACATTAATTTTACATCAAATACAACTTTAGCCTAACCTTAACCCAAGTTAGCCCAATTTGGCCCACTTTGTCCCCTTTAACTAAAGACCCCACATTAAACCCAATTAAATTCAAAATCACTTCACACTTGTTCCAAACCATTCATGACACATATCTAAACCAATTGCAACATTTATTTGGCATGATCCCTCACAAAATTTCCATCCACCAATTTATTTTCAAACCTAATGGCCCACTTTCTTAAACCATTCTAAAAGCCCACTTCCACCAAATCCAAAAGCCCAAAATTCATCCAAAGCCCAGATGACATTTCTCTACATCATCCATTCAATTAAAATCATCCCTAAAGTTCTAAATCAATGATCAAATAATTCCAAAAAAAGCTTCATCCAAATCTCCACCAAAAATGCCAAAATTCATAAAATCCCCTTTTATGAAATTGACCAAGCTTTTTTCAAGCCAAATTTGAGCCATTGAGCCATGTACAAGCCACATGGAAGCAATGGAAGCCACTTTCCACCTCATCAAGCCATTAATGGCAAGAAGAGGGGACCCTTTCCTAATCTTTCATTAAGCATTTTTAACCATACTCATGTCACACTCTAAACCATGCATAGCCACCTCACCATGGATGGAGACTTCACCACCCCTTCCAAGCTGACCTAAATGATTCCCTCAGCTCAAAATCAGTTCTGGGGGAGGTATACCAAGCCTATTTCCATGGATTGACCAAACCAAGCCCAAAATACACTCTAGCCCATTCCATTTTAATCAAGATTTTTACACATGTCAAACTCCAATTGACTTCACCAAATTTAACCCCTAACCCCACTGAGTCAGATGGTGACCCATGCCTGGCCGGCCAGCAGCCACAGCCGCCGGAAACCACCTGGCTGAGAGCACTCATGTGAGCCAATTTTTGAATTCTGCCTTGCTGACTTGTCCCATGCCTAATGGCCACCATGGCTGTTCTTCTCCTCACCAGAGCAGATGATCCAAACCACTAAACCCCCTAGGAAGCCCTCCAGCCACCTCTATTTAAACACCACCACCTCTCGGCCAAATGAGGAGTTGAACCAAACCTTACCAAAACTCTACCAAAATCACTCCAGACCCCTCTCCAGACATAGAGAACTTGATCCCCACTGAAATCCAGCCCTAAAACCCTCTCTGTGAGCTCAATTTCTGAGTTGATAATCCACCTAAAAAACAGGACACTTCACCACAGTGAGCCAATATCCAAATTGATTGATCCTACACCTTCACCAGACCAAGAGGAGAAGTTCCCCAGCAAAAGCCCCCTCACTAGGCCAGCCATTGCTTCCAGCCTCCAAGCTTTGTGATCGGCCTTGGTCACTTTCATACCCAGACAATTCCCCAGAGCCAGAGACTTCATCTGGAGCTTGCCTGGACCCAATCGAAGGTGACACAACTCTCAGATCGAAACATCACTTCTCTGAGCAAAGGTATGAACTCACTCTTCCTCCCGAGCTTCCAGTGATTCTCCATTTTTTTAAGTTAATTTCATAGCCTATAAACCGTATGGATGTGTTCGTCTCTTCAAGATGAATCCATAGAGCATAAGAACACAAAAATCCATTGAGAATCAAATGAGATCTTAGGGTTTTAGTGTGAACGGTCACGGGTGCACACCAGTTGTAGACGGTGACCGGGAGCCGTTGGATCGCACGTGTATCGAGCGGACGGTTTAGATTGCACCGGACCAGGGAATGTTACGTGAATCGCGGGCCCCCGGAGCACTGAGTCGGATGGCGGCGTCGAATGGGAATGCGCCGCATGGGCTTTCGAAGCTGCCGATGTTGCGCTGGCGCCGCGTGGATAAGTAGATAAATAAGGTATTTATGAATTATTTAAATGCCCAAAACTTCAAAAATTCATATCTTTGCATAGAAAAATCACAAAAATAAAATAAAAATACCCTCTTACTCAGTGAATAGAGGAGAATAATGTGGAAAAGAAATCAAGTTAATTGGATGAGTATTTTATTTTTAATAATTTATTTACTATGTTTAGTATTTTGATTCTTCATTTGCATACACAATTCACCATGGCATGAGACCATAGGGCTTTTGAAGCCTATAATCTTGGGAATATTCCCTAAATTTTTCAAAGTCAGAGGCCATCTCTGTGAAAAGTTATTGAATTTTCAAGTTCATGTCACTGTTTTAGGTATTTTAATTCCAATAATTAGCATGTTGTGAAATAAATTCTAGGAAAATTTGGTGATGTTCCTTAGGACTAGAGAACCTTATGAACGATATATTTTGAATTAATTCATTCATAATAAACTTAATTGGCCTAAACCACTAAAATTGAATTTGTATTAATTAAGGTTAACCACACATCAAATTGACTTGAAAACAATTCTCCTCTGATCTTTAGGATCAGAGAGACCTCACATAAAAATTTGAAATCAATTGGACTTGATTAACCCCACCAAATGGGTTGATTGAGCCTCACATGTAAAATGGAACTTTAAAAATTCATAACTCCAAAAATACATTTCAAAAATTCACAAAAATAGTTTTGGAGCTTCTCTGATATCAGGGGAGTTTAGGAAAATTAAAATTGGAATTTTCTAAAAAAGTTGATTTTCCACCATATTTTAATATTTTAATAATTAAAAAATAATAAAAATCACAAAAATATTAAAAATCATGAAAATGTCACATTTTGACTCCTAATCATTCAGGAACAAACCAAATATTTTTCCCAAGTCACTGGGGTAAGATATTGAATTTTAAAAGCTTAATGTAATTTTTAATATTAAAAAATGAATTTTCAACCTTTTTTCACTAAAATAAATCTAATAAATCAAAAAAAATTATAAAATTATAAAATTTGTTTCTCTAGATTCCTTGAGGTCAGCGAAATTTAAGAAAAATATAAAATCTTTTTTTTAACTTTTATGTTATTTTATAAATAATTAATACTCTAAAAACCAAAATAATTATAATAAATAAAATATAACTCAAAAAATCACAAAAGTTGGTCCAAGTGGTCCTATGGTCATTAGGAACATCCCATAATTTTCTTAAGGACAGAAACCTTTCCTTGGTCATGTTGTTGAATTTTCTTGGAAAACCTCTATTTTCTACTAAAAATAATTGTATAAATAAATTAAACCCAGAAAAATTACATTTTCTCCTCTAATGTCTTAATTGACACGTGAGTGAGGTGACATATAAATTTTAAATTCATTTGAGCTCAATTTAGTGAGTTATGAAATAAATAAACTTAAAAGGACATAAAGGTAATTAAGAATTTTAACCCTTAATTAAAAAAAAAAACTTTAGGTTTAATCAAAATGGGGGGGGGTTAAAATATTTGATTTTAATTTTCGCTTGGATGATTGAAACTTAGGGAAATTAAAGGGTAGAGACACATTAAACACTTTGAAAATATCAAAAGGAAACTTTAATTAATTAAATGATTTAAGTTTTGGAAAGAATATATTTAAAATTTGGATTATTAAAATAGGGATATTATTAAGAGGTTGTTTATTCTTTAATTTAAAAATCCTTAAATAAGTCACTTTAATAATACTTAATTCTTCATTAAAGTAATAATCCAAATTAACAATTAAAACTAAAATTAAAATTAAAATTAAATTGAAAATTAAAATTAAATTAAAAATTAAAGTTATATTAAAATTAAAATTAAAGTCAAAATTAAAACTAAAATTAAATTAAATTAAATTAAAACTAAATTTAAATTAAATTAAATTAAAACTAAAATAAAATTAAATTAAATTAAATTAAATGAAATTAAATTAAATTAAATAAAAATTAAATAAAATTAAAATTAAATTGAATTAAAAATTAAAATTAAAGTTAAATTAAATTTAAATTAAATTAAAATTAAATTAAAATTAAATTAAAATTAAATTAAATTAAAATTAAATTAAATTAAAATCAAATTGAATTAAATTAAATTAAAATCATTTAACAACAAACCTAAATAAAATCATTAAGAATTAAATCTATAATAATTTGAACACTATTCCAAACTTAAAATTATTAATTAAAACCTCATAACTAAATTTAAACACTTCAAACCATTAACTCGAACCTTAAATTAAGAATGATTGAAATTCTCGATAAATCAACTTGCCCTTAAAGGCTTTAATTATTATAACTCTTAAATAGATTATTCAGTGAGATGTCACTTCATTCATCAGATAATCGAATACCTATGTTCACTGAGCAAGAAACAAAGTTTAACTAAACTCCTGGATGATTAATTCACCTATGCAACTAAGTTTACTTGGACTCAAAACAAATCCCATAAATATTGAAAAGATGTTTAGGACTCGTCCTAAGCACTTCCTCAATACGACAGGATGTTTTAGAAGAATAACTGAATTTAATTGTTCTTTGATGAAGAAAATCATCCTTAAACAAAAACACGAGAACCTATACGTCATAGGAGATGACTAGTTATAAGATTGGGAATTTGGTAGACAACCAAAACCCTTCCCCTAGCTTTACCTAGGTATTTCTTGCAAAATATTTAAATGCATTAACATGTGTTTTAAGTGCAGCTTGGGATGACGGGAAGACCCTCGAGGTAAGCTTTTATTTAATTGTAATTTACTTTATTGCAATTTACTTACATGCACCGTACTTTACTTTTTCTTGCATGATAAACAAGACTGTTCCATGAAAACCAAAACCTTTAGGATAGTCCCTAAACTAAAAACAAAACTAAATTAAAAGTCATTGCAAGATAAAATTCACCGCCACAACATTCAAAATATAAAACAACTCAAAATTTAATCACAAACAGAACAACAAAACTACAATTATAACAAAATTAAAACGTCTCGTTGAATGATCGGGAATACCTCGGATGATGTAACCCACGTGTTGCTAACGGGATTTCCCACGGTCTAAATGAAAGTGTGGAACTCCTTCAGTTGAGTTTAGCAAATTCATCTGGACTAAGTGAATTCAATGAAAATAACGGTGCCAGGATGACGGAATCCGTGGGATCTTAATCGGTTCTGTTTAACCAACTTTAAGATTTGTTTAATTAAAATATTAAAAAACACTTGGATTTTAAGATTTCTAAACCAAAACACTTCTCTCATCTCCTAATTTATGACTTCTAAAATTAAACCTCTGCAACAACAAGGAGCTTTGAGCATGGTCGGTAGCTCAGCCATCGTCATCAGCAAAACTTGGATCTACTTCAGTAAAACCTTTCTTAGAATTAAATAACCAAGCCCTAATCGGTCTTAGGACTCCGAGGTAGTCGTTTGGTAAGACATAAACCCTCACATCTTCAAGGCTATTTGTATGATCATGTCATACAAATATAAGTCCTAATTAATTAAAACAGGCAAGATGAAACATTCAATGAACTCCCAAATTGAAGCCAAACAATAGGATAGTTTGGGAAGTTGCCAAGATTCTTCTTGGATCCTCAACTTCTCCTACTGCTCTTCCTTTGGACTCCTAAAATAAACTGTTCCAAATTTGATCCATTCCCTATTGAAATCTCCAAAATTCAATCCTTTGAAAACCTTAAACTTT
Source organism: Papilionanthe hookeriana x Papilionanthe teres (assembly GCA_022702705.1). Taxonomy (NCBI): domain Eukaryota; kingdom Viridiplantae; phylum Streptophyta; class Magnoliopsida; order Asparagales; family Orchidaceae; genus Papilionanthe; species Papilionanthe hookeriana x Papilionanthe teres. Next base: position 86,891,181 of record CM040423.1, on the reverse strand, counting down.
GAAATTCTTGAGAGCAAAACAACTGATCATTATCGAGAGTTTTCTTAAGTGTCTTCGGACATTTAAGATGTAATTAACTATAGGGGCTTGCCCTTATAGCGAACTTTAAGAACCCGGGTAATATAAACCCTGGTTGATTCCTTTATTTTAAGCAGGGGAACTTGTCGGCTTATAAGATTGGTTTGCAGACCCAACGGATGTCACAAATCTTCTAGTTTATTTAATTGAGCCCCATTATCAAGCAGTGTGTCTATTCTTCAGGATAGATAAACGGTTTGTGGTGCGGTGCTCGTTTATATATACTACTCGGGATGTGAGATCGGTTTGATTTCATATCTTAAAATTTTCAAACTTAAAATTATTTTCAAAATCAAATGATACTTTCTAAATTATATATATTTAAATTTAATTTAAAACCTAAAATTCGCCGACAATTTCTGTAGGCGACCTCTTTTTTAAAATACAACACATAACCTAAAAATAAGTCGTATAGGGCCTTACATAAACTAAAGGGCATTCTTTTAAAAGCAAATGTACCATAAGGACTGGTAAATGTTGTTTTCTCTTGATCTTCAAGAGCAATCTGTATTTGGTGGTAACCTGTATATCCATCCAGAAAACAAAAATATTTATGCCCAGCTAGTCTATCCAACATTTGATTTAGAAAGGGAAGTGGAAAATGGTATTTCCTTGTAGCAAGGTTTAATTTTCCTTAATCAATACATATTCTCCATCATGTAACTTGTCTTATTGGTATAATCTCATTCTTTTTATTAAAAGTCACACTAACTCATCCTTTCATAGGAACAGAGTGAATAGGACTAACCCATGCAATATCTGAAATAGGGTAGATAATTCCAGTATCCAACCACTTTAAAATTTCTTTTTTAACAACTTCTTTCATGATAGGTTTTAATCTCCTTTGAGGATCAGCCCAAGGTTTGCAGTTATCCTATATAAAGATTCTATGCATACAAATTGAAGGACTGATTCCCTTAATATAAGCTATTGTCCATCCAAAAGCTTTCTTATATTTTTTTAAAATTTCAAGAAAACTCTCTTCTTCTTTCTTAGTTAATTAAGAGGATATTATAACTGGAAAATTTGAGGAATCACCTAAAAAGGCATATTTCAAATGGTTAGGAAGTAACTTTAACTCAAGTTCAGGAGGTTTTTCAATTGATGGACTAAAAGATACATCTTTTTCAGTCGTGTCCAAACATTCAAAATTTTCATGAACATAATTTAAATCTTCCTCATGAAAATCTTCAGAATCTTATAATTCCTTTTCTTACTCGTGTTCCAATTCTTCACTTTTAGATTTTTCTCCCTAAGCTGATTTGAAATGACATTCACTCAAACATTTGATAGCATCCATCCTATAGTATTCATCATCTTTACCTCTTGCAGGATATTTCATTGATTTTGAAATATTGAATGTAACAGTTTGATCATTGACTCTCATTATTAATTCCCATTTTTGCTCATCTATCATTACTCTACTTGTGGCTAGGCAAGGTCTCCCTAAAATTATTGGTATCTCTTTATCTTCCTCCATATCTGGTACAATGAAATGAACAGGAAAGCTAAATTGATCAACATTCACCAAAACATCCGTTATAACTCTTTCAGGATATGTGATCGAACGATTCGTAAATTGCAGAGTTACAGTAGTAGGGGTTATTTCTCCTAATCCCAGTCTTTTGAATATTGATAATAGCAATAGGTAAATGCTTGCACCCAAATCACATAAAGCTTTTCCATAAATTTTGTCTTCGATCGAACATGAAATTATGAAACTACCAGGATCTTTAAGCTTTTCAGGAACCTTTTTCTGAATTATTGCACTGCACTCTTCACTATGTGCAATAGTTTCATTATCTTCAAACTTCCTTTTTCTGTTAAGAATATCCTTCATAAATTTCACATAGCTTGGCATTTTTTCTAAGGCTTCAACAAATGGAATGTTGATTGTAAGCTTCTTAAATATCTCCAAGAACTTTGAAAATTGCTTATCCAACTTTTGTTGATGAAGTCTCTGAGGAAATGGACGTGGTGGCTTTTCTAAACCAATCTCAGGTGGAGAAATAGGTTTTTCCAATCCTTTCGGAGCATCCTATTTTGGTTTTTCAATCTCTTTTTTCTCTACTTCAACATCTTTTTGAATTCTACCTTCCAACTCTCTTCCACTTCTCTATTGAATTGCATTAACTTGCTCTTTATTCTTATCTCTTGGATTTACTTCAGTATTACTAGAAAGCGTTCCTAAGGATCTACTACTTAATGAATTAGAAATTTGTCCCAATTGATTCTCAATATTTCTGATTGTAGTTCCTTGGCTCTGCAATTGATTTCCCATTTGTAACACCACTTCTTCTATAAATAACTACTCCTTAAATTGTGAAGTATTTTTAAATCCAAAAGGATAAGTTGGTCTATAATTATTATTCCCTTTGTTGTTCTAGTTCCCCAATGGATTTACTTGGTTGTTCCCCCATTGTTGATTACTGCCACCCTGAATATTGTTATTCCAGTTAAACTTTGGATGGTTTTTCCAACCTGGGTTATAATATTGGAATATGGGTTATTAGACTTACTTATAACAATCAAAGTTTCTGGTGAAGTTTGAGAATTAACCATTTGGCCTAATGAATTTTTTTCGATCATGGAAATTGGCTGAAAAAAATTCATTCCAAATGGTCTATCTTTCTAAAAATTGCAGCAACTTGATTTGCTAGTGTTGCAAAAGCATCATTATCATGAATATCGGCTACCTTTTTTAGATTTAACCTTTCAGAAGGCCATTGAAAATTTTTGGTAGCCATTTCTTCAATTAAAGCCTATGCATCAGTAAACTATTTAGACATTAATGAACCATCAGCAGCGGCATCGATAATAGATCTAAGAGATCCAGCTAATCCATTATAAAAAGTCTTAATTACTAATCAATCTGGTATCGAATGATGTGGACACTTTCTTAAGAGATCTTTAAATCATTCACATGCTTCATATATAGATTCACCTTCAAACTTACAAAAAGATGTTATATCATTTCTAAGCTTCAAAGTCTTTGATGGTGGAAAATATTTAACAAGGAATTCTTGTGCTAAATCACCCCAAGTTTTGATAGATCCAGGTGCAAATGAATTTAACCATATCTTAGCCTTATCCCTCAGTGGAAAAGGAAAAATTCTAAATCTAATAGCATCAATCAGAAACACCATCAAATTTAAAAGTAGCACACATTTCTAGAAAATTGACAAGATGTAAATTAGGATCTTCAGTTTGTGCTCCCCCAAACTGATTATTAGATATCATTTGGATAATAGCTTGATTAAATTTAAATGAATTAGCAACTACATCAGGGTGTTGAATACTACCATGAAGTTCATCCACTATATGGTTAGCATAATCCCTTAAAGGTCTGAATTCTTAATGGATGTTAACATTTTGATTTTCTTGATTCGCCATTACTTGAATATTTTTATCTTTATTAATATTTTTAATTTTGTTGATTTTTCTGATAGTTCTCTCTTATTCAAAATCATAATGAACAAGTCATTCAGAACCTGAACTATGCATACACAACAATAAAATAAGATAAAGTAAAATACACTAAAAGAAGCAAAGAAAAGTAAAAGTTATAATTTTTCTTAATCTTCTTTATATGAAATTTTAATTAATTTCCCCGGCAACGGCACCAAAATCATGATCCCCAAATATTAATGCTTACATTTTACACTTAATATTTCTTTATAATAATATCCCTTACTTAGCAATGGTGACAAAATCTTGACTCTACAAGATATTTATGTTTTCTTTTTAGATATGAAAATTTTATACTTTATCATAAGGGATTCTACGCAAGTATATATATATCGTTTATCAAGTAATATAGGACATTTTGTTTAAGCCCCGAGATATCGAACCCACAGGAAAAGGTCTAAAAATATAAAGAAATAAGAAAATTAACATTTTACTTTTTAAATTGATTTTGTAACGTATGTTTGAAATAAATTATTTGAAAATTGGCTTTGATATTTTTCTTAAAAAAAGGTAAGTAAGAACCTAAAATTAACAAGACTACTAAATGATATGAAAGCAATGAGAATAAAATAACTTTTTCCTCTTTCAGTGAATGAGTAATAATTATAGAATTTCATTGTGGAAGTATTTAAATGTGTTGTGCCAAGTATGAGCAATTATATTCTTTACCCTTACTTGGTTATATAAAGAACATTTGTTAATTTGAAGCTTTGAAATTTTGTTGATGGGAAAGGCATGAAAGATACCAGCTCTCACTCTAGAGCTCCCTCTATTCCCTCCACCTGAAGCCTAACATCTCATAATAAATTTTTTCACCTCAAACTAAATTAGGGGGCTTTATCCTGTCACTCTAAAGTTCTCTAACTTTACTCCCTGTTAAAAACATATCTCCCTATTTATTTGCATTCAATTATATGGACTACAAGTCTCATCCATACAATTGCTTGTGATTCTTTCCAATTGTTTATTGAGACAATATTGCATTGGTTCTTACATAATCTCACAAAAAATTTTAACTACTTAATTGGCTAAATCAAAAATTAAATTAAGTGCAAGGAATTAAATCATCACAACTTTTTACAACATTAAGCATATATACTTCACACAACTTCCTTCAATAATTTAATTATTTTATCATTTAAAAGGAAAAAGATAAAGAAAACTACTTATAACTCATGGAGCAAACATAAACACAACTTGATTTAAAAGTAGAAACTATAGTGAAAACACAACAAGTTTTACATAAAAAACAAATGTAAAAAGAAAGATAAACACTTATCTGAAAATCCTCTCCACAAGACTCTGAAAGTTCCTCTGAAATTTGCTTTCCACTAAAACACTCCACAGAGGTTGGCGCTTAACTCTATTGACTCCAACTTTGACTTTAGAATCCAATACAAACTAGATAAATGGATGAAAGAATATTGGTGAGAAGAAGGCTTCACAAACCCCTTTCTCCTTTAAAACTCTCTTAAACTAAAAAGACTTAACTTACTGACTCTAACCAATAAAATAAAGACTCTAAGAAGACTAAGAAAGACTCCCTTCTGATTATAAGACATTCTTCTAATAATTCTTCAAAAGGTACTTTGGTGTCAAAATATGTCCAGATTCAATGTATCTACCAAAGAATGCATCTCTTCATTTAAATCTGGGCCCAAAGGAAGTTAAGGAAGTTACCACCAAAATTTGCTTTAAACATTCCTTAAAAGTGATGCCAAATTTTATTTAATTCATATTTTTAAACTGCCGCGTCTATGCGCCAACCATGCGGCGCTTAGTGACCCACTGAAAATATTTTAAGATTTTCATGCTTATATTATATTGATTTTCATGATATTGCACTTTAAAGAAGGGTATTTTTGATGATTTGTTACATATATGAAGATTTATGGGCATTGGAGCAAAAATATGCAAAAATGAGCGAATTTGGAGCAAAAAGGACCAAAATTATGAAAAATTAATCTAGGGCCCTGACGGCAAGATTGACGGCTCTGACGACGGATTTTTTCTTAAGAGTTCATAATATATTACAAAGGAGCCCACTGACGGCGAGATCGAGGCTGCCAACAGTGGGCCTTATGCAAGAGTGTCCAAGGCTAAGTATTCTAGAAGGCCGTCGACGGCGAGCTCGAGGCCGCCGACGGCGGAAAAGTCGGTTCTCTCACAAGGTGCATTGAATGTGGATGATTTTTGAAGGGATGCTTGGAAAACTCTTGGAAACTCTTCAACTACTTTAAAAGAAACAATTTGAGACCAAAAAAAGGGTCCACTAGCTTCTATTTGTGTTCACCACGTGTCCATCTAATCCATTAGAGAGTCCAGTGTATGAGTCTAGTGAGTCCATAGGGTTTCTAGAGTGTTAATTAGTGAGTTCAGATTGTGATATTTTTGTGGAATTCTTCGAGAGATTGTAAGAGTGGAAGGGAAGTGAGAGATTTCTTCCTCATTATCGTTTCGAAGGAGAATTTTGCATACTGTAAAGAAAGGAAGAGATTCAGAGGAACTTCAAGGAGTTTGCTTACGGAGAAATTTAAGATAAGTTGTATTTACTCATTTTAGTTTGTAGAACTGTGATTTTATATATAAAATCCAAGTTTTATTGTATCCTCTCCTTGAAATCAGAGTAGCTTTTCTGTCTTTCACCTTGTTTTGATATTTTTGTGAAATGGTAATTTGAATTAGTGTGCTAAGAAGAAGTTTAAAGAAGTTGTGATAATCTTTTACTTAAATCTTAATTTAATTTCAATCTGGCCAATTGATTAGTTAAAATATGTTGAGTTTAACAACTAAAGTAAAGATTACAGCTGAGATTCAGGGAGGTCAAAGTCCCTGGAAGTATGGTGGAAATAAATAGGGAAATAATATTCATCAGGCGTAGAAATGGAGATTTTAGAGTGACAAACTAAAATCCTCAATTCGGTCCTATTGTTTGGATGCTGAAGTGTAGATGTTAGCCCTCAGGCGAGGGGAACGTGGAGCTCCGAAGTGAGAACCGGTATCCTCCCTGCCTAGCCGCAGATTCAGTAACCAAGCATAGGATTAGTCAATGTTCTTTATGCCTTGACCAAAGGGTAAATAATAGGTATGCTCTTATTTGGCATAACAAAGTTTTAAACTAATTCTAATTATCCATTCACTTAACTTTCTTAACAAAGGAGAAAGATTCTTTCTTATATATTTGAACTTCACTTTATTAGTAGAATTAGTTATCTATTACTAGAACCAATTTATTTAAACTACATCTTATTTTTGATTGCATATTAGTGACAGATAGGCAATTTTGATTACCTAGTTGTAATTCTGAATTGTTTACTATAATCCTAATTCACAGCCTCTAAAATATTCCTTGTGGGATTGATACCCAGGACTCCACTAGAGCCCCGTATTACTTGAGCGATACGTATCCTTGCATTGAAAAGTAACTCTGTGATTATAGAATAAATTATATACTTGTTACAAAAATTAAAATTATGTACAGCGTACGGAGTCGGTTCAAGTTTTTGGTTCCATTGCCGGGGAGTATAACATAATTAGAGTAACAAACAAATTAGGACTGTAGAAAACTTTTAAATAGAGTTGCAACTTATTTAGTTAACTATTCTTTTGTGGACTGATTTCGATTGTAAGCGTAAATTTAGTTCTAAAAATCTTATACCCTATAATTCAGAATTAGAACGCGCTGTTAGGAGAATTAGAAATTTGAGAAAAGAACCTAAAAATTTTGAAATAAGGGAAAACAACGTAAACAACCAAAGAACAGAAAATGAACATCAATCTAGACCATTAAGAGATTATGCAAACCGTACATTAGATGAAATTTACTTAACTATCCAAAATCCTGATGTAGCCGCTAATTCATTTGATCTTAAATCTGTAATTATCCAAATGGAACAAAATAATCAATTCGGTGGAACTTCAAATGGAGATCTTAATTTACATCTTGTAAGTCTTCTAGAACTTTGTGCTACTTTAAATACGAAAGAGTGTCTGATGATGCCATCAGACTTAGACTTTTACCTTTTTCACTAAGGGATAAGGCTAAGGCTTGGTTAAATTCGTTAGCACCTAGATCTATTAGAACTTGGGGAGATCTTTCTAAAAAATTATTATCAATATATTTTCTACCATCAAAGACTGCTAAGCTTAGAAATGATATCACATCTTTCAGTCAGTATGAGGGAGAATCGATATATGAATCTTGGGAAAGATTTAAAGAACTTCTTAGAAGATGCCCACAGTATGCTTTACCATATTGGTTAATTATTCAAACTTATTATAATGGATTAGCAGGATCTCTTAGATCCATCATTGACGCTGCTGCTGGTGGATCCCTAATGTCTTAAACTTTTGAAGAAGCTTATGTTTTAATAGAAGAAATGGCTACTAATAATTTTCAATGGCCTGCAGTAAGCGTAAATCCTAAGAGAGAAGCCAGTATTCATAATTCAGATGCTTTAAATATGATAGTTTCTCAAATTACTGCTCTTTCAAAGAAAATAGATTAATACGGAATGAATCATTCTTAAACACCTCCAGTGTAAGAAAAAAATTCATTCAAACAAATTGTAGATGTTGAATCTTCATATGAAACTATAAATTTAATAAATAATAGACAAAATAACCCTTATTCAAACTATTATAATCCAGGTTGGAAGAATCATCCAAAATTTAATTGGAATAACTAAGGTAATGCTAATCATGTTAATCCTCAGTGGGGAAACAATCTTGTAAACCCATTAGGAAATGTAAAAAATCAGGGTAATTCTAATTATATACCTTCTAATCCACTAGGTTTTTATAATAATTCACAATTTAAGGAGAAGAAGCTATTTATAGAAGAACTAGTTTTGAATATAGGAAATCAATTACAAAGTCAAGGAGCTGCTATTAAAAACATAAAATACCAATTGGGGAAAAGTGCTACTGCACTGAGTAATAGACCAGTTGGAACTTTACCTAGCAATGTTGAAGAAAATCCTAAAGATGAAGGAAAAGAACATATCAAGGTTATTTAATTAAGAAGTGGAAAAGAGTTGAAAACAAGAGTTCAAAAAGGAACTGTAGTTGAAAATGAAAAAGAAGAAACTGAAGGAGAAAACAAAAGTTTATATCCTGATTTTCTTTTGAAACCTATGAAAATTTCTGTTGAAAAACCACCACCACCATTTCTTCAAAGGCTAAAGCAACAAGATAAGGGAAAAAAATTTGCTAAATTCTTAGACATCTTTAAAAAATTGTCAATAAATATCCCTTTTGTTGAAGCTTTGGAAAAAATGCCTGATTATGTTAAATTTATGAAGTATATATTCAACCAAAAGATGTAGTTACTAGATCATGAGACCGTTGCATTCAGTGAAGAGTGTAGTGCTATAATTCAGAGAAAACTTCCTGAAAAACATAAAGGTCCTAGTAGTTTCACTATCCCCTGTGCTATTGGTGAAAAATTGTATGGGCGATCATTATGTGATTTAGGAGCTAGCATAAATTTGATGCCTTTAACAACTTTTAAAAGGTTAGGAGTAGGAGAGATTGCACCCACTTCTGTAACTCTACAGTTAGCTGATCAATTTATTACACATTCTAAAGGAGTTGTAGAAGATGTTTTGGTCAAGGTTGATAAATTTATCTTTCTTGTGGATTTTATCATTTTATATATAGAAGAAGATAAGGAAATACCTATCATTTTAGGAGGACCATTCCTAGCAACAGGAAGAGCCATGATAGATGTTCAAAAAGGAGAATTGACTATGTGAGTAAATGATCAAGAAGTAACCTTTAAGATCTTAAAGTCAATGAAATATCTTTAATAGAAAAAGATGATGAATGTTTCAGAATGGATATATATGATTATTTGAGAAAAGAATATTTCAAAGAAAATTTTGAAGAAAAAGAAGATATTGAAAAAGATAAATATGATGAAATTGATATCGAAGAAGCTGGTTATATTCAGGAACAATTTGAAATGCTTGATTCAACAGCACCAGAAAAGGAAATATTAATTCCATCTATTGTAAAACCCCCTGAACTTGAATTAAAAAATCTTACAAATCATTTGAAGTATGTATTTTTGGGAGAGTTTTCATTATTACCAGTAACTGTTTCCTCAGACTTAAATGAAATTCAATAAAAAAAAATTAATGGATACATTACAAAAATACTAAAAAGCTTTTGGATGGACTCTGGTTGATATAAAGAGAATTAGTCATTCGATTTGTATGCACAGAATTTTATTAAATGATGAATATAAACCAAGAATTGATCCGCAAAAGACACTGAACCTTATTATTAAAGATGTAGTTAAAAAAGAGATGATAAAATGGTTAGATGTTGGAATTATATATCCTATTTCGGATAGTACTTGGGTAAGTCCAATTCATTGTGTTTCTAAGAAAGGAGGAGTAATTGTTGAAGCAATTGAAAATAATGAATTAATACCTATCAGACAAGTTTCTGGATGGCGTATTTGTATTTATTATAGAAAATTAAATGCTGCCACTAGAAAAGATCACTTTCCACTTCCTTTTCTAGATCAAATTCTGGATAGATTTACTGGACACAAGAACTATTACTTTTTGGATAGATATACCGGTTACCACCAAATTCCTATTGCTCCTGAGGATAAAGAGAAAATAACATTTACTAGTCCTTATGGAACTTTTATTTTTTGAAGAATGCCTTTTAGATTATGTAATGCACCTGTGACATTCCAGAGATGTATGATGTCTATATTTAGTAAGTTAATTGATAATGGAACAGAAGTATTTATGGATAATTTCTCTGTGTTTGGAACATCATTTGACGCGTGCTTAAATCATCTTGAAAAAGTTTTAGGGTTATGCGAAATAACTAATTTAGTTCTAAATTGGGAGAAATGTCAATTTATGGTTGTAGGAGGAATTGTATTAGGGCATAAAATTTCGAAAAATGGCATGGAAGTAGACCCTACAAAAATTCAAGTTATAGCTAAGTTACCACCTCATACTACAACGAATCGAAGCACAAGCTCTACCTCGTTGTGATGCTAAAAGTGTTTTAAGATTCTTAATGAAAAACATTTTTACAAGATATGGTGTGCCGAGAGTGGTTATCACTAATAGAGGATCCCATTTTAGGAATAAATATGTTCAGAGATTGGCAGAAAAGTTTAATATTATTCATAGATTCTCTACTACTTATCATCCTCAAACTAGTGGTTTAGCTGAAGTTTCTAATCGTGAGATTAAACAACTTTAAGAAAAGACTATAAACTCTAGTACAGTAGATTGGTTTGCGAGATTGGATACTACATTATGAGCATACAGGACTGCTTATAGAACTTCTATTGGTATGACTCCTTACAGACTTTTTTATGGAAAGACTTGTCACTTACCAGTAGAATTGGAACATAAAGCATATTGAGCGATTAAAGAATTCAATTATAATTTGAAAAATACTGGTGAGAAGAGATTGTTATAATTAAATGAATTAGAAGAATTAAGAAACGAATCTTATGATAATGACATATATTATAAGAAAAAACTTATGTTAAGGAATGATCAAAAGATTAATCAAAAGAAATTTGAACCAGGACAAGAAGTTTTGCTTTACAATACATGGCTGAAATTATTTCCTGGAAAATTGAAATCTCGTTGGTTAGGACACCTTACTGTGACTAAGGTTTATGCTTATGGAGCTGTTGAAATTGAAGATCCGAATACTGGGAATAGATTTAAAGTAAATGGACATACATTAAAACAACATTTTGAGGGTAAAATACAGAATTTTAAAGAGCTTTTAATGCTCAGCCAACCTGAGTAACACCTGAATAGGTCGGGCTGACGACGTTAAACCAAGCGCTTTATGGGAGGCAACCCATAGTTATCATTATTTGTTTAAATTTATCATTAATTTGTAGTAATATTAAATTTTTTCACTTGTATTTTCCCTTCAATTATCAAGAATTTAGATCCATAGAGAAAATTTGGAACGTATTTGACCACGGCGTTTTTGTGGAAACTTTTGCCTAGGGAGCTAACGGTGGGTATTTCTCGAGAGCCCTGAAATTTATTTGCACAAGGCTCGCTTACGGCATCATCGAGGTTGCCGACAGCGAGATCGGATAGTGGACGGTTTATGGAGTTCAAAATGATGGTTTTTGGTGGTTTTTAGCTAATTTATCCCCTATAAACTTCTACACACTGTTCCTAAACACTCCAATTCCCAAAAACAAATGGAAACTCCCTCGAATTCTTCTCTAATGGCTTCCAATTCAGTAGATTACCCTAAATTTCAAGTGTACAACCAAAGAAAGTTTGTCAATGCCGAGGCACAGTGACTTTTCAATAAGGTGATGCCAAAGAGAAGGCTAATAAAAAAAAAAGGATTTGTAAATCAAGGATTTTGCAATTCTTCATCAGAAATTGAAGAAATGATCGTGTGGCAAAGATGGGAAGTATTTTGTTATACTACTACCGTAGTAGTCGTTCCAGTGGTAAAGGAGTTCTACGCCAATCTGCATGGAATTAATAAAGGAAGCATCTATGTGCGAGGTAGGTGGATAACATTTAATTTTGGATGAATTAATGAATTGTACATGCTTAAAAATGTTCTTGTCTGCCATTATTCCAATTTCGTGCCGACGAGAGATAAGATAAATGAAATTTACCAATATTTGATGTACAAAACTGAAGACTGGGAAGTTAGAGAGAACGGGTACGTCAGTTTTTCTGCAACACTTTTAAATCCTGTTTCAAAACATTTGCACTTTTTCATATCTGCTAAGTTATTACCGACAATGAAAATCATTAAAGTTACAAAAGAGAGTGCTATATTGAACTACTACATTCAATTGGGATGGCCAATTGATATTGGATCAATTATTGTGAAGTCTGTTTTTGGCCTGATCGTTCAAGGATCATCTCAAGGGCTTAGACATCCTTCAACAATCTTCTCAATATGTAGTCTATTTCAAGTATCATACAAAATTTGGGAAAAGGTACTGCTACCTTGGAAACCTTTAGACCTAACAAGAATGTTCCCAGCCAATGATGAAGAGAATGATATGGGCATGATTATGGATCAAGCATCGCAAAATTCTATTCCTATTCGACCTCTAATAGCGGACAAGACACCGATGATCTTACAAAGAATCAAGAATCTGGAGAAGCATTTACAAAATTTAACGAGTACAGTTAACAATATGTCTGATTTCTTTGATCATATCGTTTGGAGGATGAAAGAACATTTTGATCATACTGGGCTATTTGAAGCGAGTTTGATACGCTTAATGAGAAGGATGGGATGGATTGAAGAAGATTCAACTGAAGAATTCCCGTTTTGACTTTTCTATAACCTGTTCGTCCATGTTCAAGCGATGGGTGATATCAGAGAAGAAACTTGCACTGAATCAGAAGAGTAGTAGAATTGCTTGATTATATTAGTTTCTTTATGTTGAACTTGATTAGAACTATGTTTGAGTGTTTGCTTTTGATTATTTGTTTTTTGATCTCTGTATAGTTGAGATTGTGTTTGAAATGTTTATTTTCAGCGTTTTGAGTGTTGTGATTTCGATTGCGACGCTGATTAGATGAATTTAGGTTGAGAAAATACCTGCTTATGTGTGTTTTGTAATGTGTATTGTAACACTTGGATTTAATATATAATTGCAAAGTTTTGTTGTGAGTATGTTTATTTGTGTTAATACATCACTTAATCACTTAAAATATATGATTAAAATGATCGAATGGATGACGATGAGGCGTAAAATTGATCGAAATCGCAAAAAAATTTAAAAAATTATCAATATTTGAGAATCTCGCCAATGGCACGCTCGAGGTCGCCGATGGAGTGATTTTCCCGAGGCTATTGGAATTAAATCAATTGGAGCCCGCCGAAAGCGTGAACGACCCGCCAACGGTGAGATCCTAAAATTTACCTTTTAACCACGATTTTAACCAGTCAACCGCCACTATTCATCGTCTTCTTCCCCGATTTACCAAAAATTTCGACCTAGCGCTTAATAGATCTTGGATTTGCAGCGATTTTAATGCATTTTAACACTGGATTTCATCTTCCTTGGTAAAAGCTTTCCTCTTATTTAAAAAATTTTTATTTTCACCATAAATTTCTTCCACATTGAGGAATTTTAGAAAAATAAAAAATGTGGAGAAAATACTAGGAAGAAATTCAAGGAACTTGATTTAGATTACTTTAAGTCACCTTTAGAAGCCATTGTATTATTATTTTGGAGTATAGTTTAGATTTTTGTAATTTTGATAGATCGAACAATGGCTCCACATCAAAAGAGGAGACTTGAATTCGACGAGACTCAATTTATAAACGTAAAGGCATAATCGAGATACACTTCAATCTTTCAAGGAAAGAAGTGCATTCAAGATCGAGTTTTTGATAATCCTAGAGGAGAGATGGAACAAGTTACTAGAGAAAGGAGATGGGAGAACCTCTGTTACACTACAAATAAAGCTGCTATTGAAGTTCTAAGAGAGTTTTACTCTAATCTGACTCAACTTGAGGATGAGCCTGTCCAAGTAAGAGTATTTTCTATCGATTTTAATGCTGCCCGCATTAATTCTTTTTACGAGCTTCATGATTTTTATTCTAGCGAGTATGAAACATTTGGAACAATGGAAGATCTGTTAGACGATGTTGTTAACTTTCTCACTGATGGGAAAGGGACTTGGAAAATTAAGCTTTGTGAACGGATTAACTTTCCTCTTTCTATGATGAATGCCACAGCTAAGGCATGGCATTATTTCATTTCTTCTACTCTGCTACTGACCTATCACCATAGTGAAGTCTTGAGAGATAGAGATGTTCTGAATTTTTGTATTCAAAATAATAGAAGTATAAATGTGGGGAGAATAATTTATCAGAGTATTCTGGCAACGATAAAAAGTCAATGAAGTGGATATTTAGGGCATCGTGGCATAATTTGTGCACTTTGCCAACTCTCTGAAGTGGAAGCAAGAGATAGTGAAGAATGGGTGTACCTTATGAAACCCATTAGTAAATCCATTTTGAAGAATTATGTATCCCGTAAGGAATGGAGATCTGGGAGTAGGAGCAAGGTACCTTCTACTAGTAGAGACATCCCTTCTACTAGTTAAGACCCTCCTGCATCTAGCTCCCCTACTCTGTATGATTTGATGAATGTGATGGCCCTGCAGCAGAAAAGTTTTGAAAAGTTAAATGAAAAATTGGAAAGAGTTGATCGAAGGATTAAAGGTTTAAAGCGGATACATGATCACAATAGTGAGTATCTTTAGCGGGACTCTGATTTTGAGATTGCTTATTACGATGCTCAGGCCAAACACTACAGAGGAGAGCCTGATGCCATTTTTCCTGATAGCCCAGGCTATACTCAATATCAACCCAATCCACCTGCTGAACAAGGAGATGAAGACTTAGCATGGGATTTTGAGGTCTGAAATTGAAATTTGTGATTTTGATGTATGTGTTTGTTTGTTTTGTTGTAGTACTTTCTTTTTATTGTTTGTATTCTGTGGACTATGTTTTGTTTCTGATATATGTGTTTAGTTTTGTAGTTAATATTGTCATTTCTGGATGATTGTGATGGATTGTGACTGTAATTGTTATTGTGAACTTTTAAGTTAAAAATAGTAGACTATTTGTTCTGTGTAGTGAAATGCAAATGTTATTTGGTATTGTCCTTTGTAGTTAATTGTTGTTGTTAAATGTTTTAGTTTATACACTTGTTTTAAAATTTCATTACCCCAGCAAATTCTCTAAACTGTTATATGTGTAGAAAATTTTCTAATATTACAGGTCAGTTGAAGTTAAAATTTTTTAGAATCTTCAAAATTTCAAAAAAACAAAAATGCCTAAAGTGCAAAGGTATGATTTATATTCAGAATTTTTCTTTCCACCCTGTATTATTATTTCTATTATTGAAAACTATATGTTTGGGAGGGGGGATAAAATATTAACTATTATGTTTTCTCAATTAAAATATTTTCAAAATTTATAAATATGATTTTTGTGATAAAATTTAATTCAATTAACTATATTTAGATTTTATCTAAATATTGTAGAAGATTCAAAGAAATATTTTTGGTAATGAAAATTTATTTTGTAGCTTAAGATATTTAGTATAAAAGGATAAGAAAATAGTTAACTAATTAAAGTAAAGAAAACTATATTTTGAAATATTAAGAATCTTAGGAATTTAATTGAGAAAGAAAAGATTGGAACTCAATGAGGTAAAAACTATGAATTACATATAAGGTAAAGAATGTTTTAAAGTTTCAAATTTAGGAAAAGAAAAGTGAAGTTCAAAATTATTAACAGGCTATCTAGATATAGTAATCCTCACTTGAAAAAGAAAAACGACAATATATAGGATTGAATAACAATCCAAATGAAAAAAAAAAGAAAAAGTAAGTGAGGAGAAGCTTGAGGAGACGCTTTATAAAAAATTGGCTTCACTTGGATTAACGTAAAGGAAAAAACTAAATACATTTATGAACTTATATTTATGACTAGTTTCTTTACTAGTAGTGTCCTCATGAATTTCTTATCATCTGAATATTCTAAGTGAATTGATATTCCAAAATATAGTCATTCTTGAAACGAATAGACAACTAGAACTCTTAGACTTGATGACTAGATAGCCATACATCTACAGAGTTAATCTAATTACTTAAAAATCTTTCTAATAATTCTTACTATGATATTTATTTAAATCAAAACTATAGTATTTCTGAATTAAAACTTTAAGACAATGAATCATAACTTTTATGTAGTACTAAAGATTACATGAGGACAAGTAATAGTTAAGTTTGGGGGATTTTGACCCACTGAAAATATGTTAAGATTTTCATGCTTATTTTATATTGATTTTGATGATATTGCACTTTAAAGAAGGGTATTTTTGATGATTTATTGCAGATATGAAGATTTATGGACATTGGAGTGAAAATATGCAAAAAGAAGCGAATTTGGAGCAAAAAGGACCAAAATAATGAAAAATTGATCTAGGGTGTCGACGGCAAGATCGACAGCGTCGACGATGGATTTTTCCTGAGTGTTCATAATATATTACAAGAGAGCCCGCCGACGGTGTGATTGAGGTTGCCGACAGCGAGCCTTATGCAAAAGGGTCCAAGACTAAGTATTCTAGAAGGCCATCGAAGGCGAGAAAGTCGATTCTCTCATAAGGTGCATTGAATCTGGACTATTTTTGAAGGGATGCTTGAAAACTCTTGGAAACTCTTCAACTACTTTAAAGAAAAGATTTGGAGCCAAAAAAGGGTCCACTAGCATCCATTTGTGTTCACCATGTGTCCATCTAATCCATTACATAGTCAAGTGTGTGAGACTAGTGAGTACGTAGAGTTTCTAGAGTGTTAATTAGTTAGTTCAAATAGTGATAATTGTGAGGAATTCTTCAAGAGATTGTAAGAGTGGAAGGGAAGTGAGAGATTTCTTTGCCATTGCCGTTTCGAATGAGAATTCTGCGTACTGTAAAGAAAGGAAGAGATTCAAAGGAACTTCAGGTAGTTTGCTTGGGGAGAAATTTAAGATAAGTTGTATTTACTTATTTTAGTTTGTAGAACTTTGATTTTATATATGAAATCCAAGTTTTATTGTATCCTCTCCATGCAAACTGAGTAGTTTTTTTGTCTTTCTCTTTATTTTGATATTTTTGTGAAATGGTAATTTGAATTAGTGTGCCAAGAATAAGTTTAAAGAAGTTGTGATAATCTTTTACTTAAATCTTAATTTACTTTTAATCTGGCCAATTGATTAGTTAAAATATGATGAGTTTAACAACTAAAGTAAAGATTACATCTGAGATTCAGGGAGGTTAAAGTCCTTGGAAGTAGGGTGCAAATAAATAAGGAAATAATATTCATCGAGCGTAGAATTGGAGATTTTAGAGTAGACTAAAATCCTAAATTCAGTCTTATCGTTTGGGTGCTGAAGTGTAGATGTTAGCCCTCAGTCGAGGGGAACGTGGGAGCTCCAAAGTGAGAGCCGGTATCCTCCCAGCCTAGCCGCACATTCAGTAACCAAGCATAGGATTAGTCAGTGTTCTTTATGTTTGGATCAAAGGGTAAAGAATAGGTATGCTCTTATTTAGCACAACACAGTTTTAAACTAATTCTAATAATTTATTCACTTAAATTTCTTAACAAATGAGAAAGATTCTTTCTTATATATTTAAACTTCACTTTATTAGTAGAATTAGTTATCTGTTAGTAGAACTAGTTTATTAAATCTTCATCTTATTTTTTATTGCATATTAGTGACAGATAGGCAATTTCAATTTCCTAGTTGTGATTCTGAATTGATTTCTATAATCCTAGTTCGTAGCCTCTAAAATATTCTCTTTGAGATCGATATCTAGGACTTCACTAGAGCCCTGTATTACTTGAATGATAGTATACTTGAGTTGAATAGTAACTCTGTGATTATAGAATAAATTATATACTCTTTATAAATATTAAAATTACGTACAACTATCGACATATTTTTAGGTTATGTGTTTTGAAAAAGGGGTCGCCTACAGAAATTGTCGGCAATTTTCATATTTTAAATTTAATTTAAATAGATATATAGTTTAAAAGATAACATTTGATTTTGAAAGTAATTTTAAGTTTAAAAGTTTTGAGATATGAAATCAAACCGATCTCACATCCCAAATAGTTTATATAAACGAGCACCACACCACAAACCGTGTATCTATCCCAAAGAATAGACACACTGCTTGATTATGGGGCTCGGTTAAATAAACTAGGAGAATTGTGACATCCGTTTGGTCTGCGAACCAATTTTATAAGCCGACAAGTTCCCTCGCTTAATATAAATGAATTAAGCGGGGTTTATATTACTCAGGTTCTTAAAGTTCCCTATAAGGGCAAGCCCTTATAGTTAATTACATCTTAAATGACAAGAATCATTTAAGAAAACTCTCGATAATGATCAGTGGTTTTGCTCTCAAGAATTTCAAAGATCAAGGTTTTCAAAGGATTGAATTTTGGAATTTTAAAAGAGACTAGCTCAAATTTGGAAAAGTTTATTTCAAGAATCCAAAGGAAAAGAAGTAGGAGAAGCTGAGGATCCAAGAAGATTCTTGGCAACTTCCCGAACTATCCTATTGTTTGGCTTCAATTTGGGAGTTTATTTAATATTGCAATCTTGTCAAGTTTAATTAATTAGGACTTATATTTGTATGATATGATCACACAAATAGCCTCGAAGATGTGAGTGTTTATGTCGTACCAAACGACTACCTGGGAATCCTAAGACCAGTTAGGGCTTAATTTACATGACATGATCATGCAAATGCCTAACGAAGAGTTGAGGATTTATGTTGCACTAGGAAAACTACCTCGAAGTCCTATGGTTTGGTTATTTAGTTCTAAGAAAGGTTTTGCTGAAGTAGACCCGAGTTTTGCTGATGACGATGGTCGTGCTGCCCACTGTGCTCCAAGCTCCTTGTTGTTGTAGGGGTTTAGTTTTAGAAGTCATAAATCAGGAGATGAGAGAAGTTTTTTTATTTAGAGAAAATCTTAAAATCCAAGTGTTTTTAATATTTTAATTAAAATAAATCTTAAAATTATTTAAACAGAACCGATTAAGATCCCACAGTTCCGTCATCCCGACACCGTTATTTTCATTGAATTCACTTAGTCCAGATGAATTTGCTAAACTCAACTGAATGAGTTCCACACTTTCATTTAGACCATGGGAAATCCCGTTAGCAACACGTGGGTTACATCATCCGAGGTATTCCCGATCATTCAATGAGACGTTTTAATTTAGTTGTAATTGTAGTTTTGTTGTTCTGTTTGTGATTAAATTTTGAGTTGTTTTATATTTTGAAATGTTGTGGCGGTGATTTTTATCTTGTAATGACTTTTAATTTAGTTTTGGTTTCAGTTAAGGGACTATCCTGAAGGTTTTGATTTTCATGCAACAGTCTTGTTTATCATGCAAGAAAATGTAAAGTACGGTGCATGTAAGTAAATTGCAATAAAGTAAATTGCAATTAAATAAAAGCGTACCTGGAGGATCTTCCCGTCATCCCAAGCTGCACTTGAAACACATGTTAAGGCATTTAAATATTTCAATAGATACCTAGGTAAAGCTAAGGGAAGGGTTTTGGTTGTCTACCAAATTTCCTAATCCTATAACTAATCATCTCCTATGACGTCTAGGTTGTTGGTTTGGTTTAAGGATGATTTTCTTCATCAAAGAACAATTAAATTCAATTGTTCTTCTAAAACATCTCGTCATATTGAGGAAGTGCTTAGAACGAGTCCTAAACATCTTTTTAATATTTCTGGGATTTGTTTTGAGTCCAAGTAAATTTAGTTGCACAGGTGAATTAATCATCCAGGAGTTTAGTTAGACTTTGTCTCTTGCTCAGTGAACTTGGGTATTTGATTACCCGATGAATGAAGTGACATCTCACTTAATACTCTATTTAAGAGTTATAATAATTAAAGCCTTTAAGGGCAAGTTGGTTTATCGAGAATTTTAATTAGTCTTAATTTAAAGTTTGAGTTTCGGTTTAATGATTTTAAGTTTGTATTAGTGTTCAAATTATTTTAGATTTGATTTAAATCTTAATGATTTCATTTTGGTTTGTTGTTAAATGGTTTTGATTTATTTTAATTCAACTTAATTTTAATTTAATTTATTTTAATTTCAACTTAATTTGATTTGATTTTGATTTTAATTTAATTTGGTTTAATTTAATTTAATTTTAATTTTATTTAATTTTAATTTAATTTAATTTAATTTAATATAATTTAATTTTAATCTTAATTTTAATTTAATTTAATTTTAATTTAAAGTTAGTTTAATTTTTTATTTAATTTATTTAATTTAATTTAATTTAGTTTAGTTTTAATTTAATTTTAATTTGATTAGATTTATTTTTTTAATTTAGTTTAAATTTAATTTTAATTTAATTTTAGTTTAATTTTAGTTTTAATTATTAATTTGGATAATTATTTTAATTAACTTTTTTTTTTAATTAAGAATTAAGTATTATTGAAGTGATTTATTTAGGGATTTTTAAATTAAAGAATAAATATCCTCTTAATAAAATCCCTACTTTTAATAATTCAAATTTCCATTACTCTTCCAAAATTTTAATTAATTAATTAATTAAAGTTTATTTCAATTATTCTTGAAATGATTAGTAGGTTTCTACCCTTCAATTGTTTAAATTTTAATCATCCAAAATCAGTTTAAAATCAAATATTTTACCCTCCCCTTTTTGATTATTCCTAAAATTTTAATTAAGGGTTGAAATTTTTAATTACCCTTTTGCCCTTCAAGCTTCATAATTCTATAACTCACTAAACTAAGCTCAAATGAACTTGAAAATTTTATGTAACCTCACTCACATGTCAATTAAGACATTAGAGGAGAAAATGTGATTTTTTTGTATTTATCTTATTTATGTAATTGTTTTTAATGGAAAATAGGGGTTTTCAAGGAAAATTCAATAACATGACCAAGGAAATGTTTCTGTCCTTAAAAAAATTATGGAGTGTTCTTAATGACTAGAGGACCATTTGGACCAATTTTGGTGATTTTTTGAATTATATTTTTTTTATTAGAATTATTTTGATTTTGGAGCATTAATTAATTTTAAAATATAATAAAAGTTGAAAAATGGACTTTATATTTTTCATAAATCTCTCTGACCTCAAGGAGCTTAGAAAAATAAATTTTATAATTTTCTGATTTTTCTTTGATTTATTAGAATTATTTTAGTCAAAAAAGGTTGAAAATTCATTTTTTAATATTAAAAATTACATTAAGCCTTTAAAATTCAATATCTTATCCTAGGGACTTGGGAAAAGTATTTGGTTTTTTCCTAAATGATTAGGAGTCAAAATGTGACATTTTTATGATTTTTAATATTTTTGTGATTTTTATTATTTTTAATTATTAAAAATATTAAAATAATGATAAAAATCAACTTTTTTAGAAAATTACAATTTTGATTTTCCTAAATTCCTCTGATATTAGAGAAGCTCCAAAACAATTTTTGTGAATTTTTGAAAAGTATTTTGTGAGTTATGAATTTTTAAAATTTAATTTTATCTATTTTGCTTAAGAGGCTTAATCAACCCATTTGATGAGGCTAATCAAATCCAATCAAATTTTTATGTGATGTTCCTCTGATCCTAAAGATCAGTGGAGAATTGTTTTCAAGTCAATTTAATGTGTGGTTAACCCTAATTAATTAAAATTAAATTTTGGGTATTTAGGCCAATTAGGGTTGTTCCATGTGAATTAACTCAAAACCTATTTTCCCTAGGGTCCTCTGGTGATAAGAAACATCACCAAATTTTCCTAGAATTTCTTTCTCAACATGCTAATTATTGGAATTAAAATACTCAAAACTGTAACATACAATTGAAAAATCAATAACTTCTCATAGGGATGGCCTCTGACCTTGGAAAATTCAGGGAATGTTCCCAAGTTCAGAGGCTTCAAAAGCCCTATGGTCTCATGCCATGATGAATTGTCTACATGCATGAAGAATCAAAATAGTGCAGAGAGTAAATAATTAATTAAAAATAAAGTACTCAAAGAAATGACTTGATTTCTTTTCCATATTATTCTCCTCTATTCACTGGGCAAGGGGATATTTTTATTTTATTTTTAGGATTTTTCTACACAAAGTTACACATTTTTGAAGTTCTCGGTATTTAATAAATAAGAAAATTCCATATTTTCCTACTTATCCTACGCGGCGCCGCGTCAACCTCGGCGGCTCTGAAGGGGGTGCGTGTCGCGCTGCGATTGGGTGCCGCCATCTGAGTCAGCTGTCCCGGGGCCCGCCTTTCACGTAACATCTTCCGGTCCGACGCGATCCGAGTCGTCCATCCGATACACGCGCGATCCAACGGCTCCTGGTCATCGTCTCCGACTGGTGCGAACCCGTGACCGTCGACCTTCTCGCCCTAATATCTCCCTCATTTCTCAATGAATTTTTATATTCTTATGCTCTATGGATTCGTCTTGAAGAGACAAACACATCCATACGGTAAACATGCATTGAAATCGATTCATATCAAATGGAGAATCTTCAGAAGCTCAGGAGGAAGAGAGAGCTCATACCTTTGCTCAGAGAAGTGAAGCTTCGATTTGAGAGTTGTGTCACTTTCGATTGGGTCCAAGCAAGCTCCAGATGAAGTCCCTTGGCCTGGTGAAATGCCTAGGTACAAAAGGACCACAGCCGATCACAAAGCTTGGAAGCTAGAAGCAATGGCTGGCCTGGTGAGGGGGCTTTTGCTGGGGAACTTCTCCTCTTGGTCTGGTGAAGGTGTAGAGTCAATCAATTTGAGGATTGACTCACTGTGGTGAAGTGTCCTGGTTTTGGGCTTGAATTTCAACACTAAAATTGAGCTCGCAGAGAGGAAATGACAGGGGGATTTCAGTGGGGATCAAGTTCTCCAGGTGTGGAGAAGAGTCTGGAATAATTTTGGCAGAGTTTCGGTATGGTTTGTTTCAGTACCTCCCTTGGCCGAGAGGAGGTGGTGTTTAAATAGGGCTGGCTGGAGGGCATCCCAGGGAGGGTTGAAGGCTGGGATCAGCTGCTTAGATCAAGAGAAGAACAGCTGCAATGGCCACTGGACATGGGGCAGCTCAGCAAGATGGAATTTCAATGTTTAGCTCCTTCCAAGATCTCGGCCATGGTGTTTTCCGGCGGCTGTGGTGGCTGGCCGGCCAGGCATGGGTCACCATCTTGACCAGGGAAGTCGGTGGCCGGGTTTGGTGAAGTGAATTGGCTTTGGACATGCGTAAAGGAGTTGGCTCTAAGTGGAATGGGGAAAAGGCCATTTTAGGCTTGGTTTGGTCAACTCATCCAAATGGATTGGGTTCACTCTCCCATAACCTGATTTTGGGTTGAGGCAATCAGTTGGGTCAACCTCCCATGTGGGGTGGAGTCTCCATCAAGGATTAGGTGGCAAAACATGGTTTAGTGTGTGACATAGATATGGCCAAAAAGGCTTAATGAAGGATTAGGAAAGGGGTCCCTCCTTTTGCCATTAATAGCTTGGTCAGATGTCAAACCCCTCATGGCTTCACATGGGGCTTAAGGATGGCTTCATGGCTCTTATATGGCTTGGGAGAAGTTGGCTTGGTTTCATGGAAATGGGTTTAAGGACTTTTGGTATTTTGGTGTGAAATTTGGATAGTTTTTCATATGGCTTTGTTTAGAAAGGTTTGATTGCTGATTTAGGACTTAGGAATGATTTTAATTAAGTGAGGATGAGATGAGATTGTAATGTGGGCTTTAGGATGGGCTTGGGCTTTTGAGTTTGGTTAGGAATGGGCTTTTGAATGTCTTTTGGAAGTGGGCTTTTAGATGATAATTTTGCAAAGGGCCATGCCAAATAAATGTTGGGTTTAGTTTAAGGATGTGTCATGAGTGATTTGGATCAAACTTGAGGTGGTTTGGAATTGAATTGGGTCTAAATTGAGTCTCTTTAGTGATAGGGTCAAAATAGATCAAAATGGACTAACTTGGGCTAAGGTTGAACTGATGTTGAAATTGATGTAAAATTAACATTAAGAAATGTTTATGGGAGTGTTTGAAAGAGGTTTCAACATTGGTTGGGTTTTGATTTTGGGATTTGGGACTATTTGGGTTAGGTTTGGGTGTAGGCCCATTTAAGGGATTTTGGGTTTGGGTTGAATTTGACTAGGGTTTGGGTCCAAATTTTGGGCAAATTATGTTAGTTTTTTTTTTGTGTGGATGTTAGGGAAGGTTTAGAAAAGGTTTGGGGTTAATTGGAGTTGAATTGGGTTGGTTTTGGCTAAGTTTGGGTCATGGGCCAAAATTAGGCCTTAAGCTTAAAAGTGAAATTAGATTCAAATTTCAATCACATTGGACTTAGATTTGGTCTATACTGATATTGGGGATATTTAAATTCCATTTAGAATTGAATTGGACCAAAATTGGGGCCAATTGGGGTGGTTTGGTTTGACATTGGGTTCACTTTGGGTTAAAATGGGTCAAATTGGGGGTTTTGACAAAAGTGGAGTAAATTGACAAAATTGGCCCATGGTGTAGTTAAACAAAATGAAATTGAGAATATTTGGGGTTTTTTGGAATTTTCTGGGAATTTTTTGAATTTTTGGATTTTTTGGTCAAGAAGGGCATTTTGGTAATTTGGAGGGTATTGGGGGTATTTTTGGAATTTTTGGTATATTTGGTTGGATATGGTCAATTTGAGTAGTGGGGGAAATGTTTGAGATTAATTTTAGGAAATTTTGGGTGATTTGGAAATTTTGAAGAATTTGGGTAGTTTCAAGGGCTTTTAGTAGGTTAGGCGGGTCCGGGGTCCCGGGGGTCAAAAATTGAAATTTTGGCAAAATGAAGATTGACCAAGTGTGAGTGAAATGGAATCATTCTGGTTGAGCCATGAAGCCATATTAAGTCCACATGAGCCATGAAAGGACTCATTTGAGGCATTCAACATATTGTTCCTAACCCTCTTAGCCAAGGGCTTAGGGGTTAAGGACCATCCATATGAATTACTCACATGAGTCAGGAGGTCAAGTTGGGTACAGGTGCTCTTCTTAGGGATTTGGAATGTGTGTGAGAATGTGGTGTATGTGAGCTTGCCCTCACCAAACCAGGCCACCCAGGATAATCCTAAGGCCAAAGAGTCCTATAGGGAACTCATCCTTTAAACCTCCACATCTAATCTCAACCCTCCAAGTGACTTAGGGGCAGTGACTTGGGGGTTTACAATCAAGCATATCGGGTTTGCAGGGAGTTAAGAAGTGGCTTGAATTTCTAAAGGATGGGTCCCAATTCTAGTCTTCAGGATAGTCAAAGGAAAAGCCTAAGGCTAGATCCTAAGCACTAAAGAGAAAGGGAAGACCTCATCAAAAATGAGGTCAACAAATGGACCCCCAATAGGTGTGGTGTGCTAACTAAGCACACCGCGCGTATTGGCGTTGACTGAAGAGATCAAAAAAACCAACACAGATGTCCAAGTGACAAACTTAGGACAGAGTAGAAGAATTTCCGCTGGGTAGTATCGGGTATATCTCCAAGACTGAGATCCCTAAACTCTCGCCGGGGAATGGAAGAGGAGGTAAATTCCAAATCACGAGATCTGGGGAATTTCGATCTAGATTTCGCTTCATTTCATGTTCAAGTTTTGATGTGTGATTTTAGATTTTTGATTTGGAGTTCCAAT
Organism: Papilionanthe hookeriana x Papilionanthe teres; assembly: GCA_022702705.1. NCBI lineage: Eukaryota > Viridiplantae > Streptophyta > Magnoliopsida > Asparagales > Orchidaceae > Papilionanthe > Papilionanthe hookeriana x Papilionanthe teres. Next base: position 86,865,424 of record CM040423.1, on the reverse strand, counting down.
ATAGATTGAAGTTTGATTTAAAATCAGTTTGAGGAAATTTGGATTTGAAATGAGAATTGAAACCCGAGTTCCAACCTCGAGATTGCGAAGAAAACTGGATTTTAGGTAGCAGCCTCGGAGTAAGGGTCCGAGTTTAAGTGTCGATTGAAAAGAATGAGAATCAGAATTTAGGTACCGATCTTGAAAGAGAACTGGAATGTACCTGTCTCGGAAATTTTGAATATAAACGTAGGTATCAATTCAGTTGAGAATCGAAATGTAGGTATCGATCTCGAAATGAGAACTGGAATGTAGGTACCAGTCTAATAAATTTTGAACTGAAATGTAGGTATCAATTCAGATGAGAATCGAAATGTAGGTATCGATCTCGAAATGAGAACTGGAATGTAGGTACTAGTCTCGGAAATTTTGAATTGAAATGTAGGTACCAATTCAGATGAGAATCGAAATGTAGGTATCGATCTCGAAATGAGAACTGGAATGTAAGTACCAGTCTTGGAGATTTTGAATTGAAATTTAGATATCAATTCAGATGAGAATCGAAATGTAGGTACCGATCTCGAAATGAGAACTGGAATGTAGGTACCAGTCTCGGAAATTTTGCATTGAAATGTAGGTATCAATTCAGATGAGAATCGAAATGTAGGTATCGATCTCGAAATGAGAACTGGAATGTAGGTACCAGTCTCGGAAATTTTGAATTGAAATGTAGGTATCACTTCAGATGAGAATCAAAATGTAGGTATCGATCTCGAAATGAGAACTGGAATGTAGGTACCAGTCTCAGAGATTTTGAATTGAAATCTAGGTATCAATTCAGATGAGAATCAAAATGTTGGTATCGATCTCGAAATGAGAACTGGATGTAGGTACCAATCTCGGGGATTTTGAATTGAAATGTACTGTGGAGATTTGGATTTAACGAGAGATTGAAATGAGATGTGAAAGTGTTCCACATCCCACGAGAATCAATCAAAGTTTGATTATTTGGCGAAGAGTATGAATCCATGCCATCAGAACCAAACCGAAAATTTTTTGTGGTTCTGAAATCATCCTGAGAGAGAGTTTCAAAGGTGGTCTGAAGTAGATCTTGATTTGAAGAAGAATTGGAGGGTTTGAAAGATGGATTTAGACTGGAATTCAATTTGAGATTTAGGTTCATTTCATTTGCCCTTTAGCGATCTGATTTTATTTTTGTTGTTCATTTAGTGTTCATGTGAATTTGAAGTTCATTTTACTATTTAGATTTTTAGGAAAAGTTCTCATTTATTTTTATTTTTTTTCTTTTCTGTTTTTCGTTCAAAGTTCGTTTAACTCTAATGGCGTTTCCCAGTTAATTTGCACAAAAAGAGGTGAAGGTAAAATATGACGTAGTCGTTTTCATTCCAATTTATTGAAAGTACATCATACACTTGATCTAGTCATGATGACATTTTTCTCAGAAATTTAATGTCTCATACAATCCATGTAACTCCAAAACGGACTGTATAAACTTCTTGCTGATCCATTCAAAAGTGTCTATCAAAAATCCATGTCTGAATAGTAAGAAACATGGGTAATAACATCCCCTTCCAAGCCACCCTTGGCAGGAATGCCGCATGGATGTGCATTGGAGGTGTGCTATTTCCCATGTAACTCACAGCTCGTAGGGCCGGAGACTCTCCAATTATGGATGCGCTGGAAGCGGTAAGGCACCTTTTGTCGTCCATCCTTCTAAAAGTAACGGAGATCCGCTCCACTGGCACTCCCGGTATACAATGTTTTGCGATGTATGCTCCATTTCCTTTTAATGTCATGACGGAACCTACCAGAAGTGGTATCACCACCGGCCCTCGGAACTTAACCGGGCCTGCTATCCGGAGGTCAGATCCAAACATGATATTGCATTGGTTGACGAACGAAACTATGCAGAAAGATCTGACAAAGTCGTTGTGGTTTATGTGTAGAGATATGCAGTCGCCTTTCTGGTAAATGTTGATGATGCAACTGTTGGGTATGCAGTCTGCTGGCAGTACCCTCCACGTTACCATTCTTTTCACCATTCTTTTAATTATCCTCGTCATTGGATCCACCTCACTGCGACGGAGTATCCCTGGTTGATTTCCTCTTCTGTCCTCTGCAAAGTTATAGCAACATCCGCACTGTATTGTGACTCTTCCTTTCCCTGGCATCCATCTCCGGGGTTCTGAATAAGTCTTTTCCCTCGGACGGCCTGCTCGACCCATCTTCTGAAGTTCTAAGATGCAATCCACAATCTGCTGTTGCTCATGTTCTGAGAATACATCTGTGTGTAACTCGAGGCCTTCCAAAATGTTGATTCTCTTGCCTTTAATCCTTTCAAAGTATTTGAAAGTCTTCTTCTCAACATTTTGCATTCTTTCTAATTCATATTCTGGGATGATCTGCAAGTGACGAGGCCTAGTAACGTACCGCGGGATGTATGGCTCAATTCCGTCACGTTCTCATGCATTCCTTGGCTCCTCGGGGATTGTCTCTGCCGGGACATCCTCCGGGGTTGCTTCCACAACAAGGTTCTTCAGATCTGGTATCTCTGTCCGGTGTCGAGGCAGTGACTCTTATTCTGTTCTTCTTGGCACTTCTTCGATTTGTTCTGATTTTCTTGTCTTCGACTTTCTTCATCCTGATCCTGACGAACCGGTATCTTTGAAATGTGTGTGCCGGCAAAAGGGGTTGTTTCCTCGTGTTGATCTGCTGCTAGTTTAGTCAACATTTTGCGGATACGGTGATTCTTATTCCTTCTTTGGGTAGCAGTGAGAGTAGCTCTCCTTACCCCTTGAATTTCTGCGGGCGCGGCGCTGACGAGCCTACCCTCTGTCGTGGTAACTACAGACTTGATTTTCTTGCTTTCCTCGATGTTTTTCTTTCTTTTCTTGTTGTTGGATAAGTGGCTTGGGCCACCCATCTTCATCACTATCTGGCTGTGAAGCTCTTCTCGGTCAACTGGGACCCAATCATTTTCTTTGTACTGAAGGTTGGCTGGTGTGAAGTCAGAATCAATTTCTATCACTGCTCCATCCTTAACCCTCTTTTGATCGAGTGAGAGACTCACGCCATTTTTAAAGTTTAGGACAAACCGCCCGTTCGACATTTCCTCGCGAAAAGACAAGGAAAGGATCGGAGGTCGTACTAAGAACAAGAACATTAAGAAAATATTTATCACTGAAGATTCTTATTCACTTATTATAATTTTAAGGAAAGTAGAAAAAGATGAGGAAAGATCAGGAACAAGATTTGATTTGAAAGGAAGGATAAAACTTTATTATTATGATTTCACATATTTTATTTTTAGCACATATTTTTTTATTAATGCTTCTATTTTATTTATTTTTTTTTGTCATCCATTTTTATGTTTTTGGGTTTGGACCCAGTCACAAGTGGTTACTTCACTCGTGTTTTTAGGGATGAGAATTCATTCCTTCGAAACATCAGGTTGCATAATACTTCTTTAAATATCTTCCGTTGATTGGAAGCATTTGTCGTTCCCCTTGGCAATTCATAAGTTAGTAGGAGCCTCCTGAGTAGACTGTCTCGACCACAAACGGCCCTTCCCATGTTGGTTCAAATTTACCTCCTATCTTGCGGTGTGCAAGAATAGGTCTCTTGAGGACAAGAACTAAGTCACCAACTTTGAAAGTTCTTGGGCGGACCAGTTTATCATGGGCTCGGATCATCTTAGCTTGGTACAGTTCCAAATTTTGCTGCGCTGCAAGTCTTTTCCCTTCCAAGCCTTCCAGTTCTTCCAGTCGTAATCTGGCATTTTCTTCTGTAGCAATTTTATTTGCAACTACAATTATGAGTGATGGAAGCTGAACCTCCAAAGGTAAAACTGCCTCGGACCCGTACACTAAAGTGTAAGTCGTAGACTGAGTAGGAATCCTGAAGGTTGTCCTGTAGACCCATAAGGCTTCTAAAAACTTCTCGTGCCAATTTCTCTTGTTTTCGTCCAAAGTTTTCTTTAGAATTTGGACGAGAGTTTTATTAAAAGCCTCGGCCAAGTCGTTTGCTCTTGGGTAGTAGATTGTTGAGTATTGCCAATCGATTCCATGTCTTCTGACAAAATCGTTGATCTTTGTGCTCCTGAATGCGGACCCATTATCTGAAATGATTCTGCGCGGTACCCCAAAACGGTAGACGACTTGGTTCTTGAAAAACTGTAACACGTGATGTGCCTTTACGTCTCTGAGTGGAACTGCTTCTGCCCATTTAGAAAAGTAGTTTGTAGCTGCAAGAATGAAGCAATGTCCTCTTGAAGATGGTGGTTCTATCGGACCCACTATGTATGTGCCCCAACACTCAAATGGCCACGACGCGATTGTCGGATGTAGCACATTTGGAGGTTGGTGTAGAACCACTCCGTGCACTTGGCATTGGTGACAGCTCTTGGCGATCTTCATACAGTCAGTCATCATTGAGGGCCAGTAGTACTCTAGTCTTTTAATCTTCATTTTCATTTTCGGACCCGACTGATGAGTGCCACAAAGTCCTGAATGTACTTCTTTAACGATTTCACGAGCCTTGGACCCGCTCAGGCATCTTAGCCACATCTAATCAAAAGACCTTCTGTATAACGTATTGTTAATTAATGCGTAAGACAGAGTTCGTTTCTTGATTTGATGGGCTAACGACTTATCGTCCGGTAATTTCCCTGTTTACAGGTAGTCTATTAGCGGTTGACGCCAATCTTCTGTATTTTCTGTCACTACTGTGATTGTTTCTTCTACTTTTTCTGATTTCTGTATCATATCCATGTCGAGTTGTGATAGGACCTGTCGTCCTTGAACTGACACTTCAACTGACTCATCTTCTAAGAAGGCAAATTCTTCTGTAAGGCGAGCTAGTGCGTCTGCAAGAGCATTTTTTTTCTAGGGATCGTGTAGATCGTTACATTCGGAATATGTTCCAACAGTTTCATGGCATACTAAAAGTACTGCTCGAGTCTTGGCTTTAAAATTCTGTATTATCTGGCGACCTGTTGAATGATCAACTGAGAGTCTCCGTAGATATTGATGTCTGTTATTCCCATTTGAATGGTTAGTTCCAGTCCTGTTATGAGGGCTTCATTTTCTGCCTCGTTGTTTGTGCATGATTCTGTTAAGTGGTAGGAGTATCTTAACATCCCCCACTCTGGTGTTATAAAGATTAGTCTGATTCTTGCCTTACTGGACACCATCATTTGCAATTCTTTGTTCTTCTGTGCTGAGGACGCTCCGTCGAAGTATAGTTCCCAACGTCGATCATTAGTGTCTTCTAGGCTCATTATCTACTCGTCAGGCAAATCGTCATCGAGAGGCGAATCTGCCGGTAAAGGGTGTGCTGCAAGGAAGTCAGCTAGGACTTGTCCCTTTACGGCACGAAGAGGAACGAAAGTTATGTCGAATTGCAATAGTATCATCGACCACCTGGCAAGTCTGCCAAAGAGCGTCGGTCAGGTCATCAAGTATTGCAGCGGATTAACTCTTGAAATAAGGTTGACCTTATGAGAAAGCATGTAATGTCTGAGCTTCTGTGTGGTGAAGATCAGGGCCAAGCAGTGCTTCTCAATAGGGGGATACTTTACTTCCGTCGGGATTAGACGGCGGCTTAACTAGTTGAGAGCAGTTTCTTTTCCCTCATCATTGACCTGGGCTAGCAGGGCTCCAAGGGAGTCGTCTAAAGCCGCGGTATAAAGTATCAACGGTCTACCTGAGGCTGGGGCTGCTAAGACAGGAGGTGTCATTAAGTATTGTTTGATGTCATCGAAGGCATGTTGACATTTGGAGTCCCAAGTAAACTTGGCATCCTTCTTAATCAAAGCGAGAAAAAGGTCGACCCCTTCACGACAACTTCGATATAAAGCGTCGAAGATATGCCAACTTTCCTTGAAAGGATCGTAGTTGTTTCAAAGTTTTAGGAGGTGGCATTTCTAAGATAGCTTTAATCTTTTCCGGATCAATTTCAATCCCGCGATGTCGGACAACAAATCCTAAGAATTTCCCGGAGGTGATGCCGAAGGCGCATTTTAAGGGATTCATCTTAAGGTTGTATTGTCTTAGTCGCTCGAAAACAATTCTCAAATCATACAGGTGATCTTCTTTCAGTTTACTTTTGATGACCACATCATCCACGTAGCACTCAACTTGGTTGTGAATAAGATCATCAAAAATCTTCGTCATCGCTCTTTGGTATGTTGCTCTTGCGTTCTTTAGTCCGAATGACATTACTGTGTAGCAATATACTCCGATCAGCGTTCTGAATGCTGTGAGTTTTTTGTCTTCTGGTGCCATCTTTATCTGGTTGTATCCCGATGATCCATCCATGAATGAAAATATTTCATGTGTTGAAGCAATGTTGATCATCAGTTCTGGGATTGGTAGTAGAAATTCGTCCTTTGGACATGCTTTATTTAAATCTACGAAGTCTACGCGATTCCGATCCGACCATTCTTCTTTCTGACTGGTACCACATTGGCTAACCAAGTAGGGTATTGTTCTTCACGGACAAATTTGGCGTCTATTTGCTTCTTAACTTCGGCTATTACTTGTTGCTCAATTTCTAGACGCAGTCTTCTGGGAGCCTGTCTAACTGGAACAGAAGTAGGATCTACTCCTAACTTGTGAACTGCGACTTCTGGAGCTAATCCTGGCATTTCATCGTAACTCCAAGCAAAATAGTCATTAAATTCCATTAATAGCTTGATTATGTTTTCGGAGTCTTCTTTATTGAGTAAGGAGCTAACAAAGGTTGGCCTAGGCTCTTCGCTAGTACCTAAGTTAACTTCCATTAACTCGTCTATTATAGATTTAATTTCTTCTTCGAATTCTGGTGGAGCATCACCGATTGGTGGATCTTCGAGATCTCTGAAGCTTCGAAGCAGTCTTCATTAGGTTCGCAAGTGACAACCAAGCAAAATTATGTATCGTCAACTGATCCTTTGTCCATTGTCGAGGTAAGACACCACGTTGAATTAAATTTTGAACGCAGAGAGAGTACCACTTAAAAGGTAGTTCCATTAATTTGGAAGAAGTAACATCTTCAAATTGTACATATTTTTCATTATTGGAAGAAGAAGCACCACGGTAAAACTTGATTGGTTTAGTACCACCACCATGCACTTCCTTGACCACCATACCCTCGATCTTATTAGAATGGATCGGGGTCAAGGTCATAGTATGTACATGATGGTTAATCTTCTCGTACATTAATTTATATTCTTCATTCTTTTCATCTTCGAGAGAGATCTTGAACTGGGGTTTCTTTTGACTTATTGTCGCTGATTCTTTCTTGATTTATTCTTCTTCTTCGGAAGTGTTCTCCCAATCAACATCAATGACCGGTTTCTTCTGTCCAACTGTTCCAACATTTCTTCCACGTCCTCATCCCCGGCCTCGACCTCGGGTGCGAGTTCTGGAGAAATCATCACCATCTCACCGTAAGGGAGTGGTGAGTAATTGTTGGACTAGAACTTCAGGTTCTTCATCGTCTCAGATTTCTTTTGCTTCATTTGGTATGGTATTTCTGGAAAAGATTGTTTTCTTCGGGGGCGCGTAGTAGGCCGCATCTTCATGAATTCCAATCTCGTGTATGGAGAATGGTTGCAAGTCACCTTTGATACACTGTTCCCCTCCTTCGTAATACTTTATGCACTGGTGCAGAGATGACGGTACCATCCGGTTTTCATGGATCCACGGTCGACCCAGTAGAGCGTTGAACGATGTCTCAGAATCAATTATGTGGAATTTTGCTGTTGTCTTTGCTAAATCACCAGTTTTCATTAGTAGTGTTATCGATCCAAGAGCCCTTTCTCCTTTTTGATTGAAGCCTCTTAATAGCATCTTGTCTGCTTCAAGTTCGCGAGCATCAATTTCCAAATATGCTAGCGTCCGATGATTCATTATGTTGATTGATGCTCCTGGATCAACCAACACTGCGGAAGCGTAAACTTTCCAATAGTGGTCGAAATGTATAACGGTCGGTTGTGATCTGTTGTTCCCAGAAATAGATCATTGTCCGTGAAGGTAACACCTCGCTGTTCTTTTAACGAGCAAACCTCGTCAAAGGAATTACCGGTCATTTGAGCTAAACAGATCTCTAGATCAAGTAAAGCCTTGATCAGAGTCTCCCTCATCTCCTTTAATAGGATCAGAGCGTCGTATATGCTTAGTTTGGCTGGTAGCTTCCTATGATGGGCTAGCACGTTGTAGTCCACTTTATTACCATGTTCCTCGGTTTCTTCCCGAATGGGCAGTTCCTCTGCTGGGGTTGGCTCTTCCTGAGCAACCACCTGCTTTCCTTTATCCTTTGGACCCATTCTTGGGGGTAGAACTTTTCCACTTCTTAAATTTACTTCAGTTATCACTTCTGAATCTGGTGCTAAATCTGCCGGTGTATGCTCTTGAATTGGAACCACTGGCTCTTCTGAAGTTGCTTCGGTGTCTGATGGTTCTAATTCTATCGTGATCGGAGCCCCTCGGAATTCATAAATGGACTCGTTGCTTGTCGAGCTTTCGTAGCCTCCTTTGTGAACATCTTCTTCGTCGTGGTCATCGAGGTTATGTATGATTTGAGAATCGTTATTTATATTGGAATCAAGATCCGGATTAAGCCGGTTGTCGCTAGTTACGTAATCTTTAGAAACAGTCAAAACGTAGCCAACGCCATAACCCTTATCATTATAAGATCCCGCCGGGGCGAGCATATAATCATACAGAGTCAGGAGTTCGAGGGATTTCTCCCCCAAATCGGAAACAACCATCCTAGGATAAGCAGCCCCTAGTCTACCCTTTAGAGCCTCGGTCTTCTTTTCTTCCACGATCTTCTCCTCCTTCTGAGGCGGTTCTTCAATCGCAAGTGATAGTGCCGGCTCGACAGGTTTCAAACTCTGAGTTGAGGCATGTATCGAAGCGGCCTGGATGTGATCCAAAATTTTCTTTGATGATTTTGTCCAGACAGTACTCCATCCATCATCAGTCGTGTGAGGGTCTATCGGAACAATGGGATCCGTTGAAATAACATTGACGGAACCTCCTTTCTGGGGTTCCTTCATGTATTCCTTTGGGATCGTTATGTTCCCTTTCCGAAGAATGTCACGACGATTCCAGATTTCTTTTTGAATGTTTTCACAGGCTTCTGCTTATCGTTCTTGTCCGCGAAACTAAACTGCTTTGCCTCTTCTTGCAAGCTCCCGGCCTTACTAAGCAACTTCTCGAAAGTCTTGATTGTAAACCCTTTAAGGAGAATTGCTATCGGGCCATGGATACTTTTAAGCAGGATACCGACTGCATGTTGTTCTTGAAGCTGTGCTTCACACTTCATGCTTAAGTTTCTCAATCGAAGTATGTAATCCACTAAAGTCTCGTTCGGCTTTTGCTGCTCCACCACTAGATCACCGATAGTGATGTGGTGCTGAGCCCCGACAAATCGTTTCATGAAGAGATTTTCTAGTTCTGAAAAGGTCTTTACTGAACCGTTCGGCAATTTCGCGTACCAGTCGAAGGAAATCCCTGATAAAATGCTGACGAACTGGCGGAAGAGTAAAGCGTCGCTCCCACCGGCATTGCAGCAACTAGCACGAAAATGTGCGACGTGCTGCCAAGGGTTTCCTATTCCTTTAAAAGTCTTAAACAAAGGTGGTACGAAGCCTTTCGAGTATTGGACTGCATCGAACTCTTCGGGGTAAGGTCTACCCGTCTGAATAGATGCTCCACTCTTAGATTGTGCTAAGGCTTCTCGCATCTGTTGTTCTACTATGTTTTTAATATCCTTTTCTGGGATCATGCTTTGTGTAGAATCCTTCTTTGGTAGTTCGTCTCCGTTGACGGATGTGATCTCTTTTCCTCCATCTGCAATATGAATAATTTCTGGGGGTGTCTCTTTCTGAGGCTGGGCCTGAGGCTAAGGCAGCAGCCATTTCTTGCATCCTCTTTGCCATCTGGGAAATTGTGTCATCTCTCTCCCGAATCTGCGCTATCAATACCTCTGGTTCATCTCTTTCCACAGCTGTCGGAGCACCTTGTGAAGCTGACGATGCTCTTGTCTCAACCATGTTGATCTTGGCATACTCCTCATCCATGAACTCTGATGAGTCAATTTCGTCTCCTAATTCTTCTTCTCTTTCCTTTGCTAACCGTTGGATATCGGTCCTTAACTTGTCCATGGCATCCTCTAATGGGCAGTCGTCTTGTGATGGTTGTTGAACTTCCTTCTCTGGAGTCCCCTTTATTGCAGTAGCACTTTCTTCTGATTCAAGTCTCCTGACGAGACTTTTCTTCTCAGGACATTGTTTTGGTCTTAGATGGCCGGTAGTATGTCGCCACACCATCCTTCTTGTAGCCGGAAGCCTAGGACCTGATGGTTTGTCGGCTATATGCTGGAAGGTGGTATCCTCCCTAATCTGTAGACCCGATACAACAACGGGCGGACTGGCCTTTATCTTCTTCTTTGGTTTCTCTGTGGCAGTAACAAGTTCTATTCGCGGTCCGAGGCGGGATTTAGCTGGCACCCATCCTATCCTTCTTAAGATTTCTGATACAGGGCATCTTTCTTTCTTTGCCAATCTTTCTATAACAGCTTGCAGCCGAGCCAATGGCGTGGTCTTATCCCTTTTCCTCTTGTAATTGTTGTAGTATGCAAGTCGAGGTAATGCGGTGGAGATCCTACAAACATCCTCTTCATCTGATGCGGCAGAGAGGGGGTGAAACCTGCTCCCTTCCAATAGAGGTATATACTCAGGCAGTTCTTCTCTTTCTTCAGGAATTTTTTCTAGAAAAGCAACTTCAGCAGCTCTAGCTTTCTTGGTGATCTTCCTGCTTCTATTTCTCCTTTGAGTCCGAGTTAGGGGTGCAACTCTTGAACTGGACCCAATCTGAAAAATAGATGGTATTGTAGCAAAGTCTGCACCCTCCACGGTGACAGGCTCATCACAGACTTGGATTTCCTTCCCATTTAGTTTGGCAGAAGTCGGGGTAGGTGCTGAGATGACTAGACTGGTGGGGGTGGAGACAACAGTCCTCCTACGAACAGTGGTACTCCTTTCAGCTGGAACCCTTTGCAGGGGAGGGAATTCTTGAGCCGACTTCAAATTGAACTCAATCACAAGCTCTTCAGTTTCTGACACTTTGTCCATTAGTGTGAAGAGAGTGACGTCAGCGAACTTAACATCTGTGTTGCTAAATCCTTGTCCGAAACGGATGATCCCATTGTCGGGCAGCTCATCCTTGTAAACGGCGAAGTCCATTCCATTGGTGAAGGAGAAGATTAACTTTGGGACAGTCATTTTATGCAGGGCAGATTCCGAATGTCAGTCCCGAATTATGATTCTTTTCATCGTAAAGTTTAGGACGAAAAAGAAAGAGTCCGGACACATCTGTGATTTTTTTAAAAGAGATTTTTTATTAGGAGGTTCGTTTATTAGAAACAAAACGATTAAAGGAAAAAAAAAGGTTATAGAAAATGTAAAGGACACGATTTAGAATTGGAAAGGAAGAGAAAGTCTTATGCAAGACTTCTCGACTCGAAGGATCGCTCCTAAACTAACACCTATTGGGGGTCCACCCCACGTCAGAAAAGAGGTAAAAGGATCTCGGAGCCTCTCTGTTTAGGGGTGTCTAAATAATGGCTCCTAAATCCGAGAGGAGTTGGTTATACTCGTTCAAGATAGAAATGAACGAGGTGTTCCAAGGGAAGAATGGTAGTTTTGGTCCACTAGGAATATGGACTCACCACTGATTTATGAAAGCAAAACCATCTGATCAAAATGGACAGAGGAACTATTCCCCAGCGGAGTCGCCAGAAGTTGTCGGCATATTTTTAGGTTATGTGTTCTAAAAAGGGGGTCGCCTACAGAAGTTGTCGGTGAATTTTCATATTTTAAATTTAATTTAAATATATATATATAGTTTAAAAGATAACATTTGATTTTGAAAGTAATTTTAAGTTTAAAAGTTTTAAGATAAGAAATCAAACCGATCTCACATCCCAAATAGTTTATATAAACGAGCACCGCACCATAAACCGTGTATCTATCCCGAAGAATAGACACACTACTTGATGATGGGGCTCGATTAAATAAACTAGGAGATTTGTGACATCCTTTTAGTCTGCGAACCAATTTTATAAGCCGACAAGTTCCCCTACTTAATATAAATGAATTAAGCACGGTTTATATTACCTGAGTTCTTAAAGTTTCCTATAAGGGCAAGCCCCTATATTTAATTACATCTTAAATGACAGGAATCATTTAAGAAAACTCTCGATAATGATCAGTGGTTTTGCTCTCAAGAATTTCAAAGTTTAAGGTTTTCAAAGGATTGAATTTTGGAATTTCAAAAGAGATTAGCTCAAATTTGGAACAGTTTATTTCAAGAATCCAAAGGAAGAGAAGTAGGAGAAGCTGAGGATCCAAGAAGAATCTTGACAACTTCCCAAACTATCCTATTGTTTGGCTTAAATTTGGGAGTTTATTTAGTTTTACAATCTTGTCAATTTTAATTAATTAGGACTTATATTTGAATGATATGATCACACAAATAGCCTCGAAGATGTGAGGGTTTATGTCGTACCAAACGACTACGTCGGAATCCTAAGACCAGTTAGGGCTTAATTTACATGACATGATCATGCAAATGCCTAACGAAGAGTTGAGGATTTATGTTGCACTAGGCAAACTACCTCGAAGTCCTATGATTTGGTTATTTAATTCTAAGAAAGGTTTTGCTGAAGTAGACCCGAGTTTTGCTGATGACGATGGCCGTGCTACCCACTGTGCTCCAAGCTCCTTATTGTTGTAGGGGTTTAGTTTTAGAAGTCATAAATCAGGAGATGAGAGAAGTGTTTTGATTTAGAGAAAATCTTAAAATCCAAGTGTTTTTAATATTTTAATTAAAATAAATCTTAAAATTGTTTAAAAAGAACCGATTAAGATCCCACGGTTCCGTCATCCCAGCACCGTTATTTTCATCGAATTCACTTAGTCCAGATGAATTTGCTAAACTCAACTGAATGAGTTCCACACTTTCATTTAGACCGTGGGAAATCCCGTTAGCAACACGTGGGTTACATCATCCGAGGTATTCCTGATCATTCAATGAGACGTTTTAATTTAGTTGTAATTGTAGTTTTGTTGCTCTGTTTGTGATTAAATTTTAAGTTGTTTTATATTTTGAAATGTTGTGGCGGTAATTTTTATCTTGTAATGACTTTTAATTTAGTTTTGGTTTCAGTTCATGGACTATCCTAAAGGTTTTGATTTTCATGCAACAGTCTTGTTTATCATGCAAGAAAAAGTAAAGTACGGTGCATGTAAGTAAATTGCAATAAAGTAAATTGCAATTAAATAAAAGCGTACCTGGAGGATCTTCCCGTCGTCCCAAGCTGCACTTGAAACACATGTTAGGGCATTTAAATATTTCAACAGATACCTAGGTAAAGCTAAGGGAAGGGTTTTGGTTGTATACCAAATATCCTAATCCTATAACTAGTCATCTCCTATTACGCTAGGTTGTTGGTTTGGTTTAAGGATGATTTTCTTCATCAAAAAACAATTAAATTCAATTGTTCTTCTAGAACATCCCATCATATTGAAGAAGTGCTTAGGACGAGTCCTAAACATCTTTTCAATATTTCTGGGATTTGTTTTGAGTCCAAGTAAATTTAGTTGCACAGGTGAATTAATCATCCAGGAGTTTAGTTAGACTTTGTCTCTTGCTCAGTGAACTTGGGTATTTGATTACCCGATGAATGAAGTGACATCTTACTTAATACTCTATTTAAGAGTTATAATAATTAAAGCCTTTAAGGGCAAGTTTGTTTATTGAGAACTTTAATTAGTCTTAATTTAAAGTTTGAGTTTCAGTTTAATGATTTTAAGTTTGTAATAGTGTTCAAATTATTTTAGATTTGATTTAAATCTTAATGATTTCATTTAGGTTTGTTGTTAAATGGTTTTGATTTAATTTAATTCAACTTAATTTTAATTTAATTTATTTTAATTTCAACTTAATTTGATTTTATTTTGATTTTAATTTAATTTGGTTTAATTTAATTTAGTTTTAATTTAATTTAATTTAATTTTAATCTTAATTTTAATTTAATTTAATTTTAATTTAAATTTAGTTTAATTTTAACTTTAATTTAATTTTTTTAATTTAATTTAATTTAGTATAGTTTTAATTTAATTTTAATTTGATTTAATTTAATTTTTTTAATTTAGTTGAAATTTAATTTTAATTTAATTTTAGTTTTAATTATTAATTTGGATTATTATTTTAATTAACTTTATTTTTTTTTAATTAAGAATTAAGTTTTATTGAAGTGATTTATTTAGGGATTTTTAAATTAAAGAATAAATATTCTCTTAATAATATCCCAACTTTTAATAATTCAAATTTCCATTACTCTTCCAAAATTTTAATTAATTAATTAATTAAAGTTTATTTCAATTACTCTTGAAATGATTAGTAGGTTTCTACCCTTCAATTGCTTAAATTTCAATCATCCAAAATCAGTTTAAAATCAAATATTTTACCCTCCCCTTTTTGATTATTCCTAAAATTTTAATTAAGGGTTGAAATTTTTAATTACCCTTTTGCCCTTCAAGCTTAATAATTCTATAACTCACTAAACTAAGCTCAAATAAACTTGAAATTTTTATGTAACCTCACTGACATGTCAATTAAGACATTAGAGAAGAAAATGTGTTTTTTTTATATTTAATTTATTTATGTAATTATTTTTAATAGAAAATAGGAGTTTTCAAGGAAAATTCAATAACATGACCAAGGAAATGTGTCTATTCTTAAGAAAATTATGGGGTGTTTTTAATGACCAGAGGACCATTTGGACCAATTTTGGTGATTTTTTTATTTATATTTTTTTTATTATAATTATTTTGATTTTGGAGCATTAATTAATTTTAAAATAAAATAAAAGTTGAAAAATGGATTTTATATTTTTCATAAATCTCTCTGACCTCAAGGAGCTCAGAGAAATAAATTGTATAATTTTTTTATTTTTCTTTGATTTATTGGAATTATTTTAGTCAAAAAAGGTTGAAAATTCATTTTTTAATATTAAAAATTACATTAAGCCTTTAAAATTCAATATCTTATCCTAGGGACTTGGGAAAAATATTTGGTTTGTTCCTAAATGATTAGGAGTCAAAATGTGACATTTTTATGATTTTTATTATTTTTTAATTATTAAAAATATTAAAATAATGATAAAAATCAACTTTTTTAGAAAATTACAATTTTAATTTTCCTGAATTTCTCTGATATTAGAGAAGCTCCAAAACCATTTTTGTGAATTTTTGAAAAGTATTTTGTGAGTTATGAATTTTTAAAATTTAATTTTATCCATTTTGCTTAAGAGGCTTAATCAACCCATTTGGTGAGGCTAATCAAATCCAATTGACTTCAAATTTTTATGTGATGTTCCTCTGATCCTAAAGATCAGTGGAGAATTGTTTTCATGTCAATTTAATGTGTGGTTAACCCTAATTAATTAAAATTCAATTTTGGATATTTAGGCCAAATAGGGTTGTTCCATGTGAACTAACTCAAAACCTATTTTTCCTAGGGTCCTCTGGTCATAAGAAACATCACCAAATTTTTTTTAGAATTTATTTCTCAACATGCTAATTATTGGAATTAAAATACACAAAACAGTAACATGCAATTGAAAAATCAATAACTTCTCATAGGGATGGCCTCTGACCTTGGAAAATTCAGGGAATGTTCCCAAGTTTAGAGGCTTCAAAAGCCCTATGGTCTCATGCCATGATGAATTGTCTACATGCATGGAGAATTAAAATAGTGCAGAGAGTAAATAATTAATTAAAAATAAAGTACTCAATGAAATGACTTGATTTCTTTCCACATTATTCTCCTCTGTTCACTGAGTAAGACAGTATTTTTATTTTATTTTTAGGATTTTTCTACACAAAGTTATGCATTTTTGAAGTTCTGGGTATTTAATAACTAAAAAAATTCCATAATTTCCTACTTATCCTACGCGGAGCCGCGTCAACCTCGGCGGCTCCGAAGGGGGTGCATGTCACGTTGTGATTGGGCGCCGCCATCTGAGTGCCCGCCTTTCACGTAACATCTTCCAGTCCGACGCGATCCGAGCCGTCCATCCGATACACGCGCGATCCAACGGCTCCTGGTCATCGTCTCCGACTGTTGTGAACCCGTCACCGTCGAACTTCTAGCCCTAATATCTCCCTCATTTCTCATTGAATTTTTATGTTCTTATGCTCTATGGATTCGTCTTGAAGAGACGAACACATCCACAGGGTAAACATGCATTGAAATTGATTCATATCAAATGGAGAATCTCTAGAAGCTCGTGAGGAAGAGAGAGCTCATACCTTTGCTCGGAGAAGTGAAGCTTCGATCTGAGAGTTGTGTCACGTTCGATTGGGTCCAAGCAAGCTCCAGATGAAGTCCCTTTGTCTGGTGAATTGCCTAGGTACAAAAGTGACCACAACCGATCACAAAGCTTGGAGGCTGGAAGCAATGGCTGGCCTGGTGAGGGGGCTTTTGCTGGGGAACTTCTCCTCTTGGTCTGGTGAAGGTGTAGAGTCAATCAATTTGAGGATTGACTCTTTATGGTGTAGTGTCCTGGTTTTGGGCTTGAATTTCAACTCTGAAATTGAGCTCAAATAGAGGAAATGGCAGGGAGATTTCAGTGGGGATCAAGTTCTCCAGGTGTGGAGGAGAGTCTGGAATGATTTTGGCAGAGTTTCTGTATGGTTTGTTTCAGCACTTCCCTTGGCCGAGAGGAGGTGGTGTTTAAATAGGGCTAGCTGGAGGGCTTCCCAGGGAGGGTTGAAGGCTGGGATATGCTGCTTAGATCAAGAGAAGAACAGCTGCAATGGCCACTGGACATGGGGCAGCTCAGCAAGATGGAATTTCAATGTTTGGCTCCTTCCAAGGTCTCGGCCATGGTGTTTTCAGCCACCTGTGGTGGCTGGCCGGCCAGGCATGGGTCACCATCTTGACCTGGGAAGTCAGGGCTGTGGTTTGGTGAAGTGAATTGGCTTTGGACATGTGTAAATGGGTTGGCTCTAAGTGGTATGGGGATAAGGCCATTTTAGGCTTGGTTTGGTCAAATCATCCAAATGGATTGGGTTCACTCTCCCATAACCTGATTTTGGGCTGAGGCAATCAGTTGGGTCAACCTCCCATGAGTGGTGGAGTCTCCATCAAGGATTAGGTGGCAAAACATGGTTTAGTGTGACATAGATATGGCTAAAAAGGCTTAATGAAGGATTAGGAAAGGTGGCCCTCCTTTTACCATTAATAGCTTGGTCACATGTCAAACCCCTCATGGCTTCACATGGGGCTTAAGGATGGCTTCATGGCTCTTATATGGCTTGGGAAAAGTTGGCTTGGTTTCATGGAAATGGGTTTAAGGAATTTTGGTATTTTGGTGTGAAATTTGGATGGTTTTTCATATGGCTTTGTTTAGAAAGGTTTGATTGTTGATTTAGGACTTAGGAATGATTTTAATTAAGTGAGGATGAGATGAGATTGTAATGTGGGCTTTAGGATGGGCTTGGGCTTTTGAGTTTGGTTAGGAATGGGCTTTTGAATGTCTTTTGGATGTGGGCTTTTAGATGAAAATTTTGCAAAGGTCCATGCCAAATGAATGTTGGGTTTAGTTTAAGGATGTGTCATGAGTGATTTGGATCAAACTTGAGGAGGTTAGGAATTGAATTGGGTCTAAATTGAGTCTCTTCAGTGATCGGGTCAAAATTGGTCAAAATGGACTAACTTGGGCTAAGGTTGGGCTAATGTTGAAATTGATGTAAAATTAACATTAAGAAATATTTATGGGAGTGGTTCAAAGAGGTTTCAACTTTGGTTGGGTTTTGATTTTGGGATTTGGGCCTATTTGGGTTAGGTTTGAGTGTAGGCCTATTTAAGGGATTTTAGGTTTGGGTTGAATTTGAGTAGGGTTTGGGTCCAAATTTTGGGCAAATTATGTTAGTGTTTAGTTTATGGGGATGTTAGGGAAGGTTTAGAAAAGGTTTGGGGTTAATTGGAGTTGAATTGGGTTGGTTTGGGCTAAGTTTGGGTCATAGGCCAAAATTTGGCCTTAAGCTTAAAAGTGAAATTACATTCAAATTTCAATCAAATTGCACTTTGATTTGGTCTAGATTGATATTGGGGATATTTAATTGAAGTTTAGAATTGAATTGGACCAAAATTGGGGTCAATTGGGGTGGTTTGGTTAGACATTGGGTTCACTTTCGGTTAAAATGGGTCAAATTGGGGGTTTTGACAAAATTGGGGTAAATTGATAAACTTGGCCCATGGTGTAGTTGAACAAAATGAAACTGAGAATATTTAGAATTTTCTAGAATTTTCTGGAAATTTTTGTAATTTTTGGATTTTTGGGTCAAGAGGGGCATTTTGGTAATTTTGAGGGTATTGGGGGTATTTTTGGAATTTTTGGTATATTTTGTTGGAGATGGTCAATTTGAGTAGTGGGGGAAATGTTTGAGATTAATTTTAGGAAATTATGGGTTATTTGAAAATTTTGAAGAATTTGGGTAGTTTCAAGGGCTTTCAGTAGGTTAGGCGGGTCCGGGATCCGGGGTCCGGGGTCCCAGGGGTCAAAAATTGAAATTTTGGCAAAATGAAGATTGACCAAGTGTGAGTGAAATGGAATCATTCTGGTTGAGCCATGAAGCCATATTAAGTCCACATGAGCCATGAAAGGACTCATTTGAGGCAATCAACATGTAGTTCCTAACCCTCTTAGCCAAGGGCTTAGGGGTTAAGGACCATCCATATGAATTACTCACATGAGTCAGGAGGTCAAGTTGGGTATAGGTGCTCTTCTTAGGGATTTGGAATGTGTGTGAGAATGTGGTGTATGTGAGCTTGCCCTCACCAGACTAGGCCACCCAGGGTAATCCTAAGGCCAAAGAGTCCTATAGGGAACTAATCCTTTAAACCTCCACATCTGATCTCAACCCTCCAAGTGACTTAGGGGCAGTGACTTGGGGGTTTACAATCAAGCATATAGGGTTTGCAGGGAGTTAAGAAGTGGCTTGAATTTCTAAAGGATGGGTCCCAATTCTAGTCCTCTAGGATAGTCAAAGGAAAAGCCTAAGGCTAGATCCTAAGCACTAAAGAGAAAGGGAAGACCTCATCAAAAATGAGGTCAACAACAACACGCAGAGTCAGTTCACTTAGCCGCCACAGGTCAAATTTTCACATAGCCTATTTTTGCTCCAAATTTGATCCTCTTTTGCTCCTTTTTATCATAATCAGTCATTTTAATCATACCTGCAAGAAAAACACAAAAATACCTTCCATTAAAGTGCAATATCATCAAAAATAGGTATAAAAATGTGCATAAAAATACTATATATTTTAGGTGTATCATTTAAACATATTTAAACCCTAATTAGGTCTAACCCATTAGACCTAATTGAACGATTAAAGCATAACTAACTACGATTTAATCTTACCTAAACCCTAATTAGTTCTAACTCATTAAACCTAATTCAAACATTAAACCTTAACCAACTAAGGATTAATCATACCTAAATTATAACTATGTCTAGCTTATTAAACTTGGCTAGTTGAGTTAAACTTAAGTTCAGGCCATATTGAACTTAAGTCGAACCTAAATCTTACGTTCAATATAAATTGAACCTAAGTCCAAACCAAACTTAACTTAAAATCATATTCAACATAACTTGAATCTAACTCAAACCCTAACTTAACTCAAACTTTAGGTTCAACCCAAATTGAACCTAATTCAATTCAAACTTTAGGTTCAACCCAAACTGAGCCTAAATATAAGCTTTAGGTTCAACCTAAATTGAACCTACTTCAATATAAACCTTATGTTCAACCTATATTAAAGCTAACTTAACTAAAACCTAACTTGAGTTCAACCAAACTTGAACCCAAATTAACTTAAACCTTAGGTTCAACCCAAATTAAACCTAACTCAACTAAAACCTAATTTGAGTTCAACCTAACTTGAACCTAAGTTAATCTATACCTTAGGTTCAACCCATATTGAACCTCACTCAACTAAAACCTAACTTGAGTTCAACCTAATTTGAACCCAAGTTAACATAAACTTTAGATTCAACCCATATTGAACCTAAATTAACTAAAACCTAAATTGAGTTCAACCTAACTTGAACCCAAGTTAACCTAAACCTTAAGTTCAACCCATATTGAACCTAACTTAACAAAAACATAACTTGAGATCAGCTTAACTTGAATCCAAGTTAACCCAAGCCTTAGGTTCAATCTATATTAAACCTAACTCCAGCAAAATCTAACTTGAGTTCAATCTAACATGAACTCAAGTTAGCACAAACTTAAGTTGAACTCATATTGATCTTAAGTCAATATTTCTAATTTAGGTTCCCACGTTAAATCAAACTTAATTTCAACCCATATTGAACTTAAGTCAACATTTTAACCCAAGTTCAACCTAAATTGAACCCATGTTCAACCCATATTAAACTTATATAAACATTTCTAACTTATGTTCAATCTAAATTGAACCCAAGTTAACATAAACTTTAGTTTAACCCATATTAAACTTAAGAAAAAATGTTCAACCTAAATTAAACCCAAGTTAACCCATATTTAAGCTCAACTCATATTGAACTTAAATTAATACTTCTAACTCCAATTTAAGTCTAATCTACATTAGATTTAACAACTTTTAGATTCAAATGACATCAAATCTAAAATCTAAGCCTAATATACATTAGACAGAATATCTTTAGATTCAAATGACATCGGATCTAATATTCTAAGGTCTGACTTATGTTAGATTTTACATTTAACATCTTTCGGATTTAAGTGACATTGAATCTAAACAATTCTAAAGTTTAACTAATGTTAGATTTTATTCAAGAGAATTCTAATATACATTAGACTTAACACCTTTTAAGGTCCAAATGACATTAAAATTAAAGTTTAAAAGTCTAACTTATGTTATATTTTATTTGAAACGTCATTGAATCTAAAAATTCTCAAGTTTAATTAGATCTTACAGACATTAGATCTAAATAAACTTAACCCCTTTCTTTAAATTTAAATCATAAAATAAATCAGTATCGACAATCCATCGAAATAACATTTGGAAAACATCAAATTGGTTAATAAATCATAGACAACTTAAAATTTTCCAACCTAAAATCCGGAAAGACATTAAGACTTGAATGAAACTTTAATGAACAAAGATCACCGAACATAACTTGAACCCTTGTTTTCTTGATCTATGAAGATTTCTTGAATGACACAATCCTGGTTGTTGATAGGAGTCTTTCGGTCCTGGTTTAAATACCTTACGAACTAAGTACATTAAGGTCGTTGATAATCCTGGGATGACGAAGCCAGTGACATCTTAACCAGGTTATCTAAAATTCAATCAACTAAAATAAAAGAATTAAGAACAATATTTCTTTTAAATTTGACATTGTTTTATACAAATTTTGTTTTAGATTTTCTTTACATGTTATAGGGTGTGCTAACTCGGTTTTGCAGGACAATCAAGATGAAACGACAACATTAGTTTCATTTTAGATTTTCTTTGCATGTTACATGATGTGTTAACTCTATATTGCAGGGTGAAATTCTAACTACAGGACAAACGACAATAAAATTAAATCAAAACGACATTAAAACAACAACATTAACAAAACAGAACAAAACAAAATAGAAACGACATATGAACAACAAAACCAAAACAAAACAAAACCTAAACTTCTAGGATAGTCACTAAAATAAATGACAAACTACATGAAAAAACAACAAAACAAAAATAAAATCAACATAACAAATGACATTGACAAAAATCAAACTCTTAGGGTAATATGACATATTACCCTTAGGATTGAATGTTGACATTTCTTTCTTTGTTCTTAAAATTTCTTAGAAAATGATTGATTAACATTAATCAGAAGTTTTCTTAGATAATTATCTAAGATGTAATTAACTATAGGAGTTTGCTCCTATGGGAGAATTAAGAACATAGGATTGGTATTGTACTTATAAATCTCTGGTTATCAAAATTTCATATGAGATTTTCCTTATATAAAATTACTAGAATGAGGTATTCTAAAATCTCTCTTTATAAGGATTATCATCAACAAATTAATATTTTCTATTTTATCAGCCCTTATTTTTTTCAAGTTTCTTATTATCTGAGGATCATTTACGCGATCTGAAGAAATAAGATTTCTTGATAAATTGAGCGATATGATAGATAAATAGATTGGCGCTCCAATATAACTACATCGACATCGAGACAATTTCTGGTACGGCTCCGAAAGCCAGCAGTTTCTTTGAATCTCCTTTTCTCTTCATAACAACACGTAATTCTCTCTTAGAATAGTAGGGAAGAAGCAATCTCGCACTTTCCCTCTCCTCGTACAACTTCTTTGTGAAGAATCCCTCACAAAACAATACTTCTACACTAAAAGCTAGACTCTAAACTCTTTACAAACATTTCCTCTCAACTCAGACACTACTTTACTTCACTCCCATCACTTCTTGTCTAGTCTCCTCTCTTGCATTCTGGCACCAAAATTGTGTTAAAATAGTCTAGGGATGATTTCCCCAAGAGATACTTAAAGGGTCCCTCCAAAATTTGTACAAATAATTGAATCTGACCTCCACCGACATTGAGTGCCGTCAGCACCCTATCACACAAGTTATTCTGGGGCTCTATGAATATAAGCACTGTCGGCGCTAAAACTACAAATTCTAGTTTTTTTCCCTTTTTCGCTCAATTTTTTTTCCTTTTTTCTTCTTTTTGCTCCAATTTCCTAAAATCATTATACCCACAGAAAAACCTAAAAAATACCTTCCTTTAAATTGTAATATCACCAAAAATGTGTACAAATTATATATGAAAGTTTAAACAAATTTTTGGTGCATCATATATCCATCCAAAAAGCAATAATACTTATGTCAAGCTACTTTATCCAACATTTGTGCTAGAAAAGGTAAAAGAAAGTGATCTATCTTAGTGGCGCATTTAATTTTATATAATAAATGAAGATTCGCTAAACAGTGACTTAGCTTGTAGGTGTTAATTCATTTTTCTCTATTACTTCAACAGTCACTCCCCCTTTCTTTGGAACACAGTGAATTAGACTCACCCAAGGATTATCTGAAATAGAATATATGATTTCAGTGTCTAACCACTTCAAAATTTCTTTCTTAACTACTTCTTTTATCATCAGATTCAATCTCTTTTGAGGATTAGCCTTAGGTTCGTGATGTTCATCCAATAGAATTTTGTGCATACAAATCGAAGGACTGATTCTGTTAATATCAACTAAAGTCCATACAAATGCTTTTTTGTATTTTTATTAAGTTTCCAATAGGTTTTCTTCTCTTATGATTCAGTTAAATTTGAGGATATTCTAACTGGTAATGTGGATGAATCACTTAAAAATACATATTTTAAATGGGCATGTAATGATTTCATTTCAAGTTCATGAGGTTTTATAATTGAAGTAACGAGATTTTTATTATTACTATCAGTAATATCGTTCATCTCAAATCTTTTCTGAACATAATACAACTTTTCATATTCCATCTCAACATCTTTATCTTCCATCTCATCCTTATCCTCATATTTCAAATCTTCTTGTTCTAATTTCTCTTCAATTTTTTTCTTAAAATGCTTATTACTCAGATAATCACAAACTTCCATCATGAAACATTCATTATCTCTTTTTGTTGTTGGATAGTTCATGGTTTTTGATATATTAAATGTTACCTCTTGATCATTAACTCTCATAGTTAATTATCCTTTCTGAACATCTATCGCAGCTCTTCTAATAGCAAGGAATAGACTCCCCAAAATATTGGGACTTTCTTTATCATCCTCCATATCTAAAATAATAAAATCTACTGGAAAGATAGATTTATTAACCTTTACCAATACTTCTTCTATAACTTTTTTAGGATAAGTGATCAAACAATCAGCTAACTGAAGAGTTACAGTAGTAGGGGAAATCTCTCCTAAGCCCAACCTTTTAAGAATTTGATAAAGGCAAGAGGTTAATACTTGCTCCCAAATCACATAAGGCTCTTCCAAAAAATCGTTCACCAATTGCATAAGGCATAGTGAAGCTACCAGGTTCTTTTATTTTTTAGGAAGCTTTTTCTAAATAAGTGCGCTACACTCCTTTCTAGGTGCAACGATCTCGTTATCTGTGAAGTTCCTTTTCTTTTTAAGTATATCTTTCATAAACTTCACATTATTTGGCATTTGTTCTAAGGCTTCAATAAAAAGAATATTTATAGTTAACTTTTTAAGATTTTCCAAAAAAATATGAAAATTAATTATCTCTCTATTGTTGTTTTACACTTTGAGGAAACGGAGGTGGAGGTATTTCTACAACAATTTTCATTGGTTTGATTGAATATTCCAAATTAGTATATGTACCATCATTACCTTTTTCAATTTCCACCCTTTCCTTTTTAGACTCAATCTCTTTTTGCACTATTGTTTCCAATTCATTTCCACTTCTTAGTTGAATGGCCCTAATTTGTTATTTACTTAGATTTTTTGGATTAATTTTGACATTATTAGGAAGAATCTTGAAGGTCTATTACTAAGAGCAGTAGAAATATGTCCCAATTGAGTTTCAATGTTTCTAATAGCTGCTTCTTGACTTTGTAATTGATTACCTTGACTCTGTAATTGATTCCCTATATTTAACACCAGTTCTTCAATCGACAATTTCTTTCTCTTTTACTAGTGAGTTAATGATAAAACTAGGAGGATAATAAGGTCTACAGTAAGAATTTCCTTTGATGATGGAATTTCTCAATTGGTTCACCGAATTGTTATTATTCCAATTTAAATTAGGGTGATTCTTCAAACCATGATTATAATAATTAGAATACGGATTATTAGTTCTATTATATTTGGCATTCAAGGTCCCGTAAGATGTCTAAGATTTCATAATTTGTCCCAATGAATTTTTCTCGAACACTGGGGGTGTTTGAGAATACTTCATTCCAATTTAATCAATTTTCTTAGATATAACAGAAACATGAGATGCCAAAATTATTATAGCATCAGAATCATGGATACTAGTTACTCTTTTAGGATTTACCCGTTCAACAAGCCATTGAAGATTATTAGTAGTCATCTCCTCAATTAAAGAATATGCTTCCCCAAAGGTTTTGACATTAATGAACCACCAACAGTAGCACTGATAATAGATCTAATAGATCCTATGCCATCCAATTAACAAAATAATGTAATGTCCTTTCTAAGATTAGTAGTTTTTTAATGTGGGAAATATTTAGCCAAAAATTTTTCTGATAGTTCTCCTCAAGTTCTGATAGATCTAGGTGCTAGCAAATTTAACTACACCTTTGATTTATCCCTTAATAAAGAAGAAAAAATTCTAAGTCTAATGGCATCATTCGACACTCCATCATATTTAAAAGTAGCACACAATTATAAAAATATTGCAATATTTAAATTAGGATCTTAAGTACGTGTTCTCCAAACAGATTCTTTTGTACCATCTGAATAATTGCAGGTTTAAGCTCAAATGAATTAGCAGCAACATCAAGTTTTTGAATAGTTAAGTGAATTTCATTTGTTGTAGGATTAGCATAATCTCTTAAAGGTCTCTGTTGATGATCTTTCTCAACTATATAATTATCTAAGTTGTTCGACATTTTGTTCAAATTTTTAGATTTTTGTTGTTTTCAAAATTTCTAATAGTACGTTCTAACTCAGGGTCATAAGGTATTAAACCTTCAGATCCAATACTATGCATAAACAAACACAATCAACACACTTTAAAATTAAGCAATAACACAAATATAAGTTTTATAGATCAAACAAAAGTTTTCAATTACTACAAAATTTACCATTACCTTTCCCTGAAAACGACGCTAAAAGCTTGATTTGGTGTTTTTGTATTTCAATATATTTTCTTATAGACAATGGAATACAAACACAAGTAGTCCTGATTATCAATCCAAAGGGGAAAGTGTAAATTTATGATTATAGCGCCAAAATACAATGTTCAAATATATAAAACTTACAAATGAAAAGCACAAGTTGACATTGTTTAATTATGCTAATAGATCTAGTTTACCAAAATAGTTTCTAATCTTCAAAGTAAATTTACTAATTCTTAATAAAGCTTAACTATTTTATAATGAAAGGTTCAAATTTGAGAAAGTATCCTTCCCCATGCAACCCGTTTATGGTTAGTGAAAGATTTAGATTGTTGGAAATTGTATTGTGCCAAATAGGAGCATTCCTACTCGTTACCCTCTTCCGAGTGCATAAAGAAAATTGGCTCATCCTATTTTTGGTCCCTAAATTCGTGGTTAGGCTAAGAGGAGACTGGCTCCCACTCAAGAGCTCCCACTTCCCCCTCACTTGAAGGCTAACTATCATTTTATTTTCAAAACGCTAGGACCAAATTGGGTATTTTAGTCGGTCACCTTTAAAATTTCCAGATCTGCGCCCAATAAAATATATTCCCTATTTATTTGCACTCAACCTTATAGACTACATTCTCATCCATAGAGTTGAATGTGATTACCACTTTATTGTAGAACTCATAGCCCTTCCGGATCTTATGTTTCACAACAAATATTAACATTCAATTGGCCAGATTGAAAATTAAATGAAGAAAGAAGTGTAAAACCATCATAAGTATGTTGACCTCAGTTTTGTGAGGATCATTTATAAGTTATCTTGATAAAGGAAGTCTACCAATTTTGACCTTCTAAATATTATCAATGGTCGTTAATGTCTAGAGTAAAACCCTTATGTCCAGGGTAAAATCCTAATGTCTAGGGTAAAATCCTAATGAAGTCTTTTTAATCCAAATCTTAATGACATCCTAAAAATGATCAAACCGGCAATGATAAATCCTTATCAGATCAACATTGACCAAACTGGTCAACCTTTGACCCAAATGGTCAAATTAGGTCAATTCTTGATCCAATGACTAACACATTGACTAAACGGGTCAACCTTTGACCCAAATGGTCAAATTAGGTAAAAATGGTCAATGCTTGACCCAATGACCACCACATTGACCAAACTAGTCAACGTTTGACCTAATTGGTTAGATTTCATCAAAATGTTCAATTCTGGACCCAATGACTGCCACATTGACCAAACTGGTCATCATTTGACCCAAATGATCAAATTAGTTCAAAAATGGTAAATCCATGACCCAATGACCATCACATTAACCCAATACCAATCCCATTAACCACCAAGTCAACCTAAACACCAAATTGGTCAGACCAGATTTATTTGATCAATCTAAGTCATTAAAATGATCAAATTTAATCATTTGTTTAACCCTAGTCAAACCTAGGACCCATTACCAAAATTCATGACCTTATGATTAAATTAATCATGACAAGGTTAAGTAAATCACCTAAGTCAAACCTGGACCTAGAATGGTCAACCATGGTCAACCTACTTCAATCATGGTCAACCATTGTTAACTTTAGTCAAATTTGGTCAAAACACTTAATTTTGAATAAAATAATAAAATTAATCAAATGAATAACCTTCAAAATCATTTTAATTAATTTATGGTTTAATATTATAAGTTTCTACCTTTTTAATTAATTACATAATTAATTAAAATGGAATTATGATTAAAAAACCCTAAGTAGAATTTGAAATCATGACATCACCCTTGACATCAAAAATCCATAATTGATTTTTAAAATTAAATTCAATTTATGGAGAGTCGCCCATGGGTCACCCATGACTCATTAGACTCATCATTACAAAAATAAAAACTTAACTAACACATTAATCATAAAATTTAGCCAAGTTTAAGATTAATCATAACATCATCATGAAGCAAAGGTATATGTGTCATGCAATCCTAAAATCAAGAATGACATATATTCTTAGGTGGGGGACACCTCAAACCCGAGCCAATGGATAAGAGGCTTGGCATAGATCACCATTACATCATGGGATGAGCTCATAAACACGAAATTTTGAAAATTAAGAAAAATGGAGGTTTATGTGTCATGCGTTCACAAAGCCATGGGTGACATGATGGATTAAGGATAACTTACCCATTTTGAGTCATCACTCACCTTGATCACTATCCAATGCAAGGAAGACATTACTTAACCCATCCTTTCACCATGGTTAAAATTCATCATGAATAAGCTATGGATATAAGGGAAAATGGAGCTTATGTGTCATTTTATTCCAAAGCCATAGGATGATTTGCAAAGTTCATATGGGGGAGGTCAATCCAGCTCATTCCCTGGACCCCACATCACCTCACCATTTCTCCAATTGAGGAAAGTCAAAGCATAACTCAATCCTTGCCTTAATGGAAGCTCATAATGAAAAGCTTCGGAAGACTCATCCATAGCAATCCTCAAGACCTGATCTTATCACCAGCCATCATAGAATTATTTACCTTCCTCCCCAAGAAAATTAATGCTTATCCTTGGCCATCCATGGCTATAAATAAGCCTTACCTATAATTCTGAAAACTTTGAACATGAAAGTTCTCCCTTATGACCTAAGAAATTGATTCCTGATGCGGCGGACTTATAATTTACAAGAATTTATGAACTCAAATTTATATATTTATAATGATTTGTTAAATCCAAGCATACAAAGTAAGTATGCGTATCATATCATGTAATACAGGGCTCTAATGGAGTTCTGGTTATCGATCCCACGGGGAAGTTTGGAGTATAAGAAAGAAATCACAATATAAGGAATATAATACTAAAATTTGATATTTAATTTGCAATTAAAGTTTACTACTTGCTACTACTATGCAGAAAATAGTAACAATTAACTAAACTACAATTACTTCTAACAACTTTAAAAACATAAACATAATTAACTAAAAACACACTAAACTAAGTATTTGTAAGGTTTTTGATATATGAGAAAAGTAGCATTCCTCTTGCAATGAGAATATGATGTGTGGATTGTTATGGAACAAATATTTATGTTATTGTGCTAAATAAGAGCATAGATGATTCTTTACCCTTAAAAGAGTACCCCTTGTCTATGCAAGAAAAGAACATTAAAATGTCCTAAGTTTAGTCACTAATTCTAAGGCTAGGCTGGGAGGATAGCGACTCTCACATCGGAGCTCCCACTCACCTTTCACCTAAAGGCTAATCTTTGATATTAGTTACTAATCTTAGAACCAATTTGGGGATTTCAGCCCGTCACCCTGAAATCTCCACGTTGAAGTCCATCAAAACATATTTCCTTATTTATTTGCACTCAATTCCCATGAACTACACAATTCATCCTTAGAAATTGAATGGATCTTTCATTATTATTTTAGGACATTAAAACCTTTCAAACTTAATGTTCAACAACATATTTTAACATTTCAATTGGCCAAATCGAAAAGTAAATTAAGTTTGAAATGAAAAACCATAACAATTTCTTCATTACATTAAAATCACATCAAATCCACATCAATCCATCATCACATCTCTATGCAAGAAGAAAGACAAGGGATACTACTCAGAATTCATGAAGAAGAAACAATAAAACGTGGAATTTATTTACGAAAGAAAAGTCATAAAAACCACAAAAGAAAATACATCTTATCTCTCTCTTCCCAAATGCAATTCCCTTGAAGTTCCTTTGAATCCTCTTCTCTCTTCTCTTTACAACACTTGATTCTCTCTTTAGAATGGAAAGGAATAAGCAATCTCTCACTTTACTCCTTCTCCTTCACACTTAGAGAAGAATTCCTCTCAAATCCTTACTCAACACACACTTCTCCTAAACCCTAACACTTGACACTCACTAAAACTACACTAGAAGACACTATACTCCACCATTTTCGTCCAAAAAGTTACTTATAAGATAGGGACGAAATCCTAAGAGTTTCTATAGGCATTCCTTCAAACAGTCGCCAAAACTCTTCAAATTTGAACTCCACCAACTTCGGGCGCCGCCAGCGCCAGATAGGGCACCGGCAGCACTCTATCGTGCCAATAAATGCTGAAGTCTCTGGATTTGGGCGCCGGCGGTGCCAGAACAACTTTTCCACTATTTTTCTCCTTTTTGCTCCAAATTAGTTCCTTTTTGCTTTTTTTACTCTAATCACCTAAAATCATCATACCTGCAACAAATCATAAAAAATACCTTTCTTTAAAGTGCAATATCACCAAAAATGGGTAAAATTATTTAGCAAAAACCGTATATATTTTGGAGCATCAGAATGTCCCAAACTTTAACTATTAGTTGTCCTCAAGTAATCCTTTTACTACATAAAAAATAACTCTAGGCAATTTATTTTTCAACAATAAGACACTAAAATTTTTCAATCAAAAGAATATATTGGATAGATTTTCAAAAGGAAATTTAGTAACTCATGTCAACACTACATGTGTAAGAATATTCAGCAATCAACTCTAAGAGTTCTAGTCTTCTATTTATTTCAAGATGAACCATAATTTGTCATAATAAGAGTGCCTCAAAAAACTATGTGAAAAAGGAGTTCATGCAAACTTCATTAGAATGTAGGCTAGTACTTAAAACATAAATTCTAAAATGAAATCAAGCTCTCCCTTTAAGGTGATTTAAGTGAAGCCAATTGTTTATTAGGCATCTCCTCAATCTTCTCCTCATAAACATTTTTCTTTCTTTTTATTTTCTTTTCTCTTTCTCTTTTCTTTTAGGGATTATTTTTCAATCCTTCTTTTCTTTTCTCTTTTTTTTTTTAATGAGGATTAATATATCTGGATAACCCTTTAATGATTTTGAACTTCACTCTCCTCTTTTTAAAGTTCAAACCTTAAACATCTCCTTACTTTATAGTTAAGTATAAGCTTTATTATTTATCAAAAAGTTACAATCTATTCTTAACACACAATACTTTAAGTCCCATAACATTTCAAAACTACAGTTCTCTTTACTTTAAATAGTTGACTATAACCAAATCATTTCATACCAAATATCTTATTTCTATAAAATCAACCTTGATCATTAAAAATTTTCATCCTATCCTTCCATAATATTCAACTGAAATAAAAAGTTTTAGTTATCTTTCAATAAGGTTCAACTGCTAGAAGTTATGCCAATAATTTTTGAAAATATAATAATTGACAACGAATAGAAGTTAGTATTTCTCTACCCTCCCCCAAACTTAAATTTTTTAGTAAATTTGAAAGAGTAGAGAGTAGAAGAAAACTAACCTTTCTGTGCTGGAATCTTGAAATCTTCAACAGCTATCTGGTATTAGTCAAAATTTACAGCTAGCAGGCATGAAACAATTAGTAGCAGTGATATAACAATTTTAAATATTTGCATGGGTAAAGATAAATTAACATTAAGCATCTAAACATCCAACATAAAACTACAATACTAAACAAACAATCACAATACTACACAGTCCAGCTAACAATTTTAATGTTTCAGTACAACATAACAGTACACCAACAAGGTTACACAACACATGAAAAGTAAATATCTACTACATCACATCAGTACAACACAACACAATAAGAACAATAGAATAAAAACAAACAATCCACCAGTCTCCATCAGCAGGGTCATCAACAGGGTCATCAGCAGGGTCCTTAGCATGGTCAGGTCTATATGGTGTATAGCTGGGGCAAGTAGGAAATATCACATCGGACTCCCCCCTCGTAAATCTGACCTGAGCATCATAATAAGCAATATCGAACTCAACTCTCCTCTGCGAATAATCTTCATTCAAATCACTCCTCTCCTTAAATACATCCATTCGACCATGGAGTCTATCCACACTATTACTCTGTAGTCTTAGCTGCTCCATAATATCAGATCAGGTAGGCGACTCAAATGTAGATGGAACATCATAACTCGTAGTAGGAATATCAGTACTCCTACGCTCAGCTCTGGCTCCCACATGAGACTCATAACTACGGGTAATATTCTTTCTAATTTGTCACAATGGTATAGCCACCTCTTCAGAACTACTGAACTCCACTCCAGACTGAACACACAGGGCATGAACTAAAGCAGGATGTCCTAAACCTCCAGTGGTCTCGCCTCTAGAAATCATCTGAATGTTCTTGTAAATAATAATTCCAATATCAATCTTTTTTATCTTCTGAAGACAATAGTTCAGAATTGCTCTATCTCTTGTAACTTCGCTGTGGTGATAAGATGGTAATAGTCTTACAAAAATGAAATAATGCCAAACTTTTGAAGCAACATTCAATGTGGAAGCGGGGAACTTAATCAACTGTTTTTTACATACTTTCCATTCTCCTCGCCTGTCAGTCAGAAAGCAATAACTTCTCTCATATTCTTCCTTCGAGTGTCAAAGTTTCATATTCACAAACGAATGGTTCCCGAGTCTGATAGAAAGCATTGATACGTTGAGTAAACTCAACCATTTTTCCTCTAACTAGCACATATTATGTCTCAGTCCAGGGTACATTCGAATAGAACTCTCTAACATCTCCCATAACAACATTCGCAGTGAAATAACAAAACGCTCCCAGTTCCGCTCTGCAATTAATTGTTCTACACATCCACCAGGACTATCAAAAGCTCAATCCTTGATACACTTCTTGTTGTAGAGGTAAGAGTTATAGAAAAATTGGGCTTTGATGTTAACGAACTTCTCCTCATCAAAATCCAATTTCCTCTTCCCTTTACTCAACCTTGGAGCCATGTGAATTTCTAAAAATTTGCAAGAAAATTCCAATAAATCCCAAATTCACATTGTAACAAACTCCAAACACTATTCAAAACAAGTAAGAGCAAATTTCATCATGGAAATCTCAATTTTTTTTTAAAACTCCAAAAATTCCACCATAAGCAATGTGAGAGATTTCCATGGTGAAAATCTAAAAATTTTAACTTAAAGTGAAGCTCTTACTAAGAGAAGTGCGAATCTAGTGTCGAAAAACTATGAAATCTCCTTAAATCCAAGATCTAGCAAGCCCTAGATCTTCAAAAGCGCGAAAATGGAGGAGGAAAACGAAGTAAAAGGAAAAATTGTGAAAATGAGGGTTTTTGGCCTTTTACTGGTTTCGAGCACCGGCGGTGCTCGATAGAGCACCGGCGGCGCTCTATTTAAAATATTAGCTAAACTCTCTAGATTTGGGCGCTGGCGGCTGTTGACCTAAATTTTGGTGAGGCCTTTTGCTTCTCTTTTTAGTACTTAGGATCTAGCCTTAGGCTTTTCCTTTGACTAATCTTAGAGGACTAGAAATGGAACCCACCATTTAGAAATTCAAACTACTTCTTAACTCCCTGCAAACCCCACAAGCTTGATTGTAGACCCCTAATCACCTAGAGGGTTGAAATAAAATGTGGAGGTTTAAAGGATGAGTTCCCTATAGGACTTTTCGACCTTAGGAATACCCTGGCTGGCCTGGTCTGCTGAGGGTTGACTTGCACATATACTACACTCTCACACACATTCCAAGTCCTAAAACCACACTCTCACCCAACTTGACTTCCTGACTCATGTAGGTAATTCATATGGATGGTCCTTAACCCCTAAGCCCCTAGCTAAGAGGGTTAGGAACAACATGGTGAATGCCTCAAATGAGTCCTCTCATGGCTCATATGGGCTTGATATGGCTTCATGGCTCAACCAAAGTGATTCCATTTCACTCACATTTGATCAATCTTCTTTTTTTTCAAAATTTCAGTTTTTGACCCCCGGGGCCCCGGACCCACCAAACATACCAAATACCCTTGAAATGACTCAAAATTTTTAAAATTACCTAAATTACCCAAGATCCCTCAAAATCAATCCTAAACACTTCCCACCACTCAAATTGACCATCTTTGGCCAAAAATACCAAAATTTCCAAAAATATCCCTAAACCCCCCCAAAATTACCAAAATACCCTTTTACCCCAAAAATCCAAAAATTCTAAAAATTCCCAGAAAATCTCAAATATTCCCAATTTTATTTTGTTCAACTATACCATGGGCCAATTTTGCCAATTTACCCCACTTTTACCAAAACCCCCAACTTGACCCATTTTCTTAACCCAAGTGAACCCAATGTCAAACCAAACCACCCCAATTGACCTCAATTTTGGTCCAATTCAATTCTAAACTTCAATTCAATATCCCCAATATCAATTTATACCAAATCCAAGTCCAATTTGATTGACATTTGGGCCGAATTTTAATTTGAAGCCTAAGGCCCAATTTTGGCCCATGACCTAAACTTAGCCCAAACCAACCCAACTCAATCCCAATTGGCCCCAAATATTTTCTAAAACCTTCCTAACATCCCCACAAACAAAACGCTAACTTGATTTGCCCCAAATTTGAACCTAAACTCCACCCAAACCTAACCCAAAACCAAAATCCCTTAAATTTACCTAAGCCCAAACCTAACCCAAATGGGACCAAATCCCAAAATTAGAGCCCAACCAAAGTTGAAAACTCTTTGTAACACTCCCATAAACATTTCCGAACATTAATTTTACATCAAACCCAACATTAGCCAAACCTTAACCCAATTTAGTCTAATTTGACCCACTTTGGCCCCTTTAACTAAAAAGCCCAAATTAAACCCAATTCGATTCAAAATCACTTTAAACTTGTTTCAAATCACTCATGACACATGCCTAAACCAATTGCAACATTTATTTGGTACAATCCTTTACAAAATATTCATCCTAAATTTACTTTAAATCCAAAAGCCCACTTCCTTAAACCACTTTAAAAGCCCATCCAAAATAATTTCAAAAAGCCCAAAATCCATTCCAAAGCGCACATGAAATTTTCCCTCATCATTCCCTATGGTTTAAATCACCCCTAAGTTTCAAAATCATCATTAAATCATTCCATATCAAGCTTCATCCAAATTTCCACCAAAATGCCCAAATTCATAAAATCCCCTTTCATGAAATTGACCAAATCTTTTCCCAAGCCAAATGAAGCCATGGAGCCATGCACAAGCCACATGCAAGCCTTGGGAGCCCCTTTACACATCACCATGCCATTAATTACAAAAGAAGGAGCCTCTTTTAAACCCCCTTAAAAAGGTTTCAACCCTTTTAATGATACACCCTAACCCATGATTAATCTAAATATTCATGGATGGGGACTTCACCCCCTTCTCTTCGCTGAACCCACTGATTTCCCTCAGCCCAAAATGAGGCCTTGGGGAGGTGCACCAAGCCTAAAGCATGCATTTGACCAAACCAAGCCCAAAATGAGCCCTTCCCCCTTCCACTTTGATTCAACTCCTTTACACTTGGCATTTGCCAATTGAACTCACAAACATCAAGCACTAACCTCCCTGATGACAACAGTGACCTGACCCTGGCCGGCCAGCCACCAGGCCGTCGGAAAACGCCATGGCCGAGAGCTCCATGTCAGCTAAAATTTCAAATTTCACTTGCTGAGCTGTCCCATGCCCAATGGCCACTGTGGATGTTTTTCCCTTGGCTAAGGCAGTTGATCCAAGCCATTAAACCCCCCCGGGAGGCCCTCCAGCCACCTCTATTTAAACCCACTCACCTCTCGGCCAAACAAGGTGATGAACCAGACCTTAAGGAAACTCTACCAAAATTGCTCCAGGACCTTCTCCTAACCCAGAGCAGTTGATCCCCAGTGTTCCTTTGCCCTAAACCGCATTAAAAGAGCTCAATTTCTGAGTTCAAAATCCACCCAAAAACTAGGACATCTCTGGAACCTCCACCAAATCCAAATTAAACTCACCCACACCTGTACAGGACCAAGAGAAGGAGTTCCCCAGTGAAAGCCCCCTCTCCAGGCCACCCAGTTGCTCCAGCCTCCAAGCTTTAAAATCGGGTCTGGTCACTTTCATACTTAGACAATTCCCCAGAGCCAGAGACTTCATCTGGAGCTTGCTTGGACTCAATCAAAGGTGACACAACCCTCAGATCGAAGCTTAACTTCTCTGAGCAAAGGTATGAACTCACTCTTCCTCCCGA
Organism: Papilionanthe hookeriana x Papilionanthe teres; assembly: GCA_022702705.1. Lineage (NCBI taxonomy): Eukaryota > Viridiplantae > Streptophyta > Magnoliopsida > Asparagales > Orchidaceae > Papilionanthe > Papilionanthe hookeriana x Papilionanthe teres. Next base: position 86,829,482 of record CM040423.1, on the reverse strand, counting down.
GCTCCTGGAGATTCTCCATTTAGTTTGAGTTGATTTCAATGCACTTTAACTGTATAAATGTGTTCGTCTCTTCAAGATGAATCGATAGAGTGTAAGAATGCAAAAATCTATGGAGAATCGAGTGAGATCTTAGGGTTTTAGTGTGGACGGTCATGGGTGCACACCAGTCGTAGACGATGACCAGGCGCCGTCCGATCGAGCGTGTATCGAGTGAATGGTTCAGATTGCACTGGATCAGGGAATGTTACGTGAACCGCGAGCCCCTGGAGCGCTGAGTCAGATGGCGGCACCGAATCACAGAGTGACGTGTGGGCTTTCTATCCGGACGAGGATGATGCGGCGCCGAGTCGGATAAGTAGAAAATTAGGATTTTTTGGATTTATTTAAATACCAGAACTTCAAAAATTCATATCTTTGTTTAGAAAAATCACAAAAATAAAATAAAATACCCACTTGCTCAGTGAACAGAGGAGAATAATGTTGAAAAGAAATCAAGTTAATTGGATGAGTATTTTATTTTTAATAATTTATTTACTGTTTCCAATGTTTTGATTCTCCATTTGCATAGACAATTCACCATGGCATGAGACCATAAGGCTTTTGAAGCCTCTAGTCTTCAGAAAATTCCATGAATTTTTCAAGGTCAGAGGCCATCTCTGTGAAAAGTTATTGATTTTTCAAGTTCATGTCACTATTTTAGTTATTTTAATTCCAATAATTAGCATGTTATAAAATAAATTCTAGGAAAATTTGGTGGTGTTTCTGAGGACCAGGAGACCCTATGAAAAATATATTTTGAGTTAATTTATTCATAATAAACCTAATTGGCATAAACTCCCAAAATTGAATTTGAATTAATTAGGGTTAACCACACACCAAATTGACTTGAAAAAAATTCTCCGTTGCTCTTTAGGGTCAGAGAAACCTTACATAAAATTTTGAAATCAATTGGATTTTATTAACCCCACCAAATGGATTGATTAAGCCTCATAAGCAAAATGGAACTTTAAAAATTCATAACTCCAAAAATACTTTTCAAAAATTCATAAAAATGGTTTTGGAGCTTCTCTGATATCAGGGGAGTTCAGAGAAATTAAAATTAGAATTTTCTAAAAAAGTTGATTTTTCACAATATTTTAATAGTTTAATTATTAAAAAATATTAAAAATCACAAAAATATTAAAAACCATAAAAATGTCACATTATGACTCCTAATCACTTAGGAACAAACCAAATATTTTTCCTAAGTCCCTAGGATAAGATATTGAATTTTAAAAGCTTAATGTAATTTTTAATATTAAAAAATGAATTTTCAACCTTTTTCACTAAAATAATTCTAATAAATCAAAGAAAAATCAAAAAATTATAATTTTTTTTTCTCTGGACTCCTTGAGGTCAGTGAAATTTAAGAAAAATATAAAATCTATTTTTTCAATTTTTATATTATTTTAAAATTAATTAATACTCTAAAACTCAAAATAATTAAAATAAATGAAACATAATTCAAAAAATCACAAAATTGGTCCAAGTGGTCCTCTGGTCATTAGAAACATCCCATAATTTTCTTAAGGACAAAAACCTTCCCTTGGTCATGTTGTTAAATTTTCTTTGAAAACCCCTATTTTCTACTAAAAATAATTATATAAATAAATTAAAGTCAAAAAAATCACATTTTTTCCTCTAATGTCTTAATTGACATGTGAGTGAGGTGACATAAAAATTTTAAATTCATTTGAGCTCAATTTAGTGAGTTATGAAATAAATAAGCCTAAAAGGAGATAAAGGTAATTAAAAATTTTAACCCTTAATTAAAACTTTAGGTTTAATCAAAATGAAGGGTAAAATATTTGATTTTAACTTTCTCTTGGATGATTCAAACTTAGGGAAATTAAAAGGGTAGAAACCCATTAAACACTTTGAAAATATCAAAATGAAACTCTAATTAATTAAATAATTTATATTTTGGAAAGAATATATTAAAAATTTGGATTATTAAAATAGGGATATTATTAAGAGGATACTCATTCTTTAATTTAAAAATCCCTAAATAAGTCACTTCAATAATATTTAGTTCTTAATTAAAAATTAAAATAATAATCCAAATTAAATAGATAAAAAATTAATAGAAGATAACCCTTAAATGAAGTAAAGCTTAAAATGTTAAATGGACCAATAATTAAAATTTAATTTAAAATCTTAGAGTTAAATAAAATTAAATTAAATTAAATTAAATTAAGTTAAGTCAAAGTTCAAATTAAATTAAAATAACACCTTAACAATTAAATTAAATTTAAATTATTGAAACTAAAATTAAATTGAATTAAAATTAAATTAAATTAAAATTAAATTAAATTAAATTAAATTAAATTAAATTAAAATTAAATTAAAATTAAACTAAATTAAATTAAATTAAATTAAATTAAATTAAAATCAAATTAAATTAAATTAAATTAAATTAAAATCACTTAACAACAAACCTAAATGAAATCATTAAGAGTTAAATCAAAACTTATCAATAATTTCAACACCTCTTTCTATCTAAGTAAATTTAAAATATAAACATCAATCTGAAATACTAAGATAATTGAAAGTGTAAAGATTTAAATTAAATCTAAAATTATGTGAACACTATTCCAAACATAAAATTATTAATTAAAACCTCATAATTAAATTAAATCACTTTAAATCATTAACTCAAACTTTAAATTAAGAATGATTAAAATTCTCAACAACCCAACTTTCCCTTAAAGGCTTTAATTATTATAACTCTTAAATAGAGTATTAAATGAGATGTCACTTCATTCATCAGGTAATCAAATACCCAGGTTTACTGAGCAAGAGACAAAGCTTCACTAAACTCCTGGATGATTAATTCACCTGTGCAACTAAATTTACTTGGACTCAAAATAATCACAGAGGTATTGAAAAGATATTTAGGACTCGTCCTAAGCACTTCCTCAATATGACGGGATGTTTTAGAAGAACAATTAAATTTAATTGTTCTTTGATGAAGAAAATCATCCTTAAACCAAACCAACAACCTAGACGTCATAAGAAATGACTAGCAATAGGATTAGGATTCTGGTAGACAACCAAAACCCTTTCCCTTATCTTTACCTAGGTGACTCAGGTGGCAGCTACTCAGACGAGGAGATAGAGCTTGAATCGCGGGCCGTGTGGAAGCTGAATCAGGTGGCGGCATCGAATGGGAGCGCGACACGTAGAGCTTCGGAGCTGCCGAGGTTGACGTGGCGCTGACTGGTTTAAGTAGGAAAATCTGATTTTTCTATTTATTTAAATACAAGAAACTTCAAAAATTGATATCTTTGCATAGAAAAATAATAAAAATAAAAGAAAAATACCCTCTTGCTTAGTGAATAGAGGAGAATAATGTGGAAAAGAATTGATCTATTTTGTTGAGTATTTTATTTTTAATTAATTTAATACTGTTTTGAGCATTTTAATTCTCCATGCATGTATACATTTCACCATGGCATGAGACCATAGGGCTTTTGTAGCCTCTGATCTTAGGAACATTCTCTGAATTTTTTAAGGTCAGAGGCCATACCTGTGGTAAGTTATGTATTTTTCAAGTTTATGTTAATATTTTTGAAATTTTAATTCCAAAAATTAGCATGTTGCTCAGAAAATTCCAGAAAAATTTGGTGAAGTCCCTTAGGACTAGAGGACCCTAGGCTTATTATGGTTTGAGTTAATTCATTAAAAATAATCCTAATTGGCCTAATCACTCTAAACTGATCTTTAATTAATTAAAGTTAATCTCACATTAAAATGACTTGAAAATGATTCTCCACTGATCTTTAGGATCAGGGGAACCTTACATAAAAATTTAAAGTCAATTGGAAATGTTTAACCCTATTAAATGAATTAATTAAGCCACATAATCAAAATTAAACTTTAAAAATTCATAACTTTAAAAAAACATTTCAAAAATTTACTAAATTCATTTTGAGACTTCTCTGATATCAAAGATGTCTAAGAAAAATAAAATTGGAATTTTCAAAAAATTCTCATTTTTGAGCATATTTTAATATTTCTAATAATTAAAAAATAATTAAAATCACAAAAATATTAAAAATCATAAAAATGTCATATTTGGTCCCATAATCACTTAGGAACCAATCAAATATTTTTCCTAAGTCTCTAGGTTAAGATATTTAATTTCAAAGCCTTAAAACATTTTTTAAATTAAAAAAAAAAGTATTTTCTAGCCTTTTCCACTAAATTAATTCTAATAAATCAAAGAAAAATCATAAAAACATAAAATTTATTTCTCTGACTTTCTTGATGTCAGAGAGGTTTTTAAAAAATAAAAAAAATATTTTTCAAGTTTTATTTTATTTTATAATTAATTAACACTCCAGGACTCAAAATAATTATAATAAATAAAATATAATTCAACAAGTGGTCCTCTGGTCATTAGGAATGTCCCATAATTTTCTTAAGGACAGAAACTTTACCTTGGTCATGTTGATGAATTTTCTTTAAAAATCCCTATTTTTTCATTAAAAATAATTATATAAATAAATTAAATTCAGAAAAATCATATTTTCTCCTTTAATGTTTTAATTGACATGTGAGTGAAGTGGCATAAAAATTTTAAGTTCATTTAAACTTAATTTAATGAGTTATAAAATAAATAAGCTTAAAGGGGCATAAAGGTAATAAAAATTTTTTAACCCCCTAATTAAAACTTTAGGTTTAATCAACACGGGGGTAAAATATTTGTTTTTAATCTTCTCTTAGATGATTGAAACTTTGGGAAATTGAAGGGTAGGAACTTATTAATCACTTTAATAAAAGAAAAATGAAACCTTAATTTATTAAATAATTCAAATTTTGGAAGATTAATTAAAATTAGATTATTAAAATCGGGATATAACTTAAGAGGACAAGTGAAATTAATAATTAAATAATTCTTAACTAAAACCTACGTCATTAAAAAATTTAAGAATTGATTAAAACCTAAAAAGTTAAATAAGAAAAAAGCAAATTAATATATTTATAATTATTCTAAAATCATTTCAAAACAAACTTAAATCAAAATTACAAATTTTAAATAATTGTTAAAACAACTTATCTTAAAACATGATTAATTAATCCAAATTAAATCATAAAAATCCAATAAATAATTTGAACACCTCTTTTAACCTAAATTAATCTAAAAAAATTAAATTAACATAAAAAAAAAAATTTGATATCATTTATAAAAAAAATGTTTAACTTAAATGAATCAAACATCATTCCACACTTGAAATCATTGATTAAAATTGTATAATTAAATCACATTAAAGTAAATCATCAATTTTAACTTCAAATCATTAAAAATCTTTAACAAATTAACTTGCCCCTGAAAGCTTTAAATTATTATAACTAGTAAATGAAGCATTAAGTGAAATGTAACCTCATTCATAGGATAATCAAACATCCTAGTTCACTGAGCAAAGGAAAAAAACTTAACTAAACTCTTGGATGATCAATTCACCAGTACAATGAAATTCATTTTGACTCAAAATAATCTCAGAAGTATTGAAAAGATGTTTAGAATTCGTTCTAAGCACATCTTCGATACGGTAAGATGTTTTAAAGAACAATTGAACTTAATCGTTCTTTGATGAAGAAAATCATCCTTAACTAAAAATTAAGAATCTAGGCGTCATAGGAAATGACTAGCTATAGGATTAGGACTTTTGGTAGACAACCAAAACCATTTCATTTGTCTTTACTTTGGTACTTGTTGAAATATTTAAATGTCTTAACATGTGTTTTAAATTGTAGCTTGGAAATGACGAGAAGACCCTCTAGGTACGCTTTTATTTTATTGCAGTTTACTTACATGCACTGCGCTTTACTTTTATTGCATGTAAACAAGACTGTTGCATGAAAACCAAAACCTTTAGGATAGCCACAAAACTAAAACCAAAACTAAATTAAAAGTCATCACAAGATAAAATTCACTGCCACAACATTCAAAATATAAAATAACTCAACATTTAATCACAAACAGAACAACAAAACTACAATTGCAACTAAATTAAAACGACTCGTTGAATGATCGGGAATACCTCGGATGATGTAACCCACGTGTTGCTAACGAGATTTCCCACGGTCTAAATGAAAGTGTGGAACTCATTCAGTTGAGTTTAGCAAATTCATCTGGACTATGTGAATTCGATGAAAATAACAGTGTCGGGATGACAAAACCGTGGGATCTTAATCGGTTCTGTTTAAACAACTTTTTGATTTGTTTTAATTAAAACACTAAAAGACATTTGGACTTTAAGATTTCTAAACCAGAACACTTCTCTCATCTCCTGATTTTCATCTTATAAAACTAAACCTCTGCAACAATAAGGAGGTTGGAGCATAGTGGGCAGCACGGCCACCTTCGTCAGCAAAACTTGTGTCTACTTCAGCAGAACCAATCTTTAGTCTAAATAACCAAGCCATAGGATCCCGAGGTAGTTTGCCTAGTGCATATAAATCCTTAACTCTTCGTTAGGCGTTAGCCATAGGATCCCGAGGTGGTTTCTTACCTCGACAATGGACAAAAGGTCAATCACAACATTTCAAAAATTTATGGAATAACTCCGGTCGTCCACCCAATTCAAGGCATGGTCTCGGATTCGGCACAGTAGGATCAGTTGACGATACTGAATTTTTCTTGGTTGTCACTTGCGAGTCTAATGAAAACTGCATGGAAGCTACAGAAGAACTTGAAGATTTACAAATTGGAAACGCTCCACCAGAGTTCGAAGAAGAGATCAAATCTACAATAGATGAGTTAACGGAAGTTAACTTAGGTACTAGCAAAGATCGTTTTGCTTGGAGCTACGATGAGATGCCAGGATTAGCTCCAGAGGTCGCAGTCCATAAGCTAGGAGTGGATCCTACTTCTACTCCAGTCAGACAAGGTTCCAAAAGAATCCGTTTAGAAATCCAACAACAAGTCATAGCTGAAGTTAAAAGATAATAGACGCCAAATTTGTCCATGAAGAACAATACCCAACTTGGTTAGCCAATGTGGTACCAGTCAGGAAGAAGAATGGTCAGATCAAAATTTGTGTGGATTTTAGAGATTTAAACAAGGCATGTCCAAAAGATGAATTCCCTCTACCGATCCCAGAATTAATGATCCACATTGCTTCAACACATGAAATATTCTCATTCATGGATGGATCTTTAGGATACAACCAGATAAAAATGGCTACAGAAGATAAAAAACTTACAGCATTCAGAACGCCGATCGGAGTATATTGCTACACAGTGATGCCATTCGGACTGAAGAACGCAGGAGCAACCTACCAGAGAGCGATGACAAGAATCTTTGATGATCTCCACAATCAAGTCAAATGCTACGTGGATGATGTGGGCATCAAAAGCAAAGTAAAAGAAAACCACCTGTATGATTTGAAAATTGTTTTCGAACGATTGAGACAATTTAACCTTAAGATGAATCCCTTAAAATGCGCCTTCGGCGTCACCTCCAGGAAGTTCTTAGGATTCGTTGTCCGACATCGTGGAATTGAAATCGCCCCGGAAAAGATTAAAGCTATCTCAGAAATGCCACCTCCCAGAACCATCTTTTCAAGGGAAGTTGGCATATCTTCGACGCTTTATCTCGAACTTGTCAGGTAGGTGTCAGCCTTTCTCGGCATTAGTTAAAAAGGATGCCAAATTTACTTGGGAAGAGAAATACTAGAGGGCCTTCGAGGACATTAAACAATATTTAATGACACCTCCTGTCTTAGCAGCCCCAGTCTCAGGTAGACCGTTGATACTTTATACCGCGGCTTTAGACGACTCTCTCGGAGCCCTGTTAGCCCAGGTCAATGATGAGGGTAAAGAAAATGCTCTTTACTACCTAAGCCGTCGTTTACTCCCAACGGAAATAAAGTATCCCACAATTGAAAAGCAATGTTTGGCCCTGATCTTCGCCGCTCAAAAGCTCAGGCACTACATGCTTTCTCATAAGGTCAACTTGATCTCGAAATTTAATCCATTGCAATACTTGGTGACCCGTCCAACGCTTTCTGGCAGACTTGCCAGGTGGTCAATGATATTATTGCAATTCGAAATAACTTTCATGCCTCTTCGTGCCGTAAAGGGAAAAGTCCTAGCAGACTTCCTCGCAGCACACCCTTTGCCGGCAGAATCTCCTCTCAATGACGACTTGCCAGATGAACAAATAATGAGCTTAGAAGACCCTGATGATCGACGTTGGGAATTATATTTCGACGGAGAATCTTCAGCACACAAAGACAAAGAATCGCAAGTGATAGTGCCGGGTAAGGCTGGAATCAGACTAATCTTTATAACACCGGAGCGGGGGATGTTAAGATACTCCTACCACTTAACAGAGCCGTGTACGAACAACGAAGCAGAATACGAAGCTCTCATAACGGGATCCGGAATTAACTATTCAAATGGGGATAACAAACATTCACATCTACGAGGATTCGCAGTTAATCATTCAACAGATAGTCGGATAATACAGAATTTTAAAGCCAAGACTCGAGCAATACTTCCAGTATGCCATGAAACTGTTGGAACAGATTCCGAATGTGACGATCTCAAAATTCCCAGAAAAGAAAATGCTTTAGCAGATCCGTTAGCCCGCCTCGCAAAAGAATTTGCCTGCTTACAAGATGAATCAGTGGAAGTGTCAGTTCACGGATGTCAAGGTCCTATCACAGCTCGACATAGACACAATACACAAATCAGAAAAAAAAAGAAGAATCAGTTGCAACAGTGACAGAAAACGCAGAAGATTGGCGACAGCCATTAATAGACTACCCGCAAATAGGAAAACTACCGGACGATAGGTCGTTAGCCCATCGGATCAAGAAAAGAACTCGTCCTACGCATTAATAAATAACACGTTATACGGAAGGTCTTTCGATCAAATGTGGCTAAGGTGCCTAAGCGGGTCCGAGGCCCGTGAAATTGTTAAAGAGGTGCATTCGGGACTCCGTGGCGCTCACCGATCGGGTCCGAAGATGAAAATGAAAATTAAAAGACTAGGGTACTATCGGCCCTCGATGATGACCGATCGCATGAAAATCGCCAAGAGCTGTCACCAATGTCAAGTGCACGGAGTGGTTCTACACCAACCACCAAATGTGGTACATCCGACAATTGCGTCGTGGTCATTTGAATGTTGGGGCACAAATATAGTGGGTCCAATAGAACCACCATCTTCAAAAGGACATCGCTTCATTCTTGCGGCTACAAATTACTTTTCCAAGTGGGCAGAGGCAGTTCCACTCAGAGAAGTGAAAGCACACCACATGCTACAGTTTTTCAAAAACCAAGTTGTCTACCATTTCGGAGTGCCGCGCAGGATCATCTCAGATAATGGGTCAGCATTCAGAAGCACGCAAATCAACAATTTTGTCAGGAGACACAGAATCGACTGGTAGTATTCAACAATTTACAAACCAAGAGCAAACGGCGTGGCTGAGGCTTTTAATAAAACTCTCGTTCAAATTTTAAAGAAAACTTTGGACGATAATAAGAGAAATTGGCACGAGAAGTTATTAGAAGCCTTATGAGCCAACTGGACAACCTTCAGAACTCCTACTCAAGCTACACCTTACGCTCTGGTGTATGGGTCTGAGGCGATGTTACCCGTAGAGGTCCAACTTCCTTCACTCGGAATTGCAGTTGCAAACAAAATCACGACGAGAAGAGAATGCCAAATTACGACTAGAAGAATTGGAAAGCTCTGGAAGGGAAAAGACTTGCGGCGCGACGGAATTTAGAACTATACCAAGCCAAGATGGTTCAAGCCCATGACGGACTGGTCCGCCCAAGAACCTTCAAAGTTGGTGACTTAGTTCTTGTTCTCAAGAGACCTATCCTTGCACACCACAAGATAGGAGGAAAATTTGAACCCACTTGGGAAGGGTCGTTTGTGGTTGAGGCAGTCTACTCAGGAGGCTCCTACCAGCTAGTGAATTGCTAAGGAGAACGACATATGCTTCCGATCAACGGACGATACTTGAAGAAGTATTACGCTACCTGATGTTTCAAAGGAATGGATATTTCATCCCTAGAAGCACGGGTGAAGTAATTACTTATGACTGGGTCCGAACCCAAAAATAATAAAAAATGTGCTAAAATAAATAAAATCATGGTAATAAAGTTTTCCTTGTTCTCTCTTCCAAATCAAAATCTTTTTCCTGACCTTTTCCCACTTCATTCCTATTAAATTTAAAAATACAAAAGTAATAATAAAAAAAAAAAGAAAACTCTGTCTCTAATAAACATTTTCTTAATGTTCTTGTTCTTAGTACAGCCCCTGATCCTTTTCCTTGTCTTTTCGCAGGGAAATGTCGAACGGGCGGTTGGTCCTGAACTTTAGAAATGGCGTAAGCCTTGCACTCGACGAAAAGAGGGTGAAAGATGGAGCGATAATAGAGATTGACTCAGACTTCGCACCAGCAGGCCTGCAATACGAGGAAGGTGACTGGGTCCCAGTTTATCTAGAGGTACTGCCCAATCAGATGGTAATGAAAGTGGGTGGCCCAAGCCACCAACCCAGCAGTAAGAAAAGGAAAACAAACACTGAAGAGGACAAGAAAATCAAGTCTGTAGTCGCTACAGCAGAGGGCAGGCTTGTCAGCGCCGCGCCCACAAAAATTCAGGTGGTACGAAGAGCTACTCTCACAACAACTCAGCGAAGAAATAAAAATCGCCGTATCCGCAAGATGTTAACTAAACTAGCAGCGGACCAGCGCGACGAGACAATCGCTACTACCAATACATATACTTCAAGGATACCGGCTCGCCAGGAACCTGAAGAAAGGAGGCCAGCTCCGAGGATAACAGAAGAGACCAGGGAAATCTCAAGAAGATCCGAAGAAGGAAGGCTACCACGCCACCAGATAAAGCCACCAGTAATGCATAACCTTGTTGAGAAGCAACCCCGGAGGATGTCCCGATGGAGACCATCCCCGAGGAGCCGAGGTATGCAGGAGAACGCGAAGGGATTGAGCCATATATCCCACAGTACGTCACCAGGCCTCGCCATTTGCAGATTATTCCAGAATACGAGCTAGAAAGAATGCAGAATGTTTCGAAGCAAACTTTTGAATACTTCGAGAGAATTGGAGGCAGAAGGATCAATATACTAGAAGGCCTCGAGCTACATACAGACGTGTTCTCAGAATACGAATAACAACAAATCGTGGATCGCATCCGGGATTTGAAAAGGATGGGTCGAGCGAGGCCGCCTAAGAGAAAACACTTACTCGGAACCCCGGAGATGGATGCCGGGGAAAGGGAGAATTACAATACAATGTGGATGCTGCTACAACTTCGCGAAGACGGGAAGGGAAACCCACCGGGATACTCCGTCATGGCAAGCTAGATCCAATGCCATTAGTCATCAAAAGGATGGTAAAGAGAATGATAACATGGAGGGTACTGCCACGGATTGCATACCCAACGGTTGCATCATTAACATTTATAAGAAGGGTGACTGCATACCCCCGCACATAGATCACCACGACTTTGTCAGACCTTTCTGCACAGTTTCTTTTCTGAACGAGTGTAATATCATGTTCGGATCTGACCTCCGGATAGCAGGCCCAGGTGAGTTCCGAGGGCCAGTAAAGATACCATTACCGGTAGGTTCTGTCATGATACTAAAGGGCAACGGAGCAGATGTCGCTAAACATTGCATACCGGGAGTACCAATGAAGCGGATCTCAGTTACTTTCAGAAGGATGGATGACAGGAAAGCACTTTACCACTTCCAGCCAGACCCAGAGCTAGAGAGCCTCCGGCCTTATGAGCTGTGAGTTACATGGAAAATATCACACCTCCAACGTACTTCCATACGGCATCCTTGCCAAGGATGGCTTGGATGGTGATGTTATTGACCATGTACCTCACCATTCAGACATGGATTTTTTGACAGATGCCTTTTCGGATGGATCGACAAAGATCATACACAGTCCGTTTTGAGTCTACATGGATTGTATGAGATGTATTCCAGATCAAGTTGTATGATGTATCTTCAACATGATTGGAATGAAAGTGACCATGTCACATTTTTGTCCTTCACCTCTTTTGTGCAAGTTGACTGGGAAATGCCATTAAAGTTAAATGAACTTCGAACAAAGAACAGAAAAGAAACAAAAAGAATAAAAGAAAACTTTCCTTAAAAATCTAAAAAATGATGAACGCCAAATTCACATGAACATTAAATGAACGATAAAGCAAATTTGAATCGTTAAAGGACAAACAAAATGAACACAGATCTCAAATCAAATCTCAATCAAATTCAAATTCAACCTTCCAGATCTCAAATCAAATCTCAAATCAAATTCAAACTCAACCCTCCAAATCTGAAATCCAATCTGTTCTACTCTCTCCCTTGTCTGGGATGGAAGCGGTCGATTCCATTGACACGGAGCCACGAGGTTTTTTATTCGGATCTAGTGACGAGGAATTGTATCTAATCCAAACCAGCAACTTTCGATCAACTCTTTTGAATGAGATATGTAGCATCTACATATTCTCTCCTAATCTATTTCTTTCCACAAAAATCTTTTACAACTTTCATGAAATTCTCGAAACACCAAAATTCCACACTTTTTAAATCAACACTACAAATCTTTGCAAAATCAATTACCATTCAAAATCAAATTTTTGGGGTTGAGGATTTTACATCCGAGACTGCATTGCTTTAGGTTCTTTCCCTACCGCAATGAAATACATCAAAATCAAATTCTTAGGGTTGAGGATTTTACATTCGAGACTGCATTGCTTTAGGTTCTTTCACTATCGCAATGAAATACATCAAATTCAAATTCTTGGGGTTGAGGATTTTACATCCGAGACTGCATTGCTTTAGGTTCATTCCCTATCGCAATGAAATACATCAAAATAAAATTCTTGGGGTTGAGGATTTTACATCCTAGACTGCATTGCTTTAGGTTCTTTCCCTATTGCAATGAAATACATCAAAATAAAATTCTTGGGGTTGAGGATTTTACATCCGAGACTGCATTGCTTTAGGTTCTTTCCCTATCGCAATGAAATACATCAAAATCAAATTCTTGGGGTTGAGGAATTTACATCCGAGACTGCATTGCTTTAGGTTCTTTCCCTATCGCAGTGAAATACATCAAAATCAAATTATTGGGGTTGAGGATTTTACATCCGATACTGCATTGCTTTAGGTTCTTTCCCTATCGCAATGAAGTACACCAAATCAAACTTTTGAGGTTAAGGATTTTACATTCAATACAGCATTGCTTTAGGTTCTCTCCCTATTGCAATGAAGCACACCAAATCAAGCTGTTGAGGTTAAGGATTTTACATCCAATACCGCATTGCTCTGAGTTCTTTCCTCATTGTAATGGTTCAATCCAATCAATTCAAACTTTTGAGGTTGAAGATGTTACATCTAAAACCACAAAATTCCAATTTTCATTTCAAGTTCAAATTCCTTCGAATTAATTTTAACAAAACTTCAATCTAAATTGAAACTCATACTAAAATCTGAGCTCACACATCAAAACTTAAACTGAAATGAAACAAAATTTAAATCGAAATTTCTCCGGATCTTGTGATTTGGAATTCACCTCCTTTTCCTTCCTCAGCGAGAATTCAGGGATCTCCAGTCTTGGAGATGCACTTGACACTCCCCAGCGGAAATTCTTCTACTTTGTCCTAAGTTTGTCACTTGGACATCTGTGTTGGTTTAGCTGATCGCTTCGGTCAACGCCAATACGCGCGGTGTGCTTGGTTAGCACACCACACCTATTGGGGGTCCATTTGTTGACCTCATTTTTTGTGAGGTCTTCTCTTCTTCTTTTTAGTACTTAGGATCTAGCCTTAGGATTTTCCTTTGACTATCCTAGAGGATTAGAATTGGGACCCACCACCTAGAAATTCAAACCACTTCTTAACTCCCTGCAAACTCCACAAACTTGATTGTAGACCCCTAATCACCTAGAGGGTTGAAATCAAATGTGGAAGTTTAAAGGATGAGTTCCTATAGGACTCTTTGGCCTTAGGACTGCCCTGGGTGGCCTGGTCTGGTGAAGGGCTGACCTACATACACACTACACTTATACACTACACTTTCACACGCCTACTAAAACCACACCCATACCCAACTTGACCTCCTGACTCATGAAGGTGATTCACATGGATGGTCCTTAACCCCTAAACCCTTGGCTAAGAGGGTTAGGAACAACACAGTGAATGCCTCAAATGAATCCTCTCATGGCTCATATAGGCTTAATATGGCTTCATGGCTCAACCAAAATGATTTTATTTCACTTACATTTACCCAATCTTCAATTTTCCAAATTTTCAATTTTTGACCCCCGGGACCCCAGACCCGCCTAGCTTACCCAAAACCCTTGAAATTACCCAAATTTTTTCAAAATTCTCCAAATCACCATAAAATCCTCAAAACCAATCCCAAACATTCCCACATCACTCAAATTGATAATCCATAGCCAAATATACCAAAAATTCCAAAAATACCCCCCAATACCCTCCAAATACCCAAAATGCCCCTTTTGACCCAAAAATCCAAAAATTCAGAAAATTCCCAGAAAATTCCAGAAAATCTCAAATATTCCCAATTTCATTTTGTACAACTACACCATGGCCCAATTTTGTCAATTTACCCCACTTTTTTCAAAATCCCCAATTTGACCCATTTTAACCCAAAGTGAACCCAATGTCAAACCAAACCTACCCAATTGACCCAAATTCTGGTCCAATTCAATTCTAAACTTCAATTCAGCATCCCCAACACCAGTCTAGACCAAATCCAAGCCCAATTTGAGTGGCATTTGAATCCAATTTCACTTTTGACCTTATAGCCCAATTTGGACCCATGACCCAAACTTAGCCCAAACTAACCCAATTCAACTCCAATTAACCCCAAATCTTTTCTAAACCTTCCCTAACATCCCCACAAACAAAAAACTAACATGATTTGCCCAAAATTTGGACCCAAACCCCACTCAAATTCAACCCAAAACCAAAAGGCCCAATTTTGACCTAAATCCAAACCTAACCCAAAAACAAAACCCAACCAAAGTTGAAACTTCTTTGAAAAACTCCCATAAACATTTTCCAACATTAATTTTACATCAATTTCAACATTAGCCCAACATTGGCCCAAATTATCCCAATTTGACCTACATTGGCCCATTCACCAAATCAACCCAAATTCAACCCAATTCAAACCCAAACTACCTCAAATTCATTTCAAATCGCTCATGACACACCCCTAAACCAAACCCAACAATTATTTGGACCAAACTTCTACAAAATTCCCATCCATGAATTCATTCTTAAACCTAAAGGCCCATCCCCTTTAGCCTTCCTAAAAGCCCATCAAAAATGATTTCAAAAGGCCCAAAATTCATCCAAAGCCCACATGACACTTCCCCTCATCATCCATTTAATCAAAATCACCCCTAAGTTTCAAAATCATCATTAAACCATTCCAAATCAAGCTTCATGAATATTCTCCACCAAAGTACCAAAATTCCTAAATTCTACTTCCATGAAATCAAGCCAAGCCATCCTAAGCCATAGGCAAGCCATTAAGCAATGCATGAGCCACATGGAAGCCATGAGAGCCTCTTTACATGTCACCATGCCATTTTGGGCAAATAAAGGAGACCCTTTCCTTAATCTCCTAAAGTCATTAGCCTTAACCATGATTCCCCTTAACCCAAATTTAATCTAAATATTCTTAGAAAGAGACCTCACCACCTTTGACCAGCTGACCTAACTTATTCTCTCAGCCTAAAACATGGTCATGGGGAGGTGAACCCAACCCAAACACATGGGTTGACCCAAACCAACCGAAAATGGCCTCTTCCCCTTTCCATTCCAAGCCATCCCCTTTACACATGTCCATGGCCAATTGACTGCACTAAACCCCAGCCCTGACCCTCCTGAACAAGATGGTGACCAGTGCCTGGCCGGCCAGCCACCAGGCCGCGGGAAAACACCATGGCCGAAAGCTCACATGTGAGCCAACATTGAAATTCCCCCTTGCTGAAGTGTCCCAGCCCAAGTGGCCACCATGGCTGTTCTTCTCTTGCATAGAGCAGCTGATCCCCACCTTAAACCCCCCGGGAGGCCCTCCACCCTCTCCTATTTAAACACCACCCCCTCTCGGCCATGAGAGGTGCCGAACCGCACCTTACCGAAACCCCGCCAAAATTACTCCAGAACACTCTCCACACTTAGAGCAGTTGATCCCCAGTGACAATTTGCCCTAATCCCCACCAACAGAGCCCAATTTCTCAGCTAAAATTCCACCCAAAAATAGGACTTCTCCCAATTCTCCACCATACTCAAATTAAACTCACCCACACCTGCACAAGGTCAAGAGAAGGAGTTTCCCAGTGAAAGCCCCCTCTCCAAGCCACCCATCTGTTCCAGACTCCAAGTTTTGTAATTGGTTGTGGTCGAAATCATACCTGGACAATTCACCAGCCCAAGGGACTTCATCCGGAGCTTGCTTGGACCCAATCGAAGGTGACACAACTCTCGCATCGAAGCTTCACTTCTCTGAGCAAAGGTATGGACTCACTCTTCTTCCCGAGCTTACAGAGATTCTCTATTTAATTTGAGTCAATTTTAATACATGTTTACCGCATGGATGTGTTCGTCTCCTCAAGACGAATCCATTGAGCATAAGAACTCGAAATTCCATTGAGAATCGAGTGAGAAATTAAGGTTAGAAGGTTGACGGTCACGGGTGCACAGCAGTCGTAGACGATGACTGGGAGCCTTCGGATCGAGCGTGTATCGAGCGGATGGTCTGGATCGAGCCGGACAGCACGATGGTGCATGAACCGCGGGCCCCTGGAGCGCTGAGTCGGATGGCGGCGCCGAATCAGAAGACGACGCGTGGCCTTTCGGGGCTGCCGAGGATGGCGTGGCGCCGCTTAGATAAGTAGGAAATTAGGGTATTTTTTGATTTATTTAATTCCCTAAACTTCAAAAATGCATAACTTTGTGTAGGAAAATCAGAAAAATAAAATAAAAATACCCTTTTGCTCGCGTGAACGAGAGGAGAATAATGTGGAAAAGAAATCATGTAATTTCATCAAGTATTTTATTTTTAATTATTTATTTACTCTCTGCACTATTTCAATTCTCCATGCATGTATACAATTCACCATGTCATGAGACCATAGGGCTTTTGAAGCCTCTGAATTTGGGAACATTCCCTGAATATTCCAAAGTCAGAAGCCACCCCTATGAAGAGTTATTGATTTTTCAATTCTAGGTCACTATTCTGAGTATTTTAATTCCAATAACTAGCATATTGTGAAATAAATTCTTGGAAAATTTGGTGATGTTTCTTATGACCAGAGGACCCTAGGAAAAATAGTTTTTGAGTTAACTCACTTGTAATAACCCTAATTGGCTTAAACACCCAAAATGGAGCTTTAATTAATTAGAGCTAATCATACATCAAATTGACTTAAAATCAATTCTCCACTGATCTTTAGGATCAGAGGAACCCACCATAAAAGTTTGAAGATAATTGGACTTGGTTAACCCTATCAAATGGGTCGATTAAGCCATTTAGCCAAAATTAAACTTAAAAAATTCATAACTTTCAAAATACTTCTCAAAAATTCACAAAATTGGTTTTGGAGCCTCTCTGATATCAGGGGAATTTAAGAAAATTAAAATTGCAATTTTCTAAAAAAGTTGATTTTTTGCATTATTTTAATATTTTTAATAATTAAAAAATAATAAAAATCACAAAAATAATAAAATTCATCAAAGTGTCACATTTTGAATTTTAATCACTTAGGAACAAACCCCATATTTTTCTTGAGTCACTATGATGAGATATTAAATTTTAAAGCCCTAAGGTAATTTTAAAATTAAAAAAATGTATTTTCTAAGCATTTCCACTAAAATAATTCTAATAAATCAAAGAAAAATCAGAAAATTGTAAAAATTGGTTCACTAGTTTCCTTGATATCAGAGAGATTTTTGAAAAATATAAAATTCATTTTTCAACCTTTATTTTATTTTTAAATTAATTAATATTCCAAAATTCAAAATAATTATAATAAAAAGAATATAATTCAAAAAATCACCAAAATTGGTCCAAGTGGTTCTCTGGTCATTAGGAATGTCCCATAATTTTCTTAAGGACAGAAACTTTTCCTTGGTCATATTATTAAATTTTCCTTGAAAATCCCTATTTTCCACCAAAAATAGTTACATAAATAAATTAAATACAGAAAAATCATATTTTCTCCTCTAATGTCTTGATTGACATATGAGTGAAGTCACATAAAAATTTCAAATTCATTTAAGCTCAATTTAGTGAGTTATGAAATTAGTAAGTTTAAAGGGCAAAATGGTAATTGAAATTTTAACCTATAATTAAAAATTTTAGGTTTAATTAAAATGAAAGAGTAAAATATTTGATCCTAATCTGATTTGGATGATTGAAATTTATATAATTAAAGGGTAGAAACCTACCAAATAATTTAAAAATAAATAAAATAAACCTTAATTAAATAATTAATTAAATTTGGAAGAATAATGAAAAATTGGAATTATTAAAATAGGGATATTATTAGGAAGAGATTTGTTCTTTAATTTAAGAATCCCTAAATTAATCACCTCAATAATATTTAATTCCTAATTAAAATGATAATCCAAATTCAAGATTTAAAATGCTAAAAGACTTAATCATTAAATTAAATTAAAGTTAAATTATTTAAATTAAATCCTTTTAAAATTTCAATTAAATTAATACTTTAACAATTAAAATTAAATCATCTTTAAAACATAAAAAAATAAAATATTAAATTAAAATTAAAAATGAAATTAAATTAAAATTTAAATTAACTTAAAATTTAAATTAAATTAAAATCTAAAATAAAATTAAATTAAATTTTAATTAAAGTGTAAATTAAATTAAATTAAATTAAAATTAAAATTTAAATTAAATTAAATTAAATTAAATTAAATCGATTAAATTAAATTAAATTAAATTAAATTAAAACATATTAAATTAAATTAAATTAAATTAAAATAAAAAATAAAATCAAGTTAAAATTAAAATTAAATTAAATTAAATAAATTAAATTTAAAATTAAAACTAAACCAAATTAAATTAAATTAAAATTAAATTAGATTAAATTGAATTAAAAATAACATCACCTAAGACATAAAGAATTCAAAAATAAATCTAAAACAACTTGAACACTATTCCAAACTTAAACCCATTAATTGAACTTAAATTAAATTATTAATCACTTGAACATTAATTTGCCCTCAAAAGCTCTTGTTGTCGTAACTTCTAAATGGAGTATTGAGTGAAGTGTTACTTCACTCATAGGATATTCAAATGTCCTAGTTCACTGAGCGAGATAACAAAACTTGAACTCCTGGATGATTAATTCATTTGTATAATTAAATTCTCTTGGACTTAAAATAATCCTAGAAGTATTGAAAAGATGTTTAAGATTTGTCTTAAGAACTTCCTCGATATGATAGGATATTTACAAGAACCTAGACGTCATAGGAGATGACTAGCTATAGGATTAGGACCTTGATAGAAAACCATAACCCTTCCCTTAGCTTTACCTAGGAACTTGCTTTAAATGCTTAAATATTCTAAATTGTGTTTAAGTGCAGCTTGGGATGACGGGAAGACCCTCCATGTACGCTTTTATTTTATTGCAATTTACTTAATCGCATCGCACTTACTTTTCTTGCATGATAAACAATCGTTGCATGAAAACCCACACCTTTAGGATAGTCCCTAAAATTGAAACCAAAACTAAATTAAAAGTCATTACAAGATAAAATTCACCGTCACAACATTTCAAAATATAAAACAACTCAAAATTTAATCACAAACGGAACAACAAAACTACAACTACAACTAAATTAAAACGTCTTGTTGGATGATCGGTAATACCTCGGATGATGTAACCTACGTGTTGCTAACAGGATTTCCCACGGTCTAAATGAAAGTGTGGAACTCATTTAGTTGAGTTTAGCAAATTCATCTAGACTAAGTGAATCCGATAAAAATAACGATGCCGGAAGGATGGAACCGTGGGATCTTAACCGGTGTTGTTATAATCAACTTTTAGATTTGTTTTAATTAAAACATAAAAAAAACACCTGGATATTAAGACCTTCTCTGAACCAAAACATTTCTCTCATCTCCTAATTTATGACTTCTAAAACTAAACCTCTGCAACAACAAGGAGCTCGGAGCATGGTGGGCAAAGCACGGCCATCGTCATCGCAGAAACCCGAGTCTACTTCACAGAAACTTTCTTAGAATTAAATAACTAAACCATAGGACTTCGAGGTAGTTTGCTTAGTGCAACATAAATCCTCAACCTTTTTGTTAGGCATTTGCATTGCAAATTAAGCCCTAACCGGTCTTAGGATTCCGAGGTAGTCGTCTGATACGACATAAACCCTCACATCTTCGAGGCTATTTGTGTGATCGCATCATACGAATATAAGTCCTAATTAATTAAAATTGGCAAGATCAAATTATTAAATAAACATTAGGGCTTTCCTAAATTCAAGCCAAACAATAGGATAGTCGGGAAATTACCAAAGTTCGCTTCGAATCTGTGATTTCTCCTACCTTTCTTCCTTCGAATTCCCAAAAAAAATGTTCCAAATTTGATCCATTCCCTATTGAAATTCTAAAATTCAATCCCTTGAAAACTTAAACTTTGAAATTCTCGAGAGCTAGAACTATCGATTATTATCGAGAGTTTTCTTAGGTGATTCCCGTCACTTAAGATGTAATTAACTATAGGGGCTTGCCCTTATAGGGAATTTTAAGAACCCAGGTAATATAAACCCTGTTTAATGTTTTCATATTAAGCAGGGGAACTTGTCGGCAAATAAAATGGTTTCGTAGACCAAACGGATGTCACAAACCTTCTAGTTTATTTAATCGAGCCCCACCATCAAACAGTGTGCCTATTCTTCGGAATGGACACACGTTTTGTGGTGCGGTGCTCGTTTATATAAACTATTTGAGATGTGAGATCAGTTTGATTTCATATCTTAAAATTTTTAAAATTATTTTTTAAAATCAAAATACTGCTTTCCAAATCATATATATATGTAAATTAAATTTAAAATTCGCCGACAATTTCTGTTAGGCGACCCCTTTTCAAAATAAAACACCTAACCTAAAAATATGCCGACAATTTCTGGCGACTCCGCTGGGGAAAATTCCTCTCTCCATTTTTAATCAGATAGTTCTGCTTTCAAAAATCGGTAGTGTGTCCATGTCCCTAGTGGATCAAACTACCCTTCTTTCCGTTGGAATACTATGTTCATTTCTACCTTGAACGAGTATAGCCAACATTCTCTCGGATTTAGGAGCCACTGTTTAGACACCCCTAAACAGAGAGGTTCTGAGATCCTTTTGCCTCTTTTCTGAGGTGGGGTGGACCCCCAATAGGTGTTAGTTTAGGAGCGGTCCTTCGAGTCGAGAAGTCTTGCATAAGACTTTCTTTTCCTTTCCAATTATGAATCAAATTCCTTACCTTCTCTACACATTTGAACAGTCCGTTCCTAATAAACAAACCCTCTAATGAATGACTCTTTTAACAAATAACACCTTTTTTATAAATACATGAACAAGAATGTGTTCGGACTCTTTTCGATTCCTTTCTTTTCGTCCTGATGAGAAGAAGCATAACTTGGGACTGACAATCAGAATCTACCTTGCAGAAATGGAAGCCCCAAAGCTGATTTTCTCCTTCACCAATGGACCGGACTTCGCCGTTTACAAGGATGAGGTGCCCGACACTCGGGATCATCCGGTTTGGACAAGGATTCGAGAACACAAATGTCAAGATCACCGACGTTACCCTTTTCGCACCGACGGACAAAGTATCCGAAACCGAAAGACCTTCGATCGAGTTCAACCTTAAGTCAACTCAAGAGTTCCCTCCCCTACAAAGGGTTCCAACTGAGAGGAATACTACTGTCCATAGGAGGACTGTTATCTCTACCCCCACTGGTCTAGTCGTCTCTGCACCTACCCCGGCTTCCGCCAAACTGAAGGGGAAGGAAGTTCAAATTTGTAACGAGCATGTTACCGTGGAGGGTACAGATTTTCGTGCAAGACCTTCTGTTTTTGAAATTGGGTCCAGCTCAAGGGTTCCACCCCTAACATGGACTCAAAGAAGAAACAGAGGTAGGAAGATTGCCAGAAAGGCCAGAGCTGCTGAAGTCGTTTTCTTAGAAGGAATCCCTGAGTACACACCACTACTTGAGTACATACCATTGCTTGAGTATACACCGCTTTTGGAAGGAAGTAGATTCCATCCCCTTTCCGCCGCAGCTGATGAGGAAAATGTCCGCAGGATTGGTTCTACATTACCTCGACCCTCATACTATAGTGACAGCCGAAAGAAAAGGGCTAGGATTACACCATTTGGCCGACTACAGACTGTGATAGAGAAGTTAGCAAAGAAAGAGAAATGTCCTGTATCAGAGATTTTGAAAAGAATAGGGCGGGTGCCGGCCAAATCCCGTCTTGGACTGCGAGTAGAACTCGTTATCGCCACAGAAAAGCCGAGTAAGAAGATGAAGGCTAGTCCACCTGTTGTTGTTTCAAGTTTACAGATCAGGGAGGATACCACCTTCCGAAGCATTCGGCCGACGGACCATCCGGTCCTAGGCCTTCTGTCGCTAGAAGGATGGTATGGCGTCCTACTACCAGCCAATTAAGACCGAAATAACGACCGTGAAAAGGAAAGTCTCGTCGGGAGACTCGAGTCCGAAGAGAGCGCCACTGCAATGAAGGGGACTCCCAAAAAGGAAACCCGACAGCCATCGCATGATAACTGCGAAACCGCACGAAAAAGACCATTGGAAGACGCTGTGAAAAAGCTAAGAACTGATATTCAGCGATTAGCAAGAGAAAGAGAATAAAAATTCAGAGATGAAGTCGACTCGTCAGAGTTCATGGATGATGAATATGCAGAAATTAACATGGTTGAAACACGAGCATCGTCAGCTTCGTAAAGTGCTCCGGCAGCTGTGGAAAGAGATGAACCGGAAGCATTAAGAGCACAAATTCAAGAAAAAGACGATACAATCTCTCAATTGGCAAGAAGGATGGAAGAGATGGCTGCAGCCCTAGCCACTCTTCAGTGTCAGGCTCAACCCCCAAGAGAAACGCCTCCAGAAGTTATTCATATTACAGACGGAGGAAAAGAGATTACATCCGTTAACGGAGACGATCGACCCAAAGAAAGATTCTACCCGTAACATGATTCCGGAAAAGGATATCAAGAGCATGGTGGAACAACGAGTGCGAGAAGCCTTGGCACAATCAAAGAGCGGGACATCCATTCGGACGGGTAGACCTTACCCGAAGAATTCGAAGCCGTCCAATATCCGAAAGGCTTCGTACCACCTCTCGTTCAAGACCTTTGATGGAACAGGAAACCCTCGGCAAGCATGTTGCACATTTTCGTGCCGCTTGTTGCAATGCCGGTGGAAGTGATGCTTTACTCTTCCGACAATTTGTCGGCGACTCGTCGTGGATCGCCTTTGATTGGTATGCGGAATTACCGAACGGTTCGGTGAAGACATTTTCAGAATTAGAGAACCTCTTCATCAAGCGATTTGTCGGAGCTCAGCACCACATCACTATAGGTGATTTAGTGGTAGAGAAGCAGAAGCCGAACGAAACTTTGGTGGACTACATACTTCGATGGAGGAATCTAAGTATGAAGTGTGAGCCACAGCTACAAGAACAGCATGCAGTCGGCATTTTATTTAAGAGCATTCATGGCCCGATAGCACTTCTCCTCAAGGGATTTACTATTAAGACTTTCGAGAAGTTGTTAAGCAAGGCCGGAAGCTTGCAAGAGGAGGCAAAAGCAATTAAGTTTCACCGACAAAACAGACAAACAGAAGCCCGTGAAAACTTTTGAGAAGAAGTCCGGGATCGTCGCAGCAGTCGATAAAGGCAAGTCGCCAATACAAATACCGTCGAACGGCCGCAAAGCAACCTCAACGAATTACCAGCGAACCCCGACCCGGCTATCGGTCATCTCAACGAGTATGAACAACCGCCTCGTCCACAACGTACGTTAAGGGAGCTTCTGAGCAGGGAGTATCCGATCAAGAATGAAGCAGTGCCGAAAATGTTCCGCAGTCTGATGAAGACTCCAGATTTCCAACTGCCAGAGACCAAGAGACCAGAAGAAGTCGACAAGATTGGTGATCTCAACTTTTGCCCTTACCACCGGATGCTCGGGCACAAGATAAAAGATTGTATTACCTTCAAAAGTTGGCTCAACGACAATCTTCAAGAAGGGAACATAATAATCCCGAAGGAATACATGAAGGAACCCCATAAAGGAGGTTCCGTCAATGTTATCTCGACGGATTTCATTGTTCCAATAGATCCCTATGCGACTGATGATGGATGGACTACCGCTTGGACAAAGTCTTCGAAGAAGATTTTGGATCGCATCCAAACCACTTCGGTGCGAGCCTCAATTCAGAGTTCAAAAATATTGACCTCATTTTTGATGAGGTCTTCTCTCCTTCTTTTTAGTACTTAGGATCTAGCCTTAGGCTTTTCCTTTGACTATCCTATAGGATTAGAATTGGGACCCACCACTTAGAAATTCAAACCACCTCTTAACTCCCTACAAACTCCATAGACTTGATTGTAGACCCCTAATCACCTAGAGGGTTGAAATCAAATGTGGAAGTTTAAAGGATGAGTTCCTATAGGACTCTTTGGCCTTAGGACTGCCCTGGGTGGCCTGGTCTGGTGAAAGGGGCTGACTTACACTCACACTACACTTATACACTACACTTTCACACACCTCCTAAAACCACACCCATACCTAACTTGAACTCCTGACTCATGAAGGTGATTCACATGGATGGTCCTTAACCCCTAAGCCCTTGGTTAAGAGGGTTAGGAACAACATAGTGAATGCCTCAAATGAGTCCTCTCATGGCTCATATAGGCTTAACATGGCTTCATGGCTAAACCAAAATGATTTCATTCTGCTTACATTTACCCAATCTTCAATTTTCCAAATTTTTAATTTTTGACCCCGGGGACCCTACACCCGCCTAAATCTACCCAAAACCTCGAAATTACCCAAATTTTTCAAAATTCTCCAAAATCACCCAAATTCCTCAAAACCAATCCCAAACATTCCCACATCACTCAAATTGATCATTCATAGCCAAGAATACCAAAAATTCCAAAAATACCTCCCAATACCCTCCAAATACCCAAAATGCCCCTCTTAGCCAAAAAAATCCAAAAAATTCAAAAAATATCTATAAAATTCCAAAAAATCCCAAATATTCCCAATTTCATTTTGTCCAACTACACCATGGGCCAATTTTGTCAATTTACCCCACTTTTGTTAAAATCCCCAATCTGACAAATTTTAACCCAAAGTAAACCCAATGTCAAACCAAACTTACCCAATTGACCCAAATTCTGGTTCAATTCAATTCTAAACTTGAATTCAACATCCCCAACACCAATCTAGACCAAATCCAAGCCCAATTTGATTGAAATTTGAATCCAATTTCACTTTTGACCTTAAAGCCCAATTTGGACCCATGACCCAAACTTAGTCCAAACTCACCCATTTCAACTCCAATTAACCCCAAATCTTTTCTAAACCTTCCCTAACATCCCCACAAACAAATCACTAACATGATTTGCCCAAAATTTAGACCCAAACCCCACTCAAATTCAACCCAAAACCAAAAGGCCCAATTTTGACCTAAACCCAAACCTAACCCAAATAAGCCCAAACCCCAAAATCAAAACCCAACCAAAGCCAAAACCTCTTTGAAACATTCCCATAAACATTTCCAAACATTAATTTTACATCAGTTTCAACTCTAGCCCAACATTGGCCCAAGTTAGCCCAATTCGACCTATATTGGCCCATTTACCAAAGAGACCCAAATCAAACCCAAATCAAACCCAAACCACCTCAAGTTTGTTTCAAACCACTCATGACATATCCCTAAACCAAACCCAACAATTATTTGTCCCAAACTTCTACAAAATTCCAATCCATGAATTTACTCTTAAACCTAAAGGCCCATCCCCTTAGCCTTCCTAAAAGCCCATCAAAAACAACTTCAAAAGGCTCAAAGCCCACATGACAATCCTCTATCATCATCCATTTGATAAAACCATCTCCTAAGTTCTAAATCCATGATAAAATAAATCCAAATCAAGCCATATGCCAATTCCCATCAAAATGCCAAAATTCACAAAACCCTTTTTCATGAAATTGACTTAACTTTTCCCAAGCCAAAGATGAGCCATGAAGCCGTGCATGAGCCACATGGAAGCCATGAGAGCCTTTTTACATGTCACCATGCCATTTTGGGCAAAATAAGGAGACTCTTTCCTTAATCTCCTAAAGTCATTAGCCTTAACCATGATTCTCCTTAACCCAAATTTTATCCAAATATATTTGGATAAGGACTTCTCCATGCCAAACCAGCTGATCCCTTTGACTCTCCACAACACCCAAAGCCACCTTGAAGGGTGAACCAAGCCCAAAAGGATGGGTTGACCCAAATCAAGCCAAAATTGGCCTTCCCCCATGCCATTTTAATCCAAGCCTTTGACACATGGCAAAGCCCAATTGCCCACACTAAACCCCAGCCCTGACCCACCTGGACCTGGGGGTGACCCATGCCTACCGGCCAGCCGCCTGGATCACCGGAAAACACCATGGCCGAGACCTTGAGAGGAGCCAAAGTTTGGAATTCCCACCTGCTGAGCTGCCCCATGCCCAATGGCCACCATGGTTGTTCTTCCCTTGACCTAAGCAGCTGATCCCAAGCCTTAAACCCCCTGGGAGGCCCTCCAACCTCTCCTATTTAAACACCACCCCTCTCAGCCATGGAGGGTGTTCTGAACCAACCTTAAGGAAACTCTGTCAAAATCATTCCAGACCACTCTCCACACATAGAGCATTTGATTCCCATCGGATTCCGGCCAGATTCCCTCCAACTCGAGCTCAATTTTGAGTTCAAATTGCAGCATAAAAACCAGGACACATCTTCACAGTGGACCAAACCCCAGATTGATTGGTCCTACACCTTCACCAGACCAAGGGAAGAAGTTTACCAGCAAAATCCCTTCACCAGGCTAGCCATTGCTTCCAGCCTCCTAGCTTTGTGATCGGGCGTGGTTGAAATCTTACCTGGACAATTCACCAGGCCAAGAGACTTCATCTGGAGCTTGCCTGGACCCAATCGAAGGTGACACAACTCTCATATCGAAGCTTCACTTCTCTGAGCAAAGGTATGGACTCACTCTTCTTCCCGAGCTTACAGAGATTCTCCATTTAATTTGAGTCAATTTAAATACATGTTTACCGTATGAATGTGTTCGTCTCTTCAAGACGAATCCATAGAGCATAAGAACACAAAAATCCGTTGAGAATCAAGTGAGAAATTAGGGTTAGAAGGTTGACGGTCACGAGTTCACACCAGTCGTAGACGATGACCAGGAGCCGTCGGATTGCGCGTGTATCGAGCGGACGGCCAGGATCGCGCCGGACGGAGCAACGGAACATGAACCGCGGGGCCCTGGAGCGCTGAGTCGGATGGCGGCGCCGAATCAGAAGACGACGCGTGGAGCTTTGGAGATGCCTAGGTTGACGCGGCGCCGCGTGGATAAGTAGGAAATTAGGTTATTTTTCTATTTATTTAATTCCCTAAACTTCAAAAATGTATAACTTTGTGTAGGAAAATCAGAAAAATAAAATAAAAATACCCTCTTGCTCGAGTGAACGTGAGGAGAATAATGTGGAAAAGAAATCATTTAATTTCAATAAGTATTTGATTTTTAATAATTTATTTACTCTCTGCACATTTTCAATTCTCCATGCATGTATACAATTCACCATGGCATGAGACCATAGGGCTTTTGAAGCCTCTGAATTTGGGAACGTTCCCTAAATTTTCCAAAGTCAGAGGCTATCCCTATGAAGAGTTATTGATTTTTCAATTCTAGGTTACTATTATGAGTATTTTAATTCTAATAATTAGCATATTGTGAAATAAAGTCTAGGAAAATTTGGTGATGTTTATTATGACCAGACGACCCTAGGAAAAATAGGTTTTGAGTTAACTCACTTGGAATAACCCTAATTAGCTTAAACACCCAAAATGGAACTTTAATTAATTAGAGCTAATCATACATCAAATTGACTTGAAATCAATTCTCCACTAACCTTTAGGATCAGAGGAACCCACCATAAAAGTTTGAAGTCAATTGGACTTGGTTAGCCCTATCAAATGGGTTGATTAAGCCATTTATCCAAAATTAAACTTAAAAAATTCATAACTTCCAAAATACTTTTCAAAAATTCACCAAACTGGTTTTGGAGCCTCTCTGATATTAGGGGAATTTAATAAAATTAAAATTGTAATTTTCTAAAAAAGTTGATTTTTTGCATTATTTTAATATTTTTAATAATTAAAAAATAATAAAAATCACAAAAATAATAAAATTCACCAAAATGTCACATTTTGAATTTTAATCACTTAGGAACAAACCCCATATTTTTCTTGAGTCTCTATGATGAGATATTAAATTTTAAAGCCCTAAGATAATTTTAAAATTAAAAAAAATGTATTTTCTAGCATTTTCACTAAAATAATTATAATAAATCAAAGAAAAATCAGAAAATTATAAAAATTGGTTCTCTGATTTCCTTGATATCAGAGAGATTTTTGGAAAATATAAAATTCATTTTTCAACCTTTATTGTATTTTTAAATTAATTAATACTCCAAAATTCAAAATAATTATAATAAAAAGAATATAATTCAAAAAATCACCAAAATTGGTCCAAGTGGTTCTCTAGTCATTATGAATGTCTCATAATTTTCTTAAGGACAAAAACTTTCCCTTGGTCATGTTATTGAATTTTCCTTGGAAATCCCTGTTTTCTACAAAAATAATTACATAAATAAATTAAATACAGAAAAAATCACATTTTCTCCTCTAATGTCTTTATTGACATATGAGTGAAGTCACATAAAAATTTCAAATTCATTTAAGCTCAATTTAGTGAGTTATGAAATTATTAAGCTTGAAGAGGCAAAATGGTAATTAAAATTTTAACCCTTAATTAAAACTTTAGGCTTAATAAAATGAAATAGTAAAATATTTGATCCTAATCTGATTTGGATGATTGAAATTTAAATAATTAAAGGGTAGAAACCTACTAAACAATTTTAAAATAATTAAAATAAACCTTAATTAAATAATTAAATAAATTTGGAAGAATAAAAAAATTGGAATTATTAAAATGGGGATGTTATTAGGAAGAAATTTGTTCTTTAATTTAAGAATCCCTAAATTAATAACTTCAATAATATTTAATTCCTAATTAAAATGATAATCCAAATTTAAAATTTAAAATGCTAAAGGACTTAATCATTAAATTAAATTAAAAAAAATTATTTAAATTAAATCCTTTTAAAATTTCAATTAAATTAATACTTTAACAATTAAAATTAAATTATCTTTAAAACATAAAAAATAAAATATTAAATTTAAATTAAAAATAAAATTAAATTAAAATTTAAATTAAATTAAGTTAAATTAAATTAAATAGAATTAAATTAAAACATATTAAATTAAATCAAATTAAATCAAATTAAATCATATGAAATTAAATTAAAATAAATTAAGTTAAATTAAGTCATATTAAATTAAATTAAATTAAATTAAATTAAATTAAATAAAAATAAAAAATAAAATCAAGTTAAAATTAAAATTAAATTAAATTAAATAAATTAAATTAAAATTAAAACTAAACCAAATTAAATAAAATTAAAAATTAAATTAAATTAAATTGAATTAAAAATAACATCACTTAAGACATAAAGAATTCAAAAAATAAATCTAAAACAACTTGAACACTATTCCAAACTTAAACCCATTAATTGAAATTAAATTAAATCACAAATCACTTGAACATCATTTTGCCCTCGAAAGCTTTTGTCGTCATAACTCCTAAACGAAGCGTTAAGTGAATTGTTACTTCACTTATAGGATATTCAAATGTCCTAGTTCACTGAGCAAGATAACAAAACTTGAACTCCCGGACGATTAATTCATTTGTATAATTAAAATTCTCTTGGACTTAAAATAATCCTAGAAATATCGAAAAGATGTTTAAGACTCGTCTTAAGCACTTCCTCGATATGATAGGATATTTATAAGAACAATTGAACTTAATTGTTCTTTGATGAAGAAAATCGTCCTCAAACCAAAACACAAGAACCTAGACGTCATAAAAGGCGACTAGCTATAGGAATAGGACCTTGGTAGAAAACCATAACCCTTCCCTTAGCTTTACCTAGGAACTTGCTTTAAATGCTTAAATATTCTTATTGTGTTTTAAGTGCAGCTTGGGACGACGGGAAGACCCTCCAGGTACGCTTTTATTTTATTGCAATTTACCTTATTGCAATTTATTTAATCGCATCGTACTTACCTTTCTTGCATGATAAACAACTGTTGCATGAAAACCAAAACCTTTAGGGTAGTCCCTAAAACAGAAACCAAAACTAAATTAAAAGTCATTACAAGATAAAATTCACCGCCACAACATTTCAAAATATAAAACAACTCAAAATTTAATCACAAACAGAACAACAAAACTACAACTACAACTAAATTAAAACGTCTTGTTGGATGATCGGGAATACCTCGGATGATGTAACCTACGTGTTGCTAACGGGATTTCCCACGGTCTAAATGAAAGTGTGGAACTCATTCAGTTGAGTTTAGCAAATTCATCTGGACTAAGTGAATCCGATAAAAATAACGATACCGGAAGGATGGAACCGTGGGATCTTAACCGGTGTTGTTATAATCAACTTTAAGATTTGTTTTATTAAAATATTAAAAACACCTGGAAAATAAGACTTTCTCTAAAACAGAACACTTCTCTCATCTCCTAATTTATAACTTCTAAAACTAAACCTCTGCAACAACAAGGAGCTCGGAGCATGGTGGGCAGCATGGCCATCGTCATCAGCAAAACCTGAGTCTACTTCAGCAAAACTTTCTTAGAATTAAATAATCAAGCCATAGGACTTCGAGGTAGTTTGCCTAGTGCAACATAAATCCTCAACACTTTGTTAGGCATTTGCATTGCAAATTAAGCCCTAACCGGTGTTAGGATTCCAAGGTAGTCGTTTGATACGACATAAACCCTCACATCTTCAAGGCTATTTGTGTGATCACATCATACAAACATAAGTCCTAATTAATTAAAATTGGCAAGATCAAAACATTAAATAAACATTAGGGCATTCCTAAATTCAAGCCAAACAATAGGATAGTCGGGAAATTACCGAAGTTCGCTTCGAATCTGTGATTTCTCCTACCTTTCTTCCTTTGAATTCCCAAAATAAAATGTTCCAAATTTGATCCATTCCCTATTGAAATTTCAAAATTCAATCCCTTGAAAACTTTAACTTTGAAATTCTTGAGAGCAGAACTACTGATTAATATCGAGAGTTTTCTTAAATGAATCACTTCATTTAAGATGTAATTAACTATAGGGGCTTGCCCTTATAGGGAATTTTAAGAACCCAGGTAATATAAACCCTGTTTAACGTTTTCATATTAAGCAGGGGAACATGTCGGCTTATAAAATTGGTTCGCAGACCAAACAGATGTCACAAACCTTTCTAGTTTATTCAATCGAGCCCCATTATCAAGCAGTCTGTCTATTCTTCGGGATAGATACACGGTTTGTGGTGTGGCGCTCATTTATATAAACTATTCGAGATGTGAGATCAGTTTGATTTTATATCTTAAAATTTTCAAATTTAAAATTATTTTCAAAATCAAATACTACTTTTCAAATTATTTATTTAAATTAAATTAAAAATTCGCCAACAATTTCTGTAGGCGACCCCCTTTTCAAAATAAAACACATAACCTAAAAATGTGCCGACAGAAACCTGTCAAGTCGGCACTATCACTTGCGATAGAAGAACCACCTCAATAAGAGACGATTGAAGAAAAGAAGAAAATTGATGAAGAAGAGAAGACCGAGGCTCTTAAGGCTAGACTAGGGGCTGCTTATTCTAGGATAGTTGTTTCGGATTCGGGGGAGAAATCCCTCGAACCTCCGACTCCGTATGATTATCCGCTCACTCCGGTGGGATCTTATAATGATAAGGGTTATGGCGTTGGCTACGTTTTCGACTGTTTCTAACTATTACGTAACTAGCGGCAACCAACCTAATCCGGACGTCGATTCCGATACAAATAACAATTCTCAAATCATACACAATCTCGACGATCACAATGACAAAGAAGACATCCACCAAGGAGGCTACGAGAGTTCAACAAACAACGAATCTATTTGCGAGTTTCGAGGAGCTCCAGTCACAATAGAGTTTGAGCCTTCAGACTCCGAGGCTAATCCAGAAGATACTGTCATTCCGATTCAGAAGGAGACACAGCAAACTCAATACTAGATTCAGAAGAAATCACAGAAGTCAACTTAAGAAGTGGAAGAGTTCTACCTCCGAGAATGGGTCCAAAGGACAAAGGAAAGCAGGTGGTTGTTCAAGAAGAACCAACCCGACAGAAGAAATACCCATTCGGAAAGAAATCGAGACACATGAAAATAAAGTGGACTACAACGTGCTAGTCCATCTTAGGAAACTACCAGCCAAATTGAGCATCTACGATGCTCTCATCTTATCAAAAGAGATGAGAGAAGCTCTGATCAAGGCCTTACATGATCCAGAAATTTGCTTAGCTCAAATGACCGGAGATTCCTTAGATGAGGTTTGCTCGTTAAAGGAACAGCGAGGTGTTACCTTCACGTGACAATGACCTACTACTCGGGACGGCAGACCACAACCGACCGTTGTACATTTCGGCTTACAATTGGGAAGTTTACACTCTCCGAGTATTGGTGGATCCGGGAGCATCAATCAATATAATGAATCTTCGAACGCTAGCATACTTGGAAATTGATGCTCGCGAGCTCGAAGCGGACAAAATGTTATTAAGAGGATTCAACCGTGAAAGGAGAAAGAGCCCTCATATCAATAACACTGCTAATGAAGACCGGTGACTTAGCAAAGACAACCGCGAAATTTCACATAATTGATTCAGAAACATCATTCAACACTCTATCGGGCCGACCATGGATACATGAAAACCTGGATGGTACCATCATCTCTACATCGGTGCATCAAATACTACGATGGAGGGGAACAGAGTGCATCAAAGGTGACTTACAACCATTCTCCGTACATGAAATTGGAATTCATGAAGATGCAGCTTATTACGCACCCCCGAAGAAAACAATCTTCTCCAAAGATACCATAACGAATGAAGCAAAGAAAGTTTGGGATGACGAAGAACCTGAAGTTCTAGTCCAACAGTCACTCACCACTCCCTTACAGCGAGATGGCGAAGGTTTCTCCACAACTTGCATCTGAGGTCGAGGCCAGGGACGAGGTCGTGGTAGAGACGTTAGGACAGTTGGACAGAGGAAACCAACCATCAATGTTGATTGGGAAGATAGTTCTGAAGAAGAAAAAGAAATCAAGCAAGAAGCAACGACAATAAGTCGGAAGAAGCCACAATTCAAGATCTCTCTCGAAGATGAAAAGAACGAGGAATATAGATCGATGTACGAGAATATTAACCACTATGTACATACTATGACCCTAACCCCGATCCATTCTAATAAGATCGAGGGTATGGTGGTCAAAGAGGTACGTAGCGGCGGTGCAAAGCCCATCAAATTCTACCGTGGTGCTCCTTCCTCCAAAACCGAAAATAATGTACAATTTGAAGATGCTACTTCATCGAATTAATGGAATTGCCTTTTGAGTGGTACTCTCCCTGTGTTCAAAATTTAATTCAGCGTGGTTTCTTACCTCGACAATGGACAAAAGGTCAATCACAACATTCTGAAAATTTATGGAAGAACTCCGGTCGTCCACCCAATTCAAGGCACGGTCTCGGATTCGGCACAGTAGGATTAGTTGACGATACTGAATTTTGCTTGGTTGTCACTTGCGAGTCAAATGAAAACTACATGGAAGCTACAGAAAGAACTTGAAGATTTACAAATTGGAAACGCTCCACCAGAGTTCGAAGAAGAGATCAAATCTACAATAGATGAGTTAACGGAAGTTAACTTAGGTACTAGCAAAGATTGTTTTGCTTGGAGCTACGATGAGATGCCAGGATTAGCTCCAGAGGTCGCAGTCCATAAGCTAAGAGTGGATCCTACTTCTACTCCAGTCAGACAAGGTTCCAGAAGAATTCGTTTAGAAATCCAACAACAAGTCATAGCTGAAGTTAAAAAGCTAATAGAAGCCAAATTTGTCCGTGAAGAACAATACCCGACTTGGTTAGCCAATGTGGTACCAGTCATGAAGAAGAATGGTTAGATCAGAATTTCTGTGGATTTTAGAGATTTAAACAAGGCATGTCCAAAAGATGAATTACCTCTACCGATCCCAGAATTAATGATCGACATTGCTTCAACACATGAAATATTCTCATTCATGGATGGATCTTCGGGATACAACCGGATAAAAATGGCTCCGGAAGATAAAAAACTTACAGAGCATTCGTAACGCCGATCGGAGTATATTGCTACACAGTGATGCCATTCGAACTGAAGAACGCAGGAGCAACCTACCAGAGAGTGATGACAAGAATCTTTGATGATCTCATCCACAATCAAGTCGAATGCTACGTGGATGATGTGGTCATCAATAGCAAAGTAAAAGAAAACCACCTGTATGATTTGAGAATTGTTTTTGAACGATTGAGACAATTTAACCTTAAGATGAATCCCTTAAAATGCGCCTTCGGCGTCACCTCCGGGAAGTTCTTAGGATTCGTTGTCCGACATCGTGGAATCGAAATCGACCCGGAAAAGATTAAAGCTATCTTAGAAATACCACCTCCCAGAAACATCTTTTCAAGGGAAGTTGGCATATCTTCGACGCTTTATCTCGAACTTGTCAGGTAGGTGTCAGCCTTTCTCGGCATTAGTTAAAAAAGACGCCAAATTTATTTGGGAAGAGAAATGCCAGAGGGCCTTCGAGGACATTAAATAATATTTAATGACACCTCCTGTCTTAGCAGCCCCAGTCTCAGGTAGATCGTTGATACTTTATACCGCGGCTTTAGACGACTCTCTGGGATCCCTGTTAGCCCAGGTCAATGATGAGGGTAAAGAAAATGCTCTTTACTATCTAAGCCATCGTTTACTTCCAACGGAAATAAAGTATCCCACAATTGAAAAGCACTGTTTGGCCCTGATCTTCGCCGCTCAAAAGCTCAGGCACTACATGCTTTCTCATAAGGTCAACCTGATCTCGAAATTTAATCCATTGCAATACTTGGTGACCCGTCCAACGCTTTCTGGCGGACTTGCCAGGTGGTCAATGATATTATTGCAATTCAATATAACTTTCGTGCCTCTTCGTGCCGTAAAGGGACAAGTCCTAGCAGACTTCCTCGTAGCACACCCTTTGCCGGCAGAATCTCCTCTCAATGACGACTTGCCAGATGAACAAATAATGAGCTTAGAAGACCCTGATGATCGACGTTGGGAATTATATTTCGACGGAGCATCTTCAGCACACAATGACGAAGAATCGTAAGTGATAGTGCCCGGTAAGGCAGAAATCAGACTAATCTTTATAACACCGGAGCGGGGGATGTTAAGATACTCCTACCACTTAACAGAGCCATGTACAAACAACGAAGCAGAATATGAAGCTCTCATAACAGGACTGGAATTAACTATTCAAATGGGGATAACAAATATTAACATCTACAAGGATTCGCAGTTAATCATTCAACAGATCGCCGGACAATACAGAATTTTAAAGCCAAGACTCGAGCAATACTTCCAGTATGCCATGAAACTGTTGGAACAGATTCCGAATGTGATGATCTGAAAATTCCCAGAAAAGATAACGCTTTAGCAGAAGCGTTAGCTCGCCTCGCAAAAGAATTTGCCTGCTTACAAGATGAATCGGTGGAAGTGTCGGTTCACGGACGTCGAGTCCTATCACGACTCGACATAGACACAATACACAAATCGAAAAAAGAAGAAGAATCAGTTAGCAACGGTGACAAAAAACACGAAAGATTGGCGACAACCATTAATAGACTACCTGCAAACAGGAAAACTACCAGACGATAGGTCGTTAGCCCATCAGATCAAGAAAAGAACTTTGTCCTACGCATTAATAAATAACACGTTATACAGAAGGTCTTTCGATCAAATGTGGCTAAGGTACCTAAGCGGGTCCGAGGCCCGTGAAATTGTTAAAGAGGTGCATTCAGGACTCTATGGCGCTCACCGATCGGGTCTCGAAGATGAAAATGAAAATTAAAAGACTAGGGTACTACTGGCCCTCAATGATGACCGATCGCATGAAAACCGCCAAGAGCCGTCACCAATGCCAAGTGCACGGAGTGGTTCTACACCAACCTCCAAATGTGCTACATCCGACAATTGCGTCGTGGCCATTTGAATGTTGGGGCACAGATATAGTGGGTCCAGTAGAACCACCATCTTCAAAAATACATCGCTTCATTCTTGCGGCTACAGATTACTTTTCCAAGTGGGCAAAGGCAGTTCCACTCAGAGAAGTGAAAGCACACCACGTGCTACAGTTTTTCAAGAACCAAGTTGTCTACTGTTTCGGAGTGCCGCGCAGGATCATCTCAGATATTGGGTCAGCATTCAGAAGTACGCAAATCAACAATTTTGTCAGGAGAAACGGAATCGACTGGCGGTATTCAACAATTTACTACCCAAGAGCAAACGGCCTGACTGAGGCTTTTAATAAAACTCTCGTTCAAATTTTAAAGAAACTTTGGACGATAATAAGAGAAATTGGCACGAGAAGTTATTAGAAGCCTTATGGGCCTACCAGACAACCTTCAGAACTCCTACTCAAGCTACACCTTACGCTCCGGTGTATGGGTCCGAGGCGAGTGTTACCCTTAGAGGTCCAACTTCCTTCACTCAGAATTGCAGTTGCAAACAAAATCATGACAGAAGAGAATGCTAAATTACGACTAGAAGAATTGGAAAGCCTGGAAGGAAAAAGACTTGCAGCGCAGCAGAATTTAGAACTATACCAAGCCAAGATGGTTCAAGCTCATGACAGACTGGTCCGCCCAAGAACCTTCAAAGTTGGTGACTTAGTTCTTGTTCTCAAGAGACCTATCCTTGCACACCGCAAGATAGGAGGAAAATTTGAACCCACTTGGGAAGGGTCGTTTGTGGTTGAGGCAATCTACTCAGGAGGCTCCTACCAGCTAGTGAATTGCCAAGGAGAACGACATATGCTTCCGATCAACGGACGATACTTGAAGAAGTATTACGCTACCTGATGTTTCGAAGGAATGAATTTTTCATCCCTAGAAGCATGGGTGAAGTAATTACTTTTGACTGGGTCTGAACCCAAAAATAATAAAAAAATGTGCTAAAATAAATAAAATCATGGTAATAAAGTTTTCCTTGTTCTCTCTTCCAAATCAAAATCTTTTTCCTGACCTTTTCCCACTTCATTCCTGTTAAATTTAAAAATACAAAAGTAATAATAAAAAAAAAAGAAAACTCTGTCTCTAATAAAAATTTTCTTAATGTTCTTGTTCTTAGTACAGCCCCTGATCCTTTTCATTGTCTTTCCGCAGGGAAATGTCGAACGGGCGGTTGGTCCTGAACTTTAGAAATGGCATAAGCCTTGCACTCGACGAAAAGAGGGTGAAATATGGAGCGATAATAGAGATTGACTCAGACTTCGTACCAGCAGGCCTGCAATACGAGGAAGGTGACTGGGTCCCAGTTTATCGAGAGGGACTGGCCAGTCAGACGGTAATGAAAGTGGGTGGCCCAAGCCACCAACCCTGCAACAAGAAAAGGAAAACAAACACTGAAGAGGACAAGAAAATCAAGTCCGTAGTCGCTACGACAGAGGGCGAGCTTGTCGCCGCCGCGCCCACAGAAATTTAGGAGGTACGAAGAGCTACTCTCACAGCAACTTAGCGAAGAAATAAAAATCGCCGTATCCGCAAGATGTTAACTAAACTAGCAGCGGACCAGCGCGACGAGACAGTCACTACTACCAGAACATATACTTCAAGGATACCGGTTCGCCAGGAACCTGAAGAAAGGAGGCCAGCTCCGAGGATAACAGAAGAGACTAGGGAAATCTCAAGAAGATCAGAAGAAGGAAGGCTACCACGCCACCAGATAAAGCTACCAGTAATGCATAACCTTGTTGCAGAAGCAACTCCGGAGGATGTCCCGATGGAGACCATCCCCGAGGAGCTGAGGTATGCAGGAGAACGCGAAGGGATTGAGCCATATATCCCACAATACGTCACCAGGCCTCGCCATTTGCAGATTATTCCAGAATATGAGCTAGAAAGAATGCAGAATGTTTCGAAGCAAACTTTTGAATACTTCGAGAGAATCAGAGGCAGAAGGATCAATATACTAGAAGGCCTCGAGCTACATACAGACGTGTTCTCAGAATAAGAATAACAACAAATCGTGGACTGCATCCGGGATTTGAAAAGGATGGGTCGAGCAGGCCGCCTAAGAGAAAACACTTACTCGGAACCCCGGAGATGGATGCCAAGGAAAGGGAGAATTACAATACAATGTGGATGCTGCTACAACTTCGCAGAAGACAGGAAGGGAAACCCACCGGGGATACTCCGTCATGGCAAGGTAGATCCAATGCCATTAGTCATCAAAAGGATGGTAAAGAGAATGATAACATGGAGGGTACCGCAGCGGATTGCATACCCAACAGTTGCATCATTAACATTTACAAGAAGGGTGACTCGCATACCCCCGCACATAGATCACCACGACTTTGTCGGACCTTTCGCACGGTTTCTTTTCGAACGAGTGTAATATCATGTTCGGAACCGACCTCCGGATAGCAGAGCCCGGGTGAGTTCCGAGGGCCGAGAAAGATACCATTACCGGTAGGTTCCGTCATGATACTAAAGGGCAACAGAGCGGATGTCGCTAAACATTGCATACCGGGAGTACCAATGAAGCGGATCTCGATTACTTTCGAAGGATGGATGACAGGAAAGCGCTTTACCACTTCCAGCTGGACCCGTAGCTAGAGAGCCTCCGGCCTTACGAGCTGTGAGTTACATGGAAAATATCACACCTCCAACGTACATCCATACGGCATCCTTGCCAAGGATGGCTTGGAAGGTGATGTTATTGACCATGTACCTCACTATTCAGACATGGATTTTTTGACAGATGCCTTTTTGGATGGATCGACAAAGATCATACACAGTCCGTTTTGAGTCTACATGGATTGTATGAGATGTATTCCAGATCAAGTTGTATGATGTATCTTCAACATGATTGGAATGAAAGTGACCATGTCACATTTTTGGCCTTCACCTCTTTTGTGCAAGTTGACTGGGAAACGCCATTAAAGTTAAATGAACTTCGAACAAAGAACAGAAAAGAAACAAAAAGAATAAAAGAAAACTTTCCTTAAAAATCTAAAAAATGATGAACGCCAAATTCTCATGAACATTAAATGAACGATAAAGCAAATTTGAATCGTTAAAGGACAAACAAAATGAACACAGATCTCAAATCAAATCTCACTCAAATTCAAATTCAACCTTCTAGATCTCAAATCAAATATCAAATCAAATTCAAACTCAACCGTTCAAATCTGAAATCCAATCCGTTCTACTCTCTCCCTTGTCTGGGATGGAAGCGGTCGATTCCATTGACACGGAGCCACGAGGTTTTTGATTCAGATCTAGTGACGTGGAATTGTATCTAATCCAAACCAGCAACTTTCGATCAACTCTTTTGAATGGGATATGTAGCATCTACATATTCTCTCCTAATTTGTTTCTTTCCACAAAATTCTTTTACAACTTTCATGAAATTCTCGAAACACCAAAATTCCACACTTTTCAAATCAACACTACAAATCTTTGCAAAATCAATTACCATTCAAAATCAAATTCTTGGGGTTGAGGATTTTACATCCGAGACTGCATTGCTTTAGTTCTTTCCCTATCACAATGAAATACATCAAAATCAAATTCTTGGGGTTGAGGATTTTACATCCGAGACTGCATTGCTTTAGGTTCTTTCCCTATTGCAATGA
This sequence comes from Papilionanthe hookeriana x Papilionanthe teres, assembly GCA_022702705.1. NCBI lineage: Eukaryota > Viridiplantae > Streptophyta > Magnoliopsida > Asparagales > Orchidaceae > Papilionanthe > Papilionanthe hookeriana x Papilionanthe teres. Next base: position 86,789,199 of record CM040423.1, on the reverse strand, counting down.
AATACATCAAAGTCAAATTCTTGGGGTTGAGGATTTTACATCCGAGACTGCATTGCTTTAGGTTCATTCCCTATCGCAATGAAATACATCAAAATCAAATTCTTGGGGTTGAGGATTTTACATCCGAGACTGCATTGCTTTAGGTTCTTTCCATATCGCAATGAAATACATCAAAATCAAATTCTTGGGGTTGAGGATTTTACATCCGAGACTGCATTGCTTTAGGTTCTTTCCCTATCGCAATGAAATACATCAAAATCAAATTCTTGGGGTTGAGGATTTTACATCTGAGACTGCATTGCTTTAGGTTTTTTCCCTATCGCAATGAAATACGTCAAAATCAAATTTTTGGGGTTTAGGATTTTACATCCGAGACTGCATTGCTTTAGGTTCTTTCTCTATCGCAATGAAATACATCAAAATCAAACTTTTGGGGTTGAGAATTTTACATCCGATACTGCATTGCTTTAGGTTCTTTCCCTATCGCAATGAAATACACCAAATCAAAAATTGAGGTTAAGGATTTTACATCCAATACCGCATTGCTTTAGGTTCTCTCCCTATTGCAATGAAGCACACCAAATCAAGCTGTTGAGGTTAAGGATTTTACATCCAATACCGCATTGCTCTGAGTTCTTTCCTCATTGTAATGGTTCAATCCAATCAATTCAAATTTTTGAGGTTGAAGATGTTACATCTAAAACCACAAAATTCCAATTTTCATTTCAAGTTCAAATTCCATCGAATTAATTTTAACAAAACTTCAATCTAAATTGAAACTCAAATTAAAATCTAAGCTCACACATCAAAACTTAAACTGAAATGAAACAAAATTTAAATCGAAATTTCTCCGGATCTTGTGATTTGGAATTCACCTCCTTTTCAAAGAGGGTTAGGAGCAACATAGTGAATGCCTCAAATGAATCCTCTTATAGCTCATATAGGCTTAATATGGCTTCATGGCTCAACCAAAATGATTTCATTTCACTTACATTTACCCAATCTTCAATTTTCAAAATTTTCAATTTTTGACCCCTGGGACTCCAGACCCGCCTAGCTTACCCAAAACCCTTGAAAGTACCCAAATTTTTCCAAAGTTCTCCAAATCACCCAAAACTCCTCAAAACTAATCCCAAACATTCCCACATCACTCAAATTGATAATCCATAGCCAAATATACCAAAAATTCCAAAAATACCCCCCAATACCCTCCAAATACCCAAAATGCCCCTCTTGACCCAAAAATCCAAAAATTCAGAAAACTCCCAGAAAATTCCAGAAAATCCCAAATATTCCCAATTTCATTTTGTCCAACTACACCATGGGCCAATTTTGTCAATTTACCCCACTTTTGTCAAAATCCCCAATTTGACCCATTTTAACCCAAAGTGAACCCAATGTCAAACCAAACCTACCCAATTGACCCAAATTCTGGTCCAATTCAATTTTAAACTTCAATTCAACATCCCCAACACCAGTCTAGACCAAATCCAAGCCCAATTTGAGTGGCATTTGAATCCAATTTCACTTTTGACCTTAAAGCCCAATTTGGACCCATGACCCAAACTTAGCCCAAACTAACCCAATTCAACTCCAATTAACCCCAAATCTTTTCTAAACCTTCCCTAACATCCCCACAAACAAAAAACTAACATGATTTGCCCAAAATTTGGACCCAAACCCCACTCAAATTCAACCCAAAACCAAAAGGCCCAATTTTGACCTAAATCCAAACCTAACCCAGATAAGCCCAAATCCCAAAACCAAAACCCAACCAAAGTTGAAACCTCTTTGAAACACTCCCATAAACATTTCCCAACATTAATTTTACATCAATTTCAACCTTAGCCCAACATTGGCCCAAATTAGCCGAATTTGACCTACATTGGCCCATTCACCAAATCAACCCAAATTCAACCCAATTCAAACCCAAACCACCTCAAATTCTTTTCAAATCACTCATGACACACCCCTAAACCAAACCCAACAATTATTTGGCCCAAACTTCTACAAAATTCTCATCCATGAATTCATTCTTAAACCTAAAGGCCCATCCCCTTTAGCCTTCCTAAAAGCCCATAAAAAATGATTTCAAAAGGCCCAAAATTCATCCAAAGCCCACATGAAACTTCCCCTCATCATCCATTTAATCGAAATCACCCCTAAGTTTCAAAATCATCATTAAAACATTCCAAATCAAGCTTCATGAAAATTCTCCACCAAAGTACCAAAATTCCTAAATTCTACTTCCATGAAATCAAGCCAAGCCATCCTAAGCCATAGGCAAGCCATGAAGCCATGCATGAGCCACATGGAAGCCATGAGAGCCTCTTTACATGTCACCATGCCATTTTGGGCAAAAGTAGGAGACCCTTTCCTTAATCTCCTAAAGTCATTAGCCTTAACCATGATTCCCCTTAACCCAAATTTAATCTAAATATTATTAGAAAGAGACCTCACCACCTTTGACCAGCTGACCTAACTTATTCTCTCAGCCTAAAACCAGGTCATGGGGAGGTGAACCCAACCCAAACACATGGGTTGACCCAAACCAAGCCAAAATGGCCTCTTCCCAATTCCATTCCAAGCCATCCCCATTACACATGTCCATGGCCAATTGACTACACTAAACCCCAGCCCTGACCCACCTGAACAAGATGGTGACCAGTGCCTGGCCGGCCAGCCACCAGGCCGCCGGAAAACACCATGGCCGAAAGCTCACATGTGAGCCAACATTGAAATTCTCCCTTGCTGAAGTGTCCCGACCCAAGTGGCCACCATGGCTGTTCTTCTCTTGCATAGAGCGAGTCGATCCCCGACCTTAAACCCCCGGGAGGCCCTCCACCCTCTCTTATTTAAACACCACCCCTCTCGGCCATGAGAGGTGCCGAACTGGACTCATCGAAACCCTGCCAAAATTACTCCAGCACCACTCTCCACACTTAGAGCGGTTGATCCCCGGTGACAATTGCCCTAATCCCCACCAACGAGCCCAATTTCTCAGCCAAAATTCCACCCAAAAACAGGACTTCTCCCAATTCTCCACCAAACTCAAATTAAACTCACTCACACCTGCACAAGGTCAAGAGAAGGAGTTCCCAAGTGAAAGCGCCCTCTCCAGGCTACCCATCTGTTCCAGACTCCAAGCTTTGTAATCGGTTGTGGTCGAAATCATACCTGTACAATTCATCAGCCCAAGGGACTTCATCTGGAGCTTGCTTGGACCCAATAGAAGGTGACACAACTCTCAGATCGAAGTTTCACTTCTCTGAGCAAAGGTATGGACTCACTCTTCTTCCTGAGCTTACAGAGATTCTCTATTTAATTTGAGTCAATTTCAATTCATGTTTACCGTATGGATGTGTTCGTCTCCTCAAGATGAATCCATAAAGCATAAGAACTCGAAAATCCATTGAGAATTGAGTGAGAAATTAGGGTTAGAAGGATGACGGTCACGGGTGCACACCAGTCGTAGATGATGACTGGGAGCCGTCGGATCGAGCGTGTATCGAGCGGACAGTCTAGATCGAGCCGGACAGCGCGATGGTGCATGAACCGCGGGCCCCTGGAGTGCTGAGTCGGATGGCAGTGCCGAATCAGAAGACGACACGTGGCCTTTCGGAGCTGCCGAGGATGGCGTGGCGCCGCGTGGATAAGTAGGAAATTAGGGTATTTTTTGATTTATTTAATTCCCTAAACTTCAAAAATGCATAACTTTGTGTAGGAAAATCAGAAAAATAAAATAAAAATACCCTCTTGCTCAGTGAACAGAGGAGAATAATGTGGAAAAGAAATCATGTAATTTCATTAAGTATTTTACTTTTAATTATATATTTACTCTCTGCGCTATTTCAATTCTCCATGCATGTATACAATTCACCATGGCATGAGACCATAGGGCTTTGAAGCCTCTGAATTTGGGAACATTCCTGAATTTTCCAAAGTCAGAGGCCACCCCTATGAAGAGTTATTGATTTTTCAATTCTAGGCCACTATTCTGAGTATTTTAATTTCAATAATTAGCATATTGTGAAAAAAATTCTTAGAAAATTTGGTGATGTTTCTTATGACCAGAGAACCCTAGGAAAAATAGTTTTTGAGTTAACTCACTTGTAATAACCCTAATTGGCTTAAACACCCAAAATGGAGCTTTAATTAATTAGAGCTAATCATACATCAAATTGACTTGAAATCAATTCTCCACTGATCTTTAGGATCATAGGAACCCACCATAAAAGTTTGAAGTCAATTGAACTTGGTTAACCCTATCAAATGGGTTGATTAAGCCATTTAGCCAAAATTAAACTTCAAAAATTCATAACTTTCAAAATACTTCTAAAAATTTCACAAAATTGGTTTTGGAGCATCTCTGATATCAGGGGAATTTAAGAAAATTAAAATTGCAATTTTCTAAAAAAGTTGATTTTTTGCATTATTTTAATATTTTTAATAATTAAAAAATAATAAAAATCACAAAGATAATAAAATTCATCAAAGTGTCACATTTTGAATTTTTATCACTTAGGAACAAATCCCATATTTTGCTTGAGTCTCTATGATGAGATATTAAATTTTAAAACCCTAAGGTAATTTTAAAATTAAAAAAATGTATTTTCTAGCATTTCCACTAAAATAATTCTAATAAATCAAAGAAAAATCAAAAAATTGTAAAAATTGGTTCTCTAGTTTCCTTGATATCAGAGAGATTTTTGAAAAATATAAAATTCATTTTTCAACCTTTATTTTATTTTTAAATTAATTAATATTCCAAAAATCAAAATAATTATAATAAAAAGAATATAATTAAAAAAATCACCAAAATTGGTCCAAGTGGTTCTATGGTCATTAGGAATGTCCCATAATTTTCTTAAGGACAGAAACTTTTCCTTGGTCATATTATTAAATTTTCCTTGAAAATCCCTATTTTCCACCAAAAATAATTACATAAATAAATTAAATACAGAAAAATCACATTTTCTCCTCTAATGTCTTGATTGACATATGAGTGAAGTCACATAAAAATTTAAAATTCATTTAAGCTCAATTTAGTGAGTTATGAAATTAGTAAGTTTAAAGGGCAAAATGGTAATTAAAATTTTAACCTATAATTAAAAATTTTAGGTTTAATTAAAATGAAAGAGTAAAATATTTGATCCTAATCTGATCTGAATGATTGAAATTTATATAATTAAAGGGTAGAAACCTAACAAATAATTTAAAAATAATTAAAATAAACCTTAATTAAATAATTAATTAAATTTGGAAGAATAATGAAAAATTGGAATTATTAAAATAGGGATATTATTAGGAAGAGATTTGTTCTTTAATTTAAGAATCCCTAAATTAATCACCTCAATAATATTTAATTCCTAATTAAAATGATAATCCAAATTCAAGATTTAAAATGCTAAAAGACTTAATCATTAAATTAAATTAAAGTTAAATTATTTAAATTAAATCCTTTTAAAATTTCAATTAAATTAATACTTTAACAATTAAAATTAAATCATCTTTAAAAGATAAAAAAAATAAAATATTAAATTAAAATTAAAATAAAATTAAATTAAAATTTAAATTAAATTAAAATCTAAAATAAAATTAAATTAAAATTTAATTAATGTTTAAATTAAATTAAATTAAATTAAAATTTTAATTAAATTAAATTAAGTAAAATTAAATTAAATCACATTAAATTAAATTAAATTAAATTAAATTAAAACATATTAAATTAAATTAAATTAAATTAAAAATAAAATCAAGTTAAAATTAAAATTAAATTAAATTAAATTAATTAAATTAAAATTAAAACTAAACCAAATTAAATTAAATTAAAATTAAATAAGATTAAATTGAATTAAAAATAACATCACCTAAGACAAAGAATTCAAAAATAAATCTAAAATAACTTGAACACTATTCCAAACTTAAACCCATTAATTGAAATTAAATTAAATCATAAATCACTTGAACATTAATTTGCCCTCAAAAGCTCTTGTTGTCATAACTCCTAAACGGAGTATTGAGTGAAGTGTTACTTCTCTCATAGGATATTCAAATGTCCTAGTTCACTGAGCGAGATAACAAAACTTGAACTCCTGGATGATTAATTCATTTGTATAATTAAATTCTCTTGGACTTAAAATAATCTTGAAGTATTGAAAAGATGTTTAAGATTCGTCTTAAGCACTTCCTCGATATGATAGGATATTTAGAAGAACAATTGAACTTAATTGTTCTTTGATGAAGAAAATCGTCCTTAAACCAAAACACAAGAACCTAGACGTCATAGAAGATGACTAGCTATAGGATTAGGACCTTGGTATAAAACCATAACCCTTCCCTTAGCTTTACCTAGGAACTTGCTTTAAATGCTTAAATATTCTAAATTGTGTTTAAGTGCAGCTTGGAATGATGGGAAGACCCTCCAGGTACGCTTGTATGTTATTGCAATATACTTATTGCAATTTACTTAATCGCATTGCACTTACTTTTCTTGCATGATAAACAACTGTTGCATGAAAACCCACACCTTTAGGATAGTCCCTAAAACTGAAACCAAAACTAAATTAAAAGTCATTACAAGATAAAAATCACCGTCACAACATTTCAAAATATAAAACAACTCAAAATTTAATCACAAATAGAACAACAAAACTACAACTACAACTAAATTAAAACGTCTTGTTGGATGATCGGGAATACCTCGGATGATGTAACCTACGTGTTGCTTAACGGGATTTCCTACGGTCTAAATGAAAGTGTGGAACTCATTTAGTTGAGTTTAGCAAATTCATCCGGACTAAGTGAATCCGATAAAAATAACGATGCGGAAGGATGGAACCGTGGGATCTTAACCGGTGTTGTTATAATCAACTTTAAGATTTGTTTTAAATAAAACATAAAAAGAAACACTTGGAAATTAAGACCTTCTCTGAACCAAAACATTTCACTCATCTCTTGATTTATGACTTCTAAAACTAAACCTCTGCAACAACAAGGAGCTAGGAGCATGGTGGGCAGCACGACCATCGTCATCAGCAAAACCTGAGTCTACTTCAGCAAAACTTTCTTAGAATTAAATAACTAAACCATAAGACTTCGAGGTAGTTTGCTTAGTGCGACATAAATCCTCAACCTTTTTGTTAGGCATTAGCATTGCAAATTAAGCCCTAACTGATCTTAGGATTCCGAGGTAGTCGTCTGATACGACATAAACCCTCACATCTTCGAGGCTATTTGTGTGATCGCATCATACGAATATAAGTCCTAATTATTTAAAATTGGCAAGATCAAAATATTAAATAAACATTAGGGCTTTCCTAAATTCAAGCCAAACAATAGGATAGTCGGGAAATTACCGAAGTTCACTTCGAATCTGTAATTTCTCCTACCTTTCTTCCTTCGAATTCCCAAAATAAAATGTTCCAAATTTGATCCATTCCCTATTGAAATTCCAAAATTCAATCCCTTGAAAACTTAAACTTTGAAATTCTTGAGAGCAGAACTACTGATTATTATCGAGAGTTTTCTTATGTGATTCCCGTCACTTAGAATGTAATTAACTATAGGGGCATGCCCTTATAGGGAATTTTAAGAACCCAGGTAATATAAACTCTGTTTAATGTTTTCATATTAAGCAGGAGAACATGTCGGCAAATAAAATGGTTTTGCAGACCAAACGGATGTCACAAACCTTTTATTTTATTTAATCGAGCCCCACCATCAAACAGTGTGCCTATTCTTCGGAATGGACACACGTTTTGTGGTGCGGTGCTCGTTTATATAAACTATTTGAGATGTGAGATCGATCTGATTTCATATCTTAAAATTTTTAAAATTATTTTTTAAAATCAAAATACTACTTTCCAAATCATATATATATGTAAATTAAATTTAAAATTCGCCAACAATTTCTGTTAGGCGACCCCTTTTCAAAATAGAACACCTAACCTAAAAATATGCCGACAAGAACCTATGATTGAGTTTAACCTGAAGTCGACTTAAGAATTCCCTCCCCTGCAGAGGGCCCCAGTTGAGAGGAACACTGCTGTTCACAGAAAGTTGATTGCTACCCCCAGAACTGTCGTCTCTACCCCCACCGGTCTGGTCATTACTGCACCTACCCCAGTTCCTTTCAAACTGAAAGGAAAGGAGGTACAAGTCAGTTATGAGCCTGTCACCGTGGAGGGTTCAGATTTCGCTGCGATACCGTCTGTTTTTAAGATAGGTTCTGGTTCGAAGTATAGGCCCTTAACCCGGACACAGAGGAGGAATAAAAACAGGAAGTTTGCTAAGATCAAGAAGGTCAGTGAAGCTGAAGCCGTCTGTCTTGAAGAAATCCCCGAAGAGAAAGAGGAAGAACTGCCAGAATACTCACCACTATTGGGAAGAAATAGATTCCACCCTCTCTCTGATGCATCTGATGAAGTAGATGCCAGAAAGATCGCCGCTGCGTTACCCCAGCCTGCATATTACAGTGACAGTAACAAGAAGAAGAGCAGGGCTACACCGCTCACCCGATTGCGTGTGATAGTCGAGAAATTAGCCAGAAAAGAAGGATGTCCTATATCAGAGATTCTGAGAAGAATGGGATGAGTGCCAGTTAAGTCTCGCCTCGGTCCGCGAGTAGAGCCTGCTATTGTTCCTGAAAGATCAAAGAAAAAAGTGCGAGCTAGCGAGGAAGGCTCACCTGTTGTTGTATCGGGTCTCCATATTAGGGAGGACACCACCTACTTACGCACTGCCGACAGACCAGCCGGTCCTAGGCCTTCTACTACAATAAGGATTGTGTGGCGACCTTTTATTGCCGAACCAATACAAACACAACGTTCTGGAAAGAGAAGTCTCACTGAAGATCCTAGATCTGAAGAAAGTGCCGCAGTAAAGGAAACTCCTGAAAGAGAGGTTCAATAGTCGTCTCCTGACAACCATGAGATCGCTCAGAAAAGGCCACTTGAGGATGTCATAGGGCAACTAAGAACGGACATCCGGTGTCTAGCAAGAGAAAGAGGAGAAGAATTAAGGGAGGAAGTGGATTCGTCAGAATTTATGGATGAAGAGTATGCTGAGGTCAACATGGTTGAGACACGAGCATCGTCAGCTTCGCTGGGAGTTCCGCCAGCTTTGGAAAGAGAGGAGCCAGAGTTAATGAGAGCACATCTTCGGGAAAGAGATGATACAATTTCTCAGATGGCGAAAAGGATGGAAGAGATGGCTGCCGCCTTAGCCACTCTCCAGAGTCAGGCCCAGCCTCAGAAAGAAATACCCCCGGAGGTCATCCATATTACAGATGGAGGAAAAGAGATTACATCTGTTAACGGAGATGATCAGCTGTAGAATGATTCTGCACAGAACATGATTCCCGAAAATGAAATTAAGAACATGGTAGAACAGTACGTGCGAGAAGCCCTAGCTCAGTCCAAGAGTGGAACATCTATTCAGACGGGTAGACCTTACCCTGAAGAATTTGATGCAGTCCAATACCCAAAGGGCTTTGTACCACCTCTGTTTAAGACTTTCGATGGAACGAGAAACCCCCGACAACATGTCGCACATTTTCGTGCCAGTTGCTGCAATGCCGGTGGGAGCGACGCCTTATTCTTCCGTCAGTTCGTCAGCAGTTTGTCAAGGATCGCCTTCGGCGGGTATGCGAAATCCGTTGAATGGATCGATCAAGACTTTTGCGGAATTGGAAAATCTCTTCGTTAAACGGTTTGCCAGAGCTCAGCACCACATCACTGTCGGTGATCTAGTGGTGGAGCGACAGAAACCGAATGAAACTTTGGTGGATTACATACTTTGATGGAGGAACCTGAGCATGAAGTGTGAACCACAGCTTCAGGAACAGCATGCGGTCGGTATCTTGCTTAAGAGTATCCATGACACTTCTCCTTAAGGGATTCACCATTAAGACTTTTGAGAAGTTGCTTAGCAAGGCCGGGAGCTTGCAAGAGGAGGCTAAACAGCTAAGTTTCATAGATAAAACCGATAAGCAGAAGCCTGTGAAAGCTTTCGAGAAGAAGTCTGGCATCGTCACGGCAGTAGATAAGGGCAAACAGTCAGTGCAAATACGGCCAGAGCGACCGCAGCCGAGTTATCAACCACCGCAACAGACTTATCATCACCCTCAACAGAATTATCAGCCTCAACAGAGTTTCCAGCCTCGACCGAGTTATCAGTCGCAGCGGTACGATCAACAACCGTCTCGTCTGCTCCGTCCTCTGAAGGAACAGTTGAACAAACAATACCCTTCAAGACTGAGGCAGTGGCTAAGATGTTTCGCAGTTTGATGAAGACGCCCGACTTTCAGTTGCTAGAGCCCCGGAAGCCTAAAGAAGTCGACAAGACAGATCATCCGAACTACTGTCCCTACCACCGGATGATCGGACATAAAATCGAAGACTGCTTCACTTTCAAGAATTGACTCGAGAACAACCTTCGACAAGGGAACATAACGATCCCGAAGGAATACATGAAGGAACCCCAAAAAGGAGGTTCCGTCAATGTTATCTCGGTAAAGCCTATAGTTCCGATCGACCCATACACGACCAACGATGGATGGAGTATCGTCTGGACAAAGTCTTTAAAGATAATTTTGGATCACATCCAGACCGCTTTGGTGTGCGCTTTAACTCAGAGTTTGAAACCTGTTAAGCCGACACTATCTCTTGCGATTGAAGAACCGCCCAAGAAGGAGGAGAAGATCGTAGAAGAAAATAAGACCGACGCTATGAAGGCTAGACTAGGGGCTGCTTATCCAAGGATGGTTGTTTCTGATTTGGGGGAGAAATCCCTCGAACCTCTGACTCTGTATGATTATTTGCTCACTCCGGTGGGATCTTATAATGATAAGAGTTTTGATGTTGGCTACATTTTGACTATTTCTAACGCGTACGTAACTAACGACAACCAACCTAATCTGGATCTCGATTTCGATACGAACAACGATTCTCAAATCATACAAAACCTAAATAACCACGATGAAGAGGAGGACATTCACAAGGATGGCTACGAAAGTTCAGTAAATGACGAGTCTATTTATGAATTCCGAGGAGCTCCAATCACGATAAAGTTAGAACTATCAGATGCCAAGGCAACTTCAGAAGAGCCAGTCGCTCCGATCCAAGAGGAGAGACCGGTAGATTCAGAGGAAATTACCGAAGTCAAACTAAGAAGCAGAAAGGTCCTACCTCCGAGATTGGGTCCAAAGGACAAAGGAATGCAGGTGGTTACTCAGGAAGAGCCAACCCCAGCAGAAGAATTGCCCGTTTGGGAAGAAATTGAACAGCCTTGTAATAAATTGGACTATAATGTGCTAGCCCATCTTAGGAAGCAACCGGCCAAAATGAGCATCTACAACGCTCTGATCCTATCAAAGGAGATGAGAGAATCTCAGATCAAGGCCTTGCTTGATCCAGATATTTGTTTAGCTCAAATGGCTGGTAATTCCTTCGACGAGGTTAGCTCATTAAAAGGACAGCGCGGTGTTACCTTCACGGACGATGATTTACTACTTGGAACAGCTGATCACAACCGACCATTGTACATTTAAGTCAGTATTGGAAAGTTCACACTCTCCAGGTTGCTAGTTGATCCAGGAGCGTCAATTAATATAATGAACCTTTGAACACTAGCCTATTTAGAGATTGATGCCCGTGATCTCGAGGCGGACAAGATGATGCTGAGAGGCTTCAACCAGAAAGGAGAAAGAGCTCTTGGATCGATAACACTGTTAATGAAGATCGGTGAATTAGCCAAGACAACCGCAAAGTTCCACATAATTGATTCTGAGATGTCATTCAACGCTCTACTGGGCCAGCAATGGATCCATGAGAACCGGATGGTACCGTCGTCTCTACACCAATGTATAAAGTACTATGAAGGAGGACAAGAACAGTGTATCAAAGGTGATTTGCAACCATTCTCCGTGCATGAAATCGGAATCCACGAAGATGCAGCTTACTACGCACCTCCAAAGAATACTATCTTCTCTAGAAATGCATACCAAATCAAGAAAAAGAAGCACGAGACGACGAAGACCTAAAATCCTAGTTCAACAGTTACTCACCACTCCCTTACGACGAGATGGTGAAGGTTTCTCCAGAACTCCCACCCGAGGTCAAGGCCGGGGACGAGGTCGAGGAAGAAACGGTGGAACAGTTGAACAGAAGAAACCGGTCATCAATGTTGATTGGGAAAACAGTTTCGAAGAAGAAGAAAGCAAGAAAGAAGCAATGCAAATAAATCAAAAGAAACCCCAGTTCAAGATCTCTCTCGAAGATGAAAAGAATGAAGAATACAAAGCAATGTACGAGAAGATAAACCATTATGTACATACTATGACCCTGACCCCGATCCATTCTAATAGGATCGAGGGTATGGTGGTCAAGGAAATGCATGGTGGCGGTACTAAACCAATCAAGTTCTACCGTGGCGCTTCTTCATCCAAAACTGATAAATATGTACAATTTGAAGATGTTACTTCTTCTGAATTAATAGAATTTTCGTTCGAGTGGTATTCTCCCTGTGTTCATAATTTAATTCAACGCGGTATTTTGCCTAAGCAATGGTCAAAAGGCCAATCACAACGCTTTGAAAAGTTATGGAACAATGCCAGTCGGCCTCCCAATTCAAAACATGATCTTGGATTCGGCACAGTAGGATCAGTTGATGATACAGGACTTTGCTTGGTTATCTCTAGTGAGTCTAATGAAGACTGCTTAGAAACCTTAGATAATCTTGAAGATCTACCAATCGGAGATGCTCCGCCAAAATTTGAAGAAGAAATTAAATCTACAATAGACGAGTTAATGGAAGTTAACTTAGGTACTAGCGAAGAACCTACGCCGACCTTTGTTAGCTCCTTACTCAATAAAGAAGACTCCGAAGAAATGATCAAGCTATTAATGGAATTCAAGGATTTTTTTGCTTGGAGTTATGACGAAATGCCAGGATTAGCTCCAGAGGTTGCAGTTCATAAACTAGGAGTGGATCCCGCTGTCGTTCCAGTTAGACAAGCTCCCAGAATAATGCGTCTAGAAATTGAACAACAAGTAATAGCTGAAGTTAAGAAGCTAATAGATGCTAAATTTGTCCGTGAAGAGCAGTACCCAACTTGGTTAGCCAACGTGGTAATGGTCAGAAAGAAGAACGGTCATATCAGAATCTGTGTAGATATCAGAGACTTAAATAAAGCATGCCCAAAAGATGAATTCCCACTACTAATTCTAGAATTGATGATTGACATCACGTCAACACATAAAGTCTTCTCTTTCATGGATGGATCATGAGGATACAATCAGATAAAGATGGCACCGGAAGAAGAAAAGCTCACAGCCTTCAGAATGCCAATCAGAATATATTGCTACACAGTAATGCCTTTCGGATTGAAGAACGCAGGAGCAACTTACCAAAGAGCAATGACAAGGATTTTTATGATCTCATTCACAATCAAGTCGAGTGCTACGTGGATGATGTGGTCATTAAAAGCAAACTGAAGGAAGATCACTTGTATGATTTGAGGATTGTTTTCGAGCGGTTAAGACAATTTAATCTTAAGATGAATCCCCTAAAATGCGCCTACGGCGTCACCTCCAAAAAATTCTTAGGATTCGTTGTCCGACATCACAGAATTGAAGTCTATCCGGAAAAGATTAAATCTATCTTAGAAATGCCGCCTCCCAAAACCTTGAAACAACTATGATCCTTTCAAGGAAAACTGGCATATCTTTGACGCTTTATTTCGAACTTGTCAGGTAGGTGTCAGCCCTTCTCGGCATTGGTTAAAAAGGATGCCAAATTCCTTTGGGAAGAGAAATGCCAGCGGGCCTTCGAGGACATTAAGCAATATCTAATGACACCTCTTGTCTTAGCAGCCCCAGTCTCGGGTAGACCGTTGAAACTTTATACCGCGGCTTTAGACGACTCCCTTGGAGCCCTGTTAGCCCTGATCAATGACGAGGGAAAAGAAAATGCACTCTATTACTTAAGTCGTCGTCTGATTCCGACGGAAGTAAAGTATCCTTCGATTGAGAAGCATTGTTTGGCCCAGTTCTTCGCAGCTCAGAAGCTCAGGCACTACATGCTTTCTCATAAGGTCAACCTTATTTCGAGGTTCAATCCGTTGTAATATTTAATGACCCACCCGACGCTTTTCGGCAGACTTGCTAGGTGGTCGATGATACTATTGCAATTCGATATAACTTTTGTTCCTCTTTGTGCCGTGAAAGGACAAATCCTAGCAGACTTCCTCGCAGCACATCCTTTGCAGGCAGAATCGCCTCTCAATGACGACTTGCCAGAAGAGCAAATATAGAGCCTAGAAGACCCCGATGATCAGCGTTGGGAATTGTACTTCGATGGAGCATCTTCAGCACAGAAAGATAGAGAATCGTAAACCATAGTGCCCGGTAAGGCAGGAATCGGACTAATATTTATAACACCGGAGCGGGGGATGTTAAGATACTCCTACCACCTAACGAACGCGTGTACAAATAACGAGCGTAATACGAAGCTCTCATAACAGGATTGGAATTAACCATTCAGATGGGGATAACAGATATCAGCATCTACGGAGATTCGCAGTTGATCATTCAACAGATTGCCGGACAGTACAGAATTTTGAAACCAAGGCTCGAGCAGTACTTTCAGTATGCCATGAAACTATTGGAGCAAATTCTGAATGTAACAATCTACAAGATTCCCAGAAAAGAAAATGCTCTTGCAGATGCGTTAGCCCGCCTCGCAAAAGAGTTTGCCTGCTTACAGGATGAATCAGTTGAAGTGTCAGTTCAGGGACGTCAGGTTCTCTCACAGCTCAGCATGGACACGATACACAAATTAGAAAAAGAAGAAGAAACAGTTGCAGCAGTAACAGAAAATGCAGAAGACTGACGTCAACCGCTAATAGACTACTTGCAAACAGGAAACCTACCGGACGATAAGTTGTTAGCCTATCAAATCAAGAAAAGAACTCTGTCTTGCGCATTAATAAATAATACGCTATACAGAAGGTCTTTCGATCAGATGTGGCTAAGGTGCCTGAGCAGGTCCGAGGCTCGTGAAATCGTTAAAGAGGCGCACTCAGGACTTTGTGGCGCTCATCAGTCAGGTCCGAAGATGAAAATGAAGATTAAGAGACTAGGGTACTACTGGCCCTCGATGATGACCGATTACATGAAGATTGCCAAAAGTTGTCACCAGTGCCAAGTGCATGGAGTGGTTCTACACCAACCTCCAAATGTGCTACATCCGACAATCGCGTCGTGGCCATTTGAATGTTGGGGCACAGATATTGTGGGTCCGATAGAACCGCCTTCTTCAAGAGGACATCGCTTTATTCTCGCAGCTACAATCTACTTTTCCAAGTGGGCAGAAGCAGTACCGCTCAGAGAAGTGAAGGCACATCACGTGCTACAGTTTTTCAAGAATCAGGTCGTCTACCGCTTCAAAGTACCACGTAGAATCATTTCAGATAATGGGTCCGCATTCAGAAGCACAAAGATCAACAATTTTGTCAGAAGGCACGGGATCGATTGGCACTATTCAACGATCTACTACCCAAGAGCAAACGGCATGGCCGAGGCTTTTAATAAAACTCTCGTCCAAATCTTAAAGAAAACTTTGGACGACAACAAAAGAAATTGGCACGAGAAGTTGTTAGAAGCTTTATGGGCCTACAGAACGACTTTCAGGACTCCTACTCAGTCTACGCGCTACGCTCTAGTGTACGGGTCCGAGGCAGCTCTACCCTTGGAAGTTCAGCTCCCATCACTCAGAATTGTAGTTGCAAACAAAATCACTACAGAAGAAAATGCCAAATTATGGCTGGAAGAATTGAAAAACTTGGAAGGGAAACGACTTGCAGCACAACAGAATCTGGAACTGTATCAAACTAAGATGATCCAGGCCCACGACAAACTGGTCCGCCCAAGGACATTCAAAGTCGGTGACTTGGTTCTAAGTCTCAAGAGACCTATTCTTGCACACCGCAAGATAGGAGGTAAATTTGAACCAACTTGGGAGGGGTCGTTCGTGGTCGAGACGGCTTCACTCAGAGGTTCTTACCGACTTGTGAATTGCCGTAGAGAACGATTTATGCTTCCAAGCAATGGATGATATTTGAAGAAGTATTACGCAACCTGATGTTTCAAAGAAAGAAATTTCATTCCTAAAAGCACGGGTAGAGTAATCACTTATAACTGGGTCTGAACCCAAAATAAAATGAAAAAGAAAATGAATGATAAAAATCATAAGGAAAAAAAGAATGTGTTAAAGGAAAACATATGCAACTAAAATAATAATAAAATTTTGACTCTTCCTTTCCAGACAAGCTCACTCCTGACCTTTTCTCATCTTCTCTTACTCTTATAAAATTTGAAATAATTAAATAAGAATTTTCCATTAATAAGTAAGTTTTCTTATTGTTCTCGTCCTGAGTACAACCCCTGATCCATTCCTTGTTTTCTTTTTAGGGAAATGTCGAACAGGCGACTGTTCCTGAACTTTAAGAATGGCGTAAGTCTTGGACTTAACAAAGAAGAGCTGAAAGCTGACGCTGTGATAGAGGTTGGCTCAGACCTTTCACAGCTAGAGCTGGAATATGAGGAAACTGCTTGGACTGATGTGGATCCCGAACAGTTCCGTGGGAAGACAGTGATGAGACTCAACAAGAAGACTCCCCAAGCTGCAAACAGGAAGAGGAAGATCAATATGATCGAGGAAGACAAGATGAAATCAGTGATAACATCCGCGGGAGGAACGCTTGTCAGTGCTGCTCCTACTGAGATTCAGGGAGAGAGGAGAGCTACCCTGGCCCCAATTCAGAGAAGAAACAAGAATCGTCGTATCGCCAACATGCTGAAGAAATTAACAGAAGAAAAGAATAAGGAAGAAATCCCGACGGCCGTAGCAGTTGCCCCAAGGAGGCCAGTCCTCAGGAGCACCATAGCAGAGGTTGTTCCGGAGGAGGTTACTTCAGAGCCTACACTTGAGATAGTGACGATCCCAGGAGAGCGTGACGAGGTGGAGCCAATATCCCACAGTACGTCACTAGACTACGACAGCTGCAGATAATTTCAGAGCACGAATTGGAAATGATAAAGAAGGTGCGGAAGCAGAATTTTGAATACTTTCAGAGAATCAGAGGCAGATATGTCAACATCCTGGAAAGACTAGAGTTACATACAGATGTTTTCTCTCACTACGAGCAGAGTGAGATTGTAGACTACATCAATGAGCTGAAGAAACAAGGTCGTACAGGACGATTACGTAGCAGGACTTACTCCGAGCCAAAGAAAGGGAAAAGAGGCAAAGGGAGGATTACAATCCAATTTGGATGCTGTTACAACTTCGCTGATGACAAGAAAGGGAATCCGCCAGGGATACTCCGCTACGATGAGGTGGATCCAATGCCAGTTTTAATTAAGAAAATGATAAAAAGGATGGTGGCTTGGCGAGTCCTACCCGCTGATTGCATACCAAACAGCTGTATTATCAACATCTATGCAGAAGGAGACTGCATTCCACCTCACACAGATCATCATGATTTTGTAAGGGCCTTTTGTACCGTTTCCTTCGTCAACCAATGCAACATTATGTTCGGGACAGAACTCCAGATAATTGGTCCCGGAGAATTCCGAGGGCCGGTGGAGATACCTCTACCGGTAGGCTCTGTTCTCGTACTACAAGGAAATGGTACAGATGTAGCGAAGCACTGCATACTGGGAGTTCCATTCAAACGACTCTCCATCACTTTCAGAAGGATGGACGAGAGTAGAATTCCGATCTACTTCCAGCCAGACCCAGAGCTAGAGAATTTGCAGCCCTACGAGCTGTAGGCTACATAGTAGTAGCACACCTCTAAAATACACTTACGTGGGATTCCCCTCCGGAAAGTGGCTTGGAAGGTGATGTTATTACATATGTAGTTTACTTTTGAGACATGGATAAATCAAACAGATAATTTTGTCAGAGTACACAGAGATATCAATTCAGTCTATGTTCAGATATATATATGAACTTTTGTCAAAGTTTGTTTTCAGAAGGATGTCATCAGAAATGTTTTGATGGAATGACCTGATGTATCTTCGACATTTTAATGGAAATGAACTTTGTGTTTTGCCTTTAGTTTTGTGCAATTGACTGCAAACGCCACCAGATCTGAGTTTAACTCGGTCTAAAAAAAAGAAAGTTGGATGAAAAACGATTTGAATGAAATTATAACAACAAAATAAAATTTGAATTCAAAGTCTGAATAAAACACAAACCAAAACTCAAAACAGATCAACTTAAAACTTCAAGATGTGAACCAAGAAAATCAATGAAAATCTGAATCAAACTGAAATTTCAATTGAAAACGAAACTAAAACAAAATCAAATTGCTAAAAGCATTGAGTAATGAAGCGAGGCTCCGAATCCGGTATCCCCGTACCTCTGGCTGTTCTCGAAATCTTTTCGACTTTCTGCGATTTCGCCCTTTTTTGAGAAGGCCGACTGAGTCTACTGACACAGAACCACAAAATTTTTTATTTGGTTCTTATAGCATGGATTCATATCCTTCGCCAAACAATCAATCTTCAATCAACTCTCTTGGGATGTGAAACACTTTCATGTCTCATTCTAATCTTCCATTAAACCAAAATTTCCACAGAATCTTCAAAACCAAATCAATACCAACTTTTAGGATTGGTACCTAAATTCCAATTCCCATCCTTCTGAGACTGGTACCTAACTTCCAGTTCTCTTTTTGATATCGATACTTAAATTTCAATTCTCTCTTATGAATTCCCGCCAATCCACACTCCTTCCACGAAACTTTTCCTCATTCTAATCCTCCGACTCGGGTATAAGACTGCTAAGGCATCCTGATCTCGGTGTCCCTAATCTCGCATCCTATCCAAGAAACTTTTCTGCATTCTAATCCTCCGACACGGGTATAAGACCGCTAAGGCATCCTGATCTCGGTGTCCCTAATCTCGTATCCTATCCAACAAACTTTTCCGCATTCTAATCCTCCGACTCGGGTATAAGACCGCTAAGGCATCCTGATCTCGGTGTCCTTAATCCTGCATCCTATCCGAGAAAATTTTCTGCACTCTAATCCTCCGACTCTGGTATAGGACCGCTAAGGCATCCTGATCTCAGTGTCCGCTAATCCCGCACTCTTCCGAGAAACTTTTTTGCACTCCTGAAATGTTGAGGTCGGTACCTAAATTCTGATTTTCTCCTTCCGAGATTGATACCTAAATTTTGATTCTCTTTCGGGGCTGGTACCTAACTTCCAGTTCCCTCTCCTTTTGAGATCGGTACCTAAATTCTGACTCTCTTTTCAAGATCGATACCTAAATTTTGATTCTCTATCGAGACTGGTATCTAAATTCCAATTCTCTCCTTTAAAGGTCGGTACCTAAATTCCGACTCTCATTTCAAGAACGATACCTAAATTTCGATTCTCTTTCGGGGCTGGTACCTAACTTCTAGTTTCCTCTCCTTTCGAGGTTAGTACCTAAATTCCGACTCTCTTTTCGAGATCGATACCTAAATTTCGATTCTCTTTCGAGACTGGCACCTAAATTCCAGTTCTCTCCTTTCGAGGTCGGTACCTAAATTCCGACTCACATTTTGAGATTGATACCTAAATTTCAATTCTCATCTCTTTCGAGATCAGTACCTAAATTCTGATTCTCATCCTTTGTGACGTCTGTACCTAAATTCTGATTCTCTCTTCGAGGCTGGTACTTAAATTCCGGTCCTCATTCCTTTCGATCAGTACCTAAATTCTGATTCTCATCCTTTGTGAGGTCGGTACCTAAATTCCGATTCTCTCTCCGAGGCTGGTACTTAAATTTCGGTCCTCATTCCTTTTGATCAGTACCTAAATTCTGATCTTCTTTCCGAGGTTGGAGCCTAGGTTCTAATTCTCATTCCAAATTCTGAATCTCAACGTAATCCACCTTGAAATCAATCTTAAATCGAACTTTAACTAAAATTGAAACTCAAATCAATTTGAAACTCAGATCAATTTGAAACTCAAACTTAAAATTTGAAATAAAAATGAAACGAATCTAAAATCCGGTCTCTCCAGATCTTGTGATTTGGAATCCACCTCCTTTTTCCCCAGCGAGAGTTTGGGAATCTTCAGTTTTGGAGATTTACCCGACACTCCCCAGCGGAACTTTTCTATGCTTTGTTCTAAGTGTGTCACTTAGACGTCTGTGTTGGTTTTGTTGAACTCTTCGGTCAACGCCAATACGCGCGGTGTGCTTGGTTAGCACACCACACCTATTGGGGGTCCATTTGTTGACCTCATTTTTGGTGAGGTCTTTTCTCTCCTTAGTACTTCTTAGGATCTAGCCATAAGGTTTTCTCCTTGTTGACCTCATTCTTGATGAGGTCTTCTCTCCTTCTTTTTAGTACTTAGGATCTAGCCTTAGGCTTTTCCTTTGACTATCCTAGAGGATTAGAATTGGGACCCACCACCTAGAAATTCAAACCACTTCTTAACTCCCCGCAAACTCCACAAACTTGATTGTAGACCCCTAATCACCTAGAGGGTTGAAATCAAATGTGGAAGTTTATAGGATGAGTTCCCATAAGACTCTTCGGCCTAGGACCGCCCCCGGTGGCCTCGGTCCGTGAAGGGGCTGACTTACACACACACTACACCTATACACTACACTTTCACACACCTCCTAAAAACACACCCATACCCAATTTGACCTCCCGACTCATGAAGGTGATTCACATGGATGGTCCTTAACCCCTAAGCCCTCGCGTGAAGGTTAAGGAACAACATAGTGGATGTCTCAAATGAGTCCCTTCATGGCTCATGCAGGGCTTGATACGGCTTCACGGCTCAAACAAAATGACTTCATTCCACTTACATTCACTCCAATCTTCAATTTTCCAAATTTTCAATTTTTGACCCCCGGACCCTACACCCGCTAAGCTCTACCCAAAACCCTCAAAACCCCCAAAATTTGCAAAATCACCTAAATTACCCAAAATTCTCCAAAATCAATCATAAACATTGCCTCACCAATCAAATTGATCATCCATACCCAAAAACACCAAAAATTCCAAAAATACCTCCCAACACCCTCCAAATACCCAAAATACCCCTCTTAGCCAAAAAATCCAAAAATTCAGAAAATTCCCAGAAAAGTCCAGAAAATCCCAAATATTCCCAATTTCATTTTGTTCAACTACACCATAGGTCAATTTTATCAATTTACCCCACTTTTATCAAAACCCCAATTTGACCCATTTTAACCCAAAATGAACCCAATGTCAAACCAAACCTACCCAATTGACCTAAATTCTGGTCCAATTCAATTCTAAACTTCAATTCAACATCCCCAACACCAATCTAGACCAAATCCAAGTTCAATTTGATTGACATTTGGATCCAATTTCACTTTTGGCCTTAAAGCCCAATTTGGACCCATGACCCAAACTTAGCCCAAACTCATCCAATTCAACTCCAATTAACCCCAAATCTTTTCTAAACCTTCCTTAACATCCCCATAAACAAAACACTAACATGATTTGCCCAAAATTTAGACCCAAACCCCACTCAAATTCAACCCAAAATCAAAAAGCCCAATTTTGACCTAAACCCAAACCTAACCCAAATAGGCCCAAACCTCAAAATCAAAACCCAACCAAAGCCAAAACCTCTTTGAAACACTCCCATAAACATTTCCCAACATTTATTTTACATCAATTTCAACCCTAGCCCAACATTGGCCCAAGTTATCCCAATTTGACCTATATTGGCCCATTCACCAAAAAAGCCCAAATGCAACCCAATTCAAACCCAAACCTCCCCAAATTTGCTCCAAATCACTCATGACCCATTCATGAGCTAAAACCAACATTTGTTTGGCCCAATCCTTCACAAATTTCCCATCCATAAATTTATTTCCAAACCAAAAGCCCACTTTCTTAAACCTTCCTAAAGCCCATCTCCACCAAAATCCAAAGGGCAAAATCAATCCAAGGCCCATATGACAAATTCTCTTCATCATGACTTCAATTAAAATCATCCCTAAGTTCAAATCAATCATCAAATGGTTCCAAATCAAGCTATATGCCAAATTCCCATCAACATGCCAAAATTTCCCTTAAACCCATTTCCATGAAATTGACTTGGCTTTTCCCCAAGCCAAAGGTGAGCCATGAGCCATGCATGAGCCCCATAGGAGCCATGCAGAGCCATGGAATCTACTTTCCACCTCACCAAACCATTAATGGTAAGAGAGGGGATCTCTTTCTTAAACCCTTTTAAACCCTTTTTTACCTTAATCATGTCACACACTAAACCATGCTTAGCCACCTCACCATGGATGGAGACTTCACCACTCCTTCTAAGCTGACCTAAATGATTCCCTCGACTCAAAATCGGGTCTTGGGAAGGTGCACCAAGCCTATTTCCATGGGTTGACCCAAACCAAGCCAAAAATGAGCCTTCTCCCATTCCATTTAAATCAAACTCCTTTAAACATGTCCATGGCCAATCGATTGCACTAAACCCTAGCACTCGACCCACCCGAACAAGATGGTGACCATGCCCGGCCGGCTAGCCACTGTGCCGCCGGAAAAAACCATGGACGAGACCGTGGGAGGAGCCAAAAAATTCAATTCTCCCTTGCTGAGCTGCCCCATGCCCAATGGCCACCATGGCTGTTCCTCTCTTGACCTAAGCAGCTGATCCCAAGCCCTAACTCCCCTTGGGAGAGCCTCCACCATGCCTATTTAAACACCGCCCCTCTCGGCCATGGGAGGTGCTGAACCAAACCTTAAGAAAACTCGCCAAAATCATTCCGCATCACTCTCCAAACATAGAGCACTTGATCCCCACCGAATTCCACCCAATTTCCTCCAAACTGAGCTTAATTTTGAGCTCAAACTTTAGCCCAAAAACCAGGACACTTCTTCATAAGTGGATCAATCTTCAAATCGACCGGTCCTACACCTTCACCGGATCAAGAGGAGAAGTTTCCCACCGAAAGCCCCATCCCTGTGCCACCCAGCTTGTTCCAGACCTCCAAGCTTTGTGATCGAGCTGTGGTCACTTTCATAGCTGGACAATTCACCGTGCCAAGGACTTCATCCGGAGCTTACTTGGACCCAATCGAAGGTGACACTAACTCTCGCATCGAAGCTTCACTTCTAAGCAAAGGTATGAACTCACTCTTCTTCCCGAGCTTACAGAGATTCTCCATTTAATTTGAGTCAATTTAAATACATGTTTGCCGTATGGATGTGTTCGTCTCTCAAGATGAATCCATGAGAGCATAAGAACATGAAAATCCGTTGAGAATCGAGTGAGAAATTAGGGTTAGAAGGTCGACGGTCACGGTTCGCACCGGCCGTAGACGATGACCGGGAACCGTTGGATCACGCGTGTATCGGATGGACGGCTCGGATCGCGTCGGACCGAGAAGATGTTACGTGAAAGGCGGGTCCCGGACGGCCGAGTCGGATGGCGGCGCCGAATCGGAAGACGACACGCGGCGCTTCGGAGATGCTAAGGTTGACGCGGCGCCGACTCGGATAAGTAGAAAAATAGGGATTTTCCGATTTATTTAATTCCCTAAACTTCAAAAATTCATAACTTTGTGTAGAAAAATCGGAAAAATAAAATAAAAATACCTTCTTGCTCGAGTGAACGGAGGAGAATAATGTGGAAAAGAAATCATTTAATTTCATCCAAGTATTTTATTTTTAATGATTTATTTACCCTCTGCATTGCTTTAATTCTCCATGCATATAGGAAATTCACCATGGCATGAGACCATAGGGCTTTTGAAGCCTCCGAATTTGGGAACATTCCCTGAATTTTCCAAAGTCAGAGGCCATCCCTATGAGAAGTTATTGATTTTTCAAATTCATGTTGCTGTTTTGAGTATTTTAAATCCAATAATTAGCATGTTGTGAAATAAATTCTAGGAAAATTTGGTGATGTTTCTTATGGCCAGAGGACCCTAAGAAAAATAGGTTTTGAATTTATTCACTTGGAACAACCCTAATTGGCTTAAACACCCTAAATAGGTCCTTAATTAATTAGAGCTAATCATACATCAAATTGAATTGAAATCAATTCTCCATTGACCTTTAGGATCAGAGGAACCCACCATTAAAGTTTGAAGTCAACTGGGTTTGGTCAGCCCTATCAAATGGGTTGATTAAGCCATTTAGCCAATTTAAACTTTGAAAATTCATAACTTTCAAAATACTTTTCAAAAATTCACCAAATTGGTTTTGGAGCCTCTCTGATATTAGGGGAATTTAAGAAAATTAAAATTTCAATTTTCTAAAAAAGTTGATTTTTTTGTATTATTTTAATATTTTAATAATTAAAAAATAATAAAAATCACAAAAATAATAAAATGCACCAAAATGTCACATTTTGAATTTTAGTCACTTTGGAACAAACCCCATATTTTTCCTAGGTCTCTATGATGAGTTATTAAATTTTAAAGCCCTAGGGTAATTTTAAAATAAAAAAAATGTATTTTCTAGCATTTCTATTAAAATAATTCTGATAAATCAAAGAAAAATCAGAAAATTATGAAAATTGATTCTCTGATTTCCTTGATATCAGAGAGATTTTTGAAAAATATAAAATTCATTTTTCAAACTTTATTTTATTTTTAAATTAATTAATACTCCAAAACTCGAAAATAATTATAATAAAAATAATATAATTTAAAAAATCACCAAACTTGGTCCAAGTGGTCCTCTGGTCATTAGGAATGTCCCATAATTTTTTTAGAGACAGAAATTCTTCCTAGGTCATATTATTAAATTTTCCTTGGAAATCCTTATTTTCCACCAAAAATAATTACATAAATAAATTAAATACAGAAAAATCACATTTTCTCCTCTAATGTCTTTATTGACATATGAGTGAAGTCACATAAAAATTTCAAATTCATTTGAGCTTAATTTAGTGAGTTATGAAATTATTAAGCTTGAAGGGCAAAATGGTAATTAAAATTTTAACCCTTAATTAAAACTTTAGGCTTAATAAAATGAAAGAGTAAATTATTTGATCTTAATCTGATTTGGATGATTGAAATTTAAATAATTAAAGGGTAGAAACCTATTAAACAATTCAAAAATAATTAAAATAAACCTTAATAAAATATTTACTTAAATTTGGGAAGAATAATAAATTTTGAATTATTAAAATAGGGATGTTATTAGGAAAAGATTTGTTCTTTAATTTAAGAATCCCTAAATTAATCATCCCAATAATATTTAATTCCTAATTAAAATGATAATCCAAGTTTAAGATTTAAAATGCTAAAAGACTTAATCATTAAATTAAGTTAAGGTTAAATTATTTAAAGCAAACCCTTTTAAAATAAAATATTAAATTAAATTAAATCAAATTAAATTAAATTAAATTAAATTAAATTAAAACAAATTAAATTAAATTAAATTAAATTAAAACATATTAAATTAAATCAAATTAAATCAAATTAAATTAAATTAAATTAAATTAAATTACATTAAATTAAATTAAATTAAATCAAATTAAATTAAATTAAATTAAATTAAATTAAATTAAATTAAAACTAAATCAAATTAAATTAAATCAAATTAAATTAAATTAAGCTAAATCATATTATATTAAATTAACTTAAAATTAAATTAAATTAAATTAAACCACATTAAATTAAATTAAGTTAAATTAAATTAAATTGAATTAAATATAACATCACTTAAGACATAAAGAAATTCAAAATAAATCTAAAACAACTTGAACACTATTCCAAACTTAAATCCATTAACTAAAATTAAATCATGAACCACTTGAACATCCATTTGCCCTCGAAAGCTAGTGATGTCATAACTCTTAAGAGGAGTGTTAAATGAAATGTTACTTCACTTATAGGATATTCAAATGTCCTAGTTCACCGAGCAAGATAACAAAACTTGAACTCCCGGACGATTAATTCATTTGTATAATTAAATTCACTTGGACTTAAAACAATCCTAGAAATATTGAAAAGATGTTTAAGATTCGTCTTAAGCACTTCCTCGATATGATAGGATATTTATAAGAACAATTGAACTTAGTTGTTCTTTGATGAAGAAAATCGTCCCTAAACTAAAATACAAGAACCTAGATGTCATAGGAAATGACTAGTTATAGGATTAGGAACTTGGTAGAAAATCATAACCCTTCCCTTAGCTTTACCTAGAAACTTACTTTAAATGCTTAAATATTCTAACTGTGTTTTAAGTGCAGCTTGGGATGACGGGAAGACCCTTCAGGTACGCTTTTATTTCATTGCAATTTACTTTACTCGCAATTTATTTAATCGCATCGCACTTACTTTTCTTGCATGATAAACAACTCGTTGCATGAAAACCTACACCTTTAGGATAGTCCCTAAAACTGAAACCAAAACTAAATTAAAAGTCATTACAAGATAAAATTCACCGCCACAACATTTCAAAATATAAGACAACTCAAAATTTAATCACAAACAGAACAACAAAACTACAACTACAACTAAATTAAAACGTCTTGTTGGATGATCGGGAATACCTCGGATGATGTAACCTACGTGTTGCTAACGGGATTTCCCACGGTCTAAATGAAAGTGTGGAACTCATTCAGCTGAGTTTAGCAAATTCATCTGGACTAAGTGAATCCGATAAAAATAACGATGCCGGAAGGATGGAACCGTGGGATCTTAACCGGTGCTGTTATAATCAACTTTAAGATTTGTTTAATTAAAATATTAAAAACACCTGGATTTTAAGATTTTCTCTAAACCCGAACACTTTTCTCACCTCCTGATTTATGATTTCTAAAACTAAACCACTACAACAACAAGGAGCTCGGTGCATGGTGGGCAGCACGGCCATCGTCATCAGCAAAACCTGAGTCTACTTCAAAGAAAACTTTCCTTAGAACTAAATAACCAAGCCATAGGACTTCGAGGTAGTTTGCCTAGTGCAACATAAATCCTCAACTCTTCGTTAGGCATTTGCATGATCATGTCGTGTAAATTAAGCCCTAACCGGTTTTAGGACCTCGAGGTAGTCGTTTGGTACGACATAAACCCTCATATCTTCGAGGCTATTTGTATGATTTTATCATACAAATATAAGTCCTAATTAATTAAAATTGGCAAGATCAAAACATTAAATAAACATTAGGACCTTCCTAAATTCAAGCCAAACAAATAGGATAATGGGAAATTACCGAAGTTCGCTTCGAATCCGTGATTTCTCCTACCTTTCTTCCTTCGGATTCCCAAAATATAATGCTCTAAATTTGATCCATTCCCTATTGAAATTCCAAAACTCAATCCATTGAAAACTTAAACCTCGAAATTCTTGAGAGCGAGAACTACCGATTATTATCGAGAGTTTTCTTAGGTGATTCCCGTCACTTAAGATGTAATTAACTATAGGGGCTTGCCCTTATAGGGAATTTTAAGAACCCAGGTAATATAAACCCTGTTTAATATTTTCATATTAAACAGGGGAATTTGTCGGCTTATAAAATTGGTTCGCAGACCAAACGGATGTCACAAAACTTCTAGTTTATTTTATCGAGCCCCATCATCAAGCAATGTGTCTATACTTCGGGATAGATACATGGTTTGTGATGCGGTGCTCGTTTATATAAACTATTCGGGATGTGAGATCAGTTTGATTTCATATCTTAAAATTTTGAAATTTAAAATTATTTTCAAAATCAAATATTACTTTTCAAATTATTTATTTAAATTAAATTAAAATTCACCGACAATTTCTGTAGGCGACCCCCTTTTCCAAATAAAACACCAAAACCTAAAAATATGCCGACAATTTCTGGCGACTCCGCTGGGGATGATTCCTCTCTCCATTTTTAATCAAATAGTTCTGCTTTCAAAAATCGGTAGTGTATCCATGTCCCTAATGGATCAAACTACCCTTCTTTCCGTTGGAATACTATGTTCATTTCTACCTTGAATGAGTATAGCTAACATTCTCTCGGATCTAGGAGCCACCGTTTAGACACCCCTAAACAGAGAGGTTCCGAGATCCTTTTACCTCATTTCGAGGTGGGGTGGACCCCCAATATGTGTTAGTTTAGGAGTGATCCTTCGAGTCGAGAAGTCTTCGCATAAGACTTTCTTTTCCTTTCCAACTTCGAATCAGATTCATTACCTTCTCGACACCTTTGAACATTCCGTTCTAAATAAACAAACCCTCTAATGAATGACTCTTTTAACAAATATACATGAACAAGAATGTGTTCGGACACTTTTTGTTTCCTTTCTTTTCGTCCTGATGAGAAGAAGCATAACTTGGGACTGACAATCAGAATCTACCCTGCAGAAATGGAAGCCCCAAAGCTGATTTTCTCCTTCACCAATGGACTGGACTTCGCTGTTTACAAGGATGAGCTGCTCGAAAATGGGATCATCCGGTTTGGACAAGGATTCGAGAGCACAAATGTCAAGATCGCTGACGTTACCCTTTTCACACTGATGGACAAAGTGCCAGAAACTGAGAAACCCATGATTGAGTTCAACCTTAAGTCAACTCAAGAGTTTCCTCCTCTGCGAAGGGTTCCAATGAGAGGAATACTACCGTCCATAGGAGGACCGTTATCTCTACCCCCACCGGTCTAGTCGTCTCGCACCTACCCCGGCTCCCGCCAACCGAAGGGGAAGGAAGTTCAAATTTGTAACGAACATGTTACCGTGGAGGGTACGGATTTTCGTGCAAGGCCTTCGTTTTTGAAATTGGGTCCAGACTTCAAGGGTTCCACCCCTAACACGGACTCGGAGGAGAAACGAGAGGCAGGAAGATTGCCGGAAGGCCGGAGCCGCTCGAAGTCGCTTTCTAGAAGAAATCCCCGAGTACACACCACTACTCGAATACATACCATTGCTCGAATATACACCCCTTTTGGAAGGAAGTAGATTCCATCCCTTTCCGTCGTGAGCTCGACGAGGAAAATGTCGGCGGGATTGCC